>OX402056.1:5398333-6738750 GCA_947859365.1 Archips crataeganus
TTCCAATCCTAAGGGGATGATGATCCCGTTGAGGGTTAAACTGTAAGGCTTCATTAGGCACTTGAATGTAACCTAACTTAACCTTTACTTAGAGCCATATCCATATCACACTGGCGAACGCGCAGTGAATTCGTTGCGTCTATAGGGCATCGCCATGATGTACACTCATGCGCTCGTTCCCTAAATATTAGAATTGCAAAATACTAGATTGCCGAATTACCCTATTTCTAAAATGCCAAATTCCTAGAATACCAGAATTTCCTGTCACCGTGTTTTTCTCTATATCGGATTGCCAAAAAAGCTTGTCTTCAAAACACCATGTTCAGATAGTGAAATCACCAAGCTCGTAAAACACGAGCCCCTGGCCTCCCCACGACAACCACGACCTGCCTGACGAGCCCGGTGATTTCACTATCTAGTGAGGTGGCGGGAACGCATTGGATGCGGATGGTGCAAGGCCGATCTGTTTGGCGAGCCTTGGGGGACGCCTACCTATGTTCAGCAGTGGACGTCTTTCGGCTGAAATGATGATTATGATGATTTAAGTCGGCAATCTCGTATTTTGCAATTCTGATATTTAGGGAACGAGCGCACTCATGTACTTACGTCAGCTGACATCTACTTTACGCTCTTCAGTTTTTGTACATAATGGCGTCCTAGCTCTATAGACGCAACGAATCTGCTGTGCGCTCGCGGCTCCGCGGCGAATACGTTGCGCGTTCGTGGCGGGTCCGTTGCGCAGCCGCAGCCAACACGCGTCGCGTTCGCTCCGCTTCTAATACGTTCGCAAATCGCCAGTGCGCTATGGCTCTTAGAAGTGCTAGAATTCTAAATAATTAATGTCTCCTTTCTCCTTTTGGCTTTTTAACCCCCGACACAAAAAGAGGGGTGTTATAAGACGTATAAATTTGACCGCTATGTGTGTGGGTGTGTGTCTGTCTGTGGCATCATAGCTCTTAAACGGGTGCACCAATTCGGATGCGGTTTTTTTTATTGGAAAGTAGGTTTCTTGTCGATGGTTCATAGACATGTTCCATTAAAATAGGTTTAGCCGTTTCAAATTTATCAGCTCTTTTGTTAGAAGCGGAAAGATTCTTAGACGCATAATGGGTGTTTACTTTATTTTCAAAATATGTGTGTCGAAATTGCGTCGGGGATTTTTAAAATTTTTAATTTATAGTTATTATTAATTTGCAATGTATCTAAGTATGTATGTACGGGACAATGCTTGGAAGTCGAATTTGACCCACTTCCAGTGGTCGGATTCACTAGAATTTTGGTATACTTATGTAGGTTGGATGACAATGCAAGTACAGTTAATAAAAAGTCAAGCTAGCTCTTAAAATTAAATTTATAACATAAACTTTTGTATGAGTAAGTTAACAATTATGTCAATTTGTTGCACTTGTAGTTTTTGTGGTATGTACCTGCCTGCTGCTGTCCCTATGCGTCATTTATCGCCAAGTTTCACTCGCTGATAAATAATGCATGCATCGTTTGACCATGACCGCCGCGCGGTGAATAATAAGCCCTGTTTACACCGAGGCAGAGAAATCTTAAAGGTTTCTAAGGTTTCTTTATCGGATAACTACTTCGCTGTAGTGCATCCCACCTTTAGATTGTCATGTCATATCTTAGCATACTTAGATGTAAAACAGCGTTTTAGAATAGATATGAAAACTTTTTAGGGCTCCCTACATTTGAGTGACAAAACCGTATCCTATTATCTCGCCTCATTCGTTTTTCGTTTAATTCTTATTTCGTTTCATTCTGTATTCGTCTTCGTCTAGTTCGCTATCCGTCACTATCTTTTTTTGTCAAATTCTACAACTTTTCTATCTCTTAATACGTCTTATTCGTTTTTCGTCACGGTCTTCCTTGGACTCATTCGTCGGTCTTCCCTTTCGTTTTTTGTCACATTTACTTATTCACCAAAATTATTTCGATACGTTCGGTGCTGGTTCGTAAGTAAATGAGACAAAAAACGAAAGGAAAGAACGACGATTGAGTCCAAGGAAGACCGTGACGAACAACGAATAAGACTTATTAAGAGAGAGACAAGTTACAGAATTTGACCAAATAAGATAATGATGGATAGTGAACAAGAAGAATAAAGAATGAGTGACGAATACAGAATGACACGAAATAAGAATTAAACGAAAAACGAAAGAGGCGAGATAATAGGATACCGACAAAACGAAGTAGTGGTAGCCTCGTGATTTGAGCTTTTCGGAATGTATTGTGTGAAATTATGTTTGGAATTTACCATGAGGTTTACGGTGAAGAAAAACATCGTGACAAAACCTGTACACACCTAAAAAAATCATTGGTGTGTGTGAAGTTCCTAATTCGCACTACGCCCGCGTGGGAACTATGGCCCAAGCCCTCTCACTGTAATGGGAGGCCTGTGCCCTGCAGTGGGACGTATATAGGCTGGGATGATGAGTGACGAAACGGATCTCTTATAGGATTACTCGTGTGTCTGTCTGTCACAGAAAGTTTGCTCCGCATTTAGTTAAAGCCATATTATGTATGATACTACATAATATTATAATACTTATTACCGCTTTGACGATTTTACCTTTCCACTGTCGATTTAATTGTCCTTGGTATAAATAACACCTCTAATTTGAATACAGTAATTAGGCTGCCGTTTGGGTGCTTTTGTGTCATTTTCAATGTTTACATTTGCGCTGTAAATTTAAAGCGTTTGCTCCTATACATACACTGCTTAGCATACATTAATAGACCCGCCTACATGGAACCTACTACTATTCAGGGCGAGACTAAATAATATTGGTGTAAGGGAATTAATTCGATAAAACTTAATTAAATTTCAAACTTTGACGCGTATATGTGTGCTGTCAAACAGGTACTCCTTGATGAGAAAGAGGCCAAAATTAACAACCACCAACGAGTCTGCATTTTCCAAAAAATATTTTTTTATATGTGCGCTTAATGTTATTTCCATAAGAGTTGGAATCATCAAGTCAATAAATACGGGGTAGTACTTTTACTTCAACAATTAAATTGGACCGAAACTAGAGTATACAAAAAAACCTCAAACGTATAACTAGGGTTAAGAATATAAGCCATGCATCACCAACAGAAACCAAGTAGTCTAAAAAAATGCAGATGAGCATTTCTCAAAAAAAATGCCACTTTTTTTTATATTCTTTACAATTTTATGTTATACAGAATCACGAGGTCTTTCCATTCCTGTAGAAGAGAAAAAATATCTCGAAAATGTCATACATTTTTTATGTTCTTCTTTTTCGTTCCGCCTTAAAAAGTGTATGGAATAGTAACAAAATAGGAAAAAGTGGCTTTTTTTGAGAAATGCTCAGGAAATGCGCAGAAATAAAATTTCCGAGATTAACTTTCAAATGTATTTTTCTTTCAGGATAACAGAAAACACAGCCATGTCGTTAGAAAAATGCAGCTCCGTGTAAGTAACATAAACATAACAAAGACCGTTGCCCTAGCCCGCTAGAGTTACAGCATCCATCTCTTTATACGCCTACTGTTCCGAAAGATGTACTATTGTTGTTACGAAGCCTAGTGCTATGGCTTGATGGGCCGGACGTTTGATATCACACCTGTAAGCGCTCGTGCCAAAAATACCACATTTTTCAAAATACTACATTACCTATTTATTACATTCCCATTATATTAGATGTCCAAAATAAGACATCGTAACGCGCGCGGGTAACGATTCTTTGGCCCACGACGCAAAGGAAAAAGCCGATCTTCTAGGTAAATTCTTTGCGTCCAACTCGACTTTGGATGACGGGGGACGCATGCCACCGACCATACCGCGTTGTGAGAGCTGTATGCCGGATATCCGGTTCCACCAAAGCTCAGTGCGTAAAGCACTTCTCTCCCTCGATATCCATAAGTCCAATGGGCCTGATGGAATCCCTCCGGTAGTGTTGAAGATGTGCGCTCCTGAGTTGGCTCCGGTTTTAACGCGTCTTTTTCGGCTCTCCTACTCTTCTGGCGTAGTCCCGTTCTCATGGAAGTCTGCTCTGGTCCACCCGATCCCTAAAAAAGGTGACCGCTCAAATCCATCTACCTATAGGCCAATAGCCATAACTCCCCTGTTCTCTAAGATAATGGAGTCCGTTATCAACCGCCAGCTCCTTCGATACCTTGAGGACCGACAATTGCTCAGTGACCGTCAATATGGTTTCCGTAGCGGCCGCTCGGCCGGCGATCTACTGGTTTACCTGACACATCGTTGGGCACAGGCGATTGAGACAAAGGGTGAAGCATTGGCTGTTAGTTTAGATGTGGCGAAGGCCTTCGATCGGGTTTGGCACAAAGCGCTCCTCTCAAAACTTCCGTCCTTTGGGCTTCCTGAGAAATTATGCGGATGGATCAGCAGCTTCCTAACGGACAGAAGCATAAAGGTTGTAGTTGACGGTGCATGCTCTGATTCCATGTCTGTGAATGCTGGTGTCCCTCAAGGCTGTGTGCTATCGCCTACGCTCTTCCTTCTGCATGTCAATGATATGCTGCCATCCGGCGGCATTCACTGTTATGCGGATGATAGTACGGTTGATGCCTCTTACACCGGCCGCGCCGGTATTTCTCGGGAAAACGTTATAGAGTGCCGAAATAAACTTGTGTCTGAAATTGAGACTTCCCTAAAAGAAGTTTCAGAATGGGGTCGACTTAATTTAGTCCGTTTTAACCCCACTAAGACACAGGTTTGCGCGTTTACCGCAAAAAAGTCTGCGTTTGTCGCGTCACCTCTTTTCGAAGGCACTCCCCTTGCTACCACAGCCAGTATCGGAATCCTTGGTATTGACATCTCGAGTGAAGTCCAGTTCCGCGACCACTTGGAGAGTAAGGCTAAATTAGCCTCGAAGAAGCTCGGCGTGCTCAACAGATCGAGACGGTATTTCACTCCAGCCCACCGCCTTCAGCTTTATAAGGCGCAGGTTCGCCCACATATGGAATACTGCTCTCATCTGTGGGCGGGGGCTCCCCGGTACCAGCTTCTCCCTCTGGATCGCATACAACGGAGAGCGACTCGAATAGTCGGCTGCCAACGAACTTCTGATGGGCTTGATTCCTTGGCGCTGCGTAGAGATGTAGCTTCACTGTGCATCTTCTATCGCATGTACAACGGAGAGTGCTCCGAGGAGTTATTCGGGTTGATCCCTGCCGCATCCTTCCGCCACCGCCCTACGCGACAACACTTCCATCCTCACCATCTGGATGGTTGGTTGTCTTCTACTGTGCGTTTTTCCAGAAATTTCCTGCCTCGCACAGCAAAGCTCTGGAATGAGGTTCCTGCTGCGGTATTCCCGGACCGATATGACCTTCAAGCTTTCAAGAAAAGAGCGTACTCCTACCTAAAAGGCCGGCAACGCACTTGTGACTCTTTTGGTGTCGCAGGTGTCCATGGGCGACGGTAATCGTTTACCATCAGGCGATCCGTCTGCTCGTTTGCCCCCTATATCATAAAAAAAAAAAAAAAAAAAAAATCGTACAAAAAAAAAACACTTCTTTGAGTAATCTTCGATTTTGTAATTGGGTGCAATAAGAATCTGGTAAGCTAAGAAATATGTGGCAAATTAATGAATGAAGTATTTTGAAAAATGTGGTATTTTGGGAACATGGTATTTTAGGCACGAGCGCTGTTGAAATACCATTATTGTTGGTCAATTTAAAGTTACTAGATTATAGCAAATAGATTTAAAATTTAAAACTGTTGTTTATTTTTTCAACTCCCATGAAATTTAATTAGTTTTCTATTTTTGTCAGTTTCAAATGATATAGTCGACCAAGAAATTCCTTTACCACTCTAAGGTTTCAATGACAGTTGTACGGTTTAAAACATCAAAGGCTATTTTCACTTACAAATGAACGTGACAATCAGTCTCATTGTTTTTATGCTGTTACAGGAACTGTCAAAAGAAATGGTAAAGCACTTAAGGCCCGTTGTTTAATCAATAGTTAAACTAACTAATAGTCAAATTTCTTGAAAAACTCTTGTTATTTTTGCCATACATATACATATATATGACGACGAGAGACGAAACGGAGCGGTAGGTGGATCATCGTCTCGTGGTGGAGTTTCCCTGTTAGTGGGCAATACAGAGAAACGCAGATTACCTTGCAACGTGTAATTATTTGAAATAATAGTAGGTAGGTACATACAGAAGTGACCGTGAACGTGACAGGTTCGATGGAGTAGGAAATGACCGTTCTCAACGGCGGTCGGCAATCAAGTGAACATCGACATTCGACTCTGTCCTCGTGTAATGGCGCCAAAGCGATACTCGCCCCACCACACTGCGTTCACTGCACTTTACAATTTAAATCAACCAATCAGAGATAAGATCCGGTACTAGGTAGTCAAATCAGCAACTATAATGTTACCAATATAACGCGCGCGCCGACATATATATTTTATTTTATTTTTATTTTTTTTATTATATTTTGCAATTTTGTGTGTATTGTGTGTGGAATAAACTTTTTCATTCATTAATTTTCATACATTTTAACTATTAGTTTGTTTAGCTATTGAATAGACAACAGGCCCTTACTTGGTTCATTATCATCATCATCATTATTTCAGCCAAAGGACGTCCACTGCTGGACATAGGCCTCCCTCATTGACGCCCAATCATAACGGTTGGAAGCGACTTGCATCCACCCTGAACCCGCGGCCTTCACTAAATCGTCCGTCCATCTCGTTGGTGGACGTCCCACGCTGCGCTTGCCAGTCCGTGGACTCCATTCGAGAACTTTTGGGTCCCAACGGCCTATGTTCTGCGTGCTATATGGCCTGCCCATTGCCATCTTAACGACCTAATCCGTATGGCTATGTCGGTGACCCCTGTTCTTCTACGGATGTCCTCGTTCCTGATTCGATCCCGTAGAGAAACTCCGAGCATAGCCCTCTCCATAGCTCGTTGAGCGACTCTGAGCCTATTCGTCTCCTATTCGTCTCGGATTCATATATGTCATCACTGGCACACACTGAATAAAGACTTTTGAGGCACTGAGGTATTTTGGTCCACTATACGTGCATCCATAAGTGCGTGTTCAGAATTTTTAAGCGCATAGATAGTTCCGATAATGCGATGTTTGTGATAGCGGACTGTACTTCTGTAATTGAGGTCAGTAGTGCTGAACTTACAAGTCACTGGCCACTTTATGAAATAAAATAAAAATAAAAAAATTGAAAGTAGAATATCAATGTCACGGTATTTCGAACATGGGCGATGACGAGGAACTACTTGTTTATGAGATGGACGGGTAATTTTTTAAATCATTATATTAAGTACGACTAGGCAAAGTAATAAATTGGATTTTTATATACTTTTACTTACCTACTTTAAGAATGTGTATTTTATCTACGTCATAGAGGTTTCTAATCTCGTATAATGCAAAATAACTTTGTATAATTGTTGTTCTTTATTGCTACCTTGATATACATAGTTTCACAGCTTGCGTTTCCATTTAACACGTTAGCTGCCATGAGCATCACCGGTGGATCAAAAGCTCATTTTTCAGGGTATTTTTTTTGGGATTATTTTAGGGGCCACAGTCACACTGTGAATGCTATTTTGTAGAGGATACTCTATTTATTTACAAAAACTTAACTACATATTTCGAATTTTAAGATACCTAGCAAATAGTTGCTAGAACCATAGTAGTAAGGGGGTTCTGTGAGCATCACCGGTAGGAACACTAAATTTGTATGGGGCTTGGGAGCAACGCTTTAGCTGATGTATGGTAGCCAACGTGTAAACAGATTTCGATGAAAAATATTCATTATCATTACCATCAACCGGAAGACTGTTGAAAAAGCCCTCCTCCTTCGAACGCCACAATGAACGAAAACATGCCAAGTGCTAGTCTGCTACCCTCGCGATGTAGAGGCCTGAGTCTTTCGATTCGTGGTCGCTACAGAAGAACCTTTCTCCCCCAACGTTATCATTTAGGCTCACTTCGTTCATTCCTATTTCGTCCACATTCCCACATCGTCTACAATCCTATCTCGTCTAAATTCCCAACTTGTCCACATTTCCAACTATCGATCGATTGTCCACATATCGTCCTTATTCCCATCTTGTCCTATAACCAACTGGTCTACATTCCCATATCGTTCTAAATTAGGTTGTAAGTTTTTTACGTGTTTTTTAGCTCCATGGGAATGTAAATAACTAGGGAATATGGATGAGTTGGAGATGTGGACATGGTAATGCGGACGAGTTGGGACTGTAGACAAGATAGGAATTATGGACGATTTGGGAATTGAACGTGGTCTAATTAGGATTGTTGACGAGCTCGGAAGTTGACAAAATGGAAATATGGACGAAATACGACCTACGATGTGGCCTGCTCATTGCCACTTCAACTTACATGTTCCTCGAGATTAAATTATTGTGTGATGCTAATGATTATATTTATTTGCTAATTTAACAGAGCGTCAGACAAACGCGTCTCGCAGTGGGAAGAGCTGATGCGGAAGTTTTCAGAAGCCCACAAAGAGGGGTGCAAGTAAGTGCTTAAGGGACATTATTCCAGCGGGTCAACTGCCTCGCTTTTTTGGACATATTTCTTTTCGAATTGGCTGTATTTTGATGGCCATTTTGATGGCGCTATCGGTTATTTACTAGTGGTCCTACACTTCTATTCTACCAGATGACTAGAAACGTGTCAGATGCTTTTGCCGTTTCTAAAAAAAATTGTCCACGAAAGTGTTTTGGCAATTCACAATTTGACACCAATAGGAATGCATGTAGGGTAAGTGACTTAAAAAATATGTTTTCAAAATTCTATTTCTGTAGGACTTACGGAACCTCAGAAAAGGAAAATACTTAAAACTTAAGACTAAGTAGTACTTAAGACTTCTTCGTGGCTGGCCTATTGCACTGACCTGAGGCAGACTAGCTAACAATAGTTTTAAAACTAGACCATTTTATGATAACATACGAACTTCTGAGACAATGACCCAGACAGTTCGACAGACAACTTCACTAGACAAAACCCGACGAGCCATGTTTGTGTGTGTGCTTAGTTCTCTTAGTGTGAATTGCATCAAGCTACAACATACTTACTTATACTCACCATTATCATCACCCCAGCCTATATAAAAGTCTCACTGCAGGGCACAGGCCTCCTCTCAGGATGAGAGGATTTAGGCCATAGTTCCCACTCGGGCCCAGTGCGGATTGGGAACTTCACACACACCATTAAATTTCTTCGGAGGCGTATGCAGGTTTCCTCACGATATTTTCCTTCACCGTAAAGCTCATGGTAAATTTCAAATGTAATTTCGAACATAAATTCAGCAAAACTCAAGGTGCGAGCCGGGATTTGAACCCACGACCTCTCAAGCAGAGGCTTGAGAGGCCACGAAGGCACCAGCCAGACACAACCACTACTATATACTCGTACGTCCCACTGCAGGGCATAGGCCTCCTGTCACGATTAGATTGCTTGGGTCGTTTAGTGTCCACGTGGGGCCAGTGCACTTCATACACACCATTGAATTTCTTATCATGTGTGTGTATATTTCCTGTACAACGATTCCGAAAAACTGCGAGGTGCGAGCTTGGGCTCGAATCCACGACTATCTGCTTGAGAAGATGCTTGAAGATATTTGCCGTCATACAGAAATCAATGCCGATTCAAATTGGCAACATTGACGGTCCAAAATTGAATTTCTTGATAGGTGTCAAATGTTTAAGGGTTAAGTCAAACCTTTGGACTACCAAATGTTTTTGTAACATGTTACTTAATGCTAATAAACATATCACGAGACATCACTTTGCCAGATTAATCACTCCGGTGAGTGCGACGTCAGTGATCCATCTAAATTTTTAATGAGACCACACAGACGCGTTAGCGGGGATTCACATTAGAGGACTAATCCATTTTAATGCCCGCTCCACACCGTCTGACGGGCTTAGTCTGTGAAGAATTACTCCCTTCAGTAATCTCGCTAGTTTTTACTTAATTTTAGGGGCGATTCTGAGAAAAACGTGTTTGGTTTTCAACCGACGAAAACAAAAGGAGGAGGTTCTCAATTCGACGTGTATTTTTTTTTTTATGTATGATCACACATAACTTTTTACAGAGTAGTCCGATTTTGATGATTCTTTTTTTATTGGAAAGCGTATACCCCGAGAGTGGTCCCATTTAAATTTGGAAACAATATTCCTACCCTAAAGGTAGAAAAACAGGGGATGATTGATTGTTCAGTTACTGATTATACTGTATGACCACGCATAACTTATTACAGAGTAGTCGGATTTTGATGATTCTTTTTTTATTGGAAAGCGTATACCCCAAGGGTGGTCCCATGTAAATTTGGAAATAATATTCCTACCCTAAGGGTAGGAAAACAGGGGATGATTGACTAACTTTGTACAGAGTAGTCTGATTTTCATAATTCTTTTTTATTGGATAGATAGGGTATACCTTGAAGTTGGTATTATAAATTTGGAAAATAAATTACCCCAAGGATGGAAAAAAAGTATAAAATAAAAACTTTTTAACAAAAAATTAAACCGCCGAAAAAACTGAAAAGCAAAAAATAATACCTTTTTTGTTTGACCTTAATCTAGGTACCAGTTTGAAGTCGGTAACCTCAGCACGGGCCAGGAGGAGTGATAGAAGCCAATCAGGTAGAAGATTATAGGTCCACTCCTCCTGGCTAAGTGCTGAGGCACCGACTTCAAACTGGTACCTAGATTAAGGTCAAACAAAAAAGGTATTATTTTTTGCTTTTCAGTTTTTTCGGCGGTTTAATTTTTTGTTAAAAAGTTTTTTAAGTAATACTGTTCATTGAACTGAAACAATTAGGTACTTTGCTCACCCGCGACATTATGATAGTTACGTTTATGTAAGAAATGTGTGTTCATCCAATTCCTCCAACTCCACACTGTACGAACCCACACAAACAACACAATCAACACCACCAATCTACACCCTGGGGCCTGTTGCATAACAAAGTACAACTAATATTACAAGCGGAACTCTCGCTTCAGTTATATTAACTAGAAAACGAGTTCCGCTTGTAATATAAGTTGTACCTACTTTGTTACGCAACAGGCCCCTGGATATAATAATAACAATGAGTAAAAATCACTTATGTGTGTCGCACTGATGTAGCTGTCGGCACGTATGGTAGCGGAGGACCAAGGTAAAAAAGTTTGTCAAAAGGTCAGTGACATGGAACGCCGCAAAATAACGCCTAGGCCATTTATTTAACACGTTTATGTCGTACCAGGGCGCTGCCCTTGGACATCCCGCGCGTGCAGCGCGCCGTGAAGAAGTTCCCAACCGGCTCCTCCTACGAAGGCACCTGGGACGTGCTCGGCATGAGCGGCCGTGGGACCTACACGTTTCCCAACGGTACGTCAGCATCGTCTTCCTATCAAAACTTTGAGAAGAGCTTATTATTTCACATCGATTTCTAGGTCTAGCTTCAGAGAATTGAATTTACACAACCATCTGTTTTGCTCTTTAAAAAATCTGAAAACTTTCATAATAACATCGCATCCTCTACGAATTTTACGTAATTTTCTGAATTCAACATTCGCACCCACGTACATTACAAAAGCGTGTATAGTTTAGCTCCCGGGTGTGTAGATAAGGAAGTAAATAAATGTCGGTTATATTTTAAAGGTGTCTTGGGATATTAGGATAGGTCCGCGTGTTTGTAACGCGCGCACGTACACTCATTTAGTGAGGGGGATATTTTTTAATACTTTCACCTCGCTTGGTTTTTCTGCGGTGGTTCATCTAGGCGTCAATAGTCTTTATATAAACTAGTTTTTACCCGCCACTTTCCTCGCCCGGGAACGCATTATATATAACTACGCCTAGTGCCGCTGTCGGGGGCGCCTCTATTGGCATAAAAAAGAAAATTATGCAGGAATTTTGAATTGGTTAATCTTGTAGGACTCTATAAGTTAGGTTCGGTTTGTTTTATAACAATTCTGTACAGTTAATGGATTCAGAGTAAAAATAGTTTGGCGAAATGATGATTTCGGACTTTAAATTTTATGCAACCTGATATGGACCCGCCGCTGTCATAGTCTGGCAGTCATTTGAACGCTCACGTACAGTCGAACAAAAGGTTGTCTTGACACCTTAAATGTCCATTTTGCTTGCAATGGCTAGACATCTGTCCATACCAATCCATACCAATGAACTTCAACGGCCGCAAGCAAATTTGTTTTGAAACTGGGCAGGGCAGGCCTCGCTTTTGTCGACTGTACGTTTGTGGCATCTGTACGCTTATTATAAGTTTTACATCACCTAAATATTTCTCGATCGCGTTTACGTAAAAATTTCAATTCTATGGAAACATGGACGCGCGGCCGCGGATGCGCTGTCCATGGTTTCCTAGTAACTGATTTTTTTACGTAAACGCGATCGAGAAGTATTGAAGTGAAGGAAAACTTATACTAAGCGTACTGAAGAAGTCTCGAGTGTGATAGCCGGCAGCGAATGCGTTAAACCTAATCGAACTGTCAATCGCGCGAACTGTCAAACATAGTTTACACAGTCGTTAGTTCATAGTGAAAAAATACGGATAACTTTACCGTCGTCTGTCGTCTATGCATTAAGAAGTTTATCATAGACGTGAGTTATCCGTACTTTTTCACTATGAGTGAGTCTCACGTTAGTTTTATGTTGAAAGTCGTTAAGTTTTCTAAAATTTTACAATTTTCTGCGCGACGCGACGGTTTTTTGAACAGAATAATATTACTAATAACAGAAGGTAAATAAATTGAAAACCCGACTTTTTTATCCCCTCCTCTTCACCCAGGTCTGAATTTGTATTGATTTATTTATACCATAAAGGAAGTATTATAGCAGTTTCTATGTTGCTTACCTAATCTTAATACCTGCTCTAAAATGTCTACCACCTCTTCAACTAAAAGTTGTTCTACTTAACATACGGAACCTTAAGGCTCAAGTGTAAGGTCACCAGAGCAACAGTGTCGCTTGCGGTGGCCATATTGGTCACGTCCGGTCTCACGCGGCGGTCACCGTTCCCTCATCGCCACATTATACTATGAAAGTGTCAGCGGAATGAGATACCTAGTTTTTACCGCAAATGTGCCTTTGTTGGTTTTGGTTTAATCAACAATTTGATTGACATTTGTTTAATAATGATTACTTGTTTCTGACAAGTGTGATTTTGTCAGCAGTATAGTTAGCTATCATTGTGGTAGCTTAGTGGTTTGAATTATGGACTCTCAAGAAGAGAGTCATGGGTTCGAGCCTGCGCTAGCATCTTCAATTACATTCAAAATTTACTATGAGCTTTAACCTGTAGGCAAACATCATGAGGAACCCGGGTTAATCTCAGGTTGTCCAGGTCGCAAAATTACTACATAGGTTGGTTGACCACATCGCATAATGACTAGATCGCAAATTGCCCAGATCTTTATTTGACCACATCGCATAATGACTAGGTCGCAAAAATATTTTAATACAAAAATAGGTAGGTTCCTATAGTTACGTAACTTCAGTTGCCCGAATAGCCACAAAGAGGAGCTCCGTCGAAAAGAAGTTGCACAAACATAGTTGGACCACGGGTACGGAAGGACAAAAATATACTATCTAGGCATTTTGCGAGCTAGTCATTGTGCGATGTGGTCAAATAAAGATCTGGGCAATTTGCGATCTAGTCATTATGCGATGTGGTCAACCAACCTATGTAGTCATTTTGCGACCTGGACAATCTGAGATCAACCCGTATAAAGGCTGGCATGATGATGATGTATAAGCTGTGTACATCTCGCCCGACAGACAATCATAACTTGACTCGTTCGCTCGTAGGCGTTATTTGGAGTGAGTTGTTTAAACGTTGAGTGTGTCAATGCATTCGCTGACGGCTGTCAGACTCGTGACCTCTTCAGGTGCCACAAACGCACATGTGCGTTCAAATGACTGCCAAACTATGACAGCGGTACTAGGCGAAAGTCACGAAAAGGCATATATCATATATGCGTTACCGGCAGTGAATGCGTTAACGTTGATCTTGGCCAAAGATTAAAGACCTCACTCACCGCCGTATCCAGGCTTAAACACATGAAGATGAAATAACAGGCAACAACTTGAAATAAATCATCATCAATATCATTGTCAGCTGAAAGCCGTCCACTGCTGGACAAAGGCCTTCCCCAAATAATGTAAACTGTGTTTAGTTTAGAATTCGAATGGTCATACGGCCAGATTCTGCCAACATGTTATAAAAATACTTACTAAAATTATTGAAAAACTATTTGATATAAATTTAAAATATAAAAATAACGAAGTTTCATGAAGCGTAGAAAAGATTTGTGTTATAATAAAATTGGGTTATAGCTAAGTTTTAAAGATATAAATAAAACGTTGGCTGACTTGAAACCTCCTGAGTCTGAAATGACATACCTACTAACTTGTTTGCAAATTTAAAAACTAAAGTTAGAACTCCCTTGGGAGGAAAAACTGTACGTAAATCCATAACTCACTTAAGAACAATTTAGGCCATTGTCATGAAAAATGTCATGTCATGATCAAGTATGATGAAAAAGTTCTTTTGGTAACACATCTCCAAGGTTGTATAATTTTTTTGTATATTTATAGCTGCACCATTCTTCCAGGTGTAATATACGTGGGTGATTTCGACGACGGCACTTTCCACGGTAAAGGCGAGCTCCGGTACCCGAGCGGAGCCATCTTGCGCGGCAAATGGCGGCACGGCGAAATGACCCAGCGCACGCTCATATTTGGAGACGGGTTGGAGTACAGCGAGACCGACTGGAAGTATTGCCGCATGCCAGACAGGAGGTGCGTGTGTGTGTGGCAAAAGAATTAGTGGCAGGGCGAGATTTTTTTTTATTTAAAACTGGCCAGCGATTGACCTCTATCTTATCTAATGGTAAGTACAGATGGATTATCTATCACCAATGAGTCTAGCGGCGAGCTGTGGTACCCGAGCTAGTAGCGCCGTCTTGCGCGGCAAATGGTAGTACGGGGTGATGACGCAAAGCACGCACATATTCGAGGATGTGAGGACAGGAGGTGCGGTGTGTGGCAGCAGAACTAGTGGCACGGCGGGATTTTTTTATTTAAAACTGGGCAGATAGGATAGGGGTCCATCGCGGGTCAGTTTTATGCAAAAAAAAGTCTAATGGCAAGCTAAGCTCCGCCGGTATCCGTTCGGCACCATCTAGCGCGGTAAATGACTATAAGGGATGATGATGTTGCTTCTTTTTAGGTGCCTATTGTGTTGCATTGCATTCAATATCCCGTACTGCCATGCCATGAGCCAACAACAAACTACGATAAAAATAGCATTTAAAAAATCAGGTCTTGAATCGGCTTTTTTCACCTGAATCATGAATAAGTAAATATATATAAATATATAAATATATAAATCGTTTATTGGGTAAAACAAAAATTTTTTTTTTTTTTTACAATGGTATGATGGTGTTTGAGACCACCTAGTAGGTATTAACATACCTGTATCAGGAGGCCTCGCTCTTCTATTTATAAGAAATAAAATCGGATCAAAGTCGGAGACATATTCACACTCTGCCACCTCAACACTGCAATTATTGTCAAAAATTAATAAGATTAATAGAAGCCGTACTTTGTCAAGGTGTCAGAGCGCAAAGACATCACCGACCCCGACCGATCGTGCCAGTTATGTTATCTTAGCATAGATTCATAAACGATTATTATAAAACAATTAACAAAAATTATCAGTAACTATACCTAAATTTATACTAAACCACAGGTATTAAATTTAGATGTTTACATGTGTGCTTTTGTGTGTGTGTGTGTGTGTGTGTGTGTGTGTGTGTGTGTGTGTGTGAGAGTATTAGTAGTATATTTATGCAACAAATATATCGCATAATATGAAAAATATGAAAACATTCTTAACCAAACACACAATAAGACATAATAATAATATAAAACGAAATTTTCGTACTGTATTTTTAAAATTAAACCTTCACGCGTCGCAAAACTTATTTTATATGATTTTTCCCCAACTATACCGGCGGGAATATCTATCCTAGCTCCACAATTACGAAATACCCGCGCATTCCCATAAGAGCCTGTTTCACGGCGGAACGTTCTAGAAATTGAATCGCATCGAAAACACGATTAATCTCGGTTAGTGGACACCACAGTGCAGTTTGGGGACACTAGCGGTGCATACCGACAAGAAACTAGAGATTTAAAATATAGTACTAGATCGGCAATGTAAGAGAAATAAACAATGATAAAATACCTACGCGTATTTCAGGGCGAGATAGTAAAGCTTGTAAAATTTTGTTAACTTGGTAGGTATCCATTCGACTTTATGCTATTTTATCATAATGAATAAATAATAATAGATATGAGGTACGGTATTCAGTGAAAAGTCTTCAGTGAAAGGTCTTTATTCATAAAAAGTTTCGAATCTGTTGTACCTGTGTCACAGATATAGATACACATAGATAACGCAATGCTCACGATTTGTATTGAAATCAAGCGTGTCGACTTTTTACACTACTGTGACGTCACAGCCGAAATTTAGTGATGGGAAATTCAAACCACAGACATAATTACACTTAATTACAACGCAACGAGGCATTTTCTTAGTTTTCGCGGACGTCCGGCTCGGCTGCAACAACTGACGCACGCGAACTGTCAGTAGTGGCGGCCAACCCGATGCTTTGTCGGGGTTCGGACACGCGAAGTAGATGCATTTGCTTTATCTATGTTTATCTATATCTGTGACCTGTGTTGTAGTTTTTTGTCTGTCTAGTAAAAACAAATACACAAAGGGACCGGTAAATACAATCGATTTTTCATCAGGTGAGATAGTGGTCAGTTTTATGTAAAAAAAAAACTTTGGTTTATCAAGGAGAGGAGGAGGAGGAGGGTTTTCGTTTGTGAGTAAAGGGGTTGGATAATTGGGTGTTACAATTCGATTCTAAAACAGTTTCATAGTAGTAATTAATCGATGATCCCCCGGTGTCAGTATCTGTCTCGGCGGTACCTTGTACATCTGAAACGCGACATAGGCTTGTCGCCTAAAATGTACGCGGCCGTTTGTTTTCAACGCACTTAGCATGGATGGATATAAATAATAATATGTTATAAATTTGTATAGGTACTAACCATTAGGCACAACAAAAAAACACGCAGATATTCACAGACCGAGAGCTTTTTGCGCTGTTAAAAATGAGCGTGATGTAAATAGCCTGAAAATGTAGAGTTTTTATAATAACCAGCGGTATCACTAAATAGGTACTTATACACGGTAGTGCACGGAAATAAGTACAATATTGACGGTTTTGCCAGAACTGACACGAATGGAATGAACGAAAATATATTTAAAAAAAACTTATTTATTGTTTATTTCAATTTGAAACGGATCAAAAAGCAGGGAGGGTACAAGGTGCATTCGCGATATTCACTGTTCACTGTCATGAAAGTACTTTGAAGGCATGCAGCATCGTAGTTTCTCATTCATGTTAATCTCGTTACCTCTGCAGTAATTCGAAAACATGTTTGGTATTCGCATCCTATACCTCTACCATGAGTTTACACTAGTTTACAGTGACCGTACTCGCTAGCGACGGCGTAAATGATTTGTATGGAGAATTGTACTTCCGTAAGTGACCGCTAGAGGCGCTGTACAGTTCTCCATACAAATCATTTACGCCGTCGCTAGCGAGTACGGTCACTGTAAACTAGTGTAACTCATGGTAGAGGTACTGGACATAATTTAGCTCCGATGGTACTTTCTTTCTATCACTTTCTAACTAACCCGGTACAAAAGAGACACACTGAGCGACGAGCGAGTATACGGCACGCGTATAACTAGAAAACCTCATGGCAAAGGGGTAGCAACGTATACGCTATTAACTCCTGATTTTCATAAAGCAAGTGATCCATCTTGATTATTTCTCTCTGCCGCAGCGTACATTTTGACGCTAGCAATCCCAAAAGACTTAAGTGACAAATTACGTTCATTGTACTGTGGCATCAACGACAATGGTGTAAAGTAAAAAATGCTCCCCCAGCGTTTTTCCTCTTTCGACTTTTGAAATTATAACCGTCGATTTGTAACTTGAACGCAAACGCGGTCCGAAAATTGCTCACCATTCTGTTCGCAAATGGACGGATATGAATTACGGCGCAAAACATTGCGGCGCATTTCTTTGCGTCTCATCTCTCATTGAATTACAGATAAAGATGGGGCTCTACATTATTTATGTTGAGGATCCATTGTAAGACATGTAATTCAAGGCAGATTTATTTTTAATTCAGGAATAAACGTACACATTAAAAATTAAGCGAGTTTAGGTTTTTACATAACTGGCTGACTTTTTGCCCGTGTAAACCTGAAATATCCCCAATCCATGCAATACAAGTCATGCTTTAAATTGGGCAACGTTTTATTTTATAAGAACTTTTTGATTGAAAAATAAATAACAATTGTTTTTTTTCGAACAATATACGGCGTAGTCAGACGTCAAGTAAAGGTTCGGCCAAACCGCTGCTTAAAATACGGCGACGGTACGGAATCGCAGTGACGCATCGTAAACGTCACGACTTTACTATGGCATGGTATGGACAGCATGCGGTAACACGTTACCATGTTATGGTCATTAAGAAATCAGGTGGCAACTAGCAAATAGATTATCTGATGGCGAGTGAACACTACAAACCACCAAAGAGAATTGCAGACGCTTTACAGGCCTAGAGGGCTAAAATGAAACACCTAATATACCAATAACTTCACCGACCATCTTATCGACTGTATTTTCAACTGTCATACATAATATTGACCAAAAACCATAAACTTCATATCTTAATACAACTTTGACTTAAATCTCTCAATTGTAATGAAATATGTTATGATACATTATGATAATGAAGATTGTTGCAGTTATTAATCGGAAAGGTTTTAACAAACACGCACTTGGAATTTATTTTTAATTAACGCCTGTCGAATACCGTTTGCGTGCTAAATTCATGACGTTTGTGATTTCTGATCAGGACGAAACATTTTACTGTGCGGAAGAATACTACTTTCTTAATTACTAAACTTCATCGAATAAGTTATTGAATTACATTTCTTAAGAAATTTAAGAACGGTTTCTTCCATTTACCATAATTAGTTTTTAGTTTACCATTGCAACACACAGCATTATGGGATACTTGTTTTTAATACGCCTCCGTTTTATTGACTGTCTGTTGCAAAGCTACAGAGTTTTTCCTTTCATGGCTGACATTCGACTCCTATTTTTAATATTTAAATCAATCCATAGACAACCTACATACAGCAGTCGCCTGCCAGCTAACAGTACCTTCTGAGGATCATAGGAGTATATTTTGTGCATTTTTTTCGTTTTTTCCTATTTGATTTTAAACTTAGATTTTAAACTTTAGCCTACGTACAAGAGGTGTATGGTATACTTTCTGGCCCAGTGTTTATTTATTTCAAAACTACTACTAATTTTATAAGTCATTGAAAGTTAATCTGGCTTTCCGGGTCAAAATAAAATTCATATATATTTATTAGAGTTGTGTCTTAAAATGATTATTGCAAATAAGTAAAATTTTTACAGCGTTTTTTTCGTTATTGATGATGCACAGAGTTAACTTTTTCTGAAAATAATAGTACCGATGCTGAGTCTAGTTTTATCGAACTTGTAGCCACTTGTTCCGTTAGTTGTAATAAATAACCGTGGGAGATTAAATGACGTTTAGCCCGAGCGATCGAAAGTTCCACAGCTTATTCAGCCTGTCTTCAATACATGGACTATTCCCAATTATCTGCACCCTTTTATTTGCAATACAAGCTAGGTAGTGGAATCTTTTTTCCCAGCTGCTCGCAAAACTCAGTAGCCTGCACTATTGACGTGGGTACACGGCAATGCACTGCAACGGTTTTTTTCCATCAAGTGATTACGGTTGAATCAACATTTTTGTGTTGTTTACTCAGTCCCCAGTTGTCCAAGTGACATCTTCATACTGTTTCATTGAAAAATTCTTAGGTGGCCCAGGAGAAAAAAAATTTGTATGCACTAACACACCATAGCAAACAGGTGGCGTGAGCCAACTTTGGGGGCGGCAGGCGTAAGCTTGCCTTTGGAATCCAAAAGTTTAATGGTTACTTGACCTGAAATGTGTTTTAACAGAATCGTTTTTAATTATTGTGACATTGAAAGACTATCTCCAATATTATTATTTTTTATTTTTTCCTTTTTATTTTTTTTGAGGGTGGATGCATGATGCATGAATGATGCTGAACGTAGATATAATTAAGATGTAGGTATTGTTTTAGTTTTTAACTAAGGGACCCAATACATCTCTGTATTGTTTTTTTTATATAATTATTATTTTTTTATTTATTTCTATATTTGTATGGTTTTTTTAGTTTGTATTTTATTATATTTTAATTTGAAAAGATGACTTCCTGCGAAGTTTCTTGCGGCGCATTCTTCTTGACAATGGTGGTCCTTACGAAAGCGCTGGTAGTTTAAAAAAAAGTGACATGTAAAAGAGCCCTTGGCGGCCTACTTGCAGAATAAACGTTTTGATTTTTTTTTGTGGCAATAAAAAGTTGATTTGCCCTTACACAACTTCCATTTTCGCAGATTCACGATAGAGTACGACAACGGGCTGCAGCCGGCGGGACGGTCCTACCTCACAGCTGATCAGCCGACCCGGGAGATCCCGCTCGGCTACTACGACACTGACGACGGATTCTTCGACCCCAAGACTAAGCTCGTCTACAAGGCTAGCGATCTCACTTATATCATCAGGTTAGAACCAAGCTTATTCGTCGTCAACTCCAGCCTTCGTACTAGTGTCCGACCGAAACACGATTTTTAGCCGAAACCGAAACCGAAACCGAATATTCGGTTTTTTTCTGATTTCGGCCGAAACCGAAACCGAAACCGAAATTTTTGAAGACGTATCATATCAAACAAAATATTCAAAATTACTGCGCAGATCGTATGGAAAAGGTTATTGCAAGGATTTCTTATATGAGAACAGTTACTTTTTTTGTTAAACAAAATAAAAAACGTTTAGTTTTAATGAAAAATGTCTTGGCATAGGTATTATATTATTCAAAACAAACAACCTATTCTTATCACGTCTAAACTAAATTCACAATCCTAATATCAAACGTATTGTTCATTAATCACAGCATAAAATGCAGTAACAAATAAAAATAAATAAAATAAATAAATATTAGGGGACAATCTTACACAAATCGACCTAGTCCCAAACTAAGCAAAGCTTGTACTATGGGTACTAGACGACGATAAACATACTTATATAGATAAATAAATACTTAAATACATAGAAAACATCCATAACTCAGGAACAAATATTCGTGCTCATCACACAAATAAATGCCCTTACCGGGATTCGAACCCTGGACCTCTTGCTTCGTAGGCAGGGTCACTACCAACTAGGCTAAAGCGGTCGCCAAACAGATTCTGAAAAGTAAATAATAATTTAATAAATAAACAACACTCATACATACTCCTGTTGCTGGTCCCAGCTGGGCCGGCCGCCGATGCATTACCTATACCTACCCGGCCGAGCGTGTCCGAATTAAGCCGAGCGCTCCCGATGCGAGAGCCGCGAGAGGCCGCGAAGTAATTTCGGCCCGGCCGAAGGTTTCGGCCGGATTCTGGCCGAAACCGAAACCTCGGCCGAAATCACTTTTTTGGCCGAAATTGGCCGAAACCGAAACCGAAACCGAAACTTCGGTCGGACACTACTTCGTACCAATACTACAGGCACGGTTCTGAAAATAGAAAGTTTATTAATACGTACGAATATATCGAATGTATCAAAATACCGAACGATTAAAATATCAAAAAGGTTTTTTTCTACAACCTTATGGTTACTTCTCATGATTTATTAACCCTTTATAAGGCTCCATTTTTTAGAGCATACTACCACAGAATCAAAAGCAGCTATCGAATGCATACCTGACACAGGATATTTTTAAAGCTAGTTGTATTTTCAATAAGTTCAATGGAAAATGTTACGTATAATAAGTTAATAAGGTTCAATTTCCAACTCAGTACATGTGGTCGCTGAATCGCCTCTATCTTATTTAAGGGTTTAAAACGGCGTCGTATAGAACCCATTACGTCAGGTAGAATTATAAATATTATAATAATATAACAATCTTAAAAAGAAATCTTCAATCTTAGAAAAAACTTTTCGATCTTTTAAACATTCGATATTTTAATACACTTGATATTAACTTTCGATATTCAGATACGTGCCCTACGATATTGTAAACGCACTAAATTATTAAATATCTTGTAGTCAAGCCTACATTCGGCATGTCCTGGGACACCTGGCCAACTTTCAGCCCTTTTAAATAAATCTTAAGTGTGCTGACTCGGAGTCGCTAATTTTATGTCCACAGGAGAGAACTTATGTTTCTTACGCTGCATAAACCCATGAGCAAATCCTGGTGATAAGAGATCATAGTGCTATCATTATACTACCTATACACGAAATAAATCTTATTATGTTTATCTTTTTTCATAGTTACAAAATTCGCCCCAACGTTTGGTCCTTTAAAGCCCTACCGAGCTTTTGGCACTAATCGATTTTAGATAGGTATTCTACGCACTCGTGTATGTGTGTGTGAGAGCGGCTAGAATCAAAGCCGTGCGTAAGCGCTAGCTACACGAGTTCCCCGTTCGATGGCCGAAGGAGAACTAACGCAAGTGACTATCGGACAAGGGGGAAGCATCATGATGGCTCAAGATAGATTGGTTAGACTGCGCGTGTATTTAGGTATTTTCATCGTATTACTAAACAAATACATATTTTAGAAATGTAGCAACACTACGCCTTAGAAAACATCTTGTTTTATTAACATTCAAAAAGTTATGACCTGCCGTGCAGTATTTACATCGAACTACCTACGAATTTATTTTATTTCTTAGAGACGACTTTGGTTTTTTTTTTCTATCGAGTGAACTACAAGTAATCGTGTTTCGATAAATACTGATCATTAGAGTGAATCCTTAAAATATCTTTGAATTTCAGGATTAAAGCTTTGCTAATAATGATACAGCACGAGATTAAATTAATGCAATAAATGCGCCAAAGGCTCGGTAAGGCCATACCAAATTACAAAGTGTCATTGATAATGTAGAACAGAAGCGGGCGCTGTCAGATGAGGCTGGGTAAAGGGTACGCTATCTTATCGGCTCCCAAGAGGAGCGGAACCCGCCTGGAAGTTGCTATGATCAAATTAATACTGCTCCAAATTTCCAACTCGTTACGCTGCAGCACTGTTCTAAATTAGCGATTTAATGCCGTTTGCTAACTATTTTTTCTTGGAGAAGGTAGTGTTTTGCCGTCACATATTCTACAGGATATAACATACACACAGGCCTCCTCTCAGAATAAAGGGTATGAGCCGTAGTTCCCACGCGGGCCCAGTGCGGATCGGGAACTTCACACACACCATTCAATTTCTTCGCAGGTTTCCTCGCGATGTTTTCCTTCACCTTTAAGCTCATGGTAAATTTCAAATGTAATTTCGCATATAGATTCCGAAAAACTCAGAGGTGCGAGTCGGGATTTGAATCCACGACCCTCTGCTTGAGATGCCATAGGTCAAACCGCTATGCCACCACGGCTTTTTCTGACGATCCTAATGACGATGCTAGTTGATAATCATAAATAAATAAATAAATAAAAACAAAACTATGCAATAATAACTAACGTTATAAGTCTGTTCCAAGTTCTATACTCTATGGTATTATCTATGGCAAATTCAGTAACATAATAACCCATAGTAATTTCATTATGTTACGGGACAGAGTAATATAATAACATTCAAAAAAAGAATACTTCATAATAATCAATTTTGATCGATAATCAATTTAATCGATATAATCAATTTAATCGATAATCAATTTTGATAATCGAGTTTCTTTAAATATGCGTGTGCCACGTGATTGGTTGCCTAAAAATGAGTAAGAACAGGTAGGACCAATCACAATCAAGGTTTATTTTTTCAAGCGAAATTTCGTGATTGAAAACACGCTGATCAAGCTCTATGGTACAAGTACGGTCGCAAATTAAAAAAAAATAAAGCGGGACATTAATATTAAGTCATTATACATTAAGTAAAATATATTTACATTAACAATTATTAAATAATGAATACTTAAATAACGGGCAATAAATGAATTTTAAAGTCATTATTAAATATGAATATTTTAACATCATTCAATTTGGCTGTATGAAAGTTCCCGGGTCCATTCTAAGGTTGCGAGTAGTGAAAAAAAAGATTCAAAATAGCGGGAATTTGTTTTGCTTTGCACGGAGTTCTTTCAATTCAAGTTGAAAGAAATAAAAGATTTAATCACTATTTAAATGACTTTTTATGTGTGAGAATTTGTGACTTAATAGTGATGCAGAAATGTTGACGCCGCTAGAAATAAAACGGGTGGCAATTGAAGTGAGCAATAATTTGCTACTTTTAAAATTGCTAAAATTCATTTACCGTCCGTTATGTAAGTAATCATTATTTAATAATTGTTTATTTTGAACTCGTAGAAAAAATTATGTATGCAACTATTCATAATCGGCCATTAAGACACTCATGCGTATCTATTATGACATTCGGCTTCGCCTCATGTCTTAAACTCGCATTCGTGTCTTAATGGCCCTTATTATGATACAGTTGCATAAAATACTATTGTTTAACGTAAAGACTAAGTATTGATTGTAAATGGCTATCAATTACGGAATTTAATTTTTTTTTTTCTTGATTTGAAATGATAAAATATAATGTAAGTAATACTAATCCTTAGAAAGTAAGACGCATGTAATACTAACAACCTATGGACTCCGGTCTGCAATAAAGCATTTGAATTTGAATTTGAATTTAAAAAAGTGGTTTTTGATTACATCTCCGATGTCACCTGTATAATATCGACGGTTAAAAGGCAAAACGCATAAAGCGACACTTTTTGTCAAAATGGGTTATATGTATAAATATTTGAAATCAGCGAATTTTTCTCCGTCGTTTGAGCCGGGTTTCATGCAAAGTTCAAAAATTGTCGCTTCATACGTTTTGCCTTTTAACCGTCGATATGTATGTTAAATACAACCTAGGGCTCTTCAAGGCTAGAGTGAATAGGCTGTTACTGAACCAGTGAGGTACACCTTTGGCCTCATCTTCACTTTTCATTGGATGAGATACCTAGTGGTCAATCACGAGTCAGTTTTATGTAAAAAAAAATCGGTAGGAAATGTATTATAACGGTACACGAATCCGTTTGAAGATGACTATAATCATCACTTTTATTTACTGCGATGAGAACGAAGGCACACAGCTTCAACTTTTAAGAAAGTCAATAAAGAAAATTTACCAGCAAAAGTGCTTGTGTACCTATGTATCTTTTATACGCGCAGTTGTTTTACCTCATCTCGTGGAGCCAAAGTGGGCTAGCGAGCCAATTACCGCAGCAATTAGCGATGTCGTCGCGAGATTGAAGCGCCGATCTCGCCTCTATTTGGTTTCCAAATTATTCAATCGATGGAAAATTAACGAATGTAAAAGCGGCCCTTGGCTTGTTAACACGGTTTTGTTGTGGTGTAACGAGTTGGAGATTGGTGATTTCAATGAGGCTAAGGCGCAATAGGTTTGGCTATTCGTCATTTATCGAGGGTTGTGTGATGCATTACAATATCGAACTTAAACAATTACTTTGCTCACCCGCGACCTTACGTGATTCCTAGTTACGTTTATGTAAGAAATGCGTGTTTATGCAGTTCCTCCACCTCCACACTGTACAGTACAAACACACATAAATCACACAAACTGTCACAAACCCATCTATCACCACCACCAAACTACACTGACACTGATGCATTTCGAACTTAACCAGAGCTCACTTTCAGAATAGGTACCATAACTCTATATATAATGGACCTCCGCAAAGTAATGCCTTATTCAATAAATTACAATATCGAAATTATTTAAATTGTTGATAATTTACTGCAATACATAAAATATAAATTGAAATATAAATTAAAATATAAATTGAAATAGCCGTAAAATTTATTAAGGTTTAATAGTTCAAATACAAACTGAATGTCATGTCGTACTTATCAGGAGCTGAAAACGCTGGCAGAGAACCGAAAAGAGTGGCGATTACTCCACCGACAAGAGCTAAGCTCTTAAATTAATGATGATGATAATGAGTTCAAATACGATTAAACTGACCAAGTGTTCCCATACATGCTCCAAATAGGTTACCTATCAAAATTTAGAATTATTTTTTTCCGCTTATTTAAAATCCCGAATGCTTCATTTATCCGAATGCATTTTTTTCTGAAACTGTAAATATTTCAGGACTTTTATATAACAACCCTAAGCTAACCTAAAGGGTTCTACACGATGGTCCTGAAATAAATCCTGAAATATTTACAGTTTCAGAAAAAAATGCTTTCGGACAAATGAAGTTTTCGGGATTCTAAACCTTCGGAAATAAAATTTTCTAAACATCGATAGGATCCCATATTTAACTCAGTTTGGTTATGAACTGCACTTGCCGCTGGTGTTCATGTTGTCAGCGAGTGTGTTTTTAAGTGAGTTCCACTGAAAAACAGCATTGCGGCTTGCTGCTACATTATGCTAAGGACCCAATTTATACTATTCGGGGCCGATTTTTCAATCCCCAGATAAAGATATTTGTCAGTTAAAACCATCGCTTTCCTTTTGTCGAGACATATAGGAAAAAAAAGACAGAGCTTACAATTATCTGACACATACTTTTATCTGGGGATTGAAAAATCGGGCCTCGGTGGCGGCGTCTTTTGTATAGTAAGACGTGTCATATTATGGAAAAGCAGACATTTTGGGAAAGATACATTTCAGGAAAACGGACATTTCAGGCCTGAGCCGCCTCGGTGTTTTTTTATGTATCTTTGCATTTTAAATGTTTTTTTTTTATGTGTAACGAATAAGTGTAAATAAATGCCTCTCTCTTTCTCATTTTGTGGTGATTCTAAAGAAACATACCTACCTACTTTCTGGGTTTTTTATACATGTATGTATGTAGCGGACTATAATATCGGGAACTACTGAATCCGTTTAAAAATATTTCACTAATAGAAAGCAGTTTTATAATCGGCTGCATTTTTTTTTCACTTTTTATCCCAGTACACACAAATAAAGTACACAGTTCCTTCCGGGCACAGATAAATGACACACAGATGCGAGCAGCAAATATACGTTAAAATTTAATTAATTACCAAGATTTTTCCCTCGGTATAAATAAATGATAATGTGACCTGTAATGTAACTACCAACAGCGCATGATATGCTTTTGTGACTTCTACCGCTGTCACAAAATTTGCAGGCATTTGAACGGATAAATGCGTTTCCAGGTTTTAGAGCGACTTCGATGAGTTTATGATGATCTTTTTGATTTTTTGAGTTTATGATTATGACATGCATGAATCAACCGGCAGCGAAAGAGTTACATGTTTTGAAATTAAAACCTCAAACGCTTTAAATCTAGTTTATTATGAACTAGCTGTTCCCGCGACTCTGTCTGCGAAGATTTCGTTTATCGCTATTCCACGGTAATTTTCCGAGATAAAAATTATCCTACTTATGTTAAAATACAATCTCCATACAGAAATTCATCTTAATCGGCTCAGCGCGGTCTAAGCGTTAAGAGGTATCAGAAAGATATTAATTGAATTACTTTCGCTGTTACAAAATTAATAGTGGAAGTATGGATACCGTCCAAGTGACAACTAAGGCATTCCATTATTTACTCCACATGGTCCTTCCAGATGTCCGTCAGTACGCGAGCAGCAATGGATACTAGAAAACTGTCGCACGAACCCCATCAAGCCGTTAGGCCCTCGCGAGGATCTTTACGAGAAGTGGTCTGAGCCAATGGTGATGCCAGAAGAGCCCCCATGCCCTGCTGCGGCCTCCCGCGCTGGAGCCTCGTCAGCTGTCCACGCCCACATGGAAGAGCAAGAGATCGTAAGTAGTCCTCGTCGCAAGTCTACTAACCCAGTGCTGGATAGGCGACTCGGCATTGACCCTGCCTTGATTTCTACTACCAAGATTACGTCACTTTACCAGTGATTTGTATGCCATTTTTGATCCCCAAGCGAAAGAATCCCAAAGACTTGGCGTCGTGGTTTTAGTTCTATTCTTTTGGGAGTTTATGCAGCCTCATTGCATCGACTGTCTGTCTATGTTCTAGTGTTGCCAAAAACCTTTATTTTTCAATCAGGTAGGTAATTCTCTTCGTTTCTTTATTATTTATTAAGTTTTGTTTTTTTTTAATTTTCTTTGCGGCGCTGCGTCGAGTAATCTTTTGATGTAACTTGTGTCATGTCATGTACCTAATGGAAATGTGCTGGAAAGCCGCTTGCTTGAACCTGCTATAACATTTTGACGAATGCTTGTGGATCCACAATGACGTCAAACACAATTAGTGGAGGTGGAGGTTATCACTGCAGTGAAGAATCCATTTACACGACATGATGACCCTAAACCCGTTCATCGATTGTGTTGATCTTCTGAAGACGTACGAGTACTAATATTCGTTAAAAAGAACGTGCAAGTGTCAAAGCCCTAGTTACGAGCTTTACTGATACACTACGCTTGTTTGTTTGCATATTGTTTGAAATAGGATAATTACTTAATGGCATCCAGTTTTTTTTTCTGGACGTAATGTTCTTTCACGTACCTATTAGGATTTTATTTATTATTGTCAATATTACTGTAGCTGTTTTAATTTGTTTTTTACACCACTGTATTTAACTTCAAACCAGTCCATCGAGCGTGACAATCCGATCAGCAGATGTACTAATATTATAAAGAATGTGGAAGTGACAAAGTTCCATGCTCTAATTAGAGCTTTACTAATAGCGCAGCGTTGGCAAGCATATTTGTTTGCATTGTTTGAAGCTGCATAATCAAATAGCATTCGGTTTATTTTTCGTAAAATATGCTCCATCTTGCCATTTAATAAAATATGAACTGACTGGTCGTCATTCTTAAAAGTTCCAGGATTTTATTTATTAGTATGAATATTATTGTTGCTCTCTTTGTTTTTTTTTACATTATTAAAATAATGTATAATATTTATAATCTGCTAAGATTTTATTTATTCACGTCATACACACCTAACGGTACTTGAGAAAATGAGAAACTATAATGGTACTTAATTAAAAAATTAACTTATTGAGACTTTCGGATAATCATGCCAGCACAGTCGTCACGAGTTTTTCTTTATCACGAATATGCATTTTGTGCACTTATGGTAGAGCCATTCTACGGCGATTTATGTGACACTAACAATTTCATAGAGTAATGTCAAAAAGATGAAGTTTTTTGACGAATGTTTACATACTGTACGGATCTGGCGTAAGGTGACTCTACCATGGAATTTTGTTGTTTTTTTTAAAAACCCTTTTTGTATTTTTTGAGACGTCATAAAATAAATGAAGTTAAAATTTATTTATTTTTATTTTTCTCATCTCGACGGATCTTTCCCTTAAGTCTATAATGATTATTTTGTAAGGCATGATTCTCTGACTTTATCGTTGAATTGCTTGGGTAGATTTGTTTTGTTTATATTTGTGTCGTACTACTGGGCAGTGGGAATGTCTTCTTGTTTTCCATATATTTTTAGGTCATGCAAAATTAACAAATCATTAATAAAATCTTTTCAGGAAGTCACATTCGTCAACCTGACCGATTCATCGGACAGTTCCAGCAGTAGTAGTAGTAATAATTTTAGCTTTGTTATAGAATAGTATTAAACTGAATTATTTTTCGGCATTTTAAAAACTATTTGATTCCTTGTCATAAAAAGTTTACGTAATACGTATTTTAAGGATTTTAAGTTACGTTTTTACACAATTTGGGAATAGAGATAAAATTGGGATATTTTTCTTACTGCCAAATAACTTATTTTTGAATTAAAACTACCGTGATACACAGACATATTTACTAAAAAAATAAGGTACTCGTGTCATTTAGGTATTAGTAGTCGAGGTATGCTCGACATGTTTCGAACCAATCCGTGGTTCTTTATCAAGATAAACTCGAACGGATAGTCGACCATGAACCTGCCTGCCAGTGCTCTTGCAGCTCGGCTACTCGGCGCGGCCATCGGCGGCGAAAAACTACCCTCGTCTTCATCACAATAATTATGACCGGGTTTTTAAGTCCGTGCAAGTCGGACACTGTCTGGGCCCTCCATTCCCAGTTCGTCCGAAGGGAGTTTTCCCGGACTCAAGCCACCCTTCCTACTCTAAAGTAAAAAACAGCAAGGACTTCGAGTCTTCGGCCCCTCTGGCAGCTCATTAAAAAACCCATAAAGTCAAAGTCAAAATTCTTTATTCAATTTAGGCATCAATTGATGCTCCTATGAACGTCGAAGAATCTACCACCGGTTCGGAAAAAACCCTGTTGAGAAATTACTTACATTACATTTTAAATATAAAAATTAATATAATATAATTCATTCATTCATACAAGTCGAAAAGAAAATCAAATTAAATTAAATTAAAATAATAACAATAAAAATTAAAAAATATATAAATAATAATTGCGCGGCACTGAATGAAGACCTTCACTTAATTTCACCAGTGACGATATTCACCCAGTACTTTATCATAGGGCAGTCCAGGGCGGGCGGCAAACATACTCAAAAATTATATTGGAACTGCAACGCACTCTGTTCAGCAGAGACGCGACTCTCTTCCGTCTGACGACGTGGAAGCCGACAATGCGCGCCTCTGCGAACATACCCGACGTGCTACAGCGTCGTGGCAGTTTCATCATCATCCTGAATACGTTATTATACTGGATCCTTATGGCATTATAAGTTCGTTGCGCATGACTCACCCACAGGCTGCTGGTGTAGAAGGTTTGGCAAAACGCAATGAACGGAAAAAACGCTCGCCGCTGCCGACGGTCGCGCGATGTCGTGGCCAGGCAGTAAGATGTCAGAGGTGGCAGCATTCATTTGACACATAGGGTGCTTTTCACCAAAGATGTGCTATGTTAAGTCGCTATGGATGCGTTTGATATCCACCAATCATATTTTTCTCACATGCGGCCTTTTGACATTTTTCCATTGATATTTTGTATTAAGTATATGTAGTGTATAAGTATTATATTGAATATATGTGTTTATTTATAAAATTTATATTATATAATTTATTGAATCAGGCGTTACTTTGCGGAGGCGTTGCTTTGGGCTTTAACTATTGTAAGGTCGCGGGTGAGCAAAGTAATTGTTTTAGTTCATTTATATTATATTTGTATTGATTTTATTGTTTATTGTCTATTAATACTACGTTTCTCTTGACTGTTATTTCTGCCACCTACATTAGTCTGTTGATATTTATTAATTTCTGAGTAATTGGTTTTCTGGAAGAGATCGCTTTTTAGCGATAAGACCGCCTAGGGTAAGCGTACCAGTGAATGAACAAAACGAACATTTTTTGAAATAATAAGAATTTGGTACGGTTCTATCACGCCTCGTATTTTTTTTTTCGACTAGCACCTTTACTTGTTAGGTTCTGGTAACTTTGCTTTGACTCCTAAGCAACAGTTTTGAAATGGCGACGATGTAAAGTGGACGTACGGATGTTGTACAATTTTTTCTATGGAGCAGTATTAAGGAAGATGGAAAGCTACCATACTTCTGATGTGTTACTGCATTTGTCCCCGCCATCTATCATTCATTGGGTATGTTTTTTTTTAAGCTTTAAAGACCTGTTAGTGCTATTCATATATAGTTTAATGTAATTTATTTATAAACAATACCTTTTAATCCAGTTTTTTTTTTACTGGAACCCAATATCGCCTAAATCCAGTGAATGAACGGGGGTGTTCATTCATTGTGCAATATCTTTCCTTCTAGTAGTCATATTAAGATTTCGTTTTCAGTGACATTGATCCAAATATATTATGTACCGAAGGGCCAGTATTGGAACAAACGTAAAATATAGGTTCATTAACTGGTTCAAGTTTTCCAGTGAATGAACTATGTCACTTATAGCTAGTTCATTTACTAGTTTCCAAGATCTAGTGAATGAACAATTCTCTTATTTTTGTATTTTCATTGTTTTAGAACATGGAATCGACCAAATACGTATAGTGAATGTAGTTGTGTTAATATAACTTCGCTTTTGTATATTTATAGTATGACAAAACATCATTTTCAAAGTTGTTCATTCACTGGTTTCATTTGTTCATTCACTAGAATTTTGCGTTCATTCACTGGTGATTTTCCATTTTTTCCCTTAAATAGTGATATATATCTTCAAATTGTGCAGTAATACTGTTGAATAATGATGATGTTAGCCAACTAGAGTAGTTGGTTGTGCTAAGCAAAAAGTAATATGTTAAATAAACTGTGCCCAACTGCCTAAAATTAATTTTCAAAGTCGAAAATTTCCTTAAGTGTTCATTCACTGGTACACTTACCCTATTGTCTACCTGAACTTTTATTTTTGTAATGTTACTGTACTGTTTTTGGTGATCAATAAAGAATATTTGTATTGTATTGTATTGTATTGTATTGTGTGCTCTGGATCTTCCTCGAGCGGCTAAATAGCTTAGCATAAGTGGAAACAGTCTCATAGTTTCATAGCTCATAGCATAGCTGCATAGCACATCTCTGGTGTAAAGGCACCCATAAGATCTCTATACCTGTACAGCGCGGGCGAGGACTCATTTAAGCGGTCTAGCTATAGGGCTGTCTTTTAAACGGTCTAGCTATAGGGCTGTCTTTTAAACGGTCTAGCTATAGGGCTGTCTTTTAAACGGTCTAGCTATATGGCTGTCTTTTAAATGGTCTAGCTATAGGGCTGTCTTTTAAACGGTCTAGCTATAGGGGCTGTCTTTTAAACGGTCTAGCTATAGGGCTGTCTTTTAAACGGTCTAGCTATATGGCTGTCTTTTAAACGGTCTAGCTATAGGGCTGTCTTTTAAACGGTCTAGCTATAGGGCTGTCTTTTAAACGGTCTAGCTATAGGGCTATCTTTTAAACGGTCTAGCTATAGGGCTGTCTGTCTTTTAAACGGTCTAGCTATAGGGCTGTCTTTTAAATGGTCGTTTAATTGTTAAGTGCTTAGCATTATTTTGCTGTGAAGCCTATAAAAAATGAGTTATTTGACATAATTCCTTAATTGAGTTAGCGATTTCGCATAAGATAATAAATGTCCGATATTCTAGATTTAATTAATATTTTGTTCAAGATTGACGTGTAAGTAGATGTATTGAAATAAAATTATATACATTAAAAATATTGTTTACCTTGTGTAGGTGTAGGTACCTAATTCTGAAATCAAGTTTTTGGAAGACTAATAAGCTGTAATATACTGCAATGGTAGCACTAGTGGCCCCGCAAGCAAGAAAGTGCAAGTTTGCGGTTCTGTATCACGGTTAAAACATAAGTAACCCGTTAAGTCTACGATAAAATTCGTCAAAATGTTTCAAGGAGTATGCAGTTTTCATTATTAAACGCGCTAATCCGTTAATGTTAGTTTCATTCCAGTTTGTAATAATCGCGAACCAGAGCTTTTTTCAATACTCTCCATCCAATGACCCCCAAAAGTGGTACGCAAGGTAAAACCTATAACAAACAGGTGGGCACACTCAGCAACATGGAAAATGTAATCATCAGCAAAATATCTAAAAGAAAGCACCATCTCTGTACTCTGTAAGTACTGCACTTTTCCGAACCGGGACAGATACTTGATGTGGCAGCACACTGGCACTACTCTCTTCTCCAATTAACTAGGAATGTCTAACACAACTCTATTCGCATCAGCGTCAATTCCGATATATTTGCTCACGCGAAAATATTAATGAGTTATTGTTATTAATGATGTTCGCTTTTTACGTTACGTCTGGTACTCAAGGGACCTGGCACGTCCTAAAGATGGCTCTCACTATTTATACAGCCGTTAAAGAGTTCTAAATGTATTTAAGTTTAAGTTTACGCGTTAAGGCAGGCCGAGGCGGAGATGGCGTGACATCTAAGAAGCAAACCTTGAAGAATGACCGCATAATGACCGACCTATAGAGCCAAACAATGGTTCTGAAACATGATAAAGTCATCCGTGCCGATTTTGGCTACGGCGGCTTCTTCTAAACTCGTAACTAGAAGACCTCTGATGACGTGATCTACTTTTAATTAGTTACACTTAGGATAAAGTTACACTCTTCTCTTCCTCAAATATGGACACATTGCTTTAATCCGCGTCATTCATGGTTCTTTGCCAGCGTTAGAGCCCAGTGTTGCATTTATTCACGTTTTTTTCTGGACGTCTTTGAACCTGTGAAATAGGCCAACGCTTTTATGCTTACCATATTCTTACGCTTAGCTCTGGATATGTTGATGTGGTGGTCACAGGGACCATTGCCCACACACAAACTAGGGCTAGTAAAAAAAAACTTTTCCGGAAGCGGGGTAAAATAGTAAGTGTAAAGGTACTTTTTCCTTTACAGGAGCAAGAAGAGGACAAGGTTCCGCCTAGGTGGTACAGGATGTCGAGGCAGTACCCTAAACAGGAGAGCCGGCTGAGATTCGAATATTTGGGCAGTAATAGTAGTATCTAATAGGGAACGTTGAAGTAATTGAAATAAATGGGTTGTCTCCGTTACATTGTTTTTTTTTTTATATTTAGGTATATAATTTACAACAGTAATAACAACAGTAAGAGTTCGAAACGCGTTAGCGTATTCTTTGGCGTTGCTAATTGGGTCTGTGTTGATTTAACAAGAACAACAAAAAGTACAGTTGAATTCTTCAGTATCTATACAGCCAACCGTTGATATATGTATGTATATCTAAACATGAACCTTATGTTACGGTAAAAAGATCTATGTATAGATATTTATGAACGTTTGGCTGTACAGATATTGGTGGACTCGACTGTACCTAACTGTCAGAAAAAAATCGTATATTAAAACTGTTTATTTTTTATTTTAACTAACACTTTAAGGGATAAGTTCGCCTTTGTACATCTGTATCTCTTTTAACTAGTTGTTTTCATGTTTTATGTACAATAAAGAGTTTTACATACATATATACATACATACTTGTGGGCAGTTCTACGGCGTTTCAATCGTTATTAGTATCCGGTCGAATACATTGAAGAAATGAGCCAGTTTCTTATTATAAAAGATTACAATGTCACAGATTACTTAATAGTGTCAGTGTGTTTATTGCTTCAGAATAGGTATGCGATAGGATCGCCGTAGAACTGTTGGCCGATGGGGCCAAAAGGTTTTCGAGTGGCGTCCACGTACCGGAAGGCGCGGCGTAGATGGAGCGACGAGACGAGATCTACTAGGGGCGTTCAATAAAAAGTGAGAATGAGTATGTTATAAACAACTTTTACTAAATGTAATTTTATTTTTCGACATAGTCAACTTTTAGCATAATACACTTATTATATCTTTTTTCTAAACTTAAAATTTCATTTTTAAAGAGGTCTCATCTTGAGTACTTAAAAAATCTTGTACTGCAGCGACTACCGCGTCGTCGTCTTCAAATTTCTGGCCTCTCGGGTATTGTTTCAATCTCGGAAATAGGTAGAAATCACTGGGAGCGAGATCTGGTGAATACAGAGGTTGCTTAAGGATATTGAACCCAGCATCACGAATTGCAGCCATTGCAACGATGGACTTGTGTGCCGGGGCATTGTCCTGGTGGAACAGCACAACTTTCGAGAGTTTACCTCGCCGTTTTTCGCGGATCTCATTGCGCAATGTTGCTATTTGTTTGGCGTATAAAGTGCCCGTAATAGTGGCTCCATGTTTGAGATACTCAATCATTAATACCCCTTTACCATCCCAAAAAACAGAGCCCATGACCTTACCGGCAGATGGGCCCACCTTGAATTTCTTCGGAGTTGGAGATGATGGCCTTTTCCATGTCATAGACTGCAGTTTCGTTTCAGGGTCGTAATGATGGAGCCATGTTTCGTCCATTGTTATAAATCGCGCCAAAAAAAGTTCCCGGTCTTGCTGTTTCTGGTCCAAAGCTTCTTGACAAATCTCGACTCTAGTTTGTTTTTGCGTGTCAGTAAGCATTCTTGGTACCCAACGCGCAGATACCTTTTTCATACCCAAACGTTCATGTAAAATATTAGGCACGCTCCCCGTTGAAATCTTTACATTTTCAGCAATAAAACGAACCGTGACACGACGATCCGCCAAAACTGAGTTTTCAACTTTTTTCACAATTTCTTCAGTTATTGCAGTAGTAGGGCGTCCGGAGCGGGGGTCGTCCATGGTCGATGTTCTTCCATGTCGAAATTCGGTGCACCAACGTGCGACTGTCGAATACGGAGGAGCATTAGACCCTAAAGTGTCCCGCAAATCTAAATTGACTTGGTCCGTAGAAAAATTTTTCAAACACAAGTATTTGATAACGGCGCGCAGTTCAATTTTCTCCATTTTCGCTAACGTACTCAATAGCATTGCAAAGAAATTAGCGTATTTTTTTTTTAAACAAAAGATAGTTATTTTTTTTTCATAGCAATCAGCTAGATAGATTAGCTTTACCGGCCAGTATTTAATTTGCTAATATTGAAAGAGTTTGCATTTCATTCTCACTTTATATTGAACGCCCCTCGTATTCTACCCGTATGACAACTGGACCCTCACCCACTCATTCATAACTTTGCAACTCCTTAATGAAGCACTGAATTTGTTCAAACTTTGCCTGCGAATTGTGAAACAGGGTGTTGATCTGATTTAGCAACGGTCCTCGTGACGGAGCGGTCGTGACGGACCACATTTCGCATCCATTTTGCAAAAGATAATTACACAAAGATATCTCAAGGCAGTGGCTGTAGGCAACTAATTTGATAATTTTGTCTCGTTTGTTTTAATGTACAATCTTTAAAATTGCTGCTGTTAATAGCTAGTACAGCTAGTTTTTTTTTTTTTTGATAGGCATAAATAGAAATGGGCACGGGTTGCCACGAAAAAAAAAATGGATACCCCAGGAAGGTTATCGGCGCTGCGGCAGGCCAAGGCGAAGATGGCGGGATAACTTAGTTAGATACGTTCTCGAGCGACCAGGGGCGGATCTACATAATGGCTTTTTGGGCTGCAGCCCAGGGCCCCGGGGGTATAAAGGGCCCCTAACCTGCGGAGACCTAGTATAATATAAAGTAAAGTAAAGTAATAATAAATAATAATAATTTATTTCATAATCCTTGAAATACATTACAAAACAATATACAATTCATTTCAATTTAAAAAGAGAGCACATGTATATACACAAGTGGGATGTCTGGCGGACCCCAAACTAGGCTGAGCCTGTATCTTGAGGCCCTGGAGTGCATTATGTGAATCGATTTAGAGTTAATAATCTTGATAGGTACATTGATTAATGACTTGAGTATTATAAAAATGACACCAAAAACAAATAAAATAAAAGCAAAAATTAAAATTAAAATAAATAAAAATAAAAGCAAAGTAGCGCACAGGAATTTTGTGTGTGTGTGTGTGTGTGTGTGTGTGTGTGTGTGTGTGTGTGTGTGTGTGTGTGTGTGTGTGTGTGTGTGTGTGTGTGTGTGTGTGTATATCGAAGACAGTTTTTGATATAGTCGCAATTATTTGATTAATTAGGTAGGTCCCATCCCAAGTAGTATTAGCCCGGGCCCCACAAACTTACGGCCCGCCCCTGCGAGAGACTGCCCAGACCCAGACATACTTAAGTGCAGACGGCGAGTTGAAAATCCAGAGAAGAGGCCGTTGCCCAGCAGTGGGACACTGATACGGGCTGGTAAAAAAAAGAGTATAAATAATCATGTCGCTCTCAACTCCTACATCAAGCAAATTCTTTAATAAAAAGGCAGGTTGTAACAAGGCGAAGAAAAAGGATGACTTAGATAAAACTTGATTTAATAAAAAGCAATAAAAACACAGACATACAGTTGCACAAATCACAAATCACCAGCGACAATCTTTCTATCTCTCATACCTGGTTTACACTCGCGTACGAGTGGCGAGACGAACTGCGGGACGAGCCACGAGACGAGAGTGTGAACAGGCGCGCCTCGCGCCTCGTCTCGTGATTTCCCTTGATTTTGAGGCTCGCGTCCGGAGCGAGACGACGAGGCGAGGTGACGAGGCGAGAGTGTAAATCAGGCCCTATACTACGAAGCGCGAAATTCGAACTTCGTTTCATGCCGTTCCGCTCACGCTAATGGTATTTATAACGAGAGTAAGAGGGATCGCACGATCCGAACTTCGAACTTCGAATTTCGTAGTAACCCCCCAGGTATCAAGTGTTACCATAGATAATCATAAATTACAAAAAAGGGCAAGGGAAATCACCCTTCATGCCAGCGCGTAGGCGCGCGCACTTGACGGGTGCGGCGTGAGCGCGGCAGGTAGGGCGAACAATACCCGGCCTAGCCGTCAGATGGCGCTATAAGGTACTTTTTCCATTTCTAAGTCAGCTTATACTGATTTTAAAAGAAGGAGAATTGTCTAAGTTCGTCAAATTTATTTCCACTTCAAATAGGAATTTCAACTTATTTTAGGTATGTACCCACTCGACTAAGTAGGTAGTTTTAATACGAGTCCAAGCCGGCTTATAATTTTTTTTTTGGGTTTTTAAAACTTTTACGGAGGAGATAAAGCTTATTAAACATGATTGTAATGTAAAGTTTTTGAAACGATCTGATTATGTTAGGGAAAGTATGGTGTCACTGAGATATGTCAAAACAACTGCTCGCGAAGTGGAGAAAACTATTGATATGTTATCTGCGAAGAAGTCATCGGGTTCGGACGATATCAGGGTCTCGGATGTCAAACGCTTTAAAAAACAGTTAAGTCCAATAATTGCTAAGTTTATCAATATGTGCGTAGAACGTGGCGTATATCCGGATGAGTTGAAATTGGCTCAAATAAGGCCCATTTTTAAACAGGGAAATCATTTGGATTACTCGAATTACCGGCCCATTGCCATATTGTCCGTAATAAATAAGATTACAGAGAAAATTGTAGTGCGACAAATAACACAATTCTTGGATAAACATAACATTATATCTAATGCGCAGCACGGGTTTCGCTGCGGGCGTAGCACCGCGACTGCGTTAACCGAATTTGCGGATTGCATCAACGAATGTCTTAACAATAAACAACAGATTGTAGCAGTTTTTATAGATTTTAAAAAGGCGTTTGACACCCTAGACCATGAACAGCTGGTGCAGGCTATGGACGAGTGTGGCGTGCGGGGCCCACTGCTGGCCTGGCTGCGCGCCTACCTGGCGCGTCGTGCGCTGCGCACGGTGGTGCGCGGCCAGGCCAGTGCGCCGGCGCCTGTGCGATACGGTGTGCCCACTGGCTCTGTGTACGGACCCGTAGGATACATCATGCATGTCAATAGTATGTGTAATGTGGTTAAAGAGTGTAAAATGTTTATGTATGCGGATGACACTTGTATTTTGTATGCTGATAAAGACCTAAATGTTATTCAAAATAAGGTGCAAAATGATCTGTCAAATATTATTAAATGGGCGCATGATAATGGAATTATTATAAATGTAAATAAAACAAGATGTATACACTTTTTTTCCCCTTACTGTCGTAAGCCGGTTGATGTAGATTTAAAAATAATTGGCCACAATTATGAGTGTCTGCATAGGAAAGGGATAAATTGTAGTTGCCATGAGATTGATTTTGTTGAGAGTTATCTTGTTATCTTGGGGTGACGGTAGATAACCATATGAATTGGAAATTGCACGTAAACAATGTATGCGCCAAACTAAAAACTGTGTTGGGTAAATTTTACCATTTGCGTAATGTGGTTAATAGGGCGACCCTGTATATGCTGTATCATGCTCTTGTAGATTCTTTGTTATCTTATGGTCTTAGTAGCTACGGGCGAACATTTAAAACTTATCTTGATCAAATAAAAAATCTACAAATCAGATTTCTGAAGTACCTAGTTGATAAAAACACAAAGCGAAGTTGTAATCAAAACTATGAAAAATTGTTTTCACTTTGTAAAATATTACCTGTGCATGAAAAAACCAGCCTACTATTAGCATTAGAACAGTACCAGTGTGATACCTATAAAAATCCAGTCAATCATTCTTATGGAACTAGAAGTGTTGCTAAGGAATTATTTAAGCGGAAATTAATTGTACCTAAGGTATATAATTATTATGGAAAACGTACTAGGAAGTACCTAATACCTACACTCCTGAATAAACTATCAAGTGAGATAAGATCTTGTCATGATATTTCGAAGTTGGTATACAAAAAGAGATTAAAAAAGGCATTACTGGATGGACTTGGTCACAAGTAATGAAATGATGCATAACTTGTGATCGAGTCTGTCCAGTAATAAAGTTGTGTGCCTACTGATTGCTGTTTGATATTTCTATTGTGGGTTGAAGGGTATGAATGGTAGTATTTCCAAGTAAGTATTCATAGAAAAGGCATAACTATGAGAAGTGTATGTCAAAGTCAAAGTTAAAGTCAAAGTCAAAGTCAAAGTCAAAATTCTTTGTTTGTGTCATTGTGTATAATGCATTGTTTTATTGGTATTGCCGATGTCGGTGCGTGCGGTGCAGCGCACAGCGTAATTCCACCCTCATAATTAAGAATAGTATTCAATAACAAAGGGCCGCGGCGCGCTGCGCCTACGCAGCCGGCACCGGGTTTGAATTTTTAATAAAACCGGACAAGTGAGTGTCGGAACCGTATTAATTTTAAGTACCTAGTGAGAGTTATAAACCTTCTGCCAACAAACTGCTATGCGGTTTGGCAGATGTATTTTAACATAAGTATTTCTGTACTTCTTTTGTTTGTTTTTGTGTAAATAAATAAAAAAAAAAAAAAACTATGCCATTGCCTCTTATTTACTACAGTCACATAATGTCCAGTCAACTACAAAGATAATCGATACGGCTAAAGTTACAAAAATATGTATAAACGACCTTATATACCTTTATATTATTAACTTAATAAAGTCATGTAGGTAGGTATATTATTATTATGTTTTTCTTTGGCTTTAGCTGTACTTCCTATCGATATCTTTGTAGTCGACTGTACCTAATGCGTTTAGTACAATCGTACTAATCACACAATGCTGTATTATAAAAGTGTCTGTGTGAAAAATGTATGGTCTTTTATGCTAATAAACATTATAGGATCCCTAGCTCCTATACCACAAAAATTACAAGTCGACAATTTATGTACCATCATAACTTTTGTGTTATGGTGACTGGAATAATACAGAGACTATCTTTCATGACTTATCCGTAGTCACACCAATTTGTTACACACTGGTGTGACTATGGTTCATTTTTAACCCCCGACACAAAAAGAGGGGTATTATAAGTTTGACCACTAAGTATGTGTGTGTCTATTTGTGGCATCATAGCTCTTAAACGGGTGCACCGACTTGGATGCGGTTTTTTTTAATAGAAAGCAGGTTTCTTGTCGATGGTTCTTAGATATGTTTCATCAAAGTCGGTCCAGCCGTTTCAAAGTTATCAGCTCTTTTGTTAGCTGCGGAAGGGATCTTAGACGCATAACGGGCATTGACTTAATGTTCAAACATACGAGTGACATAATTGCGTTGGGGGTTTTTAAAATTTTTAATTTATAGTTATTGTCAATTTTCGTTGTCTACATATATGTGGTAGGTCTGAGAATAGGTAGGTTATTCTTATCCCGTGGGGTTTTCCGAAAATCCTAAAATCCTAAAATTAGTTTTTTACATACGAGTGACATAATTGCGTTGGGGGTTTTTAATTTAATTTATAGTTATATTTATCCGTAGTCACACCACTATAGACCAACTCACCCTTACATTTAGTAATATAAATATTTAATTTGAACCAACTCGACGGAGCCCCGCTTCACGGGACTCCTATTTCGCGGTTTGCCCTTCGGGCAGAAGAAACTACCTAACTAACCTAACCTACCTATAGTCAGTGTAAGTCACGTGTAACTACGGATAAATAAAATTAACCATAGCCACACCAGAGTAGTAAATTGGTGTAAATACGTTACTACGGATCGGTCGCTCTATCTTTTACTATACGGGAATGAAGTACCGCGGAGCGCGGGCAAAGGCTAGTTGATTGTAATGCTATACTATCTACAATGTTTATTAAGAAAAGTCAGAAGAAGCAACATAACAACGAAAAAATTAGAGTGTCAAAGTTTTTCATTTCATTCTTCTGTCATAGATTCTATGTTTAACTGTTAACTGTATAACTGTATTAAGCTTTGTCCGAAATGTAATAATGCACTCTCCAATATTAGTACAAATTTTACCTATATTAAAAAAAAAGTAAAAACAATTTAAAAATGTAAACACACGCATAAGCAAACAATATTATGATTTTGTATTATAATACGCACCATGTGTCACCCACGTCTAGCAAACCAGATAATCTTCAGACCAATACGGACGGATCTTGAGGAATGAGGCAAACGTCACTTACGTTTCGTTCATAAATTCGCTCAACATGTGAAAATCGCGAAACCTTCTGTTTCGGGACGTTTCAAAACGTTTCTTCAAAATAGATCGATACTGTTTTTCCTAAGAAAAACCGAATAAGTATGCAGTTCCTTTACATTATTTTGTTAGTTGATCGTCGCTAGCTATTATTTTCCAATTTAGCGTCACAGAACTTTATTTTCTAACTTAACTTTTAACCTTACTTATTGCACCAGGCTGTGAAAATTTTAACTTATTACATTAGAATAGAATGATCTCAAAATGAAGTGCCACTACGAAGTTTTAAGTGTAGCTAAAGAGGCAACTTCATCTGATATAAAGAAGGCCTATCGAAAGCTTGCATTGCAATGGCATCCGGACAAGAATTTGGACAACCTTCAAGAAGCTAAGGAGCAATTTCAGCTCGTGCAAAATGCTTATGAAGTTCTATCTGATCCTCAGGAGAGAGCATGGTGAGAACAGAACAACCTTACTTTTTTACTCACATATTATTACTGAAAAGTGGCCTGCCTACTAACTTGAAGTATTGATAAGTTAAGAGTACCAGTATAGTAGCAGTCATTCAGAAAAACAGAACAAAATAATAAATACTGGAACTTATGGTAGTGTTTAGCATTTAAGTTTCTGATTGGGCACATCAACCATATTATTTTAATTTTTACTAATTTCTGGTAAAATCTTTTTGTCAACAAAATTGCAGACACAACTACTTGCATAAAAAAAATGTTGCACAACTTTAATCCCATAAAACCCACAAAATAAATAAATGGTTTGACCGATTGGTAAATAACCTAAAATTTTAGAATGTTATTTTCTAAACTAATATTATAAAGAGAAAAGATTTTATTGTGTTGTTTAAACTTAAAAACTACTTAGCCACATAAACAAATTCATTTACCTATTGAAAGGTATAGTATCAGCAAGTAATAAAGCATACTTTTTATTCCGCAAAAGTGCTAATCCCTCAGGACACACAAAGCTGTAGTGGTCTACCAGTTTGAACTATGGCCTCTCAAGTGGAGGGTTGTGGGTTAAAATCCCGGCTTGCATCTCTGAGTTTTTCGGAATTTATGTGCGTAATTACATTTGAAATTTACCATGAGCTTTATTGTGAAGAAAAACATTGTGAGGAAACCTGCATATGCCTGCGAAGAAATTCAATGGTGTGCGTGTGAATTTCCCAATCCGCACTGAGCCCTCTCATTCTGAGAGGAGTCCTGTGCCCTGCAGTGGGATGTATATAGGCTGGGATGATGATGATGACACAAAGTTGTGTGCAATTAATGTGTTATTAATAAATTAAACTACTTTTTATTTAGGTACGACAATCACAGAGAACAGTTACTGCGAGGCGCTGGCAGCTCATACAACGATGACAGTCTTGACGTGTTCCCCTATTTCACTCCGTCCTGCTACAAAGGCTTTGGGGATGACCCCAAGGGGTTCTATGGAGTTTACGCTGAAGTAAGACCTAGCAAGTAATTTTTAAAAAAGTAAAAGGTTCACGAACTAAAACAATTACTTTGCTCACCCGCGACCTTACAATAGTTACGTTTATGCAAGAAATGTGCGTTCATGCAGTTCCTCCACCTCCACACTGTACGAACACACACAAATCACATAAACCCAACCATCACCACCACCAAGCTACACTGACGCGTTTCGAACTCAACCAGAGCTCATCTTCAGAGTTACCACAACCGTATGCTATGCTACCAAATGTATGTTGTGTTGTGTATGTGTGTGTTATATTTCAAACTAAATACAAACTGAAATATAGATACACAGAAAAAACCCCAGAAAAAAGACCAATGCTGGGAATCGAACCCAGGTCCTCAGCGTTCCGTGCTGCGTGCTTACCCCTACACCATCACTGGTCTAGAAGTTAGCGACGAATCTTTCCCATACATCGTACACTTCAGTCTGTTATAATCACATTTAGGCAGTGATAAAGCGAAGGAGTGTTGAAGTCTCTCGGTAGAGGGCATAACATAGATGCGCTTTATCACTGCCTAAATGTGATTATAACAGACTGAAGTGTACGATGTATGGGAAAGATTCGTCGCTAACTTCTAGACCAGTGATGGTGTAGGGGTAAGCACGCAGCACGGAACGCTGAGGACCTGGGTTCGATTCCCAGCATTGGTCTTTTTTCTGGGGTTTTTTCTGTGCATCTATATTTCAGTTTGTATTTAGTTTGAAATATATGGTTTCACGGGATGACCGTAAAAGTAATAAAAAAAATGAAGTTGAAGAAAATAAAAAAAAAAAATAGAAAAAGATACTTCATAATTAACTTGTATGTGTGTGTTGTTGTGTTGTGTTTGTTTTAGTTCATTAATATGGACCTCCACAAAGTAACGCCTGATTCAATAAATTAAAAGGTTCACTTTAAAATACTTTAAATTGAATATGCCCTAACATGCCGGACATTATGTTTTTAACTGACTTCAAAAAAAGGAGGAGGTTCTCAATTCGGTTGTATGTTCTATTTTTTTTTTTTTTTTTTTTTAACGTGTGTTACCTCAGAACTCCGCCATTTATGAACCGATTTGGAAAATTCTTTCGTTGTTTGAAAGCATATGCTTCAAGGTTGGTCCCGTTGTTACCGGAATCCAGTTCTGATGATGGGATCCATGAGGAATTGAAGGAACTCTTCAAAAGTTCAAGGGAAATGTAAAGCGATTTTAGTATTTTCAGTGACAAATCGAGCATTTGCATTCATAAAGTGTCATTTGGTAAACTAGATCTGATGAAGAAGACCGCAGATGGCCAACGGAACTCCTCAACGGGTCAAATCTTGCAAGTTGAATTTGACTCACTTCCCGGTTTCTGATTAAAATAAACGGATCACTCACGTCTTAAAACAAGTTCAACTCAACATGTTTTGGGCTAATTCGTAGCCCTTCCTCACGGAGTCACACGTCACGGCGGCTGCCGAACGCGTACAGAGTTGTGTTCTAAGACGTTTTAAGATGTGAGTGATCCATTTATTTTCACTATGAGTGAGTCTCATGGTAGTTTCATGTTTAAAGGTATATCTTATCTTTGTTTCCACACACACATCAATCCTGCTTTATTGCATAACATAATTGTTTAACCTTTTCAACACCAATGACTATCTATGTGGCATGAAGTACAATATCTAAGTGATCTTCACGCAGTGGATAAGGTTCAAAGTGGATTTACTTAAGGTAAGCATAGGATTGAAAAGGGTTAATTTAATATCTGCAAGCCTTGCGCATATTTTCTAGTTGCTGCAGATAAAATTTAAAATAAAACACGGGTCACCAATTATTGTCCTAGTCCCAAACTGAGCATAGCTTGTACTATGGGTACTAAACAATAGATAAACATACATACTTATATAGATAAATATATGCTTAAATACATATTTAATATCCAAGACACAAGCACAAAAATTCATATTTTTCATAGAAATATCTTCCCCAACCGGGAATCAAACCTGGGACCTCAAGCTTCATATACAGGTTCTCTAATGACTAGGCTATCCGGTCGTCGTCGATTGCAACTACCTTTAATTGATATTTTAAAAGATCTACATTTTTTTTCCCGTCGTCAACCTCATGGGTGCTTACTCAATTCCCTATTCAAGGGACATATCAATAAAATGGTAAATGCTGATTACTTTGTCTGATAATGGCTCAGTTATCCAAAAATTAACCTGCCCATTGGGCATGGAAACATCAACATGCTTCATGATAATGGTTAAACTTACCCTTCTACCTGTGATCATAGAAGACAGTCTTGTTTTTACATAGGTAATTATTAACTAACCATGAATCATTCAAAATTGTCATCTGAGTGTTTATAAACTCCACTTACAAAGAACTTGCTGTCTCTTAATTTTTACTTTAATTTATTTTAGGTATTCTCCAAGCTGGCTGCGGAGGAAACTGACTTCCTGGATGATCCTGAGGATACGGCTGCTATCCCCAAATTTGGCAACTCTTTGACTCCATATGAAGAAGTTCATGAATTCTATGCTTTCTGGATGTCATTTTCTACAAATAAAAGTAGGTTTATTATAGATATATTGGTGGTATTATGCGGTAAAGTCACAGAAACCACTTTGATACAGACCAATCTTTGTCCTTTGTCCAGCAGTAGCTGTCTTTTGTTTGATATAATGATTTTAATGATGATGATGATGATGATCTAGGTATGTCCAGCTAAGCCATGAAAGTCTATCTCATTCAGTGCATCAAGAGTGCATCTCTTTTTGACTTACTTCAATAAATAGAAGCAGATTTTTTTATGCATGTTCAACTAAAACATCTTGAGTCATTTTTAGATTGAAAGGAGAAAATTAATTTCTTAACAATCAAATAGCTTGAAATATGGGAAAATACCAGAAATATCTTTGTGCAAGTAAATTTGAATGGGGATAAGTTTTTTCCTAACCCAGTAGGTTAAAAACAGTGAATGACAAGCAATAAAATGCATCCTCAAAAAACTGCAGGCAACTTGGAAATATTTTTTTTAACTAAATTCAAAGTAGAAGGAAGCTCTCAATGACTCAACGTTGATTGTATAATTTGTTTATGTTTATCAGTTCAGTAACCATAATATTAATCACATTTGAAGTTTAAAAAAAAAAGATGCCATTTTTTAAATTGAAATGTTCCAGGTTTTGTGTGGCTTGACCAATATGAGATACAGCAAGGTGACAACCGTAGGGTGATCAAGCTGATGGAGAAGGAAAACAACAAGATCAGACAGAGAGCGAGGAAGGAACGGAATGAGGAGATACGGAGGCTGGTCAGTTTCGTGAGGAGGAAGGACAAGAGAGTCATTGAGCACACTCGGCAACTGCAAGAGAAGGCTGAAGAGAACAAGAAAAAGGTATTTTTTATGGTTTTGGTTTGGCTTAATTATGACTAAGAGACAATTCAAACTGTGCTTAATAACTAAAGTATCTGTGGTCCTTACTGCCTGTTTAAACTGTGGGGCAAGATCATCCTCGCATTAGCCAAAAGATGTCCACCGCTGGACAAAGGCCTCCCCCAGAGTTCCATAACGATTGGTTCTGCGCAGTGGCATAACTATACCACCTGAGGCCACTGCAAATACTTTAGATGGGACCCTCACAGTAAAAATCGTTACGTTGTAATTTAATTTTAATGTTATTTCTGAGCTCGTGGCCTCTTGGGCCGGGGCCCTCTAGGGTTGGGGGCCCGTGGCATTATGCCAGCCCTGCCGCCCTATAGTTACGCCACTGGTTCTGCGCTACTCGCATCCATGTAGCTCCTATAGCAGTGGAGTGAGCTATACTCTGAATTTCCCTGCGCGACCGAATTAGATATGAGGAAATCCACAAGAGAACCAAAGTTGCTGACAGAGCTTGGAGAGTTGCCAAACTTAATGGCAGTGGGCAGGGCACATTGCTTGTAGAACTGATGGCCGATGGGGCAGTAAGGTTCTAAAGTAGCGACCTCAATACGTGGCGTAGGAATACCCCCAACAAGATTGTAAAAGACCAGGAACCACTTGGATTAAATATAGCTCAAAGCAAATTAGGTATGACAATTATTGTAACAACAATTGCAATTTCTTACTTCCAGGCGGAGCAATTAAGACGTGATAGAATCATACAAAGACAGAAGGAAATTGAGGAGGCAAAGAAACAGGAAGGCGAAAGCTCCTTCATGCAGAGTGAAGACTACCAGAAGAAGCTTAGTGAGATTGAGTCTTTGCTGGCGGAAGAGTTTGGCTTGTCTTCTGATGACGACACTATCAGCGAAGGCGGGATGGAGAGCAGCAATGAAGAGAGCTCCAAGACTGAAGAGGTAGGAGCTAATCACGGCTATTATAAGATAAGCCAAAGCAACAAGCCTTTACATATATTGCATAAGATCATGATCACATCAATTACAGATTGTATGTGTCTATTTATCTTTTCCACACTTCCACAGGTATCCAATCCAATCTAGTTATTCTATTGAGCAACAATAATCAACCCTCATGTTGGGTTGGGTTTTACAAAACAAAATGTATTTTGTGAACTCCTTAGCCCAACTTTTTTGTTGAAAATACTTGCTTAATTCATGGATTTTTTTGTTAACTGTACTCTTAGTAGCCTTACTTGCACTGTCACCCAATCTACATAATTATGCATATCAAATTTAAACTCAGTCCGAGCTAATTGAGCATAATTCGACTTGCAAGATTTAACCCAAGCATACCGACAAGTAGACTAAAAATATGAGATTTTATAAATGCTCAAATCACGAAAAAGGAAAAGAAAAAATGAACTGTTAAGGAATGGAATTTGCTTCCGTAGTCTGCATTTCCGAGCATGGAACCTAGCGCTTATCAAGGCTTGAATGAATAGGCTGGTACAGAACCAGTGAGTAAAGCTGAGTTTAGACCTGCAAGAAAAAATGTGCATGTTGCATTACATTGCGAGGCAGTAAAGCAAACGAGATTTAAGTGGTCTACCAGGCGGCGCCCCAATGTAATGCAACTTGCTCGGTTTTTCATGCAGGTCTAATCTGGGCTTTACGCCTGCCCCATCCACATTTTTTATCAGGTGTGATAGGGGCCAATCACAGGTCAATTTATTGAAAAAGAAAATTAGTATGAATTCAAAACTTAATGTAAACAACCCTCCTTCAACAGTTGGGTGATAAAAAAGTTACTAACATTATCAATCAAATACAGAAACTGTTGAAAATTCGGACATCTCGCTTTAGTCAAACCTCTACGCTTGAATTAGAAAAAAAAATCACTTTCTCTCTGTATCTGTCAATAAAAAACCAATAAGTCATTTAGTGAGAACTTCATCAATTCACAGGCCAGCGAAGCATCAAAAGCAACAGCCAAATCTTCAAAATCAAAAGCGGGTATCAAAAACCTGTACTGCTCAGCATGCAACAAACTATTTAAAAACGTCAAGTCATTCGAAAACCATGAAAACAGCAAGAAACACAAAGAAAATGTCTCCAACATGGTGTTGGAGGACGATGTTTTGATATCAGACAATGACGAGCAAGAAAATATTGTTGAAATGGAACCTGCTACTAAAATCATGAAAGGCAAAGTCAATGGTCTGACTGAAGATGAGGGGGGCCACCCGAACTCCACGTCTGATATTGAAGACAATGACATCAGAGAGACGCTGAGTGATGATTCCGATAAAGTACAGGTGAGTATCTTAGTAGGATTTGTGAGATCACACTGAGGAATATGACCAGTTTGCTAATTTTTGTAACATACCTAATGTGTAGTAAGTATATAGGTAAACCCATTGATAAACATTGGGATACATGTACAAAGACGAACTTATCCTTTTAAAGGATTTGACATTAATATGTTCCGAAAAAGATTTAATACGGCAATTGAAGAGCTCGTAGAACTTAACGCAGATGTTAAAAGAATAGTTTTAATATGTTATTTTAGTGTATTCTGTAGTGTCTAGTGTATTTTTAGTTTACTAATTCCCAGAAAAAAAATATTTTTTATAAGTACATTGACTAATTCTGGACCTTATTATTTTGTATTTCCGTTTACAGGCTCTACCGAAAAGTCATAAGAAAAAGAAGAACAAGAAGAAATCCTTCATACCAATGCCAGAGAGTGAGGGCAACGACAGCCACGACGAAATGAGCTTCAACGAAATAGAAGGCCCCGCACGCAGCCGGAAAGCTAAGAAATTCAACATGCTCAAGAGCCAAATACAGGCTAAGAAGGAGGCAAATCTCAAAAAAGGTTCGCAATCGCAAACATCCACTGAGAATCTCTATGAAGTCTCCAGCACAACCCCCACGGACGACGCGTTAGGAGAAACGGCATTGCCTCACGACAAACCTGCATTACCCAAAATGCAAAGAAATGTAAAGCCTAAAAAGCAAATGGAACGTAAACCAGTACGGCCTAGAACTACGGAAACTGAAGATTCGAGCACAGCACTCAATTTGCGGTGCGCGGTTTGTGAAACAGACTTTCCGTCTAAGAATAGATTGTTTGAGCACTTAAAAAAGACGGGGCATTCTGTACCCCTCCCGCAAACTAGTTTCACTCAGACTAAAAAAGGGAAGAGGTCTAATAGATAAATGTGCAATCAATTTAGATAGGATGGAAAGTATTAATTAATGCATTGGAAATCATTGTGATTTATTTAACTCTCTAAAAGTGACTATCAATCTACATATTTATTAAATTAAAACTATGATCACTGTCATTAAATTAAAATATGCATAAAATTTACCGTTGTTTTATTTGAGGCATTGGGCTGCATTGATACTTCTAAAATATTACATTGTAGTTAACATAAAATCCATGTCTCAGACATAACAATATTCTAAACGAAATTTGTATCCCTTTTAAAATTAAAGCACTTTTTCTTATAAAATTTAATAGCTAACATTATGCAATAATATGCATTCATACAAGTGTAAAACCTGCTCCACACCAAGTTTGTGCACAATAATATCTTAGACATTGACCAATAGCTAAGGGTCAATTTACAGGAGTTTAGGCTTTAAGTTATAACTGTACAGTTTTAACAAAAGGCTTTATTTGTACTAAAACAACATTATCATCAATATGGAACATTTCATATCAGAGATTGTTTAGTTATAAGTTCAGTCCATCAAATTTAACTCAAGGCTTCCATGGAACACAGCCAGTCTCAAGTATCTTACATTATCAGGAGATGTTCCCCCTAGAAACAATTATGGAAGGACAATTTCCACTTGCATAGCTTGTTTTCTCTGCAGAATATTATATTCCCCCTAGGTAGCTAAATTGTTTAGTTTTCTGGGTGAACAAAGGTAGGGCATAAGGCAGTAAAGCTGGATTCACATTTATCTGATCTGTTGTGTTGTGAGGCATCAGAACAGTATTGGTTTCATACATTTAATATGGTTGCATTCATATTTCTGAGATGCAGCATGTTGTGATGACTTGTGTTAAATGTATGAAACTGATACTGCTCTGTTGCATCACAACAACATGTCATATAAATGTGAATGCGGCTTTAGGCCTCTGTTTTTATTTTAACATAGGTTGCACAAAAGTATAACCCCATGCATCCAATTTGACTACACATTGGGTCATTTTGTGATATTTTTACCCATCATTGATATATATTTTATTCAGTTGTTCTTCTATAAAATTAAACATGTCAAACACTTGGCTGACTACTTCCGAGGCCCTTATATTATTTGCTTTTCATTCTTTTATTAACACCAGCAGCTTATTTGATTGACTTGTAAACTGACCCATTTGCCATTACTAGTTTGAGTATTTATTAAGCTAAGGCATAACATCACAAATAAACTAATATTTTTTCAATCAAACTCTGGAATGTCAGCAAAACTGTATCCCGGATACTCCTTATAAGCATAATACGCTATTCTAATGTGATATATTCCTGGTAGAAACATTATGCCTCCTAATACAATCATAGGCCACAGTCGGTCTGAATATTTTGTATCAATATGTCCAGTAACTATCAAGCTACCTACTAATAATAGTATAGTTCCAACAACAAACAAAAACGTTGCCAAACTAATGGCTTTCCAAGGTATCTTGGGAGGCGGTGTGTCGAACTGGGCGTCAGAGAAACCGCTGTCGTCGCTCGGTACTTGGAAATAGCCATTGTTCTGCCGTCTTGGACGGAATCTTGACATTTTGAACTGCTTTATGTGTTCTGAAACAAAGTATCATTGGTTAAAGTAGTCCTTATGCACCTCTATGCTGAATAAAAACTCCCCTCCCCTCTTACCTGTTTCAATTGTAGCACTACTACAGAATGTTCATATAATATTACAATACTCTTTGTACAGAATACAAAAGTAATTCATGATATTTTACAGAAGCAACAACACAAATCTAAACAAATACCACATTAACTATGCTTGAAATTCAGGAGTTACCTTCCATTCAAGACGCTAAAATATCGTATACGTAGTAATGTTCTGTTAATTATTAATTACTTAAAACTGGTAGCAAGAGAGTCTTTCTTCTTTAATTCCAAGAATTATTAAAATTGATTATTTATCGTAATTAATTAAATGACACTTGATGATGAAAGCTCATTCATTAACTTGACTTTGACACTGACAGCTATCAACATCAACATCAATTTTTTGATAAATCATTTTATAACATTGTAGTAAAAAAATATTATATGATCGTGTGTATTTTTGCAAAATACTTATATTATATACCTATGTACAACTATCCGAGACTAAAAAAAATATGTACAATAAGAAAAAAGAAAACAAATAAAAGTCGATGTCACACTACCACTTTTTCAAACGTTTGCTTAAGTTGGAGACACTGTATTCACATTCAAAATAATTCTGTCGCCGAAATTCATTATTTATTTCCTTTTGTTCTTTCTAGTCGAATCTTACCTTTAAAATTTTGTAAGAGCATCGTCTATTCCAAATTCCCGGCAATGTTTTCAGCCACCGAATTCTCAAACTGCTAAATGCTTATTTTGTTAATATGAATTTGCCATCTCGCAGCTTGTAGTGCTCGCTACCTGCAAATAGAACAGAAATTGAACAAAAATAGTGTTTAAGTGTTGTGTTTTGAGCTTGTACGGTTGGTTTTCATGGCTGCGGTGCAACGAATGCTCCATTATTTAAAAAAAAACTATATTCAGGCCCTCTTTTCAACACTGTTAGGTACAGCAATACTAACCATATTGAGTTCGATCCCTTATTACGCACGAAGAACGTAGTGATTACTTGCTCAGTGGTACGAAGTAGAAAACCAATTTCGCTACATACCTAGAATAACGTAGAACACAAAAATTTAGATAAATACTTTTCACAAGAGAGCGCTTTGTAATTTAAACAAATTTATTTTTCAAATATTCTTAATACCGCCGTAGCTATCTGGGTGCTCAAAAATGAGATTTACAATAAGATCTTGTCCAGATATTTTTGAGCACCCAGACAGCTACGGTAGGTATTAAGAGTATTTGAAAAATAAATTTGTTTAAATTTCAAACCGCTCTTTGTGAAAATTATTTAGGGTGAGTGGAGGTAAGATGACGCTTAGTATAAGTTTTACTTCACCAAAATACTTCTCGATCGCGTTTACGTTAAAAAATCAATTACTAGGGAAACATGGACAGCGCCTCCGCGGCCGCGCGTCCATGTTTCCATAGAATTGAAATTTTTACGTAAACGCGATCGACAAGTATTTTGGTGAGGTAAAACTTATACTAAGCGTACAGTTTAAGATGAAAAACTACTCGTAGCACCGGGTGCGAGGGCGGGTCCCGGGTGGGATCGATTTTTTGTATCGATTTTTATACCGATTCGGATGCGGTTTTTTTTTATTTGAAATCAGGTTTCTTGACGATGGTTCTTAGATATGTTTCATCAAAATTGTTTCATGCATGATCATCATGATCATTGGGATCTTAGTCGCAAAAAGGGCATTTACTATATTTTCAAAATATGTGTGACCAAATCGCGTCGGGGCTTTTTAAATTTATAGTTATTTATACTTACTCCTATTCTTCGCGAACGAAGTCGTGGACAACAGCTAATCTAATATATAATAAAATCTCGGGTCACGGTGTTTGTTATCGAACTCCTCCAAAACGGCTTGACCGATTTTTATCAAATTTTTTGTCTATATTTAGTAGGTCTGAGAATATAGCTAGGTAGGTCGTAGGCGCTATTTTTATACCCCTAGGTGATATTATGGCAAAACAACGTTTGTGGGGTCAGCTAGTAATGATATAAAATTTCTAATTTCAGTTAAAACATTTTAAAATCCATTGCACATAAACTAAAACTAAACCACTAAAATTGCCTTGGACAGTGGCTGCAGTAATAAACATTGCCGAAAAAAAGCACCCTGTATCTCCCAGGACACTGCAGATTCCGAAGCCTTGACCCGCTCTGCGGTACCACAGACTAAAGGAATTCGACTGACGTGCTTAAAATTGAAGTTGTCTATTTTTTTGTAATGTGTGGTCTTAGATTATTTATACACTAGATAGAGTGTCAGTAACAAACACTGCGATACAAAACGTCCAAAAACCCATTTGACAGCTTCATCTAACGATCGCGTTACGTCATTCAGACTGAAGGGGAAAATGACATATAAGCCAACAATTGGCTTATATTTTTCGGAACGTTTTCATACCGCCCCTAAGCTCTATCTAGTGTATAAATAATGTAAGTGTGTGGTAAATCCAATACTTTTCGATATAGACGCTTTTTAAAGCGTTCCCTGCAGTTATTTAATTTTCATCATCATCATCATCCCAGCCTATATACCTATACGTATACGTCTATACGTCCCACTGCAGGGCATATTTTTTTTTTTTCATTTATCATTCATTTATTATACTGTGCCCAAACTAAGCAAAGCTTGTACTATTGGTACTAGACGACAATTAACATAATTATACACCGTGAAATTTTAGTGGTTGTTTTCCCGAAACGAGGTGATTTAGTATCGATTGTACAATCGATTTATAATTACTATTTTGACTAGAGTCAAAAATCCAATTGTGAAAAACGAAAGTCGAAAATGACCGCAAACCAATAGTAACGCTTCGTTGGTACAAGTAGCGTACGATCGTACGATAGGTTAGGTAAATTATTTGCATGGAGACTTGTACAGCGCCTCTAGCGGTCACTTACGGAAGTACAATTCTCCATACAAATCATTTACGCCGTCGCTAGCGAGTATGGTCACGTAAACTAGTGTCAACACATGGTAGAGGTACTGTAGGAAAATTGTACAAGTTGCATTACATTGCGAGGCCTAACCTAAGGCCGGCGCAGGCCCGATGCGTGTGCAATTGTGCATGTCACGGACCAGTTGTAATGAATGCAACTGTAAGAAAGATGACACACCATGTACAGTCAACGTCATAAATAAGTGATCACTTTTGTACCTTGTCGCTTTCAGTCGTTACATAATTTCGTATGACTTATCAAACATCACGTTAAAGTGACAAGGTTCAAAAGTGATCACTTATTTATGACGTTGACCCTACACGCATTGAGTGCGCCATCTTTCGTACAATTTCATTTATTAGAAAAGTACCTCTACCATGAGTTACACTAGTTTACAGTGACCGTACTCGCTAGCGACGGCGTAAATGATTTGTATGGAGAATTGTGTACAGCGCCTCTAGCGGTCACTTACGGAAGTACAATTCTCCATACAAATCATTTACGCCGTCGCTAGCGAGTACGGTCACTGTGAACTATACCTCTACTAATACCTCTACCATGAGTTTACACTAGTTTATGTGACCGTACTCGCTAGCGACGGCGTAAATTAGAATTGTACAGCGCCTCTAGCGGTCACTTACGGAAGTACAATTCTCCATAAAAATCATTTACGCCGTCGCTAGCGAGTACGGTCACTGTAAACTAGTGTAAACTCATGGTAGAGGTACTAGTGTAACTCATTGTAGAGGTACTGGTGCGTGTCACGTCACGCACACGCATCTGTTCTGCGCGGCCTAGGCGAACGAGTTTGAAGTGATCAATCGACTGTCGCAAAGTAATGCTACTTGCACGATGTTTCTTGCAAATAAATGTAAACTGGGGGGCTACAACGAAATAAGATTTTTGTACTTCGTATCATGACATTCCTTTCACTCTTATGTTTAGTACTATTAGTGTGAATGAAATGGCACGATACGAAGTTCGAAAATCGAATTCCGTGGTAACCTGGGCTTTAGTGACAAATATCGAGCCTTGAGGTACTTCTTCTTCTTCCTTAATGGCAGCCAATAGGCTTGTGCCAACGTCAGTTGCTCTCTTTGGGAGCGACGTTGTACGGTGATTATAGTTTTTGCAACTTGATAGTAAAATTCCAGAAACCACGTGGAGACAACTTGTGCATTAAAAAATGTCAGACACGAGAGCAATATAGAATTTTGTGATCACTGTAACAGTTAAGGTTAATCGCCGCATAAAACACTATCAAAATTATACTACAACTAGCCAATGAAACAGAAATACCAAAATTAGATACTGTCTACATCCGCCATGTTCGAATGCCACAAATCGAATCCGAGCCTTGAGGTAAGGATGGAGTCACCTCAAGACTCATTAAATTCTACCCGCATCTCTCCCAGTGACCTTCACAATTATCGGTCCTGTTAGACTGTACTGTCCAAATATTCATAGTAAAACGACACGTTAAGTACTAAGTCCTTAGCGCTTATGTGCTTAGTAACAAGCGCTTGGACCGTCGCCAAAACAAAGAACTTGTCTGTGAAAGTGAAACTAATCGATGGAACAGCTGATTCTAAATGGAATAAAAACCACTACACGTATGAAATACCTACCTGCAGGAAAAGTATAAACCAGGTAAAAATAGCAAAAATATTTTACAAGGAAATAACTAAGAAATAAAAGGAAATAAAATTAACTCTGATGATAATGTATGTTAAATAATAAAAGTACACTCATAGAAAAAAAAATGTAGGTTTAATTCATGCTCAAACATGTAGGTACGTCAGGGAAAAAGTCGTATGTCAAAATAATAATGGTTGTTGGATTTGATGTAAATTCATAAATATAATGAAATTTATCATAAAATTCTCCGCTCACCTCGATATACTATGCAAATGCACAACAATATAGCACATGTATTGTAGTTAGGCTGATTTTAGTATACGTGTAATAGGGTTGCCAAATACTAAATTAATAAATCGCCAGTTTACTGAACCCCACGGGGAATACATATGGCTTTCCTCATAGTTAAAATTTATTTAACTTGAAAAATAATGAAAAAGTAAGTAGATATTGTGTAGATATTGTGTATTGAGTATATATTATTTTTTTTCGTTCTTTTTCGTTATTTTAAGTTATTTTATTTTAGTACCTACTGTTGCAGTGTGACTTGCTAGGCACAAATAATTCTTTGTTTTTTTTACCCATAATTTAAATGTGAGAGGCGCTGCGACCGACCGTCCTCACAGGGACCAGTCTGAAAATCAGCGCCGGGCAACCAAGCCTAGCACATGCTGAGACTGGGGACCCATTGTCAATACTTAAACTTGAAATGTTTAATAGTTTTTATCAATGTCTAGTTTTTAAGTTATGGCAATAAAGTTTTTTTATTATTATTATTATTTTATTATTAAAATTATATTATAATCTAGGCATACTTGTATAAGACTAACGTAACTGATCTACTAGAAGACAAGGTACAGTCTAACAGGCGTATTCGTTTAGTATCATCAAGACATCCGATAAAGCTAGTAGAATAGAAACTTTACTACTTTCTACTCAATAAAATATTTTTTTTTTCATTACCTACATCTTATTGTTGGTTCAAATCAATCACATCGTTAAAAGTAGGTAAGAAACCGGCCAAGTGCGAGTGGGACTCGCGCACGAAGGAATCCGTACAATTATCTATAAAAATCACGTTTGTTGTATGGGAGCCCCCTTAAATAATAATAATAATAATAATAATTGATATATTCAGATAACTATGATCCATCATTTGTTAGTATTACTTATAAATATGTTAGGTACATGGTGTTAGTCAAATTTATGATATAAGCTTACCCTAGTGTTAGTGAAACATAAGCAAATAAAGAAAAATAAAATAAAATAGTTCAGCACTTTTACGAGTACGTAGGTATATTTTTAGGTAGGTAGAAATATTTTTTATTTTAATTTAATTATTTATTTTTTAAGTCAATATATAATTAAATATTCTGTGAATATTTCAAGCGTCTACCTGTTGTCATTATCAATATCGAGCAAAAACGAGCAAAATAATCACGTTTGTTGTATGGGAGCCCCCTTAAATATTTATTTTATTCCATTTTTTAGTATTTGTTGTTACAGCGGCAACCGAAATACATCATCTGTGAAAATTTAAACTCTCTAGCTATCACAGTTCCCGAGATACATCCTGGTGACAGACGGACAGACAGACAGACAAACAGACGGACGGACAGCGGAGCCTCAGTAATAGGGTTCCCGTTTTTACCCTTTGGGTACGGAATCCTAAAAATAAATTACAAATCAAATATTGATTACTTAATACAATTGTTAAAAAAAACATTTTTAAAACAAGTTTTTATGCTAAGCTTTCTTCAGTTGACTTTACTTGCATTGCCATTCAATCTACATATTCGTATAAAATTCTAGAAAAGGGTGAAATTCGGCTTACTAAGTTTGAAGACAATCTACATACATGCATTAGGTATACATAATAATATAGAGCAAACTAAAACATTGCAAGTTGTTAAAAGCATGTAATAAAACGTAGGTACATACTTATTAATATTTTTTTGTGAAAAACTTTTTATTTTTTTGGTGTTTATTGTATTGTCATCAGTGCTCTATAGATACATATACTGAATATGAAGTCAATCGAATTACAGTTAGAAGTAAGTTAAAATCGAGTTACAAGATTTCACACATTATTTTTTTACTTACAAATGCGTGAGTAGTTTAATTACAGGGGTGCTAAAAAGCTCAAAGCTGTCGCGAAGGCCGCAAGCCAGCCACACCGGCAACTAATCGCTTGCGGCATAGAGGAGCGGACCGCGCAGGCGCCTGCCGCAGGCGCGCGCACCGGCTGTCACCCGGGCCACTCCGCCGGCACCCAGTCCCGACGCCGCACGCCGCAAACGCCGGCCCCCAGCGGCTGAGCCAAGCATCCAACCCTTTACACAGCTGAGGGGCACGGCGTTTGCACCAGAACACCCCGTCGAAAGGTAAGAAAAATACTATCCTAAAACTCCCCATTACATCTTAGAAAGTCACTGGCAAGTTAAGAATACCAGACCAGACAATGATCAAAAGTCTCCGGTACGTAGAGAGGTTTTGAATTCGGAATGAAAAGAACAACGACTCAAATTGACGAAAATTGAGGTACGATAGAAATCTCATAACGTGCATTATAATTGGAGCTTAAAACTCCTTGTAAATTGACATATTTTTTTATAGTGAAAAAGGTTGAACATTAAACGTGTAGATATCTCATTGTACAGTCAAGTGCAAAAATAAGTATCTCTTCGAACCACTTAAAAATATGTTACTACGGCCTTATTGCGTCGGAATAAGAGTCTGTGGTACTTATTTTTGAAACTTTGAATAAGTTCTTGTTGTTACACTTGACTGTACTTAAAAAATAAATTTAGTATTTGTAGTTTTTTTGTTATCTTTTTGAGAAAAGTACTACAAAAGCCACGACCAATAAGTGCCATACTGGACTCTTCAGTAATGTACTACTACATTAAAACAGTGCTAAGTTTACAATTTCGCCGTAACGTCACATGCGACAGTTTTTAATATCGCAAAATTGTATCGTATTATTCGATTTAAATTATGTTATTATTCATCGTAATTTCAACACGATGTACGTTAAAGGACGTTAGTGACAATTTAAAATGTCGTAACTCTGCTCCCGTTCAAGTTAATGCAGTTATACTTTACTTTCGTCGGTGGATGGACAAAAGAGTTAATGGAATTTTCAACTTTATTGCATCAAGCAGTTACTTTTTAATATTATATTTATCTGATCTCTACATTGACTGATTGATCATGACTATCTATGTATCAAAAATATTAAAAAAACTTTTAATATTAAAATGATGCTAATGTAAAAACCTTTGCACATAATCCGCTGACTGATGAGTAGGTTGCGTTTGACCTTACCTCATTACGGCTTCCTATTTCAATTGGACATATGTTAGCTGACACATTTTTTCTACTAGAAATACTTAGAAATACTGTTACAGTCAGGAGACAAAAGTTGTACAATACAACAACTTTATTTTACGTGTGTTAGTCTAATACATAATTATTGCAAAAATATAAAATGTTTGCCCTTATTTTTGGTCTTGCTCGGAACACAAATGCTAGTAACAATGACTCTGATCTTTCCATTCAACAAATACTTACGTAACATCTTTTTGTATTCATTATTCATTTTAGTAATTACTTACAGTCTTTTATATACATTTCGACTGCATTAACGTAAATTTTTCTGTCACTCACGAAGTAGTAGGAAAGTTTTTTTTTATTTCGTATGCCGCTGTCGAACAAAATATCTCTGCTCTATATTAACTTCTACAACTCCCGTTGTTTTTTTTTGTCAAGTAGCTGTATAAAAAGTTTTAGGTACGCGATAGTGCAACGAATCAAATAAGACTTTATGAAATAAACTGCGCAGTTTCCAATATCTTCTCTTCACTTTAACATTTATAATAACTACTCTCTACATTCTTGTGTGGGGTTCAGTATAAATGTAACTGTGTTTTATTGTAATTTTTTGGAAATAAATTATTTGTATTTTGTATTTGTATTTGTATTCTTAACTTTATTATTGGCAATAAAACTTCCTATTCTTGACGTCATATTTTTTTTTTCAAATTAAGACTTACCCTTTCTTTTACCAATTGGAATAGGCTTGGACTTAGCATCCAGGACATTATTTTTTTATATTGTATTTAAGCGGGATCAAACTTAGAACGTCCTGCTCTTATTTTAAGAAATAAAAGGTACGAACCTATCAGCCAGTTATCTAACAGGGCCATAACTCGAACGTCTCTGTCTGCCCTTGACAAGCGCAATTTCGCTATACCTCGATAAAAACCAGGGTAGAGCAGTCTCCGTTCTATAGGTTACGAGGGTAAGCTAGCCTTTCCAAATATGAATTGGTGGTTTTCATTTTTTTTTATTGAGCTTTAGCTACCAGCCTTAAAAGGTAATTCACACCCAGTGCCACAGATAAAGTAAATGTTAGTGTTTTTCCCAAGATATGGACGAACTCCTGGGATAAACCACCAATTCATAAATTCTTCTGAAGCATCTGTTAATTTATCATTCCTTTGATGAAATTGTTTGCATAATGCACGAAGTACTAATGACTGAAGTTACCCTTAGCTTAGGTTTATATTTTTTTAAGTTAGTTGTGATAGTTTTTTTAATTCACTATAGGACCTAATAAATAACACTAATGGCCGTGTTTTTTTTATGTATACAAAAACAACCATTTAGTAGAAAGGGAGAGCTACCCAAAGTCCGAATACCATGGAGTTGGTTAGAAAAAAAAATCTTCCCCATTTTACGTGTATGTAAGGGAAGTACCTACCCCAGGTTTTTTTAACATTTTGCCTATGTGATTATTAGTTACACTCAATGCCAAATAAAATATTCGTAGTACTAAGAGTCTCTGAGCTAAGCCGCGAACTCTCTACAAAACAAGTAAAACGGAAGTTCTATATGGTTCCATGTTTGCCACTGTGGCTACGGAACCCTAAAGATATACAAAAGGTGGACGAGATCTTCCATTTTGGATTAGATAATCTAATATTTGACTACCTGATTAGGGTAGTTCACTCCACCCAACAAACAATCAATCAGTCAATTGACAAACTTTTTATGATTTGTCAGTACCTATGCTGACTTTATGTACTTACCTACTTATTTCTCGAATCGACTGACGTTATTAATTCATACCAACTAAACATTTAATCTAAATAAATTGCAAAGTAATCTGATTTACTTGTAAAAGAGTGATTTTTTTAGGGTTCCGTAGTCCTACAAGAGAACCCTTATAGTTTCGCCATGTCTGTCTGTCCGTCTATCCTTCCGCGGCTTAGCTTAAAGATTTTATGTCAAGAGGCTGTAATCTTAAAATAAAATACTTTGTTAATAGGTACCGTAAACCGCTGTGACTTTGAACTGCGAGGCGACTTTAAAAACCGGTTGTCTGTAAAGTTGGTTTACGGACGATAGTTTAACGTGACAACGTCATAACAAAAAGAGTCAATTGTCCCCCTCTAGCTATACCTACAAGCTAAATTATTATAAGCTTGAAAAATCCGAAAAAAAATCACAATCGTTTTGTATATGTTATGGACCAAGTGATAAATCGGGCATTTTTCATAATGTCCGGGCATTATGAAAATTGCCCAATATGAGGGGGCAATTTGATAATAATTTTATTGTTCAAATAATCAAATTGACCGGGCATTATACATAATGCCCATCACCTTTTGGGCAGAGTATTACAAATTAGATTTTCCGGGTGGTCATAAAAAATGTAACTAAATATAATTAAATATTTAACCATCGGCATACAGCTGGTAAGAAGAGTGCAATGAGGAGGTAATAATGCCGTTGATAAAAATAGAGAAAAGGAGAGGGGAAACTACACCCCCCTGAGGGACACCAGCGGCCAGATCGCACCAGCTTGAAAAAGCGTCTTCGACCTTGACTCACTGTTGCCTCCCACTTGTGATGTTGGGATAAGTCAAACTAATGAGTGTTGCGTAAATACTGTTTATTATAATAAAGAAGGGCCTTATATATGGATACATAGTGGCAGAGTGTGAGTGTGGCGCAGCTCACACTACACCTCCCCCCTTGAAAAAGAAAAAAAAATACATTAACTTTTTTTGTCATATTGAAAATAATAATATAATTAAATGAAAACACAACACAATATCGACTGTAACAAATAAATTTGAAATAATAATAATAATTCTAATTGATTACTAGACTGAAATATTTGTTAAATAAAAAAAAACTAAATACATGTTAACATTAAAGATTGGCGCAACAATTTTAAATCTAATAAAAATTATGAAAAGTTTAACGTAAGTATTATAATTATGTAAAATTACAAGAACTATTACAATGTTATACCTAATTTGCGCACTTTGTTGACGAGATTCGAACGTAGATATCAAACTGCAATAATTAAAAAAAAATAGGGTCTGTATAAGAAAATACTAATATTATTTTACCTGAATGAACATACTGTTAGACTTATTATGTACTGTGCTCTCTATATGTACTGTGATCTATTATTATTTCATCTTAAAATCTCAACAATTATTTATTTGAATCCACAATATCGATTTTCTAAACTTTAAACTTCTTATTTATTATTCAATCGTACATTGCCATTACCTATTCTTCCTATAATTTTACATAACACTTCCTTTCTAACTATTATATTTTCTATTTTCTTATCATCTTATAATAATATCAGTGTGCTACTGCGGCATCACTGTACGCAATGCAATTTTAGTCATTGCTTGCAAGGTACACAGCACATTTTTATTTTGTGGTCGGCCGACCTTTATTTATTCACTTATTTTATTCAGGATACAAGGATTATTTATTTATTTTGTGCGCGCACATACATAATAACCATTTATAATATCATCATACATTCAGGTAGTTCTTTTAACACTTCCTTACTTCAATAATCATACCATGTGCCCAAGTCTCTTCACGAGTGATGCTCGATCGAATCATGATCAGAGGACAAGGGTTTCCTACCTGCCTTGTATCTTGGTGTACCTTGCTAATATATCAACTCCAAAATAACTCATTCAAAATCTAACGAAATAATCATTCAATTTAAAAACTTCAGCTAGTAAGAATTCCAATAACTTTTAGGTGGCCATCCTAATCGCTCCTTGAGAATCTTATTTGCTTCCGCTTTCCCAAACACACTTGCTTAAAGCACACTTTCAAACTATCTGTACCAATGTCTACTAAAAAAAAAACTACCTTCCCCAACACAATACAAATTCTACATAAAACTACCTTCCCCAACACAATACAAATTCTACATAAAACTACCTTCCCCAACACAATACAAATTCTACATAAAACTACCTTTCCCAACACAATACAAATTCTACATAAAACTACCTTCCCCAACACAATACAAATTCTACATAAAACTACCTTCCCCAACACAATACAAATTCTACATAAAACTACCTTCCCCAACACAATACAAATTCTACATAAAACTACCTTCCCCAACACAATACAAATTCTACATAAAACTACCTTCCCCAACACAATACAAATTCTACATAAAACTCAATCCTTTGCTAGTTCTGTACTTCGAAAAACTACTCCATTAAATTGTAACCCAATTAAAACACTTATCTAACTGCAATGAAAATCTAAATAAAAACGACATTAAAATAAAGTTTGTTTCAATAATTTGGGATGGCAGCTGGATGATCAGTCCAGTTGCAATAACAAATTATTTTAAATCAACCTTGTTAACCAACTATAGTAAAACTTCCTGTAAAGCTGTAAAAAAAACAAATGTCAGAATTTCTAATTTCGATCATTTACCTAAATTTTAAAACCATTTAATAACTCGATTATTTAAATTATGTCATTATAAGAGCGCACAGTACCTATCTTACCTGGTGAAATTTGAGCTGTAATAACAGACGCGGAATGCTATACCTTATTGGGTGATCTAAATGAGATCATCCAACTTAGTGCTGTTACTACGGGTCTATTTTTAGAGCACAAATTTTATGTTACTTGATTGTTAATTGATTATTATTTACGCTTAAAAACTCTTAAGTAAATTGTCTCTAACTAAATTATTAAAACCAATCAAAAGTATTTTTACCATTTCAATTTTGTCCAAAGTCTCAAATTAAAACTTTTTATGTTGCTAAGTATTTAAAATAGAAAAGTAGTATCTCGTCAACAAACAGCATTACACTATAATCTCGTTAATAGAAAAATGTTATTAAGACACTAATACAAAAAATGTTACTTCCGTCGATGAAAAAAGAAAAACATGAAAAACGCAGAGGAAAAAACTATTAATTGATAAAGATTAACAAAACTTAAAAAAAATACCTTCTATTTTACGTCCGAAATCAACTAATTTTCCCGAAACTTCTACCTATTTCCAAAAGTCCAGTCCATCTTCCTCCAACACCGACTCCATCCTCAAAGGACACCATCTACTACCCTGCTGCATACCACTCCAATCCAAACAGACACCATCAACTCCTTGCAGCTAACCTTCTTAACTCTTCTGTTTTTCTATATTCTTCTTATATGTCGTATTCTTCTTTCTTATTTAAGTTTATTAACTTCACTTCTTCATTTTTATTTCTTCTTTATTTTCTTCATCTTCATTGTTTTATTCTTTTCTTCTTGCTTAATTTTCCTGTTATTCATTTTTTTCTTCATATTTTATTCTTCTTCTTCCTTTATTTCGTCAATTTCATATATTATTCACCCTTTGTCTTCATTTTCCTGTTCTTTCTTCCATAGTTTTCATGTATTAGTTCTTCTTTTATTTTTTATTATTTTCTTCCGTTTGCTTCATGTCATATTCTTATATTTGTTTAAAAATTCTACTTAATTATTCTTATTTAATACACTTATTATTTATTTTTATTGTCTTTTCTTTAGTCCACTTTATTTTTAAATGTCAACACACTATTTCACAATTTCACAAGTCCTTTTTTAACTGGTGGCGCAGCGCGCCGCCAGCACCGCACGAGGCAGCGGCACTGGCAGGGTCGCCATGTGATGTTGGGATAAGTCAAACTAATGAGTGTTGCGTAAATACTGTTTATTATAATAAAGAAGGGCCTTATATATGGATACATAGTGGCAGAGTGTGAGTGTGGCGCAGCTCACACTACACACTAACATAAGAACGGAACCAGGATAATGCAGTTGAAGATATATTCAGGGAGTTGAGGATACCGAGAAGAATGTCGATGTCAACGGTATTAAATGCACTACTGAAATCAAGTAGAACCAAAACCGTCAGCTGCCTGTTCTCAATATTGAGGCGAATGTCATCAGTAATCTTGACGAGAGCAGTGGGCGGAAACCAGACTGGAAAGGATTTAAAAGATTATGTGCGTTGAGATGGGTGGAAAGACGTCGATTTACGAAGTATTCAACAATTTTTGAAAGAACTGGGAGAATTGAGATAGGACGATGCACAGAAAAGTATTTAGGATTCGACGTTTTGGGAAGAGGAATTACATGTGCACGTTTCCACGGTGAAGGGAAATAACCGAAATATTGCAATTGAACAGGTCAATATTTTAAGTTTTTCATTGTCATTGAATAGCTTACACGCACGCCTCAAGAATGTGTCTTGTGCATAACGCGTTATTTTTTTTCCGACACTGGCGCTGACGTCAATAGGGAATTATGAAGTACATAATTCTGTGTGTTTGACTAATGAAGGAACGGGGAAGGAACTTCCATCTCACAACGTAATTACATTTTATAAACAATCTTCACTTCCAAATCTTGTTACAAAGCTTCTTGTGAGATGACGATAATACTTACAAAATCGAATCTTATCTTCAACAAAAGATTATACGCCGTATTATAACGAAAATTATTCCGGGATATTTAAGCCACAGATTGCAGAAGACCGAATACACTTTCGATATGTTATAGGAGAACTTATAACTGATACATTTGATTGATATTCAAAAATCTAATAAGTACTGGTCAAGTGCGACTCACACTCGCGCACCGAGGGTTCCGTACAAACTTGTGTGAAAAGAGTTCGTTAGTAAAAGATTAATAGCATTTTTTTATGATGGAGCAACTAATTAACAATATTCGGGTTTTATCGTCTTTTTGTGCTCTCAAACAGAAAACAACCCAGAAACGTGAAAATGTCCCTTTTTCAGAAAATGGTAAAAGCAAAAAATAATCCCTAGTCGAACGTGTATTTTCTTTGATAAACAAGCGGTTGACCTTCAAAATAAAACGCAATCAATGGTCTCCGTACTTTAAAAAGAAAAACATATTTCAAAAATCTTTTCAAGACTTTTGCATATTTCTGAAATCATCTAATATCTAATGCAGTACCTAAGTACCTACTAAAAGAAAATTGTTTACCGCATGAAAATACAAAATTAGTTAATTAAAATAATCATCCCAGCCTATATTACGTCCCACTGCAGGGCACAGGCCTCCTCTCCGAATGAGATTGGGAACTTCACACACACACCATTGAATTTCTTCGCAGGTATATTGCAGGTAAATTCACACATGGTAAATTACAAATGTAATTTCACACATAAATTCCGAAAAACTCAGAGGTGCGAGCCGGGATTTGAACCCACGACCCTCTGCTTGAGAGGCCATAGGTCAAACCACTAGGCCACCACGGCTTACAATTTTAAAATAATAATAATACCTAATTAAAGTTAAAATAATGTGGTAAAAAAAAATTGTATTTGTAAAAAAAAAGTTTGTGCCAAAAATCACTTTAAAAAGTCGTTGTCCCATTTTTAGGTGACAAAAATAGTCACGCTAAAGGCCACAACAAACCGGGGGCGCGGGGCGCCGACGAAGTGTGCTCAGCGCAGTCAATAACACTAAATCAAACAGGGTGTGCCGAGGTGCCGGTGTGTTCCCGTATATTTGATTCAGTGTTATAGAGCGCGCTGGGCACGCTCCGTCGGCGTCCCGCGCTCCCGGCTTGTGGTGACCTTAAGTTTGAGCAACGACAAGACACCCGAGGCGCTACTACGAAATTCGAAAATCGATGTTCGTATCGTATTATCCCTCTCACTCTCGTGTCAAATCATATTAGCGTGAGCGGGGCGGCACAAAACGAAGTTCGAATTATGCACTTCGTGGTAGGGCCTCAGACTCCGTATAATAACTTCGGTCGGACATGGACGCGGACCACAGACAAGGTTCGTTTATACAGGGTTATTTGTAATTCACTGACACCCTCTTAACCCTGAATTCCTATCACTCAAACAAATGTTTTTTGTTTTACGACTGTTCCACAGAGTATCGTAAAAATAAGAGGTAATCTCAAATTTTCAAAACGTTATTACACCAAAAATATTAAGTTACGACAAAAGCCGTAAAACAAAAAACATTTGTTTAAGTGGTAGGAGTTTAGGGTAAAAGGATGCTAGTGAATTACAAATAACCCTGTAGAATCAGAGAGCAGCTATTTTTTTTAATTCAAGAGACGAAGGTGAACCACAATATAGGTAGAAAACAAAAAAAAAATAGAAAAATCTTAACAAGTCCAAGTCTAAATTCTAAATGGCTCCCTTATCTTTAATACCATAATAAGTCGGTTCTTTCAAAAGTTTCAAAGAGCTAAAGTTTTTAAATCGGATTGAATGGTTTGAATAATTTAATCCGGTTCGTGACTTCATGATTTATTTCACTTGAGAAATTATGGAAAGTTTAAGATGTAGAATATTTAACGAAAATATTCAGATTTATTTGTATTAGAGTAAGCTCATTTTTTTCTTATTTTTTCCAGAACTGGTATAACTTGGCCTCTCGCCTGGTTATTATTGCGTTTTGGTATAAACCTGGGGCTAAATTCAGGAACGGGCCTTCACGGGTTTGGTAGCGGTAATTCAATCGTTTGGGTTGGGTTTGGTTTGAACTGCTATTCAGGAACGCCAAAAATCACTGGTTTGCGAGAGGTTTGGGCTGAGTTTGAGATGAGCCTTATTTATTTGTTTATTTATTTATTTACAAAGCGAATTAACACAGGAAAATAAGGCTCATCCCAAGCTCAACCCATTCCTATCCTCTCCCAGACGATTGAATTACCGCTCGCAAACTGTGTTGGGCCGTTCCTGAATTTAGCCCCTGTTTAGTTCAAGATTTGCTTAGTTTGGGATTAGGTCGATTGACGTAAATTGTGCCGTAATATTTATTTACTTACTGGTGACTTCGACAGGGGCCAACTAGAGGTACTTAACGATCTTATGCAGCAGGTTTCATCGCGTGCCATTAAGGTTTAAACCCCACAGCGGAACCCCTCATTCCCCTGATTGGCCGCAGCACCTGGCAATTTGGCACGCGCCGAAGGCCGAACCCGCTCGGCCAACAGCCAAGCCTTTCGGCCAATGCGTCTCAGTTATTTACTGTGTTTGTTACTTTATATTGGATGGTGATTTATGAGGTAGTGCTACTGCACTTCGTATCTACCGCATTAAGAACTGCAGTATCAAGTTCACAGCATTGTGATGTAACTACACGGCATTCTTTGTATGGTCGACGAAGAAATTCATTTACCACCATAGGGCAGGGTTTTTCAACCGGTGTGCCGCGGCACACCAGTGTGCCGCGTACATTTTCAAGTGTGCCGCGGTTCTTAATTGCAGTCCAACCTAAAGGGTATCAATACAACCCCTACGTCCGTTACATATAAATCAAAGCCTCTAATATACCGAATTCTTTACTGGTGTGCCGTGAAAGTTTACTGAAACTAAAAGTGTGCCGTTGACAACAAAAGGTTGAAAAACCCTGCCATAGGGTTTAATATCAGTTGTACAACCAAAACTTTTCAGTCGCCAGTCAATGTGACAGTCAGCCTTTTATTCTTCTGGTGTTGAAACTGTCATAAAAAATGGTAAAGCACTTACTTGGTTGACTATACAAGCTTTTAGTTAATTTTGTGTATTACTTTGATTTGCTTTGTTTGAAGAAATTCAATGGTGTTTGTGCAATTCCCAATCCGCACTGGGCCCGCATAGGAACTACAGCTTAAGCCCTCTTATTCTGAGAGCACGCCTCTGACCTGCAGTGGGACATCTCTAAGCTGGTATTTCTTGGTTTGCTGCAAATCTTGCCATTGTGTTTCGACTCCCTTCCAGTGCCTAATATACTTGAAGTGGTTCTATAATGGCTCCCATAAAATTTTTGTTCCGAATTTTCAAGCCCATAACGTTTTCTGTCATAATTTTTCTTCGTCATATTATCGGAAGTCATAATATTAAACAACATAAATTGGAGTTACGATTTTCTTAAGTCATAATTATTGTAACAATAAGTAAAGTCATATCATTCAGTGTTATGAATGCATCACTCTTCATAATGTTAAAGGTAATAAAGTCACTCATAATAATTATTGCATGGTCTTTTTTCGCAGGTCATAATTATTTTTAGGTATAATATTACTTTGTAATAACATTCAGTGTCATGGTTGTATGACATTTCATAATATTAAAGGTAATAATCCTTTTCTGTGCTGTCATAAAAAAAATACCTAACATCGAAGGCTAAGGCTGTCCGAGTCGCTTCTGCCCTGAAAGGTCTTGCTCGCTCGCTTCGCTCGCTCGCTGCCAGAGATATGCCTTACAATGTTTCTGAATAATTATCGATATTCCTTTAGATGTTATAGATTTCGATGTATATATGCTTAGTGCATTTTAGGTAAAGCAAAATTATGACTGAAAACAATTATTACTTTAAGATATATGCTTTACAATGCCTCTGAATAATCAACGATATTCCGTTAAATTTTATTGATATCAATATTATGACGTTTTAAAGTTATGATCAATAGGATTATGGATCATTACAGTTAGAACTATTAAGCGATATGCTTTAAAAAAAATATGACCATCGATATTTATGAGCAAGAATATTATGGACATCGATTTCTGACTTTCAAAATTCGGATAAAAAAGATTATGGGAGAAAAGGGGCTCCCACTTGAAGTCCTAATAACTTTTTGTCAAAAATCCCATTTTTAACACAGGCTTTTCTGCTGACTGGTATTTTTGTTGACTCTACTTACGTTGTCATCCTATCTAGACATGTCCGTACCAAACTTAAAGAAACCAATTACTGGAAGTGAATGAATTTCGACTTGCAAGATTTGAACACAACATTTTACATACGAACATTGCAAGTTAAATAAAAGCTTGTAATGGAGAAAAAACCGTAAAGGGTTAATCTATCCCCATTATCGCTATAACATGCATTATTTTTTATTTATGTACGTTAATTAATAAAACATTATGAATATTTATGACGGTAATCTCGCTCGTATTAACTATTCTAGATACAAACAAACAACAGAAACTTCAATGACTTGAACTAAAACGGACAAGCGAAGCTTAAACCTTTTATGCTATTTTATTTCATACTTTACTTTCTATTTTCGTTGCTATCTTTTATGACAAGATGGAGACTCGAGCATCCACATGAGGGTATCTCTTTAAAAATGCAACAGAAATTGTAACTTACTCGTGAACAATCCACATCATATTAAGTTCCTAGAAATGTCCCATTCGCGTGAATCGGATCGTCTCCATCGAAGTTTCGCATCGACCAATCAAATGCAAGATGATTTGTATAGCTGTTCAGTTCACTGATTGGCGACTGGAAACTGGGTTTCCATTTTCAAACTTAAATGCTGTTCTCTCGTTTTTCCCGTACCATTTGTACTATTGCGATGAAAGTTTTGCAGAGTTGGGATTTGTATGCCACCAAAGATTTGCTTAAGACTAAATACCTTCTAGGTATGCCATCCACTCAATTGCAATAAAGTTTTAGCGAGTTGAGATGCGCACGGAAGCAAGTCTCTATTCATATTAACATTTCTAATCGAACTAACATATTTGTTTTTAAACTTTATTTTATTTGATTTTACTAACAAATTGATGGATCCTTGTTAACTGACATAATATTCTATTCTATCTAACAGTATATTTAGCACAGTTTCAACATAGCGGCTGTCTTTACTCAAAACTTAGTAAACTAATTCCAAACTAGATATTGCTTCGGAGTCAATGTTTGCCGTGAATTCATTTTCGAGCCTTAGCGTCTACAGTTTTATCCGTTGCCGTCGAAGTTTCAAATACTGTATTACTTGAGAAAAGCATAATAGTTCTAACTTACTTGCCTCTTCAACTCTATGAGAGTTACCAAGGACGGTTAAAATGAAGAGGGCTGCCAGCGTGTGCACAATGCCCCATTCGTTTAATAAAAAGCCTGCTGTATCCAGTTTTGCTATAGGGAGGTCTCTGTATCATTCTGCACGACATTTGACCTCTGCACAGAGCTGAGCAAAATTTAACTATACTTTGCGCGAGATAAACCTGGAAAAAAGTTCACTGACCCGACTTCTACCACGTTTCACACAAAATGTACGTTCTCTGACGCTCGCTATACAAACTGTCGCTAATCATGTCGCGACACGAGTTTCATAATACTCTGACCAAATGTGAAAAGAGTAACTTGGAAAGTAACACTTTTTAGGATTTTTTGTTGATATAATATGACATTATTACCACGTTACGCAAGGTAAGGCGTATTAGCGATAATTGTCATATATTTTGTATCGTATCGTTTGTAAAAATGACGTACATTGGTAGACAGGCGTCAATGAATTTTTGTCCAGGTTTATCTCGCGCAAACTATACTTAAATTATTTGTTATTTGAAATAACTAAATAATCAGTCATGTTATTTTGAATTTATCTAGATGAGCTTTATTTTTATCTAGATAAATTAGTTGGGTCTTTAAATAACAGATGACTTTCACTCCAAAGATTTTTTTACGTTTTTTGAAGTCGTCGGTTCTATTTTATTATTGTTTATTTTCGAACATCTAGTCTCAAATATCACCTCTCCAGTAAGGAGTTAAAAGTTAATGTAGTCATTAAAGTTACGAGGCAAAACACGAACAAAGGGGGTGCTTGTAAATTTATAAGTTCTTTCAAAGAACTTTTTCTCTGACGTTGCTTTTAAGGTAACTGTCGACTGCAGTCTTAATAGGTAAAGTCTTCATAAAATAATGATTCAAAACTTTCAAGAATACCTTTTCAACAAACATTTAGATGTTTTTTCCTAGTAAGACTATAAGGTAATTATACTCACCATCTAAATTTCGATATGTTATTCAGTATCGTCAATAGAATACTAATTTTTACGAATTACTAAGGACAACTAAAAATTCTAAATTCTTGTTCAGTGAAAAATACATACAAACATGTTATTTTATCTATCGAATTACATCTAGCTTTTGTTGCGTTTTAATTTTCTGATCCACTGTTGATGCACCACCTGCTGTAAACTAGTCCTTCCTTCTTTCTGTTAAAGGGTTGCCTGGAAGAGATCGCTCTTAAGCGATAAGGCCGCCTATTGCTTACCTTGTAGCTTATTCTCTGTGTACCTGTTTTCTGTACTAGGGGCGTTCAATAAAAAGTGAGAATGAGTATGTTATAAACAACTTTTACTAAATGTCATTTTATTTTTCGACATAGTCACCTTTTAGCATAATTCACTTAGTATATCTTTTTTCTAAACTTAAAATTCCATTTTTAAAAAAGGTCTCATCTTGAGTACTTAAAAAATCTTGTACTGCAGCGACTACCGCGTCGTCGTCTTCAAATTTCTGGCCTCTCGGGTATTGTTTCAATCTCGGAAATAGGTAGAAATCACTGGGAGCGAGATCTGGTGAATACAGAGGTTGCTTAAGGATATTGAACCCAGCATCACGAATTACAGCCATTGCAACGATGGACTTGTGTGCCGGGGCATTGTCCTGGTGGAACAGCACAACTTTCGAGAGTTTACCTCGCCGTTTTTCGCGGATCTCATTGCGCAATGTTGCTATTTGTTTGGCGTATAAAGTGCCCGTAATAGTGGCTCCATGTTTGAGATACTCAATCATTAATACCCCTTTACCATCCCAAAAAACAGAGCCCATGACCTTACCGGCCGATGGGCCCACCTTGAATTTCTTCGGAGTTGGAGATGATGGCCTTTTCCATGTCATAGACTGCAGTTTCGTTTCAGGGTCGTAATGATGGAGCCATGTTTCGTCCATTGTTATAAATCGCGCCAAAAAAAGTTCCCGGTCTTGCTGTTTCTGGTCCAAAGCTTCTTGACAAATCTCGACTCTAGTTTGTTTTTGCGTGTCAGTAAGCATTCTTGGTACCCAACGCGCAGATACCTTTTTCATACCCAAGCGTTCATGTAAAATATTATGCACGCTCCCCGTTGAAATCTTTACATTTTCAGCAATAAAACGAACTGTGACACGACGATCCGCCAAAACTGAGTTTTCGACTTTTTTCACAATTTCTTCAGTTACTGCTGTAGTAGGGCGTCCGGAGCGGGGGTCGTCCATTGTCGATGTTCTTCCACGTCTAAATTCGGGTTACCATCGTGCGACTGTCGAATACGGAGGAGCATTAGACCCTAAAGTGTCCCGCAAATCCAAATTGACTTGGTCCGTAGAAAAATTTTTCAAATACAAGTATTTGATAACGGCGCGCAGTTCAATTTTCTCCATTTTCGCTAACGTACTCAATAGCATTGCAAAGAAATTACCGTATATTTTTTTAAACAAAAGACAGTTAGTTTTTTTTTTCATAGCAATCAGCTGGATAGATTAGCTTTACCGGCCAGTATTTAATTTCGTAATATTAAAAGAGTTTGCATCTCATTCTCACTTTATATTGAACGCCCCTCGTATTGCTTATTATTCCTGATGTACAATAAAGAGTCATTGTATTGTATTGTATTGTATTGTAGCTATTACAGACGGACTGCACTACGACTGCAAAGTAACCGTAATTGCCGACTGCAACGTAACCGTAATTTGCCGACTGCCCGGATACAGTCATTATGATCGCAGCTGGCGAGCAGTTTGCGAGTTGCGACCCACGAGCTTTACCTACACCATCCTAACTATAACTGAGGACAGGATTAACTGTTCATACATTATGCACTGTTCAGTTGTGGACTTCACAAGCCCAGTAACAGTGAACTGTTCTAAAATTGTTACTTACTTACATAGTTTTTATGTTGTATTGGTTATAACCAATATATTATGACTTATGTTATGAGTCACGAGCTTGAAATAAACGCTTACTTTTTTAATGCAACTGCAATGAAAAGTGTTGGCAGTCGGCAGTCACGTTGCAGTTTGGTTGCAGTTCGTCTGTAATATGTCAAAATTTGCATAGTTATTAAATAAGCACCTTGTAGAATCCAAGGCATTATTTATGACTTTGTTTGACTATGAAGCCTGTGGCTCGGTCAATATTTTGAGGCCGTGTACGTTTGCCTCTGTCGCGGGCTCGCGGGTCTGGCCTTTCCTTGTCTGTTTGTTCTGCTTAAATGTATGGAAATACCGAAAGTTACATATTTGTGATTCGATATTGCATATTTTACGGTATTCCGACTGGAATAAGGGCTCTCTAGGTATTGTGGAAGTAAGGTAGACGTCCTGAGTCCCCGTAGTTTCCATCTTTATTCTTTTGTCATTTATAATAGAGGACGGTAGGGCAGAGTGTCATCTATTAGGTGTTTGTCTAATACTAGGTAATTTATCTTGCCAATTTTCATTTGATGAACCTATAATCAGTCAATTTAAAGTTTGTGGAACTTTACACCTTTAAAGAAGTTTAAACCACGTAAGTACTGTAATAATATTTTAAGTATGGTCAGCTGCAGAGAAAAGGTACTACCATTGCGGTTATCGCCGTTACAGGTACCCCACCTTTTTTCTGCAGCTGACCGTAGCTCATTAAATTAAGTAGTAGAATATCAGCCTTGGACTAGCTAGAGAAAGGCTGAAAATACGCCGAAATGCTCCAAAAAAAGTATTGTACGGCAGTTTTGCATGCGCTAGATTTGGCGCGGGCACTACCGTGCTCCCAAACCCAAATACAGGCAATGGCGAGTCGTGCGAAAAGGTTATTTGGTAGTATCATTGACAATTACTAACACATTAAAACCCTCCCGTTGCAGTTTGGTTGAAAACACGTTTCTGCCGTCATAAGCATTTATCTGAATATCTTTTAAGGGGAGCCCCTTTTCTCCCATAATCTTTTATATCCGAATTTTGAAAGTCAGAAATCGATGTCCATAATATTGTTGCTCATAAATATCGATGGTCATAATTTTTTTAAAGCATATCGCTTAATAGTTCTAACTGCAATGATCCATAATCCTATTGATCATAACTTTAAAAAGTCATAATATTGATATAAATAAAATTTAACGGAATATCGTTGATTATTCAGAAACATTGTAAGGCATATATCTTAAAGTAATAATTGTTTTCAGTCATAATTTTGCATTACCTAAAATATACTAAGCATATACATCGAAACCTATAACATCTAAAGGAATATCGATAATTATTCAGAAACATTGTAAGGCATATCGCTGGAGGCGAGCGAGCGAAGCGAGCGAGCAAGACCTTTCAGGGCAGAAGCAACTCGGTCAGGTTAGGTTCAGAAGGCTAAGGCGGGAGCGAAGCGTAGCGTAGCTCCCGCCTTAGCCTTCGATGTTAGGTATTTTTTTTATGACAGCACAGAAAATGATTATTACCTTTAATATTATGAAATGTCATACAACCATGACACTGAATGTTATTACAAAGAAATATTATGCCTAAAAATAATTATGACCTGCGAAAAAAGACCATGCAATAATTATTATGAGTGACTTTATTACCTTTAACATTATGAAGAGTGATGCATTCATGACAGTGAATGATATGACTTTACTTATTGTTCCTTACAATAATTATGACTTAGGAAAATCGTAACTCCAATTTATGTTGTTTAATATTATGACTTCCGATAATATGACGAAGAAAAATTATGACAGAAAACGTTATGGGCTTGAAAATTCGGAACAAAAATTTTATGGGAGTCATTCATTATAGACCCTCTTTTAAGAGCAACTTCAACCAAGCAAGACCTTTACAACTTTTTCGTTTTGTTGGTATACTATTAGCAACTTAGAGCTCTCATTACACCCAACCAACCTTAATATACTTATTTATAGTAGCCTAGATTTCCTTTGAGGTTATTTAGGTCTTAAAGCCTCATTAACGCTGTCTCGCTCACATCATCGTTAACCGATAGAGACGGACGGATGCCATTCAGTTTCACTTGACGATCCTAATTTGATTGATGTCCTAGGCCATGAAAGCTGTATTGACGACACAGATTACCTACATAACATAGCCGTCGTAGCCTAGTTATTTGACCTATGGCCTCACAAGCAGAGGGTCGTGGGTTCGAGCTCGGGCTCGCTCCTCTGAGTTTTTCGGAATTGACGTTCGAAATCATAATTTGAAATTTAATATGAGCTTTATGGGGAACTGCACACACCTGCAAAGAAATTCAATTTAAATCCCTCTATCACAGAGCTCTATCTTTACTAACTTTACTATACTAACTCTATCTTTACGGTAATAGCTAGACACCTGAAATTTTCACAGGTTATGTATACTGTGGCCACTATACCAACAAATGCTAAAAATAAAAGATCCTGCTCCTGCCATCGATTTAGTCTGCGTCCAGAAGCCTTATTGTCTAACACACTCAGAATATATAATATTTATATTTTATGAATTTCACGGGATGACCGTAAAAGTAAAAAAAAATGAAGTTGAAAAAAAAAAAAAAAATACAAAGCGACTAGCTACTACTACTACTAGCGAAATCTCTTGTCCTGATGAGCGGGTAATTCCGAAGGAGTGTTGACGTCTCTCGATGAGGGTGTAACATAGATGGCGCTGTATCACGCACGGCTTAAATGTGATTATGATTAGTTATCGAACTGAGATGTGCAATGTATGGGAAAAAGTGTCTAAACTCCTGACCAGTGATGGTGTAGGGGTATGGCACGCGGCACGGAATTCTGAGGACCTGGGTTCGATTCCCAGCACTGTCTCGTAATTTTTCAATGCATCCATGTTTGAGTTTGTATTTAGTTTGAAATACACTCAGAATCACAATCGTTTTCGCCACTTCTTTCAGTCACACGGTATAGGATAAAAGCTGAAAGAGAAGTAAACGCTATCGCGCTCGGCCGCGCGTAAGGCTGCGGCTCCACTGAGGCGGAGACGAGAGGAGCGGAGAGGAGACGTGTAGGGGTCGACCAATCATATCAGTTGAAATCCCCATCTCGTCTCCACACCGCTTCAATGGAACTGATATGATTGGTCGACCCCTACACGTCTCCTCTCCGCTCCTCTCGTCTCCGCCTCAGTGGAGCCGCAGCCTAAGGCAATATGGCTTCTGTACCTCTACCATGAGTTTACACTAGTTCACAGTGACCGTACTCGCTAGCGACGGCGTAAATGATTTATATGGAGAATTGTACTTCCGTAAGTGACCGCTAGAGGCGCTGTACAATTCTCCATACAAATAATTTACGCCGTCGCTAGCGAGTACGGTCACGTAAACTAGTGTAAACTCATGGTAGAGGTACAGGTCATTCAGCCATGTTTGGTCTAGCTCTGCTTCCATTGGCCATCTCACGGAACCCAACGGATTATACATAGATTAATAATTTCGGTAATACAATTTGGGATAAGACTTTTCTAGGTACCACTGCAGCGTTGGGCGTACTAGTATATTATTATATTAACGCCTTAGTATATTTATTATTACCTTAGGTATATAATTTAAGTCATATTCTGATGAAAGAACAGCTACGTGTAAAATATAACGGTGAGATCTTACTCTATTAACTTCAAAGCCGGGAAACTTCACAAAGGGGTTGTATATGTTGCTACGTGCCTTTTAACTCTCCGTTAGAAGCTTTTGTGATGCGCCTTTCATAGCGTATAAGCGTATGTAATTGGTGAAGGCTTTGTAATATAGCAATTAAGCATGTTCTAAGCATCTGAACAATTAGTTAATCCGGCACGGGGGTATTGGGGTGCGACGCCTGCGGGACGTTAGCATACCGGCTTTCTTGGCATCGGCGCACGGGGTAGCGGACCTGGTAACTAATATTCTATTGTTGAATGGTGACAGGGCAAGCGTACCGTACGTGGCCGATGCCTTGGCGGCGTGGTCGGCTCTCAATCCGGAGGCGGTAGTGCCGGTGAGCCCCAAGGTCCAGCGCGCGTGGGATGATGTTGGGTGTAAGGCCACTATTAATCGGCTGATTGGCAGTGCTTCGGGGGTGGACCGTGCAAGGCTTCTGGCGGTATCTCGGCCGGAATCAGGAGCGTGGTTGCATACGTTGCCTTTACCGCAACTGGGCACTTTGCTCGACGGTGACTCGGTGCGCGTGGCTGTTGCTCTCCGCCTGGGCTGCGAGGTGTGTCGGCCTCGTGTTTGCATTTGTGGTACCATGGTGGGGGCGGACGGCCACCATGCGCTGAGTTGTCGCCGATGTACCGGCAGGCACCCGCGACACCATGCCCTGAATGATATTGTTCAGCGAGCTCTCAGGTCAGCGGGCGTTCCGTCTGTGCTTGAGCCGCCGGGCCTCAGTCGCACTGACGGGAAACGGCCCGACGGACTGACCTTAGTGCCGTGGGAAAGGGGGCAGTGTTTGGTGTGGGACGCTACGTGTGTCAGCACCTTCGCCGCTTCCCACGTCGGCCGCACTGCTCGCACGGCTGGAGCTGCGGCCGAATTTCAGGCGGCAATGAAGCGGCAGAAGTATGCCCCTTTGGGGCAGGGGTACCATTTTGTCTCATTGGCGGTGGAAACGGCGGGTTGCTGGGGGCAGGACGCGAGACGGCTTGTGCAGGACATAGGCCGTCGTCTTAGGCAGAGGGGTGAAGATCCCCGCTCCGAATCGTTTCTGAGGCAAAGGCTTTCCTTGGCGATCCAGCGCGGAAATGCCGCAAGTGTTATGAGCACCTTTGCGCCAGAAGCGACTAGGAGCGTGGGTTTATTTGACTGAATTTCTTTTTTGTAAAATTAACTAACTATTTATTACTTTTATGTTATAAATGATATATTTAACTAATACGAAGCGCTAACTTATTAAAACTTATCAGAAAATACGTCTGAAACTAATTGAATGTAACTTTGATCAGAAGATAGGTACTTAAAGTATTTAAGCACCATGAGGAATATCTAAAATAATTGTAACTAGGTAAATATTTTATTTTTGTAGTATCCAAAAATTATACTTCTTACCGTCATTAGTCATTAGTTTTTCTACTTATTCCGAAAACATGCGCGAAAATGTAAAAAAGTACGAGTTGGATTAGCACACCTCACAAATGGGGTCCTACAACTTTATTTGTTTCTGTTATTATTTATTACGGCCTCCATGTATTACCTACAAATGTGAAAATTTAAAGTGTGTGTTTAAGGTTCAAAAGATACAACCCTGTGACAGACGGACGAGTGAACAGCGCAGACTAAAAGGTTCTCTTGGGTAAAATATCTATAAAAAGGCACACAAAATAGTTTGTGTATAGCATCGCTTGCCTTTTATTTTGAACATTGACTGGACATACTGACACTGCCGTATCTTGATTCAGTGAAGCATTATGACCTCAAGTTTCTTCAAGCTCTCGAGCTGTCAGTCCAAGAAGCGTTTTTAAACTTTTAAAAGAGAATACACTCGAGAATTCTAGAACGTGCATGCTTTTTGTCGTTCTAAAAGACTCGTTTACAACTCTGTCTTTAAGAAATTTTAACCTTACAGAACGGCAGAGGACTGATGTGGGTTTAAATTACTCATACATATGTTATAAGTCCATCTTCACAAGCACTATGATTAGTATTAGTATTGTACCTATTAGTAGTACTAGTTGTCTAGTACTATTACTGGTAGTTTAGGTACTTGCCATTTTGTGTTTTGTATTTGTTCTTTCGTTCAGTCAGCAGAACGGAAGGAAAGCAAAAGCTTTTGGTCACTTTGGTCATTCGCAATCCTCCTTGCTAATTATTATAAATGTGAGACTAACTCTGCCTGTCTATCTGTTAACTTTTCACGCTAAAACCGCTAAACCGATTAAAATGAAATTTTGGTATGGAGATAGTATGACACCCTTGAAAGGAGCAAGAGGTTTGCGGATAGTTTTTATTCCGGAAAAATTGCGATAAAAACATATGTTTATTTATGACATTTTGAAATAAATCATTTGAACCGTACCTATCCAAACGGATTAGCTCGTTGAAATGGCAATGAGTAGACCATATAGTTCGCAGAACAGATAGCCGGTGGGCCGAAAAGTTCTTGAATGGGGAGACCACGGACTGGCAAGCGCAGCGTGGGACGTGGGACGGAGAATGTGGTAAAGGCCGCAGGTTCAAGGTGGGTGCAAGCCGCTTCCAACCGTAATGATTGGGTATCAATGAGGGAGGCCTATGTCCAGCGGTGGACGACCTACGGCTGAAATGATTATTATGATGAATGAGTAATTATTTGAAAATTAAATAAATAAATACATATTTTATATCCCAGATACTTAGTGTGTCTACGATAAAAGATTATTTTTAAAACAAAACAATTCGTATTTAGTTTACGAGTCACGAGTCCAGCTGCAATTCGGCCCACGTAATACACACTGTACATCTTTAATACTACTAAGCGACGAACTGGCTGCATCTGCAAACTCGGACGTTCTCGTATTGCTCTTGTAAAATATCACTACGACTATCTTTCTGCTAAAATGTACAATCAACTGAACAAATTGTTAGATATTCATGAACAATCGTACTGGGAATGCAAAAATAAAATAACAAATTTTCTAAAAAACCTCTCTTATGATGAGACTTGTTACTGGATACTGATGAACGTATGTCTGATTGTTAAAATAATAGGTAATAAAAAAACCGGCCAAGAGCGTGTCGGACACGCCCAAGGTAGGGTTCCGTAGCCATTACGAAAAAATCAAGTAATATTTTTCTAAGGATTTCGTATGTGTACGGAATCATCCAAGTTTAGGTATGTTTTATACCTTAGGCTACTATTTACTCTTAAACTACAAATAATTTCCAAGCAATCTTAGCTGCTATAAATTTCCTAGTAAATTTGATATATTTACTACCCTTCTGAATTTTTTCAAATTTTTCCACCCAACAGTTTAGATTTTAGAGGGGGGGGGACGGCCGATTTTAATGTAAATTTTCACTTTAAAGTTGAATATTTCGCAAACAGATCACTAAATAGAAAAATCATGTTAGCAACCCCACAATGATTTTAAAAGACCTATCCAACGATACCCCACACTATAGGGTTGGCCGAGAAAAAAAAATCACCCCCACTACGTGTATGGGAGGTAAAAAAAATTTGTAATTTTTTTTTACTTTTTTTTATTCAATCACTTTGTCGGCGTGACTGATATATATATTGATGCCAAATTACAGCTTTCTAGTACTAACAGTCTCTGAGCTTAGCCGCGGACAGACAGACAGACAGACGGACAGACATGGCGAAACTATAAGGGTTCCTAGTTGACTACGGAACCCTAAAAAAGAGGTAGTACAAATCTAAATTTGATACTCACCTGCCTGTTCATATTAAGGACCTATGTTACGTACAATATTCTACTTTTATTCTAATATAGTTTTTAATACTTAATTCAGTACACTTACTAACTTATTATGTATCATTTTAGAACATAACTGCTTCCATGTCCCGAGGTGGGCGTAAACAGCTGCGACACAGTTTATACTAATGCAGCTGCTTACGATCTAATTGTTTCAAAATATGCATGTTATTATGTTCAATAAATCTTTAAATCTTTTAAATGATTCAAGAGCCTGCTGTTTTATCGGCTGATAGCTAATATGTTTCCTTGGGGAACATGTAATTTTCGTACAAATGTCAAAATGCATAAAATGTTTAGATCTAACATTGTCAAAAAGTACAAAATGTGCCACGAAGTAATTTTGTCTGAATATTTTAGGGGCAGAATATGCTTTGGACAATAATGTTCTTTAAATTAGAATGTTTCCAAGGCAGCATTCGATGTCGTCTAAATGTCCCTATGTCTGGATGTTTTTACGACAGAATACTCTGGGGTCAAAATATACAAAATGCGATTGACTGAATGTACTCATTGTCGTTAATATACTTTATGACTTTTGTCACTTTGACAAAAGGGTTTTTCAAACCTATTGAGCATTTTCGGGTCTTGGCCATTTACCATCTGTTCGTTTTTTTTATCATAAAATTAGGCTCTTGTTATTGTGGCATTTAATTCTTTTGTCTTTTGTTCACTATAACATATTAACATTTACATACTTTTTGACCGTTCGTTGTGCATTTTAATAATGAGACATTTTGAACCGTTGTACATTATTTTAGACATTTGTACCAAAATGACCTGTTACCTTTCCTTTCATGAAACAAAAGGTGCATGCTTGTCTGTATTTAAGTTGATTGTTAATGAATTTGCATTTATAAAGTACAGAACAAAAGAGGTAACAACATGCAACTGTACAATAGTATTATGCTGAAATAGTTTACTAGATAAGATTGAATACACAATCTCGAACCAAATTAATTTTATTTAGTTCAACATACTAAGAAATGATTATAAAAAAGATAAGTTTCGTCCCACACCGTATATAATTCCTCACGGTTCCAAAAATATCTTTACGTGATTATTTATTTTTCTGGTAGAAAAATCAGAACTTCCCCTCATGTGTTACGGAAACAACGCGTCCTAAGCTTGGGGAATCACGAAATTTACACTTATTATTATTTTCATGTTCCTTTTATATTATTTGGGGACAGGAGTAATTGTTTCGTTTAAATACACAATGGGTCTGCATGAACAAAGAAAATTATAAGCTCTTTCATTTTCTATTTGCTTTGGTATTGGGAGTAAATCCTTCATAATTTTCATATTGATAAACATTTAACAGTGTTATTTTGTAGTCTTTGAGTATCCCACAGCTGGGCAAAGTCTCCCTGGGATCGCAACTCTGTGCTAACTATGTGCACTTATGTCTGTCCGTCCAGTCGCTCTAGAACACGTCATTCAGATCAGATCATTCCGCCTTCTTCGCCTTGGCCTGCCGCGTTGCTGATAGCCATCTTGGGCCATCCACTGAGTGATTTAAAATGTGTCCACCTGGCAGACGTGGGCAGCCGGGCAGCCCAGTCCCATTTGAGCTCGGTGGAAGCTTCTTATTTTAACCGTATTGTAAGTATTTATACTTGAACTTTTCTTATATACATTCCCAATCTCTCCATTCAGTTCAATCTTTACACCGCGTGCCAGTTCAAATTCAATTGCCGCTTTATTTATGACAAAAATGCAACAGAATCGCTTGAAAGTGTAAACGGTTAGCGTGTGCTTGGTGACGTAATAAAACTTGGGTTGTTTGGTGTCTGGCAATCGTGCCCGTCGCTTGCGGAGTCACCGAGTCACGCAAATTTAGTGACGTTTATGTTAAACGTGTAACATCGGCAAAATAATCCCAGTTTTCCGTTAAGTATCATTTATGACAATAATAAACCACAGACTTTAAAAAATAGAAACTTTAATAATCTATTGTTTATGGCCAACTGATAAGCTGTTAGTTTTTTTTATAGAGCTTTGGCTTCAAAATCCACCAGAACCTAAAGCCTACATTAAAGAGGATTATTTACAAGGAAATATAAAAAAAGAAAACTTAATTAATTACGAAATGCAAGTTATCATTTTTGGTAGTATACTAAAACTACAAATTAACATGTGTGACATGAATGGCACAGACAATGCGGCTCTATGGGAAAATAAACCAGCTATACTCAATCTGCGGCCCGCCAAGCTTCTATGTGGCCCACCTGGCCTAAAAATTATATAAATTTCGACTTTTAGTTAAGTTTCGCTCCGTTAGGTCAAAGTACTTAATGAGATCGGTTTAACTGGAAAATTTGTACAGATATGGAAATCAGCCGACAATATAAGTACAATCAACAATAACCCTTCCTTCTTCGCAGTCGGGTGAAAAGAACAGTCAGGTAAAAGGCTTTTTCTCAAAAATATCCGTAAAAGTTGACATTATTCTTTACATATCAGAACGTGAAGTGCATAGTTTATGGTCAGTAAAAAAATTAAAAAGTTAAAAACATTGCAGGCTCGATAACTCGACAACAATGTCGTATACAAATTCCATTATTGTTGAGTCTCAAACTTTTTAAAAAGTTAAAACGGCCATGGTAATAAGTTGGCACTATTCGTATACAGCCAATTCAAATGACCGGTATCAGTTGTTTTGTTGGAACTCCAGACTTTTTATTGTGTTTGAAACAGCTTGTGGTGTTTTCGGTAGAAAAATACACCTGCAATTTTTTTTTAATGGAAAAAGGTGGGAAAGGTTTTAATGACATTTAATTTTAAGTGATTTGCAATTCTTTGATAGATAGTTAAGTTAATAAAAGTTTATTCTATTTTTTTCCCTTCACCATTTTTGAGAAAAGCTTTATATTAGTCTCGGCTGGAATAGCAATTGCTGGCTTCGTATCAGTTAAACGGACTCGCAAGCTCGTCCGTTTAATACTCATACTCAGCCAGCAATTGCCTACTTCCAGGCCACGACAATAATGTACTATTATTCAAAATGAAACTTGAAAAAAAACTTTTCGGACCGATCGGCCTATTATTTCCTTGACGACCTATCCAACTATTAGGGAAGTCCATTTGATGGTTATATAGTTCCGATATAAGATGGCGCCATTGGGGCATAAATAGAAGGATTATTTTTATTGTGATATTGGTATCAGATTGCTTAATAACTTTATACGCTGACGCTATATTTATTTAGATTTAAAGAGCTATAAAAAGATAAAGGTCAGGAAGTCAGGTTTGTGTAAGCCGTAAATAACAGGATTGAAGGGTTTTTATTACGTCAGGTGAGTTTTGGTTGATGTATAAGTAGGGGTTAACAATGGGTTGAAAACAGCTAAGCTAGATATTTTGACTAAGGTGTATCGTTTGTGAGGTTAGGTGTAGAGTTAGGAAGCTTGGCTCTATAGAGATCTGTTAACTTATTGACAGTGCAAAAATATGGTCTCGTCTTGGCAACATTTTACATGAAAATGTTTTTTTTGGTGGGATATCTTTTTCATCCGCTTTTTATTTTGTTCTGTAGAGTGAAAGTAGGAGTCTAACTAAAAAATCTATTTTTGTCGCTGTTTATTTACTTATTCATCATACAAACAATCGTATTGAACAATGAATTTATTGTGACATGTGTTCTTTGTTAATAAATATTTGTCTTTATCCATTACTAACTTGGCGCTTTCACTGAGATAATGGAAGAAGTCTTAAAATGTTTTCTCGTTTCAGTGTCAATTTCAGCGCTACAAAACTAATTGCCTCTTTTCTGGGTTTACATCTGAAACGCAATTGTGCATGCTTAATCAAATAATCATAAAATAACTATTACAATATTTACATTTATTTAAACAATTCATAAACATGAAATATATGCAGGTACACTAAAAAATAATTGCCAAGATAATTAAGTTTACCTCTAACTATAACATACATAGTAATTTTCAAAAAATACATAATTAAGGGATTTAATTAAAACAAAACTTAATTGATTCCTTTGTGCAACGAAAGTCACCCATATAGTTTGTATGACTAAATTTCGTTACACAAAGGATGCGTTCGTGATTTTGTTTTCATTAGACCGTCAATTATGTACAATGTTATTTTAAAACGACCCATTAAGATCTTGGTTTTTGGATTAAATATTTAACAAGATAGAAGACGGCCAAAAATGAGTATTTTGTGTTAGATATATTTAATTTTCAGAGGCCCTAACTAATCCCCAAACAAATAGGCAAAACAGCCAGTATTATTTCTGAAGAAGCCAATCCTCATACAAACACAATAAATAAAAAACAAACTTTTTCTCGCCTGCCAACTACACATGAAAAGGTTTCCAGAAAAATACGCAATAAAATCTAGGTCTTCGCGGGATCTATTTCTAAATCGCATTAACAACAGTTAGAAGCGCTTCTAGGCTAACATGGATTTATGGTTCGTTTTATTTTTTAGCGAGACCTTATTTATGAATGGGACGAGTTCAAGGTTAGCTATTGTCTGATCCGCGCCTGAAAATAAAATATTGTATAAGCGCTAACAAGCAGAGACAAATAGAAACTAGGTTAATTAACAAATTTCTAATGGATAATACTAAAACAGATCTACTTAATACCTTTAAATGAGAATTCTTGTATACTTATTTCAGGGATCTCGGTAAGGGCACTAATGATTTCTAAGAAAGCTATGTGGGAGTTTTCGGGGGCGAACAAACGATCTAGTTTGGTCTTATCTCTGGGAAAACTCATCGTCCAAGTACTAGTCCACCAGGACAATGCCCCGGCACACAAGTCCATCGTTGCAATGGCTGCAATTCGTGATGCTGGGTTCAATATCCTTAAGCATCCTCTGTATTCACCAGATCTCGCTCCCAGTGATTTCTACCTATTTCCGAGACTGAAACAATACCCGAGAGGCCAGAAATTTGATACAATAGTATCAAGGTGTAAGTAGTTAGATCACAGTTAGATATAAAATTTGGTACCATTGTTTATTACTAGCACGTCCGTTCAGGAACTCCATTTAAAACTGCAATTTATTTAATTCCATCTCATTAGAGAAGTAAAACAGTCATTAACGGAGCATAGAGTTTGTAAACAGGAATGTTCTATTCGAAGTGTTGCTGGCCAGTAATGAATCGCATTCTACCAACCGTGAGGAAAAACTTTGCTTGTTGCCAACTTTACAAACCGCTAATGACGTACGGCGTCTTTTAAATATAGAACCGGAAAACTAAGGAACCTTTTAAAGGTTGGTATGCTAAAGATAGCAATGGTTGCAGTCTTAAAATTTAATTTGAGAGTTTGCGACACTCAGTCAAGAGTTATAATGTAATTGTTACAAACATCAAATGTTTCAACTTGCTTAAATAAATATTATTTTACGACTGGCATCATTACTTATTTACTGTTCTCCATTTGTTTTGCTTTTCAGGACTTTAGGAAAAGTCTGGCCACTATTATATGTATAGCGGATATTATATTCGTTGATGTCATACTTATAAATTAAGTATGAATCATAGAACTAGTACATTTCGTAAATATAACGTATCTAGACATTTTTATTTAACGGATCTCATGATTTTTGTAAGAACACTTAGAACTCAAATCAAAACAAAATGTAAAACAAAACTAAAACATGATAAAAAACATGACGCCTTAAAACATTCACATTTTCTTTATTACATTTAAATTAGGTACCCTTTTTTCTATGCGCTTTTCTCATCAAAATCATAAATAAAGACTGTCAAAAATATTCGAATCAGCCAAGTGTACGACAGCCTTTATGAATCACTGGCATGTCTTTTTCTTTTTAAAGATTAAAGGGTAAATCGAGCTGAAATTCTACTCAGCCAGCAACCTGGAATGTTTAACGAGCCTCTTTTCAACGCTTAACTAAAGTATTCACGAATAGCACCACACGACACGAAGTTTCTCGTATGTCGATTAGTTTTCCTTTTTTTTAAATGAATGGTCGCGTAAGAGACGTACTGTGTTAACACTGACACAGTTATGCTGAGAAAGATTTTATCCAAAGCTGCGATAGTAAGTGTCGTGTTAATTGACGAGATTTCATTTTGACACCTGAAAATTACTAGGGAAATCGAAAGAGCTTTGCCTCCTAAACCGGGAGAAATATTTATTATAATTTATTTCTCCATATATTTAAAAAAATACAAGAAATTAAAAAAATATATCTGAATTTACCAATACTACCACAGAATAGATATGTTTCCTTTGCCTTTTTCACCAGCAAAAAGAGCTGTAATAATTTTAAATTTGATAACTTGATAACAACCTCAACGTCAGATTTACGTCATCACTTTTTTTTAATAGAGACTAGACAAAAGTAATCTATTATTGTGTGGTAGTTTTGGAGTTACGCCATTTTAGAATAAGCACATCTTAAAAAAATTGTATAATTTAATTAATAATCCTAGTGAAAAATTAAAACTATCAGCGTCTTTCTCTTTCCAAACAGAATATGGAGAACGAATCAAATTATAGTCTTAAAAATATGAAATGTTGTCAATTCGTGGTATATTTTAAGTACTACCTACTTATACGAAAAACACTTGGTGTAAATTAGGCTACTAAGGAAATGCCACAGTGCTTGCATACTGAGATTGACGCTGAAATTGAGTAGGTCCACTAGGGCAGAAACATTAGGGTTTCCTCAAATCTATCGACGCTGACTCGCCTATAGCCTATCGGAGAAACCTTTATGTCAACGCAATAAGAGCGAAAAAGACCAGCTCCATTCGGCCCGCGTAGCGGTGCCAGATCTACGGAAAAATCCGTAGATCTACGGATTTTAGGCCTTGTGCCCAGACCTACGGAAATGCTTGGCTAATCTACGGAATTTCAGACTAGCCTCATTAAATTCACTTACTACTTTCACTGATGACTAGCAAAAATGAACAAAACGGAACGGAATGAACGGCAAACCGAAGCGTATGAAAAAAAAATTTCTTTCTTGTCAGAATGGATTACCAATTTTTTTTTTTATATACTTATATTGTGCCGATTTTCTATTGCCAACTTACGTTGGCCAGACTCAAATCTAATTTTGAATAGCATTTAAAGGTTTAGGTTTAGTCAAATATACCTAACTTAGAAAAATCCGTAGATCTACGGATTTTTCTTCAGGTGATTTACGGAATTCTACGGATTTTTTCGCCTGGACCTCCGGATTTACATAAAATGGATATGGCAACACTGTAGCCGAGCCGATCGTCGTCTTTTTCGCTCTTATTGCGTTGACATAAAGTTTTTCCGATCGGCTGAAGCCGGTTCCGTGTCGATAGATTTGGGGAGACCCTAAGGCTATTAGTATTAAAGACGGACTGTTCTAACTGCAACATTACATAGCTGCCTGCAACTGCCGGCTGCCCATACATTTCCATCGCAGCTAACTTGCAGTCTGGATGACTGCAATTAAAGTATGTATTAAATGTATGGACAGTTGGCAGATATTTTTCAGTAAAGATGGAACGCAGTCTGTTTGGAATAGCCCTAATTAACTCAATTAATTATTATAGGCTAGCGTTTCGGAAGTAATTAGTGATACCTAGTGTTCTTTTATTTTGAGTTTTTTTTTCGTATGATTATACATCCGGTCAAGTACGAGTCGCACTTGTTCATGAAGGGTTCCGTTTCCGTACCTCCGTACAGTATTTTAAAAATAAGTCACTAAAAACCTATCAAGGTTGAGTTAAGCACGCTGAAAAAATAAGTTTTTTATATGATGCCCCTTTAATATTTTATTTTATTTTATTTTTAGTATTTGTTGTTAAAACGGCTACGCATACGGCGCTACGGCGGCTATGTATTACCAACATAGTCAGTGAAAATTTCAAGTGTCTAGCTTTTACGGTTCAAGAGAGTGGCAGACAGACGGGTGGACAGACGGCGGAATCCTAGCGGAATCTCAGTAATAGGGTGCACGTTTAGCAGCAACCCTAGCGTGTTCCTCCGCGAAGAAGGGCTACGGATTAACCCGAAACATGTCCAGTTAAACTCGTTTTGAGACGTAAGTAATCCATATTATTTAATTATAATAGGGTCGAGACCCTTTAGCACCCTTTGAGTACGGAACCATAAAATCAAAAGTGTGAATGTGTTACGCGAATAGGTTATGCGGTAAACGACTTTTATACATTTACTAGCTGTTGCCCGCGACTCCGTCCGCGAAGAATAGGGATATAAAAAAAAGCTTACGACCTATTCTCAGACCTGCCGAATACAGTGAAAAAAGTTTCATAAAAATCAGCCAAGCCGTTTCGGAGGAGTTCGGTAACAAGCACCGTGACACGAGATTTTTATATATTAGATTAGATGTAGTGCGTTGTGTAGAGTTGATCTCGATCACGTATCCAGAATCAGCGTGTATAATGGCTAATGGGTCATACACATATTTTTGTTCGCGTCTAGAGAGAAAGAAAGGTGTCCTGTGGACATGGCAAAAGTTAAGGGTCTATAGCCAACATTTTTCAGTCATATCTACATCGGCGTGTGAGACGCCTGGCCGACTATCGGCACATTTAAATCAATGTTAAGTTTGCTGACTCGGAGTCCCTAATTTTAAGTCCACAGGGGAGACAACTTTTGTTTCTAACGCTGTGTATGGCCCTAATATGTGTTGCGGACAATAATCGTGCTAAACTATGTATACGTCATTTAATTTAGAATTGAAAACCAGAACATCATTATATTGCGGCTCGTCAACTATTTCTTACCTAGTAAATAGTACAGTACAATAGTCTGGGAGCCGCAAAATAAAATTGTTTTAATATCTTTTTATTTGCGTGTCGTCAATTGTTACGCTAGTACAAATTGTAAAGAGTCTACAGTTCACGAGCCGCAATATAATGTTGTTGTGGTTTATAATTCTAAATTAAATGGAGTATTAATATAAACCTTAGTTCAACCAGCCGCGATGTTTGACGATCGATGGCACTGCAGTGGCAGCTAGACCGCCGGGCGCTTGGCAACCGCTCACACGCAATATGGTATGTACCTACGTGAACGAATCACGTATGTGTGAGTTTGACTTTTTTTAAATTTAGGAATGGCATTGGCAGCTAGATAAGCTTTCGAGATTTAAAAGGTTTCTGCTAACATCATCCCAGCCTATATGGGACGTCCCATTTCAGGGGCACAGGCCTCCCCTCAGAATAAAACTAAACTAACAAACTATGACTTGACTTGACTTAAGGTCCTATGTCCCCTAGATGGGGCAGAGGGCGTCCACAGTGCATCGCCATCCCGTTCTGCCTTGAGCGTCTCGCTTGATTTCGCTCCTGGTTTTGCCAATGGCCTTAACTATAAAACTAACTAAATAACTATGTCAACAAAATACATATTCCCGACTAATTTACTGACTCATTTCTCCATTTGTTTTTCGTTTGGAAATTAGGAAAATTATGTCTGGCTGCTAGCTAAAACTAACTAAAACTAAGTACGTAACTATGTCAACAAAATACATCATCACCATTCCAGCTGAAAGACGTCCACTGCTGAACATAGGTCTCCCCCAAGGCTTACCAAACAGATCGGTCCCGTGCCCTCCGCATCCAACGCGATCCCGCAATCTTAACCAGGTCGTCGCTCCATCTTTTTGGAGGCCTACCTACAAACAAACTACATATTTCCGACTAAATATTTACCATACGATGAGATGCACGGAGCTCAGTGAAAGTTATTGCGGTCTATATTTCATAGAAAATATGTTTTATGTAAATTAACCGTGAAAAACCAAACCGTTGATTTAGGTATGTAAATCTAATAACACGATTTTTACTTACTTTAAAAAATGGTTAGGTACATATATTTTAAAAGATACTTGTTTTATACAGGGTTATTTGTAATTCACTAGCATCCTTTTAACCCTAAACTCCTACCACTTAAACAAATGTTGTTTTGTTTTACGGCTTTTGTCATAACTTAATATTTTTGGTGTAGTAACGTTTTGAAAATTTGAGATTTCCTCTTATTTTTACGATACTCTGTGTATTTGTATGGGAAAAAAAGTGCTTCATTTTAAAAAGTCGTAAAACAAAAACATTTGTCTGAGTGATAGGAATTCAGGGTTAAGAGGATGTCAGTGAATTACAAATAACCCTGTATACGATTTTTTATGCTCACTTTCTTATGTCCGTAAACTTGGACCGTCTTGGATCATCGGTTAATGATGTGTATCATTCACAGGCAGTATGGATTTTTCTATGTATACTACCCGAGCTAAAACTGACTATTTAGTGTCCTGTGACTCTTGAATCTCATAATTTTGTCCAGCTATTTCGAAACAGTTAGGTAGGTGCACATCGAAAACGATATCTCTCGGCGAATTCAGCTTCGTTTGACAAAGTTCGAGAAGTAACGCAATATACCGTGTTCACGTCTAATATACCGCAGTGCCTCAAGACAAAAGTCTTTGACCAGTGTATGTACCATTGCTAGTGATGGCATACGGAACTGACACATAGTCGCTTACAATGGGGAATAAGAAAGCTCGTAGTCACTCTAAGTCGAATCAGAAATGTAAGTTACAGACGTAGCTTGGAGAGTTGCCAAACTCAAGTGGCAGTGGGCAGGGCCTGATGCTCGTAGAAACTATCGCCGACGGGGCAATAGGCTTCTAGCGTGGTGGCCGCGAAACGGAAAACGTGATGTGGAGCTCTAACAACATGGACTGACGATCTGATAAAGGTCGCACTAAAGAAAAAAAACTCGACAATATCTTACCTCAGATGGCTTCTACGAAAGTTACGAAGAATACCTTTACCGGTTTTATATTGCTACCGTAATTTACCGCTACGACTCTTCTCATTATTCGTAGCGTGTCTACGGGGTCTACGAGTTCGTAGCCGCGTAGGGGCGCGTAGCAATTGCCGTCTCTCATTGCCGTCATCGCATTTGCAATTTGAATGATCAGTCGGTCAAATTACGCGCACAGGCATTTCACCTAAGCCACAGTTTATTTATAGAACTGAGCTAAGCGGGATAACCATTTATTTTCCTTCCTACTTCCTATTATTTTGTAAACCGTAACATTTACCCCACGGGACAGGCCATGCCTAGTGTGGGGTTCAGTAAAAATGTAACTGTGTTTTATTGTTATTTTTTGGAAATAAATTATTTGTATTTGTATTGTATTGTATAATGCAAATAGCGAAGGAATGTACTTCGCTTCCATCATCTGTATCTATTTCCGGACAGATAGGCCTATAGGGCTCTCCAAAGGTAGAATGTACATATTATTTATAGACTAGCTGTTGCCCGCGACTCCGTCCGCGAAGGATAGGGGTATAAAAAATAGCCTACGAACTACCTCAGACCTACCAAATACAAACACCGTGACACGAGATATTTATATATTAGATTTGGGGTTGACTTTTCACCAAGTGAAATAGAGGTCATGCCATTGTAAAAAATAAATATATTTTATTTATACACCGTGAAATTTTAGTGGTTGTTTTCCCGAAACGAGGTGATTTAGTTTCGATTGTACAATCGATTTATAATTACTATTTTGACTAGAGTCAAAAATCCAATTGTGAAAAATGAAAGTCGAAAATGACCGCGAACCAATAGTAACGCTTCGTTGGTACAAGTAGCGTACGATCGTACGATAGGTTAGGTACCAACGAAGCGTTACTATTGGTTCGCGGTCATTTTCGACTTTCGTTTTTCACAATTGGATTTTTGACTATAATAATTGTGTATAATGTGAAAACATCGGAGTTTATTTTATGTAGAAAATCACATAACAATATATCTAGCTTATTTGTTCCGGTACCACTTATTCCAAACTGTAAACCAACGTATACACAACATGCATTATACAACGTTCCTTATTACAAATCCATGATATTACCGTAAATACCCCATAACATGGAAGCCATGGAAATAGTCTATTCGGTTTATGTTTACTTCTTGGCTATGAAACTTATGAATACACAACCATTTCCTGTATTGATTTGTACGTAAGTATGTCATAGACGGATTGTATTATCCAGGTAGGTTTGAATATTCCGCTCACCGCAACGGCAGCATAAACAAGAAAAAAAAAGAATAAAAGAGATGATTGACAACGGATGTGTGCTCGGGTGTATGTAGCTTTGAGGATGTTATAGAGAGTTTGAAGCGCGTCAGCATTTCGCGTGGTGTTTGTGATAATTGGGGATGCCTATTTTTTTGCAATGTATAGTAAATCGAAAACCATTTCGAGATAAATGCTTTTTAACTCGTTTTCTGTAGTTATTTAATTTTAATATTATGTAATGAATTTATTATATAACAAATAAGCCATGACCTTCATTTGACATTGGTGTAAATTGCGTGACCGGTTCAAGTCGTACTTTATTCTATGTGGTTAGAATTCTTCACAATTTGCGCGTGGATTATACTACGGAGTTTGATTTGGACCCGCTGTCTGACATCTAGCACTTTGACAGTGCCAGTAAAGTGACACAGTGTATAGTGTACCGCTACGCAAAAAATAATTAAAGGGGTTGCCTTATCGTACGCATTTAGATAGATTTAGAAATTTGGCATTGTGGGAGCCCTCAATTATAATCTGACGTCATCAACTAAAATAGTTTCAATAATTAATTTTGAAAAAAGTAGAGAACTAAAAGACAAAATATAGAAATTAGTTCCTTATAATTGAATTTCTATACAAAAAAAAAACCACTGGTAATTTTTTTAGACAATCCCAATTGGGTATGTATGACATAATTTATTGTTCTATCAGGGAGAGGAGGGCGTTCGTTTAGGTTCATTTCGTCCACATTCCCACTTCGTCCACATTCCCATTTCGTCCACATTCCCATTTCGTCCTTTTCCCACTTAGTCAACATTCCCATTTCGTCCACATTCTTTTTCTGCATGTTAACATATACACGGAAAGAACATGTCTATTCACCTTTTTGTAGGGCAGAGCTCGCAAATTACTATAACTTGCTATTGAATTAGATAGATATAGATATCAGAAAATAATATATACACATACATAATATATTACTTTTAAACAAATGGTTATAACTATTTATTTGTTTTAAAACGGCCAAAAATCAAATGTCACAGTTAATTGAAAAATAATCTAGTGTTTAGGGCTAAAATAAAGTGTTTTTTTTTAACTAGAGCCGCATCGCCTGCATCTTGCAATTATTGTTTTGTGGTGACATTATCCTTCTTTTAATAAAAAAAAACCGAATCAATTTAAAGCTTCAACTAAATGTTGTGCAACTCATTTAAAGATACCTATTAACTTACGCGCGAACGCGAATTAAGTTTTCATCTTAAAGTTTTACACAGTGTTAAGGTCAGACAATTCATTAACTGTTTTAGAAGTTACGCGTAATATTAATATTTCATTTATTTATGACGTTTTGAAATTCGGCTGTGAAAGTCTTTGCAATCTAATATATAAAAATCTCGTGTCACGGTGTTTGTTACCGAACTCCTCCGAAACGGCTTTGCCGATTTTTATGAAACTTTTTCTCTACACTCGATAGGTCTGAGAATAGGTCGTAGACTATTTTTAACACCCCCCCCCCCCATTTTTCGCGGACGGAGTCGCGGGCAACAGCTAGTTTTAATATAAACTTGACCAAGGTTATATTTTACAATTTTGATACCAATTTAATTCTGATGTCAATTTCATTTGCTTAATTTCATTTCATTAGTCAGTAATCGAGGCAAATAAATTAAAGTAACAAATACAATATTATTATCTACCTTGCTTCTCCGATACAAATTTTGTAGCATTGATATGGAACTCCGCAGTATTTACTTTGAATCACAATCAATGAAGTAAATAAGTAGCATATTATGTTGTTAACAATGCGTGAAATAATAATGTAAAATAATGTTATATTGTATGAAGTACAATACAATACAATGGTTATTTATAGTAAACAAAACAGAAAATAGTTACATAGAGAAAAAAGAAGAACTTCTTCTAATTTATATAAAAATCTCGTGTCATGGTGTTTGTTATCGAACTCCTCTGAAACGGCTTGACCGAATTTCATGAAACTTTATTTTCTATATTCGGTAGGTCTGAGAATAAATCGTAGGCTATTTTTATACCCCTATTCTTCGTGAACGGAGTCGCGGGCAACAGCTAGTAATATATATATAATGTTACAAAACCAAACTCAACAAAACTCAGGGTTTGCCAACGAGCCATTGAGCGCAGCATATAATCGTAAATTTAAAATTTGCGTCATTATTCGAGAGTTTCAACCGCTCCTCACGTATTCCTTCGCAAAAAAGCTTCAAGATTTCAAAATGAAATGTAATTTCGCACATAAAGCCTGACCAGATATATTATCATTGTCAAGAGGGCGCTACTATTTTCATTTGTGTGAGCATTTCTGTACAGTCTGAACAATGTGGATTGGCAAGTCGTTATTTTGACTGGTACCTACTTTTATTCACCATAATAAAAATCAAAATCCAAATTCGGTGTCCATAGGGCAAGTGGCTTCAAATTCAAACCCAGAAAATAGTTACAATAAATTCCACAACATGGCGCATGATTATATTAATACTGGTCAGGCTTTAAATACCGAAAAACTCAGAGGTATAGATAAATTACCGAGAGCGTGGAAGAGAGAGAGAGATCTCTATATTGTTGTCTCTCACTCACTAAAGTGGAATGCCTATAAACACACAATACCACTACATATGCAATTCCACTCTTCCGGTAATTTATCTATACGAGCCGCGTTGGAAGCCAAGATTCTCTGAGAGACCATAGGTCAAATCACTAAGCTACAAAAAATTCCAAAGTATTAAATCACCTGTAGTGAAACTATCGGCCTAAACTTGTCAAGTGACCACGCCCGAGTCAATCTTCGTCTATATTATTCACCAATCCCTTCCCTAACGTTACTTTGTCACGCAATTGATTCGTTCACTATGATACTGAGGTTGATATTATCCTTGATAATACCGTTTAATGTCATATGAGTTAATCTAATATTTATAGTTCGTTCATAGAGGGGGTCATTCTACACTTTATTAGTTGTTCCCATTACTTACTCAGAGATGTCATTTAGCGTTTATTTGATCATAAGAACCAATATAGCTTTATTAAATTAATTAAATCACACTAATATTATAAAGGCGAAAGTTTGTGAGTGTGTATGTTTGTTACTTCTTCACGCTAAAACGGTTTGACGGATTCTGATGAAATTTGGCACACAGATAGTTTATAACCTGGATTAACATATATATACTTACCTAGCCCCCCCTCCCCCCGCCGCCTAGCCGCCTTAGCCTAGTTGGTAGTGACCCTGCCTACGAAGCAAGAGGTCCTGGGTTCGAATCCCGGTAAGGGCATTTATTTGTGTGATGAGCACGAATATTTGTTCCTGAGTTATGGATGTTTTCTATGTATTTAAGTATTTATTTATAAGTATGTGTATCGTCGTCTGGTACCCATAGTACAAGCTTTGCTTAGTTTGGGACTGGGTCGATTTGTGTAAGATTGTCCCCTAATATTTATTTATTTATTTTATTTACTTTTATCCCGGAAAATTGCGTAATTCCCGCGGGATAGCGATAAACGAATTCTTTGCAGACGGACTCGCGGGCAACTAACAGCTAGTAACATATAAATGGTATAATAGAAAAGAAAATTAAAATGAACACTAAAAGTTTACAAAAATAATACAGGGTTATTTTTAATTCACTGGCATCCTCTTAGCCCTGAATTCCTATCACTCAAACAAATGTTTTTTGTTTTACGACTTTTTAAAATGAAGCACTTTTTTCCCATACAAATACACAGAGTATCATAAATAAGAGGTAATCTCAAATTTTCAAAACGTTATTACACCAAAAATATTAAGTTATGACAAAAGCCGTAAAACAAAAAACATTTGTTTAAGTGGTAGGAGTTTAGGGTTAAAAGGATGCTAGTGAATTACAAATAACCCTGTATAATTTACACCGCACTGTATTGGCATAGTTCCCAGGAGGCAGGCAGCATTTCCGCGTTGAATGGCCAGACTCTTGTGGGCGGAAATAACTGATCGCCAATCGTTTTGATCAGGCGTAAGGAAGTCTCTTTCTTGAGTTTCTTCGCGCCAGTACCTCATAGGCCTTGAATGTCTACCAATAGAGAGTATAGTATCCAGTGTCTACGGGTATGTAAATTCTTGCTTGCAAGTAGCTAGTTTTAGGGGTTGCCTTTTATTAGAGTTAGGTAACACTTTATACTATGTAACGTTTTATGTGATTTCTTTAATCAAATAATGCCAGTTTTCGGACACTCAGCTCAGTGGCATCAAGCTAGGTTAAATATCACTACATACCTTCCTGAAATTTTACATCAAAAACGTTTACCTTCTCACTAACGGTACCAGGGGGGGTTCACTCCGCAGTTTAGGTATGTTCGGCCGGCGCTCCGCCCGGGCGGAGTATGGCAGTAGGTTGTCAATTGGCCTTCAGTTCGCACGCAAGCCGCGTCGCGCATAATTAAGAATCTTTTTTTTGTGATTTTTGCAACAAACAATGACTTCTAAACGATCTTATAAATAACTTACTTATATATATAAGGGGCAGATATTTGTATGAATAAAAAAATTTAAATAAAAAATAGAACCGCCTTCAAAAACGCCCAAAAAAATATTAAATAAAAATTTAACCGACTATAATGAGCATTATAATATCTTTCTACTAATCTGTTTGAAGTCGGGCCTCAGCACGAGATAGCAGGAGTGGTAGAAGCCCAACAGATAGTAGGTATAATAGGGATAATAGGTAGGTAAGATAAATGACTACTATAAAGTTTGAGGTCCCAGGTTTCCCGCGTTGGGGCAGATATTTGTATGAAAAACACGAATGTTTGATCTCGGGTCTTGGGTGTTTAATATGTATTTAAGTATGTATCATCTATATAAGTATAGTTATCCGTTGCCTAGTACCCATAACACAAGCTTTGCTTACTTTGAGACTAGGTCGATTGGTGTGAATTGTCCCGGGATATTTATTTATTAATTTAATTACTAGGTCCACTCCTGCTGGCTCGAGCTGAGGCCCGATTTCAAACAGATTAGTAGAAAGATATTATAATGCTCATTATAGTCGGTTAAATTTTTATTTAATATTTTTTTGGGCGTTTTTGAAGGCGGTTCTATTTTTTATTTAAAAAATTTTATTTTTGGCTTTTTAGTTGTATTAGTATAAAAAAGATGTGTAGGCGTAGCCAGTAAACGAAGCCCCGCTTCTGTTTACGCTCTGAGGATCGCATGGTAACTAACGAACTTAACCAGGTTAAACGGGGGTAGTTTGAAGGTATTTTTTTAATGCGGGAAGCTCTGCCCCCCGAGCCCCCCGTTCCAGTAGCGAGGCTTCTATTACTACTCTGAGGGACGCTAGATAAACTGACGAATTTAACCAAGTGAAACGGTAGATGGTTTAACAGATTTTTTTATTGCGGGGGGCTCTGCCCCCCGAGCCCCCCTCCCCTCCAAGAGCGGGGCTTTTATTTTCACCCTGAGGGACGCAAGACAGCTAACTAACCTAACCAGGTTAAACGGGAAGTGATTTGAAGGTATTTTTTATTACGGGAGCTCCGCCCCCCAAGCCCCTCTACCGGTAACGAGGTTTCTATTTCCACTCTGAGGGACGCCAGATAACTGACGAATCAAACCAGGTTCAACGGGAGGTGGTTTAAGAGTATTTTTATTGCGGGGGGCTCCGCCTCCCGAGCCCCCCTCCAAAAGCGAGGCTTCTATTTCCACTCTGAGGGACGTAAGATAACTAATGAACCTAACCAGCTCCGCCCCTAATAGGGTTTAAAACAGGTTTGGTTTTAAACAGAGGGTGGTTTGAAGGTGTTTTTTATTAAGGGGGGCTCCGCCCCCCGAGCCCCCCTTCCAGTACCAAGGCTTCATTTTCCACTCTGAGGGACGCAAGATAACTAACGAATCTGGTAAGTTAAACGGGAGGCGGTTTGACAGATTTTTTATTTCGGGGGGCTCCGCCCCCCAAGCCCCCCCTCTAATATCACTTTGAAGAGCGCAAGGTAACTAACGAACCTTAACAGGTTAAACGGGGAATGGTTTCAAAGTATTTTTTTTATTGCGGGGGACTTCGCCCCCCGGGCCTCCTCCTTTATTATCACTTTGAGGAGCGCAAGGTAACTAACGAACCTAACCAGGTTAAACGGGGGATGGTTTGAAATTTTTTTTTATTGCGGGGGGCTTCGCCCCCCGAGCCCCCCTCCGCTGGCTGAACTTCCATTCCCACTCTACAGGACGCAAGATAACTAACGAACCTATATAATAAGGTTAAGCGAGAGGTGGTTTGTAGGTAGTTTTTATTGCCATACCTACTTACTATAGTTTAGGTGAATAACTAACACAATTCTTAGGACTGCTTTGGCGAATTAATATTAGTAATAAAACGTAACGTAGGTAATTCGATGTTCTTGTTATCAATATAAGGACGAACAAATATGCTTTAGGACTTTCAACAGTATGCCAAACATTCTTCGCCAGAAAATTTTAGAATGATCAACATTATACGATACAACAGGCACTCTTTGCTGACTGTACTTTTTGATCCTGGTTACCAAAGTACTCGTCAAGACGAATCAAACGAGCCCAAACTCGATGGGGTTATGTCGTTTTTTTACGGAGTTCTTATGGTCACCTTCCAACTCCATCTTCAGACCCTAGTTACCATCTAGGATCAAAGTACTCGTCAAGACAAATCAAATGAGCTCAAACTCAATGCGGTCGTATCGTTTTATTACAGAGTTTCTATGGCCATCTTTCAGCTCCATCATCAGATCAGCTCCATGTCATAATTATTTTGCATTGTCATCCAATTCACGCATGTCTGCAAAATTTCAGCTCAATTGGAAACCGGGAAGTGGGTCAAATTTAACTTGCAAGATTTAACCCGTTGAGGAGTTCCGTTGGCCATCTACGGTCTTCTTCATCAGGTCCAGTTTACCAAATGATACTTTCTGAATGCAAATACTTCACTTGATACTAAAAATGCTAAAATCACTATAGGTTTGCCTGTAAAATTTGAAGGTTGCCCTCGATTTCTCTAGGATCCCATGATCAGATCTTAACTTGGTGCCAATGGCACCACCTCAGGAGTATACTGTTTCAAACAAAAAAATAATTTTTAAAATCGGTTCACGATTGAGGGAGAAATCGCGTAACAAACAAAAAAAAAAAAAAAAAAAAAAAAAACATACAGACGAATTGATAACCTCCTCTTTTTTTTGAAGTCGGTTAAAAATACGAATGTTTGTTCTCGGGTCTTGGGTGTTTAATATGTATATAAGTATGTATCTATCTATATAAGTATGTTTATCCGTTGCCTAGTACCCATAACACAAGCTTTACTTAGCTTACTTTGGGACTAGGTCAATTGGTGTGAATTGTCCCATGATATTTATTTTATTTATTTTTATTTATATTTTATTTACTTACTTACTAAAGGTGGTTTATTGAATTAATACACACTGTTATCTTTCTTGATTTTTATACCTACCAAACATCGGCAAGTCGGAACCCTGTGCCCTTGGTTTCGGATCAGCGGTGCCCAACGGAATATGAACGCTCGGATCACACGATAAGTTTCAATTTTGCATGCAAGCAGTAAGAATAGACAAGTTTTTATACCTAAAGTTGACTTTTGTTCGAGAGTGATCCTTCTGTACGTTAGTACTATTACTTATTCTGTGACGGTACTAACAAGATTAATAGGCAACACAAACGTTCTGTTCTGTGAATAAACATTTCATTCATTCATTCATTCATTAATTCTTTCATTCATTCATTCACACTTACCGTTTAGCAACCAACATTTCGTAACTGGCTACACCACAGCTGGTGTAACGAGGGGCGTTCAATATAAAGTGAGAATGAGATGCAAACTCTTTTAATATTACGAAATTAAATACTGGCCGGTAAAGCTAATCTATCTAGCTGATTGCTATGAAAAAAAAACTAACTGTCTTTTGTTTAAAAAAAATATACGGTAATTTCTTTGCAATGCTATTGAGTACGTTAGCGAAAATGGAGAAAATTGAACTGCGCGCCGTTATCAAATACTTGTATTTGAAAAATTTTTCTACGGACCAAGTCAATTTGGATTTGCGGGACACTTTAGGGTCTAATGCTCCTCCGTATTCGACAGTCGCACGTTGGTGCGCCGAATTTAGACGTGGAAGAACATCGACAATGGACGACCCCCGCTCCGGACGCCCTACTACAGCAGTAACTGAAGAAATTGTGAAAAAAGTCGAAAACTCAGTTTTGGCGGATTGTCGTGTCACAGTTCGTTTTATTGCTGAAAATGGAAAGATTTCAACGGGGAGCGTGCATAATATTTTACATGAACGCTTGGGTACGAAAAAGGTATCTGCGCGTTGGGTACCAAGAATGCTTACTGACACGCAAAAACAAACTAGACTAGAGATTTGTCAAGAAGCTTTGAACCTGATGCAGCAAGACCGGGAATTTTTTTTGGCGCGATTTATAACAATGGACGAAACATGGCTCCATCATTACGACCCAGAAACGAAACTGCAGTCTATGACATGGAAAAGGCCATCATCTCCAACTCCGAAGAAATTCAAGGTGAGCCCATCTGCCGGTAAGTTCATGGGCTCTGTTTTTTGGGATGGTAAAGGGGTATTAATGATTGAGTATCTCGAGCATGGAGCCACTATTACGGGCACTTTATACGCCAAACAAATAGCAACATTGCGCAATGAGATCCGCGAAAAACGGAGAGGTAAACTCTCGAAAGTTGTGCTGTTCCACCAGGACAATGCCCCGGCACACAAGTCCGCCGTTGCAATGGCTGCAATTCATGATGCTGGGTTCGATATCCTTAAGCATCCTCCGTATTCACCAGATCTCCAGATCGCCAGAAATTTGAAAACGACGACGCGGTAGTCGCTGCAGTACAAGATTTTTTAAGTACTCAAGATGAGACCTTTTTTAAAAATGGAATTTTAAGTTTAGAAAAACCGGCCAAGAGCGTGTCGGACACGCCCAAGGTAGGGTTCCGTAGCCATTACGAAAAAATCAAGTAATATTTTTCTAAGGATTTCGTATGTGTACGGAATCATCCAAGTTTAGGTATGTTTTATACCTTAGGCTACTATTTACTCTTAAATTACAAATAATTTCCAAGCAATTTTAGCCGCTATAATTTTCCTAGTAAATTTGATATATTTACTACCCTTCTGAATTTTTTCAAATTTTTCCACCCAACAGTTTAGATTTTAGAGGGGGGGGGACGGCCGATTTTAATGAAAATTTTCACTTTAAAGTTGAATATTTCGCAAACAGATCACTGAATAGAAAAATCATGTTAGCAACCCCACAATGATTTTAAAAGACCTATCCAACGATACCCCACACTAAAGGGTTAGCCGAGAAAAAAAAAATCACCCCCACTTTACGTCTATGGGAGGTAACCTAAAAAAATTTTTTTTACTTTTTTTTATTCAATCACTTTGTCGGCGTGACTGATATATATATTGATGCCAAATTACAGCTTTCTAGTACTAACAGTCTCTGAGCTTAGCCGCGGACAGACAGACAGACAGACGGACAGACATGGCGAAACTATAAGGGTTCCTAGTTGACTACGGAACCCTAAAAAAGATATACTAAGTTTATTATGCTAAAAGGTGACTATGTCGAAAAATAAAATGACATTTAGTAAGAGTTGTTTATAACATACTCATTCTCACTTTTTATTGAACGCCCCTAGTACTGGGTGGTTCCTTACGAAATTTTGGTTACCAGAAGGTAGTAGGTAAAGGATTTTTTCATCTCTTTTTTTTAAAAGTTCCACCCCCGTGTGAAACCGAGTTAGGTTGCTAGGTTGGTATAGATAATCGTGAAAATACAAAGGAATATTTTTTTTTTACACGCTTTATATTAGCTTCACCTGTATGTTTGTATGTATGTTTGTATGTATGTTTGTTTGTAACCGACTCCTTAGGGTGCGATTTTGACCCACTTCCCGGTTTCCGATTGAGCTGAAATTTTGCACATATGTGTAAATTGGATGACAATGCAATATTATTGTAACATGGAGCTGATCTGATAATGGAGCTGGATGGTGGCCATAGGAACTATGTAATAAAACAACACAATCCCGTCGAGTTTGGGCTCGTTTGATTCGTCTTGACGAGCACTTTGATCCCAGATGGTAACCAGGGTCTGATGATGAAGCTGGAAGATGGCCAAAGGCACTCCACAATAAAACGACACAACCCCATCGAGTTTGGGCTCGTTTGATTCGTCTTGACGAGCACTTTGATCCCATATGGTAACCAGGGTCTGATGATGGAGCTGGAAGATGGCCAAAGGCACTCCACAATAAAACGACACAACCCCATCGAGTTTGGGCTCGTTTGATTCGTCTCGACGAGCACTTTGATCCCATATGGTAACCAGGGTCTGATGATGGAGCTGGAAGATGGCCAAAGGCACTCCACAATAAAACGACACAACCCCATCGATTTTGGGCTCGTTTGATTCGTCTTGACGAGTACTTTGGTCCTAGATGGTAACAAGAGTCTGATGATGGAGCTGGAAGGGGGGTAGGTGGCGGGTTGGGGGTTAGGGTGTGGCGGTTGGGGTTAGGGGATGGGGGGGGGGGGTTTACGGGAAATAGGGTGGGGGTGTTGGGTGGTTCGGGGGTAAGTGATTTTGGGGGGTTGTGGGAAATGGGGAGGGGGTAAGAGGCCTAGATGGTAACAAGGCTTTGATGATGGAACTGGAAGGGGGGGCGGTAGGTGGCGGGGTGGGGGGTGTGGGAGGGGTGGGGGGGGGAGTGGGGGGGGTTTCCGGGGGTATGGGGGTTCGGTGTTAGGGGGGTTGGGTTTAGGTGGTTCGGGGGTTTGTAAAATGAGGAGGGGGTAAGGGGGGTTTAGGGAATTGGGGGTAAGGGTGTGGGGTTTGGGGGGGGTTTGGGTAAATGGGGTGGGGGATGTTGGGGGGTTGGGTTTAGGGGGTTTGGGGGTTGTAGGTGAGGGGGTAAAGTTAGAAAGAAAAAAATGCAACTAAAAAATAGAAAATAAATAATAGTTTAAAAAAACTAAAAAACACGCTTTAAAAAAAAAAAAAAAATTTTAATAAATTTCAATTCACTATTCTTATAGTGCAGTAAAAAATCTTAATAAGCAATTATTATATTGTTATATCCAGATCAAAATATGTAAACAATTCTAAATATTGATAAAATAAATAATAATAGTTTAAAATATTTTATTGTAAAAAAAGCGTGGGGTGCTTTTTAAGATGTTATCAAAATGACAATCCTTGACAATTGACACCATGCACCCCACGCTTTTTTTACAATAAAATATTTTAAACTATTATTATTTATTTTATCAATATTTAGAATTGTTTACAAATTTTGATCTGGATATAACAATATAATAATTGCTTATTAAGATTTTTTACTGCACTATAAGAATAGTGAATTGAAATTTATTAAAATTTATTTTTTATTTTTTAATTTTAAGTACCTAATTATTAGTGTGTTTCTTTTGTAAAACGGGAAATCATCCGTTTACAGGTATTGAGAAGAGTATTAAGCATGCTTGCCCATATTGTATGATTTAAACTATTTTAAACAATATTTGCATGGGTTTTCGCTTCCAGGCATAGCAATGCCGAGTATCAAAGATACTTTTCTTTTTTACAGATCGCGAAACCAAAGGGAAAATCTCGATATCGAACGTGTAGAGCTGGCCTCAGCGCGTGGAGATATGAAATTAATAGGTAATTTTACTTTTTTTATCGATAATAGTGTTGGGCTAAACTTCCTGCTTCGAATCACGCATAGTTCTTGGTTTTGTTGTTGCCAAGTGGACTTGGCACGCGATATGGAGTTTACTTTTATAGTGTTAAAATTGAATTGGTTTTTGTGCTTACGAAAATATATCATGCCAAAAATAATTGTTAAGCTTGTGCCAACTTAACATTCTATTGTCTTTATCTATAACTTTGATCTTTTTTTCTATAAATCTTACATACTCGTCACAGGAATCATCGAAAAATTACTCTGCCATGACTTCAATTTCGATTTAAACACATAAATAAATATTTTCATGTAAATCTGCATACGAGTAAAAGTTTACTAACCAGCAATTCTTAGTGTAAAAAGTGTAGAAGCGTATAGACAGGGTTATAAATATACAGGGTGGAAAGTTCGAACACCATATGGAGGGGGACTACCTTAAATATTGGAAATAAGACACTCTATACAAATGAGACATTCCTTTATTTTTAAAAACAAGCAATACTGCATTTATGGATTTTTGAAAAATAGCTTGGCATTGTCCGGGCTCAAGCTAGGTCAAATGCGAAAAAAATAAAATGCCGTATTTTATGAGGCATGCACGATACACAATCAAAATCAAAATCAAAAAAACACTAAACTAACAATTACGTTGTTAATTTTGTTTTCAACCGTGACGGGTGAAAACAAAGTGATCAGATAATTGCTAGTTTTCACGGCCTTCGGTAATGCATAGACATACATAAAATACACATTAAACATTTAGGACCGAGAACAACATTCGTATTTTTCATACGCTGTACCCCATTCGATCCCGGGACTTCTACTATGAATAGTCAAGTTTTCCAACCCCTGAGCTACCGAGTCTTTTTTTTTTAAATTTAAAAAAAAATGTGTGGCAACCGTAACCGATCTGACAAAAACTGGGCTAATCATATTCACGGGCAAACCACGTACAATATTTATTACCTTGCTTCTCTAACTTATTTGGCACATTCACATTCCGCATATTTATCCCGCCCGCTTAGGGCTGTTACCTTTGAGTATTTAGACTGAAGGGAAGCGCCTTGAAGCGCTTTTCCCCTCTGCCAAAGGTATGAACCCGCCGGGTATAACCGTTATACAAAACTGTTTCGCTCGCCTCTCGTGACATTTCAAAACGGCAAGCGTCAGTGAATGAGCTCCCACAAAAATGACCAAAATGCAAAGAATTCGGGCGTGAAAAAATGTCTGACACGTCGAGTCTACAAAAAGACAACGTAACTTTTCATCTGGAAGTATTTCGTAAAGTAATTATTGTTGATTAATAGTAAAAATACGTGAAGTTTATAATAATATTATTGTCAGTTAGTGTGGCCAGCTTTTTGTAAAAATAGCCACATTGGCTATTTTTAATTTTTATAAATCAATTAATTATTAACGAGGTAAAATATAAATTATTTAATATTTTGATTGATGTTATACATTCATTACATTGTTTGATTGACTTCATCCATGTAGACTTTAAGGCCAGGCGCTGACTGCAACTGTTTATCACCTCGTTTGCTATTGATTTTTGTGCTGGAATTATATGAAAGCGACCTCACCATTCAAAATGCCACCGCTTCTACCATCAACACAAAAAACAAGTTTTCATCTCTCAATTAAAAATTCCTAACAATTCTATAGCACTCGACTCGAACGAAGCGACAAAAAAATGCAGTCGGCGCCTGGTCTAATAATCTAAGATCCGTACTAGAACTAGCTCAGTTTTGTTGTGTATGCGGTTATACCTATAAGATATAAGTGATTGTGACACTCAGCTCAACATGTTTATACAAGCAACAATTTCTGATGTACCTAGTGCTAACAATTCTGCCGTCGTATTTATAAAAGGCACAACTGCAAAATTGCTCAAAAAAGAAACAGCGTAAGTTTACAAAGAACAAGTGTGCACTTAGGCCTTTTCTGTTTCACAAAAAATTCTAGTTGTGCCCCTTTTTCTTACGACGGCAGAATTGTTGGTAAACCTTAAATAAATAAATAATAATAATAAAGAAGAAGCAACCATCACCCATCTGTTTAACGGATTAAAATAATTTTATATCAAATTTAATACAGTAAAAAATATATATCAAGTGGTTTGGCAAAAAACTACTGGCCAGACAATAATTATTAAACAAAAACCGATTGTCTGTAAAGTCGGCTTACGGACAATAGTTTAACGTGACAACGTCATAACAAAACATTCAAAAAACAAAAATGAAACCAGGCAGTCACCCATCCCCGCGCCCGACGTTGCTTAACCTCGCTGATCGGACGAGAACCGGTGTTTTGTCAAATATCTTGAAAACGGTGCATCCTACGGCAAAATCAATTAAATTTTCATCCCCCGTTTGAAACCCCCGCACCTCCTCCCCCACTCCCACTCCCCCTCACTCGTAAATTAAATATTGGACTAATAAGATTAACAAATAAGTGAAAACCACATCCTTATAGCTTAAGCCGCTTCGGAGATTACCACGAACAAACGCACAGATAAACAGACAGTAATTCTAAGAATCGTTACTATTTTAATTGCTATTTTTATTTAACTTTGGACGAATCTTATTCTCTTTTTTATTTTTCTAAATAGATTTAGCTATTTTTTTTATTTAAATGGTATTTCATCGACCACTAGTAATATTGGCTATTTTTACTTACTAAATAATTGGCCACACCGATAACCGGTCTAGTATCGACTAGAGAGGGGACACACATATTTCCACAATCGATAAACTATTGAGTGAATGAATCAGTGAATGATTTGTCTTATCATGGTTTCATATTTTAAAGGTTACTAATAAAATGGAAATGTATGGTTAGTAATAAATGTATGTTTAAAGTATTGAACTCGATAAAAAAATTGACGTGAAAGTATTAACAAATACTTTTTAATGATTCAATACAAGTAACAGGCAGTGATTCGACTTCATACTAGAGCACCCGAATCGACGCACGCACACAGCCAAGCCTCTTACACGGCCGCGGCCGCTAACCAATCTTCGCCAGACAAAACTACGCAGTTCCACGCCGCACGCCGCGCAGTTCGGTCGCTGGTTGAGTGAGTGCTGTGACGCGCTGCCCGCTCTATTCGCCCCCGTTTCGATTCCGTAACGTGGCTATAAGCGCTCGGTACAAAGTAACTAGGTACATATTATAATATTTTCTTTAATAATGGCGGCGTCACGAGAACGTGTGTATTGCAGTGTTTACGGGTGCCTAAATTCAACAGTGATAAAATCAACATTGTAATTTTTTCAACTTCTTGCTGATGCTGAAAGGTAAAATTAGCACCTATTAGGTACTTTATTATTAGTCTATTAAAATTTGTCTAGGTACCTTCTCAACAAAATGTTAACCATAGTTATGTGTCTATGCTATTTATAGAAAATTACAAAGTAAAAGACATTTGGCACATCTGACATTAATATTACTTGCTATATGTACATATTTTAATAAATCCTCCACTTTTAAACCTTATAGAGCAATCACATTTATTTAGAAAACGAATTTTCTATTAACAACTTAGGGATTAATTGAACGACTGAATGTATGAACGAGTGAATGCTTATCGACATTCTTATCGACATGGCTCTAACTCTAGCTGTCTCTAGATTGTTGTCTATGTGTGATGTACGTGTGACATGTATAGACGAGATGTTTTTCAATGTGTCTATGGCGATCACTGTTGTGTTGACGAATTCGGTTTGTGTGCGTATGTACAAACATTGCTCTGTTTTAATTTGTAGTTAAATTGCTTGTGTGTGAGTGCATTGACCCCCCCCCCCCCCCCCGCGAGTTTTGGAAGAAAAATTGTTTAGCAACCTACGGGCGATAACATCTCCTTTCAGTCTAAATACTCAAAGGCTGTTACATATGGACTGCATTCCAACTGCAATGTATATAACTATAACTGCCGCCTGTTCATACATTTCGATTGCAGCTAGCGTGCAGTTTGTGTGCAGTTTATCCGACTGCATTGCAAAATGTACGGGCAGTCGGCAGTTGACAGAGTTTATTAGACTCGTAAAACTCACTTTCCCGAACTGTGCACTTTTTCTAAATGTGCATTTTCTCAGATTGAGCATTTTCTTAATGGTAGATTTTCCCAGAAGGTACGCTTTTCCAAAGAAACGTGTTTGTGCATATTATACAAACAGCCGTCTTGTACATTTTGAGAATGTGTGCGTTTTGGAAAATGTACTTAATGGACGGGCAAGTGCATGTTTTTTTTTTATTATGAGAGGGAGGCAAACGAGCAAGCGGGTCATCTGATGGAAAATGATCACCACCGTTCATAAATATCAACGACTCAAAGAGAGTCACTGATCGGTTGCCGGCCTTTAAAAAAGGAGAGGGAATAAGGGGAGGGGTGAGGGAGAGGTAGTGGGCCCCCAGCGCTCTTACTGGCCGTACAAAACGCAGCAGGAGTACTGTTGCTCCACGCCGGTGTTCTGTAAGAGGGCGGTACTGCCCCGGATGAGCCGGCCCTTTCGTAATGCAGCGGCTAGATACAACATGGCTCTACCACTACAAAATACTGTATGTATGGTAAAGTGTGCATTTCAAAAAATGCCCTATTCGAGAAAGTACGCATTTTGGGAAGTTTTATGCCTATGGCAGTTACAGTGCAGTTGAAAAGCAGTCCGTCTGTAACGGCCTTAATGTGACAACGCGCATGGCCATGGCATTCATTAGCAAATCGATATGATTGCACTACTACTGCTTCGATATACGTCGAGTTGATTCAATAAACGGTACGCGAGACATAAGGTTGGCTATGCGTGATATGACATGTTGAAGTCGACCTTGTGTATATTAATTAGAGTTGGGTTTTGGTTGAGCGTTATAATGGCGCTTTTGACGTAACTCTACTAATATTTAAAAATGAAAAAGTTTTTGAACGTGTTCGTGTGTTGTGTTTGAAATAAATTTAGCATGTAAACAGCTGGATCTCTGGAGTAATACATAGGCTAATTTTTCCCGAAATTCCCATAGGATCGGAATGTACGCTACACATGTAAAATTACAAAGTATCAACTGCTATACCGACCGCTTAACGACCGCTTTAGCCTAGTTGGTAGTGACCCTGCCTACGAAGCAAGAGGTCCTGGGTTCGAATCCCGGTAAGGGCATTTATTTGTGTGATGAGCACGAATATTTGTTCCTCAGTTATGGATGTTTTCTATGTATTTAAGTATTTATTTATCTATATAAATATGTTTATTGTCGTCTAGTACCCATAGTACAAGCTTTGCTTAGTTTGGGACTAGGTCGATTTGTGTAAGATTGTCCCCTAATATTTATTTATTTATTTATTTATATCTACATATTATGAAAATGAAAACAACGATATAATTTTTAGGGATCCATATGGTAATTTCAAAACACACAAAGATCTTATGGTTCACGCCAATCAGTCCGCGGCTACTTTCTGTATGGCATGTAATTGTCAACCCGGAATGAACGATAACCATGTACGACATGATAATTCTTGCCCTTATAGCAAGTTACTCTAGGGAGGACATTAATTATGCCGTGTGGTATCAGGTTTAGAATTACACCTCCCCATTTCTTCCGTGGATGTCGTCATACCTGGTTTACACTCGCGTACGAGTGGCGAGACGAACTGCGGGACGAGCCACGAGACGAGAGTGGGAACAGGCGCGCCTCGCGCCTCGTCTTGTGATTTGCCTTGATTTTGAGGCTCGCGTCCGGAGCGAGACGACGAGGCGAGGTGACGAGGCGAGAGTGTAAATCAGGTATAAGAAGCGACTAAGGACTTAGGATAAGGTACATTGTAGGCCATAGGCTAGCAACCTGTCACTATTATACCACTTTTACTTTTAAACCTAAAATTGCTAAAAGTGGCCTTGAAACGTAAATATAACGTTTCGTGTGCTCTGTTTACCCCCTTTGTGAATACAAGCGTGATTTTATGTATGTTTAGGACATTCATTATCAGATCGTACTTCCTGGATTGACAAATAGGTTCTTGGTCGTATATTTACCGCACCCGGCTAGTTTAGTTGCTATAATAAACATCAAAACTGTCTGTATGCTCAAAAATATCTGAACACACGTGCATTCACTCGTTAATACTGTCGCATTCATTTTTGACAGCGACAGTACTAAAATAAAATCGACACACAAATCAGAAACACGGGCCGACAACGCACTGGCATCGCGTAAAGCGCTGCGGGTGTCTATGGACAGTGGTGATCATTTAACATCAGGTGACCCACTAGTTCGTTTGTCTGGCCAACATACAACCAAACATTTCTCATGACTATTATGGTTGTTGCTTGTCATATTTTACGCCAGAAAGAAAAGCGTCTGTTATATAGACGTATCAATAATGGCCCCCGTATTATTGATACGTCTGACACAACGGTAGTTACGCCTCTGGTGGTAAAGGAATTTCTTGGTGGACTATACATACTCTTTCCCTTTACAACTAGGGTCGTATATTATGTAATTATATCAATCGGTGCCGAATTGAAGGCTTCATTCTGGCTAAGCTTTTCGAGTGACCTCAAATAGCCAGCTTTAAGCTCTTGTTAAATATTTACCGGATGTTGGACGTCGGAAGTAGTACACAAACGCCAAAGTTACTTTTTAATATAGTGGCGTGCTTAGTAGATTTAGGTAGGAATTTTACCTTTAGGAAAAATAATTTGATATAGTACTGCCAGGCTGTAGCAAGAGGTACTTTGTCCCAGTAAACAACAATGAATACTAATATGTAGAGGATAAAAAGTAGGTAATTCAAAAATGGAATCCGATCATTAGTTACAGATATTCCACCAATACGCAAATAAAGAATGGTTTACTTACCTATTTGTAATAATAATATTCAAATTAAAAAAATAATCAAAAATATTTTATTCCGCAATATTATCTCAGGTACTTGAGTGTTATATTAGTTCTAACTTAAATTAAGTTAGTGTTATTACTTTTATAAAAAATTCTTCTGCCACAAGCTTCACACACACAGCTTTCACAAGCTTACATAATATTAATTAGTATAATTACACATACAATGAGAAGTACTAAGTCCACCCAAAAATAAGTAGTGTTGTTAAAAATTAATTTGCTATAAATTTCTAGTTACTGAAACAATGACAACGCAAAGATAAAGCCAACTAAACTAACTAAATAGCTTCTAGTACCAGGTAACCGCGATAACTGGCCCTGCTTCTATTTCAGCTGCATGCTTCACGATTTTTTCTTTGCTCTAGGTATCACTATGATTCATCAGGGCATGTCCAATTTAAGTCACAACTCTGTGCGATAATGAATCTAAAAGATACAAAAAGACTTTATAAAGCAAAGTTTATCAATCGCAGGTACATAATTAACGGCTTCTAAACTCTTTAGACAAACACTTAAATAATCAAATCAATTCCAAAACCAACTCTAATGGAAAGATATTTGCACCGCTAATCTACAATCCATCCATTGAATAGCTTCTTGGAAGGACTAACGAACCTTAACGAAGGAAAACAAGTATCTTTTGTTTTTCTCTGCAATTAAAATAAATCAGTCCGCCTTGAGACAAGATGATAAATGGAATTTAAACAATACTTTTGCGCGTAAGTAATCCTCGTTCTTTAAGCCTGTTTGCTCTGTTGCTGGCTGTCTAGGGTTGAGTCCACATTTTTATCATTTTAACGTATCGTGTCTCATGTTGTGAGGTGCCGGATATCCGTATCCGTATCCGCGGATGACCTACGAAAAAGAAAGATCCGTATCTGTATCTGTTACTTTTTGGCGGACCTTTTATTGGTCCTTATTAATTACCTTATTAATCTTCATGCATTCACAAAACGTATAGGTAAAACGCATAATATTATGCTTTAGCGACACATATCAACGACAAGCTGTTGATATAGTTTTGATACTTAAACGCTTTCGAGATATTCTCTTCGAATAAAAACTTTTTAACAAAAAATTGAACCGCCGAAAAAACTGAAAAGCAAAAAATAATACCTTTTTTGTTTGACCTTAATCTAGGTACCAGTTTGAAGTCGGTGCCTCAGCACTTAGCCAGGAGAAGTGGACCTATAATCGTCTACTTGATTGGCTTCTATCACTCCTCCTGGCTCGTGCTGAGGCACCGACTTCAAACTGGTACCTAGATTAAGGTCAAACAAAAAGGTATTATTTTTTGCTATTCAGTTTTTTCGGCGGTTCAATTTTTTGTTAAAAAGTTTTTATTTTATACTTTTTTTCCATCCTTGGGGTATTTTTTTTTCCAAATTTATAATACCAACTTCAAGGTATACCCTATCTATCCAATAAAAAAGAATTATGAAAATCAGACTACTCTGTAAAAAGTTAGTCAATCATCGCCTGTTTTCCTACCCATAGGGTAGGAATATTATTTCCAAATTTAAATGGGACCACCCTTGGGGTATACACTTTCCAATAAAAAAAGAATCATCAAAATCCGACTACTCTGTAATAAGTTATGCGTGGTCATATAGTACAATCAGTAACTGAACAATCAATCATCCCCTGTTTTTCTACCCTTAGGATAGGAATATTGTTCCCAAATTTAAATGGGACCACCCTCGGGGTATACGCTTTCCAATAAAAAAAGAATCATCAAAATCGGACTACTGTGTAAAAAGTTATGCGTGATCATACATAAAAAAAAAATATATACACGTCGAATTGAGAACCTCCTCCTTTTGTTTTCGTCGGTTGAAAAATATACACTACGGGGCTCTGAGGTCTTAAATTGCCAATAGGCTACGATATTTTGCAGGATAGCGGGCGCGGGTATTATCTTTGTTTGAGCTCTAATACCAGATGCTCCTAGGTCCGGTTTTATGTATGTACCTTTATTCTGGGGCAAGACATTAAAATACCGAAGTTTCAGGGTAAATATCCGACACCTGGCAACTGGCAGCCCTGAAAAGGCATCCGCTTCGTTGAACCGCCCCGCGTTTAATATTGCCAACTTTAATTAAAACTGTTACACTTAAAGGTTTAAAATTTAATCGCAATATCCTTAAATACATGGTTATTTGTAATTCACTGGCATCCTCTTAACCCTGAATTCCTATCACTTAAACAAATGTTTTTTGATTTACGACTTTTTAAAATGGAGCACTTTTTTTCCATACAAATAAATGATAATAAATAAATACTTCTAACACAACTTCGTACTCTATGAAATTCGAGGGTGGGGGCCACGCGCCGCGGTCGTGGCGGGCAATGAATGCGGCACAGAGTATCGTAAAAGTAAGAGTTAGTCTCAAATTTTCGAAACGTTATTAGGTACACCAAAAATATTAAGTTATGACAAAAGCCGTAAAACAAAAAACATTTGTTTAAGTGGTAGGAGTTTAGGGTTAAAAGGATGCTAGTGAATTACAAATAACCCTGTATATCGTGCTTAAAATAATTTATTAGCCAGAGGGAATAAATTACTCGTATCTGGACAATTATCACATCTAAGTGTTAGTGTATTCGATACATGCGCTAGGTCAAGGTTACAGTTTGCCGCATGCAAACGCAATGCACTTGCTAGCTCGTGTACGTTGGGCTACAACACATGCTTGCATGCAGTTTTAACGTGCAGCTGCAACACTTTACAAACACGTACAGCTTTTGGTGCATGCAAGGTCGTTTATACGGATGCTTTAAAGCATCAATTAGAGTTTGTGAAGCGAGTCTTGTCCCTTGACAAAGGCGGCTTTTTCAAAAATCTTTTATATGTCAACACTAATACGCTGAAAACTATGATTGATACTCGAATTTATGTAGTAGTAAATAGTTAAAAAGACACCTACATAAATTCAAGTATCATTCATAGTTTTCAGCGTATTATCAGTGTTGACATATAAAAGATTTTTGAAAATGCCGCCTTTTTTAAGGGACACGACTCACTTGACCAACTCTACCAACAAATTAAGATAAAGTATGTGATAAATACACATGGACAGTAATCTAAAATTATTTTCCTTGTATAAAAATACTCTACGGAGTATTTGCAGGACACTAGGGGGATATTAGCGGGACACAATGGGACACTAGCGGGACACCAGCAAGGCACGTGGCAACGTTACACGTGAGAGGCATTAGCGTTGACGCTATTTTTATTGACTCATTAAGTAAGACTACGTTGGCAGCTGTCATTACGTTCCAATTATGCAAATTGGAATGATTACTAGTACTTAGTACTGAAGTTGGTAAAAAGTTATGTCAATTATGGTGAGCCAAGACAATTAAAGAAATAGCCCAAAAAATATTTAAAGGAACCCTGAGTGGGATGTATAATAATTTATTTAATCACATAACATTAGATCCATATTTTTGTTAGTATACAACTTACAAGCTACGTTAGTTACATAAATTCCTAAAATAAAATAAAAATTCTAAAATGTGTCTCAAGTATCCGTGCTTACTTACCCGCTCTAGTCATTTAGCACACAGCCTGCCGAACACCCTGTATAATCCACATTTATTTATTTATTTTATTTTATTTGGAAAACCAACAGCTTAAAATTACTATTACATAATAAAACGAAATAAATAACAATAGAGCCAATTAAAGGTTTCCACAGATATGAAAAATAATTATAATGAATTAAAATTATTTACATTAAAAAAAAGCTGTGGTGGCCCAGCGGTTTGACCTATGGCCTTTCAAGCAGAGGATCGTGGGTTCAAATCCCGGCTCGCACCTCTGAGTTTTTCGGAATTACATTTGAAATTTACCATGAGCTTTACGGTGAAGCAAAATATGGTGAGGAAACCTGCATACACCTGCGAATAAATTCAATGGTGTGTGTGAAGTTCCCAATCTGCACTGGGCCCGTGTGTTAACTACGGCCCAAGCCCTCTTATTCTGAGAGGAGGCCTGTGCCCTGCAGTGGGACATATATGTATAGGCTGGGATGATGATGATGATGATGAATGATTTACGTTTATAATCCTTCATTTACACGCTTGCGGAGACTTGGCAATCGTCTACAAGCTCCAAGCCTATACAAACGCTTAAATTATGTCATTGCAAGCAAAGCTTGCAAGTGTGTAAATGATTACACGCTTGCAAGTGCGTTATTGTTTCGTTACACTTAGCTTCCTTCAATATGTGTTCATAAACCGAAACTGGCCCGGATCGGCGACAAGCTCTTGCAAGCTCACATACACTTGTGTTTGTGAAAGGTTGTTGAAGCTTGGCAAGCGTGTAAACATAGCATGAGATGTGTTCTAACACGTTGGCTGTCCACCATACTTCACCTAAAGTGTTGCTCCCACGCCCCATACAAATTTAGTGATGCCACCGGTGATGCTCTCAGCATCGTCGAACTACTGAGGTGCTAGGTAGTATTAAATAAGTTTTTGTAAATAATTAGAGTAACCTCTACAATATAGCATTCACAAATTAACTCTGGCCCCCAACGGAATACCCTGAAAAATGAGCTTTTGATCCCACCGGTGATGCTCATGAGCATGGCCATGTGGCCATGGCCACACAGGGAAGATTACGTGATCCCAACGGTGATGCTCGTGCCAGCCAAAGTGTTAATGAAAACGTTTGTTTCAGAGATGGAAATCGTGCCTGAAGGGAAGCACTTTCGATTGGTAACGGAAGACGAGCTCCCTGCGGTGGCCGATGTTCTAGTGCAGTATATGCCTGAATCTCTCAAGGTATGTCGGTTCTCCGGTTCGTGGACGCCACTCGAGAACCTTTTTGCCCCATCGGCCATCAGTTCTACGAGCGATGTGCCCTGCCCTCTGCTACTTGAGTGTGGCGATTCTTAAAGCTATATCGGAGACGCAATGTAGGTAGGCCTCCAATAAGATAAGCGATGACCTGGTTAAGATTGCGGGTTCGCGTTGGATGCGGATGGCGCGGGACTGATCTGTTTGGCGAGCCTTGGCGGAGGCCTATGTTTAGCAGTGGACGTCTTGAGACTGAAATGATGATGTAGGCTCCCTATCGTCATCATCCTTAACTACAGGCCGGAGATGATGATGAGAACGTCCCACTGGCTGGGCATCGATTTGTCTTAGAATGATGAAATTTTACACAGGTCCCTTTAGATGTGATTAAGAAATAAATAAGGACGAAAAAATCCATGAGATCGAAAGTTCTACAACGAAAACTACTTACTTACTTACAAAGACTAGTTCTGAACGGGAGCGAAATAATTATGTATGTATGTATGTAAAACTATTTATTGTACATAAAAACATAACAGTTAACAAGAGAAACAGATTTAAATACAAAGACAAACTTATTCCTTAAATTATAATTGGGGATGTCTATTTTCTTGCAATGTATAGAAAATCGAAAACCATTTCGAGATAAATGCTTTTTAAATCGTTTTCTGTAGTTATTTAATTTTAATATTATGTAATGAATTTATTATATAACAAATAAGCAATGACCTTCATTTGACATTGGTGTAATTTGCGTGACCGGTTCAAGTCGTACTTTATTCTGTGTGGTTAGAATTATTCACAATTTACGCGTGGATTATACTACGGAGTTTGATTTGGACCCGCTGCCTGACATCTAGCACTTTGTCAGTGCCAGTAAAGTGACACTACGCAAAAAATAATTAAAGGGGGTCGTACGCATTTAGATAGATTTAGAAATTTGGCATTGTGGAAGCCCTCAATTATAATCTGACGTCATCAACTAAAATAGTTTCAATAATTAATTTTGAAAAAAGTAGAAAACTAAATGACAAAATATTGAAATCAGTTTCTTATAATTGACTTTTCTATACAAAAAAAATATAAAAACCAGTGGTAATTTTTTTTAGACATTCCCAATTTAAATTCTGAGCTTATCTTAAGTCTAAGTTTCCTCTCATTGCAAGTGACTTGATTTATCTAGGTCGTGTTCAGTTGTCTAGACATAAACGTGGGTAGACCACACTTTATTATTCAGGCTGTTCTCTGGAATCTGCTATCGATTATCAGTGACGTAGACTTCTATTAGAATGGATAACAGTGAACGCGAAATAATGTTCCTTTTTAACCGACTTCAAAAAAGGAGAAGGTTCTTAAGTATATAATTCTGTTTTATCGCATAATGTTTTTGACGCTCATACCTTGGCAATTGGGTCGGCCTCTTGTCTGGGATGCAACATGTGTGGATACCCTAGCGCCGTCCCATTTAGCTTCATCATCACTCAAGGCGGGCGGGGCAGCAGTACAGGCTGAATCAGCAAAATGCCGCAAATACGCAGGGCTCTCAAGAGACTACGTATTTGCAGCTTTTGCTGTAGAAACCTTAGGTCCGTGGAGCCCGGACGCTCACAAACTTTTTTGCATTTCTCGCCCAACGTATTAAGTATTCGCCCAAGTCTAGAAAGGGATTGGAGTTGACAGTAATTCTATATGCTTACGTCAAAATATGTATGAAATGACAGTTCTGACAGTCCCATTATGATTGCGGTTTGATAATATTGGCATCACAATCCAGCGCGGAAATGCTGCCAGCCTTATGGGTACTCTTCCGCAGGGATAGGACTTAGGCGAATTGTATATATACGAGGGGCGTTCAATATAAAGTGAGAATGAGATGCAAACTCTTTTAATATTACGAAATTAAATACTGGCCGGTAAAGCTAATCTATCTAGCTGATTGCTATGAAAAAAAAACTAACTGTCTTTTGTTTAAAAAAATATACAGTAATTTCTTTGCAATGCTATTGAGTACGTTAGCGAAAATGGAGAAAATTGAACTGCGCGCCGTTATCAAATACTTGTATTTGAAAAATTTTTCTACGGACCAAGTCAATTTGGATTTGCGGGACACTTTAGGGTCTAATGCTCCTCCGTATTCGACAGTCGCACGTTGGTGCGCCGAATTTAGACGTGGAAGAACATCGACAATGGACGACCCCCGCTCCGGACGCCCTACTACAGCAGTAACTGAAGAAATTGTGAAAAAAGTCGAAAACTCAGTTTTGGCGGATCGTCGTGTCACAGTTCGTTTTATTGCTGAAAATGTAAAGATTTCAACGGGGAGCGTGCATAATATTTTACATGAACGCTTGGGTATGAAAAAGGTATCTGCGCGTTGGGTACCAAGAATGCTTACTGACACGCAAAAACAAACTAGACTAGAGATTTGTCAAGAAGCTTTGAACCTGATGCAGCAAGACCGGGAACTTTTTTTGGCGCGATTTATAACAATGGACGAAACATGGCTCCATCATTACGACCCTGAAACGAAACTGCAGTCTATGACATGGAAAAGGCCATCATCTCCAACTCCGAAGAAATTCAAGGTGAGCCCATCTGCCGGTAAGGTCATGGGCTCTGTTTTTTGGGATGGTAAAGGGGTATTAATGATTGAGTATCTCGAGCATGGAGCCACTATTACGGGCACTTTATACGCCAAACAAATAGCAACATTGCGCAATGAGATCCGCGAAAAACGGCGAGGTAAACTCTCGAAAGTTGTGCTGCTCCACCAGGACAATGCCCCGGCACACAAGTCCGCCGTTGCAATGGCTGCAATTCGTGATGCTGGGTTCGATATCCTTAAGCATCCTCCGTATTCACCAGATCTCGCTCCCAGTGATTTCTACCTATTTCCGAGATTGAAACAATACCTGAGAGGCCAGAAATTTGAAGACGACGACGCGGTAGTCGCTGCAGTACAAGATTTTTTAAGTACTCAAGATGAGACCTTTTTTAAAAATTGAATTTTAAGTTTAGAAAAAAGATATACTAAGTGTATTATGCTAAAAGGTGACTATGTCGAAAAATAAAATGACATTTAGTAAAAGTTGTTTATAACATACTCATTCTCACTTTTTATTGAACGCCCCTAGTAGGTAGGTCATTTTGACGTGACAACGTCTAATAAATCGATGAACGCCGGCTGCATACACGAAAAAGGATGACGTAATGTAACGTTACGTGTAAGTACACGTACGTACATGTACGTACATGTACTTACAGGGCGGCGAGGGCTAGTTGCAATAGAGCGGTGTAGGCCAGTAGCAATAGAGCGGCGAAGGCCAGTCCAGTTGCAATATTACGTATTACGTAATACAATCTTAGCGCTCGCGTAATTTTTATTGAATGTTTTGTTATGACGTTGAAATTTAACGAATTATAGTCGAACGTTATATTGAATACTTGTCGCATATTTCTACGGAATCCTAAGTACATGGCGTGTAGCCTATTAAGCTCTTGACCTTTTTTTCTGATTGTATTTGTGTATAATATTTTCTTCCATAGTTTCATCAGACGATTCAAACATATCGAAACAACAAGGTGTGGGACTTCCATTTTTATGTAGCGAAGAATTGGCCCGAAGATCCAATTTGTCTGCATTTCCCTGGCTGCACTAGCACGGTAAGAATATTTATTATAAACTTATAAGACGTATGTACAAACTTAATAGGCTTTTACGAGTAGACAACATAAATGAAGTCGGAACGCTTCAATTTTGCTTTATCATAATTAATTGTTCTACTTTCTACGTATTTATTTATTCCTTTTTTTGGTTTCCATCAAGCGTTTAATTTTTTACAAACATCCGGTTCAAAGGACCACGCATGTTTAAAACAAAGTACCATCACAGAATGTTTACATAAACCTTTATTTAATCTATACTCGTACAAAAAATACCGTCCCTTTAATTAAGTATATTCACGCATTCAAAGCTAACCTTTTGTTTATACTATTACTTAAATTTTCTTATTTTACCATTATGCTTATCAAATTTCTTTTCCACGTAATAAAAACAAAACACGGCGTTGGCAGGTAATCCTCTACAGCCGCAAGTTATCACGCCTTTTCAGAGCTGAGACTTTTGTCGAGAGGTTACTCGCGAAAGTGTCGGCTTTTCCGAGAATTTCACCTTTTTAAGTTTACACTTTGATTTTTCTCCGAAGATTTAAGCATAAGGAACCCAAGGAAGGTTTTTAATAGGGTATTGTGTTGTTATTGGCGAGATATGTTCACTTGCTAAGTAATCTCTAGTTATTGTTAAGGATAACGTCGTTGCCGTAAACATGTTTATTTATATCTAGCGGAATATTGATTTTTATGAACGTATAACAATTAATGTACATAGGGTAATTAATTAGGGTATATAAAGCTTCCAAAAAAATTTTATACTGATACAGAGAATATTTACATGTGTGCAGTTCTAAAAAAAACGTTCCTGCGGCCTGACTCTACCGTTTTACTACCTTGGAACAGCGCCATAGAAACTACCTATAGAACGTTTATAAAACGCCATATACTTACGGCTTAAGTCTGATCAGACTACTCTCCTTTCATATGCGATCGTCATACGTTCCATAAAACCATACGATGAGTTGATCCCTGTCGACTGATGTCTCTTGGTTTAATACACTTGTCCGTTTAACAGATTATCTGGTTTCACTCTATTAATATAGGCACCACCAAAACGCTCAACCAAAAGATATCGACAAGGTACTTGTAATTGCTCCAATAGTAGATGCGGTTTTACGCGACTGTATTATGAATTTATGAGTATACCACAAACGTCTAGTAAAACATGTCATTACTGCATCCTTTCAGCCAAATAAGGACATATTTGAAAGCGTGACGGTCTTCTGCCCGTCGGAGCGCGCGGAGCTCGTGGACTTACTCACATCCGACGATATACTCCTGGACTTGACGCAGCCACTGTACCTGAACTTCACTCACGAGGCCATCGTCAACCGCTTCGAACGGGTCTACGAGGCTCATGACAAGATCACTGGCGATGTGTACTCCTGTGATACGCCTCCGGTCGACATCACTGCCGAAGAGTAAGATAGTGTTTTGTTTTTGCTGTGTGAAATTTACCTTACTATTCAAAAACTTGGATACTTATGATGAATATCCTTAAGTATAAGATTCCTAATACAGGAAGTTGTGAGTTGTCTCAATCAGCCATTGTTAGAGGTGATACCTGTATCATTTTCAACGTTATAATTAGATTTCAGCTATCCATATACCTATCAAGTACTCTACCTAAGGCCTCTTCCAGCTTCTCTGCTAACCGTTTCCGTTCTAACTTTAATGGATGACTTCATGATCATCTCACTCTCATCAAGGAAGTCAAATTACTCTGAGCTCATCTAATAGGAGTGTGATCTTGAAAATGCCGCACGAGCATCCTTGTTTCTATCATCCCGCATTGTTCTCTCTTCGTCAATTCCAAATCCCCCTTTGTTCCTCCACCTATCGCTGGTAAAGCCTTTTAATTTCAGATAGCGTTCTCCCCTTCTCAAGCTCATTCTTTATTCACAGGCTGCCACCGGACGTGGAGTTAGTCCGCCTTCAGCCTGAGCACATGAAGGATGTATACGACCTGTATCCAGCCAGCGACATCGAATGCCGCGAGATCTTCGAGAAGCTTGTAGCTGAACTGCCAGCTTACGGCATCTTCGTGGAAGGACAGCTGGCCGCCTGGATGGTGCAGTCGTATTACGGCGCCATGTTTTCGATGCAAACGCGGCCCGAGTTCCGTAGGTGAGAAAAATAAAATTTGCAGATATGTATATTTTTTTATGGAAATATAACGATGCCACGTTCTTATGAAGAGACCACCCCTCTTAAGGCATCCAGGCTTTACAATTTTTTCTACATCACGTTTAGAAACAAGGAAGTTTCATCCGGACTATTCTTAGGTCGTCACAAGTGGTGATGATGTCTGAAAAGGAGTATTAAGCCAAGCTAGGATTTGAATGGCGAACTCGTTTTTAGGGTTCCGTAGTCAACTAGGAACCCTTATAGTTTCGCCATGTCTGTCCGTCTGTCTGTCTGTCCGCGGCTAAGCTCAGAGATCGTTAGTACTAGAAAGCTGTAATTTAGCATAAATATACATATCAGTCACGCCAACAAAGTGGTAAAATAAAAAATAAAAAATAAATTTTTTTTAGGGTACCTCCCATAGACGTAAAGGGGGGGTGATTTTTTTTTTCTCGACTAACCCTATAGTGTGGGGTATTGTTGGATAGGTCTTTCAAAACCATTGTGGGGTTGCTAACATGATTTTTCTATTCAGTGATCTGTTTGCGAAATATTCAACTTTAAAGTGAAAATTTTCATTAAAATCGACCGTCCCCCCCCTCTAAAATCTAAACTGTTGGGTGGAAAAATTTGAAAAAATTCAGAATGGTAGTAAATATATCAAATTTACTAGGAAAATTATAGCGGCTAAGATTGCTTGGAAATTATTTGTAGTTTAAGAGTAAATAGTAGCCTAAGGTATAAAACATACCTAAACTTGGATGATTCCATACACATACGAAATCCTTAGAAAAATATTACTTGATTTTTTCGTAATGGCTACGGAACCCTACCTTGGGCGTGTCCGACACGCTCTTGGCCGGTTTTTTAGCATTTAGCAAATCACATTGTGGACGACAACTGTGAAACACGCAAGCACTCGGTGTTTTCTGCGGGCATGCATGCTTGTTAATTCCGTGGGGTCCACTTTGAAGCTTTTCAAGAAAATTCCTCAGAAGCTTTGTTTGACTCCTCCTCCCCTGATTCCTATAGCGTCTCACTGGGGACCGAAAGTTGGCACCTTCCTCGGACAAAGAATTTGCTGAACTATTAAAAGAGAGCATCTTCAGAATCATGTCAGAGCTCCGTTTGATAACATGATTTAGTTTAGTATTTTTGTATGTATTTACTTTAAGATTTGTCTACATAAATAAGGAATAAATATGTATGTATGTAAAACTCTTTATTGTACATAAAACATGAAAATTACCAGTTAACAAGAGAAACAGGTGTACAAAGGCGAACTTATCCCTTAAAGGGATCTCTTCCAGTTAACCTTAGCACGATTGACAGGACATCAGAGACAAGAGTAGGCATACAATGCAGAGTAAAAAAAGAGCCGAAATCAAAAATAAACCCAAACTAACAAAACATAAACAATACCCATACACACAAAGAATACACACAAGTACACACATATATACAATATAATATAATATAATTAATACAATAGAATAATACATATCATATCAACATAAATAGACTACATAAAAACTACATAATACTTACATTATTAATTACTTATATGTACTTAGATCTTAGATAATTTAAGACACTTAGATAGTTTTTATAATACATTTTTTTTTCTACTTCCAGGAAAGGCTTCGGCATTTATCTGGCCAGGCGTCTCACGAAGGAGGTGGCCTCGCGCGGCTACAAGCCCTTCGTGGTGATTCGTCCGGAGAACGACGCGTCCCGCTCCCTGTACTGCAAGCTCGGCTTCGAGAAACGTTTCAGGACGGTGCGCGCCGTCCTCCGCCCCCGCTAGCGGACAAAAGTTGATCATTAGCAGATTTTATTTTTTTAAGACTTTTGAAATCAAATTTAGCTTGCGATCTTTGATCGCTTAGAGAATTTTAGTAGTAGCTTTAAGATTGGAGCGGCTAGAGCTCTCCGTCTGCGTACGATATTCGCGATTCTTCGCTTTATGAACCGCACTAGAGATGCGTCACGAAAAAAGTCTCCACCCACTACTCTGATACCTATCCGGACCACGTTAGACCCGGCGCTGCTATACCTAGCAATGAGCGACATCTCACAGAATTAAAACAAATAATGTATCTGGAAGAAATAATCCCGTTTTAGTCGGTGGAGATCTTAATGCTGAAGCGAGCGTCATAACAAGTCTAAAGGAAATAAGACGCGGTGGTTGGACTGCTCACCCCATTTTAGCTCGGACCGTCTTTGGCCCCGGCACCTCATGTTTGACCAGTTTGCTATGACAACGAATGGCTCCCCATCCCCCATTTGATACGTAGATACTTTGGGCTTGTTCGGCGCAGCTGAGAGCCGTAGCCGCCAACTGCGATCTCTGGCGCCATATAGTTACCTGATCGCACTACAAATCATTCTAACGTGTCAAGACTTCTTTCCTTACGCTCGTATACTCGGCGTTCAACACAAAAGATTGCAGTATCTTGACATGGTTAGCATTTAGGCGAACGCTTCATTGCCTGTCGTTGACCGAGCGGAACTATTCTGTCTCATGGTTTTTTGGGACCCGTTATGATCTGTGTGATAAAACGTTAGTGTAAACGTACTTAAGGGAATACATGAGAAAGAAAGGTTGCCGTAATTGCACCCCTGATTGCACAATTCATTCGAAAATTTTAAATTTTCATAGCACTCATTACTGATCATGTTAATGACGACAGATGAACCGAATGTGAACGATCAGTTGGCGTGGACTGTGTTGATAATTTTATATTAAGTTAATTTTGTAACGCTGTGTCGGCGGAGTAGTAGTTAACTAGAGAGGGTGTTAAGATGGCTTCTTATTAAATAAGTAGGAGCGGTGCCTTCTCTATACCAAATTGCCTACATTAATATTCAGGAAGCGATCTTAACACTCTTAGTTACTAAATAGGTATGATTGAAATGAATTAATAATCAAAGGATCTCAGCAGAGTGCATTCGAAGGGATTATGCTTGTGTATTACTTATTTATAATTTGAACTAAGAATTATTTGATCTCCCTTAGAAAGGAAGTCCGTTGCAAGTAGCCTCTCTGTTCCAAATCATTGTTGGTTATGAGAAAAACATTTAAAATTTGATACGAAACGTAGATAGGTACCTAGTATTTTAATACGGGAATGTACAACTATTTCGACCTATGTATTGGTAAAAGTTTGCTATTTATATTATAGTAGGGAAGGTTACTGGAGAACGCTGGAGCGCCAACGTAACGAATTAAGTACTGTAAATCTTTATGTTGGCTCTACTGAGCGATTGTATTTAGAACTATAATTGCAGTAGCCTGTCCTTAGTTGGTGAGATAGGGCCGAATATTTAATGAATAATCATCGATTTATAATTTTTATAAAGGTCGTGGCTGTCGTGTGATACTATTTAAATTAATTTATTAAGCCTATGTTAATTATTTTTATTAGAATGGACCTTATTATTAAAGATTGAATGGTCTTCCTAACTTATACCAACATTTAGTGGCAAGGCATAACAGCTGTGTATAGGATCGTTTTGCAAATTACGAAATTATTTGTAATAAAGAATAATTAACGCAACTGAAGAAAAAAAAACAATTTCTGTCCCAGTTTTTTCTTTTATTCTCTGACACTGCACTGGCACTAAATTAAAATTGCAATGTTATTCGGGAAAAACTTACTCAATAACCAAAGAAAGTAGTAGTACCTTACGTATATTTTAAAGAAAGTAAACAAGAAATTTAAACAAGATGTAAAGAGTTTCATGATTTAAGTAAGTACGAATTTAAATGCTACGAAATTCAAATTAAATATTATGGCAGATTTTTATAGGTACTTGAGTATTTACTTGTTAGGTGGATAGAATACTGGTTTAAAACGTAATTAATTGACCGGAAAGCGAGTGACAAAATTCAAATTTTGCTCAAGAACGAGGAGCTTCCACAGTTATTTAAATAATTATAAAAATCAAAATGTATACAAAGCCAAATTGATGTTTGATTCCAATTATTTAATCTATCTGAAACGGATTCGACAAAAAACAACATGATGAACGTTCTCTTCACTGTGTGATCATCTATGCAATATTCACATTAATTAGTTGCCAATATATAAAATAAAAAAACATTATTGGCAACTGATCAGGGGCAGTCAGATCGTAGTCTTAATAACTCGACAGAGATTCTTGTAAGTTGAGTGAAGCTTAGATAATCATTATTAGAGCTTTAGTCCATAACAGACAATATTTTGCCAACTTTGAAAATGGATTTAAGCTACCCAAAGGGTTGAAGCTCTAATTTAATATCAAGTTAGCTAAAGTGCTCCGTCGAGTTGTTAAGAATACCATGTGGCACCTCCTTTTATGAAATTAAAATCAGTCATCAACACGAAATCATGCTAATGGCTTTCCTACTTTCTAATTACTTACCTATCTATAATAATGTCAACCTTAGTACCTACTTCGAAATATTTTGAAATTATAAAATTAAGAAAGAGTTTCTGAACACTATTCCTAATTCTTCAAGGACATATTTCCGTCCTACAAAAACAGTTGAGCTGTATATTTTAAATAAACTCTGTCTTGGAAATTTCCCGCAGCATTGAGATTGTAGTGTCCGTTCTGTGTAACACATACATACCTTGCAAAGGTATCCAGAAATGAATAAAATGATGAAATAATTTGCCTGTGTTCTTTATTCACCTCCTCGCTCGTTTCCAAAGAGTATTGTTACCTCGTTTCGTTCTACGGTATCAATGCATTCGCAAGTATGCAGGTTATGCTCGTACAATACTTAGTTTAAATGCCACATGATCTGAAACTAACTTGTCGGAAATATCTGTACAGTTTTTCTTTAATCTCACAGAAAACGGAAGATCGCAAATTATACTACTTACACCAAATCAACAACTCTCTCACTCATTCAACGCTCACTATACGCTCTTGCGCTGGTTCGGCTACTACGCGAACAAAGGTACCTAAATCTGACTCTAAGAAGTCAGGTGCGCAGATATTACAGACAAATTTTATAACAGTTTAAAATGTTTGTAAGAAATTTTTTTGTGAAAATACACTTGCGAGAAAAATGTGACAATTGAGTAGAAGTTAAGCCCTCATTTAATTGCTTCTCATTATTGTTGAGCTCTACATGACTCCTACCTGCTTACTTTATCCGGTGAAGCACGGACCTATAGTGATCTGTAAAAGTAATATAATAAAGATACATGTCAGGTGGCTTTGGTATTGTCCGTAGTAATAATACATACGGCATGGGAAAAGCTACCGACACAACCAGCAACCACACAATACACATGCAAATATGACTCTATCTATTGTTTTACTCTCTTTTAGTACTATTCTTATCATTAAAGTGTTTTCAACGATTCAGGTACCGAGTAGCGAGTATAGGTATCGCCACGAGAGTTGAGGTCATGCACACAACAACATGTCATGTAAAGACAGCCAGATTTTGACATTTATTCGTACCGATAGCAAGTTAAACAGACTCAACAGTGAATTGCAAAATTAATTGAAAATTTCTTCAACCTATTTCGTTAAGAATTACTTAGAAAAATAAATCTAGTTGAAACAAAACAGAAATTAAAATATTTTGATCTATTTTATTTAAATCAGATGAGCATATTTTTTAACACGCTTTTATTAGGTCGTCGTGTATGTAACTAAGTAGGTATGTAATGGAAACTTTGAACATGATTTTGACCCACTTCCCGGTTTCCGGTTGAGCTAAAATTTTGCACGTATGTGTAAATTGCAACATGGTAACATGGAGCTGATCTGATGAAGGAGCTGGATGGTGGCCATAGGAACTCTGTAATAAAATTACACAACCCCGTCGAGTTTGGGCTCGTTTGATTCGTCTTGACGAGAACTTTGATCCCAGATGGTAACCAGGGTCTGATGATGGAGCTGGAAGATGACCAAAGGCACTCCACAATAAAACGACACAACCCCGTCGAGTTTGGGCTCGTTTGATTCGTCTTGATGAGCACTTTGATCCCAGATGCTAGGGGATTGGATTGGAGGGGTTGGGAGGGGTGAGGGGGTGAAGATAGAAACAGTGAGTTACGTTTGGTATATTACTGTAGAGCAGTGCGCGCGCACTAAAGACAAAGTATAAGATGGACCGATTCTATTTAAGACGAACAAAAAAACCTTCATGTGTCGCTTTTTAGCACATGGAAATCATGCCATGTATAAATGTTAAAAATATTTCGTTATCAAAGGCCAAAAAGTATAAAATAAATTAATAGTTTAAAAATCACTAGAAAAACACGCTTTTATAAATGCACGTAAAACCAAAAAATAAATTATGGATCGTTGAAGTTGTCTCTATTTCTGGGCTGAAGTGTAAACTATGTGCTTTTAGTTATAATATTTTATTGTAAAAGCGTGGGGCGCTGGAACAGAAAAGACATTCTTGTTAACAAATACTAATACTAACTTCCTGGCGGAAGCTGCATGAGGTCGCATAAGAGCATAACGTTTATGCCGCCAAAGGGAACCAAAGATATCTCGTTCAAGAACAAGAACTACATTTTGCCACTGTTGACGCATCCAAAAACGTCTTTCCTGTTCCAGCGCCCCACGCTTTTACAATCAAATATTATAATTAAAAGCACATAGTTTACACTTCAGCCCAGAAATAGAGACAACTTGAACGATCCATAATTTATTTTTTGGTTTTACGTGCATTTATAAAAGCGTGTTTTTCTAGTGTTTTTTAAACTATTAATTTATTCGTTATTTAATTTATAAAAAACGTTATTTAAGTTTCAAAATGTTTTATTTCAAAAACAGGTTATATGAAAAAGAAAGTTAAAATATGCATACTTACCTAATATGGCGTAACTATCTATACATATAATGAAATAGTAGAAATCATGCGTCTATCTGTCTGTATGTACACGTTAATCTCCGAAACTACTAAACGCACCTACTACGGACGGCTTTACTCCGCGGACAAAGTCACCAGCACCAGCTAGTTTTATCCTAAGATCATAACTCACATTTTCATTCACTCACTCAATTCATTCATTCACTACTTTTTTGCAATCAATACTTCATGTAGCTGTGTGTAATCATTCACCTCAACTCTCGTGGCATTACCTTATCTATAGCTATGTAAGTATTTGTAAAGTTTTCATTGAAATTACGAGGGATAAGGGTCAACAAAGGTGTTAAATAAATAGTTTTTTTGTTGATAATTTGTTCGAACAAAATTTAGATTATGGTAAAACCATAACAACCGACCGTTTAGCGAGGTGTAAAGAGTGGCACGTGGAGTAAACGCAGTGGGACCCTAGTGAAAAAGGGGTTAAGTCTGCAGAAATTAAACAGCTATTTTCTATTTTATGTGTAAAGGGGGTTAAGTCGAAATCAGCTGTTCAACTTCTGCAGAATGAATCCCTTGTTCACTAGGGCCTCAGTAATTGTTCTCCTTTATTTATTAACCGCTATTCCCGCCCGTGTTTACATCCCTTTTGTCTTTTTTCCAAATGCCGATACTGACTGACCGGGGAAAGGTTTATGATGTTGTCCATCTGGCTGCAGTTAGATTTAGATACTTATGAACAGTGTTCAGTGCCGGACACGACACATCAAGCACTGCTTCCTTACCTTTGTGCGTTGATCCTTCTTCTGTTAAGTTTGGGCAAGTTCGGGTGAGATTTTTATGTAGGTACAGTTTTGTATGTGCTTGTGCGCCTCTGTGTTAGTTTTGACAGAAGAACTAGCGTATCCGATCTGCAAATCATCATTTCGTTATCTATTCAGTGCTTAGTTATAATGTGAGCCGTTTTAAAATAGAACGGACCCATCTCTTCCTATAGGTGTCGTAAAAAGTGACTAAGGGATGTGATGCGAGGCTGGGCACCAGCGCTCTCTACCGCAAACTAAGACCTCCGGACTCCAGTGCAAGAGGATTTTTATTCAATCAACAATCTTTAACTGACGTCCACGACCACTCTATTAGAGCAAAGCGATTTAGAATAAGGAGAACTTAATTATCACCGCGATTCAAATAACATGGGAACCTCCCGATCAGCTGACGACGTTGAGCGCGATCTTTTCAAAATATTCGGTTACGAAACACACTCTCTTTTGTCACTTAGTTTCGAAATTGGAACTAATCTGTCTGCTGAAGACAACGAACAAAATATAATATTTGGCAATGGCTCATGTGCATCTCTTATTAATTTAGAAAAAAACACCTTGCCGTCTGTAAATAATGTTGTTGACGTTGATGAATTACCCTTGGAATCACCCACCAGCTCAAATTCCGAAGACTCCATTCCTGCAGTTAATAAATTACTTAATTCTGACCGTTTCAATAATGTAGAAATTATGAGGCTTAAACATCTTTTGGAAGCGAAAAACATCGAAGATTTTCAGTAAGTATTTGGTTGTTTTATTAGTTAATAATAATAATAATAATAAATATCACGGGACAATTCACACCAATTATTCATTATTAATTATTATTATTTAGTTACGTACATACAAAATAAATAAATGTTTAAAGTTTGGGTAAACTCGTGTAAAAGTATGATTTACTGTCTAGATACGTCAGAAATCAAAAATTGTGTAGAACTTGTGTTAGTATAGCCCTTAGCCTTGATTCCTAGTCAGTTACAAAATTTTCAATTTTAGACAAGCTTTTAATCCAAGCTTTTTTTTTAGTTTCACCTGTCCCGATGTTCTAGTTAAATTTGACCCACTTTCCGATTACCGATTTAGCTGAAATTTTGCATGCATATGTAAATCAGGTGACAATGCAATATTATTGTGACATGGAGCTGATTTGATGATGGAACTGGAAGGTGGCCATAGGAACTCTGTAATAAACGACACAACCGAAAGTCGAGTTTGGGCTCGGTTGATTCGTTTTGACGAGCACTTTGATCCTATAGGGTAACCAGGGTCTGATGATGGAGCTGGAATGTGGCCATAGGTACTCCATAATAAAATGACACAACCCTATCGTGTTTGGGCTCGTTTGCTTCGTCTTGACGAGTACTTTAGTCCTAGGTGGTAATTAGGGTCTAATGATGGAGCTGGACGATGGTCACTCATTAGATGTTGTTTTAAAAAAATATATATTTTTATCATTCTAGTCAAAAATAAAATTAAAAGAAAAAAGATAGTGCGTGAAGTTCCTCCGCGCGGAAGAAGTGAAACTTCGTAATATGGAAATTAAAAAGGCACTTATACATCAATATGAACCTTATTGCAATAACTTAAAGAACTAAATTTACTTATGCATCTGTATTTAAATTACTCACTAGATGGTCTTTTATCTAGTCTCATACATTTTGCACAGACAGTATGAGCTCTGAATCGCACTATCGAAGTTTTTAACATACGTTAGTATACATACAATGCGAGATGTGTACCAACTGTATACTTGCTTTGGCAGTACATATGGTAGCGTTAAACGTATAACGCGACCTTGTTGTAAGTCGCATTAGAAGTTTTACTTCAAAAACTTTTAAAAACAAGCTTTTATTAAGAAGATGTTAATAAAAAGAACTAAAAAGCTGAAAATAATTTAATTCTGATAAAAATAGACCATATTGCATTAAATCTTTGCGTTTTTATCACAGACCCAATTTTTTTAATAAAAGCTTGTTATACATTTTGACGTCAAGAGAAAATAATGAAGGTGTAACACGCTTTTATTGAAAAAAGTGGGCCTGTGATAAAAACGCAAAGATTTAATGCATGGTCTATTTTTTATCAGCATTATATTATTATGATTATGATTATGATTATGATTTTCAGCTTTTTAGTTCGTTTTATTAACATCTACTTAATAAAAGCTGCTCACTAAATACTCAAAGGCTGCTCACTAACACGTTATTTTATCATTATCACGTTATCTTTGTTGACAACCAAACAAGATTAAACAAAAAATTTACTTGATCGGCACGATTCACTCTCGCTCGTCCGGTTTCCCGCCAAGTACCATCCATAAATAAATAGAGTTGCACTTGTGGGTTTTCTTTATTGGCTTCTGTCCAATGAAACAATTTTACCAGCGTCAAGGTTGAGAGTTACAGATGTTCATAGATTACTCAATTGTCAGGCGCTGTGATGTCAAATGACTGGTAGGGACTTTTGGGGGTTCCGGGGTTCCGTAAGTAATCGATTATTGAAACCCTCCTTGACAACTTCTGTCATTTCACACGATCTATGTGCAGTTGGCTTTATTTTCGTAGGTCAAAATTACCAACATCAAGATAAAAATTAAAACAACAAAACGTCAAATCAGTGTTGCCAGACACCCCGTTGTCATTGTCCCCGCTATCCGCGTTGAGCCAACGCGGATCCGCTTTTTTAAAATATTCCATTTCACTCACACAGTAGCAATGGCTCACAAATGTCGGGAAAGCGGATGAAGACGACGTTTTTTTTTTAGCCTTAAAGATCCGCGTTTTGAAAGCGTAGCTCCCGCTTTTTGTATTCCGGCATCTGGCATCACTGCGTCAAATTAAATGTCAAAAATCCACAAAATGGTGGTTGTAGTTGTTTTCATGTGAGTTTAGGTTGTTTTGTTTAGTTAAAAATGACGAGTTTAATTAATAAAATAGAATTGCTTATTAAAAGGGAAAAAACCACACCGGAACGCAAAAAGAAAGAGGAAGCCAGTAAATCCTCCAGCGAGATCCTATCCGAACTATTTAGTGCCTTCAATGCCGATCCTCCTAAGATAGATGAGGCTTCTTTGAAGAAATCCAAGAAGAGCAAGAAGAAACACAAGAAAGAAAAGAAAAAGCGAAGCCGCAGCAGTAGCAGCAGTGATTCTGATGATAGTGACTATTCGCATAAGCGCAAAAAGCGGAAAAAAAGTAAATCAAAAAAGAAGCGTGACCGCTCGCGTTCTGGCACGCCCAGCAAAATCAAAGCCGATCTTGAAACAATAAGGGTTAAGAATGAGACAGGCCGTGTCAAGTCTGAGGATATCAAAGAGGAGGTAAAGCCTAAAATTGAATCTAAAGAAGTTCCACATCGAAAAGTGTCTATCAAAGTTGAAGATCCACACAACTATGGAGTTGATGTTAATAATATTGACGCAAGTCTCATCCCCATGCCGGACTCCCCTAAACTCGAAGCAGACTTAAGGCATAAATTAGACAGTAAAAAACAAGAAGTTGACAATGATAAGTCAAAGAGTAAGATTCAGATTAAGAATTTGAAATTCAGTGCGGTGTTTGAGGAGACTGTTAAGAAGGCGGAAGAAGAAGCTAGAAAGAAAGCAGAGAAGTATGAAGAAGGTGAATATACTGATTCTTCAACAAGTAGCGAAAAGCCAGAGGTCCCGAATGCAGAATTTCCAAAGTCGTCAGATCCTGGTGGGATACTTAAGAAGCAAGCTGCTGTTGAACTTAAAGTGTAAGTTAATAATAATCCTATCTTATTACTTATGTAGAGTTCAAAAAGTTAGACCTTGTTAACCCCTAACTTATCCAAACCAAGCCCCTCTTTCTTATGCTAGGTTTACACGAGCTTAGTAGCTAATGCTTAGTACTTGTCACTTACACTTGTTAGATGCGTGTATTGTATAATACTAAGCACTTTACACACTTCTGACAAGTGTAAGTGACAAGTACTAAGCATTAGCTACTAAGCTCCGTGTAAACCTAGCATTACTGAGCACTCGGCACATGCCCGAGATCCCACAAACAGTCGCCCATAAACATTCCTCACAAAAATATTTTCAGAAAATAGAATTCCCATTTAAAAGTGCCCAAGGCCCCTAATAGGTTAAACACAGACTTGACTCTTTCATAAGAAAGTTACTCGCATGTGACAAAATAAATCTGTTAACACTGCTCATACAAAGGTTTAAAAGATAGCCCTGAGCATCATCTCCTTTAATCATATTAGCTGAGATGGTAATGAGCATATGTATGCTAACTCGGGAAAGTTCTAGGGATTTGATATTGATAAATAAGATTTCTACTCAATACATGTATAGATAAAACAAGGTTGCTTTCTGCATTTGTCTGCCCGTTTATCCGTTAAGTAATCTGAAAGAAACCACATAATGGTTTTTCATGCAGTTTTCATTAAGTCATCAATCTTTATTACCAACCGTTTGTTTACTATGAAAACAACATCAAAATAATAAAATTATATGTTGTTTTTTGTTTTTATTTTAAAATGTTGCGAAAGTAATAACTTAATAAGTAACATCTATTAATTTTGAATAACATCTTAGACTTAACAGTAACATAAATATATTTTTTGCCACAAAAATATTTGGCTACATCTAGGTACATCACTTTATTATTTGAGCCTCAAGTTAATACACATAATTGCTTAGTAAAAAACTGAAAAAACTGACTCAATTTGAATTATTCTCATTTGAAAACTAAACCTTAAATATATTCTATTCTACGTAAAATTTATTTTTGAAATGAGAATAATTTGAATTGAGCCAGTTTTTTACTAAACATGCGAATGGTAATGAGGAAAAAGACACCGTAAAAACGCTGAATATTGACCCCTTTGCTCTTTTTCTTTTTTAGAGCTGATGAAGCACGGAGTTCCAAGAAAACAAAAGAAAGCTCTCATAAGTCATCCAGGAAGGAGAGAGATAGAAGTAAATCCCGCAAGAGGTATGGATTTTTAGGGTTCCGTAGTGAACTAGGAACCCTTATAGTTTCGCCATGTCTGTCCGTCTGTCTGTCTGTCTGTCTGTCTGTCTGTCCGCGGCTAAGCTCAGAGATCGTTAGTACTAGAAGGCTGTAATTTGGCATGAATATACGTATCAGTAACGCCAACAAAGTGGTAAAATAAAAATTAAAAAAATAATTTTTTTTAGGGTACCTCCCATAGACGTAAAGGGGGGGTGATTTTTTTTTCTCGACTAATCCTATAGTGTGGGGTATCGTTGGATAGGTCTTTTAAAACCATTGCGGGGTTTCTAACATGATTTTTCTATTCAGTGATCTGTTTGCGAAATATTCAACTTTAAAGTGAAAATTTTCATTAAAAGCGAGCGTCCCCCCCCCCTCTAAAATCTAAACTGTCAGGTGGAAAAATTTGAAAAAATTCAGAATGGTAGTAAATATATCAAATTAACCAGGAAAATTATAGGGGCTAAGATTGCTTGGAAATTATTTGTTGTTTAAGAGTAAATAGTAGCCTAAGGTATAAAACATACCTAAACTTGGATGATTCCGTACACATACGAAATCCTTAGAAAAATATTACTTGATTTTTTTGTAATGGCTACGGAACTCTACCTTGTGCGTGACACGCTCTTGGCCGGTTTTTTTAATTTAAATTTAATGTAAGAATTTTGTGCACAAGTAACATACTTTAAACATGAAACTACCGTGAGACTCACTCATAGTGAAAATAAACGGATCACTCACGTCTTCACGTCTTAAAGACGTGAGTGGTCCGTTTATTTTCACTATGCACAAGTAACATACTTCTCATATTTGTGTAGTTTTAATTTCTTTAAGCTTTACATACTTTAAAACAATTTTTTGTCAAAAATTAAATTTATAATGCAAGCTTTACTTTAGTTTTCCTTCGTACATCATACCAAATTTCAAGTCAACCGGACTGCTCAAAGTAGATCAAAATAAATATGCAAAATTTAGTCAGGTTGATTAAGCACAAAGCTAAAGTTATAGCGTACAGCAGTGTTGTATATGTAGATGCCTACCTAACTGTATCACATGCAATGTACATTTGAGCATTAAATCAGTTAGTAACAAATCATTCTCGTAACTAATATTTTGTGGGACTTAACTTATGACCACTGCCACTGCAATACGGTCAAAACGTCTAGGTAAATACAGCAATTAATAATTCGTGATTAAGTCACGAAAAATATTATTAGTATATTAGTTATCATTATGGCTCCTTCTAACCTTAAACCTGGGTTGATCAACTATTTCTTGTTGTTATTCTGTCCCATCAGCGAGGGGACAAAAGTAGTACCTACAGTTTAATTAGAAGAAATGTTGTGTCACATTAACTAAATAACATGCTTATTAGATGACCAATTGTAGAAGGGGTTTAAAACTACCACAAGCATTTAATTGCATTGAATGGCTCAGATCTTTAAGCAAGTCCCGGCGTTCCCGCTCTACGTCCCGACGGCGCCGGCGCTCCGTGTCGCGCTCCCGGCGGTCCGCCTCCCGGTCTCGCCGCACCAGCCGCTCGCGGCAGCCGGAGCGGACGCGCCGCCGCAGCCGGAGCCGCTCCCGGCACCGGCCGCGGCACGTGTCGCCGCGCCATCGGGATCTCAGAGGCCGGCGGTCCAGGTAAGTGTTGATTTAAAAAAAATGGACTATACCCTGTCTATTTAACAGATTTAGCAAGGCGTTCTCTGTTGCGCTTTTGTATGCAAATGAAAGGGACAAGAAACTGTCAGTGGGCGTCAACAATCGCACGTCGATGGCAGGCTCGGCTTACAATGCCATTTGTTGAAATATTCGTAATATTTCTCGTGATTTTTTGATTTTTCTCGTGGCACCTCAAATAATTACATGTCATGTTCATTCATCTATTAACCATAATTATGTAATTTATAGTAGTAGATAATAATATTTAAATATGTGCCCTGCAGTGGGACGTATGTGCCAGTGCATTGTCCTTATCGCTGACCAATTTTGTGCATTTTCTGTTTTTCTAAAACTAACTCTGTTAAATAGACAGAGTATAGATCAAGACACTATTAACCATAGCAGAGCTGGGCACCGTTAATCGGCTCATGCCTGAAATGTCTGTTTTCCTAAAATGTATCTTTCCCAAAATGTCTGCTTTTTCATAATATGTCACATCTTTTGTATAGTAAGACGTGACATAATTATGAAAAAGCAGACATTTTGGGAAAGATACATTTTAGGAAAACAGACATTTCAGGCCTGAGCCCTTTAATCAAATAGTTAACTTTGCTAATCGCTAATCCGTTACTAAAACAGTTAACTTTGTTAAACATTAAAGTGTTACATTTATTTTTTTATTTTTTTTATTGATAGAGGGAGGCAAACGAGCAAGTGGGTCACCTGTTGGTAAGCGATCACCACCACCCATGAGAACCAGAAACCCCAGAGGGGTCACTAGTCCGTTGCCGGCCTTTAAGGGAACAATACACTCTTTTCTTGAAGGACCCGATGTCATAGTTAGTTGGAAACACCGTAGACGGGAGTTGATTCCACAATTTAACTGTGCGTGGCAGAAAATGCCGACATTCCGGAAGATTTAATGGTTTCCCTTGGCCTGAAAATTTTGAAGGCTGAAATTCTTAATAACAGTTTTCTTAAATATCAGTAGCTTATAAAATATCCTTTTGACGTAAGGAAACTACAACCTTTCTACTAATCTTGTACGTAATGTTTGTTTAATGTCAAAATTTTGGATATTTCTAGTTTTATTTTTAACAAGTTATTGTTGTCATTTTACTCATTAGATAACATACTTTCGATTTCAGTTCAAAGTATTTTGATAACGGTAATAGTTGCGAAATAATCGCCTATGCACACTTAACGATTACTTACACCCTGTATATATTATTATTTTGTAACGACAGGTCGCCAACGGGCGTGAAGTTAGCTGACAGTGAGAAGAAGCGTTTGCTAGAAGTGGCGCGTAGGAACGCTATCAACATGCTGAAGAACGGGGCCGTGCCGGCCGGCGCGGCTGCGCTGCCGCCGCACACCAGGAACCAAGTCATGGCTGCTATACAATCCGGAGGTAAACTATGCGTTATATTATAATTCTAGTTGTAGAAAGCAATATACTAGCCAGATATACACATAAAAAATGCAGATATACAATTAATGAATGCAGTCAGTCGAATAAACCGCCTCGGATCGTACCTGGTGCAAAGGTGCCCAATACACTAGCTGACTAGCTGCATTGCCCCGTTGGACTGCGATGAACCTTTGCACCAGAAACGACCTAGAGCAAGCTCCAGACCAGCTCTGGCAATCGAACCCAGGTCCTCAGCATTCCGTGCTGCGTGCTAGACCCCTACACCACAACTGGTCTCATTATGTCTGTTATAAAAAGTCCGGAGTTACGAGATAACATAGAGAAAGGGTATCTCTGGAGCATTAGACAAAAAGATGATTAAATGTGCAAAATTTTGACTCAATCCGTACAGCGTTAAAGCATACCATCACCACAAATAACAACAATGAAAGAAACCAACTTGCTATCAACTATCGATATTCCTACTAGATACGGAACTAGCCTATGTTTTATTCTTCCATAGGCTATTTATTTATAGGATACTAGCTATTGCCCGCGACTCCGTCCGCGAACAATTTGGGTATAAAGAATAGCCTACGACCTATTCTCAGACCTACCGAATGCAGTGAAAAAGTTTCGTAAAAATTGGTCGAGCCGTTTTGGAGGAGTTCGATAACAAACACCACACGAGATTTTTATATATTAGATTAACAAATCCAACCAAACTACAGGTAAATCAGTGGACGAGCTGACAGATTTCTGCAAGCATTTATCGAAGAAAGAGGCGCTCGGCGAACTGTCTTCCGTCTCGTCCCACGACGATGATATGAGCGAGAACGAGGACACGCTCGCGTTCCACCATCCGTTCTTAGTCAAGGAAAAGGCTCCGATTGTAATGAATATAAGGGTGAGCTATAAGAATAAGAATATTTATTTGCAAAAATGTAGTGGTGAATACAGTTGGAGAAACGTTTGTTTGTGTATTTACTAGCACAGCTCATATTATGTTACAAATAATTGAGAAGCTTAATTTTAAACTCGGATATGTCCTCTCTGCCTTTTTAGGAGATTATCTACTTTATTTACCTTGTCTTTAATACCAAAATCTTAATATTATAATGATAGTGATCGACTTATCAGAGTTTGAAATTAAGAGGGTTTATACCTGCTGAGCTGGCAACGTTGCATTTTTGTTAGGTTTTCTCGATTATTCCATAAAAATTTAATGAAAATTAATATTTTTTTGTATACAAATTGTTCTAATAAATAAGTTAATGTCGATACCTCCTAAGTATACTGGTGTAACTGCATAATGGTGATTTTACACTAAAGACCGTATTGTATCGAAATGATACGGTCTTTACTGTAAAATCACCATTATGCAGTTACACCAGTATACTTAGGAGGTATCGATGTGTCTACTGCAAGAATAATTTGTGATAAGACTTTTATTTTCTTTAAAAACCGTTAGGTAATAATTTGTTCGTTTTTAAAGAAAATAAAAGTCTATCACGAATTATTATTGCAGTAGACACATTAACTTATATATTTGAACAATTTGTATACAAAACATTTTTAATTTTCATTCAATTTTTATGAAATAATCGAGAAAAACTAACAAAAATGCAACGTTGCCAGCTCAGCAGGTATAAACCCTCTTAAGGTACCTACTCAATTTAATGTCAAGATTATAAGAATTCTTACTGAGGTCGTAAAATAACAGTTGGAATCTTGTAGAAACAATGAAAAAAAAATGTATCATTCTCAGTAGAGAATCATCAGAGCTAAACAATAAATACTAAAAAAAAACTCCTTAATCGACGTCATGACTCCTAACAAAATCAATTAAATAAATCATAATAGCTTTTGCTTATTTTTTACGCGTTTTTCGACATACATAGAGCTGGGACAAAAGATGATTAAAAAAACACTATCAGCAAAAAACAATTTCCTTTTAGGGTGGAGCGCCACTGCCGATCAAGACTAATCCATTACCCATAGCCAACAAGGAAGAGCTGAGACTCCAATTCCCCGTGTCTTCCGGGTCGCAGCACAGAGACAATGCCACAGAATGGGTCCCCGTGTCACCGCCGAAGAAGGACATGGTGAGTTTGTCTTTGAATTTTTGTAATAGACTTATCACTCGGGCAGGTCCCATTTGCTCTATACAACTGCGAAATCGTAAACTAACAGAATTCAATATCATATCAAATATATCAGTTCTTATTGGCTATGTGCGAAGCGGGTGGTGGGGTACAGAAAATGATCGCAGCGCACAACATGGCAAAAATTGGAAGTAAATGGGGAGGAAATGTTGTCAACGCTACGCGGCGCCACCGTCGTGCACGTAGCCAATAGAACAAATGGGACATACCCAATAAAAGAACCATTTTGTGTACTCGTGTATAATCATAATCAGTACTGGTTCCGGCCAGTTCTTCCACTGCTGGGCACAATCTTCTCGAAATATGAATGAATACCCACGCAGAGTACCCAGTGCAGATTGGGGACTTCACATACACTATTAATTTGCTTCGCATTTGATTTCCTGGTGATGTTTTCCTTTACCGAAAATATCATGGTAAATTTTAAATGCAAATTTGATACTTAAATTACTGAACAAACTCGAGATGTTCGACCCGAAGCTCGCACCCACGACCCTTTGCTGTAAAGGCCATAGGTCAAACCACCAGGCTACCACAGCTTTTACAACATAAAAATATAAATTTTGTATTATTTTATTAGGTACCATGAATGTGTAAGTTCCAATTTTTTTTCTATGTAGCAAGTCGCAAAGCTGAACTCAAAACCGACAGCAACAAAACCTGGCCCCAGTGCTGCAACACCCGTTGAAACTACAAAGTGAGTATTCTATTCTATTATTATTACGCATTATCAATCTATTTTAACATAAAAGAATACTACTACTAAGAATAATACTTGTATTTAACTGATTAAGGCTTAATATACAAAAATATAGCTGAAAATGGTAAATGATTACCAAAGTTAAAAAACCATTTTAATGTCAAATTATAACAAAAACAGTCAAGAACCATTCTTTTATCATCATCATTTGAGCCGTAGGCGGTGCAGTACTGGACATAGGCTTCCCTAATTGACACCCAATCATTACGGTTGGAAGCGGCTTGCATCCACCATGAACCTGTGGCCTTCACCAAATCATCCGTTCGTCTTGTCGGTGGACGTCCCACGCTGCATTAGCAAGTCCGTGGTCTCCATTCGAAAACTTTAAATAAGACGACCATTAAATAACGGCTTAATCTGACGGAGCTCCACTTAGCGGAGCTCCTATTCTGCGTATTTTTAGCACATTATGCCTTGACTTATTTACCGACTATAACGGAAATTCACGACGGTTAAGTTTATTATTATGCCTGTATTATATTATAATTTATTGTTTTGACCTCAGAGCGGCGCCATTAGCACTTCCCGCGCCGCCAACGCCGCCCGCCGCCAACCCGCCGCCGTATCTCAAGAGTTTCACCACTTCCACTCGTGAGTACAGTAATTTACCCATTTTTTAGTGAAACCTAGGGCTCCTAGAGCTAAATACAACCTAGGGCTCCCAGAGCTAAATACAACCTAGGGCTCCCAGAGCTAAATACAACCTAGGGCTCCCAGAGCTAAATACAACCTAGGGCTCTTCAAGGCTAGAGCGAAAAGGCTGTGAGATACACCTTCGGCCTCATCTGCACTTTTCATCAGGTGAGATAGAGGTCAATCACTGGTCAGTTTTATGTAAAAAAAAATATATGTAGAGGTGTTATGAGTGTTCCGTACAAAAAGATCGCCAACGGCAATTAAATATGCTTTCTGCTCTTTACCTGTTGTTGTACCTTTTTAAAAAAAATGTATACCTTATTGAGTTTACCGCTGAATTCTTATCAGCAGAGATTTTCCCGAAGCAATGGTAGACTTTTCTACATTCATAAATGCTTGTTATGTATAGTCTAAACAACCTAAATTGAATAAAGGATTTCGAGTTTTGAACCATATACACATGAAATTTTTGAGAGTGTATTATTATTTTATTATTGTGGCCGCCATAAAAATCTATGGAAGTCTATGGAAGAAACGTGGTTTCTAGTCCGATTGGCACTTGGCTTTCTGTGTATTTACTTAGGAATAATAAAATGCAAATTTGTTTTAAATTGCCGATAAAACTGTAACCCTAAACTTTTCTTTTTCAGAATTGGCCACAGTGCCGGCGTTACCTGCTCCGGGACCGCAAGCTTACCCACCGGGCATCGAACCCCCGAAAGTGATAGTAAGTTTTATGTCAACTTACTACAAAAATTCATCAAAATAGTTTAAGAGCTCCTATAGTGTAGGAGCTCGTAGGTCCTAGCGATATCTTATTAGCGCTTTGAAAGGTACTATAGAACAATTTAATTCGGCTTAGGATGACTTCGTCCTCAGTCCCATTTCGTCACCTTTCTAACTCGTCCACTTTCTGATATCGTCAATATCCCATTTTGTCTACATTCCTATTTTGACTTTCTTTTATCGACCACATTACTACTTAGTCACCAGTGCCAACTCGACCACATTCCTTTATCGACCACAGTGCTGCTTGATATAAATAGGAATGTTGACGAGTCAGCACTGTAGTCGAAATAAGACTGTTGCCGAGTTGGCTCTGTAGTCGAAATAGAAATGTTGACGAGTTGGTATCGTGGCTTAGTGTTGTGATATACTGGAGTCTGGGTCAGGGAGGTTTCATTCCGCAGCGCAGTTTAGGTATGTTCGGCCGGCGTGCCCCCCGGGCAGGCGTATGGCAGTAGGTTGTCGCTCGGCATTCGGTTTGCACGCTAGCCGCGACGCGCTTAATTATTTTTCTGTGGTTTTGCAACAAACAATGACTTCTTAACGATCTTATAATCCGTATAAAAGATACTGTTGCGTTTAAAGATAGTTTATTGAATTAACACACACAGTTTTCTTTCATGATTTATATAACTACCTAAATATTGGCGAGTGGGAACCCTGTGCTCTTGGTTTCGGTTCAGCGGTGCCCAACGGAATATGAACGCTCGTATCACACAATACGTTTCAATTTCGCGTGCAAGCAGTTAACGGTCGTAAGAGTAGGCAAATTTTTATACCTGTAGTTAACTTTTGTTCGACAGTGATCCTTCTGTACGTTAGTACTATTACTATTAGTTATTCTGTGTCTAGGTTACATTATTATATGTTTTTGTTTCTAGGATGTAGCATCAATAGTATCCCAGAAGCTGCTGATGATCCGCAAAGAACAGGAACAGAATGAGCTAACAACCACTCGTGGCGTAAGTCTTGCACTTTAATTTTTCGTTTTATTTGACAATCTGGTTTACAACTTCCAAACATGAAACAAACCAATTTAAAGGCTAAATCAAAGGCTATTTTTCGGCCTAATTTCCTTTATTTTGATAAACTTAGGAACTGCCATAAAAATGGTAAAGCAGTTATCAACTATAGTATAGATAGTCACTATACTATTATTCGTATTAATTGCTTATATTATTTTTTTTTAAATATTGTAGATTCAGATAAGTTGTTTATTTTGTTTAGGCTTAATGTCTATTATTTTTATACTAAGTACAAACTGAAACATGGATTCACAGAAAAAACCCAGAAAAAGAAACCAGCGCTGGGAATCGAACCCAGGTCCTCAGCATTCCGTACTGCGTGCTTACCCCTACACCACCACTGGTCAGGAGTTAAGACACAAATTTTCCCTTTATATCAACATTTTTCAGTTTGTCTTTCAATATTCTCTTAACGCAGAAAAATAAAAAAATACAAAAAGACTCCAAAAAACCAATCTAGTTAGTGTCTATTCTCATTTTGTAAAAAACTTATCTTAGTTTACTCATCCTTAGTTACTTAAGTTTTTGTTTCAGTTTTCGTTTTGTTAATTTTATTAATGTTTTATTTATTCCCATTCGACTTTGAACAGTCGTTTGCCCCGCAGTTCGGTTGGTCGGCAAACCGCTCTCTCGGCCAGTTTACTGGGTCGACTGGTGCTCAGATCCTCACACCCAAAGAGTTGGCGAGTGGAACGCAAGCTTGGGCAAAGAAGGTACCCTCTATCCTACTTTGTGAGACAGTGCTTCGGGCGTTTCTACCGTCTTTAGCCGCCACGTCATTGAATGGGATGCATTAACATGTTTTATAGATGCTGTTCGAAGCAAGATATTTGAACGGTTTTGAGGACAAACTATTGTGGCAAGCTTTATTGCGTTAGACTGTGGCTGAATCAAATTTTCCTTGCCACCTGTTGCTATGGTTACACAAATTTTGTCTCCTGGACAACCTAAGCATTTTTCTATCAAACAGTATGAAGATGTCACTTGGACAATCGGGGACAGAGTAAACAACACAAAAAAGTTTGTTCACACCTTTAATTTCGAGTAGTTAAGGGGTCGAGGACGAGGAGGTTGAAGGAGTCGTAATTAATCGAAAGTAAGTCATTTCATAGGAAAATAGTTTCCAACTTTATAAAATCTCATTCTTCGTCGGGGTTTATCTATAACTGCCTATAAAATATATGAAAATTAATGCTATACAGTATCTTGTTGAGTGTGACAGAATAGTGAGAGCATATTTAGGGTTCCGTAGTCAACTAGGAACCCTTATAGTTTCGCCATGTCTGTCCGTCGGTCTGTCTGTCTGTCCGCGGCTAATCTCAGAGATCGTTAGTACTAGAAAGCTGTAATTTGGCATGAATATACATATCAGTCACGCCAACAAAGTGGTAAAATAAAAAACAAAAAAATATTTTTTTTTAGGGTACCTCCCATAGACGTAAAGGGGGGTGATTTTTTTTTTCTCAACTAATCCTATAGTGTGGGGTATCGTTGGATAGGTCTTTTAAAACTATTGCGGGGTTGCTAACATGATTTTTCTATTCAGTGATCTGTTTGCGAAATATTCGACTTTAAAGTGAAAATTTTCATTAAAATCGGGACCCCCTCTAAAATCTAAACTGTTAGGTGGAAAAATTTGAAAAAATTCAGAATAGTAGTAAATATATCAAATTTACTAGGAAAATTATAGCGGCTAAGATTGCTTGGAAATTATTTGTAGTTTAAGAGTAAATAGTAGCCTAAGGTATAAAACATACCTAAACTTGGATGATTCCGTACACATACGAAATCCTTAGAAAAATATTACTTGATTTTTTTGTAATGGCTACGGAACCCTACCTTGTGCGTGTCCGACACGCTCTTGGCCGGTTTTTTTTTCTTATAGGTCACTTTGCGCATTGTTGTGTGGCTATGTGGTGGTAACGTCGTGTCGCGGGTGAGCAAAGTAATTGTTTCAGTTCATTGTTATGCAATGTGTCAAGATTTACGGTAACGGGTGTTGACTATATAGTAACGTGACTGACTGACTGATTGAATAATAATTCAATCGATTAATTAAGTCAATCAATAAGAAGATTAAATCAATCAATACATTGACTAACAAACAATGCACAAACTTGACCTAAGATACTTGAAAATTGGAAGACATTCGTTGATGATCATAGAGGTCCCCTAAGAAGGGCTTTTCCAAAATTCCCACAGGGTAGAGCTAGCCAATTTTTTACTCTTCCACGGGGCAAAGCCACGGACATGTAGCTAGTAAATTTATAAATATTTATGCAGTATCAGTGATTCTAAGATATGTTAGACATCCTTTTCTATCGCTACGTGAACGCTAAGGACGGCAGAAACGTTGGAGTTATCGAGATTATTATCAAACTAAACCATGCAAGTGCCAGCTAGTAAGAGTTAGTGATATAGAGATATACATTATAAGATACCTAACTATTAAATCTGGCTTGCTGCGAGAATTTTGAACTTATGGCTATGGCTACGCATGTAGGTTTATATCCACAAGTTCAAAATTCAAAACCGTTTTAATAATGTTACGACCAACTACATTATCAGTGATTTTATTTTTATAACATAGCTACTATTTCTTGTTATAGCTGGCTACTTGCTTCATTTAGTTTGTTAAGTGTTATTAGATAGTGTGTTTAATCTTCACAAATGTTTATAAATCTTTTATTTTTTACTTTGAAATGTAATCATAGTTTACTAGGAATTATATAAGTATTCGAATATTCTACTTTATATGTTCACTTTTATGTATGGTATCTATGACTTATCTATTACTTAGTTTATCATTTACAAAATACTTATTAATTCCGAAGAACAATATAATATCATATCAGACTAGGTACAGGTCGAGGCTAAGAACCTGTTTCACCACAACCGTCACTCAAAATAACAAAATCTTGACAGAGTGGTGAAACAGAGGGTAAGTATTATCAATTGATAGCGAACACTGTGGAATATTGATTAAAAATACTAAAAACTGTAACTTAAATACACTAAAATAAAAACTACTTGTTTAAAACTGAATTAATTACATTATTAGATTAAATACAAATATTTGTGGAGACTAAACATGACGTTTCAACAACGAAAACGTACTATTTTGTGTTTAAAGTATCAAACAAAACCTCTAATTCAATTTCATATACATATCTAAACCCAACGTCAAGAGAAATCTAGAAAAATGTACTGATTGCTTTAAATGAATATTTAAATCTCCAAGTTCATTGCCCCTAATATGTGTATGAGTGGTTTTGCCTGATACTTTAAGAAAGCCACAATGATTTAATTTCAGCTCAGTGCCGTGGCTGTCGGCGCGCTCCTCTCCTGTGGTCGGAATCTATAATACGCACGTATTATACTTTCCGACCTTGTGTTACACGTGATGGTTGCAATTACATGACAATTGCGCAGTTGACACCACCGATCAATTGGCATACTTTTTGAAGTATCAGACGCTGTTCTCCATCATTTCCATGACAATAGAAAGCTGTGTCGTCATTTGTTGACCAACTCAGTTGACCGCTCGTGCCTAAAATACCACATTTTTCAAATTACTACATTACCTATTTACCACATTTCTAGCTTGCCATATAGTCTAAGATCCGAGTATACTACGACCTTCACCGAACTGGTTAATGGATGAAAACTATTTTATATTAAATTAAATATGTTTATAAATATATTGCAAGTGGGTTGACTAAAAAAATTCAGTCCAGTGTGATTTTTTTTAACATTTCAACGTTTCGGTTAATAGACAAATGAAATACCTACCAATCAAAAGTATGAAGGCTATGGAATATACAAACGTTAGGTTCACTATTTTTCTCCCTTCATAACTTTTGGTTAGGCAGGTATAAAATAAACAGGTAAAAACAGGTAAATTGATATTTGCACTGGTCTGGTTAGTCAACCTAACGTGGGTCGATCAACTTCTTTTTGTCACTCGTTGCTATAGTGACGGTCTCCTGGGGTCATTCTTTAAACCGTAAGTTTATCTGATTAAAATTTACCAAACATGCATTTTTGTGGTAGTTTTAAACCCCTTCTACAATTGGTCATCTAATAAGCATATTAGTTTATGTAAATAAATAATAATAATGTGACACAACATTTCTTCTAATTAAACTGTACTACTTTTGTCCCCTCGCTGACGGGACAGAATAACAACAAGAAATAGTTGATCCACCCGTTTGCATATTCTATAGGCTTCATACTTTTGATTGATATGCCATTTGTCTATTAACCGAAACGGTGAATTGTTTAGAAAAAAAATAATTAATCATAATATTCTGGACTGAAATTTTTTTGTCAAACCACTTGCAATATATTAAACAAATTTAGTTTAATATAAAATACTTTCATCCATTAACCAGATCGGTGAAGGTCGTTGTATACTCGGATCCTAGGCTAATATTCTCCTTACATCACGATACAAGATCGCAAATTACTCAAGGAAGTGATTTTTTTGATGAAAATATTTTATTCTGGACATCTGGTATAATGGGAATGTAATAAATAGGTAATGTAGTATTTTGAAAAATGTGGTGTTTTGGGAACGTAGTAATTTAGGCACGAGCGCTATTGACTACGCATTTGTTTATTTCAAAGCAAACAAAAATAATTTTGCCGTTAATTGATATTTAATTTGCGTCTTGGAGTTATTGATTAATGGTGTCAACTACCCAATTTTATTATGTTACTATTCTACTATAGAATATCGACGTAAAGTCTCAAAAATATACTTTTATTGCGTTTTATTGCGAACAGTGAGAGTGACCAAACGCAAGATTATCTATTTCTTTTTTAAAGTAAATTTTTAGTAACCATATAAGTACAATACATATAAAAAGAAATACCAATGACTCCAAACTAGGCTAAGCTTGTATCGTGGCAGCCAAAAGGCCATAATAATAATTACACATAGTGATGCGGTCTGTATGTAAAAAAACACAGAGGTACACCTTCGGTCTCATCTAAACTTTTCATCAGGTGAGATAGTGGTCAATCACGGGTCAGTTTTATGAAAAAAAAAAAAAAAAAAACAAGTGTTCGTATTCTGTACGTACTAGTACAATTATCTTGAACTAAAACAATTACTTTGCTCACCCGCAAAAAAATATTAACTTAATTAAATTAATTAAATTATCTTGGTCAAAGATCCTTTACTTGGATTAAAAAGTAATATCTTTCTTATTTTGATTACACGTTTCTCGTATTATAATCATTGGAAGAACGGCAAATAATATTACTTATCTTTATTCATCTTATCAAATAAACACTACGTGAAAGATACGACAGTGACATTCCAATATTTCCAATAGATTTCATAAATAAGATAATATTAGGTGACGTAGCATAGTGACTAATGTGTTAATACGTAAGAAGATTATCCAATAAGAAGTATCATCACAAATATGAAATTATTTTCTGAATCCGGTTGTGTATACTCTACTTTATGTTCTATCTTTCAGTTCCAATTGATATCCTCTTTATACAAAAAAAAATAAGTGTCAAAACAACGTATCTTGGATTACTTGTACCAAAATATGCTATCTAAATAGTATCCCTGTAACTTCCAGCGATCCATAAGTTTAGGTGGAACCGAGACACACATTGTCCATCGCATCGTGACAAAACCACAGGATTTTTGTAAAACTTTCTTGGTATTGTTACTTAGTCTTATCTTTACTAAACCGCGTTTAAACTCAAAAGATCTCAGAACCGTAATATAACAAAGGTCTTAAGGGTGAAATAAATAGACTTACGGGTAAGCTCGTACTTGTGATTGTGACTCGGCGAGCTCTTGCGCTCTTGTGTCCTTTGGTCAAGTTCCTGAACTTGGTAATACAAACGAAGCTGTCCAATATCAAAAGTACGCAAACTTGCTCGTACTGTCGCATCTGTACCTAAATCCGGCCGTGCGTTAGACAATATAATATGGCGTCTGGCTTTTAAAACGTCATACAGATTTGTCCGTGTCCTTTACATACGTAAATACTAGCTTTTTTAAATACAATAGGGATGACAACGATGACACGTCCAATCAACTGACGTTTTATGAGCTGGCAAAAGACGACTCTTCCGTACATTTTGTTTGGCAATAGCTAGTTATGACTATGGCTTCACTTATTTGCCAACTCAATCGACTATTTATTTGTTTTAAAGCAACTAAAAATCTAATTTTGCAGTTAATTGAAAACTAAAGTTTTGAATTTATTGTTTTATGGTCTCATCTACTCTATTAGGACAGGGGGCTCAATTTGTTTGTATTTTCGAGACTAACTGTATTGCTTATTGACGCAGTCGGCAGCATTCGAACGTTACGAAAAACAAGTTGATTTCCCATAAAAAAACCTTTTTGTTATGTTATTGCAACCATCATTTCATTGAAACTATGCATCTCGTCAAGTGTAAAGTGGGAACTGTTCAGTTCACTCCTTACACTGCTATCTCTCGGTTCTCTGTGATAGTTGTTATGCCATCTTGAATGGCATGACTACTATCATTAATTCGGCAAACAAATATTCAGTATTCCCCAAACATGACTGACTTTAATAATGTATTATTATTTTTGATATAAACCGCGGCAGGAGTAACTTATCACTCGCGTTTTCAAAGTCGATATTAGCCCAGTGTTTCTGACCAGTGTATGGCCCTTTCTCAAGGAATGTTGGCGATAACGGTCGACCAAGACCTCTGTTTTGTGTCATCAAAGGACCCGAGGCCTGCACTGAGCTACCAAAACGCAGTGCTAGCTGGCGCAGTGCTCAGTTAACCCAGAATTCCTTGAGGAAGGGCCACACGCTGGTCAGACACACGTCGGGCAAAACTAGACTTTTTCTGTACTTGAGTGTTCTGTATATTTAAATATATTTACCGTTATGTATTATATTTTAAGTATGGATTTATAAAATTATTAAAGCGTGCAGTGTTCCGAGCAAAAACCATGTATTGTATTTTAACGGACTTATAATGGGTCTGAATTTGACTGTACCATTTTTATATATGTATGTAAATGCACCTGTAATTTGGATAATTCTTGTTCGCTCGATTGTATGGATGAATCAATTTTTTTCTTGCAACCCGTTGCTATTTATGTCTCCTGGACAACCTAAGCATTTTTCTATGAAACAGTATGAAGATGTCTCTTGGACAACCAGGGACAGAGTAAAAAACACAAAATTTGATTCACCCATAATGTCTTAGAGGTGGTCGCAAATAAATTTGATCAAAATCGCTTGAGTAATTATAGTTTTGTTCACATTTGAAGTCTGTTAATGAAACTCGGTTTTACAAAGAAAATTATTATTATGTAACATATAAAGTTGTAAGATTATAATGTAATTTTATGTATTATAGTATGTATTTTTTTATTTATATAAGTGTTTTGCGTCAGTCTGTCATAAATATCGGCCTATTTTTCAATGAGCTGTCAAACATAAAGAAAGAAAAGTAATGGGATTGTAATAGCTTAAATCTTGTTATCAAAGTTTTCATAATTTCTGAAAAGTTTGTCACGGGTTATCGAGCTACGAAAATTCCAAACTTTCGGCCTAATTGAAAAATATGGCTAATGTGGGGAATCCGTGAATATTTGTTACAGCTTTTAAGTCATAAGGAGAACCGCGCTCTGCGTTAGATGCTACCCGACCGACCGATAGGTGCCAAATACGAGGTAAGTATCCCATACAGTGGGGAAGGAAACAAAGCAAGAAAAACTTGAACCAACAAAAGTGCATCTGTTATGATTGAAAATTAATTTGTCCATCAAACTGACCTGTCTTGAGACTAAAATTCCATGTCATAAAGTTATTTTGAAGTCACCATTAGATGGCGCTGTAACGCGGTTATTACGATTGGCTAAAATCCACGGCCTGTCATTGGCTGAGACTCAAACTGCGGCGTTTACTCTCAAAACTAATTTGCAATGTATGTTTAGGATCAACTGGTGAGGGCAGCGCCTGTTGAAGGTGGAATGGGTATGCATCTGCTACAGAAAATGGGTTGGACTCCGGGCCAAGGCCTGGGTAAGGAAGGTACGGGGACTCTCCAACCTTTACTCTTAGAGGTCAAGTTGGACACAAGAGGTCTGCAGGCTAAAGAAGAGGTCAGTAGCAGGAACAACAAAGGAGTGAGTACTTTTTTATTTTCTTTATTTATGTTTTGTTTGACACTTTTGTTTTCGTATTCTAAGGGACCTTATTACTGAGGACACTGACGAGACATAGGTCTGTCCGTCTCTCCCTCATTCACAAGGCTCTTATTTTAAAACATATTAATAGCCGAAATGGCTGTCACATTTGTGAAAATGTCAACTGGCTAAGCTAACAGTTATAGCCGGACCACTGATATGTGAGCAATGAGGACGCTCTTTTTTTAGGGGTTCATACTTCAAACGGAAAAAGGAACTCTTATAGGATAACTCCTGTTCGTGTATGTGTCCGTCTGTCACAATCTATTTTCTCCGAATATACTGAACCATTTATATTGAAATTCATTACATAATTTATTTTCTGAGACCCAAATATATACGAGTAGTTTAAACTAGGAGTTTTAAATGTTTTTGCAGATGTAGACGGCAATTAAAAAAATACTAGCTTTACATTCTGACGTCAAATGAAAGGACTGATTATGGGAGTCTCAAATATATAATCTTCAATAAGATCGAGGATCCATGTCTCTTACAGTTTCAGAATAGTTATTGATTACGATTACTGCATGAATCGGCGCCCTATCGAGTTTAATTTTGTCATCAGATAGCAAAATATTTACACAGCACACATTATTAATAATGCATAAGACAGAATTATTACAAGGATTCATCATTACTGTAATGTTCTTATGTATGTAATAATATGAACTTAAATATAACAAGTACAGTCAGGAGAAAAGGTTGTGATTTTATTTTTCAACAAAAACTTATTTTCAGATGAAGGTGCAGCGTCAGATGCGACGCGGCGCAGCTTCAGCGCCGGTGGCGGTGGGCGGCAAACACCCTGTATCGCTGCTGGGCGAATATTGCTCGAAGCATAAACTTGGCCCGCCAGAGTACAACCTGTGCTTCGAGTGCGGGCCTGATCATAAGAAAAACTTCCTGTTCAAAGTAAGTGTACTAGTTTGAAGTGCAGCGCATAGTGATACATGTCTGTGATCATTGTACCATCTATTTAACCTATGTTCGACAAATAAATTAAAAATTGTTATCTTCGACATCTATGTGCCTGTCGAGAAAGGCCTCCCCCCCAGCAGTCTCCAACTCTTCTCGCATCTATTAAGTACTTAGTAACCAGTAGTAGGGTGAATCAACATTTTTGTGTTGTTTACTCTGTCCCCGGTTATCCAAGTGACATCTAAGCATGTTTCATAGAAAAATGCTTAGGTTGTCCAGGAGACAAAATTTGTGTAACCATAGCAACGGGTGGTGGCAAGAAAAAGTTGGTTCACCCAGTAAATATTATGTAGTACCCCTGATGAACGGGAGCAAATCTGTACTGACGTTTAATTAGTGCGAGTACAAGTTAAACTAATTTTATTAGTTGATATCGATAAAAATTACGTACAACCGCAATCTATACTAATATTATAAAGAGGAAAGATTTGATTGTTTGTTTGTTTGTTTGTTTGCATTGAATAGGCTCCGAAACTGCTGGACCGATTTCAAAAATTCTTTTGCCGTTAGAAAGCTACATTATCACTGTGTAACGGCCCCTCTCTCTTCCCATTATTATTACTACTATACTCTTAAATTATTTTACCCCAACTAGATATCCTATCGTTATCTACGTATTAAAACTTATGTATACGCTTATGTATACCTACCCTTGTATGAAACCTATCTACCTATAACCTATGTACTCCTATATATATGGGTCCTCAAAATACCTAGCTCCTAACTTAAGCTGATTTACCTTGTTTACGTCACAAAATTGGCCAAGTGATCGTTAGCGGTCTAAGATAAGGAACCCACGTTATGCCCGTCAAATAACCCTTTGGAACTTTTAGTATGACATGGGAAAAGAGCTCATTGTCATCTAATTTTAAGTTTATAATATAATTTCCTATAGTCATATAATTTAAGTTTATAATGAAGATATGTTAATGATGAATAAATGGAGATGATAAATTGCCTACAGTTTCGTAAGAGTCGTCTGTCCATAGTCTATGATATATTTGTATGGAAAAGGTATTATATTACGTGGCAGAGTTCTGGGGCTCCTCCACCGCCCCAAAAGGTAGCCCCGCGACTCCAGACTTGGGTAGGGCTCCCCCCCACTGGCTTTGAAGAAGCATATACCTTTTCCTTGTTTAAGGTAATAAATGCATTACATTAAGTAAATGAGAGGACAATTCAAAGGGAAGTCAGTTACAGCCTGAGGCCGTTCCTGGATCCAACCTGTGATCACATTGCTTCCGCAATAGCTAGCTGAACCTTGGTAGTAAGCGTAATCTCGATGGTTTATCATAATGACTATTGAGTAGCTACCAGATCCTATGGTACCAGTAAGCCACTAACTTGCATCTGCCTCAGTTATAGTCAGAATGACGGTTTGTAAATGTAAATGTTTGGTAAGACTTTTACCCTTTTAGATGTAGTAAGTATAACTAGCCATCACAGGACCAGGCAATCCAAGGTTATTTCACCAGGGACGACCGCCGACTTCAAAGGAGATTCTACTTTTCAGCAAATAAATATTCATAGTGAGTTTGTTGAGTTTTATTTTGACTCACTCAATAGCAGCTACCAGCGTTTGTAATGTAGGACATATGGATGAAAGCAAACCCTGAAATCTTCCATCCGTCGGTAAGTACAAGAAAGTCTAAGTCAAAAGTCAGTCAATAAGATCTCAGCTTCGATAATTGGGTCAACAAATGTAACCCTTTCCCACAACATAAAATAGCTTAATGAAGAACTTGTAATAGTTAATGGCGACTATACCTACTCCCTATAAACCTATCCTAGCAGCTAAACTATCCATCTATTCTACACGAAATTAGCAAGCTAGGAATCCGGATTCCACATTTACAATTACCGCGGGGTCCCTCTCCAACTGATAAGAGAGGGCCTATCCTAAACTAATACCTACGTCTGAGCGGGCTAACTCAGCTTCTATCCCCTATACCCGTGTGCTCCTGGTATCCATCTGAGGGGATTGGGTTAGATGAATACCAGGGTGTAATATATATATAAATAGATAAGCGGACTAGACATTGATGAGTTTGAAACACCGGTTGTGGCGCTCCAAACCCTTCAACACCCAGGGAGAAATTAGGTCCGACTCTTGAGTTATAATACAGACCCCCACCCTTCTCCAATAGGTGGTACTCTACACTTAAACGCCTCCGAGAAGAGCCAGGCTATCAGTTAACGACCGCAAGGTGACCCGTCTATCTCTTCTCAGAGTCCAGCTATTACTTCAGCTGATGCTCGAATAGGTTCTCATACACTAACACAGCCTAACCCATACACTGTCCCCGCAAAACCCACTAAACCCCAATTTAACTAACAACGAATGTGTAATTATCCAACAATGAGCATTCCATCGCCATATTTGGTAATAAATACACAAAGCCAGACAATCACACAAACCCCCCTTTTAACTATCTCAAGAAATAAATAAAACCCATACATTATTCCCACAAAATCCCGCTAACCCCATTTTAACTATCAAACAACTATGTAATTATCCAACAATGAATATTCCATCACCATATTTGGCAATAAATACACAAAGCCAGACAATCACACAAAACCCCCCCGTTAACTATCACAAGAAACAATTAACCACCCAATAAAAGAAACACGACAAAAGAAAACACAATAAAAGAAAGCACAGTAAGAGAAAACACAGTAAAAGTTACAACGAAAATGATACCTTAACCCCACTAGGAGAACCGTCTTCGAACCCGTAACAAACAAGAATAATCCTTTTCCCACGTCTCGCTCCCCTTTTATACTAAAATAGTAGCTTGGTTTTCCATACTGGTCACCCCGACCTCGATAACCGTAATGTCCCCTCGGACCTCCGCTGCCGCAAGGAACGTTTTAGCCGTTTGGACCGCTTAGGCCGAGAAATTGCTTTGAAAACCTCGTATCTTGTTCCGCCAGAGTCAGTGATGCAAAGAGTATTATTAGTATCAAATTAGTATATAGAAAGTGATGCAGTGATCTTATTTGCGTACTTTAGCAATGAAATGCTTGTTTTTGATGAATTAATAATTAAATAGCCTCGTTTGTGTTTAAAATCATTTTATTATGTAAAACAAGTTATTTTTAACTATCATATTTAAAACTATGATCACATATGTTTTAGCTGCATTTTCTTTAATCCAAAATTAGCTTGAAGGTTACACGTGCCTCGTACATTGACCTCTCATGGTCAGGTGTTCGGATACTTTCGCATTCAGATACTTTAGTAATCAAATGCTTGTTTTTGATAATTTAATAATTCAATAGTCTACTTCGAGTATGAAATAATTTAATTTGATATAAAAAAAATAAGTTAAACTATGTTCACATAAGGTGGAACGTTACAGATTGACGTCTGTAAGGTTACAACTGAGTGACATAGGAAAGAAAGAAAATACATTTATTTACAACATCACAAGACACATCATCAATATTTTACAAAACAAAAGGCAACACTAAAGCTAAAGATAGAATGTGTCATTGCGGTTGCAAATCGGTCACTGGCTCAGCATAACATAGACATAGGCTACTTTTTACCGCGGGAAAATACCTTTTTCCTACGGGGAAATTAATACAAAAATAAACGTGCAATACAAAAAAAACTACAGTACGAAAATAAACTTTGTGAAGAATTATCTTATAAATTTAATATTTTATCTAATTCAAATATACAATGTATAATAATTATATTCATATTTTTATGTCAAAAGTGACTACAGAGTCCAGAGTCAATGCCAGATATCGGTTGTTTATAGTTGCACTAGCCTTCCGTCCGCAGCTTCCCCCGCGATAAATTAATTTTCCCGCGGTAAAAAGTAGCCTATGTCACTCATTGATAATGTAGCTTTCTAACGGCAAAAGAATTTTTGAAATCGGTCCAGTAGTTTCGGAGCCTATTCAATGCAAACAAACAAACAATCAAATCTTTCCTCTTTATAATATTAGTACTTATAGATTAAATATAAATAAGAGGTTTGTACATAATTAAAAGGTATTCAAAGTTGGCCCTTAGTTATGATAAAAATTGCTTTTTATCGATGTCGATAAAATCTTAGTCTATATTTAATGAATCACTAGCACTGGTAGGTACATTTTTGCTCCCGTCAATCCGGGGTATGATAATTAAATACGAATTATCTTGTCTACAGGTAAGAGTAGCGGGTGTAGAATATCAGCCAGCAGTAGCGAGCGCCAACAAGAAGCAGGCCAAAGCCGACGCCGCTCAACTAGCGTTGCAGAAAATTGGTGTGGTCACACCTTAAGCTAAGCTTGTTACTAAATAAGTATCATTTGTCACTTCACCTTTACAGATTAAAACCGGAGGCGTGCCCAGTGCGGTCAATAATACTGAATCAAATACGGTGTGCCGCGCTGCCGGTGTGTGTCACCGTATATTTGATTCAGTGTTATAGAGCGCGCTGGGCACGCACCGTCGGCGCCCCGCGCTCCCGGTTTGTGGTGGCCTTAAATGGTTAGTGTATTCAGTAAGGGTAAGCGGTTAACTTTTATCAAGTGCTATTGTCATGATTTCATATCTCTAATACTATATTTTATCAAGTGCTATTGTCATGATTTCATATCTCTAATACTATATTTTTTAGCATCATGATGATCTGCTTGAAAAAAGGAAGTTATTAATATTTTTAGTTACTTTTTTTCAGGTTCGCTACTAATTTACTTACTGGCCAATTTTATTTTTAACCCCCCGCACAATAAGAGCCAGTGTATGTGTGTGTGTCTGTCTGTCTATCTGTGGCATCATAGCTCTTAAACGGGTGGACCGATTTGGATGCGGTTTTTTTTTATTTGAAAGCAGATTTCTTGGCGATGGTTCTTTCATCAAAATTGGTTCAGCCAACTCAAAGTTATCAGCTCTTTTGTTAGCTGCGGAAGGTATCTTAGACGCATAATGGGCATTTTGTGTTTGAGAATAAAGTGAATAGTTTATTTTCAAACATGTGTGACCTAATTGCGTTGGTTGTTTTTTTTTAGTTCAACATGGTGTGCTCGAAAGGGCGTCATTTTGATTGCTATAATAATTTCGTCTTAGAAAAATGAAATCATGGCAATTGGTGATGTCTATTTTTTTGCAATGTATAGTAAATCGAAAACCATTTCGAGATAAACGCTTTTTAACTCGTTTTCTGTAGTTATTTAATTTTAATATTATGTAATGAATTTATTACACTACAAATAAGCAATGACCTTCATTTGACATTGGTGTAAATTGCGTGACCGGTCCAAGTCGTACTTTATTCTGTGTGGTTAGAATTACTCACAATTTACGCGTGGATTAAACTACGGAGTTTGATTTGGACCCGCTGTCTGACATCTAGCACTTTGACAGCGCCAGTAAAGTGACACTAGTTACAGTGTACCACTACGCAAAAAATAATTAAAGGGGTTGCCTTATCGTACGCATTTAGATAGATTTAGAAATTTGACAGTGTGGGAGCCCTCAATCATAATCTGATGTCATCAACCAAAATAATTTCAATAATTAATTTTGAAAAAAGTAGTGAATTAAATGACAAAATATTGAAATTAGTTTCTTATAATTGACTGTACTATGCAAAAAAAATATAAAAACTACTGGTATTTTTTTTTAGACATTCCCAATTGGCTATAAACTGCGTAAAATAGACGATATCTAGAATACAATGTTTCCACATTCAGCTGCATATTGCTATGTCAGTTGCATTGTCAAACGTTTACTATTTCTTTGTGCGTACTTAACACAGTCTGGTTTATTTATCTTGATAGTCTAAAATCCACTATAGGTGTCAACCTGCACCGATCAAGTAACCAAATTAAATTTATTTTTATGAAATAAAATATGCTAAGAAGTTAAAAAATCAATAAGGGGGCGACGGGGCGTCCATGAATTACGTGAGGCGTAAGGCGTCACCTGACTTTTTTTCAAAAATTTTATATTGAGTATAAATGCCTTGATTTATTTTAAAAAATATATATCTATACTAATATACACCGTGAAATTTTAGTGGTTGTTTTCCCGAAACGAGGTGATTTAGTTTCGATTGTACAATCGATTTATAATTACTATTTTGACTAGAGTAAAAAATCCAATAGGGATGTTTCCTAGGTAAAAAAATAATAATTCTTATTAGTCCGTATTTTACATTATCAAAAAATATTAGACACGTAATTTTTCTTTTGACAATTAAACAATAAATGACGAAGATATGGCGCGTTGAAGTTCCGCGTGACGAGGCGTGACGTCACTTGTTCCTAAAACGCTCATACAAAGTGTAGGAACAAGTGACGTCACGCGAAACTTCAACGCGCCATATCTTCGTAATTTTTTGTTTAATTGACAAAATAAAAAATACGTGTCCAATATTTTTTGATAATCTAAAAGACTGACTAGTTAGGAAAGTAGCCAATTGTGAAAAACGAAAGTCGAAAATGACCGCAAACCAATAGTAACGCTTCGTTGGTACAAGTAGCGTACGATCGTAAGATAGGTTAGGTACCAACGAAGCGTTACTATTGGTTTGCGGTCATTTTCGACTAGAGTCAAAATAGTAATTATAAATCGATTGTACAATCGATACTAAATCACCTCGTTTAGGGAAAACAACCACTAAAATTTCACGGTGTATAAAGCTGAAGAGTTTGTTTGTTTGTGTGTTTGTTTGTTTGAGCGCACTAATCTCAGGAACTACTGCTCCGATATGAAAAATCCTTTCAGTGTTAGATAGCCCATTTATCGAGGAAGGCTATAGGCTATATATCATCACGCTAACACCAATAGGAGCGGAGCGGAGCGGAAGAATGTTTCAAAATCGGGGGTTTTTGAAGTAAAACTTCTATAGGCGCTAATCACAGGAACTACTGCTCCGATTTGAAAAATTCTTTCAGTGTTAACACCGGGGGTTTTGAGGTGGGGCGAGGGTGCGGGGGAGGGGGGTGCGGAGGTTCCAGAGGGGGGATGAAAATTTTATTGATTTTGCCGTAGAATGCACCGTTTTCAAGATATTTGACAAAAACTCCGGGGGGGTGGGGGGGGGGTTGTGAGGGGGGTGAGGGTGCGGGGGAGGGGGGCTGCAAAGGGGGAATTAAAATTTCAATGATTTTGCCGTAGGATGACCGTTTTCAAGATATTTGACAAAAACCCTGGGGGTGGGGGGGTTGAGGGGGGGTGGGGTGCCGGGAAGGGTACGGGAGAGAGGGTGCAGGGGTATTAAAGGGGGATGAAAATTTCATTGATTTTCAGTAGGATGCACCGTTTTCAAGATATTAGACAAAAAAAAAACTTGAAGTAAAACTTCTATAGGCATAGGCACGCTTGACTTGGGACGAACGCGGGTGTGCGGGGGGGTGCTGTGTGGGAGGGCGTACGGTGGGTGCGGGAGGGTGGGGGGTGCGGGTGGGGGTGAGGGTTTGCTGTGCGGGTGGGGGGTGCGAGGGGGAGCGGTTTGGAGGTTGCGGGGGGGGGTACATTTTTTTATATCCAGGAACTGAGGAGAGCCATAATTGATGAAATGGATAAAAAAATAAGCTGCCCAAATTACTAATTCCACGCGGACGGAGTCGCGGGCAAAAGCTAGTAATAATATAATGTACAACTATCATAGACTAAAAAAAAGTATGTACAATAAGAAAAAAAGAAAACAAAAATATAAAATAATGATAATTATAACTAAAACATATTCTGAAAGGTAGTCCCCTTAGGCAAGGTGCCGAAGATACTGGCAGCGTTTCCTCTTTGAATAGCTAAGCTAGTTCTTTGTCTGAGGAAGCTGCCAGCTCTTCGGTCCCCTGTGACGTCGATTGACCTCTTAGAAATTTCCTTAAAGAGCTTTAAAGCGCTAGGACCCCACGGACCAAGGGTCTCGAAACCGAATGGGACAAAATCGTATTCGCTGCCTAGACCCCTGTATTTCAGTCCTTTCGCTTTTTCAGCCGCTTCTGAAGCTGCACCACGTCTGTTGCAAGTACCATGGAGATTACTTTTATAAAGGCTAGTATTTGAGATTATTCAGAGATTTAACCAAATTTTCTCGCATTTTGGCAGATTCTTTGCCAGAAAAAAATTACGTGATATTTGCTGAGACCCTCCTCTCCCTCAAGTAAAATTTGGTGAGATTTGGCTTGACCCCCTCCCCCTTCCTGAATACCTCACATAATTTAATAGGCGCCCCCTAACACTTTTTTTTCATATCATCACTGACCCTGTAAAATAAATACACTAATTGAAATTATAACGCCTACAGAATAGTTGTAGAATACGTATAGATGCTAAGATCAAGTAACCAAATTAATTGGGTATGTATTACAATACCGAAGTACGAAAGACCGAATGTATTAAAACATCGTATGGGTCAAAAGATCGACACGATTTTTTTCTGAAACCGTTAACTTTTTAGGATTATTATAAAACTAACCTAACCTAACCTAATGGGTTCTGTATGATGCCGTTTTAATAAATTCTGAGAAGTTTACGGTTTCAGTAAAAAATCGTGTCGGTCTTTTGACCCATTACATTCGGTCTTTCGTACTTCGGTATTGTAATACATACCCAATTAATTATATGTAGGCTTTATACTGTCAATGTAATTATTTTATTTGGTTATAAAATAAAAGGTGTTAAGTTAAAAAAAATGAAAAGCATTAGAAAGAAGTAATCCATAAGTAATATATTTTACAAAACAAGTTGTTATTATTGCTATTGCAAGTAACGACTGAATAACAATGGGTAAAGTCATTCATTTATAATTGTTATGGACTATGGTATGTGTAAAAAAGCAGGCTTGCCAATAAATATACTTTACCGTTTTTCCAATGCAGAAAAAAACGAAGACTGTCGCATATGATATGTAACACTTAATTCTTTTATGGGTCATCAATCATTCATGACTTTGACTTTGTGTTAAAGCCATAATGACATTATAACGGTTTTACTACCAATTATTTGTGAATGTGTTCAAAAAGCATGTTTCTATGTCACTACTACTAAACTACTTTCTAAATTAGTCAGAAATGTGTAAGCCTAATTCATTTATTTTAATCCATTAAAATAATATAACATGGATACCATAGAAAGTTAACAGTATGTGAATATAATGATAATAGATACCTATTTAATTGGAGTTTATCCATTCAAATCAATTTTGATTCCAATCATTTGGCACGGGCATTGCCGTTCCTGTAAATTGGCTATGGTCTATTTTTTATGTCTATAAAGTACTATGCCATACAATTTTTTACCAAGAAACAAATGAGCGTGTCATATTACTTACTATGGGCAGTAATTTATAGTAAAAAAAAAATAGATTACAGTCATGTGACTGAGAAAGATCAAAGATTTTTATCTACACCCATATATGTAGTAAATCCTCCATTCTGCGCTCAAAAACCATAGATAATGACCAGCATTACGACATTGGATTCTATTATGAACACGGCAGACACTCTGAAATCTGTATCGTAATGAAATTTCATACGTCATTCATTATATTACAGTAGGTACCGGTGCAGGAGGAGCGCGGCGTTCACGTCGTGCAGGTCGTGGGGCAGACATACCTAGTTCTCGTTAATGCAGGTCATCTCAAAGGTTTTTGAACACATGATAGAGGATTTAATATATGGATGTAGATAAAATGTTGTATGCAACTGTACGTAATTAGGCCTTAAAACACTCATGTGACCCTTTATGAAAACGAGGCGTATTTATTTTTCAATGCTCAAACATTTCTGACTATTGTTTTAGTGTGATAATTTCTACAACAATGAATCTTTGTTTCTCCAATGTAAATAAAAAATAGTAATAATATTGAGTTAGGTGAATATAAAGTATGTTTTTAAGGTTAGAAATGTTACAATTGGTACTTTTGGAAGGAGCTTAAGGTTTGATTAGATGTAATTTCAGATAACTCATAAAAATTAAATGTATGTAAATTGTAAAAGTACTGTTTCTAAGTTTAAAAAATAAAGTACTGATTCAAAAGAACTTTTGTTATTATTTCTTTAGAATGGGACAGCTGGATCGTTGTCAAACATGTCAATTAAAATATATGTAAATTTTCAGAAGTACACGAGTTGGAAATTTCATTTTTTGTTGTTTAATAAATATTTTTACACTAGGTTTTGGGTGAATCTACTTTTTCGTGTTGTTACCTTTTCTACTCCAACGACGCATATAACAGCACCGGCGGTTTTACGCCAACGACGGATATATCAGTCACGGCATGCAGAGCGATATCTACCTAACGCATTTCTGTAGAGTTCAACTTCACATTTGACATTCCGATGTCATGGCATATGAGTGATAACTGTTGTATTAATTAGACCAAATTAGACAGAGCATTGAAAAGGTTAACTCGGTTAACTCTTACCCTAGTTGCCCAAGTGACATCTTCATACTGTTTCATAGAAAAATGTTTAGGTTACCATGGGACCAAATTTGTGTACTTACTTAATCATTCCATTGGATGTCCCACAATATAAATAAAAAAAAAAATAATATGCTTATTACTGATACAAATTAAAAAGATACAATTGGAATAAAAACTATCCTGAAAATAACCTAACTATATACACAATTTGCCGAAATCCTGTCATGTGGAAGAGTCCCCATATTTATCCACTCTGGGTTGTTATGCCAATAAGTTAGGCAAGAAATGCAAAAAAAGGAAGGCAAAAGTTCATGTCATCACATTAATAAAATTTATTTAAAACATGAGTCAACTTAATTTAGTCTATCTAACAATATCTACTAGAAATTCTAGTCTAAAATATCGCTACAATGTAGGTTTTGTTGTGCTAAAATTTTTCAAAGCTCCATTTACTGTTTCACTTTATTTGCTCTAGAACTAAATATTATTTTCGATATCCATTACAATCTTGTTGCTTATTACATTTTAACAATCACAGATCTGTTCCAAATTTGACATCCACATTCCACTTTACTTCTTGTCCTGTTGTTTGATTCTGTAGTCAGATAGAGCAGCCTTAATTGCGTCTTCCGCAAGCACTGAAAAAAAAATCCAGTTGTTATTTCATCATTTAAAGTGTTGTAGATAAATAAATAAATATCACGGGACAATTCACACCAATTGACCTAGTCCCAAAGTAAGCTAAGTGAAGCTTGTGTTATGGGTACTAGGCAACGGATAAACATACTTATATAGATAGATACATACTTATATACATATTAAACACCCAAGACCCGAGAACAAACATTCGTATTTTTCATACAAATATCTGCCCCAACACGGGAATCGAACCTGGGACCTCAAGCTTTGTAGTCAGGTTCTCTAACCACTAGGCCATCTGGTCGTCTAAATATCCATATAAAAACCAGTAGATCCATATAAAAACAAAAATAGAACATGAGATTTGTGTCTTTGGTATTAAAAATAATTTTCTTATCCATAACTGTTATAAGATGCATAATTAACTATAATATATTATTATGCTCTATGACCACTTACTAGAGCAATGTAGCTTGACCGGCGGCAAAGACAATTCCTTGGCGATATCAGTATTCTTCAATTTCAGCGCCTCATCAACTGTTTTTCCTTTGACCCATTCTGTGGCAAGCGAGCTAGAGGCGATAGCGGAGCCGCAGCCAAACGTCTTGAATTTAGCATCTATGATCTTTCCCGCATCATCCACTTTAATTTGTAATTTCATAACGTCACCACAAGCTGGCGCTCCCACTAAGCCCGTGCCGACGTTCTTGTCTTTCTTATCAAGCGACCCCACATTCCGCGGATTTTCATAGTGATCGATAACCTGTAAAATGAATGTAATTGGTAAACATTACGTCGCAGCCCAATCGATGGACCTCGACATTGCACAAGAAATTTAATAACAACTTACTCTTTCGTGATACGATGCTTTCTGGATAGCCTGGACACCGCTGAATGCATTCAGATTCGTTAGACTGACGCATCTGCGGAAACAGGACACGAAGTAAGCCATTTTGCAGAATAATTTCGAATATTATTACGGATTGTTACGATGCGCCGTATGAGTATGATTTCGATTCGATCAGAGGCCCTACCACGAAGTGCATAATTCGAACTTCGTTTCGTGCCGTCCCGCTCACGCTAATGGTATTTATTACGAGAGTGAGAGAGACCGCACGATCCGAACTTCGAATTTCGTAGTAACCCCCCAGAAAGGAATGTTCCAAAACTACGTCTTAAATATTCTATTTCGCCACGTTTTGCAATGTCGCACATGAAGAAAAAAATGAAGTGAAGTAACTATTTTACCGTGTATAAAAATGGTATTTTTAATACGTTTTCCAGAAGTAATAAGTTTATTTCCATAAATCCATAATTAACTTAAAGTCGTTAACAGTATAAATAAAAAAAATGGTACAAAATAAATTCTCATCTAATCATCTTTGAAAAATTAATGTTTTCGAACGTGTCATCAGTTGTCAAAGTGACACTAATGAAAGCGTTTCCAAATATTGCTAATGGCTTCAAGACAAAAACGGTTCAATATTATTTTCATTGCGATAAAGAATAATCATTCATGTTTGTAGCTATAAATGTACAAATTACTATCTCATTTTAATTAAATTTCATATTGATGTGTAAATAAAGTAAAGAATCTTAATTAGGTTAGATGAATGCAATCAAAGTTGTCATATTACATCATACTATGAAAGAGAAATTCAACTTACTTAAATGACTTACTTCGTAAACACTCAGCATTTATAAAACTTCGTACATTATCTAAAATCATGACATACGGTTTTAGAGCGTTTTCTAGGGTAGTTGTCCCAATCCTCGGCAACGCTGTCTGTTTATCACGAGCACAATTAAGTACTGTGTGAGTAACTAAAAAAAATATGCATTATTAATCGTTATGCAATCCGTGAGTTATTGCCAAGTGTATGTTATTTGAACACTTGTCGTGCCGGTAACATTATCTGTCAAATTGTGACGTCACTGTCAGTCATACAAGTCAAAGTCAAGTCAAGTCAGTGTTAGAGCCAATTGTCTTTTTACAAGTTTTTTTACATATTTACAGCAAAATGGCTTCTAACAATCCGGATTACAAATCAGCTACATCTATCCATGAGTTTACGGTAAAGAAAATTAAAGGTGAAGAGGTAAAACTGGACGTTTACAAGGGTCATGTTTGTATCATCGTCAACGTCGCCTCACAGTGCGGTTTAACAGCCAATAATTATAAACAACTGAATGAACTTTACGAACAATACGCCGAGAGCAAAGGTGAGGCTTAATTAGCACGTTAAATAACGCCTAAAATGTATTTTGTTTCTGTGTTTCGAGTTTTCTATTGATTGTTTTTTTTTTCAGGTCTTCGTATTTTAGCGTTCCCCTGCAATCAGTTTGCCGGCCAGGAGCCTGGAAACCCTGAGGACATTGTTTGTTTCGCAGCCGACCGCAAAGTGAAGTTTGATTTATTCGAAAAAATCGATGTCAATGGAGACAATGCCAGCCCACTGTGGAAATTTTTGAAGGTAAGTACACTAAAGAGAATCTAAATAAAGTTCCAGAACTATCGCGACCCCCTGATAACACCACATGAATAAATACGGAGCAGAAGAAAAGCTTCCGAACAGTGCTCGAAATTCTTACCTATTATCATAGGGTTGTCGCTCGGTAAAAACAAAAATTAAAAATCAACATATTTTATTCAAACAAGTACCTAAGTATCTAATATCTGTATATCTACAAACACTACAACAGGTAGGTATCTTTAAAACAACCCAATACCCGAACTATGTAGCTAAACGCTAAACGGCCGTGTCGTCGCTGGCGGCACACCTGAACTTTGTCTACTCACTGAGCTAGTTCAAACCGGTTTGTCTCTGAGCGGGCGCCGGAGCACGCCCCCCCCGTCTTGTCTGTGACAGGTCACGCACACATATGTTGTGCGTGTAGTAGTGTAATGCGTGCGCGATGTTGTTTGAACTTTTTATTCTGCTCCGTATTTATTCATGTGATAACACTGCATATCAACAAATTCCATCTATATTTTAGTATGGAACATGCTATAATTTTATTGCTATACTTTCCAAAGTTTTTTTTTTTTAATTTGTCATGCATCTAATATGACACAGGTCTATGATGAGGCAACTAGTGGATCTTTGGACTTAGATAAGATACTATTTTGATTTAAAAAGTACCACCTGGTTGGTTATCAGATATTTATAGAAATATTTACTTGTGTAAGAATGTTGATTGACAATTATTGATTATGCTCTATTCCAACCTTGACTGGCAACACCGTTGTTTCATGATAATGAAAATTAAATTGAACAAAATCAATATCCAATTATGGAACTGTTGTTCAATTTCCCACACCCAAACCAAATTATACTTTTCCGTGTCTTCTATATTTAACTAACAATTACTACCTAGCAATTGATATAATTCACATTGCTAGTTTTCCTGTCATAATTCTGAAAGTATGGAAGCATTTTCTTATTCAACTTAATTTAAGGCTATATATTTATGGACTCTGTCTGAAAGAAATAGGTAATTTTTTTTTTTTTTATTTTTATTTATCAGTTAAATTAGAACTGTCTGAAAATTTACGTCCTGCGCTCGGCCACTACTTAAAACATTTTTCTTTCAATATTGTAAGCAAGGTATGTAAATGAGATATATTATTTTTTGCCATAAATTCTAGCAAACAGGGAGTCGTAAAACATGATTTGTGAAAAATAGACTTGTAAACATATTTGATAGTACACAGGAAAAAAAACATTTGGCAGGAAAAGATACAATAAAATATACATAGAATAGCATAAATTGAACTCGAAGTAATGTTCAAAAATATATTATTTTTCAAATTAAACTACAAAATGTCAGGATTTTTTCTTAGTTTACTTTTTACAAGCTTTTTTATGATTTACTTTATACTTCTTACCAGGATGCTTTGTGTGATTTTATTAAGAGATTAAAACAACTGAGGAAAAGTGTAGATGAGGCTAGGGGAGTATCTCATTGATTCAGTAGTAGCCTATTCACTCTAGCCTTGAAGAGCTAGGTTGTATTTATCTGGAAATACAGACGACGGGAGCAAATTCCATTTCTTAGCAGTTCGCAATAGGAAAGATGAAGCAAACCGCTTCGTACGGGCCAATTTATATAAGGATGAAGACGCTCCCCCCCCGCCTGGATGTCTGTTGGTAAAACAGGGATGGAGGAATTAAATTATGTGATTCCTGCACACACTCACCAAAATGAATCTGATAAAAAACAGACAAACAAGCAACTCCACAACAGTGTTCGAGGCTCTGTAGCCTGCCACCGGATTGTCTAGGATTGTGATATAGTCTGTGGGCACCCTGTCATAAATCTTATTTCTCTTTCAGCACAAGCAAGGAGGCTCCCTCGGCAACTTCATCAAATGGAACTTCACCAAGTTCATCATTGACAAAAATGGTGTCCCCGTTGAACGCCATGGGCCTAATGTCGACCCAGTCAACCTTGTAAAGTCACTTGAAAAATACTGGTAAAGGCTATGGTTGCGCTCCTTGGAAGTCCCCACTGGTTTCAACATCACTTGTTTATATGTAAGAATTTTATTGGGAAGGGAAATCAGTCTTTATGCTCCTAGACCTTTTACCCGTATGATCAATATGATATCTACTACAAAGTTTATTGCACTATGAACCTGCCTCACTAAAATAAGCAAATACTTGGCAAATGATACCAACTACAGTTATGTTCTGGGCCCAATTGCATAACAAATTACAAGCTAATTATTAGCTATTTTGTATTGAAATTCACTAATACTATTTTGCTTGTAATTTGTTATGCAATTGGGCCATGGTGGTTTTTTAATATGCAATAATAGTAGTTTTTTCTACCATGCATCCTAAGGGTTAAAGTTCTTGATATCCATAAAATTTCTACAAGCTTTCTTTACTAATTCATTTATTAATATATTTCATTAAAACATTTGGCGCCAAGCCTTGCATTTGAAACCTATATTCTTGAAAATGGCACCTCTCTTCAGGTAAATACCCCAGTGCCCAACGGTGCCCCAATAACCGACACTTTCAATCTTAATTCGTAGCAATAAAGGCGACAAGCAGGGTGTCGATTATTGGAATTAAAGTGTCGAACACTAGGGTATTTACCTTTATATGCTTGTTCTCTTTATTGTGCTTGTGGCTTCATTCAGACCGAGAACAAAGTGTGTACAAGTAGTTTGAATAGGAACTGTCTCTTTCATACTACTACAGTAGAAAGAAAAAATTGACTAGAAATACTTTTTTGGTACTCATACGAAGGAATTAGTGGCGTATGTTTTTGTCTTATAGAGACCCTGTAGACGTGTGTAATTTAGTTTTAAGCTTGAAAATTGCAATTCACTTGTTTTCAAATCTATATTCGACACATGACTTGCATTTTTTTGTCTGTGATTATCTTCTTGATTCAAATAAAATTAGTCACTGTTTTTGTAATCACTTTTTATTTTTAATGGAACACTTTGTTTTGAAAATGTTCATAATAAATGTTTTTCGTTGATGTCTTTGGTTTTTTTTTTTGGATATTTATTATATTCAGTGCCCTGAATTAGGGGCGATGCCCCCGGTTCTGGCCACTGGGGCCGGTTTTTGCCATTTTCAACTTTAAATTGAGTTTACTAAGGTACAAACGTCTGAATAGACAATCAGGCTTAAAGTGGCCAGAATTGGGGCAGCTGCTTTTGTTGACTTCCCAGTGTCTTCAATAGTACTGTGTTTCATAAAGTTACTATATTTATATTATTACTATAAAGTCGTGGTTTGACCAACGGCCTCTCGAGCAGGGAATCATGGCTTCGAGCCGGCTCGAACCACGGTGAGTTTTTTGAAATTTATGCGCGAAATTAAATTTGAAATGTACCATGAGCTTTACGGTGAAATTCAATAAGGTGTGTGAAGTTCCCAACCCGCATTGCGCCCGCGTGTGAACTACAGCCCAAGCCCTCTCATTCTGAGAGGACGCCCGTAATCGGAGGTGATGATGATGATGATTACTATGAAGGCTATTTAAGGCACTGGGTGTCTCGTTGAAAGTTAAATTAACGCTTATTGTACGTTTGAGATTGGCAAGAAATTTGCCGGTATCCCACTAATATAAACATGAAAGTTTGTATGGATGGATGGTTGGATGTGTGTATGTTTGTTACTCTTTCACGCTGAAACAGTTTGACGGATTCTGGCGAAATTTGGTTCACAGATAGTTGACAACCTGGATTAACATATAGGATACTTTTTATCCCGGAAATTGCATTGTTCCAAAACCCAGCCCTCAAAAAAGGTTGTGGTCACAGCCACCCGAAAATCCGCCAAGTGCGAGTCGGAGTTATTATCAGCCTATCGATCTCAATAGCCCGTGAAAGTGTGTCGCTGTGGTGTGTCGTCACAAGTCTATTAGGGTTGTGGGTTGTGGGCATGTCCAGTCGCAGAATGAAAAGGTTCGTCACTTTTCGACTCTATGACAACGAGTTAAGGTTGAAAATTGACGAACCTTTTTAATTCGCTACTAAGTATCCATCGTGCCGGTGGATCCGCCCTTGCGCAGGATAGCGGTAGGTACTTATATAAACAGATTCTTTGCAGACTGAGTCGCGGGCAACAGCTAATGTGCACTTGGGAGTTTTCAGAAAAAAATGTACCTACCCGTTTTCCTTAATTATCCTTAATTTTTCCATACAAAATTTATTACTCAGTTTTGTGACGGTCCATACAACATGTATGGTTAACTGCGTCACAAAACTGACAATTAAAGGAGGGACACTTTTTTTATTGCTTAAATCGATGGTGCTTGTGATTCTGAGTAGAAATAACCCAAAATTTGTTAGGTTTTTAAAAAAAGTACAGGGTACACTTTTTTCTGAAAATGCCCACTTAAGTAATTGTAAAAACACAGCCGTCTTGTTCCAGCCAAGCGATTGATAAACAAGGCCAGTACCTACTTTATCAGTTGCACTTGTTTATGTCTGAGTCAGAATTCTGTAACCGTACCTACGTGCTAAAAAGTCGCGAGAATTGTACACGAATTACTTACCTAATTAAGTAATATAAGTACCTAGGTTTAGCAAACGCTAAGGCCCTCACATTAAACTTTATAGCTACCTAAACAGTTATAAATTGTAAGTTGTAAATCTTAATTACTAATTAAAACACGAGTCAGTCATTAGTAGACATTGGGATGAGCCTTAATTATTTTCCTGATAATTCGCTGTGTAAATAAATAAATTAATAAATAAATAAAAAAGCCTTATTTATTTACAAAGCGAAATAACAGGAAAATAAGGCTCATCCAAAGCTCAGCCCATCCCTATCCTCTCGCAAACGATTGAATTACTTTTATTACTTACCGCTCGCAAACCGTGTTGGGCCGTTCCTGAATTTAGCCCCAGTATAGTTTGGTCAATATTTATGTCATTCCTAATTAAATTTTCATGAATAAGTATGACGAGCGGAGGCAGAACGCTTGTTTGCTGTCGCCTATATACGGCAGCAAGCAAATAAATCTTGCAGAAATAATGCTATTGTAAGGAAATATTCAAATATGTTTGCGGCCTTCAGGACAAACGAACATTGAGATGCTAAACATTCCATACTCATTCATTAAAGTAGGGTCGGTAATGTGTATGCCAGTTAGGTATACCTTTAAACAAGCAATTCAATTCTCAGAAACGGCTCCAACGATTTCGATGAAGTTTGATATGTGGGGGTTTTCGGGGTTGGTCAAGGCTTGGTACCGAGTTTCAGTCCGAGCGGAGCTCGGTCGCCCAGGTACTGCCAGTTATTTGTCTAACGCGCGGCCGTTCGCTTTCACCATCTCTTTCTGTCACCCTCTTATACCGTTCAATAGAAAGAAATAGTGAATCCGATAGCAAGCGCCCTCGCTTTAGTTAGAGTCTAAGTTAGACAGTTAGTTAGTTAGACAATATGGCCACAGGTTTATTAAAATGCAATTAAAGTAAATCGCCAAACTCAAGTGGCAGTGAGCAGGGCACATCGCTCGTAGAACTGATGGCCGATGGGCCAAAAAGGTTCTCAAGTGGCGTCCACGGACCGGAAGACGCAGTGTAGGTAGGCCTCCAACAAGATAGAGCGACGACCTGGTTAAGACTGCGGGATCGCGTTAGATGCGGATGGCACGGGACCGATCTGTTTGGCAAGCCTTATGTTCACCAATGGACATCTTTCAGCTAAAATGATGATGATGGTGATTTTTTATTAACAGGTGCGGTTAAAGTACGACCTGTAATCGATACGGAATGAATGACAATAATGTACGACCTGATAATTAACCTTCAAACCCTCATGTAATTGCCATAAGGGTGTGAATTACCAGGTCGTCGTGCATCATTGTCGCTAACCGCACCCTATAGAAGGGCCAGGTAGTCAAACTGCCCTGAAACTACACGAACCTAGGTACTTTATTTGATAAAAATAATTTACGAGTATATTATATGTAAGTAGTCCCTGAAGCCTCATTGTCTGGTAGGTAGTCATTAAAAATATATTAAATTAATGTAGCCGAACTAAGTATATAGAATAGGGATGTTTCCTAGGTAAAAAAATAATAATTCTTATTAGTCCGTATTTTACATTATCAATTATCAATTTTTTTTTAATTTTAACAGCCTGTGTAGCATGTATTGGATTAATTTTTAGTGTTTTGTTTAGTGGCTTCTCAATATGCAAGTAGGTACACAAGTACGACTACGACGGTACTGGCTACACGACTCGTTCGCTGTGCTGATATAACACCAGTTGTTTTTTCCGTCTGGGGTAGGCTAAAAGACTAAGTTTACGACCGGATGGCTTAGTGGTTAGGGAACCTGACTACGAAGCTTGAGGTCCCGGGTTCGATTCCCGTGTCGGGGCAGATATTTGTATGAAAAATACGAATGTTTGTTCTCGGGTCTTGGGTGTTTAATATATGTATAAGTATGTTTATCCGTTGTCTAGTACCCATAGTACAAGCTTTGCTTAGTTTGGGACTAGGTCAATTGGTGTGAGTTGTCCCGTGATATTTATTTATTTAGAAGCTTATGGACATAACACATTAAAGATGCAAAATTGAAGCAGGATGTAGCAGCCTGTATTGAATTAATTTATCTTCGCAATATCCTAGTTATATTGCGAAGAGAAATTAATTCAATACAGGCTATACAGCATGTTAAAATTAAAAAAATTTGGCAAAGAGTGATTTAAAAAAAAAGGCCTTATCTCAAAAACCGTGCAATTGACGACTTAATTACTTACTTTCGCTGGCTCAGCGACCCAAAGTGGATCTTGGCCTCCGACATCAAAGTGCGCCATTCCTTCCTGCTCTGTGCCAAGTCTGACCAATCGGACTCGTCCAGCTCTTTCAGATCTTTAGCAACTTCATCTTTCCACCGGTATCTTGGTCGACCCACAATTGACGAGATTTAATTTTTTAACACCTGAAAATTACTACAGGAATCGAAAGGGTTTTGAATTTATCAATACTACCACAGAATATATATGTTCCCTTTGCCCTTTTCACCAGAAAAAAGAACTGTAATAATTTTAAATTTGGTAACAACCTCAACATCAGATTTACGTCATCACTTTTTTATAATAGAGACTAGACAAAAGTAATGGATCATTGTGTGGTAGTTTTGAAGTTAAGCCCTTTAAGAATAAGCACATCTTAAAAATGTTATAAATTAATTAATAATCCTAGTGCAAATTTAAAACTATCAGCGTCTTTCTCTTTCCAAACAGAATACAGAGAACGAATCAAATATGAAATATAAAATCTTGTCAATTCGGCATAATAGTAAATGTGGTCAAAAATGTTCAGAATTACCCTAATTATCACCCCTTAAAACCCCTACACTCGACTGCCAAACACCCTGTATAGGAGCGACCTTTATGGAAACAATAAATTATTCATTTTAATACATTACACGTGAATACGACTTGACCATGACATGACCGATAGAGAAAGATTAAAAATTATAATGATTTCAATATTATTGTAGAACCAAATTAGAATACAACTGTCCCGGCGATAGTGCATAATTTGGGTTGGGCTCCGTAGCTCAAAATAGCATACTTTACAATTTTACAAGTATCCTTTCGTTCTCCGTCCGTTTGTCTAGCTTAAAACGTTAGTCTTTTGCCTCTCTCTTTGTCCCAGCAGCGCTCCTCTCACGAAAAAAGTTTGCTTTTCGCGCCCCTTGCCTCAAGACCTTGGCCTCACGCAAAGAGTATTGTAATATTATGTGAACAAGAGTGGCAACTCTATGGTCAAATATGCATGTATGGAAGGTGCTGCTGCCCTACGCCCTGGTGAAGAACTAATGTGACGTATCTATAGATGTATACCTATCTATATGTATATGTTGGTAGTGATGTACAGCTATAATTACGCGTAATTTTAATTGATAGGCTAATTGCCACTATTCGTATTTTAGCCGTCTAATTCAAATCAGCATGTACGAAGTATAAGCGGCTAAACTCGATTTGCACTATACGGCTAAAATACGAACATTGGCAAGCGGCCTATCAATTAAAGTCCTTGACCGTACAATTTGGTACGCCATGGCCATGGCCGATAAATGACAACTGACAAGTTTGACAAGTCAACCAAGATGGCCGCTAATTTAGTTCTTTAATAAAACACCAGAGATCGCTGTAGTCGCATGAAAAGTGTGATATATGTAAGTGTGCCCCCCCTGGCCTCACGCCACTTAAGGCTGCGTTTCCACCAGAGATGTGCGAGGATGCGTTGCGAGGGATGTGTCTGTCATGAACCAATAGAAACACTTCATTCACTTAGGACCTTTTAAATGAAGTGTTTCTATTGGTTCATGACAGACACATCCCTCGCAACGCATCCTCGCACAGCTCCGGTGGATACGCAGCCTAACGCTGTTAGATAGAGGGTCCACTGAAAAGAATATTGTTACTATACTATATAGAAGTCTGGCTCTACTGCAGGGGGGGGGGCACACTTACATATATCACACTTTTCATGCAACTACAGCGATCTCTGGTGTTTTTTGAAGAACTAAATTAGCGGCCATCTTGGTTGACTTGTCAAACTTGTCAGTTGTCATTCATCGGCCAATTCGGCCATGGCCATGGCGTACCAAATTGTACGGTCAAAGACTTTAATTGATAGGCCACTTGTCAATGTTCGTGTTTTGGCCGTATAGTGCAAATCGGGTTTAGCCGCTTATACTTCGTATATGCTGATTTCATGGACTTAATACCTAACCAGGACTGAGTACTAACTTTTATTAGTCAATCAAAAGTGACCCATATTACCAAGCCATACAGTTTAATAATGGCAACTAGAGACAGCGGTCCGAGAGATTACATACAAACTAGAGAAACTAGTGGATTGTGTCCCACTCGCACCATTACTTGATCAACCTAATTAGAACGACATGCAATCCACTAGTTTTTTTTTTACGGCCTCACTTTTTTGTCGCAGTACTCAGTCCTGGTTAGGTATTAAGTCCATGGCTGATTTGAATTAGACGGCTAAAGTGCGAATAGTGGCAATTAGCCTATCAATTAAAATTACGCGTAATTATAGCTGTACATCACTACCAACATATACATATAGATAGGTATACATCTATAGATACGTCACATTAGTTCTTGACCAGCCGTAGGGCGGCAGCACCTTCCATACATGCATATTTGACCATAGAGTTGCCACTCTTGTTCATATAATATTACAATACCACTGAGGCCCTACCACGAAGTGCATAATTCGAACTTCGTTCCGTGCCGTCCCGCTCACGCTAATATGATTTGACACGAGAGTGAGAGGGATAAAACGATACGAACTTCGATTTTCGAATTTCGTAGTAGCGCCTCAGCAATACTCTTTGCTCTACTTTAGGGTCAAAATAGTTGCCAACTACGAATACGACATATTTTTTGATTAATATGGCAACATGGTTAAGTGCATTATGTTGGTACTTGGTGTACAGTTATCTAGTTTTTCTCTTTCTTTTAGTTTTGTTAGACAAAGACAAATGTTATCAACTTCCGGATACAACGGCGGTAACTATTTTTAGCCAATCGCAAAGCGTAATTTAAATTTATTCTAGCGTCGTTGACGTTGACATTGATGTGTGGCGTGTGGCGTTAAAAACTAGAAGCGTGTGCGTGAATGAACCAAAGTGTTGTGTTGTGACTTTGTTGTGCGTCGATCTAAACATAAATCGTAAAATCTGTTGAATTCCATACAAATTCAATGGCTATTGAATACACTTAGCTTCTAATGGAATCGTGTGTGGTTATAGTGCCAGGGTAATTTTAAATCCAACTACATTGTGTAATCATTTAATTGTACTATGATGTCTACAAGAAGCGGAAGAGTTAGGCCGAGTATGGTGGATTCTAGTCCACCGCGCGGTCGGAAAGGTATATCGCCGCCTCGATCTCCCGCCAGGACGCGAAAAAGCTCGCCTCCCGCGCGGTCGCCCTCCCGCAAATCGCCGGCGCGCAAATCTCCCAGTCGCAAGCCAGCGACCGCCTCTAAGTTTCCCGCGCGAAAATCACCTTCGAGGACGACTAAAGAAGCGATCGAGACAGTCGAATCGAAAAAATCGCCGGTGAAGCGTCCTGCTGCGCCTGAGGTCGAAGTAAAACTCCAAGATGTTGTCAACACAGAATCGTACCGGAGCGTACGTACGCGGCGAGCGGAGTATTCTATTAAAGACTATGCATCGGCTTCGACGTTTTCAGTCGAGGATACGTTAAACGGGTTCGAAAGCGAACTTTCCAGGGATATTTACGGGATTCGGAGCCGTAAGCCAATTGAGGAAGTAGTACCAAGAAGATCTAGTAGGCTGCGTGAATCTAGTGTGAATGCTCCGGATATTAGGCGTAGTCTCAGCAAATCCGTCAGTAAGTCTTTAAGCAAATCGATCAGCCAGTCAATTGGCACATTTTCAGATGAGGAGAACTCCGAAGTGGAGTTCCAAAGAGAGAAATCAAAATCGGTGACAAGGAGACTAGCTACCCCACTGAGAGAGAGTGTGAGTAGACTTTCACAAGGACAAAGCAAATGGGAGTTTGGAGGCAGAATTGGTTCAGCTATACTCACTTTAGTAATTCCTGTCACAGTGCTAACAATTATATTATCATGTGCAAAGGCATGTTCCATTCAGCCACTGAAAAATTTATCAGCATTAAAAAGTGTGTCACTGTGGTTCAGCTTGCAGACTGCACTTGTTTTCTCTGCACATGTAGTCATTCAGGCTGTATTTGCTCTGCTACCAATTTTGGGAATAAAAGCAGACAGAATGGATGATACCAACCAAACTTATTGTTTCAATGCATTTTCTTCAAGCCTGTTTACAATTATTACTCTATTTGCCTTGGACTTCTTTCAAATATTTAGCTGTGACACTCTCTTAAAAGAATATTTGAGACTGGCCGTTGTGTCCTACATATTTGCTCTTGTGTTATCTGTGGCACTATACCTGAAAAGCGGTAAAAGTGATGAATGGAATTCCTATGGAAGCACAGGATATGTACTCTACGATTTCTGGATGGGCAGGGAAATTCACCCGTATATTAAAAGTTTGGATGTCAAGATTTGGGTGTCAAGAATATCCAACATAAGTGCTGTGAGTATTAAAAAATCTATATGCATAAATAATACTGCATTTGTATGCAGAAATGTTGCTTAAACATTCATGTTGTAGAATCAACCTACTTAAAGCTATGACATACTTTACCTACATTCTTTAAACATAGCTCATTTAGAAATCTTTTCAATGGAATGTTTTTTTTTTCAGCTGATCCTGGCAGTACTGATCTTCAAAAAGGGCTTTTACCTAAAAACAAAAGACATGGTAGAATTATCTCCCGATAACTATAAAGCCATCTGGGACAAGTTGCAACTCCAGCCAACTCTCATACTATTTTCAATGATGCAAATCAATTATCTGCTCAACTTTATTATGCGGGAATACAGAGTAACAACAACCTTTTTCTGGCAATCTGAAGGTTTAGGTTACTACCAAATTGTGTCCAGCGCCCTCTATCCATTCTACTTCACAACTATTTCAAAGTTTGTGGCAGATGCTGACATTTCCCTTTCTAATAACATTTTGATTGTCTCTGCTGTTGTTTATGTCCTGGGCTTCATACTGATGGTGATAAGCAACAATATAAAGCACGAGTTCAGAAAAAATCCATTGCATCCAAACCTGATGTGTAAGTAGATTAATGTAATTTACCAATGCTATTGTAGGCTTTTTAAGCGACTTTTTAAAGTTACAATTATTATGCTTAAATTTTTCACTATGACTTTTAAGTCATAATTAGAGGCTGGAATTCTCGTGGCACTTCTGAGGCATAGGGACTTCTCATTTATCAAGTCCCTATCATAACAGTTCAAAATGTTTTTTTTTTTACATAGCACTGACCCGTGAGTGACCATTATCTCACCTGATGAAAAGTATTTATAAAAATTTCATTGATAGCAGTCAATAGAAGTCCCACTCGCCTTCTGAAAGAGCCATCATTTTTGTTTCCTAATAAGGAAATGTCATAGTAATGCCATGTAGTATGTTAATTATGATAACTATGTTATGAGATTTTATTGTCACCTTTTTTGCATATTTTTTTCCTTATGCATTGAAAGCCTCATAGTTTCCATATACACATAATAAGGAAAACTAACACTATTCCTTTACATAGTGATAATCTATTTTTACAGATCTGGATTCCATGCCAACGTTCCACGGAAAGAAGCTGCTGACCTCCAGTACTTGGGAATTACTTCGCCATCCAAATTACTTGGGCGATATACTGATACACATATCTTTAGCCATTCCCGGGATAGTGTCACAGCATTATATTGCCGCGTCGCCTGCGCTGCTAACCATTGTAATGCTCTTGCACAGAACATTGAGAGACCACAGCCGTTGCAACCGACGCTACGGCTCGGCGTGGCAAAGATACTGCAAACGCGTACCTTCCGCCATCTTGCCTAAGATACTTTAAGAAACTGCATAAGTTACCAATAAGTTTTTATTTTACATGTCAAAATGTGTAAATTGTAAGTCTTTTTTTTAGTTTCAATTTAGAATTAACAACTTGAGATATAATGCATAAAGAGTCTCAATCATCACAAGTGTTTACAGAATTGTAAGGTCTTAAAAATTACTTGGTACATCTAAGGCCTTTTTAACTCAATGTGAGAAAAATCATGCAGGTAAACAATGAGGAATCAAGGTCATGGGTCAACCACCATTGTTCTGTCACAACATACAACATAATACATTTATATATATTTTTTTCGGCTGGTTTGTGTATGTCATGAGGTAGTTTTCAAGATCTCATGGCCTATAATATTTATTGATGCTTAGTTTTTTATGACTAATTTATTTATAAGCAATATTTTGGGTTACTATACTAATTTTTTTACAAGCTCAATACTTAATCAAAATTTTGCCATTTTGGACCACCGGATTGTTAGACTTAGCTCTCTAGTTTAACTGTATTTTTTAAGTTAACTGATTTTTAGTATTTTGGCAATTGAAATTTACTTTAATGTAGTTTGGATTCTGTTTAAATTAGTATAATAGTTATTATGTCCAAAGGAATGCAATTTAAACTCAAATTTTCAACTCTTTTATACAATGTATAAAAAATTTTAAACTTTTATTTTAGCTGCTATTGACCCAGTTATTAATATTTTAATTATGGTATTAAACCTGAATCTATGAAATCTATTATTAATTAAATTAACTTAGATTGTATGTAAAATTAGCATAATTATATTTTTATTACTTTCTTGGACGCTTGCCGTGGACATGTATTATGCTCTTTTTGAGTTAATTCTGCCGATGCTTGCATCTTTATGTTAATACTAACGCCCTCTATTTGATAAACTAATCAATAGTTTAGAAAATTCAGGTGCTATATCTCAGTCTTGCGTATGGCGGAAACTTTGTTAGAGTGAGATTAAACGTTAAACGCTACTCAAATAGAAGCCCCCGTATGGCAAACTTTTCCACCAAAGCATTATATAGGCCTCTAACATTTTAATGTTCTTAAACTTCCGTTACTTAAACTACTTTAATTAAGATACCATGTAAGATCATCTAATTAGGCATTACTTGATATTTTGTAAATTAGATATCAACCATCGTGCCTGTTTACTTGCTTTTAAAGCAATATGTTTAACTAGAACAGTAATGTTGATTGACAGCTTAGAAAAAACTGTTTTGGTTGATTTTTTAAACTTGGAGTTCTAGATTTCTGTATTATTTGTGTGTAGGCACACAGTTCAAAGATTTGAATGCTCAAAACCTTTTGTTTTAGGTATATAAATTAACAGTTCCGCCTTGAATACCCAATACGGATCAGTTATTACTTAAATTTTGTATACATTTTGACTAAGAAAGTAATTTAATTGTTACACCGGGTTGTGTAATATCTGTTGTAAATGTGGTATGTATGGTTTCTGGCATCCCATATGATTACATCACGATGACTAAATTATACTTATCAATAAATCGTTGACCGTAGGTTCAACTCAGGCAAGGGACAAAATACGATTTTTCAGGAGAGGCTGACAATGTTTGTTTTTGGGTTAAATCACTCGTATCATTTTTTCTAATTAACCTTTCTTAGATTTTTTTATACCTATTATCTTATATTTTAGTTCTCTATCTGCTTGTGTAACATATGTTTAAATAATTTACCTATTTAACAAAATAGATGTCCCTTACACCAACGTATTTCGTTTATAACGTCCCTTACAGACCATACATGACTCGAAAGTACATACCTTACCTTAATCAAAGTAGGTCTGCGATGGCAATTACGCCAATTGAAGTTGCTGTTTTTTGATATTTTTCAGATACACTGTTAATGGGGTGAATGCGATTTTGAATCCTAAAAAATAAACATCCTTTTTAAGCTAGATTTTTTTCATTTAAACCATTCGAAAGACCGGAAAATTCTGAACAAAACTGTATACTCAAATCATTTTGTCCCTTCCTTCAATTATCTAAACCTGCGGTCGACGAAATACTTGGCTCGCTCAAGTCATTGTGATTATAAAATTAATACAATTTTAATAATGATAGCGACTTGGTGACCCATATGGCTAATTTTACATATCAAACCGCAAATTTATTTTGAAATGTAGTATTTAAGTATTAGAATAAGAGCTCAAACAAGCAGTTGCCCACAAAATGCGAGACCATATAGGAAAAGACGCCGAGCGTAAGCGCTACGCGTCGCGACCGAAATTCTTGTGCGGTTTGAATTATGCTCTCGTCGTGTAGCGTCAACGCTTCTAGGCTTTTTACAGATAGACACTTGACGATATGTCTATCTATTTTGTGCTAAGCCTGTCTCATGTCACGGGTCGGCAACCTTCGAACAAAAACTACAAAAAAAGCCGCTAAGTCCGGTTGCGAATCACAAAGAATTTCGAACCTGCCACTATTTTGTATCTGACTTCCATATTGAAAAAAAAAATCTAATAATTAAAATGTCGAAAACTTACCAGTGTGTCAAGTTATAAGAACAAATGAAATTTTCAGTGTTGTATGGATGGAACGGAAATGAGATTTTATGAACGTACTTCTGAGAAAAAATACGTGGAGAATGCCAATTAAACAAACATTAGAATCAACTTTTTACTCGAATATAAGTTGTGCTCAGTACAGATATTACTTAGGATTGTACAACATTATCTTAATATATTTTTATTTGTATACAATGTAATTTACTATTAAATAATATTTGTAAGAGAAGGGCTTGGACGGCATACCACTTCATTTGATTCCTTATAAATTGTTAGTGGTTTTCGGGCGTTTTGGGTTAATGAATTAGACCAAAGGTTTCAACCTTTTATGGACCTACAAGATTATTTATGTTTGTCTATTATCGCAATTTAAAATTAATTCTCTCTTTCGCTCGTGGTATTTGTGACCCGCTACCGCCCCCAGGAAAAGCTCCAGCGCTCACCAGGGGGCGGTACCGGCCCCGTTTGGAACCTATGAATTGGACGGTTAAATACAGAAGTAACAGTTTTTATGGTCATTCCCACAAGCTAACTATCAAGGTCTTTTAATTTAGGTGTGCCTTTGTGCCCTTCTTAGATAAAATAAATGCATTTCTTCAATGAGTTCTATGTTACAAAGTTACGAATGCAAAATAGCATTTTTGTAAAAGTATAGATATATTATACATTCAAATTAATTTTATGAACAGAATCGTGTTCCAGTAATTTACTCTATATTATTATTATGTGTATGCAGTTTGAAATATTTTTGTGTTATTAAATGATTGTACAAAGTAGTGTTGACTTTTCTTTAAAATTTGTTTTAAAAAAAAACACGGTTACTTCACATTCATTTATTTTTCTATAAAATACACATAAAATTTGTAAATAAACAATTCAATATTCAAATATCTAACATTACAGATTTCATTTCTAAACATATTTAGATTTATTTTCACACTGCCTTATACGAATTAATTCAATGTTTAGTGACGCCGAAACAAATGCAGTAGGAATAGGTACACAAACATACATGGGAACAATGTTATCTAGATGATTATAATCGATAGGACCTGTACAGTCAGTATCAGATATCCAAGATACCTACCTAACAAAGCAAAGGCATATAAAAATTCAAATCGGTGACAGGTTAACCATACCATCCCGTATGTCAAAAATATACGTCCAACTGATCTGAACAGTTGATATACGTCCTCGAATCGTGTATATTTTTTAATATAATTTAATTTTGAGTGCAATAATATTTTAATTCGTCTCTCTTAGTTAAGTACCTTTTCCTGCTTTAGGTTTACAAAAGCACGGTGGCGCCCCTAGAGCATTTATTTTAATATTCTTTGTGATTTTATTATTTTTTTAAATTCTATTTTTCCTTTATCCAAAATTGCTGTTTGTCAAACCGAGCCCCAGCTGAACCTTCACCCTGAGCAGCTGGCCCGGCATATCATCTCGTGTGGAAACCTCACAGCCACCTTAACACCTTTACATTTGGCGTGAACTGATCAACTATTCATAGCTTGGCGAAGGCATTCAAGAGACAGATGGAACTACATATGTACTATTCATTACTTCCTTCAGAGTTGAAAAAGATTAATGCGATCACAAGTTTCCAAATGCACAGGTACCCAAATGGTATGGGCTTCATCAAAACAAAATTTAGCGCATCCTTTGTTGTGTTTGTGTGTTACTGCGACACAAAATAATCAATTAAGTTTCGTTTTAATTAAAACTGAAGATTTTTACCCCCGTCCCATATCGTGAGATTGCCCCCCCCCCTAATCTAACGTGAGATTTCAAAAAAAAAATATTACTTTTCTCGCATTTCGGCACTATTCTTTAAAAGAAAAAAAAATTACGTGATATTTGCTGAGAACCCCCTTTCCACCGAGTGAGATTTTGGTGATATTATATTTGGTTTGAGCTTGTTTGCAACTGTGGAGATAGACCTCAACAGAGAGATCTCTTCAGGCAGATGTTATGTCTAGACAACCCCTTAGGGACCGAAGTCCGGAGGAAGAAAGTTGGAAGTTGTGTTTTGTATTTATGTGAGTTGAGACGATAGCGCCATAAACACAAGATGTAACATTTTCTCTATCTGACGGACGACCAACCAGGGCCCAATTGCATAACAAATTATAAGCTATTTTGTATTGAAATTCACTAATACTATTTGCTTGTATTTTGTTATGCAGTTGGGCCCTGATAGCGCTAGGAGTCGCTAAACAACAAAATGACACTAAGCATTTAAGCGCTCTCTCTTTACCAGAGTATTTGCATAGACGGTGGCGCCGCTAACCTGTCACGCTCGCAAACAAAATTCACAGGCAGCGGTAATTCGCCGAGTAGGAACTCTTTTAATCCGAACTTAAAAATTAAATCTTCGTATCGTGGTGTGCTGATCACGCTAAAAGTATTTAAAAGGAGAATGAGACAGACTTATAGAACATGGGAGCCCCACAAATTACATAATTATAATAGCTAACCTTTGAGTTAGCTAACTGATTCGACACTCCTATGACAACCGGGGCGCACTGCCGACGGTGTAATAATAACCAAAAAAAAAGGTAGGGGCAGTTTAGACCCGCACGAAAAATTGCGTGAGTTGCATTACATTGCGGCGCTGGGTTGACCATTTCAATTTCGTTTGCATTACTGCCTGACAATGTAGTAGGTAGGTACAACTTACACGTTTTATCTTGCACGTCTAAACTCGGCTATAGCATTACGGGGAAGTACTCTATTGTATGGAGTAGTGACGCACTGGTTATAATAATAATTTTCTAGTCGTCATTTCGTTTTTTAAATGCCCTTGCTTTGTATGTGTCGGCGACGTAACTGAGGCTGACGCTTACTTATATATTATGATTTCTGACGCTGACTATATTCTATTAGAAAAGAACAGTTAAGTCTCGATGGCATTGATATGTAATATTTTTCGGTTTTGCGTCTTAATTTGAAATGTTTTTTGATCATTTAAGTAGTACATGTTATTAGCACTCATTGGTCTCTTACCTCTTACCAATAATAATAAGTACTACTAAAAGATACAACATATAATTATAAATCAGTATTAGGGAAATATTTTTTAAGTAGGTTCCCGATATAATGAATTATCCGGTAAAGATGTTTTTTTGACTGTTTCTATTAATGTCTACCCAGTTCCATTCGAAGCAACTTCAGATCATCAAGTGATAATTTTAAATTTTTTTGATTTGATTTTCATGTTTCATGTCCAATCAATATTCGAAAAATTGGGATTCTACCGTGTTTACAATATTCTGTAGTTACATAACACCAGGTTCTTAGATATGACTTTATTACATAGCGTCCCTGAAGAGAACAGCAACTACGCTAAAGTAAGTTACTAACACCAAGTCAGGTTTTCTAGGTACCGGGACCTAAAGATAGAATTGATAACCGTTATTCTCGTATAGGCCTACGACGCGACGCGATGGGGATTTCCAGATAAACTAACAGATGGCACCACCATCGACTGTGATTTAAATCTTCTGCAGCTATTGGTTGATCTAAATAAAGCTACGTTAAAATATTCTTCCGGATTGGTCAATCACAATTGATGGTGGCGTTCATAATTTTAAATAGGGCATTTAATTCGCACAACATAGATTCGTCATAAGTGAAATTATTTCAGAGATGCTCTAGCTAGAACATAGAATCAGCATACACACCAAACGCACCTATTTTATAGAATTGTTTTGGCACTCGACTTCTTTTTAGGTATTTTCGGAGATAGATTTTTAAATAATAATGAATAAAAATATCAACGTACAGTATTTAAGTATTAAAAACAGTTTGAACATTTTATTCTTGGAGGATGTTCATATTTAAGATATTGCAGTCATTTCGTTTGGTACGAGTATCGACAAAGTTCCTGTGATGTTTACCTTCATATTGAAATTTATAGACGTAATAAATAGGGTTGTTAACATTTTAAATTAATTCGTTAAATTATGACTTACTCTCTGCTTCCCGTTTAAGCGGCTGTTTTGTATTTAGGTGGGGCAGAAGAAAGTAATAACTAATAATTAACGAAAGTATGACCGGGCTCGTCTTGATTGTACAAGAAAAACGTTTTAAATGTGATAAACAATTATTTGGAATTATTAGGTAAACTCTATCTAATAAATATCTAAGTTTTAAATATCATAAGACTTTATTTGAATTCTTATCTATTAACTTTTCGTTTAACAACTTAGGATTAGAAATTCACGGCGGCGCATTAAACATAATTCAAACAATAGTAACTTTAAAAAACAGAGGGAAATCTTAACAAGTTGGTTTCACAATGTCATGCGAACTTTGGCTTAATTTTTGAGGCAATTGATCAACAACTCCAATTTCTGCCATATTGATAAGTAAATTATATACAATTGTTACTTCAAGTTTATATTTGAATCCATATTGTTCTATTTCTAATCTGGAATACGTGGTTTTATTTAGAATTGTTCCATAATTTCTTCACCTGATTTTCAATTGTCATATTCAAAAGTCAATGTAGGATGTGAGTAGTTGAGTATTTTTTTTTTATTAAGGAAGACGTACACAAATTTCTTATCTATGTAAGCTCGACCAATGTTTTTGTCATTTTCTTGAAAATATATTATTGTGTAAACAGATCAACTTTTTTTATAATAATGATGGCCATTCTATTACATCTCTCATATCAAATTAAAATACGTTAATATTTTATACAGTTATTTTTCATCACTTCTTTAAATCACATTACATCGTAATTTTATAATTTTAAGTAATTTATTTGCATAACATACACACTCAGTTAATTCTGATACACGTGTTTACATATGCGTTCTAGTTATTTGGTTCCATTTAACATTCACTATGAAAATATATACACTAATTCTATGTAATAGTTTATTTACATTAATATTTACATGTTTGATAATTTTATAGAAAATACTTTCCATAGAGTTTTATAAATGTGTGATGTTTCTGAAAATACATACTGTTTTTTGTAATAGATAAGTAATTTCAGAGTTCAGGTCATGTGACTGTAAACTATGTTTCTTGGAGAGAAAAGTGTAATTAGTAGTAAGTATCTCAAATTATTGTCGCCACGAGAAAATGCTAAATTATAGGTACAGTTGGTTTTAATATCTGGTTTTATATTTTACTCTATGGCAGTGTTTAGTATGACCTGTCTTAGAGTTAACTGCAAGATAATTTTGAATCAAATTCGACGTACAGCGACTGTACTTTTTAGGCCATCTAGTGCTCTGAATTTTAGTAAGTACCTAAATCGAATCATATTTAAACAACACAGATACATTTTTAAACAACAAAATATTTTCCTATAACGTCCATCGATGCCGATACAAACATTTAAACGGTAGGTATACTATAAAACATCTTAAACAGATAATTAATGCTAAACACTATTAAAAATGGCCGGAACAATTTAAATAAGAAGGGAAGTTATGAGTTTTACAGATATGACAGACTAAAGGCAACTATAGACATAATGTTGCAATATTTATGATACATAGGTATAGGTAATCTAAATGAAATATAATACAAATAGCTTTAGAGAGTTTCGGATGAGGATAATATTGATAGATATCTATAGTCAATTAAATAACTTGCCTCAGCAGTCTCCACTTTGGACTAACTTTTCTTGAGTATTATTAATATTATTAAGGTTTAAGGAATTCTCTTTTACATTTTAAGGCAATCAATCTACTGCTTCAGAATGGAGAAAAAGTTTTTTAAGTAGCTAAGACTTCGCACCTACTTTAGGTACTGCAGAGGGATTACGCTTAATATAAGTTGGTCGAAATGTTCACAGACGGGCGCTATTACTTACCGTGGGCCCAACATTTAAAACTTTACGTTTTTAGACAGACTATTAATTATTATTGGAATATACAATTTTTAAAGATTTTCAAGACAAGCATTATAGTAGTAATTATTGAATGATAGTGTGTTGCGTATAAGAGTAAGTTGGTCTAAAATGAATGGATAAGATTAAATTGTAAAATATTGTCATGTCGGTGATTCTGGCATGGTGGCGTTTCTTATGCAGAAAAATCGTCTAAATAACCGGTATCCACCAGCAGACTAGCTTGTTGAAGATGTATTCACCCAGATTAGACCAACCGACATTTGTTCTATGAAAGATAAGTTACTTTAAGTTAATAGTTATTTAACTACGCATACAAAAAGAATGACCAGTTTTCTAAGGCATTTTCACTAGTCGCTTTGACTATAAATAAGACAAGTCATATTAGAACTTCATACTGTCCTTACCTTACCAATTTTAAAACAAACATAAGTCAATATGAAGTCCAAACAAAACCCTCATTTCTTAAACATGTAGATATCTACTTTGATTAAAAGAGGGACTTTTGAGGCTTATCTGCACGCGAATAGGCTGATTGCGCCTACTTATTACACTATTAGAAGACTGATTAAATCTTGGATCACAGTCAGAAACTAGTAATTTAAATCGAGAAGAAGCATATCCAAGAACAGCTACGCGATCAAAGATTGGGTTAGACAGCTCCGTGAAATTTTCCCAAGAGGTTTTTAACCTTTATGCATTGGCGCCATGCTTTGCTTATGCCCCGAGTAGGAACGGGGCACTTAAAGGCCTTTGTCACGGGGCGTCGCGGCGGCGCGCGGCAGAGGTGCCCGCGCCGTCAGCAGGATGTCAGAAGCTGCTGTCAAAAACGCCCATAGAGCGCGAAATTTCTTCATCACGTACGCAGCAATCCAAAAATTCGTCCAGGGTAACAACTCCATCGCGGTTCAAGTCCATTTTCTGCGAATAAAAGCATTTTTTTACTTTTTGGAAACAGCACCATCTATTGTAATCTCTGTTTTACTATTGCGGTTGGGACGAGTGTCACATAAAATGCATGACGCTCGTGTGGTACGAGCCTTATCATGATGACCTACGAATTATATGCATGTACAATTTATCAAACTTAAGGCATTTTTAACGAGGTATTAAACATTTGCCACATTCTGATAAGCATCTGAAATATTTTCTACGAACCTGAAACAGTCTCTCTACTTTTTGTTGCACTATGTCGTCCTCAACCAAGGGGTCAGACACCCGGCCCATGAGGTCGTAAATAGCTGTAACAATGTCCGTCATCTCCTCTTTAGTGATGCAACCGTCCCCGTTAATGTCGTAGAGAGAGAACGTCCATCGCAGTTTCTCCTCTAGACTCCCTCTCGAAAGCACGGAGAGGCCGGTCACGAATTCCTGTAATTAAGGTGAAGTATTTTATATAAGTACCTGAGGCCAATATTTTAAATAATTTGGTTAATGGTTAATGTAACGACCACTACGTTAATATTTTACATAAAATAAACAACGTGTTAACTATACAACCTGAGTTTATAGTTGATGGTTATGACTTTCATGGGGGCTGATTCTTGACAGCGTATCTTTGATTGTGTGCGTGAGGTTTATACAGTGTTTTGTTTTTGAAATGAGAGTGGAGTAGGTGGAACAACAAATGCGAGCGGTAGTTTTGTAGCAAAACAAATTTAGATTTGCACTATTTTCGAATGGTATTTTCATAAATGTTTTGTGATATTGCTAAACTTTTCGTACTAAGACAGAGTAGGTAGTAATTTGGAAAAGTTTACAATGTCCAATGTGTGCGCAGAAAGGCTGGCTTAGCTTATTTCCAATAAACGCTGGGGTGTAGTTAAAAAACGACAATAATGCATGATAAGTCAAACCCTTAAATGACAATAATGTGACGGTTTGAATTATCTGGGCCCAATTGCATAACAAAATACAAGCAAATATTAGTGAATTTCAATACAAGATAGCTAATACTATTAGCTTGTAATTTGTTATGCAATTGGGCCCAGTACCTCTACCATGAGTTTACACTAGTTCACGTACTCGCTAGCGACGGCGTAAATGATTTGTATGGAGAATTGTACTTCCGTAAGTGACCGCTAGAGGCGCTTTACAATTCTCCATACAAATGATTTACGCCGTCGCTAGCGAGTACGGTCACTGTGAACTAGTGTAAACTCATGGTACAGATCGTGTTTTTAACCGAACCAAACGCTGGTGTCCTGCGGCCTCTGAGGCTCTACCACGAAGTGCATAATTCGAACTTCGTTTCGTGCTGTCCCGCTCACGCTAATATGATTTGACACGAGAGTGAGAGGGATAAAACGATACGAACTTCGATTTTCGAATTTCGTAGTAGCGCCTCAGGTGGCCGTAACAAGAACTAACTTTATTTACTTAGTGTTTACCTCGAAACTTAACAGTCCACTTCTGTCCTGGTCCAAGGTGTTGAAAACGTAGTGGGCGTACTGCGCAGTGTTCGCTGAAAAAAACAAGATCTGAATTAATATTTGCTGTTTTACTCTATCGAAGAATCGCCAGAGTCAAGTGGCAGTGGGCAGGGCACATCGCTCGTAGAACTGATGGCCGATGGGTTAGAAAGGTTCTCGAGTGGCGGCCACGGACTGGAAGACGCAGTGTAGGTAGGCCTCCAACAAGGGCCCAATTGCATAACAAATTACAAGCTAATAGTATTAGCTATTTTGTATTGAAATTCACTAATACTATTTGCTTGTATTTTGTTATGCAATCGGGCCCTGTTTAAGGTTGCGGGATCGCGTTGGATGCGGATGGCACGGGACCGATCTGTTTGGCGAGCCTTGAGGGTGGCCTATGTTCAGCAGTGGACGTCTTTCGGCTGAAATGATGATGATACTCTATGTATTTTAACTACCTATACTATCCTAGCAAAGAGCTAATCTCGATTTTACCCAATTCCTAGCAGAAACAATTGAAAAAGCCCAAATTCCCGCTTAATTTTCATCGTCAAAGACATTCACTGCAGAGTGGGTTGCAAGTTGCACTGATGACCTGATGTAAGTTTGAGTCTAATGGATGATGGCCATGACCAGCCTTAGTGGCGTTCTTTAGGGAAGTCTGTTATTATAATTTAATGTAAATCGCAATTAATAAATACGTAAAAATATAGATAGGTACCTGCTTTTAAGGATGTTTCAGATCATTCAACGACCACGCTGCAGCCTGCAATGTTTCCAGTCTTACCTTACCTCGGCGCCACACATATTACAAATGTTTCAACACATATTTGATCTATGGTTGATTGATTGTTTGGACCTTTATTGAACAAATAAGCAAATACCGGTGCTACACATGTTATCAAATAACTGTGTTCAAACATTTGTAATATGTGTGGCGCCGGGGTTATTCTGACCGTTTTGTTCATGATGTGCTTAAATCTTGGCTTGGCTGGCTTAATTATAAAGGCGCTGGACTAAAATAAATTTATTTACTTACGCTGACCTCCCGCAGTTTGCTAGGTCGAATTTCTAATAGCCCCAAGTATCTCTAAGTAGGTAATACATACCATAAAACCGACAAATGTCAAAATGCCCCAATAATTGAAGATATTTGGGGTTGTCTATTTTTTACACGACTACGGCAAAGCCAAAAGGAAGTGTAATTTTAGCAAGTCTATGTATGTATGTTTGTGGTTATGTGTGTTCCACCGTGGCGTCGAGACTACTCAGCCGATTTTAATAATTTGTCCTGTATGGTAAAAATCGAAAACCATTTTGATATTAATGATTTTTAAATCCTTTTTACTTTTTAAAATTTAATAAGTGTATAGTATACCTAATGTAAGTAATGCATTGGTTACATATCAAATAAGTAATGACCTTCATTTGACATTGAAATATATTTCGTGAAATAAAAGTTGTACTTTCTATGTGAAATAGAATTATTTGAAATGCAAGCCGCTTCCAACCGTAATGATTGGGTATGAATGAGGGAGGCCTATGTCCAGCAGTGTATGTCCTACGGCTGAAATGATTATGATGATGATGGCAAATTTAATTTAGATCAAAGGAAAAAAATATATAAATAAAATATTGGTAATTTTTTTAGACAACCCCAATTAATGGGCGATAGAGCTGTGAATCAATAATGCAGTTCTGGATAACTTGAGACCAGCATTAGTCCCAAAATCAAAAAATAATTAATTAATTAATAATTTAGTAATTGTTTTAGTTCATCAAAAAATGTGTCAATAATTTTTATCTACTCTCTTAATCGACATCTCCAGTAGGGTGGAATCCGAAGTTGGACATTTAACACCGGTAGGTATATGAAACATTACGATTACGATATGTAATACGAAACCAGAACGGATTTTCTTATCAGTTGTTGTATGGTTAATATGATCAAACTTTTAGAACTCCACCCATCAAACACGAAATAAAGGATTATTCGCGGTTGTTCCCTTGGCTGTTCATTCGAAGGAAATATTGAGTTTTTTTTCACCTTTGTTCCTTGTCGCAGTAGCAACTTCAGGTCAAAATACGATTGCTTCAATAACTACTACGCGCCCAAAGTCCGAGGTCTGCTCAATAGGACCCTTTCCTTTGGCATGCTAAGATATTTTTTTCCCTTGCTGTGCGGCCCGGCTGGCAGTTCGCCCTCTCCGGTATGCTGTAAAAGCCATCAGAGGCTATCACCAACAGTCCGTCCGAAAAAAAACACCTTCAGAGTTATACCAAACGAACAATGGCGAAAAAATAAACGCAGTTCTTCCTTCGCCTCTTGTGAAGGAACTAGTGAGAAAAATAAAACGCAAGTTTCTTCGAAGGAAAACCCAAAGGAACTATCGCGAATAATCCAAAATAAACGTCCCTGTGCTCGTCATTAACCCAATAGATGGAACCTTCAATCTTGTCATAGTAAAAGAGGTGACAGATGGGCGTTGAGGTATCGAGCATTGGCACGTTTACATTATATAAAAATTTGTTAACGAAGCGAATGATCAAAATTACGAATCGGACGGCAGTCGGCGAGCGTTTTCTCTGTTCATTGCGTGCTGTCATATAACATTAGTGCGGCGAGCGTCTCGATAGTGCAGCTCTACTGGCGTCCAGACGGCGGTTTAACAGGTTAGGCGCAAGCCACACAGAAGAGACGGGCGCGTCGCCTCTTGAATCTGAGGCGCTACCACGAAATTCGAAAATCGAAGTTCGTGTCGCATTATCCCTCTCACTCTCGTGTCAAATCATATTAGCGTGAGCGGGACGGCACGAAACGAAGTTCGAATTATGCACTTCGTGGTAGGGCCTCTGTTTTCATACTAACTAAATGTATAGAAGCGTCGCGATCCAAAGCGGTAGAGACGGGGCTGAGACGCGCCTCCGTCCCCTCTGCGTGACTTGCGCATTAGACGACATATAATTTGTGACTTCTTGCTAGTCAGGTAATCCCCCCTATTCCCGCCGACTTGGGATGACAAGTTTGGTTACAAACCAAATAAAAAAAAATCAACCCTGACTTCCAACTAGTCACGACAAGATTGTACAATATGACTCATGATGACGTCATTCATTATTAATACTAATTTTATCAGAGTTGATGGGACGTCGTCACCTACAGAAACTTACATCTAAAATGATACAAAATCCACTTCATGGAAATATAACTCTTAATTTATTCCAAAGAGTATAAAAATACAAATAAATTACTAAAAACACTGCACTATAACGACACCCTATCAAATCTGACTTCGAAATTTTGGATTTAAATTGAAACACAGTCCCAAATTCTTACATTAACTTTATTTCAAACAGGTTGTTATATACCCGATACTTAGTTTGGACATTTATCCAATAAATTACAGATACCACATACAGAGTTCCAGGAAACGGTTCACTGCCTTGAAGAAAAAATAATGGCATACTTTGTAAAGACAAGAACTAAAACTTATCACATGGAATATTGAAGTTACCTATCATTGGTTTACCTTAGATTTCCACCTTAATTAACTGTCGCGCCACGCAATCCCGCACAAAAAGTTCATCTGAGGAATTGTATAACACAAGATAGTTGTACATTTTGCATAGTTACAAAAAATGTTATTAAAAATTAACTTAATGTTTAGGGTTTGAGAAGGGTACACCGTGACAATCTTCCAGTTGAAATGGACAAGTCCTTAAGTTCCTAATTACACTAGGCTGCCGCCTGTCTGCTGCTGATAAACCTCTATTGTGTCTCCCTCCTCCATCTCCAGTGATGTTGGTGTGTCATTTTCGTTGATTGGCTGCCCGTCAAATCTGAACCGCACCACTTGCATTGATAATCCCTGTAAAACAAAGAAACATTAAATATGTGATTGATAGTAGTGGCAACACTTAATCTTTTTGGGTGTTAATATCTGCTAAAGGGCTTGGCTCCTATGGCCAGAAATAAATTTAAAAGAAATTGATCCTTAATAATATACTGTTCAAAAGAAAAAAATGGGCCACTTGATTTTATTTCATGTAAAATTAAGTAATTATCCATGATTGATCAAGCATTTCTTGTACAGTCAAGGGCAAATATATGTATACACTTTAGTACCTTGTCTATTTTCGTCATATTTGAACTGCCATATATGAACAGTCACAGTGATTAAAGTGACAAGGTACTAAAGTGTATACATATTTTTGCCCTTGACTGTACATCTATTTATTTCAGGGATCACAGAAACGGCTCAAACAATTATAGTGAAATTTGCTATGTGGGGGTTGCCGAGAGTGAACATGATCTAGCTTGGTCTGGGAAAACATGTGTTCACAAGATTTTGATCAGGTTGTCAATACAATATATTGCAAATACATTTTGTTGTATTTAAATTGTTCAAGAAAAATCAATCAATTTTTTTTTCAGCTTACTGTTGCTCAAAGGTTCCTCATTTTTTTTCGCATAGTACATATACAAGATATTTCTCACTGTATTGTTAACACTCATTGGGTATAATTTATTTTAATCTAAAAGCATTTTTATATATTTCACAATGTTATGCAATTTTCAGGTAATCTTATTGTTTTCATAATTTCAACATTACCAGCATAAATTATTTGCATAACCATCAAATGATTACTTAAAAAAAATCCATTAGGAACAAAGAATAGTTACTATTTAAATTTATCATTTTCTGAAAGCTACTTAAATAAAATAAATAAAATAAATATCACGGGACAGTTCACACCAATTGACCTAGTCCCAAAGTAAGCTAGGAAAGCTTGTGTTATGGGTACTAGGCAACGGATAAACATACTTATATAGATAGATACATACTTAAATACATATTAAACACCCTAGACTCGAGAACAAACATTTGTATTTTTCATACAAATATCTGCCCCGACACGGGAATCGAACCCGGGACCTCAAGCTTCATAGTCAGGTGCTCTACCCACTAGGCCGTCTCGTCGTCGTACTTAAAAGATTTGTCACACTGGATGCGTTTTGCGGTCGTGGTCAGGTCAAATTGAACACACCCCGCATTATGTATGAACAACATTGTCGGTCTCTGACCGCGGTCATATCGCATATCTATACAAAATATATAGAGACGGACAATGTTGTTCATACACAATGCGGGCTGTGTTCAATTTGACCTGACCACGACCGCAGAATGCATCCAGCATGACAAATCCTTAAGGGCTGGGTGAATATTCAAGCGTTCTGCTTGGTTATATATCTTTACCATCCCACAATTATTACCAAAATCAAAGGAAAGTTGCAAGATCATAGATCAAACTATACTTTGTTTTTTTTTAGCATTAGAAAGAAGGTAAGCAATCTTAAAAAAAGAATAGATTTGGCATCTGCACTTTTTTTAGTTTATGAAATTTACCATGTGTGTCATCTCTTAAAAATATTTATTGAAATGGAATGATGAAAAGAAGATGCTGTAAAAACGCTGAATATGCATCTGGCTACTTCTGTTACTGGTTAAGGCTGCCTACAAGCTAAAGGCAGATAGCACTTAGCTCTTCATGTAAGCCAGAGATCAGACAATAACTAAGTGACAGCTAAGAAATATTGAATGTCATCAATTTTACTGTCTTTTAGTTATAAATAATATCTTAGCCGATGAGCCAAAACCCGAACAACATGTTCATTTCAACATCTACAACTAAGACAAAAAGTGCTGTAGTTTCGTAGTAGTACTTTGACGGTGTGCAGGTTTCCACACAATATTTTCACATAAGAAACGCAGATGCAAGCCCAGTTCTCCGTAAGTATTCTCTGCTTGATAGGCCACAGGTATACAAAGCTTTGCTCAAGCTTTGGAATTAGAATGGTATGTATTTTGGCTCTTCATCGGCTAACATGTTATAACTAAAGGATAATTTAGCTAATGACAATGAAAAGAGATGACATAGCAGATGGCAGCAGGAGCACTTAATCATGTGCTTTTAGAGCATTAATCTGCCAGATTAATAAAAATTAACATGCAGAGATATGAAAATGATAATCAAATAGGTATCTACTACATCTTTAGCACAAAGATTACTTTAAAAATACAATATGTTGCCTGGGTCAAGATGAACTTGAAAATCAACACGCGATTAAAAATAAATAAATATTTTGTAAAAACTTGATATGTATTGCAATGGGCTTCTAGTCATGCTAGATGGCTTTGATTAGGCTTTCCAAGCCACGACATCAATACACATTGTTTACCCTGAATTAAATTTTCCTCAATACAGTAGACAACATACACCTCTCAAATAGGCAAATTAACATAAAGTTTGATGTACTTACCGCTCTGTCACAGTAGGCATTCATCAACTTCCTCAGGGGAGTGTGTTTTTTGATTTTGAACTGGACAATAGCATTATCCTGACCTAGCACTTTTAAGTTGATGTGTTCGCTTTCTCCCTGAAAATTATCAAACAAAACAATTAAATATTTGAAGGCACTAACCATATCAATAGAACTTTGCGAAAAATGCGAGATAACCACATTTTACAAAAGAACGCCATGTCGGTGAAATATTGTTGCAACGTATCAATTATAACTGATATTACGAAAGTTAACTCACCTTTTTCTCATCAGCCATTTTAAGATCCAAGTATTCTTCAAAACTATAAACACAAAACTATGGAATGCAACGCAAGTTCAAAGATTATCGCACAATAGACGCACTACTGACAGATTCGTGATCCAGTGGCGTGGTAATGGCGGCGGAGTGGCTTGGAAAGGAGACAGTGCTGCCAACACATGCGCAGTAATAACGGCGCAATGGCGCGCAGCAAATTCACGCACCTTGGCTTAAAAATATTTTTTGATGTTGCACTAAATTAAATTCGAATGTTGCTCATTTCTTCTGATTATTTGAGACAAGTTATTAATGTTGATATAAAAGAATAAACACAAAAAATATGAAGTTACATAATTATTTTTGCTCTTTCGAACTACTTCCAAAATCGATATTTATGCAGAAATTCTTGTAGTGATGTGTACTATCGATAAAATCAAGGATAACAGAATAAGATAGCAATAAAATAAGGCGTAGTAAGTTCTAGAACAATCAATAAAAATCTATTATTAGAATTTATTTCATCACTTCCCTTTCAGTCAGTATAGCCAACCTTAAACATAAAATCGATTTCCGCTTAGTGATGTTCTATCGATGTAACGTGTGTACCGGAAGTCATAGGGATGAGGCAAGTCGATAGCTGCACAACGTTCCGTTTTACGAATGTTGTGGTTGAGCGTGGTGATTTATTACGCTGTTTTTTAATAAATTTATTTAAAAAAAATACATGGTCCAAAATGAAACCTCCTCCTTTTTTGAAGTCTGTTAAAAAATAGTAAACGAATAAAGAAGGAACTAAATATTTCCATACGAAATTTGCTGCCATCTTCAAGCATTTTAAAAGCTTTTTATTAACTTGCAGTGTATGTAAGTATGTATACATGTACGGGTCAAATCTTGGAAGTGGAATTTGACCCACTTCTAGTGGTCGGATTTACTTGAAATTTGATATGCTTATGTAGGTTGGATGATAAATATGACAATGCAAGTACAGTCAACAAGAAGTACAGTCAGCGAAAAAGCTTGCATTGAAAATTAAATTTTTAACATAAACTTATTTAACCCCCGACGAAACAACGACGGGGTGTAAATAAGTTTGACGTGTCTATGTGTGTTTGTTTTTTTTTTGTTGTAAGGTGAATTAGTCGGGAGTGTTTTTACTATTAGTTAACTAACCTAATACCTATTAAGGTATTAGGTAAGGTAAGAGTATTAACTCCATTTATTTTAACATTTGAAACTTAACGGTAAAATTTTCACACGTTTTTAAATGAAACAACGAAACTACAGTACCCGGCCATAAAGATTGCACATCGGTCTTTGGAACAAGACTCGGCATAATGTCGTCTTCGTAGAGCGTTGTCACACATTACGAGTACTTGTAAGTAGCGTGCGACAACGCTCTACGAAGCCGACATTTGCCGAGTCTTTTTCCAAAGACCGATGTGCAATCTTTATGGCCGGGTACTGTATTTAAAATTTGTGTTAACTTCTATACAGAAAACATAATAAATACCGCTAATAAATGTAAATTTAGGTATTTTTGGTCCATTTGTGTTCGAAATACCGAGAAACAATGTGTTTCAATTTAACCGTTAATTCAAACCTTAAATTAAACGAAGTATAATGTTTGATGAAAATCAGTCCCAGATGGCCGCCGCCACAAAATGGCGGATTATGTAAAGATTTTTCCACAACTCCCTCAACATGGGAATCAAAAATGAAAGGGAATAAAATAGAAAATAGGGTGCACTCACATGCGCACAAACATTCATACATTGTACAAATAAAAAAAAAAACAAAAGTGGGGATGGAAAGCTGATCGAACGCGCTGTCAAAGGTTCAAAGTTTGTTAGATTTAGATACCTACGTGCGAATATGATTAGCCCAGCTTTACATTTGTCACAATACTCACAATCTACGTCACAATATAATTTTGATTTAGGTACCTTGTTGCTTGCCGAATCAATTATTTTTTTCGGAATAAAAATTACAAATTGTCGACTTTAATTAAAATAATAAGAATAATAATTTGAGATAATATTCATACAAGTACCTAAGAGATTATTGATTATTTTGGGTTGCCAAAACGAGGATTGCTTTACATTGCTTTATACTGTATTAAAGGCCACCACAAACCAAACCAAATGTTGCGTGCCCAGCGCGCTCTATAACACTGAATCATACATACGGTGACACATTCCGGCAGCGCGGCACAGCGTATACGATTGAGTGTAATTTAAAGCGCTGGGCACGGTCGCGCCGGTATCCAAAAGCATTTGTCCTGTTCTAATGGGACCGCGATTGCGATAAGAATAATATCAGTGGTGTCACAAAAAAAAATTGCTTTGAATATAACAACAGTCAATAAAGCCCAGTTTGCACCCGTAAGGAAAATTGTGCAAGTTGCATGTCCACTTCAAACTCGTTCACTTTACGGCCTCGTAATGTAATGCAACTTGTACATTTTTTCTTGCAAGTATAAACTTGTCTAAACAATAATAATTAACTGACAAATTCACTTTCCGGCCTACACTCGTACGTCGCACTGCTGAGCACATGTCATGTCAAATCTATTTTTTTGGGATTTGATTTTGGGGATCTCTAACGATTTCGATGAAATGTGCTATGCGAGGGTGGGAAACCGTCTGTTTTCAAGTTTTAGCTTGAGTGAAGCTCGATCACCCAGGTAGGTACTACCATATTTTATATTATATTATAATAAAATAATGCCACATCCGACCTATAACAGCTGTGCCTAATGGTGGCACTTCACTTGGTTTTGCGTGTTCGCGTTGCGCTATTGCCATCTCCGTCTTTCACGCTAGAATCGGCATAGTGCTCCTCTCTCGCACACGCAACTATTTCGTGAAATACGCCAAGTGAAGTGCCAGCATAACAAAATAAACTTAAGACTAACTAACTTAAGACTGTTACATTTCACATTTATTTTAGGCGCAATTACTTTTTTAAAATAGGGACCTACAGTTTTACCTATATATTTATCTCCAGATTTAAATACATAATTAACAAAAAACGGAAAAAAAACAGCCAGTTCACACGCTAAAAAACCAACCAGATAGGCACAGTAATAAATTTAAGATTTGCGCACGTGGATTTTATGGCTTTTGTTTCCACACGAGCCGTTTATTCCATTAAGTTAGTGTTGCACAAATCCGGGATTTGTGGGCAGTGTGCAATGCACTGATAATATCTGGTGGCTGCAAATTCACGCTTTAAAGAGTTTTTAGTCCCTGGCTGAAAATATTCAAGTCACTATTTAATTAAGATTTTTAGAAGGAGGCTATTTCTCATAGTCTTTAATATCTGACACAATGTAAATTGTTATGGAAATAAGTTATTGAATTGAACTGCATAGTTCTGTTAGGCTGCGTTTCCACCAGAGATGTGCGAGGATGCGTTAAGAGGGATGTGTATCATGAACCAATAGAAACACTTCATTCACTTAGGACCTTTTAAATGAAGTGTTTCTATTGGTTCATGACACACACATCCCTCGCAACGCATCATCGCACATCTATGGTGGAAACGCAGCCTAATGGTACTCCCTCTATGTTATGTATTGTCCTCTAAGTAGTGAAAGTGTCTATCACTAGATGGCAGGCGCTGTTGTAACTCACGTTGTTTAAAAATAGATGGCCAAGTGCGAGTCGGACTCGCACATAAAGGGTTTCGTACCATTATCTATAAAAACGGCAAAAAAATCACGTTTGTTGTATGGGAGCCCCCCCTTAAATATTTATTTTGATTTAATTTAACTATTTATTTTTAATGTGAATATATAACTAAATATTCTGTGAATATTTCAAGCATCTACCTGTTGACGTTATCAATATCGAGCAAAAACGAGCAAAAAAATCACGTTTGTTGTATGGGAGCCCCTTAAATATTTACTAGCTACAGCCTGGTGACAGACGGACAGACAGACAGACGGACGGACAGCGAAGTCTCAGTAATAGGGTGCCGTTTTTACCCTTTGGGTACGGAACCCTAAAAAAGATAACTCAAATAAACGCAATAACCCCATAGTGGCTTTTACGTCAGAGGTGACCTTAGTTAGGTATATTTAATACCTCTAACTAAATAAGCAATTCTTGTATATTTATTTATTTATTTCACGGAGCTTGGAAGCGGCTCTAACGATTTCGACGACATTTATTTTGCTGTGGGGGTTTTCGGGGGCGAATAATCTACGTAGCTTAATTTTATCTCTTAAAAACGCGTGCTTTCGACTTTTAGCAAAAGTAACTCCGAATAAAGCTCGGTCGCCCAGGTATATTATCATCACATCAGTATTCAAATATGGAATATTTAGCAATTGACGCTAGTGTTAAAACACCCTGCAGCTTTTAACTTTCTATAGAAGTATATAGGCAAATAGTTGAATTTGGGTGTACTATTTATTAGCTTTTTTGATATTTTTCTGGCTTCAGAAGAGCGTAATTTACTTACATTAAAAAAAATCGAATGAGACCACGTAATTTTACGTTTACAAAAGTAAGTCAACAACCAAGTCAGTCAACCTTTTTTTAAAAAAAAAACGGAGCAGTTTCCCGCCACTTCACCGCTTTAATGTGGCGCCCTTGTTCGCTGCGTCGAAACAGCTTCGCACTTGGCAGTGCTGCCAACATTCCGGCATTTCCGGCAATACACTTTTTTAAGTGTTCCGCGATTTTAAAACGCGGAGATGGCTTTTATATTGTAGCTACCAAACATTAAAACGAACCTTTATTTTCTTTATTTTAATTTATTTATTTACTTATTAACTTATTATGCTACTCTATAATAAATCTATATTATTTATCAATTCTTTATCATTTTATTAATTTATATCTATATAGGTAAGTAGCTTATTATAGTATATTTGTGTATCGTTCCGTGAGTCACACACGGTTCTGACAGAAAATCAGCGCTGCAGGCGTATAACGCCTCAGCATAATGCTGAGTCAGCGACCGTTTCACTTTTGCGGGGACACACAAGCAGAGCTGTGTATGTACATGTTTATTACTCCATTGTTTGTTATCTTTGTTTTTTTTTTGTGTGAAATTGTGTGTACTTTCTTGTACATGTGTGGCTTGTAAAAGTGAATAAATGTCTTCCTTCTTTCTTTCTTCAACCTTAAAAGTTTTTTAAGGTGCACTGCAACCTATTTACGAGTATCATCATCATTCCAGCCTACATAAGCATAGATTACAGGCACAAAGGGGGCAACTACGAAATTCGAAGTACATATCGTGCCATCCCTTTCACTCTTCTGTTTCATACATTAGCGTGAACGAAACGGCACGATAAGAAGTTTTAAAATCGAATTTCGTAGTATAGGGACTGTTTCGTAAGTCCACAGTTTCCCCGTACACGACTAAGGTGTGAAGGGTATAAAATTGTAAAAAAAATATTCAACGATAAAAGAACAACTTGGATCATATTGGCCTATACTCCATTTATTTTAACATTTGAAACATAACGGTAAAATTTGCATACGTTTTTAAATGAAACAACGAAACTATTTAAAAGACCGAAGCTGAACGCTTTGCAATTTAGCAACGCAATAAACCAAGATCCGATGGAGCTCATAAAGATAAGATACAGTTTCAAGGCAGTGCTGAAGAGATTTAGCTGTTGTCGTGGTTTGAGTTGCTACTGTATTACCAATTGAAACCTATAATAAGTAATAAAATTATTTATATAGATAGATCCGTCCCTGACTTCATGGTGAGCCGACATTCCCATTCGCGCTCACTTCGCGCCTACAAATTTCCAAGAGCAACTGGTGCGCGATCAAACTATTTTTAAATAGACTTCAGTGCTTCTAAATTTGTATGGTTTTACATCAGTGTAGCTTAACACATTCACTGATGGGAACGCATTTATATGCATTTTCGTGACTTTCGTGCCGCTGTCATAATTTGGCGGTAATTTGAACGCACATTAAATTTGTGGCAGCTGAAGAAATCTCGAGTCTGACAGGCGGCAGCGAATGCGTTAAAGAACTTTATTCGGTTCAATTCACGCACAAACATGAACTATTTGTTATATTGTCTTAAGTTATTGTTAGTTAACTAACATTATAACATTTAACGACCGCTTTAGCCTAGTTGGTAGTGACCCTGCCTACGAAGCAAGAGGTCCTGGGTTCGAATCCCGGTGTAAGATTGTCCCCTAATATTTATTTATTTATTATTTTTATTATATTGTGTACCAAATGTAGATATTCAATGATGTTACTGTAAGTCTCGTATACTGTTTTCGTTGTCTTTAGTAGTTCTTACGTGGATCTTAAAAAGCGAACATTTAAAAAAGATTTTGATCCCAGCAATCCGTAAATAAATACCTTTCTATGCGCAGTAGCTACTATAGTAATTGCAAATTAAGTACTCGGTCGTAACTTGTTTACATAGACCCTGCATACCTAGACCTAGAATATTGTTGTTTACTTTATCTCTACGCTTGGTCATAACCATTACTCACTTGGAAAAAAAACGCATGTGTAAACCCACCGCAGAACTCATCTTAGTATTTTATGAGTCTTTTATTCAACTAAAGCTGGCAACATGAACAGATTTTCCTTTTAGCCAACACTGCGAGACAATTGAAGACAAGTAGATAAAGACGTTACAGTCCGTTTTTGAATTGTGAATCTGTGTCGTAACCAAACGTGTTAAGGCGCAGTACTCAATGTCACATTGGTTCACAACACCTTTATCCACTTGTTTCTTCAATGCTTTCCCAGCTTTCCAGCCATAACTGACGTTATAATGAGATGCATTTCCCTTAGGACCGTTAGTAGAATACTTAACTAACACTCACGCAGTGAAAATTGTGAAGTCTTTTGGCGGCGGCGGGAAAAGAAAAATAAGTGCAGGTAATAGGAAAGAGAGGTGTTTCGATGCATCTTTTTATTATTATCTGCAGCGCTATGTAAATTATGACTGCAAAAAGATTGAGTAAAACTGGTGTAGATAGTGCGTGTCAACTGTCAAGCTACAATACTATACATACAGTGCAGGGTTAATTTTTAAACGACTCATTTATCTAGCATATACTTCCAGAATGGAAATTATTAACGGGACTTGTAAGGTTTTTTCAAAGGCTATATTTTTTTATTTAAAAAATCACTACGCGTGGTGGAAGCACTCTAAATAAATATTTTTTTACCTTTTTGTCGGAGTGATACTTGTGCAAATAACAACTGAAGCACTGTAAGTAAATTAAAATAAATTATTTTATTCAAAATAAATTGAATAGGTACTCAAAAACATTGACAGAGAATTGAACAAAGGCGTCTAACGAGCGTTTCCCGGACAATTCTTGTTCTAACTGGTTGTAACTGGATTAATTGTATTAAACAATCAGTCCCGTCCAACAATTTAATTCAATATTTTATTTAGTTCGACCGAACAACTTGAACCTTTTAATTGAACATTGAATAAATCAAGCTGTATTATTAATTAGTCACTAATCATTATTTATTTATTTTTTATTATGAGAGGGAGGCAAACGAGCAAGCGGGTTATCTGATGGAAAATGATCACCACCGCCCTTAAATATCATAAACACAAAGAGAGTCACTGATCTGTTGCCGGCCTTTGAAAAGGAGAGGGAACAGGGGAGGGGGAGGGGGAGAGGTATACTGGTTGGGCCCCCGGTGCTCTCACTGACCCTACGAAACGCAAGCAGGATTACTGCTGCTTCACGCCGGTGTTCTGTGAGAGGGTGGTTCTTTGTAAGCTTTTAATTATTTTGATTTAGGTACCATTTTCTCTGCTTGGTTTGAAACTTAGAGGGTATACATATCAACTACACCTGTGGTGTGGGTGTGGGGTGAATATTTTCTTTAGCCAACCCGGTAGAAATCGATTTATTACGATGCCATGCCAGCCACACCATTGAACTGTACAAAACAAAAGTACCTACGTAAGTATTCTACGGAAATATTTGTTTTTGGGTGTTTTTTTTCGGACGGTCTTTTGGTGTTAGCCTCGACGGTTTTTACAGCATACCGGAGAGCGGGCGAGGCGCCAGACGGGCAGCTCAGCAAGAGGAAAATTTATCAAGCATGCCCAAGGGTGCTCCTATTGAGTCGTCTCGGACTTTTGGATGCTAAGTAGAGATTATGCAAGCAATCAGATTTTTTATGCTACATCGTTTCGGAAAGATTACGATAGCAACTGAGAAGAAACGACAAGAAACTCAGTCGGGTTGTGGTCTGATTGGAGAGAACCTTCCCGGTACATGCCGGTATCGGTTAAAATAGTGGGGGCCGCCCACGTGTTGTGTATTGTGGGGGACGTCGTCGTCGCCTCTTCCGGAGGGGGCTGTGCGGTGAGTTAAGAGTCTCTGTGTTACCCTGTGGTGCGCGAAGTGTCAGCGAAGCTTTTCTGTTTCAGCTTGGGCAAAAATGTTTTAGTAGGTAAATGTGTCTGTCTTGCGGTTGTCCGGCTGTTCTCATCTAAAGGTGCAATTTGTTACTATTTCATGTGAGCAGGTTCGATACTAATAATTATGTAAAATTTTTTGTCGATTGGCTTCCACGGACCGGAAGTAGCAGTGTAGGTAGGCCTCCAATATGATGGAGCGACGACCTGGTTAAGGTTGCGGGATCGCGTCGGATGCGTATGGCATGGGACCGATCTGTTTGGCGAGCCTTGGGGGAGGCCTATGTTCAGCAGTGGACGACTTTCGGCGAAAATGATGATGATTATGAGTTTTTAATCTTCGTTTATTTCAAAATGGCGGAGCTATGGGGATTTATGACGAATAAAATATCATATTCCAGCTATTTCGAAAAACCCGTAAGGTCTTCATCCCATAGAGCCAAAATAAAAATATTTGAAATACCTACCTTGAATTTGTGGAAAATGTCGCCCAACTTCATTTAGTATAATGCCTTCCAATTGAATCTACTTTTATATCAGTACAAGTTGATGTAAATTGCATTTTCTTGTTTATCTCAGATATTCCGAAAACTCGTTGAGCATAAAATTGGCATAAATGAATATGAAAACATTGAAATTGGGTCAGAATACATGCTAAGATGAACTGATATTATCATTCAGACAACGGTAGGTACTCGAACATTTTAATGGTGTTATGTATGTACTTCATTTTGGGTCAAATGTTAATCGAATTTAAACCACCTTCAGAGGTCGGATTGACTTAAAATTTGGTGTATTTATGTAGATTGCAATAATGTGGCTCTAGTGAAAAAGGGGTTAAGTCTGCAGAAATTAAACAGCTATTTTCTATTTTATGTGTAAAGGGGGCTAAGTCGAAATCAGCTGTTCAACTTCTGAAGACTTCACCCCTTTTTCACTAGAGCCACAGGTCGTGACAATGAAAGTACAGTCAGCGAAAAAGCATGCCTAAAATGAAAATTTTAACAAAAACTTATTAACTAAGTATTTGAAGTGAAATACAGTGATGCGAGATAAATTTTTGTTTCTTTTTCATTTTCATTATTTTTTCGTTTTTTGGCTGACATTACGTGATTATTGCATTGTCGACAAAACTAGATAGGTTACAATACATGTTGTAAAATTTCAAGTTCATTCATCGGATAATCGCAAGTGGGCATAAAGTAGATACAAATCGAGTTGTTAGTTTTAATTCCATAGTTAAAAGCGAAGCTAAATCGAAGTGTCCAGAAGTAGCGGATATCCCGTCGTGGGAATACTTTCAATGAGGTCCAAAGTAAAGATCTGATAAGTAAAACCCGGGGGAATCGAGGAAACTCTTCAAATGTTGTATAAAGCGAGAGATAATAAATTAAAAAATATATAAATTGAACAGACTTCAATAAAATCAAGATAATAACTTTATACTGATATCTTTGACATCGGTGCCTCAGCCAGCACGACCAGTAGAAAGTTATCTTCGTAGTTTCTTGGAGTCGGTTCTTCTGTTTTAAATTCTGTGCATAGTGTGCATGATTGTGTGGACGCGAGACCTGGCAACTCTTCCTCGACTTGTTCAAGCCATTACTCTCAGCCCGATGCATTAGCTGCATCGAAATCTGCAAAATCGAGGCCAAAAACAATAGAGGAAATCTGTTTGAGATTGCACCTTCCCTACAATGCGGAGTAAAAAGCCGAGCCGCAGTGTTTACCATAATCGCCTTTATGCCACGTTTATAATAATGGACTTTAGTGTTCGCAATGTTCATTCAGTGTACGATTCAGTACGGTTATGTACCCCTTTTTCCATACAACCGTAATAAAAATGAATCGAGATATTGGCGTTGAGAGGATTCGAGGAACGATTCCGGCGTGCATTGTGAACATTACCCAGACATTAGCCAGTAAATATACCAAATATGATTCTCTACGTTGCCCGCTTATGTCAAGTTTAAGCGGTTTGACCTACGACTTCCCGAGCAAAGGCACGTAGATTCGATTCCGAGCTCGCATCTCTGACTTTTTCAGAATTCATGCCCGAAATTACATTTCTAATTTTACCATGGTGAAGAAAAACAACACGAGTAAAACTATCCAAGCCGTTTAATGGTACACGTGAAACCCAATACGCACTGGGCCCACGTGGGAACTAAAGTCCAAATACTCGTAATCTAAGAGGATGCCTGCGCCCAGTAGTGGGTATATGGCCCGGATAAGGAAGTAAAGTTTTCGCAAAAATTTTCGCCTTTGTTATTCGGAGTTACGTTTCACAAAGCAATAATATTCAATGCTCACTTTAGTAAATTGCTCTAAACGCTCTACCAAGCCATAACCGATGTTACTGTGTAGAATGTAAAGCAGCGCTCACGGGTACTCCACATGATGGGATTATATGATTATGTTATGCTTTTTTCATGTTCCCATTGTATTCCTTTTAGTACGGTCCGTGTCTTTTATTAACATTTTTCGTGGCGATCCACCATGTATACTGTATGTGTCCTTTTCTTATGCCCTTTGTTTAGAAGGGTAATAAAACCAGCCAGATGATAACAGCTGAAACCTCAAGGGCGGTGGCTTATGTGCTTAATATGAGCCGTAATAAAACTTGAAGTAATTTATTTGTATACGAATATACTGTACAATAAAACATTTTTAATTCCGCTTTTTTTGTTGACCTTACTTGTTGAGTGTACTTTCATTATTACCCGGAATTTAAAATACAAAGTTAAAGATGCCATTAAGCTTTAAATAGTTCCCTCCTGCGGTGACGAATCAAGCCGGACCACTAGAATTTCACTACAAAGTATTGTATTGTAACCGGACTATTATATACGTAGGTACGCCATATTTCAGTTTAATCTGATACTGAAATGTGGTTGGAATCCGGTTTGCAAATTTTGAAGCGGTTAACTTAATATGTACGTACGTACGATGTGAGTTTAAATATAAGCTAGAAAAAAAAACAATAATTAAGGATATTGAACGACCGCCTTAGCCTAGTTGATAGTGACCCTGCCTACGAAGCAAGAGGTCCTGGGTTCAAATCCCGGTAAGGGCATTTGTTTGTGTGATGAGCACGAATATTTGTTCCTGAGTTATGGATGTTTTCTATCTATTTAAGTATTTATTTGTCTATATAAGTATGTTTATCGTCTTCTAGTACCCATAGTACAAGCTTTGCTTAGTTTGGGACTAGGTCGATTTGTGTAAGATTGTCCCCTAATATTTATTATTTATTATTATTATTTATTTATTGAGTACTAGCTGATGCCCGCGGCTTCGCCCCCGCTGAAGTAGATTATAACGTGTTTTCCCATGGGAATGAGATATTATCCCGTCGTAAAAAGTAGCCTATGTCAAATTTCAGCCCTTCAACTATGTCCTTACAAAAAATCACGGCAAACCATCGCTCAGTTTCGACGTGAAAGAATAATATGAGTAATATTCACATTTAATATTATAATTTGGATCTACTTGTAGGCGAATAGGTCTGATAAGGCTTTTGATTGGCGTCTTTGTTATCATCATTCAACTATTTATAAAGGTACGTGTCGAGCAACTCACTTAACCTTTCGCCGAATTTCCCTACAGATCATTATCAGCGTCATTTCCGCTTTTATCTTTCCACTTTCGCCTACTTTTGTAAAAACCTCAACGCTGCAGGGTTAAGGAAATGCGGCGGGCGATAACACAATGAGTAAGCTAAATTAGACTAAGGCCTTTTTACACGGTGCGGGAAATATCACGTGGTTTTGTTACATTTCGCGGCACCGCGGCTATGTATTCATAAGTGATTGATCATAGTCGGCAATGTACGGCAACTCGTTTGATATTTTGCGCTCCGTTTCAATTAGCCTAACACTTACCTTTGATATTGTTTCATCGTGGGTTGATTGATCTTCTAAATTATGCATTCGGTGAGTGCACTCCGATGTCCATTTGATGAGGGATTGGGAAAGGTATGAAATAAACACAGTCGAAGCCTTTATTTGAAAAACAATGTAGCTTAGCGGCCACTACTTGTTGAGTCAAGACGGAATCAAGTTTTTGATCTACGTTCACGAATCATACAATACCCATAATGGTTTTGGTTTACATGTCCGCAACTAGTGAAGCAAATATGTTGCATGTCAACTATTGCGTTTGGTACAAGTTTATATTCAAGTAGCCAATATTACAGCTTCATTTAGACGGTGCAAGAAATAACGAGTGAGATCAGTCGAGTCGCTATGAATTTAGAAGTGACTGATCATCGGCGACAATGAACCGCAACACTTACGTATAAATACGGTTTAGTGAACACGTATTAGAGTAACAAATCTATTTTTTAATACAGATGAGTTGCTTTATGAATGATTAGGCCAACTGGAAGAGATCTTTTTAAGGGATAAGTTTGCCTTTGTAAATCTGTTTCTGTTGTTATCTAATAAATAATAATTTCATGTGTTTTATATAAAATTAAGAGTTTTACATGCAAACAAAACATGCATAATATCAATAACGTAGTCCTTACAAAAACCAATAAGAAACCCAATTTTCAATTTGTGCTATTTGCGTGCGAACTAGTCACCCTCATTTGGCAAATCCCTTATTAGTCATTCTAATATATAATAATAATTATTAATAATTATTTCATTTCATTAAGATATTTTTTACCTGCTTGTGTTGGCAGCTATTCAGTTGAAAAGATGTCAGTCAACCATGATGATGACTCCACTAGAAGTGTCGCTGTTATTTCGAATTATGAAATTAACTTACCGTTTTGAGGAAAATTGAAACTTTGTAATGATTGCTAGTAACCAGTAGGTTTCAATTGATAATGCAGTAGCAACTCAAACCACGATACGGCGTCTAATAGCTAAATCTCTTCTGTTAGACAGAAAATCTCAGACGTGTTGCGTGGAATACACTACACTGCCTTCAAACCGTATCTTAGGAGCTCACACCGGATCTTGGTTTAATGCGTTGCTAAATTGCAAAGGGTTGAGCTTCGGTCTTTATACCGTTCGTGATACTTACCTCCCTGAGGGAAGAACTGAGCGTATATCAGCTTGAAAGTATCCTCTTTGACCACGCCGGTGGGGCACTCTGCCTTGAAACCTCGGTAGAGACGCTTCAGCTCGGGCTCTGAAAATCTTGTGACACGCCGTAGAGCTGCTATTGAGTCTGGCCGGTAGCGAGGTAGCTGCTCACCCAACTCCTCGAGCTCGGAGTCTGGAAGGAAGAAAAGAAAAACATAAATAAGAGACAATTTTAAGACAGCAATTGGTAGCACCTTAGCACCTTCCCTGTGGGGGGGAAATGAAGCTTTTGTTTGGGAGTGCGTGATTCCAGTATAGGTTCACAACTTTAAGGTTGACTGCAAAGTGGGAGCACATTGTGACTTTGCCAAAGCATTTTAAATGGGGACAGTAAACGTGTTAAAATGGCAGGTAACTTCGTGGTTTACCCAACAGCCTCTCTGTTTATGTGTAAATTTACATTTGAAAACCAAGACTCCAGCATACTTACGTCTTCGGAGCAGTTCAACGGTGCGTGAAGTTTTACGTGGAAACTATAATTCATACGTTCTTATTTGAGAGGTTATTAGTCTACTTAGAGACCCATTAGTGGAACATAGGATGTCTTCTGTGTAGACGAGACATCTATGCTGGATGTTATTGATAATTATTGAAGTCTTTAGGGAGATACGTTCTTGGTAGACGTACCAGGATTGAGACGATAAAGAAGGAGGTCAAGTTAAGAAACCATAAATATCTAGAGTCACTGTCGATACAATTTTATGCTACAAAAATCTTTTCAAGTTCAGATCAATAGAAAATTCAAGCTTCAAATAACTCGAGTGACACAGAGACTATCTTTTTAACATTTTGAAGAGTCACTTAGGTTCTTTCATCCGACTGTTAGATGTAGACGTCACATAATCTGGCTCCAGCGCCAGATGAGGTCCCATCAGAAAGGTTTAGGGACCCGTGAACTTGACTACAAGCCTTACAATCCTTTCAATTCACTTTACAATGGATGCCCAAGCGTTGTGACGGAAACAAGCGCCCTCTCACAAAAATGAAAGGATTCTTATCCCTACTTCGTTTTATTAACAAAAAACTACGCTGAATTGGAAAGGCGAACAATAACATGTATTTATTTTTAGACTAACGATGGGAAAGTTTTGTGAGTGTATGTATGAAAAATCTTATTTATACTACTAGAAATGTTTAGGTACTTAACTAAATGTAAACAAACGTGAACAACTAACAGTTATGGCTTCGGGTTAACCAGCCAGGGTTAACCTCTGCAGTCTAGTCGCTTAATAATTATAGACTTACTCTTTAGTTTAGTCGCGATTTATAATGCGACTAAACTACAGAGCACGTCGATAATGCGACGCGTGAAAGTCAATTACAAATATTGCATTTGGCTGGTTAACCCGACGCCATAACTGTTAGTTGTTCATGCTTGTTTACATTTAGTTAAGTACCTAAATATTTCTAGTTATTTATTTATTTATTTATTTATTTATTGCGTTTCACATTGTACATTTGGTGTTACAAAATAAAATACAGCTTCAATGTGAACCCTGTAAGGGCACAGCAACAGTAGGACAGATACGCATTTCATTAATAATATGTCAGCATAATTATACACTATTATTTGAAACATTATTAATCATTTTTACAGCTAATTAAAATTAAAATTTAACGGATAAATAGTTTTACAAATACATACCTACACACACATTCGCATTTACCAATTACACCATATCACATTCAGCAATAACTACAATTTAATTATCACGGTATAAATAATAAATAATAAGTCATAGATAACATTTTTTTTTTTACATATCCTAGAATAACATAAAATCAATATCAATTTTCATCAAAAAATTCTTGAACACTGTAGTATGATTTCTCACTCAAAAATGCCTTTAGGCGGTGCTTAAATATGTTCATGTTATTTTCTTGTTTAATTTCTTTAGGTATCTTATTAAATATTTTAATTGACATAGCAAAGGGCGCTGTATGGATCATTTTTAATCTAGAAGCAGGAGGATTGTATGTGTTATAAAGTATAATTAAAGATAAGATAATCAGGTGTATTAACATGATTGCTTCGCCACTGCTGCGATATTGTTTCCACTAGTACTACTTCGTTAGAATAAGTAGGTACTATTCTTAACTAATTTAGGAAAATCTCCTTAAAACTCATCCTAGAAATAAACAATTTTTTTTTCAAATATTTTTTTTTTTATTAGCAGTTACGTCTGCTCTCCGAAACTAAGATTTAAAAGCGAAAAAGTTTTCCGGGTGCGCCGGTGGGATTCGAACCCACGTCTCCTTGGTAAAACACCTGTGTTGGGGCGCATACCCAGGAGACGTGGGTTCGAATCCCACCGGCGCACCCGGAAAATTTTTTCGCTTTTAAATCTTAATTTTTTTTTCTTTAGATCCTTTCACATTAAAAGCCGTTGAATGTGCATTTGATTTGTCAGCAAAAGATTTTATTAGAACCGTTTCAAAATAGATTGCTGAATCCGGTCGGTTTTAAAAGTAAAGTGTTTTTAGAACGTATCAACGCGACAAAATCCCAGCTTTCACTGCGGGAGTTAAACCGAAACCTGGAGGTGCCGTTATTTATCCGCAGAGGATTTGTGCCACACAGGCACACGAACGCTCGACCCAGTTTGAAAAATCATAATCGGATGAATGACACTCAACACAGTAGTATTACAAGTCTAAATTGTTTCCAGCCAAAGAAAGAAAATTCTGCTCAAGTACCTATTGAGTTTCGTTTTCCTAGTTGTATTTCGATATCGAATAATGTCTGTACATAAAACAGTTAGTCTGCCCCATTATGTTTAGCGATTGACGTAGAATGCACTAAATAAAATGAAAAATCATCCTTTACACATTTGATACCATACTGCTCATGTTTATGGTATGGCCACGGCGCTCGTTTTTCTGCAAGTTCAAATTCGTTGGTTTGCGCAAGTTCTTGCGTTGCAGTATTGTATGTCTTTAAACTGTGGTCTTAATGAATGGAAGTATAAAATTAGTAAGCGGTTTCTTCTTTCTCATGAAATCGTTAGCTTTTAGAGTTTGATAAAGGCAGTAAAAAAGAAAACTCATTACCACTCCGCTGCCTGATGTACAGTCAAATTTTCCAATAAATATCTGTACTATATACAGCCAACCATTCATAAATATCTATACAAACTAAAGATATAATTATAGTAAAATAAGGTCCATCCTAACCTACGGTGCTCAGACCTGGTCTTTGACTGAGGCCCAGAAGTCCAAACTCAAGGTTTGCCAGCGGGCTATGGAGCGCAGTATCCTAGGTGTTCGAAGAGCTGATAGAATCAGAAACACTGAACTGCGCTCCAAAACCCGAATTGTTGATGTGGGGACAAAGACCGCCAAACTCAAGTGGGACCGGGCAGGTCATGTCTGCCGGATGCACCCGGATCGCTGGGCCAAAATCACTACTGATTGGGTTCCAAGCGACGGGCACCGGAGCAGAGGTAGGCCTAAAAGAAGGTGGCGGGACGATTTGGAGCGATTCCAGCCGGACTGGCAACACTTTGCCGAAGCCAGGGACGAGTGGAAGGAGAAAGGGGAGGCCTTTTCCCAGCAGTGGGACACTGTATAGGCTATTAAAAAAAAAAAGGTTCATCTATACTTACTTTAATATTATAAAGAGGACAGATTTGATTGTTTGTTTGTATGTTTGTTTGTTTGCATTGAATAGGCTCCGAAACTACCGGACCGATTTCAAAAATTCTTTTTCCGTTAGAAAGCTACATTACCACAGAGTGACATAGGTACTTTATACCATGGGAAAATACCTTTTCCTACGGGAAAATTAATTTTATCGCGGGTGAAGCTGCGGACGGAAGGCTAGTGTTTAGATATTTATGAACAATTGGCTGTACCAAGCTGTACAGATATTGGAGAAATCGACTGTACCTCCATCTGTCCGTGACACAGAACAACCTTTAGAACTGTATACGTAAGTAGACAGTTGAAATTCTTACGTCCTTTTCACTCGACTGTCGAAGGAGGGTTATTTCAGGATATCTTGCCCGTTCTTAATAATGGTAATACGGCTAAGCACGAGTTAAAGATAGACACCTGTTCTATTTGGAAATGTAGAAGCGACTGGAATGGCAGCTGGGAACAAGGCAGCGTATTGTTTATTTAATGAATGCAGCTTTCAAACTTGCCAGATTCATCCCAAGTCAGTGCAGGGATTTAATAGGGCTGGCTGCGATCTTGTTGAATCGTTGAACGTATGGTCTTTCTAGCAAAACGTTGTGGGTTTGAGCCCGAGCTCGCACATTTAAGTTTTTCTGAGAAATTACATTTCAAATTTCTCAGGAGCTTTATGGTGAAGGAAAAACATCCTGAACAAACCTGCACACTCCTGCGAAAAAGTTCAGTGGTGTGTTAGAAGTTCCCAATTAGAATTGGGCTCGAGTGGGAACCAGGGAGTCTTCTATAGTAAGCTATCTTAACACGGATTGCCGTGATTTCTTGTATGAACACAGTTGAAGGGCTGGAGAGTGACATAGGCTACTTTTTACCACGGGAAAATATCTCATTCCCATGGGAAAACTTGTTTTTTATCTACTTTAGCGGGGGCGAAGCCGCGGGCATGAGCTAGTATTTATATATTTGAGAGGACAATCCATAAAAGCGGTCCATTGCAAAAACAGAAGAATATTTAATCTACTATTAAGAATAAAGAAATTTGTAGGGAGGGGCAACCCTGTTTTAAATCCGCTCATTCAAACAGAAGAAATAAATTTGCTCGAAATTAACCTACAACTCTGAGTTAGGATTAAAGTTATGACCTGAAGTTAATGAGAAATATCATCATCATCATCCCAGTCTATATACGTCCCTCTGCGGGGCAAAGGCCTACATTCAGAACGAGCGGGCTTGGCCCCTAGTTCCCAAGCACCCAATGCAGATCGGGGACTTCACACACACCATTCTTCGCAAACTTGTGCTGGTTTTGCAAATGTAATATCGCTTGTAATGTAGTATCGCTTGTTTTCCGAAAAAAATAAAGTTACGAGCCTGCGGACTCGAACCTACGACCCTCTGTTAGAGAGGTCATAGGTCAAATCACTAAGCTACCACGGCTTTCTTTAATGAGAACAACAACTCGATTTATTAGTTTAATTAATAAAAGCTGAATTCGACATAAAGCAGGGTAATGACACGAGGGAATAGTTAGATACGCACAGCCTAAACCACATTATGGCTTTTTAACTAAAAGAAAATAGAAGTGCACTAATAACATATTTTTCGACTGAAATATGCCGATGTGCAAAAATGTACACACTCGGTTCTCATAGGGGAGAGGCGGCTTTAAAGGGACACGTATTGAAAGGGATAATTCAAAATAAAAGTCCATTTATGAAAGGTAAATACACATTTTTTAAAGATGCGAAATTAAACAACTAAGAATTGATTAATGACGGTTACTGTATTTCATTACTCATTATAATAGTTTAAATTTAAAATAATTAACGCTTTCTTTAACCTCGTGATTCCAAGAGTAATTTATATAGAATAAATCATCAATAAGAATAACAGCCTAATGTACTATATGAAGTTCAAATTATTCAATGAATAAAAAACTTTAAACACGATAAGGATATAATTTCCAAAATTGCAAAACGTATGACTCTTATCTAGGTCTAAGTTCTACGTCGGTTAGAAAAGGCCGGGACTCAGCAGGATATAGGAAGCTTCGTTTTGATTCGTTCCTTTCAATACGTGTCCCTTTCATGCCACACCTCCCCTACATTTTTTCGTACGACGCTTCTGAACGGAGACTTGAGATTTTGTGATACTCATCCTGAAATTGGGTCTTAGCTTGAGTTACGACCGTCGTGGGAATCGAACCTGCACTTGCACCGTACTGTCCTCTCAAGTTGACGCGGGTTAGGGATCCATTTCCCCAGATTTATGGAAGGTTACCGAGATTTATTCGAAATCAGAAACTAGAATGGAGGACGGCCATGATCCATTGATTATTTCAACAAAGCGACGGTATCGGGTTTGGGGATGTTAAATATACAGCCGTTTGTGGATGCCGTTACTGTTTGGTATGCCGTTCTAAGGGAACCTAAAACCTTTGAACGAACAATTCTAGTAAGTATAAACATTTATTCAAAAGTAGCTGCTATTTTGCGCATATTTGAACTCTCTTCAATCCTTATTAATATTATAAAGAACGTTACTGGAGACCATGAATTGCAATTTCTTTATAAGCCTGCTGGAAGGAAAAATAGAAGGAAGACGAGGCAGAGGAAGGCCAAGATTGACCTATGTTGACCAGGTGAAGGAGAAAGTGGGTGTCGTGTCGTATCAGGAAGTCAAACGGCTGGCAGAAGACCGTGCGGTGTGGCGGTTACTCCACCGACAAGAGCATAGTTAATTTATTGAATCAGGCGTTACTTAATCTAATCTAATGATCTGAAACAATTACTTTGCTCACCCGCGACCTTATGATAGTTACGTTTATGCAAAAAATGTGTGTTCATGCAGTTCCTCCACCTCCACACTCTACGAACACACAAATCACGCAAACCCAACTATCCCACCACCAAACTACACTGACGCGTTTCGAATTCAACCAGTGCCTCTACCATGAGTTTACACTAGTTTACGTGACCGTACTCGCTAGCGACGGCGTAAATTATTTGTATGGAGAATTGTACAGCGCCTCTAGCGGTCACTTACGGAAGTACAATTCTCCATACAAATCATTTACGCCGTCGCTAGCGAGTACGGTCACTGTGAACTAGTGTAAACTCATGGTAGAGGTACTGAGCTCATCCTCGGAGTACCGCAACCGTTCACTTAATATGCTACCAAATGTTAGAAATGTTTCAAACTAAATACAAACTGAAATATAGATGCACAGAAAAAACCCCAGAAAAAAGACCAATGCTGGGAATCGAACCCAGGTCCTCAGCGTTCCGTGCTGCGTGCTTACCCCTACACCATCACTGGTAAAAAAAAAAAAAATGAAGTTGAAGAAAATAAAAAAATAAATAGAAAAAGATACTTCATACTTAACTTGTTAGAAATGTTGTCTAAAATGTTCTAAGTTCATTAGGACCCTAGCTCTTAAATTTAAGAAGAGAGAGAATATTATAAATGCGAAGTACATAACTCTGTTTGACCTACATATATTATAGCGTCCCAAGCAGAGGGTCCTAGGTTCGGGCCTGGGTTCGCACCTCTGAATTTTTCGGAATTTATGTGCGAAATTACATTTGAAATTTACCGTGGCCTTCATGGTGAAGGAGAGCATTGTGACGAACCTGGACGGACCTGCGAAGAAAATCAATGGTGTGTGTGAGGTTCCCAAATCGCACTGGGCCTGCACGGGAAAAAATAAACAAATAATATCACGGGACAATTCACACCAATTGACCTAGTCCCAAAGTAAGCAAAGCTTGTGTTATGAGTACTAGTTACAGTTAAACATACTTAAATTACTTATATAGATAAGATGCATACTTAAATTCATATTAAACACCGAAAACCCGAGAGCAAAAATCGTATTTTTAACCGACTTCAAAAAAAGAGGAGGTTATCAATTCGTCTGAATGTTTTTTTTTTCATACGAACATCTGCCCCGACGCGGGAATCGGGACCTCAAGCTTCATAGTCAGGTTCTCTAACCGCTAGGCAATTTGGTCGTCAAAAAAATACCTCTCATTCTGAGTTGAGACCTGTGCTATGAAGCGGAACGTATACATTTATAGGCAGGGATGATGATGATAATGATGACATCCTGACCACATAGCTAAGTTATTATTATGTATAAACACATAGATACCCGATAGCACTAATTGGTATTAGAGATTGCTTCGCAATACAAAGGGTTGTCTTGCGATATCGCGTTGTCCCGAGATATGTGTTGTCTTAAGATATGGGCAATATCAAGAGAGGGGTTGTCGGGATAAGATTAGGAGCGGAGCTTTCAGTGTCATTTGGATATTACGGTTTCATTGTTTAATTTTAAACAAGTTGTTTAATGACATTTTATTCTACCAAGACAATGTGTTATGACAGGACTTTGTAAAAGGGTTCAGATTTATTTAGTTTCTAAAAATAAATTGTCTTAGGTATACTGTTTTCTGAATTCGACGGATAAGTCGGCGGAGCCTTGCCCAGCGGAGCTTCTATTCCTCGAAAAGTTGCCGGTGCTCTGCGGTTTTGAAATGAGATGGCACGTGCATTAAATGTTTTCTTTCCTTCTTCTTTCACTTTATTTTTAAGTCGTTACTCAAGTACGTTAGCTAAGTACGTTAGTTTAAGCCGATACTTCAATTTCCATGTAAGTTTTAGGAGATTTTTTGTTGGTGTACGTACACTCTTAATTGCTAAATAAAATATTAAATAGTGGGACGATTGACACCAATTCACCTAGTCTCAAATTAAGCAAAGCTTGTACTATGCGTAAAGAGGCCCCCAGACGGGCTATTATACTTTTGATGAAATATGTGGCTACAACATTGCCGACTATATCCCGGCAATACAAAAAATATTTTAATGCAGCATATGGCTGGAAAATGTATATCTCGGCAATATTTCTGCAGCAGTATATGGCTCATTATTTTGTCTTTACATGGGCTATATACATACATGGCTAGTATGGCTACAATGGCTGACGAACTCATACGCGTTGCAGCAGCTTACATTGTCATTGTCAAGTCAAAACCAAAAAAACAAGAAAAATGTGGATTCGACCTATTCGACCTTATTTCCAATAAGCGTGATAAGTTAGATATTTTATGTCTGGAAATAAGCATTTCTGTCTTTGTAGGTTCCGCATTCCACATTCCACAATTGAGGGTGCAAATGCACTTCATTGATGAAATCAATTATTTTTGCATTTGACCATGTACCAGTAATTTTGATCCGTATTATAATTTATAATCTCAAACTTTAAACACGAACTAAACTAAACAGAAACAAACACGAACATAGCTATGCTACTCGAACGAATAGCGGCAAACTTCACGTAGCATGAAAAAGGGACGCACTTATGCCGTGTAGCGAGGCAGCAATAGAAGTGGCTGAGAAATATGGCAGTATTTTCGATTGCAAAGCGATTATTCCGGAAATATGGCTAGGACTCAACATTCATCGGCCACACTAAAAATATGTGACAATATATCCCGGCCATACTAAAAATATCGCCGAGTGTTGCATAGGCTGGCCGTAAATGCTGGCTGATGCTGCCAGCCACACTGTTGCAGCTATACATTTTCGCGAAAATATGGCCCGTCTAGGAGCCCCTTACTAGACAACGGATAAACATGCTTATATAGATAAATAAATACTTAAATACGTATAAACTTCAAATTTCATTACTTAAGACGATAGTACCTAACCATGTGAGAGTTCGCTGCGTAGATAACTACAGTGGCTTATTTGATCACTGCAGAATAATCAATGTGTTTAATAAGGCTAACATATCCCTACTCACAGAGGAATGCGCTGCTATACCCACATTCGAACAAAAGACCCGTTCGCAACAACTGCGCTGTCTGCATTACCTGCCGGCTTATAACTTGCCATGTAATAGTAATTCCTATGGAAGAAGAATCAACTCTTATCTAATACCCGCGACATTGAACACCCTCCCAAAGGAATTGCTAAACAAAGTTGTAAACACTGCCACCAACCCCTTTGAATGTTAAAAAGTTCTCAAAAAATTCTACCTAGAGAGTGACAATAAAGTACCTACCTAGTGATACTTTAGTTTAGTTAATTAAAACTTGTACTGAACCGCTTTAACTCGCCTACTATTACATAAACCTCTAGTGGGTTTTCCAATAGTGGCATAATAATTTCAACCTTATTTATGCACACATGCTCTTGATTATATTAAATAATAAAAAAAAAACTGCGAGCTTTAGCTAGTGAATAAACCTTCGTCGCTATTCGATCGTGAATCACAGTGCCGTCATCCCATATATAGGTTCCAATAATTCGATGGCCCAGACGAATAAACGTGCAAAGGCCTTTACACGAAAAAATTTTTTTTTTGCTTCTTATGGTTTTATATTTATTATTATTTATTTATTTATTTATTCATCAATAAAAATTACAGCATGACAGTATACACCAACGCGCTGTAAAATTCAAAAAATACAAACAAAACTTAAATAACTATTTAGGGATTTTTGAAAAACGTCTTCGTCGCTTCCCTAAAACGACGGAACACCACACCCTCTGGCCAAAAGTCGGAGCGCAGGAACACCTGCTGGTGCTTGGCAGGCACTTGGAGCCTAAATGAGCTGAAGTTGTTAGCCCTTTGAGACTCGAGCGGGCGGGGTATACCCTAAGGCACGCTGTAAATTGTAATTTTTTTTCAAGCCAATCCCATTTACCGTTCATGAAAAAAAAAATTTTTTTTCGTTGGTAACTTTCCTTATAAATTAACACGAATAAGATTCCAAGAGAGTGTTGCTGTTTTAATAATTTTGTTACTATACATGAATAAACGTGGAATGGTTTTGTACAATGATTTTTCTCTTATTTCAATATGAGTAATATTACTTTGCACGTTTATTCGAATTAAACTTTGTTAACGAGATTCGTGCAAACTAGTATTAACTAAAATAAATTAATACGAACAAAATTGCAAACGCCGAATGCGAAATTAAATACACTACAAAAATAGACGATAATGTACATTGCGCTAAAGCAAATTAAGTACTCTTTTTAACACGAATAACGTTGCAATGAGCCAAAACACAAGATGACCTGAAGATTTATGATTCGAATAAAAAAATAAAGAGGTTTTTCACTATTTACGGGAAAATGGTTAAAAATAAGAATCAAATTTTTACATAGTATTGTAGATAATTTTCATATCTATCTAATGATATTTAGCACATAATTATATAACGGCTGCCGCAACTGTCACTTATTTTTGTTAAAGTTGATTTTATTTTTCCTGTAAAGTTGTAGTTTTACGATTACACGTTTATTCGTCTGGGCCATCGAATTCCCTTCTCACTCGTCCAGCAAATCTCAGGCCCATTATTTATTAAAACGACCTGTCCAGCAAAGATGCTGCCGACTTATTGACCTAATTGAAGGGCTGGCTTATTTCACACCGCAGACAATTTACTTAGCTTTGCTTTTGATCCAATATTCCTGTAATTTATATCACAATGGGATGTTTTTGCTTGTAATGCCCAAGTCATTGAATTTAGGCCTTAAGCATTCTATTAACGGTGTTAAAGCGTTCTGAGAAGGCTTTAGTTCGATGATTAAATTTTATTCCAATGCTTTTTTAGGGTTCCGTAGTCAACTAGGAACCCTTATAGTTTCGCCATGTCTGTCCGTCTGTCTGTCTGTCTGTCTGTCTGTCCGCGGCTAAGCTCAGAGACTGTTAGTACTAGAAAGCTGTAATTTGGCATGAATATATATATCAGTCACGCCGACAAAGTGATTGAATAAAAAAAAGTAAAAATAAATTTTTTAGGGTACCTCCCATAGACGTAAAGTGGGGGTGATTTTTTTTTTCTCGGCTAACCCTATAGTGTGGGGTATCGTTGGATAGGTCTTTTAAAACCATTGCGGGGTTCTTAACATGATTTTTCTATTCAGTGATCTGTTTGCGAAATATTCAACTTTAAAGAGAAAATTTTCATTAAAATCGGCCGTCCCCCCCCTCTAAAATCTAAACTGTTGGGTGGAAAAATTTGAAAAAATTCAGAATGGTAGTAAATATATCAAATTTACTAGGAAAATTATAGCGGCTAAGATTGCTTGGAAATTATTTGTAGTTTAAGAGTAAATAGTAGCCTAAGGTATAAAACATACCTAAACTTGGATGATTCCGTACACATACGAAATCCTTAAAAAAATATTACTTGATTTTTTCGTAATGGCTACGGAACCCTACCTTGGGCGTGTCCGACACGCTCTTGGCCGGTTTTTTTGAATGGAAATTATGGAAATAAAAATACACCTGTTGTACTTACATTGAGCTACAGCTCACGCCCGCTGATTCTCTGTGGTCGTGTTTCGTTAATAAGCGGTTCGTTTCATTTTTAACCCCCGACACAAAAAGAGGGGTGTTATAAGTTTGACCGCTATGTGTGTGTGTGTCTCTCTGTCTGTCTGTATCTGGCATCATAGCTTTTAAACGGGTAAACCGACTTGGATGCGGTTTTTTTTAATAGAAAGCAGGTTTCCTGGCGATGGTTCTTAGATATGTTTCATCAAAATCGGTTCAGCCGTTTCAAAGTTGTTGTCTTTTGTTAGCTGCGGTGGGGATCTTAGACGCATAATGGGCAATGACTTATGTTCAAACGTACGAGTGACGTTATTGCGTTGGGGGTTTTTTAAATTTTTAATTTACCTATAGTTATTCCTGATACGAACTGCTAGGAAATGTAATTCACTACTATCGACTGTATTTCCAGATAGTAATAAAATCTAGAAAATCTAATCTAATCTAGAAAAAGCCGTGGCGGTCTACTAGCGGTTTGACCTATATGGCTTCTCAAGCAGAAGTTGTGGGTTCAAATTGTTCAAAATCCTGGTCCGCAACTCTGTGTTTATCGGCATTTATGTGCGAAATTACATTTGAAATTTACTATGAGCATTACGATGAAGGCAAACATCGCGAGGAAACCGAGAAGAAATTCAATGGTGTGTGTGAAGTTCCCAATCCGCACTGGGCCCGCGAGGAAACTACGGCCCAACCCTCTCAATTTGAGACGGGGCCTGTGCTCTGAGTGGGACGTATGATGGATAAAATGGAATGGAGAATAAAATCTTGGGTTCCTCAAGGCTAGAGTGAACAGGCTGTTACTGAACCAGTACAATCTCATCTGCACTTTTCACTAGGTGAGATGGAGGTCAATCATGGGTCAGTTTTATGTTAAAAAAAAACTACTAGTAAACCCGTGCCTGGTAGCGAAGCGTATATTGCTCGGGATGATGTAGTGATGACGATATTTTACATTGAATATTTTAATACCAGCAGCTTTAGGATGAAATTATAGCTAGACCGTTTAAATGAGTCCTCGCCCGCGCCGTGCAGGGGCTGGGGGGGGGGGGGGGGGGTATGACGCCAGACGCCAAAGGGGCCGAGGGAGGTGCGGGCGGCGAGCGCGCTCATTTAAACGGTCTAACCAATCTACTTCCGGGAGTGTTTTCACCTCTTGGAAAATGCCCATACTTGGCGTGTGATTTTCTTAACTTAACAAAACTGCTCTGCATATGAGACACAGTCACAACTTGACCAGTGCGATCGTAGACATTATCAGTTCCACTACCATGAGTTTACACTAGTTTACGTGACCGTACTAGTGACGGCGTAAATTATTTGTATGGAGAATTGTACAGCGCCTCTAGCGGTCACTTACGGAAGTACAATTCTCCATACAAATCATTTACGCCGTCGCTAGCGAGTACGGTCACTGTGAACTAGTGTAAACTCATGGTAGAGGTACTGGAGGCAGATGTTTCGACGATGGACAGTGTCAATGTCAACGTACACACGACCAACATCGAGACAACTGACTCCGTATAAAGCCAATTAGTGAAAGGCTCAAGTTATAGTGGTTTTTCATCGGAGCGCTGAAACTGAGGTCGAGGTTCGTTTGCAGAATAAAACAACAATATAGAAAAAGGTACAGTCGAGCGAGGTCAAAGATATCTTTACACTTTACTACCTTGTCGCAGTCACTTCGTGTTTGAATTGTTATATGAAATTGTCAGAAGGCATACAGTGACAAAGAACTAAAGTGTAAAAATATCTTTGACCTCGACTGTACGTCCGTGTGAGTAACTGTACTATGAATAAAAACATAAAAGGATATAATTTCACTTCAGAACTTGTTACTTTAGTACTTTTTAACGACCCTTTCTTATTATTTATTTCTCGCTTCTTTTTTCCTTCATATTTCTCAATTTGTTCCTATCCTTTTGCCGCCCTGAAATTATATTTCTAGTTCTGCGAGCTTTTAAAACAATCACGAGTTTTCTTGGTTCACTCTGTGAGTACCTTAAATTTATTTTCCTGTTGAGCGAAGTTCAAAGTTTTCATAATTTTGTTCTTACCTATTACATTTACTTTATTTTTGTATATTTTTAAGATTCTCAAGCTTTCTAAATTGCATTTAGGTAAACACCTCAGGCAAAACACACAAAATGTTTGTTGTCATTTAAAAACCACACTGCACAAAAAACCATAATCAAACGTAAAAACATAGCAAAACTAAATTCAAAAGCTAGGAAACCGGTAAAAAATTGCCATTGGAAAGAAATTTTACACCCAACCAAATTTCAAACTTCACTATCTGGCTATTTCTCATCTGCAACTCCGATTCGACAAGTTGAGCAATATCGAGCACCTGGCGGCGAATCAGTGCCCAAAATTGTTCTTTTCTATTCAAATCGAGTTGTCAGTAATGAGGCGCAATGCGGCAGACGTGACAAAGTCATTTTGGGGTTTAGGACGTGATAAGCTAACTTCGGCAGCGTGTTTCCTAGTAATCAGCAGTTACCGTTATCATTATTGCTCTATTATTATAAATAGAACGCTTTAGTTTGGCTTGTAATGGTATCCTGACCGCCTATTGTCAGCCTGATTTTTTATTGTTATTAATTTTGTCTGTAATGTTTTGGTGATCAATAAAGAATATTTGTATTGTATTGTATTGTATCCTGTTATCGTACTCAGCCCGTTAATTAACTCTTAAATTTTAAATTAGAAACAGTTTTAAATGCTTTAAAAATCTGTGTAACTGTCGAAAATGCATTTGGTTCAACAATATGGATTGAAATCAAAATCAGTTCAACCATTTTCTGGCACTAAGAAAGGCAAATGTTTGCGTTCAACTTTTCCCGAGCTGTAGATATTATTAAAATAATCTGAGTTTTTTAAATTATTCACAGGCTAAAAAAGTTCGTTCCCTGCTCGTTTCTTTACGTGAACCATTACGCATTCTTTAAAATGACTTCAGGGCTTTGCCAAATCGGAAGACGACCGCACGGGGAAAGTAACTCGAAAGAGCAATATTCTTAAAGCGTTCATTTTAGGGTTCCGCAGTCAAAGGCCTAGCGGGAGCCTTACATTAAACCTCCCTGTTTGTCCATCTGTCATGGTCCTTCATCATTTGATCACTAATATATCGATACCTTAGTTCACACTCATACTAATTACAATGAATTGCACAATTAAGTAGTAGTTTTGTACACTAGGACATACAGTGCTAATTTGTATGTGCTGTTCACTGTAATTAGTATGAGTGTGAACTAAGGTATCGATGTATATTATTTTACATTTGATCGCAGATATTGTGTTACTATGGCTTCAATAATAAGACATTATGTCTTAACCTAAAAAAAGTTAAAACGTATTGTTTTGCTAGGCGACTAATGCATTGTAATCGAAGTTCTATACGTATGCGAAATTTCAAGACATTTACTACATTAGAAGTGAGCAAAAATTGATTTGCAAGATATGTTTACTAATGATATAAGGGTGTTGAAATAAACTAACGTTTTACATTAAAGGGGTTTATTGAATTAGGCGTTACTTTGCGGAGGTCCATATTAATGAACTAAAACAATTACTTTGCTCACCCGCGACCTTACAATAGTTACGTTTATGCAAGAAATGTGCGTTCATGCAGTTCCTCCACCTCCACACTGTACGAATACACACAAATCACATAAACCCAACCATCACCACCACCAAGCTACACTGACGCGTTTCGAACTCAACCAGAGCTCATCTTCAGAGTTACCACGACCGTATGCTATGCTACCAAATGTTAAACTAACAAACCAAAATTTAACTTGTCACTGTAACTTCTCAAGTACCCACTTTATTTTTCTTATTCTCAAACTACCCCACAAAAATTAACTTTTATTGACATATTATAAAACTACCTTGAATTTTTGTTTATTTATTTATAAGGCATATTTAATTAATACTAACTGTTCAAATTCGACCCAAGCCGCAGTAAAGGAGAAGATACTAAATTTACCTGTTCATTAATAATAGACCCCATAGTGTTGTACCTAATTATTTCCATGCATTCCAGAGCATCCAGACGCAACCCCTTGCCGCAATAATGTAACACTTCATAAGAATCTGAATCTAACAATGAATGATTTGATTCCAACAAATGTTTTGCAAAATTCGATCTATCTGGATGCTCATTCCTATATGCCGAAACATGCTCTTTAAATCTAGTATTAAAACTTCGGTCTGTCTGTCCTACGTATATCCCATTGCAGTCATTACAAGTAAGCTTGTATACCCCCGATCTAGTTCCCTTATCTACCTGTTCTTTGTGGTTACATAGCCTAGAGTACAAAGAGTTGTTAGTCTTAAAGGCAACATTAATATTGTTTGATTTTAAAATGCCATAAATCTTATCAGACAAACCCCCAACGTAAGAGATGCTAGATCTATATTTGTTAGTAGACTGAGAAGGTAACGCAGCGTAAAGCATGCTATTTACTAACTGTGCCTGCTTCTTTTGAACTAAACTATCTACCATTGATTTTGTATAACCATTTGAGATCGCTATCTGATAAATAGTACTCAACTGTAAATCAAAATGTTCCTTAGAAAGAGGCACAGTCAACAATCTATTAACATAACAATGGAAAGCAGCCAGTTTATGCTGCCACGGATGATTAGAAGATGCTGGTATAACAGCATCTGTGTACGTGGGCTTACGGTATATTTTAAATTGATGTTTACCATTTAATTTTGAAATCGTTAAATCCAAAAAGTTCAACGAACAATTTTCCTCCAATTCTTTTTTGAACCTTATCTTTACGTGCTTGTTATTCAAACCATTAATAAACACGTCAAGCTGTCTCATACTCCCTCTCCAGCATAGGATCAAATCATCAACATACCTAAAATAGTACATAATATTACTATTACCCACAATATACTGATTCTCAAAATGATCCATAAATATATCTGCTATTAAAGGACTCAGAGGTGAACCCATAGCTAAACCATCACTGTGTAAGTAATAAAGACCATTGAACCGGAAATAATTTTGTTTCATGCATAAAGTTACCAAATCTATTAATTCACAAACTTCACCCGGATGCAACCGCTTCCTTTCTAAATGGTCTTTTAGAATTTCTAGTGTCTCACTATATGGTACGTTAGTAAATAAACTGTCTACATCCAAAGAAAGCAACGTTGCATTCGGCGGTATGCTGATGTCCTTAATTTTACTAACCAAATCTAAACCATTTTTTAAACTATAAGAAGGTTTAAAGGAAGCCTTCACACGAATAATACTATTTAATTTCTTCGCCAATTTATATGCTGGAGCACTCACGTATGAGACAACTGGACGAATATGAATATGATTATTCGTATATAAAAAAATGGTTTAGATTTGGTTAGTAAAATTAAGGACATCAGCATACCGCCGAATGCAACGTTGCTTTCTTTGGATGTAGACAGTTTATTTACTAACGTACCATATAGTGAGACACTAGAAATTCTAAAAGACCATTTAGAAAGGAAGCGGTTGCATCCGGGTGAAGTTTGTGAATTAATAGATTTGGTAACTTTATGCATGAAACAAAATTATTTCCGGTTCAATGGTCTTTATTACTTACAGAGTGATGGTTTAGCTATGGTTTCACCTCTGAGTCCTTTAATAGCAGATACATTTATGGATCATTTTGAGAATCAGTATATTGTGGGTAATAGTAATATTATGTACTATTTTAGGTATGTTGATGATTTGATCCTATGCTGGAGAGGGAGTATGAGACAGCTTGACGTGTTTATTAATGGTTTGAATAACAAGCACGTAAAGATAAGGTTCAAAAAAGAATTGGAGGAAAATTATTCGTTGAACTTTTTGGATTTAACGATTTCAAAATTAAATGGTAAACATCAATTTAAAATATACCGTAAGCCCACGTACACAGATGCTGTTATACCAGCATCTTCTAATCATCCGTGGCAGCATAAACTGGCTGCTTTCCATTGTTATGTTAATAGATTGTTGACTGTGCCTCTTTCTAAGGAACATTTTGATTTAGAGTTGAGTACTATTTATCAGATAGCGATCTCAAATGGTTATACAAAATCAATGGTAGATAGTTTAGTTCAAAAGAAGCAGGCACGGTTAGTAAATAGCATGCTTTACGCTGCGTTACCTTCTCAGTCTACTAACAAATATAGATCTAGCATCTCTTACGTTGGGGGTTTGTCTGATAAGATTTATGGCATTTTAAAATCAAACAATATTAATGTTGCCTTTAAGACTAACAACTCTTTGTACTCTAGGCTATGTAACCACAAAGAACAGGTAGATAAGGGAACTAGATCAGGGGTATACAAGCTTACTTGTAATGACTGCAATGGGATATACGTAGGACAGACAGGCCGAAGTTTTAATACTAGATTTAAAGAGCATGTTTCGGCATATAGGAATGAGCATCCAGATAGATCGAATTTTGCAAAACATTTGTTGGAATCAAATCATTCATTGTTAGATTCAGATTCTTATGAAGTGTTACATTATTGCGGCAAGGGGTTGCGTCTGGATGCTCTGGAATGCATGGAAATAATTAGGTACAACACTATGGGGTCTATTATTAATGAACAGGTAAATTTAGTATCTTCTCCTTTACTGCGGCTTGGGTCGAATTTGAACAGTTAGTATTAATTAAATATGCCTTATAAATAAATAAACAAAAATTCAAGGTAGTTTATATGTCAATAAAAGTTATTTTTTGTGGGGTAGTTTGAGAATAAGAAAAATAAAGTGGGTACTTGAGAAGTTACAGTGACAAGTTAAATTTTGGTTTGTTAGTTTAACATTTGGTAGCATAGCATACGGTTGTGGTAACTCTGAAGATGAGCTCTGGTTGAGTTCGAAACGCGTCAGTGTAGCTTGGTGGTGGTGATGGTTGGGTTTATGTGATTTGTGTGTGTTCGTACAGTGTGGAGGTGGAGGAACTGCATGAACGCACATTTCTTGCATAAACGTAACTATTGTAAGGTCGCGGGTGAGCAAAGTAATTGTTTTAGTTCATTAAAGGGGTTTCCCACATTACAACAGCTGTATTCTTCTCAGGTGCAATGTCACCTTTCCAAAGGCAATGTATAGACATTTGTAATTATCACAGACTGTAAAAAATAATATAAAGTAACAAATTAAAATGGGTTCCAATGCACGGAATTGTTAGAAAATTATCACACTATTTAAGCTCCCGATGTTTTGACTCATCTACCAGCGTCATGATCGAAATAGGCTGAAGAATTTGTAGGTGCTTGTTTATGTTGTAATTAACCATGAATCGTTATACCTGATTTACACTCTCGCCTCGTCACCTCGCCTCGCGCCTCGCCTCGTCGTCTCGCTCCGAACGCGAACCTCAAAATCAAGGCAAATCACGAGACGAGGCGCGAGGCGCGCCTGTTCACACTCTCGTCTCGTGGCTCGTCCCGCAGTTCGTCTCGCCACTCGTACGCGAGTGTAAACCAGGTATTAAAAACAGTTAAGTACAAAATATGTGTTCGGTACGGTCTTACGCTCAGATCTTAGAAAGGAATTTTTAGAAAAAATATTTCTTATGGTCTGAGGGTGTACGGAACCCTTTGTGTGCGGGTCCTACTCGCGCCTGTCCGGCTTTTTTAAAACTTTTCAGTCGTGACGTGTCGGTTTTAAATAATATGGCGATGGGACCGCCGGGTAATCTTGAAGACCCGAAACCTAACGTAATGTTTTAAAGTGTTTCGCAATATACCGAAGAAGTAAGGTATTGTCGGAAGTGGCAACTTTACTTAGCACTTTGCACTGAGTCGGCGTGGAAACTCAGCCAAAGCCCTCTAATTCAGAGATGAGGCCTGTGCCCAGCAGTGGGACTATGCACAGTGCAGTGCACACGCATGGGATTAAGTATATTATCATATTTCAGTCATTTCGAAAAACTCACGAAGTCTAGGTACATTTCATAGAGCTACTAGTTTTTTACACGCTTTATATTAGCTTCACCTGTATGTTTGTATGTATGTATGTTTGTATGTATGTTTGTATGTTTTTTGTTTGTAACCGACTCCTTAGGGCGCGATTTTGACCCACTTCCCGGTTTCCGATTGAGCTGAAATTTTGCACATATGTGTAAATTGGATGACAATGCAATATTATTGTAACATGGAGCTGATCTGATGATGGAGCTGGATGGTGGCCATAGGAACTATGTAATAAAACAACACAATCCCGTCGAGTTTGGGCTCGTTTGATTCGTCTTGACGAGCACTTTGATCCCAGATGGTAACCAGGGTCTGATGATGGAGCTGGAAGATGGCCAAAGGCACTCCACAATAAAACGACACAACCCCATCGAGTTTGGGCTCGTTTGATTCGTCTTGACGAGCACTTTGATCCCATATGGTAACCAGGGTCTGATGATGGAGCTGGAAGATGGCCAAAGGCACTCCACAATAAAACGAAACAACCCCATCGAGTTTGGGCTCGTTTGATTCGTTTTGACGAGTACTTTGGTCCTAGATGGTAACAAGAGTCCGATGATGGAACTGGAAGGGGGGCGGTAGGTGGCGGGGTGGGGGGAGGGGTGGGGGGGAGTGGGGGGTGGGGGGGAGCGGGGGTTTCCGGGGGGTATGGGGGTTCGGTGTTAGGGGGGTTGGGTTTAGGTGGTTCGGGGGTTTGTAAAATGAGGAGGGGGTAAGGGGGGTTTAGAGGATTGGGGGTAAGGGTGTAGGGTTTGGGGGGGTTTGGGGAAATGGGGTGGGGTATGTTGGGGGGTTGGGTTTAGGGGGTTTTGGGTTGCAGGTGAGGGGGTAAAGTTAGAAAGAAAAAAAATGCAACTAAAAAATAGAAAATAAATAATAGTTTAAAAAAACTAAAAAACACGCTTTAAAAAATAAAAAATAAATTTTAATAAATTTCAATTCACTATTCTTATAGTGCAGTAAAAAATCTTAATAAGCAATTATTATATTGTTATATCCAGATCAAAATTTGTAAACAATTCTAAATATTGATAAAATAAATAATAATAGTTTAAAATATTTTATTGTAAAAAAAGCGTGGGGTGCTTTTTAAGATGTTATCAAAATGATAATCCTTGACAATTGACACCATGCACCCCACGCTTTTTTTACAATAAAATATTTTAAACTATTATTATTTATTTTATCAATATTTAGAATTGTTTACTAATTTTGATTAGGATATAACAATATAATAATTGCTTATTAAGATTTTTTACTGCACTATAAGAATAGTGAATTGAAATTTATTAAAATTTATTTTTTATTTTTTAAAGCGTGTTTTTTAGTTTTTTTAAACTATTATTTAAGTTAAATATAATGCTTGTAATATTTAACTTGCAACGTTTGTTTGTTTGTATGTTTGTCAAGTTAAAATTTTGCAAGTAAATTTTACTTCTAGTGACTGGATTAACTAAGAATATGATAAAGTACATTCAAAAAATAAACTTATTTTTTTTTCCATCACGTATTTTGAAACAATCTTTTTGTGAAAAAGAATGGCAATTAACAAATCAAATTAATCTAAACAAAACGTTGCGAAAACAGTGACTATTTTTCCACCCTTTCAAAAATACGCCCGAAACGAAAGGAGTATTTTTCTTCCTGAATTTCTACCCATTTCTGATTTTTAGCGATAACCGAAAAAAAAGTTATGGAATTAAGAGAGGTTTCTTTGCGCAAGAATACCGAAGTCATAAAAGCCATTTCGAAAAATTGCATTTTAAATTTTATCTTTAGATCTCCGTCCTATATAACCCACAGCTGGGCACAGGTCTCGCCTCAGAATGAGAGGGCTTGAAGTTCTCAAGGGGGCTCAGTGCGGTTTGGAAATTTTCTCACACAAAACTTTCTTTCTTACTTTCTCGGAAAAACTCTCGCACACAAATTTCGAAAAACTCAGAGGTCGTCCGAGCTAGGAACTCACGATACTCTGTTTGAGAGAACGTTAGACTATCACGGTTTTTTTAACCCCCCACGCAAAAAGAGGGGTGTTATTAAGTTGACCGCTATGTATGTGTCTGTCTATGGCATCATAGCTTTCAACGGGTAAACCTATTTGGATGCGGTTTTTTTTATTTGAAAGCAAGTTTCTTGGCGATGGTACCTACTTAGATATGTTTTATCAAGTATATGTTTAGTAGTGTCAAGGTTCTTAGCTCTTTTGTTAGCTGCGGAAGGGCTTTGAGACGCATATTGGGCATTACTTTATTTTATAGTATGTATGTCAGTCACCTAATTGCTTTGGTTTTTTTTACTATTTTTTACTGTTATTGAATTTCATAGATGACAAAAAATAATTGAACAATTAAGTAACACTTCACACCAAGACGTATCATCATCATCATTTCAGCCGAAAGACGTCCACTGCTGAACATAGGCCGCCCCTAGGGCTCGCCAAACAGATCGGTCCCGTGCTATCCGCATCCAACGCGATCCCGCAACTTTAACCGGGTTGTCGCTCCATCTTGTTGGACGCGACGCGACGCGACGCTGCATTATTTATTGAGCAAAAATGTTTACGGTGATGGAAAACGTCGCGAAGGAACCTGTACACATTTACGAAGGAATTCAATGGTGTGTGTGAAGTTGCCAATCCACACTGGGCCCACGTGGCAAATACGGCACAAGGAGTTCTGCGAGGTGTCCTGCAGTGGCACGTATATATAGACTGGAATGGTGAACAATGACATCAAAATAATTTATCTTTGATTTTCTGAATGAAGTATTCGACGGGTCTGTAACTCAACCTCGGTATATTAAATTTTGCGAAGTTGGAAAAACCACTGCGGCCGTGTGTCTAATCTAAAGTGGTTATTCCAATTTAGTAAAATTTCATATACGAGGTCGAGTCAGTTACGCGTCCAATATACCTATGCGTTGCATTTCGGTGTGAACTGATCCTTACGCTGATATTGACAACCCTGATCGCTTTGACGTAAATTTTCCATTCACTGGTGGGACGTAGTTTAGTTGATAACTGCGTAGGCCGGCAGACATGACGTCATACGCCCTGGACATTGATGTAGGTATTCAATGAAATATTATTTTCAGTTTCTGAAAGTATGAAGACACTTAGGTACTCTAGCTTTTTCTTTTACACAATCTTAGACTTTACTAGTACTTACCTATTAAATACGTTTGTGTGCGTGCGCGCGTGCGTATGCGATTGTTACACTTTGGCTGGACGCATTTGGATGAAATTTAGTGTGCAGATAGCTGGATCGCTGAAATAACACATAAGGTACTATTTTTATCTCGCCCACCCCTTATTAATGTTTTTCAGAAAATTTAATTGTGGTTTGGATGAAAACTCCGATAAAAAACCTATAGGTACACCCGGTGTATTCAATCCAACTAACCCATCCAATCCAACCACTAAAATATTCCGTATGTATGTTCTATATTATGTTTATCCATTATCTAGCTCCCATAGCAAAAGCTTAGGCTAGTTAGAGGCTACATCGATTGGTGTAAATTGTTCCACGAGAAGTAAACGTACCTGTGCTCGACACTGACCAATACATGACACCTACAATCTTATGTCATAGTAAGAGAGGTGACAGATGGGTGTCATCTACTAGGCGTTGAGGTGTCGAGCATGGGTATTTACTATTTACCTTATTTCCTTGTTATTGACTGCTTGCTAGAGTCTGTTTCGTTTCATGGTCATTTCAACTTCTTTTCTACTTTTATTTAGAATTGGGTAGTTTTGGGGTTTTTTACTCAGTATCAAGGGTGCTTTTGATTTTGTTGTAAAAAACGTGGTAGTTTTATGACGACCCATAGGTATAAACTGTATGAAATAAATTCGCAATAGTGACTCAATAAAATAAGGACACTTTTTTTTCTTTGAATTTGATTTAAAATAAGAAAACCTGAAATTCCCTCATTTGAAAAAAGTAAATTGTACACTTTAAATGAATAAAAAAAAGGAAATGGCCGCCTAAACTCTAATAAAAAGGAGTCAAAAACGTTTAATTTCAACCTTAAGTGCTTAAATATGACGGCAACTCACTAAGCACCTTTCCGCCTCGCCCCTAATTTTTCCTCTACCCTTTAAATAATAAATTAAATACCCTTAAAGTAATTCAAAAATATTAAGTGGATTAAGGGAGTTCTGCGCTAACGTTTATTACGGACATGTTATATCTTCAGGAAATTATAACTGGCAACTTACAATTATAAATTAACGATGACTGATCGTAATTAATCGAAACAATCGTTTTTAAAAACTGTGTCGTTATATTTTAACCTCGTTCGTCTATTTAAATATTCTTGTGTGGTTTGGAATCATAAATGTTTTGCGACTTTGTCCTATTCAGTGTCGAGACCCTTGGTGCATAGAGTCTTAGCGCTTTTAGCCTTCATAAAGAAATTACAAAGAGGCTAGTCGACGTCACAGGGTAGGTACCGAAGAGCTGGCAGCTTCTTCGGACAAAGAATTATACTTGAAAGGTTTAGGTAGTAACTAAATGTAAACAATCTTCTGTTTCCAAATTTGGCAAATTCAAAGATTCAAAACATTTTATTTATATCATTGTAATACAAACTAGACTAACGTATTTTAATACAGAAATGTACATTTTTAGATAGTTTAATGGGAGAATTACGGTATTTAAGACATCAGTTGACATTGTTTTGTTTACATTTAGTTAATTACCTAAACCTTTCAAGTATAGCTATAGCTATTAAAAGCGGTATTTTTTTTTATGTAGGTAGGTAGTACATATTTTAAGTCAATTTTTTTTATTTCAGTTGCAATGCTATCTTCTGTTAGAATTATCTACAAGATTCATCTCAAGCACTTCGTGTATCGTTATTAATTAGGTAGGTGTAAGTTATCGGTAAACAACTATGTTAATTTTATTAAGTGACATTGCCCAATCTTGGCCCCTAAATGCTCGGTAGAGAATTTGGCTTCCCTTTTCCCGGTATCTAGTTGTGGTTTAGTTGATTGAGTGCGATAAAAACCGTGCAAGATTACTGCGCCGCCAAGCGAACGAGTAACTGATTGAATAGTAGCACGCCGTAATGTATACACACTATTTTTCCTTATACTATCAAAATAAACTAGGAATGCCGAACGCACGACTTCGTTTTTATTTGTCGTGACAAAACCTGATGTTCATCCGGAAATTGCTTATCTCCTGGTCGGTACTTTGTTACGATTTTCTATAATTTCAAAATGGCGCATTTGAAATTATCGCACGCTCTCCCTCCGTTTTATATTCAAGGGATGCCGCAGCTTAAATCCTAATCAAAATTCGCTTTATGACCGTTCTGATTGTGACATACGCAGGTCGGCCATTGTGTACAGTATAATTAGTAATAAAACAGTTAATTTTGATAATTCTGTTTGGCGTTTTTGTATCGGGAATTGATCATCATCATTGTCAGCTGTAAAATAAAAACAACGGGTTGCACTCCGGGAATGCCGGCAGAAGTGAAAACTTGAACATTAACGTTGTGCCGTCTTACGAACCCCCTCACCCCCCTCACCCCCCCCACCCCCTCCCTCCCCCTCACCACCCCTCTCACACCCGTCTTACGAATTTCCGATCAGGGTCACGTGTCCAGATGCGAGTTTATAGCGTGTGAGGGTGATTCTTCAAGGTCGTGATTTTTGTTTTATTCCTCTGTCGTATTTTTTTTTTACTTAGTACAGAAAAAATCATGCTCCCATGAAAATAGATTTGTTCAGTACCATAAATTTATGTTACTGAACAAATCTATTTTCATGGGAGCATGATTTTTTCTGTACTAAGTAAAAAAAAAATACGACAGAGGAATAAAACAAAAATCACGACCTTGAAGAATCACCCGTGACAGGGATGACACGGTTTCTGCCAGGCTCCCTCCTAGGGCAAACCGAGGTAGACCTCCGGCTCGCTTCTTGACGGACTGAGCCGCAGGTCTACAATGGCTGGTCACCTGCGCGCGCGCCATGTTGGCAGCTCGCGCGTAGATGGCTGGCAGTCGGCTTTAGCGCGAGCAGGCGAACGGACACCGCTTTTGGTTCTATTTTTGTTTAACGCTTACGACTTACTACTTACTTACGCACCTTAACCCTGCCTGTCGCTACAAGTTTAAAATTTTTTGCCCATCCCAAAAAGTGCACAACGCCGCTAAAGAAGTTTTCACTTCAAAAACGTGGTGGCCTAGCGGTTCTAGAGGGTCGAGGGTTGAAATCTTGGCTCGCACCTCCGAGTTTTTCGGAATTTATATGCGAAGTTACATTAGAAATTTACCATGAGCTTAACGGTGAAGGAAAACATCGCGTGGAAACGTACACGCACCTGCGAAGAAATTAAATGGTGTATGTGATGTTCCCAATCCGCACTGGGGCTGCGTGGGAACTACGGCCCAAGCCCTCTCATTCTGAGAGTAGGCCTGTGCCCTACAGTGGGACGTTTATAGGCTAGGATGATGATGATGATGATTGTCCGCTGAAAGAGGTCAATTGCTGGTATTAGACTTCTTCCAAAAAATGCCATAATAACCGGCCCTGTGCCGCTGGACTCTTGCGAGCTGCAGTAGAGGGTCTACCCACGCTGTATCTTTCGGTACGTAGTGCCCTATTAGCCTTCGGTCTGTGGAAGCTTTAAATGTTAGTTATTTTCATTTTTATTTAACGACCGCTTTAGTCTAGTTGGTAGTGACCCTGCCTACGAAGCAAGAGGTCCTGGGTTCAAATCCCGGTAAGGGCATTTATTTGTGTGATGAGCACGAATATTTGTTCCTGAGTTATGGATGTTTTCTATGTATTTAAGTATTTATTTGTCTATATAAGTATGTTTATCGTCGTCCAGTACCCATAGTACAAGCTTTGCTTAGTTTGGGACTAGGTCGATTTGTGTAAGATTGTCCCCTAATATTTATATATATATATATATATATTTTTTTTCTTTTATGTCAGTGTAATATTTGTTTGTGTGGCCTTGCGTGATTTTAGTATACTGTGGCCCGGCGGAAGACCAGTGCTGGTTTTTTAACCAGCGACACGCTGAGTCGGGACCCTTTGTAGCGACATCAACATGTACCCACCTACCTATGTCTATGTTTGTACTTCATACTTAACTTGTATGTTTGTACTTTTAATTTTAGCCTGTGTACGTGTTATTGTTGTTATAAATAAATGTTTCGTACTAAATACAAACTGAAATTTAGATGCACAGAAAAAACCCCAGAAAAAAGATCAATGCTGGGAATCGAACCCAGGTTCTCAGCATTCCGTGCCGTGTGCCATACCCCTACACCACCACTGGTCTAGAGATTAGACACCAATTTTTCCCATACATCATACATTTCAGTCTGCTAAATAATCACCTTATGCAGTGACAAGCGCACATCTATGTTACACCCTCTATCGAGAGATTTTAACACTCCTTCGGAACTAACCGCTCACTTGGACAAGAGATGGCGCTACTGTGCAACTTTAAACAAGTTAGCTATGAAGTATCTTTTTGTATTTTTTTTTCCCCAACAAGGAAGGGGAAAAAAAATACAAAAAGATACTTCATAGCTAATTTGTTTATAAATAAATGTTTTTCTTTCTTTCTTTCTGTTTTTCTTTCTAATCGTAGTAAGACGCAATGTGCCAACGTGAAATGACTAAAAGCCTTGTGAAAGGGAATTTACATATTTGCGCTTAATATATCATGTAACTAACTAATTCAGACAAGATTCAGACAAGATGGCATGGTGTTATGACTTATTTTTGACCGACTTTAAAAAAAGGTGGAGGTTATCAATTTGGTTGTAGATATACTTTTTTACTTCGTATCACAAATAACTAAAAAGTTTGCTTGCAAGGGCCTGGAGTTTCTCTGTGGGATCGCATTAGAAATGATGAAACCTGCGCAAGAACTAAAGTCACGGATATAGCTCGAATCGCCAGACTTAAGAGGCAGTTGACAGGGCACATCGCTCGTAGAATTGACGGCCGATGGGGCCGAAAGGTACTCGAGTGGCGTCCGCGGAGCGGAAGACGCAGTGTAGGTAGGCCTCCAAGAAGATGGAGCGACGACGGGCCGGTCTGTTTAGCGAGCCTTGGGGGAGGCCTGTTCAGCAGTGGACGTCTATCGGCTGAAATGATGATGATGATGATGACAGATAACAAGTTGTTTTCACAACATCGTTACCAACTATTATAATCTGTGGCAAGTATCGTGTACCCTAAGGGCTAAAAGTTTGCTCGTTAAGCTGTGCCTACTTTTTCCTGTTTATTTGTTTATCTCTTCCCACTTTTTGATGAGTCGTTTCGACGCTTTATTTTATTGTCCAATACACGAAAACGAGATACAAAAAACCTTTAACGCTGAAACTTTGGTTTTTTATTTTATTTCGAATATTACCCTAAAAACGCAGTGCTATTATATCAAGAAGATTTTACATAAAAACAGTCATTTTTAACAGAACTTATACATACATTCATACTCTTTCTGTTTTGTTGTATTATTTATTCATGTTTTATCTATACATATAATAAAACAGTAGAAATCATGCGTCTGTCTGACTGTATGTACACGCTAATCTCCGAAACTACTAAACGGACCCACTACGGACGGCTTTACTGCGCGGACGAAGTCGCGGGCACCAGCTAGTGTACAATAAAGTATTAACATACATGCATTACATACATACATTTAAATACCTAGGTATACATACATTAAATACATTCCTAATACTACCGTCACAGTAAAAAAGACGTAAGTGATGTCACTTTCAAAAAATAGTTATTTGTTATACAAGGGGGGAAAGTTGTATTTTACCTGCGAGTGTTCATTTGAAACACGAGCTATCGAAAGGATTCTATGATTGCCCACGAGCGAAGCGAGTGGTTCAAAAATAGAATCCTTTCGATAGCGAGTGTTTCAACACACGAGACGTAAAATAACTTTTCACCCGTGTATAACACAAAACTTTTCACCTCACTACAGCGAGGAAAATAAGAAAAAGGATTTGTACTATCAATTATTATTTATTTACCTCTTTGTCAATACTTTAATTTTGAAGTATAGAATTTTTTTTTTTTATGTATGATCACGCATAACTTTTTACAGAGTAGTCCGATTTTGATGATTCTTTTTTTATTGGAAAGCGTATACCTCGAGGGTGGTCCCATTTAAATTTGGAAATAATATTCCTACCCTAAGGGTAGGAAAACAGGGGATGATTGATTGTTTAGTTACTGATTGTACTATATGACCACGCATAACTTATTACAGAGTAGTCGGATTTTGATGATTCTTTTTTTATTGGAAAGCGTATACCCCAAGGGTGGTCCTATGTAAATTTGGAAATAATATTCCTACCCTAAGGGTAGGAAAACAGGGGATGATTGACTAACTTTTTACAGAGTAGTCTGATTTTCATAATTATTTTTAATTGGATAGGGTATAACATTGAAGTTGGTATTATGTAAATTTGGAAAAAAATTACCCCAAGGATGGGAAAAAAGTATGAAATAAAAACTTTTTAACAAAAAAATTAAACCGCCGAAAACACTGAAAAGCAAAAAATAATACCTTTTTGTTTGACCTTAATCTAGGTACCAGTTTGAAGTCGGTGCCTCAGCACGAGCCAGGAGGAGTGATAGAAGCCAATCAGGTAGAAGATTATAGGTCCACTCCTCCTGGCTCGTGCTGAGGCACCGACTTCAAACTGGTACCTAGATTAAGGTCAAACAAAAAGGTATTATTTTTTGCTTTTCAGTGTTTTCGGCGGTTTAATTTTTTTTGTTAAAAAGTTTTTATACTCTAAGCCGACGATATGATAGATCACCATCTTATGCAAAGTACGTGGAATGTTTGTTGCTAAATAATCGAATCTCTTACAGCTTGTGATCTCGAAACAAACAGAGCCTGTGAAGGCAGCAGAGACTAATGAGTAATAAACATGCTTATTTACATAAACACGAACCCCTGGACAATGAGCAGAGACACAAATATAATGTATATCCTTAGGTTAGAAAGTATCTGTATCCTAAATATTTGTTTATTTTGACAAGGTTTTGTTTAACTAACAATGTTATTTGTTTATATTACACAGTTTATTTAGATCAAACGTATCGTGAGGAAACCTGCATACACCTGCGAAGAAATTCAATGGTGTGTGTGAAGTTCCCAATCCGCACTGGGCCCGCGTAGGGACTACGGCCCAAGCCCTCTCATTTTGAGAGGAGGCCTGTGCCCTGCAGTGGGACGTATATAGGCTGGGATGATGATGATGATGATTTAGATCAAATCTTATATTAAACTCGAATTTTATTCACTTTTAAATTGAAATCTAGAATGGATTGTAGTTTGAATGACAATGGAAGTAAAATCAACAGTAAGTATATTTAGCAAAATTCTTTTTTACAAAATGTATTACTGTATGTACTATCAGGGCTTAAGACCTCCTATAATGTTTTTTTACACGGAGAAAGTTCGAGTAAAAACCTTTTTTTATCAACCCTAAAGTCAAGCACGGTTTACGTATGTTACAATACAAATTCATAGCAAATATAACTTAAATGTAGCTTAAATTTATAACTTAAAATTGTCGTATTCTTATTACTTTAATCAGTTTAATAAAAAATAAGTCAAAAATTTGAAACAGATCTTCAGAAAAATATTTTTTTTTTTTTGGATTCCGATTCCCTTTGGGAGCGTAGGTTCAGATCCTACCGACTGCGCCATGTTGAAGTCTTAGGAGAAAGATACGTGAATCAAACTACAAGCTCGGTGTAAGACTAATACATGCTTTATTTACCTACCCTCATCTGTTTGTATGTAACCATATAAACTACCAACAAACATGATCCCATCCTATCTTAAAATCACACAGTGTGACCCAAATTTTGTTCAAACAACAAAAAATGAGCCAATTTTCTCACCTTTTTTACGTGCAAACCTAATTCTGCAAACCGCACAATTTTTCGTTTCTGCGGTTCGTTACTCTGTTCCCAATAGCGTTTACTTTGCCACTTACGAATGTGTAAGTGAAACCATTTGTGCCCGTGGGAAAGGCGAAGTTAAATTTGTACCTTGTACAGTCTCTTTGCCAATATTTAACACTGTTCAGCCTTCTTCGACGATTCTCTTTCGAAGTTTCAACTAGATTTTTCATAGAGTTTAAGATCAAAACTGTGATTAAAGTTGATACTATCAGGAATATTATAGCAATACAATTACCTAAATATTGTGTCTAGGTCTGTATCCATGAAAGTGTAGTCGTAATTTAATTGAAACATGAATTGTTGCCATGTGCTTATTAACTTAAATCGTAACATCAGTGTAGAATAGGTATATGAACCTGTTAACTAAAACCTAACTATAGCTAATAGGACTGGTCTGGACATGTCCTTCGCTTTCTATAGAGATCGGCTAACGCAGTCACTTGGTGGTCGCCGGACAGCGGTCAGCGACGACAAGGAGATACGGGACAATTAGGACATATCTGCAAAGAACTGGCCTTGCCCCAGACCAGAGGCTATTATATTAACAAACGCCCATCTTGCTATCGTATTCACCATATCTTTCTGTCATCATAATTATACCGTATTGCAGAAAGAAATAGTCAAAGTAGTAGCAAGCCCCCGCACAACAATCGGACGCTATAGTCGACAAAAAATACACAAATTGCTATTTGATGAGATTATTTTAAACATGAAACTACCGTGAGACTCACTCATAGTGAAAATAAACGGATCACTCACGTCTAAACGAGTTTAACTCGACATGTTTCGGGCTAATCCGTACCCTTTCCTTCTTTGCTTTTTGTTTGTGCGCGTTTGGCAACCGCCGTGACGTGCAACTCCAGAGGAAGGGCTATGGATTAGCTCGAAACATGTCAAGTTAAACTCGTTTTAAGACGTGAGTGATCCATTTATTTTCGCTATGGTGAGATTATTGTTCTTATTTATCCTTTTCAACGCCAACGACACACATATATCAGCACAGCAGGTAATTTTTTTTTTCGAACGGTGTGTTGCTGTTAGCCTTGACGGCTTTTACATCTTACCGGAGAGAGGGCGAGCCACCAGACGGGCAGCTCAGCAAAGGGTGGTTTTCTTAGCATGAGCACCGCAGGTTCTAGGCCAGCGACTGATATATCAGTCGCGGCGTGCAGAGCGAAATCTACCTATATGCATTTCTGTAGGGTTCAACTTCGCGTTTGTCATTTCGATGTCATGGCGTATGAGTGACAGCTGTTGTATTTGACAGAACGTTGAAAAGGTTATCATTCGACGCGCATCTTTTGTTTATAATTTTAAAAGACAGTGTTGTAAGTAAAATTGTCATGTGAAATGTTTCACGTACATCGTGGGAGCAAGTTTTGTAATGCAAAATCACATGTTAATATTGTTATCATAGCAGCCTGTGCTATGTTACGATGTTGCAACGTATATTGAATCATTAAGCCAGCTCTAAAGATGTTTACAAGGCTGCCAGTGCGGTCTTATGCTAACCGCCCCAAGCAACGTTAGCAAGAAAAACAACTCGGCATTACGTATAAGTATATTTTACTATGAATATTTATGTGAGTTATATGACTTTGTAAACTTGTTTGTGACTTGAAACTCTTTACAGTAAAAACACAGTATACAACGGTATACTGTGTTTATAAAAAAATGGCAAATTAGCACGATATACAACCATAGCAATGTGTATAATTGGTTAAAAAGGTTCGAAGTAAAACATGTGCCTTTTTTTATTTTACACTATTAGTACTATAATTGTACTGTCACTGGACTTACACAAGTATGTCACAGCTCAATCGGATGCTATGAATGGTCGAAAAATGGTTTACGAATTTTGAAACCACAAAATACTTCCAAATGAAAGATGCAAGTAAAAAAGAGCCTGTAAAAATAGAACCAGAACACGAACTTCCGATCCCCTTTTCCCGACGAATATCTTTCCTGCTAAACCTCGCTGTTGCTAAGAAAAACAATGTGTTCCCGATTAAACAAACAAACAAACAGGTGCGTGCCAACTGTACCTACGGGGACCGCAATAAATTACACGTTATCAGCCCTAATTGCAGAGGAAATGGAGCGGGAATTCTGATGAATTCAGGAGTCGGCAATTAGTCGCAAGGCACGCCGATTGCCGACGATTTGTAAGACGAAATGCGTCGATAATGCAGGGTGGGACTAGTGTTAACGGATGATGGATGGAGAATATTAGACGTACCTACGTTGTAATTGGAGCTTCGCAACAATGTTTTATATAAGCCGTCGTAGCCTAGTGGATTTGGTTCGAACCCGGGCTCACATTTTTGAGATTTTTGGAATTCATGCGCAGAACGAAAGGACATTTATATAAAGGTGCTTATAGATTAGGTACCAATATTTCCAGGGCGTAACTTACTCATCAAAACAAGTCACTTTCACTCAGACAACTTGTCAAAATTCAAAAAAAAGCAAACTTTTCATACATATCCATCCAAAGGGATTAGGTACCTACTGCTTTAGTAATAGAATATCGAGATTTAATTTTCAAATTTTAAAAAGTTTTTAGAATAAAAGAGACTTGTTTTGATGAGTAGATTAAGCCATAGAAATATTGGTTAATTTGTTAGCATCCTGCATTTTTACCATAAGGTTTTCAGGAAAGGAAAACATTGTGAGGAATAATGCATACATCTGCACAGCAATTCTATGAGTTGTGTTAATTTCCCTATCTACACTGGGATAACTTTTGTTAAATTATCAATCGTTTATCTATTGTCACATCGACATGTGCCTTGTCAGACATTGGCAAAATTCATTATTGCCTTATTTTGCTTTACAGTGCTTTCACAATAAGGGTGGACTACAAATAGTTACCTTAACTTAATTTTAACTACCGATAAAATTTGTACATATGTACGTCTTCCGTTGCATCACAACGGAACTTTAAGCAATCAATTTTTTTTACGTGATTCAACGTTAATATCTCAGCCCATGTGTAAAGATTATAAAGAATCTGCAAGAAATTGATAATACGGATTCTAACGTTACGATAAAAACAGTTTTTTTCACTACAATGGGGAACGCCGCGGGAGAAGATTCAATTTCGGAATATGAATGAATTTATCGACACTGCTGACGCAAAATCCGGTACGATTTTCTTATACGTTCTTGGTACGATTTGGGTTTTTGTAGCAGATACAATAGTTACCCATACAGGTACAATATCTACAGTAAAAGCTAAAGTTTTTAATGGTGTGCGTATTAGATAATATTAATAGTAATTAACGTCTTTATTTAGGCATTTTTAACCCAGTACAATTAAAAAATTTAAAGTTAAAAACAAAAAATTACAATTAATGAATACATAAGGAGATAAAATGTTATACAACTGTCTTCTACTTGACACTGGCAAATATTTTCTCCAATGGCAGAGCCGTATTAAAAAAAAACTAAAGTAAGTACAGTAAATAGAGACCGTGACCGTGAGTGACAGACACAATTAAAAAAGTAGCCTGTGTGTTATTCCAGACATCCAGCTATCAACATTACCAATTTTTATTTCTAATTTGGCGTGAAAGATTAACTCGCACGCCTGATGGAGGAAACTGATGAACTTAATACGGCGCCCAACTACCCAAGTTAAATGACCTCTATTAAAAACGCTAATAAAAAATTCCAGAGCAAGCTTCTTAATAAAAATAAATCTCAATTCAAAATCCCGATCCCAAAAGGCCCAACCGCAACTTAATAATTCCATTTATATCCCGGGAAACTTAACCTACTTAACACGTTAATTAAAAACTTTCTAGCTCGGAGATCCATCAAAAAAAAAGTTAATTACTTAGTACTTCTTCCGAGGAAACTTTTTATGCTTATTTTTTCACGTCGGAAACAGCCTGTGTCTATGAAAAATCATCTGTGCGGACGGGAATAAATGGGCAGCTTCAGAAACTAAAATAAGGTTCAGAGCGAAGGGTATGCGTGAAAAGGGGCACGTAGGTATCTGAATATCGAAAGTTAACATATCGAAGTAGTGTTGGTCAGGATACGACTTGAAACAGTTTATTTATTTATTTATCAATTAGGTACAATTACATTATTGTAAACAGTAGCACAAATTTAGACCTTACAAGACTAACATGGGTTTGTTTGTCTACAACAAATTACAATTTTACACAGCATTTATGCACACCATAAATCAGATTGTAAGAGTATCCTCTTTTTTTGCACTGAACTAGTACAATGTTCTACTTCAAATGAGGCGAGGCATACTGAAGCTAGGCGATACGTTTGAAGTTTGAAATTAAAAGTTCATTTGATGTTATTGTCGGTCGTACCAAGGATGATATAGACCGGATTAGCAATCGCCATAGTACAGATCGGCCGCGGAAAAATAGTTCGATTATTAAATCTAGATGGCGCTGACATATAGCCCGAGGGTTTGAAAGCAAAACAATAAGACTACAGATATTTCATATTACTGCAAATGTATTATTATGCAATATTTTTGTAAAATAATACATTTGTAGTAATATGAAACACCTGTAGTCTTATTGTTTTGCTTTCATGCCTCGGGCTATATTTCAGCGCCATCTAGATTTAATAATCGAACTATTTTTCTGCGGAAGATCTGTACTATGGCGATTGCTAATCCAGTCTATATCATCCTTGGTCGTACGAAGAATGGGCAAAGCGACTGCCGCTGCGACATAAAATTTGAAGTGGGACACATTTGAACATTCCTGGCCGCGTGTTACACCGTATACACTAATCCTCAGAGTAAGAGTAAGAGTGTTTTTTAAAGCTCGAGGCAAATTTCTTGGATAATGTAACAAATTACAGTCGGTTATCGGCAGTCTTTGCGGAATTACTCTTTGTCGAATGCTTGTTTATCCCAAACTGCAACACTATTCGATCTGCGTAAAAAATGTAACTTTTACGACATTTTTACCGTTCCCAAATCGGATTTACCTATAAATTCCTCCCGTCAAAACGAATAAACTGTAATGTTTGCTGAGACCTATCTTTTACATAGTGGATTTGTGTTTACTACGTAGAAGCCAATCTGATATGATAAAACATTGAATTTGTTGAGTTTAGTAAAACATTTTTCCAATAATAAAACCGCATTCAACGTATGAAAAAGTAGAAAAATTGAGAGACATACGTCCCACTGGTTGGCAACAGGCCTCCGCTCAGAACGAGAGGGCTCAGGCCGTAGTTCCCACGCGGGCCCAGTGAGGATTGGGAACTTGAGACACGCCATTAAATTATTTCGCCGGTGTGTGCAGGTTTCCTCTCGATGTATTCCATCATCGTATAGCTCATGGTAAATTTCAAATGTAATTTCGCAAGTAAATTCTGAAAAACTCAGAGGTGCGAGCCCGGGCTCGAACCAACTACATATAATAATAATAATAATTTATTTTGCTTACAACGTGGTACAATAGATGGTTTATAATATTCTAGAATCACACATTTTACCAGCAGCTGGCATGCAAAAATAATAAATACACATGTGAATCGTTACAACGTAATTCCAATTTATAAAACTAATAATCCATTACACAATACACATTAACGCCCTCTGCTCGAGAGACCTTGAGTCAAACCACTAAGCCACCACGGCTTAGAACCATTACACCAACCCAAGCTTAACAGCAAGCTTAATTTTAAGTATGTAGTGTAGTACCTACTTTTGTTCGAGAAACTATATACCATAGACCGACCGTTAAATTATCATAATCTTTTCCTTCGGGAGCCATTAAATACTAGGGGCGTTCAATAAAAAGTGAGAATGAGTATGTTATAAACAACTTTTACTAAATGTCATTTTATTTTTCAACATAGTCACCTTTTAGCATAATACACTTAGTATATCTTTTTTCTAAACTTAAAATTCCATTTTTAAAAAAGGTCTCATCTTGAGTACTTAAAAAATCTTGTACTGCAGCGACTACCGCGTCGTCGTCTTCAAATTTCTGGCCTCTCAGGTATTGTTTCAATCTCGGAAATAAGTAGAAATAGCTGGGAGCGAGATCTGGTGAATACGGAGGATGCTTAAGGATATCGAACCCAGCATCACGAATTGCAGCCATTGCAACGGCGGACTTGTGTGCCGGGGCATTGTCCTGGTAGAACAGCACAACTTTCGAGAGTTTACCTCGCCGTTTTTCGCGGATCTCATTGCGCAATGTTGCTATTTGTTTGGCGTATAAAGTGCCCGTAATAGTGGCTCCATGCTCGAGATACTCAATCATTAATACCCCTTTACCACCCCAAAAAACAGAGCCCATGACCTTACCGGCAGATGGGCTCACCTTGAATTTCTTCGGAGTTGGAGATGATGGCCTTTTCCATGTCATAGACTGCAGTTTCGTTTCAGGGTCGTAATGATGGAGCCATGTTTCGTCCATTGTTATAAATCGCGCCAAAAAAAGTTCCCGGTCTTGCTGCATCAGGTTCAAAGCTTCTTGACAAAACTCTAGTCTAGTTTGTTTTTGCGTGTCAGTAAGCATTCTTGGTACCCAACGCGCAGATACCTTTTTCATACCCAAGCGTTCATGTAAAATATTATGCACGCTCCCCGTTGAAATCTTTACATTTTCAGCAATAAAACGAACTGTGACACGACGATCCGCCAAAACTGAGTTTTCGACTTTTTTCACAATTTCTTCAGTTACTGCTGTAGTAGGGCGTCCGGAGCGGGGGTCATCCAATGTCGATGTTCTTCCACGTCTAAATTCGGCGCACCAACGTGCGACTGTCGAATACGGAGGAGCATTAGACCCTAAAGTGTCCCGCAAATCCAAATTGACTTGGTCCGTAGAAAAATTCTTCAAATACAAGTATTTGATAACGGCGCGCAGTTCAATTTTCTCCATTTTCGCTAACGTACTCAATAGCATTGCAAAGAAATTACCGTATATTTTTTTAAACAAAAGACAGATAGTTTTTTTTTTTTCATAGCAATCAGCTGGATAGATTAGCTTTACCGGCCAGTATTTAGTTTCGTAATATTAAAAGAGTTTGCATCTCATTCTCACTTTATATTGAACGCCCCTCGTACTTACAGGTTAAACAGCTAGCGGTATGGAGTTGTTAAAAATAAAATGGTTACTTTGGCCAACGTGTGAAATATTGACAAACGTAGGCGAGAGTCGGCTGCCGAGATTGCATTTACGTCGACACAATCACAGTGTACAGATTATTAGCAGTAGAGAAGATAACTTTATGTTTGACCCAAGCGAGGGAAGAGAATGTGTGCGTATGAGTATGAGAGTGTTTGCACGTGTGCTTTGCAAACGGTTTCACACTGTCCAGTCCAGCGATTGACCATAAGAGTGAGGGTAGGTAGGGTAGGTTTTTTTTTTTTTTCATTTTCATTTACTACTCTACCTCTGACTTATGTCATGAGACTATGGCTACTAGGTCCGTTTCATTCCAGTTCTATCAGTTATGCTTCTCGCACTTTCATGCTGCATACTTTTTCTTTCTGTCGTCCTTCCTTATATTTGCCTTATAATATCTAACTACTTTAAACATGAAACTACCGTGAGACTCACTCATAGTGAAAATAAACGGATCACTCACGTCTTAAAACGAGTTTAACTCGACTTGTTTCGGGCTAATCCGTAGCCCTTCCTCTCGGAGTCGCACGTCACGGCGGCTGCCAAACGTGCACTGCGTGCTAACGCCCTGGTCGCGCGGCTACTCGACGCAACTGACAGCGACACACAACTACCCCCGTTTCCATCATCACTTTTATTGTCATTGTCAAATGTAGGGTAGCACACAACACTAACCACATCACTTTGTAAAGGTTCGCCCACACTCACCGTTGACGCAGTACGAACATTCAACACTGTTTTCCAACTCGGGGATACTGACCAACCACTATCCCGGTTAAAATTTGGATGACGACCAATCTCGATGGCTTCACGCACCTTCTGCGGAATGAAAAACTTTTCTCTCGCAAGTACGGAAGCCTTATCAAACCGGATGTAGTGCGTCGAGCCCGAGTCCATTGAGTGTTCGGCCACCGCAGACCCCTTGCTGTCTTGCTTTTTCATACTGCGTATGTGCTCCGATAACCTTGTGGAAACATTACGTCCAGTCTCTCCGATATAATCCTTGCCACAGGAACATGGAATTTTATATACTCCGGGACCACTAAAGGGCTCCCTATCCTTCGGTGAACGTACCAACTGCCTGAGCTGCATATGAGGACGGTAAATCGACTTGATGCTGTATCTCCGGCGTAACAATTGCCCGATTTTATCCGTTACCCCCTTTATAAACGGCAAGTATACCGGCAGCCTATCAGCCGCCCTTGGCCGTTGACAAGCCGCTACGTTCAGGAACCGGTTACTCTGCCTCCAGTTGTACCCATTGCTCTCCAACACACGTCTTACGTGACCCAGTTCGCAATCCACAAATTGTGGATCACAAATACAAGGGTCATCCAAATTTTAACCGGGATAGTGGTTGGTCAGTATCCCCGAGTTGGAAAACAGTGTTGAATGTTCGTACTGCGTCAACGGTGAGTGTGGGCGAACCTTTACAAAGTGATGTGGTTAGTGTTGTGTGCTACCCTACATTTGACAATGACAATAAAAGTGATGATGGAAACGGGGGTAGTTGTGTGTCGCTGTCAGTTGCGTCGAGTAGCCGCGCGACCAGGGCGTTAGCACGCAGTGCACGTTTGGCAGCCGCCGTGACGTGCGACTCCGAGAGGAAGGGCTACGGATTAGCCCGAAACAAGTCGAGTTAAACTCGTTTTAAGACGTGAGTGATCCGTTTATTTTCACTATAATATCTAACTATTCTATCTAATCTAATTCTATACACCCATGGTCTTAATTTCTTCTTGCGTTCTATTCCCCGTTCTCTTTATCATACATCACATCTTTCAAGCCGTCCTCTTTGTCATGCTTTATCAGGAGGGAGAGGGTTCCGGAGGTAGGGTATGTTAAAAGTGTTGCAAGCAAGGCACATCGATATTCCTCGGGTTTTGGATAGAATATATAGCCAGGAATGTGCCCAGCAATAGGTAAATAGGTTAGTTATTAATATAAACACACTTTTGCCACATAGCTCATTACATAATGTTTACACACAAAAGCGTTTCCAATACCTTAATCTTTTACTCGGATTACTTTTTACATGTACTTTGCAGAGGTTTTCCGACTACGGCTTTCACCTTTGTAAATTGTTATTTGTTTTGTTCAGTGTCGTATAAACCTATATCTATAAAAGTGTAAAATGATTGACTGATAGAAAACGCGTAGTATAGCTTAAACCACTGAACCTGGAGGCGTGCAGACGAGATTTTTCGAAATTCTCATGGGATAGAGAACCATTTCTCGTGTTGGCCTAGTGGTCTGACCTCTCGAGCAGAGAGAGGGTCGTGGGTTCAAATCCCGGCTCGCACCTCTGAGTTTTTTGGAATTTATGTGCGAAATTACATTTGAAATTTACCATGAGAAGGGAAACATTGTGAGGTGTTGTTCCCAATTCGCACTGGGCCCGCGTGGGTACTACGGCCCAAGCCCTCTCATTCTGAGAGAAGGCCTGTGCCCTGCAGTGGGACATATATAAGCTGGGATGATGATGATGGCAGGGTAAAAACGGGACCCTATTACTGAAACTTCGCTGTCCGTCCGTCAATCTGTCCGTCTGTCACCAGGCTGTATCTCAGTAACCGTGATAGCTAGAATAGCTGATTTTTTTTTATGTTATAGGGGGCAAACGAGCTGACGGATCGCCTGATGGTAAACGATTACCGTCGCCCATGGACACCTGCGACACCAGAAGAGTCACAAGTGCGTTGCCGGCCTTTTAGGTAGGAGTACGCTCTTTTTTTGAATGCTTGAAGGTCATATCGGTCCGGGAACCGCAGCAGGTACTTCATTCCAGAGCTTTACTGCGCGAGGCAGGAAATTTCTGGAAAAACGCACAGTAGAAGACTGCCAACCATCCAGATGGTGAGGATGGAAGTGTTGTCGCGTAGGGCGGTGGCGGAAGGATGCGGCAGGGATCAATCCGAATAACTCCTCGGAGCACTCTCCGTTGTACATGCGATAGAAGATGCACAGTGAAGCTACATCTCTACGCAGCGCCAAGGGGTCAAGTCGATCAGAAATTCGTTGGCAGCCGACTATTCGAGTCGCTCTCCGCTGTATGCGATCCAGAGGGAGAAGCTGGTACTGGGGAGCCCCCGCCCACAGATGAGAGCAGTATTCCATATGTGGGCGAACCTGGGCCTTATAAAGCTGGAGGCGGTGGGCAAAATTTTCACAGATGATGTATTCCGGTTGCCGCTATATCAAAAAATACCAAAAAACAGAATAAAACAAATATTTAAGGGGGGCTCCCATACAACAAACGATTTTTTTTAGGGTTCCGTAGTCAACTAGGAACCCTTATAGTTTCGCCATGTCTGTCCGTCTGTCTGTCTGTCTGTCTGTCTGTCCGCGGCTAAGCTCAGAGACTGTTAGTACTAGAAAGCTGTGATTTGGCATGAATATATATATCAGTCACGCCGACAAAGTGATTGAATAAAAAAAAGTAAAAAAAAATTTTTTGGGTACCTCCCATAGACGTAAAGTGGGGGTGATTTTTTTTTTCTCGGCTAACCCTATAGTGTGGGGTATCGTTGGATAGGTCTTTTAAAATCATTGCGGAATTGCTAACATGATTTTTCTATTCAGTGATCTGTTTGCGAAATATTCAACTTTAAAGTGAAAATTTTCATTAAAATCGAGCGTCCCCCCCCCCTCTAAAATCTAAACTGTTGGGTGGAAAAATTTGAAAAAATTCAGAATGGTAGTAAATATATCAAATTTACTAGGAAAATTATAGCGGCTAAGATTGCTTGGAAATTATTTGTAGTTCAAGAGTAAATAGTAGCCTAAGGTATAAAACATACCTAAACTTGGATGATTCCGTACACATACGAAATCCTTAGAAAAATATTACTTGATTTTTTTGTAATGGCTACGGAACCCTACCTTGTGCGTGTCCGACACGCTCTTGGCCGGTTTTTTTTTATTCTTCCACGGGTTCTAAGGTGTGGGAGTTAATGCGCAATAAACAGTGTTACAAGTGCGTAGTACGTACAGTCAAGTGTAAAAATATGTACTTAATGAAAGTTTCAAAAATAAGTACCACAGACTCTTATTCCGACGCAATAAGGCCGTAGTAACATATTTTTGAGTGGTTCGAATAGATACTTATTTTTGCACTTGACCCTACATACCAACATACAGAGTTGTCGATGGTTTAAAACAAACTGTGTGCTGCGCCTGAGCCGATTATCCGATATGAGATTTGCCCGGAATTGAATTTGGGACAGTCTTTCGCGATCAATCCGCCGGCGAACTTCACGATCGCTTCTACTTTGCTCTATTTTGTCCAATACCTATTTCGTTGCTTGTGTTTTAGACAACTACCCTTTGATCAATTATAACTGAAGATACACATTGCCGAACAAAATCCCCTTCAAAGAATGTCCGAACTTTTTTATTTGTTTGCGTAACAATTAAAATCATCACCTACACAGAAATTTGAACCTAGTCGTTACTTCATTACAGTCGAATTTCGGTTGACACTTGACAGCTAAACTTGACAATTTCACGCAACGTACTGAGAAAAAAGAAGGCCACTTTTATCAAAGTGGCGCTCATTTGGCTCGGACATTTTCGGGCGCGCGACTGTGGATCTACAGTTATAATTGATCAAAGCAACTACCGGCCGTTTTGAGAATTTTTTATTCTTTTTGTAGGTACTAAAAAGAAAATAAATTAATGTATAGCATATCTCTATCGTATCCTAACTAATATTATAAGCTAGCTAAAGCCCGCGGCTTCGCCCCGCTGAAGTTTTTTCATAAAAAGCTTGTCCTGACAATTACAAACACAGTAAAAGGATTATCCAATTTAGCGCGGTGGTTCTCGAGTTTCGCACTTAGCCACTTAGCAACATATTTGGCGATTTATTTTTGTTTATATACATGAGACAGTTTATGAAGATTGTAAATGTTAATGTGAGATTATTTAAAAGCGAAAAAGTTTTTCGGGTGCGCCGGCGGGATTCGAACCCACGTCTCCCGGGTATGCGCCCCAACGGGTGTTCTACCAATTGAACCACGTCGCATCCAACCGACTCCCCCGAAATTCTTAATCGCTTACATACGCCAACAGTGAGCAGCCGTACTGCTAATAAAATAAATAATGTTAATGTGTATGGGCATTTTCAGAACAAAGTGTACTGTACTTTTTTAAAAACCTAACAAATTTTGGGTTATTTCTACTCAGAATCACAAGCACTATCGATTTAAGCAATGAAAAAGTGTCCCTCTCTTAATTGTCAGTTTTGTGACGCAGTTAACCGTACATGTTGTATGGGCCGTCACAAGACTGAGTAATAAATTTTGTATGGAAAAATTAAGGAAAATTAAGGAAAACGGGTACATTTTTTTCTGAAAACTCCCGTATTGAGAAACGACGAGAAAGAGTACAGAATAGATGGCATTTCGGGACTGGGTAGTCAACGTGAAAAAATGTTCAATGGTTGGAATGTGCAGGGGTCAAAATGTCCATACGGACTGGCTGTCTATATGGCAAAAATTATTTACTAAAATCCCATGGATATTCACAACACATCAACCGTGGTCTTCATTTACATTGTACGAAGAACACCCGTGCAAATATCTTCTCTCTAGAATTTAGCAGTTGTAAAAAGTAGCAGCGCAGTAGTAGTTTCCTGAGAACCAAGTATCTAAAATTTATTGTAAATTTGCAGCCGTTTGAGCTCTTTTAGCGTTAAAGAGCACACACACACACACACACACACACACACACACACACACACACACACACACACACACACACACACTCTCACATCGCATTTATATTAGGGTGGAGTGGAGACTAAACAGTTGGAACACATTAAATGGCAGTTAACCAAGCAAAACGACTGATTTGCAGTAAGTTCCGTTGTGTCACGAAAGTTACACATAAAATTGTATGGCCAATTTTCGTGTCACAAAGAAAAGCTTTCACTCAAAGAAAAGCTTTCACACAAATTTGGTGTCTGCATCCAACTGTGTCCGACTTTTTGTATTCCACCCATTAGCAGGACTTGTCCTCGGTAAGAACCCTGCCAATATTAGGAACATACGACGAAATTGCATTAATACCTTCTATAAATACTTTACCGGTCACACCACGGCTGTAATCACCACGTAATTACGCTCTGTACATTCTAGAGAGAATAGAGTATTATTCTTTAACCGCAATACAGTGTAGAATACAAATAGCTCGCAATCCTTGCTTTATTAATATGTGTTCATTTATTCTGCAATCAGAATCTACAACGGGAGCAGTTAGATCCGGGAACAATGTCCGCAGATTAGAGTGCAGCGTGCATGTGGAATTGTGCTGTATAATCATAGAATATGTAACTAGTATCCGGAATCGCATTAGAAATGATGAAATCCACGCAAGAACTAAAGTCACCGACATAGCTCGAAGAATCGCCAGACTCAGTGGCAGTGGGCAGGGCACATCGCTCGTAGAAGGTTCTCGAGTGGCGCGACCTGGTTAAGGTTGCGGGAACGCGTTGGATGCGGATGGCGCAGAACCGATCTGTTTGGCGAGCCTTGGGGGAGGCCTATATTCGGCAGGACGTCTTTCGGCTGAAATGATGATGATGATGACCTAACTAGTGATGTCCCGGATATTCGTACCCTTACCCCTGTGGATATCTCAGAGTGAAAGATCCGTATCCGTATCAGTTACTTTTTTGTAGGATCTTTTATATTATCTATTTCTATTCACTTAAACTTTTGGATTAAAATAAGTATAATTTGTAATTAAGTAGCATTTACTAGGGGCGTTCAATAAAAAGTGAGAATGAGTATGTTATAAACAACTTTTACTAAATGTAATTTTATTTTTCGACATAGTCACTTTTTAGCATAATACACTTATTATATCTTTTTTCTAAACTTAAAATTTCATTTTTAAAAAAGGTCTCATCTTGAGTACTTAAAAAATCTTGTACTGCAACGACTACCGCGTCGTCGTCTTCAAATTTCTGGCCTCTCGGGTATTGTTTCAATCTCGGAAATAGGTAGAAATCACTGGGAGCGAGATCTGGTGAATATAGAGGTTGCTTAAGAATATTGAACCCAGCATCACGAATTGCAGCCATTGCAACGATGGACTTGTGTGCCGGGGCATTGTCCTGGTGGAACAGCATAACTTTTGAGAGTTTACCTCGCCGTTTTTCGCGGATCTCATTGCGCAATGTTGCTATTTGTTTGGCGTATAAAGTGCCCGTAATAGTGGCTCCATGTTTGAGATACTCAATCATTAATACCCCTTTACCATCCCAAAAAACAGAGCCCATGACCTTACCGGCAGATGGGCTCACCTTGAATTTTTTCGGAGTTGGAGATGATGGCCTTTTCCATGTCATAGACTGCAGTTTCGTTTCTGGGTCGTAATGATGGAGCCATGTTTCGTCCATTGTTATAAATCGCGCCAAAAAAAGTTCCCGGTCTTGCTGCATCAGGTTCAAAGCTTCTTGACAAATCTCTAGTCTAGTTTGTTTTTGCGTGTCAGTAAGCATTCTTGGTACCCAACGCGCAGATACCTTTTTCATACCCAAGCGTTCATGTAAAATATTATGCACGCTCCCCGTTGAAATCTTTACATTTTCAGCAATAAAACTCAACTTCAACTTTTTTCACAATTTCTTTAGTTATTGCAGTAGTAGGGCGTCCGGAGCGGGGGTCGTCCATGGTCGATGTTCTTCCATGTCTAAATTCGGCGCACCAACGTGCGACTGTCGAATACGGAGGAGCATTAGACCCTAAAGTGTCCCGCAAATCTTAATTGACTTGGTCCCTAGAAAAAATTTTCAAACACAAGTATTTGATAACGGCGCGCAGTTAAATTTTCTCCATTTTCGCTAACGTACTCAATAGCATTGCAAAGAAATTATCGTATTTTTTTTTTAAACAAAAGACAGTTACTTTTTTTTTTCATAGCAATCAGCTAGATAGATTAGCTTTACCGGCCAGTATTTAATTTCCTAATATTGAAAGAGTTTGCATCTCATTCTCACTTTATATTGAACGCCCCTCGTATTTTCATTACGTTCTTTAACGCTTAAATATCTTAATAGGTAAGCATTGTAAGGGGTCATCCTACGGGACAGGCCTAGCCTAGTGTAGGTGACACGGGTAACCACTATCTGTATAAAAATTAAGTACGGTGGAACTGTTCCTGTGCAAAACTTAAATTATGAAATCTGTAATATCACTGTTTCCAATATTTTATTTATTTTAATTTTTTTTTTAATTATTTTCAATATACATATTATAGGTGTCGTGATGCTAAAACAAAACCAACGAGTAACAAGATATGAAATTGTTTGTTATCAGGTTTTTTACTGACTGCAATCTTTTGTTGAAGCATACCAAATTTTAGGATAATCCGACTACAAGAAGCAACTTGCAAGGTTCTAAACCAACTAACATTGAACCAAAAACTTACAAAAGCATGAAACTTTCCCACTCTCACCTTAAAACTCCCGTCATTCCGTCTCCCTAAAAAAGCAACGCGACGCGACAACACGCTTCATCAAGTTTACGCCTCAAAGACAAAGCAACAGTCACCCACGTCAAATATCTCTCGACTACACAGACTCGCACCATCGACCTCGAACCCAATTCGTTTCAAAGACCACAAAGGATTATTCCTGATAAGAGCCACAGATAAACTCAGGGCTTGGCACCTTTTGGACAGACACGTTAAGCCTGTTTGACCAACATTAGCATTTTATGAATGTTTCAAAGGCACCGATGCCATCCGGACATGGATTAGTTGGAGCGAAATGGGTGATGTTTTCGGTTTTTGTAAAAACATACCGGTGCTGCTGGTAGAAGGTATCGATAGCTAGCATTTTTCTATCTGGTTATGGCTCGATTGACTTTATTTTAATGCTGAGGAATAAAAATCAATTAACGCGCATGTTTTTAGGGTTCCGTAGCCAAAGGCAAAAACGGAATCCTTATAGTTTCGCCATGTCTGCCTGTCCGTCTGTCCGTCCGTCCGTCCACGGCTTAGCATAGAGACTGCAAGGGGTAGAAAGCTGTAATTTTGTATAGATATTATGTAGCATTTATGCTGACAAAGTGGTAAAATAAAATAATTTATTGAATCAGGCGTTACTTTGCGGAGGTTCATATTAATGAACTAAAACAATTACTTTGCTCACCCGCGACCTTAGGTCGGTTAGGGCGGTTAGGTCGCGGGTGAGCAAAGTAATCGTTTTAGTTCGTTCGTAAAATAAAATGTTAAAAAAATGTATAGGTACATCAAACGGCTGTGCACAGCTTAGGCCTACCTCAGAAGTGCGGATTGGGAACTTCACACATAACTTGTATTTCTTCAAAGGTGTGTAGGTGCATTAACCACGATGTCCTCCTTTGCCGCCATTGTATTTTATTTACAAATCCGAAAACAACGAAAATGCTTCAAAAGGTACAACTGCGGTTTACAATCAACTTGATGTTTTTGTGTATCTACATTCTAAATTGCCAGCACTGAATGAATAAAAATACGAACAGATAAAACCTCTAAGTTGAGCTTCAACTCTATAAAATCACGGCAATACAGAGCAATTTTAGATTCGAAAAATCCATGTGAATTGAGCGCAAAACGAAGCATGCACTTTATTTAGTCGTGCCGGCTTGCTTGCAAAATATGTATGCTACGGCGTACGTTGGAAAAATATGTTTGCTTGATAAAATAATCTATTCCATATACAATTTGGAGTAGAATTGTTTTTTGGGTTTAATTTCATTATACTTACTTATGCCATTGGGTAACACTGAGACTTATGTCACCAAGCAAGATATTCTAAAATTGTAAACGCAAATCTCAAAGGGATCGCTCCCAACTAGTACAATCGTGCAATTAATGTACTAGTTTGGTCCTTTAAACTAACTAGTTTCATAAATTTCTAACAGGAACGAAGCCGTGGGATACTGCTAGTCTGCTATATAAATATTATGAAATACTAGCTGTTGCCCGCGACTCCGTCCGCGAAGAATAGGGGTAGGTACAAAAATAGCCTGCGACCTATTCTCAGACCTGCCGAGTACAGCGTATAAAGTTTCATAAAAATCGGTCGAGCCGTCTCGGAGGAGTTCGATAACAAACACCGTGACACGAGATTTTTATATATTAGATAATAATGTTTCTTTTACAGATGTCAAATCCTATTTTAAGTTTACGACTAGCAAATATATTCAAAGAATGTCTCGTTTCAGTATTCTACGAGTAGGTATTACCTACACTGCGCTTGGTTAAAGCAACAAATCGAATGTGTAAATAAATTTCTCTATCTGTCTCTCTCTTAAATAGACGATTTAATAGCGCCAGACGGATTGGCTTTAATGCTGTTTTTTCTGTGATTTGAAAAAGGGCTAGATTTTCCGCTACGAGTTAATGGAATTTTAGACCTAAAGTGACCTAAAACGCGCAAGGTCAGACTCCTAAGCTAAGGTGGCAGCACAGTAAAATAAAATGTATCACTTAATTTTTTGTTAATAAAAATGAGGTAAACAATCTTGTAAATGTCTTTTGACTGCAAAACTGGTACACGCCAAACCATGTTAATATAAAATATATCACAACGTTATTTAAATTATTACTTGCTGTAATTTATTTTTTACAATTTTATTATACAGGTTAACATCGGAGACGTAATCAGAAACCACTTTTTTAGATTCGGTAATCGATAGCCATTTACAACCAACAGTCTTTACATAAACGAAAACTTTTTTTATGTCGATTTCCCTACTTATATTAGTGACTAGCTTTTGCCCGCGACTCCGTCCGCGTGGAATTTGTAATTTGGGCAGCTTATTTTTTTTTTATCCTATTTGCTTTTTCATCAATTATGGCTCTCCTTAGTTCCTTGATATAAAAAAAATTACCCGCCCCCGCACCCCCCGCACACCCGCGTTCACATTCAACACCGTGCACCGTACTCCCAAGTCAAGCGTGCCTATAGAAGTTTTACTTCAAAAACCCCCGATTTTGAAACATTCTTCCGCTCCGCTCCGCTCCTATTAGTGTTAGCGTGATGATATATAGCCTATAGCCTTCCTCGATAAATGTGCTGTCTAACACTGAAAGAATTTTTCAAATCGGACCAGTAGTTCCTGAGATTAGCGCGTTCAAACAAAAAAACCTGTTCGATAAATTCTTAAAATAGACGTATCTTTCTTATTTGTGAACCGATTAAAATGAAACAAACACTAAATGTTAATTCAAGAAAATACCAACATATCAGTGAAAACCGCATCCTTCTAGGTTAAGCCGTTTCTGAGATTAGCGTGCACAAACGCACAGACAAACAGACAAACAGATAAACAGACAATAATTCTAAAAATCATTGTTTTGGGTTCTATTGTGCTAATAAATAGCCCTAGTGACAGTTTTTCTCAAATATCTTCAAAGTACAGACACCGACTTGTTACAGATTTATTATTATGTATAGATAAGAGTAGAAATCGCATTTTAAAAAGGTATTAAAATGATAAAAGGCAGAAATGGTGAAGTGGACATTCGAGGCACGTAAGATACCTTTATCTTTGCTTCTCTTTCTTGTCACCTGGGTGATCATGATCACACATTAGCACTTAATTATTGAATTTTGAATATTGTTGTGATTAAGCTTTATTATTGCATTTAATAACCTACATACCTATGCTGTTATGATCCCACTTTAACGCTTCATTAAGTCATATCACCTCTGCTTCCGTCTCCAATATCACAAAATGTACATATAGTCGAAATTAAATTCGAAAAACCCAAGATAAACGTAATGATCAACCAAGCTTTTGTTAATTATCGCGATTCGCGTTTGCGAACGTGACGGAATTCCCTCTAAACTCTCGAATACTTCGCGATTCGTAATTGAACAAAAACAACGATTTGTCTTAATTTTGTTCCCCAAAAGACAAATACTTGCCACACCGCAGCCATTACTCATTTGGTGCGAGTGTTTTTCTGTATAACCGAATTGAGACAGCGAGCTTGTGGCAGGTATAACTGCGTAAGCGGTTTTATTATCGTGCTATCCACAAAGTAAGGGAATCCATACAGAACTAACCGTGTGTCCATTTGTCATTCTATTATACTAGGGGCGTTCAATAAAAAGTGAGAATGAGTATGTTATAAACAACTTTTACTAAATGTCATTTTATTTTTCGACATAGTCACCTTTTAGCATAATACACTAAGTATATCTTTTTTCTAAACTTAAAATTCCATTTTTAAAAAAGGTCTCATCTTGAGTACTTTAAAAATCTTGTACTGCAGCGACTACCGCGTCGTCGTCTTCAAATTTCTGGCCTCTCAGGTATTGTTTCAATCTCGGAAATAGGTAGAAATCACTGGGAGCGAGATCTGGTGAATACGGAGGATGCTTAAGGATATCGAACCCAGCATCACGAATTGCAGCCATTGCAACGGCGGACTTGTGTGCCGGGGCATTGTCCTGGTGGAACAGCACAACTTTCGAGAGTTTACCTCGCCGTTTTTCGCGGATCTCATTGCGCAATGTTGCTATTTGTTTGGCGTATAAAGTGCCCGTAATAGTGGCTCCATGCTTGAGATACTCAATCATTAATACCCCTTTACCATCCCAAAAAACAGAGCCCATGACCTTACCGGCAGATGGGCTCACCTTGAATTTCTTCGGAGTTGGAGATGATGGCCTTTTCCATGTCATAGACTGCAGTTTCGTTTCAGGGTCGTAACGATGGAGCCATATTTCGTCCATTGTTATAAATCGCGCCAAAAAAAGTTCCCGGTCTTGCTGCATCAGGTTCAAAGCTTCTTGACAAGTCTCTAGTCTAGTTTGTTTTTGCGTGTCAGTAAGCATTCTTGGTACCCAACGCGCAGATACCTTTTTCATACCCAAGCGTTCATGTAAAATATTATGCACGCTCCCCGTTGAAATCTTTACATTTTCAGCAATAAAACGAACTGTGACACAACGATCCGCCAAAACTGAGTTTTCGACTTTATTCACAATTTCTTCAGTTACTGCTGTAGTAGGGCGTCCGGAGCGGGGGTCGTCCATTGTCGATGTTCTTCCACGTCTAAATTCGGCGCACCAACGTGCGACTGTCGAATACGGAGGAGCATTAGACCCTAAAGTGTCCCGCAAATCCAAATTGACTTGGTCCGTAGAAAAAATTTTCAAATACAAGTATTTGATAACGGCGCGCAGTTCAATTTTCTCCATTTTCGCTAACGTACTCAATAGCGTTGCAAAGAAATTACTGTATATTTTTTAAACAAAAGACAGTTAGTTTTTTTTTTCATAGCAATCAGGTAGGTAGATTAGCTTTAACGGCCAGTATTTAATTTCGTAATATTAAAAGAGTTTGCATCCCCCAATTGTATTCACTATCTCTTTCTACCGTCTTCCTATATCGTATAACAGAAAGAAGCGGCGAAAACAATTGCGATTGCGTTAGATAATAGGGCCTTTGATTCGACTAGATTATGCTCACTGCTTCGCCCTCTGAATAAGAATAAAAATGTTAGTTATTACGTAGGAATTTTGAAAAAACTCTTTTTCTGCCTCTTTGATATACAGGTGAATTATTTGCCAAAAGCCAAGCCTCTGGCTCCAGTGGTTTTGGTGCCGCTCGATCACATAATATTAATACATTACATTTTAATAGTTTCATACGTAAACGGCGGAGTTGTATTGACTGAAACACAAAGTGCCGATACAGATACACTTTCTAAAACTAAGGAACAGAACCTTCCATGCTGCACGATACAATCTATCTGCACAAAATAATGTAATCCCATTGATTACAGAGCCCATTCGTTTGCTACGTTAAAATGGGAGCTTCATCTAAATAATATAGCCCACACTTCGCCGTCGGAGTATGCTCTAATTGGTGCCTATTGACATTCGATCTGTCGTCAACTTGCACGGCGCATATTGGAAGCCAGTTAAAGGATATAGTGGCGGTATGGAAGCTGAACTCGACATCGTAATTTAAGAGCTGCAGTTTTGTCGGTGGACGACCCACTTTTCCTTTTATTCCGTCACTCTTTTGACTTCTTAATATGACCTGGCGCTAAGGACACCGTTATTTTTAATTTAGTTGAAATAACTTAATCTTGATCTTCATTTTACTGTCTTTTTTCAATTTATCCTTCTGAACTCTTATAAATACTAATTTAATATACGATATACAAAACAATTCTGATGTGTAATATACATTGTTTGTTTCATCTATAAAAATAAGAGAGACAGAAGGTTTAATTAAATTATGTTTAGTAATATGTGTAACTACAAACTACTCTATTTAAATGTTATCTAAAAAGAACGTCGCTGTAGCAATATCCACAGAAAATGCAAATTACTTAACAATTGAAAAGTAAATAGCTTAGCTTTCTATTAACGAGTTCGAAGAACTAAAGATTCCGAATATGCAAGTTGAAGTGGCCAGTAGTAAATTTGAGATTAGGCGTAGATTCCCACGCGTCTGATATAATGACGTCTTCCTTGACAGTAAATGTAGTAATTAAGCTTTACCTTGAGGAGTAGGCGCTAACGTAGGTTCGCATTAGGTACGATATTCTTGAGTTAGAGGATGCTAGAGCTGTTGCCCGCGACTCCGTTAGCGAAGAATTCGTTTATTGCTATCTCGCGGGAACTATACCATTTTCCGGGATAAAAGTATCCTATAAATTGTGTGCTAAATTTCATCAGAATTCTTCAAACCGTTTTAGTTTGAAAGAGTAGCAAACATCTATACATCCATACATTAAAATTTTCACGTTTATATATTAAGAAGAATGTTCTATAATACACCAGTATGCTTATTTTCTAACGCGCTGACACTGCTACCGCATTCACTGTTTCTTTTTGTCAAACGGTATGAGACGGTGATAGAAAGAGATGGCAAGCTGGCCTCAGGTTAATCCAGCCATAGACTTTTTCTTGAGAATATTAAATACAATACATCCAGGATTGTAATAAAAATCATCTAATAATGTTTTGTCCAAATTGTGTACGGTAAATAAATAACCCAGATTTTTCCGCCAAGAGTTTTCCCGTGCATGTTTCTTATCACATCTTCATATTCCTTACACCTTAGAGAGAATATTCTACGAAAGGAAATATATTACCGGAATAAAGATAAAGGTTAGACATAATGTGCACAGTTGTGCGTCCGGGACATGCAAGGAATAGGAATCGTACGAATATACATGTTTAAAAGGAACGAAAATGTTTTATTATCGCGATTTCATTGGGAAATATTGCAGAACAAATTTTAATTTCGAGTGTGATTTCTTTCCTGGAAATAATCTACGTTCTACGTCAAATAAGAATGTAGATTTCTTAGAATACGCAATCGTGAAAGTGATTTTATGAGTTATATTTGAAATACTTGATGCTACATTGGCTTCTGCGCGGAAACCGTTTATTGCCGGGCGCGGAAAATCTGCAATTTTCCCGGCTATGAAGTAGTCTAACCTCCTGTTTCACCATCCATTGATCAAATTTATTTTACGTATAAATGTGATGCCGTCTCTGTTTGTTTTGTTCGAATAGACGGAGACGGCATCACATAATTTATCTGTCAGTTAAAATTAATCAATGGGTGGTGAAACAGCCCCTAAGTATTGTAATATTGAAGTATTAAGTTAACAAACGGACAGACAGATAAACAGATAGAGATAAAGCCGTGGAGGCCTAGTGGTTTGACCTATGATCTCCCAAGCAGAGGGTCATGGGTTCGAGTCCGAGCTCGCACCTTTGAGTTTTTCGGCATTTATGTGCGAAATTACATTTGTAATTTACCATGAGCTTTACGGTGAAGGGAAACATCATGAGGAAACCTGTATATTCCTGAGAAGAAATTCAATGGTGTGTGTGAAGTTCTCAATCCGCACTAACGCTACCCCAACGTAATTAGGTGCCCATTTTGCGTCTAAGATCCTTTTCGTAGCTAACAAAAGAGCTGATAACTCTAAAACGACTAAACAATGTTGATGAAGCATGTCTAAGAACCATCGCCAAGAAACCTGCTTTCAAATGAAAAAAACGCATCAAAATCGGTTTACCCGTTTAAGAGACTGATATGTTGCCACAGCCCTCTTTTTGTGTCGGGGTTAAAAATAGGTAGGCATATCTCAAACAGCGAAATCAATATACCGGTTACATCCCGTTCCGTAATTCCAAAATCCAGATTCGATGCCAATAAAAATATGTCATACCCGCGAAGTAGGGGTTTATCGTAAACATGTAAGGAACATCGAGCATTATAAAGGGTGCTCCAGAACATACGGTTTCTTTGGCTTTTACATTTATTGCCTCCTGGGGATCGTAAAAGATTAATAACTGGAGGACTGGTTTTGCTGGATTGTTGATCTTTGCTTTTGGGTACAGTTGACGGTAAAGGGGTGGATATTATATGAACTTAAACCAGACTAGTAAAACTAACCGAGTGCCTGTTTTCAACACTTACCCCCTATTTCACCGTCCATTGATCAAATTTATTTGACGGATAAATGTGATGCCGTCTCTGTTTGTTTTGTTCGAATAGACGGAGACGACATCAAATTTATCCGTCAGTCAAAATTAATCAACGGGTGGTGAAACAGCCCCTGTCTTCAAAATCAATATGTCAATGTAAATGAACGATTGGCACTTGTTTGTGAATGGTAAAGATGGCGCTTGAACGCGTTTATTACAGGTTACGGTTACAGATATTAAATTGTTGCGGATTATCCGATAGTTTCGGTTACGATTAGAGATATCAGATCAAAATCATCAAAAAAATTCCAAATTAAACTAGACTTAGAACGCATCTCTCAGATAATGATGTACTTAATCCCACAATGACCAACTCACCAACTAGTTATCACTCGTAACGTAACTTACGACTAAGCAATAGAAATAATAAACAATACAGATGACGCGCGCGGCTGATCTGTCGGCTCGGCCAGGCAAAAACAAAAACCTGTCACGACATGTCGCATTTACACTCCGCTCCGCCCCTGTCCGAAACTATCGGAAACTTTTGTATTGGAGTCGGTTACGGTTAGGATAGTTTTTAAATTTCGGATATCCGATAGTTTCGGTTACGGAACTCCATAACATCCTTGCTAGTAGGTAAGTACTTTACGTTTCTATGCCGGTTACGATACTACGTAAAGAATGGCAATGATCAGGTCATATAGCACGCAGCGCAGAACAGCTGGCCGTTCGGGCTGAAAAGTTCTCGAATGGACCACGGACTGGCAAGCGCAGCGTAGGACGTCCACCAACGAGATTTGGTAAAGGCCACAGGTTTACGGTTAAGGTAAGCCGTTTCTAACCGTAATGATTGTCTATGTCTAGCAGTAGAGAGTAGACGTCCTATAGCTGAAATAACGATGATAATTACGTTGCTAAAATATTTGTTAACAAATAGTTCTATGATGGCATGGAGCATGGAAAAAGTTGGACGAGACCTATACTCAACAGTGGGTAGAAAAAATTTGAATAAAGAAAGAAGAGAAAGAGTTCTATGATAATATAATATACCTATAACAACTTTATATCGATAAATAACGAAACGATCACTACAACATCTGGCAAACGTCAAGAAAGTATACATCAAGTTGTCAATTCAGAATTATTATCTTATCCCAAAAAGCTGGCAGCTCCAAGTGTTTTATCTACGCAGTAATAGAAAGATAACAATGAGGTGGTAGAAAACCTGTGGCCTTTAAGGGAGTTGGCAGGCGTTCAAGAAAGTAAGCGAAAGTTCGCGTGTTTGCGAATTTCAATTGGGGATCGGGTGTTGAATATTCTTGGCAATTCCCGTAATGAAGTGACGATGAGATTTATATTGATGAGGTCATTTTGTTATCTTCGTAGTTTAATTGTGGCTGTAAATCGGAGTTGTGAAATTGTTTTGAATCTAACATTTGAATACCATTAATCTGTGCTAACTTCAATACAAAATGTTTTTACTGCCCCACTGTGAAAAATAGATCACTAAATTGATGTTAATACATTATACAGGTTGTCCTAAAACTCAACGATAACCTAGCCAAGTTACAGTTCTGGAAAAAAATAAGAAAAAAACTCCATGTCACTTATGTTAGTTAAGCGATAATAGACAATTTTACTAAAAGTTATATATGGAACTCTTTTGTCGCTTAACTAAGTGACATAGTTTTTTTTTATTTTTTTCCAGAATTGGTATAACTTGACCGGAACCAGATTATCATTGTGTTTTGGGACACCCTGTATTAAAACTTGCATTATGTAAGTAAAAAAGATATAAAGAAACGACCAGACGTGGGAAAGATTGGACCCTTTTATTGTTAATATTCCAGTTATTCACACAAAGTGCTTCGTGTCATCTTTTATAACGTGGACTGCTAAGAGATGGAATTTGCTTTCGCCGATTTTTCTCGGATATGTACAATTTATGGGTATTCAAGGTCAGAATAGGCTGTTACTGAAGCAGTGAACGACATCGGATGAGATAGAGCCCAATTACTGCCATTGCTGGTCAGTTTTAAATAAAAAAAAAGTATATTTCAGTCATCATGACGCTGCTTAAACATTCGATCAACACTTTCCGTCTAACCATTTCCTTGTGGTGGATGAAAAACCGTTTTATAGCACAAAGATTTTTTTTTGTCACGACACAACACAGAACACCACCTATTTTGTTACCGGTGAGCATGTATGAAAAGACTAATGCACTCTTTTCATTTGTGGAAGCTAAAGATGTATATGAGGTTCGTAGCAGGTGGAAACAATAGTCTCTGGCCTCCCCTTTGCTGCGACGGAGACGTGATCGTATGTATGTATGTTTGTGTATAAATTCCTTTTTTTTTATTTAAAAAAAAAGCTTATAATTTGTTAGTGCCTAGACCTGTTAGAAATGACTTTTTGCCGTTAACTTATACCTGAAATCCCGCGACGGGGAGCTCGGGGCGGGCGTGTGGTTGTTACTTGCGGTTTACCAAGGCAATTAAATATAACTTCATGTTGCCCATAATTACGGAATATTAATTAACAGGTATGAAGTTAATTTGTAGGTGTTAGAATGACCGAAAGATGACTGAGATGGATTATCTATATACATAAAATTCAGTCCTGACTGACTGACTGATATATCAACGCACTGCCCAAATCGCTGAAGCTAAAGACTTGAAATTTGGCACACATGTACCTTGAGTTTCAAAGAGGTACACTAAGAAGGGATTTTTCAAAATTCCCACGGGATAGGGAATAAATGGGACTTATATTTTCACTTCAAATTATCCGTACATCCATAATTATAATTATTATTAGAGACTGTGGCACATGCGACATGCAAGTAGGTGATTATAAAATGCAAAACTAATTTTAGGATTTTTGGAAAATCCCACGGATTATAACGGGATTTTCATATTTAATTTAATGGGATATTATTTCCGTAAAAAAATTTAAGATCATAGAGGTGCAGTAAAAAGGGATTTTTGTTATTTCCCGTGGGATAGAGATCAGGAGTTGTCCATAAATCTATACTTAATATTATAAAGCTGAAGAGTTTGTTTGTTTGCTTGAAAGCGCTAATCTCAGGAACTACTGGTCCGATTTGAAAAATTCTTTCAGTGTTAGATAGCCCATTTATCGAGGACGGCTATGACGGCTATATATAATCATGCTAAGACCAATAGGAGCAGAGCATTTTATATATGCTGTCCACTCAGTGATGTCATCATCATCATTATTTCAGCTGAAAGACGTCCACTGCTGTACATAGGCTCACCAAACAGACCAAGACCAAGGTTCACCAAAGAGACTGGTCCTGTGCCATCCGCATCCAACGCGTTCCCGCAACCCTAACCAAGTCATCGTTCCATCTACGTATCTAACGACTGGAAACCCGAAGAAAGAGAGTAGCGAAATAACATTTTTAAAATTATGAAAAAGAGGTATCGTAAAATACATTTTTAACCTGCGAAATGTGCAATAAAATGTATCGCTAGGCAAACATTGACATAATTTAAGAAAATGCAAAAATAACTGAAGGTAATGGAGTAGAAATTGTAGAAATTGAGGTTATACATGCACCTTTGTAGAAAAATAACCATGGAATGGTAAATGCTGTGCGATGTACGAGTTAGTATGAGTGAGAAACGTAAGTAAAGGACCTTTGTATGTAGTAGTGTGCAGAATTGATATGGAGCTTAAGTCATTTTTCAAATTTGAAACGTTCATTTGTTTTTATGGAGACGTTACTACTACAGGCCGTTTACTTAAGTTTTTCACTTATACTACGACTCATTTTGTCGCTTTTTAACTTCTACACATTCTAAATGTCTTAACATTCTAAATGCGGAAAGTTTGTGCGTGCGTTAGTGCGTGCGTGTGTGTATGTTTGTTACTCTTTCACAATAAAAACGCCGGACGGATTTGGTATGTGGACAGCTGGACATCTGGAATAACACATAGGATACTTTGTATCCCAATCTTCCTATGGGATTCAATTCAAATCTCAAAATCTTAACCTCTAAGTCTAGAGACGTGAAATTTTGCGAGAATGTTCGTTATACAACTTAAATGAAGACCACGTTTTAATTTTTGTGCATTTTGGGGTTTAGACTCAAAAATTCCGCTGAAAAACCTATAGAAGAGATCCAGCGTACTGTAGAATATAAATTTTATACTAGTACTTAGTATTATAAATGCTAAAGTGTGTCTGTCTGTCTGTTATCTCTTCACGCTTAAAGCACCGAAGATTATTTAAGACCCTAGGAAGGACATACGCTAGTTTTTATCGCGGGAAAATGTACAGTTCCCTCGAGATAGCGGTAAACAAATCTAAAGCTTCAATTTAACATAAGTTACCTACTTTGTGTAAATTATTAGATAGTTAAATTTAAGAATTTATATTTACAAATATAAAATACTGTTGGAGTAGAAAAACCAAAGATTTAGAGTGTTATACTTGTTTAGGATATTATTTGTTCTTACAAATAGATTTCAGTCTTACCTGCAGAACTTGGCATCCATTTAGATCTCAATCCTTTTGTCGGTGAAGTCCACAATCAAGCATATTTTTAGTATTGATCTTGGCTAAAATTTTTTACATTTATGTTTTTGGTGGGTTATATATATACAAGAATTGCTCCTTTAAAGGTATTAGATAGATATACTTAAAAATGCTTATACTTTAATATACTCTGTATCATTCTGACTGCCTCATAATGTACATTGTAGTGACTGCGACTGAATTTTCGTGCTGTTTTGTATGGCGACATTGGCGACAGTTGAGGCGACATTGGACACGCGATCGCGTGAGCCCTTGACTGTTTTATTGAGACCTCCAGCGATACCAGACTATATTGGTGTTTGTGAATGTTTATGCGATTTTTAAAGTCACTTATCAAATAAAAACTGGGGTGCAAACTTATGTTTGCAAGGCGTTTAGAAATTAAATTAAATTAAAAGACTTAAATTGAAACCGAAATAATTGTAATTCATTTATTTATCAGACAAACACGCGAAAAAAGTGTCTTGTAAGTATCCCCTTTAATTTTTTATTTAATTATTTTTGTACCTTTGTTGTTACAGCGGCCGTAATATTAGGCACATACCTACTCTGTCTAAATTTCGAGTGTTTAACCATTACTGATTTGAAAAAGATAGCCCTGTGACAGACGGACAGCAGTCTAAGACATATATTAATTTCCGTTAGTACCCTAGGAATTAAATCCCTAAAAATAGTGACTACATTGATGTATTAACATCGGTGACAGCCGTATTAGATACCTTCTATAATCTTTTCCTAGTCGTAGTAGAACATCGATCTGAAACAACCCAAGAAACCAAATTCTTGTGCATTAATTGTCCCTCAGAACATTCAATACCTTCAAGACGCGCCAAGTTTCCTAAAAACGAAAAACACCACGAACCTATAAACAATCGTAACAGTAATTCACAAGTCAAATCCTTCGAGACAATATTGCTGAAAAACTACTAAAGTCATAAAATACCATAAAACTGATACCAAAAGTTACCCGCCACCGCTATTGACATCATCTCGCATGAAGGAAAGCTCACGAGTGTCATAAAATGTTGCCGGCGACGAAAGTGTCGCTAGAGTGAAAGGGTGCAGACATTTATTGCATAGTTTAGGCGCAATATGAGGCTGCTCTATGAGTAAAGTTGGCTCGCTCGAAATGAAACGCTGTTTAATACCAGCAGGATTAGAAGGACACAGGCGTGTCTGTTCACCGCAAAGCGGAGTCCATTCACCTTGGCTCCTACTTTCCAGAATGTATCCTTACCACCCAAAGACCACCTTGAGCTTCTTGGACTGAGCGTGCCATCTAATCTCAACTTCGGCGCGGCCATTGAGTCCAGGGCGAAAACTGCTGCTAAGAAACTTGGTATCTTATATAAGGTGGGACGGTATTTCACGCCGGAGCAACTTTTTACTTTATACAAAGCACAGGTCTGATCATGTATGGAATACTGCTGCCACCTTTGGGACGGTTCTGCCAAGTATCAGTTGGCGGCGTTGGATTCGGTGGAGCATCGAGCCCGAAGACTCATTGGTGATAGTTCGTCAATCGGTGGTAGGCTGCAGAGCCTCGAGCACCGTCGTCGAGTTGCTTGTTTGTCTGTTTTTTATCGGATACATTTTGGAGAGTGTGCGCAGGAATTACATGATTTAATTCCTCCATCTCCATTTCACCATCGGACATCCAGGCGGGGGGAGCGTCTTCATTCTTATGTGGTTAGTATTCCAGTGGCCCGTACGAAGCGCTTCGCGTCATCCTTCCTAATGCGAACTGCTAAAGAATGGAATTCGCTCCCGTCGTCTGTATTTCCTGATAAATACAACCTAGGTCTCTTCAAGGCTAGAGTGAATAGGCTGTTACTGAACCAGTGAGGTACACCTTTGACCTCATCTACACTTTTCATCAGGTGAGATAGTGGTCAATCACGAGTCAGTTTTATGTAAAAAAAAAAAAACATGAGAATATCCGCGAAACAACGTTGAAAAGCAGTGATGGCCTAGAAGTTTGTCCTATGGCCTCTCAAGCAAAGTATCGAGCCAGAATGTACACGTATATGCGAAATTACATTTGTAATTTTATCGTGAGCTTTTCGGTAAAGGAGAACATGGAGAGATATTTTAGGGTCATCTGTAAAGCAATTTCAATTGTGTGTGAAGTTCCCAATCTGCATTGGGCTCTCGTAAGAACTACAGCCCAATCCCTCTCATCTTGAGATGAGGCCTATACCCTGCCGTGGGACGTGTATAGGCTGAGATGATGTTGACTATTGGCTAGTGAACTCTACCTGTAAAGCAACTCAATGGTATGTGTTAAGTTCCCAATTAGCATTGGACTCGCGTGGGAACTACAATCCAAGCCCTGTCAATATGAGAAGAGGTCTGTGCCCAGCAATAGGACATGCATATACCGGAATTAATGAAACACGAGTGTTAAGTAGTAACTGATATTATATTACATTTATTATCATCTCGGCTATGTGTAGGTCTGTAGGTACGTCCTCTGCTGCACTGCTTCACATGCCATTGAATTGATTCACAAGTGTGTAACTTTTGCAAGCCCAAGTTTCAACCTACGAAACTCTGTTTAAAAAACCAATAGGTGAAACTCCTAATCTCTTATCTGGTTACCTATCAAAATTTGGAATTATTTTTTTCCGAATATTTAAAATCCCGAATGCTTCATTTATCCGAATGCATTTTTTTCTGAAACTGTAAATATTTCAGGATATTTATAAAAAAACCCTAACCTAACCTAAAGGGTTCTACACGATGGTCCTGAAATAAATCCTGAAATATTAACAGTTTCAGAAAAAAATGCTTTCGGACAAATTAAGTTTTCGGGATTCTAAACCTTCGGAAATAAAATTTTCTAAACATCGATAGGATCCCGGCTTATCTATATAGTCTGTGGTAGTAGTGATGCTTCTAAAGGCCACCACAAACTTAAGTGCAGGGCACCAACGGAACGTGTCCAGCGCGCTCTATAACACACACCGGCCGCACGGTACAGCGTATTATGATTCAGTGTTATGCAGCGCGTTGGGCACGCTCCGTCGGCGTCGCGCGCACGCCCCGCGCTGCGGTCTGTGAAGGGCTTAATCCACTGTTCGGCGGGTCGTAAACAGGCAGATTTACAAGTGAGCGGAACGGTCCATCACGCTCGAGTGTTCGCGACCGCGGCGTTTGTATTGGATTGTAAAACGTTCTGGGATTACTGTACGAAGTTCCAATATGGATCCATTTGTCACTGAGGCTGGGAAAGCAGATAGCAACGTATTGCATGCGAGGAAATGAAATAACTGTAACACTGAAACTAAAACGAATTGGCTTGGATGCGTATGGCGCAGGACCGTTCTGTTTAGCGAACCTTAGGGGAGGCCTATATCCAGCAGTGGACGGCTTTCGGTTGAAATGATGGTGATGATGAATTGGCTTTCTTCTTCGTGACCATGCTGGAGAGCTACTTCGTGTAACACATGTAAGTCTACATGCAAAAAATCATCGACGTACCTATATCAAAATTTGTCGAAGTACCACTAATACGAGACACATTCCAAACTATGTGAATTAACGCGAAATATTTCAACAGATGCTCAGGCAAGCTTGACTCTTAGACCTCTGTATAAGTTTTTTGTCAATTATGGTTGACAAATGTTTCCCATATCTACATCGGTCGATATTCAAAGTTTACCGAGTCAAAGAGGTGAGAAGTCACCTCACCTTTAGTTAGTTTAAATAAAAAAAATGTCACACCTTTATAGGAATGTTCAGCCGAATCAAAGATCAAACACTGCTCAACTATCTGCTGAACTGATCATCATCATTCATGATGATCATCATCATTTTAGCCGAAAGATGTCCGCTGCTGAACATAGGCCTCCCCCAATTTAGCCAAACAGATCGGTCTTCTTTACTTTTCATTGCATGTCTTTGCCTATCAAAGGTTAACTCGAAGAGATCCCTTTTAGGGATTAGTTCGCCTTTGTAAATTTGTTTCTCTTGTTATACCTACTTTGTATACTGAGGTAGACTTGTTTAGTTCTATTTCTAAGTACCTTTGTCACCTAAAAGGCTCGCATTGTAAGTAATTTAGTAGTAACCGAAACACCATTAATAATGTACACCCGTTAGTGTTTCCAAATTAGACACCCAAGAGAACACTTATGAACCCTTTGCGGTTAATATATTTGTGGCACAGAAGGCAACTGACATTACGGGGAATTAGTGTTGTCACATTTAAGAGCCCCAATATTGGAGCAAATGAACGTACAGTCGACTACAAAAAAATCGATACGGCCAAAGTTACAAAAATATGTATACACGACCTTAATTTTAAGTCAATAAAGGTGTGTATACATATCTTTGTAACTTTGGCGGTATCGATCTTTTTGTAGTCGACTGTACTTAGTACTTTAATTTTAGACAAAGAGATACTTGACGACTGACTAGGACAAAGCCTTATTGTCTAATAGTTGTTGCACGCGATTCTGTCTGGAAAGAATTCGTTTATAGCTATACCGCCTATTGCATGTTGGAGCCAACAGGTCTGAGCCGGTCATATTAATATGGAAAAAGACGTGATGGTTTGACCTTGGTGCCCTGGCAAAAGGGGAAGTGCCTGTTTTGGGTCGCCACGTGCGTCAGTACTTTGCCTCTTCGCACCTTGGTCGCACCTCGAGGATGGGGGAAGCGGCTGCTGAAGTGGCAGTCCTTAAAAAACGCGAGAAGTACTACATATCGGTAACTTTTGCTTTTAACCATCGTCTTTTCTAAGTCAGAACCACATTAACCGTGACTAGGATAAATACTCGTTCGCCAAGTATCTGTACTCGGAGCACGTACTCGCTCCAATATCAGGTGTCAGTGAGCATTGAGCAAGTATCTCGTTGTTTATCATTTTCATAAAAATAGTGCTGGTGAATAAACGTTTAGGTGTGAATGCAACTCACGTAGCCAGTATTAGAACTTGGATTTTATTAGGATTTCGACAACGGAGCCTTATCGTTGTCTTTTAATTGCAAAGTTGCATCCTTTTCGTTCCAAATGACTTGTTTAAATTAAAATTTCATATTTAGTGACCTCTAGCGCCATTTAGTCATCAATTAGAGTAACCGCTACATTTAATATCGCACGATCGAAGTTTTTCAACTCAGATGCGTAAATACAACTTCGAATTCTCTTCTTTCGGATTTCAGTCCCTAGATATAGCCGAGTTTAGACCTGCAAGAAAAATTGTGCAGGTTGCATTACATTGCGAGAGAGTAAGGGGAGCAAATTTGAAGTGGTCAATCGAGCGCCGCAATGTAATGCAACTTGCACGGATTTTCTTGCAAGTCTAAACTGGGCTTAACATCTACTTATCTGGAGAGAGATCTTTCTATTGTGGCTTATACCCACCAAAGATATAATCGAGAAATTAAAGCCCATTTTGCATGTTGGATTACATTACACGGCGGTCGATTGGCAACTTCAAACTCGGTCGCTTTACGCCTGCGCAATGTGTTGCAACTTGCACAGTATTTCTTGTAGGTCTAAACGGGGCTTAAGGTTGTCTGTACCTCTACCATGAGTTTACACTAGTTTACAGTGACCGTACTCGCTAGCGACGGCGTAAATGATTTGTATGGAGAATTGTACTTCCGCAAGTGACCGCTAGAGGCGCTGTACAATTCTCCATACAAATAATTTACGCCGTCGCTAGCGAGTACGGTCACGTAAACTAGTGTAAACTCATGGTAGAGGTACTGGTACGCAATTCAGTTTCCATGTCTATGTCAGTCATCTGTCGCTTTGTCGCAATGACTCCTGCTTCAAAAGCCTACTTTAACGCGAAAGCTGTTGTAAAAACCATGGTGTTCCATAAACATTGTTCCTTTCACATTCGCTATTTACGACACACTGACAAAAAGGTCACAATATTTTTATTAACGCATGCAACATTTGCATGGGTTATTTACTTATTTGCCCTCCCGGTTGGGGGCCTAAAAAAATAAAAAAAAGCCCGTATCTCGACGCGGTTTGACAAAATGACGAAAATATTCATAGCCACGCACGCGGATTTGCATTCGCTACGGATCTACGTTGGCGCACAGTCCGCGTAAATTATCATGTTTGTATTCAGATTTCACAAGTGCTACATAATAGGGTACTTGGCTGGGATGATTAGATGACCGAGGGATAAGTTATTGTTGGTTTTAGATAATTGAATGATACAATAAGAAAGTAAACGATGCAAACTAAAAATTTACACTAATTTAAAGTAATTAGGTACCTAGTAAAAAGGGGCAACTAAGAACTGGCTTGTTTTGATTTGCGTTTACAAATCTCTGTCGTCCATTTTGTTTCTCTGATGTTGGCATCCAATTTATTTCAGTGCATTCGTTCAATCATTCTTTCATTCATAGAACGAATGAATGAATGGCGAGGCGCTACTTAGTGAATCATTCTAGCCGCCGCTTGCGGTCAAGTGGAGGGTTCAACTCACTCGGCAATTTTCGCGTCAAGTTTCTTTCCTTTCAAGTGTTCTTTAGCACAACACAAGTACTGGAAGAAGTTTTTCTCAAACATGCTATGAAATATTGACGTTATGTTCCTTATAATACGCCACGAAGTGCCACGTTGCAGGTGCGGCTAGACGAGAGGTCAATAATGGAATTTCATACAACATTGCTGGCCTTGGCCAGCAAAGTGATCGTCTATTGTTTCATGTGACACAGCACCATGACGTTTATAGGCATTAAGCCATTAAAAAAAACTATAAGCAATATTTGCGTTTTGGTTCAATATGACATTCTGCCACTACGCTTATTTAAGGTAAGGTAAGATGATGATGATGATGGTGATGGTGATGGTGATGATGATGTGATGATAATGACGATGATTTTATGATGATGATGATGATGATGATGATGATGATGATGGTGGTGGTGAAGATGATGATGATGATGATGGTGGTGGTGAAGATGATGATGATGATGATGGTGATGATGATGATGATGATGATGATGATGATGATGATGATGATGATGATGATGATGATGATGATGATGATGATGATGATGATGATGATGATGATGATGATGATGATGATGATGATGATGATGATGATGATGATGATGGTGATGATGATGCATGTTTGTGAAAAACTCTATACAAGCCTTGGCCACGAACAGGGATTGCCGGCCTCGTATCTCTAGATGGCCTCGTTAACACTCGGCCATCTATAACTACTCTGCCGGCAATCCCTATTTCGCGGCCGCTGCAGTAATGTACTATATTGAATTCCTTGCATACTATTTTTAATTTAACCGTAATATTGAAAAACCTAACCTAGGAAAATTTCCTTGTGCTGTTCTCCTGTCTCGTTTCTTCTTTTCTTTTCCTTTAGTCATTCAATGATAAAGAAGGATCTTCTATAAATGGCTAGTTCTACTATCGTTTCAACCGCTATCACTCTCCTGTCGCATATATTAAGTAAATGAGCGACACCTAGCAGAAGGTTTTTATATAACGATACAGCGTGCTTGTGGTATAATTTCAATTTCTTGAAATTTCACTCTAGCTGTAGCTTATTTCTTACGTATATGCGACAGGAGAGTGATAGCGGTTGAAACGCTAGTAGAACTACCCAGATGCTTATACATACGTTATAGCGAACGGTTACATCTAATCCTCATTGCATATACCAAAATTTGAACATAATGTATTGCTTAACGTTTTCATTATATATCGATTTTCGGAATCGTGATCGGGTATTTCAATCCACTAATCAACTGACGTAACTTTTGTGAGTTGTCCAAACGCGATTTGCTTATAGGTTTTGTATGGCAATAGTGAGCTGCGACGTCACTCATTTGGAGAGTCAATTGACTATTTATAAATTAATTTTCAAGCAAGTAAAATCTAATTTAATAACAGTTAATGTAAAATTAATTTGGTTTTTATGGCTAAAGAATAGTGTTTTTTTATTAGAGTTGCGTCATGGTATTACATTAAAGTGTTTAATAAGGGATTAAATATAAAATTACCACCAAAAAATACTCTAATATCCTACAAAAGCTCGCATACAAAAAAAATACTGAACACCAAACCTTAGCGAGCAAATAGGGATGTTGACACCATTAAAAAATAATTCAAAGACACGACTCCAGTAAAAAAACGCTTTATTTTAGCCCTGAAACCCAGATTAATTGTCGATTAACTACAAAATTAGATTTTTTGTTGCTTTAAAACAAATAAATAGATAGTTAATTGAGTATGCGAACAACTGACGTCATATGTTGCTATTGCCATTCAAACTCTATAGGAGAAATGTGCTTTGACAGCTCATAAAAAGTACGTCAGTTGATTGGTGGTGTCAACATCCCTATTACCTAATGCGCTATTTCTACCTTAATACCTAAACCACTATGATTGCCATGAAATGTATGCATATTAACCAAATAAAGTATAATGATGCCAAACTTCCAAGCCCCTTCCATACAATTTACAGAATTTTGAAAAAAATTAGTTTTCATGACTTTGCGATGCCCCAGATTCATTGACCACCCAATCACTTGCCACCTTTTTATAAGAATTATACATATAAGGTAAACGTCCCTGTGCTCGTCACTGACCCAATACATGGCACCTTCAATGTTATGTCTTTATGTCATAGCAAGAGAGGTGACAGATGGGTGACATCTACTGGGCGTTGAGGTGTCGAGTATTAGTACGTTTACCTTAAATAGGCTAGGTAAGGTTAGGGTTTCGTCAAGGCGCGAAGCGCCTAAACAGCGTGAAATAGGTTCTCAGTCGACATTGTCTCACAGCCCATACTTCAGGAGTTTATTTAATATGTTTAGGTAAATAATGAGTTACCTAGCGCAATTTATTTTAATAGGATAACAGGAATGTTTAATATTTACATGACACTTTAAATTTAAATGTGGTTAAATTTTTGGCGGTCATTAACTATTTTTGGGTTTACAAATATAAGTTTGGGAGTCATATTATGTTAATAGGACAGCAAGAAAAGAAAAAATTGGTTAATAATTTCACATTAAAATAGAGTTTTATTTTTGGTGATCATTTACTATTTTTGGTAGTCAAAAGTTACTACATCTGGTGATCAGCTAAACGTGAGTTATTTAATTAAGATCAAATAGAATTCGAAGAATTGATAGGTAACCTTCATTAGTATGTATACATGTTTGTAGTCTACAGCATCACAAACTCAACGGCGACAGGTGCAAATAATGCCGTTGTATTTTACAATAATGGAAACGTAGGTAAATTCGTCTCAGTAATTTTATTGTAGGCCGCGCAACTGTCTGGGCCGTAAAACCTTTTGTTTACGGCTTTTTACACGTGGATAGATCGGAACGGTCGAGCGGCGATACGATTTAACGTTTAAATAAGTTTTTGATAAAATATTATTATTTCTATTTTATTGTTTGCTGGCCATATTTCATTACGAAATATGCAAATCAGTACGCTTATTGTCTAAAGCTGCGTACGGACTACGCGCACTCGGGTACGCGTACCCGGGCTTGCGTGTCCTGGAACGCCATGTCCGTACGCCATGTACTCGTACACTGTATACGTACACGTACACGTACTGACACGTACACGTACACGTACACTGTACGCGTACATGGCGTACGGACATAGCGTTCCAGGACACGCAAGCCCGGGTGCGCGTACCCGAGTGCGCGCAGTCCGTACGCAGCTTAACGCTCTGACGCTTGCTTTCGTATTCACTATTTCTTTCTGTCAAACGGAATAAGATGGTGACAGAAAGAGATGGCGAAAGCGACGGCAAGCGCTCATGCGTTAGACAATACGGCCTTAGATTTAAATTATCGATTGGCAGTGAGTGACAATGAAGTTGCAACACTTCACTAACTAACGGGAAATGATTATAGCTAGCTTCGTGTTAAGAAAAAATATCACAAGTCACAGGCTTTAACAACTCCGAATCTGAACCAAGATATCGCACGTTTAAAAAATGAAACTGACTCTATCCAAAATATTCTTGGTACTATCTTCAAATGTTCACCTACATATTATGTATTAGGTACCTACTGTGGCCGCTATAACAATAAAAAGTAAAATATTAGATGAAATTAAAAATTAAAGGATGCCGTAATGCAAGAAATTTGTTTTTATAGCGTTACTAGCTGTTGCCCGCGACTCCGTCTGCGAAGAATAATGGGGGTATAAAAAGTAGCCTACGACCTATTCTCAGACCTACCGAATAGAGATAAGAAAGTTTCATAAGAATCGGTCAAGCCGTTTCGGAGGAGTTCGATAACAAACACCGTGACACGAGATTTTTATATATTAGATTAGATAGATTACCTAACTCAATCTTTATAATGGCTTGACTAGTCTGAAAACTTGCTGCTTGCTTGCTTTTTTGGCTGGACTAGATCTGTCCTGAATTAAACTGAACTATTTTTAAAACACTGTGCGGAGGTATGAAATCCTTCTTGTACAAGTCCGACTCGCACTTTTGACAAGTTTTTTTGGAGACGGAACCACAAACTCTGATCATTGGCAAAATTGGGTAGTGTTGCGCGATCGGATTCAACCTAGCTAAAGCCAACAATCGCGCCATAAAATAAATGTCAATACGCGAGTGGTTTCGGCTTAGCGGATCCCCGTGTCACGCCGCGCAAACACAGGGTTAGCCGGGAATAAGGAGCATGTGCTTATATCACTGGCTGTTTTTGGGTTGGGAAAAACCGGAGATGTTTCAATTTTCTTTTATACAATATAGGCATGCGTTTGTAGGCCCTAGCCTAGCGCCCACGCTACGCTTATTGCGCAATAGATGTATTTTTTTATTTTTCGTTTTGCTCCTTTAAAGAGTGGCAAAGGCAATCGGGGCTATGCATACAGTGTCGTACATTTAATTAATTTTTATTTTGAATTGTTATTATATTAGCCGTGTTTTGTGTTGTATATTTTCAGATGTGTGTATGTATTATCATTTTTATTATTATTTAGTTATACTGTTACGGTGTTACTGCTGTTACCTAGTTAATTGTCGGATTGGTTCCAACGGAAGACCAGCGTCGGCTGCAAGGCCGACAACATGCTGAGTTGGGACCATTTCGTGACAATATAAATATCTGTTTCCGATTCCTCTTTTTGTATTTGGTGTTTCTTTTGTTCTTTGTCACGAATAAATGTTTTTCTTTCTTTCTTTCTTTCTTTGACCACAATGACGCCTCATGGGCAGCGAAGATGAGGCCTACGATAGAGCACGCTTGCCTAGTAAATGCTCATTCACCCTAAACTTGAATTTAAGGGAATAAGCAGAAAGAAGGCAGTTGAGCGCGGTGGAAACTCTAAGCGAATACCGCAATAAAAATTTATAGTGGTTCGCACACGAAACTCTATGAATTTTTAGTCTTGTGCACGAAAGGCGTTACCCCTTTATAAGTTTAAATTCGCCATTTTTTACCAATTAACTAATGTAAATGTAAAATTATTTCATCTATGATCTATGGTTGATGTGTGTAGAATTGTTGCCTCGATGTGGCGTGTTACAACGTAGCGTGGCGTGGCATGACCTGGCGTGGCGCGGGCAAGTATTAATTTCCCACACGGGTGTCATCACGTCAACCTCGACCACAGACTGTATAGTCTGACTGTATAGTGAGACTGGGTGGCTACTACGAAATTCGAAATTCATAACGTGCCGTCTCTTTTACTCTTTTGTTTATACTATTAGCCTGAACGGAACGGCACGATACAAGGTTCGAAAATCGAATTTCGTAAGTATAAGGCCAGGAGGTTTGTGTAAAGTAAACAAACTTTATGCAATGTAATTGATTAAGGCTAAAGAATGAAAAACAAATTGCATTTGATATGAGAATATACTGTCGTAAAAACAAGTAAGTGAGTACGTGTGCATAATGTATGTTTCTTTCTCAACACGCTGAACGGATTTTGAACTAATTTGAACAAATTTGGAAGCTTCCTTTCATCCCAATATTCCCCGATATCTAAGCATATAAAATCCCAAAATCTCAATCACTTTGTTGACATGAAATTCAGTTATTCTTCATGAAACGTAAATCAAGACCACGATGTGATTTACGGGAATTCCATGGGAATTTAATAAAATCTCGGTATTTCTACTCAACTACCAGACCTAATGTTTTACGCGGTCAATTCAATTCAATTCAATTCAATTCAATTCAATTCAATTCAATTAAATCCAATTCAATTCAATCATTTATTGCATTTCATGTTGTACATAAGGTCTAAGTCGCGGGTAGAGGCTAATGGTAAAATAAAATACTAAATGCACGATCATTTATTATCTGTGTTGCCCAGGCGTCGACAGGTGACGTCACCACGTGTCAGCGCCGGGAGCGTGTGATCAAGTGGAACGCTATTTACTCTGTGGTCGGGCGCGGTAATACTGGCCGGTTGTACTTTCATTTAATTTTAGAAGTAAAATTAAAAAAAAAGTTTGTTAATGATGACCATGTATGATGAGATGCTTGTAACTTTTGACTACAACTAACTTTGTGGTTGACGAAATGTTTCTATACTGCCATCTTAGCCTATTACGTCCCATTGCTGTGTACAGGCTCCCTCTCAGAATGAGAGGGATTGGCTTGTAGTTCCCACGCGGGCCCAGTGCAAATTGGGAATTTCACACACACCATTGAATTGGTTCGCTAGTGTCCAGGTTTCTTCACGATGCTTGTCCTTCAACGTAAAGTGGTCAACAAATGTACCATCGGACATGAATTCTGAAAAACTCTTAGGTGCGAGACCTATTTTGAACCCACGATCCTCTGTTTGAGAGGCCATAGGTTAAACTACTAGGCTACTACGGCTTTCCAATGGCGTGACTACATTTTGAATCCAAAAAATCGATGAATATAACCTTAAATGGATGTCCCAATCATACTTGTCAAATCAAATCAAACCCTGAAGGACGATTATGAATTATGATTCAGCATAGGGTAAAGGTAGCCGTGGTGGCCTAGTGGTTTGACCTATGGCCTCTCAAGCAGAGGGTCGTGTGTTCAAATCCCGGCTCGCACCTCTAAGTTTTTCGTAATTTATGTGGAAAATTACATTTTTTTTATATAAGAGGGGGCAAACGAGCAGACGGGTCACCTGATGGATAGCGATCACCGTCGCCCTTGGACAACCGCAACACGGGGGGAATCACAGGTGCGTTGCCGACCCTTTTAGGAATTGGTAGGCTCGTTTTTTAAAGATCCCTAAGTTGTAACGCTCCGGGAATGCTGCCGCAGTAACCTGATTCCAGATCTTCGTCGTGCGAAGAAAGAAGTTTCGCTTAAAACGCACGGTAGGTACTAGACTGCCAATCATCAAGATGGTGAGGATGGACAGACAGACGGTTCCTCGAAGTGCGGTAGTGGAATATAGCCGCTGGCAGCAATTCGAACATGACACTTACCATGAGCTTTACGGTTCTGAGAGGAGGCCTGTGCCCTGCAGTGGGAAGTATTGTTGGCTGGGATGTTGTTGATGATGATGATGATGATGATGATAAAGTGTGCGCTACCAACTCCTGCGATGAGTACCCTGTGGTTTCGTCGTTCAGAACTTCGTACAAGCAAATGTTAGTGTTCCGCGAACGCAGACCAAATGTTTACAATAGCTTTGCAATTCTAGTTGCGCAACCAAGACGGAGTTAAATCGGTTGGTTGACTGAATATGCTTCGTGGTTATACTCGTTCCAAGAGTTCAGTGTAGCTTTAGTTCGTATTCTGAAGGTAGAGTCGCCCAAGTAAGGACTTTCCCATTTTTAGTGACAGTTACTACATAAGAATAATAACTTTAATTTCAATACTAGATAAAAAAGCCCGCCTGTATAAATTCCGTTCCCATGGAAATTCTGGGAAAATACATACCCTATGTCACTCTTGGAACTGAGACGAATCTAATGACACCTCACACTTCAAAATCCATTAAGCTGCTTAGGCTGCAAGGCGTGCCAAAGAATGATAAATACATGCATTTATACATACATAAATACATACGCTCGAAAACATAACCCTACTTCGACAGTCGGGTGCAAAAATGGGGTTGGTCGCTTTCTGTACAACTATGGTCAGTTTGTATTCTGAAGGTAGAGTCGACCAAGTGAGGGTTTACATAAGAATAAAATCATTAAGGCTGATTGTCATTTTGATTAGTAAATGAAAATAGTATGTATGTATGTATGTAAACTCTTTATTGTACAAAATATGGAAAAATAAAAAAAGAAAAACATTATTGACAACCGTTGAAGTGCATGTACATACAAAGGCGAACTTATCCCTTTAAGGGATCTCAAAATAGTCAAATGACATTGGACTTTCGGGTGGTAATGGTAAAGGAATTTCTTGGTCGGCTATACGAATGGTTATAATTTTTTCGCCAACGAAAAGAACAAGGGAATAAAGATAGGAATCTCATCCTCAGTCAGAGTTTGAATTTACTGTTAATTTTTTAAATGTTATTATATATAAAATATTGAATGAAAAGTGAAACTACTTCCATAACTACAAAATAAAGACGCTCAATTCACGATTTCTTTACCTATATTTCGTAATTAACATTATAAAAAGGGTAAACTTTATTTATTTCTTTGTTTTTTTGTTAAGGGATAAATTTTTTGCAGCTACAGAACTAGCCAGCTAGTTTTTTATATAATGACGTCATATTCCCATATTAATCCGTCAATTTACAGCAAATACCTCACAAGCCCAGAACAATGGTGCATATTCCGAAGTGATTCTGAAAATCAGTTCAGCGAAATACTGACTGTAACAATATTTCACAATCACCCGATAACACGGGGACTATTATGGAAATGACGATTACTGGCGCATGAGTCGATGCAAATTATAGACCTGCACTATGCACCACAATCGCCTACCTACAGTTACAAAAGAATAACGTGATTGATTCTGGGTTTACACGAGTTTAGTAAAGAACCGGCCAAGTGCGAGTCAGACTCGCGCACGAAGGGTTCCGTAGTACTACCATTATCTATAAAAACGGCAAAAATATCTCGTTTTCTGTATGGGAATACTCTTGAATATTTGTTTTATTTTAGTTTAATTATTTATTTTTAAAGTGAATATTTATTCTGTGAATATTTCAAGCCGCATTTTTCGCGATATCGTGATATCGATCAAAAGCGCATTGTATATTAAAAAATTATTTTATTCTAGTTTTTAGTATTTGTTGTTATAGCGGCAACCGAAATACATCATCTGTGAAAATTTCAACTGTCTAGCTATCACGGTTCATGATATACAGCCTGGTGACTGACGGACGGACGGACAGCGGAGCCTCAATAATAGGGTCCCGTTTTTACTCTTTGGGTACGGAACCCTAATAATAGTAGTTTCGCTCGCGTTATTCTTAAGATCTGGCTCTGAATTTAAATTCCGGGATTTCGCAAAAACTCCCATCGAAATTCCCGAAAATACAAAAACCTACCCGGACCAAATTACATGTTTCAGAACCTACCGGTTGAGAATTCAAGATATTATTTCGATTTTGTGGGAATATCAGAATAAAAAGTAGCCTAAGTATGTCTTATTCTCAAGATGAATTATTACATAATAAATTTCATCCAAATCTATCCGCCTACTTCAGCATGAAGGATTGACAATCACATATAATAATATACGTACTCAAAAACTTTTGCATTTATTATATTAATAGAATAATAATATCTTACTTACTTAAATAAATTATTAATTAAAACAAGCAAATAAAATTTTTCGGTACGGATGGCGTTTGATAAAAATAAATCTTTCACTCACTTGAAACTCTATTTCAGTAGCCAGATTTATCTATTCGTCTGGAATAGCTTCTATCGAACAATTTGATTCCTTAATCCTGACCTCTTGTAGAACGTCCTGACAGTAAAGGTCAGTGATTTTTCTTCTCAGGCAATTCGGTGTCACAATGACAGTTTCCGTGAAATAGTTCCACAGTGGATAACGTGCCATCCGCATCCAACGCGTTCCCGCAACCTGAACCAGGTCGTCGCTCCATCTTGTTGGAGGCCACCTACACTGCGTCTTCCGGTCCGTGGACGCCACTCGACATAAAGAATCGCCAGACTCAAGTGGCAGTGGGCAGGGTACATCGCTCGTAGAACTGATGGCCCATGGGGCAAAAAGGTACAACCTCTTGTTATAGCCTAAATTGAATAAAGGTAATTTGACTATAATAGGTATTCAATGGTGTATGTGAAGTTCCCAATACACACTGGGCCCGCGTGAAAACTACGGCCCAACCCCTCTCATTCTGAGAGGAGGCTTGTGCCCCGCAGTGGGATATACAGGCTGGGATGATGATGATAATTTTGAATTTGGCTTTGAATGATTTAGTTAGTTTAAAAGTTAGTCCGAATAATGTACTGTATGCGTGCAAAACCCAATCGTCCGCACTGGGCTGCTCAACAAGTGTTCAATGGCGGTTGATCCAGGCTCATTACAGCTTTTATTGCTTTTGCGCCGTTTGCAGTTCGAGTAATGTCGGTATTGAACGTGCAACTTTTTATCGGCCACGCCATCTTGAAAAAGTTTGAAAATTTAATCGGGCGACCTTTTTATGTTGGTGTCTCGTAATTTATGAGATAAATTTTTAAATTGGAAATAAAGCACAGTGTAATACCATGCTTTAAACAAAATATAGCGTGTTTTACGGTGTAGGTACGTGTTTAGCAGTACGAGCTTCAGCGAGGGCGGTTAAATAAGTTTGAGAGCAATGGCTTATAGTATTGAGGTGAAAACTATACCTTTCAGTTCGAACGCCTCAGCACGAATCCAGCAGGAGTGAACCTAGTCATCTAGAGCTTACCTACATACTATCTATTGTGTTTCTATCACTCCTGCTGGCTCGTGCTGTGGCAACGACTTCAAACATTTCAGTAGACAGTTATTTTCGTGGTCTTTTGGAGTCAGTTCGATTTTTATTTTATAATTTTTGTGTTACCAATAAGTTATTGTAACCTTACACCTAACGAGTGGAATTACCTACCAGCGACTGTGTTCCCTGAACACTACAATCTGGCCGTTTTCAAGTCTAGGGTGAATGAGCATTTACTAGGCTAGCGTGTTCCATCGCAGGCCTCATCTTCGCTTTCCATCAGGCGTGATTGTGGTGAAACGCAAGCCTATATTGTATAAAAAATAAACAAAATAGATTTACGAACGTCAGTCCATTATTTTATTTTAGCTATGATAAGATTGGATAAAAACCCAGTTTCGCCAACTACGCAATTCAGACAACCCTTCTACTTCCATGTTTTTGCGTTCACAGTTTTTGTCAGTGAATACCCTTTGGCCTATAGAGTGAGACCCATTGTCTTACGTAGAAAGAGCTCGATGTTGAATGCAAATGAATATTGAAACGCAGACTCAGATGTTCTGAGAACGTTGTACCATGCTTTCTCGATTTTAAATAAATTTAAAATCGCTATTGGTTAAATGAAGCAGTTAATAGAAAACTCCTGTTTGCTGGCATTGGAAAAGTGGGCTCACATAAAATGGAACGAGATCTGATCTTAGATTTAAACGTGGGCGTTACGCGTATTATGAATGTACATGATGAATCTCTCTTGCATAAAAATCTCACTTGCACTGAGAATTAACTTCACACATAATTGCTGCCAGGTGTTCAGTTGTGTTTTTATTCTTATAAAATGTAAAAGATGTGCATAGTAATTTGGTATTAAAAGGGGTAGTACATAAAGTCATAGTGAAGTTCAAGCGAACTAGTGGAAGCCGCGGTTTCCGTGTCAAGTTTTAATGAAATAATTATGCAGTGTACCTAGCCAGAAGTTAATTCTTTACTTTTTAGAGTTTTGAAGGCAAGGAAGCGAAACTTAACCTTTGTCTGAAAAAGTTAATATTCAGACGAGCAAAAATGGCAGGTCGCAAATTTGAATAGAAAGTGATCCCTTATTTTTGCTCGGCAGTGTAGTATTCTTTTAAATGTAACACCAAACATGACTAATACTAATAACATGAGCTTCTAACGCAAGGCCCCAGCCCGCAATTCAAACTTTGTCTGGGCCGCGGATAATGTTCTCAACTTTATTTGGCACTAAGTGGCTCTAAGTTTGCTTTGCGGGATCGTGCAAATTTACAGAAGGTAATGTTGGGGACACCATTCACTGGTCAGTTGAGCTTGTTAAAGTAATTCCTAGTTTGTTGTTTGGAGGTGTCAGTTGCAAACTAAGGATTTTCGTCTACTGGATTGTATCATGCTAAGTTTTTCACGATTTCCACCACATGTAAAACATGTTAAAATATGTATATTTATAATTATGGATGATGATGAGGCTGTAAGTTGCAGCTAACTACATAGGCACGGATCAAGACCGTCGCAGGCAGACCACGGTATGCGACTTACAGGTCCGGACATGATTTTGCCAGACCGCTGTTGGCAGATGGCACTCGTTTATTCAACGTCGCTCATCACAAATTCTTCTGTCTACTGCGTACATCAGAACGATAACTATAGCTCTTCACCGTGTTCAGTACGGGTCTCGTTATTTCAGTCAAAAGACGTCAACTCCTGGACAAAAACCTCCCCCAAAAAGTTTCAAAACGATCGGTCTAAAGCTGCCCGTATCCAAATGGTTTCTACGACCATTACCTATTGACGCCTAGTGGCAGATCATTGGGCCAGCTCGTTAGGGCTTTCTTACGCCAAGTCTTCCAGTTCAAAGGCGCCACGTAGAATCGTACAGTACCCGGCCAAAAAGATTGCACACGGTCTTTGAAAAAAGACTCGGCAAGTGTCGGACATTTGCAGACTTTTTCCAAAGACCGATGTGTTTTTTTGTGTTTTTTATGTGCGTGTGCATGTGTGTGTGTACACACAAAAAACACATCAGTCTTTGGAAAAAGACTGCAAATGTCCGACATTTGCCGAGTCTTTTTTCAAAGATCGTGTGCAATCTTTATGGCCAGGAACTGTACTGCCCCATTGACTGTCGGTTCTACGAGCAATGTGCCCTCCACTACCACTTAATATGCATCTATTTGGGTGGTGTGACATTGTTTTATTTGACAGCCACACTACCACCTTCCTCGTATTCGGTAAGGACTGAAAACCAGCAACTTTGCTGAGTCCTCACCTTTTCATAAAATCGTATTTTTCTTTTTTGTATCTCATTCTGTTTTCATTTTTTTTTGTTTTAAGTATGTTAATAATTTTTTTTTCTTTCTTTTTAAGTCTGGCAACTCCAAGCTATGTTTAGTAGCTTAAACTGTGAGGTGAGGGATACGGTTGCCTGTATTAAAATTTTTTTAGGCCATTGTCAAACCATATTCATGATTTATTTTCTTGGGATCCTACAAGACAGAAAAGTATCCTTTAAGTTTACTATCTCTACGTCGTACTGGGTTTAAAAGTAAGTAAGGGATATTGCACAGCAGCTCAAGCGAAATGTAATTCTACTACTTAAAGGTAATGAGATCATTACCATTAGTATCTTCCACGTTAATGTCCTGTATCTAAGCAATGAGGGTTTAGTATTAAGACTTCTATTTACCTGTTCCGTGATAAAAACTATAATTAGTTAGATTTTAAAGTGCTTTTACTTGAAGCTGAAGGCATAAGGGTAAATGAAAACAATAGAACAGCTTTATTTCTCACAGTCGAGAAATATTTACGTCTCCTATTGTAAAAATCGTTCAGGGCCGATCTTTTACAATACACCTGTACTAAATACTATCAACTTTTCGAAATATTAATTAGTGTGACAATTTTGATGCCATATACAGATGTTCACTACTTTCAATGATCGACACAGAGATATTGATGAAGACTTTCAAAATAGAAAGCAAATAGATTTTAGACCAATCACAAAGCTTCAAACGTATTTCCAGTGAGATTTTCTGGTAACAGCCACTGCAACAGAATGACGACAGCAGTTCCACGTCGAACGGGCAAATAGGCGGAGAGGAATCCAGTTTTATTCATAGGCACTGCTTTATTCGAGAAATCTGAATATTCATTCTGAAGCGACAAAATGGAAGGACATGCTGTATCAAAAGTATGCAAAACACGTGTGTTGGGCGATTACAGTACTGCTGAGAGTAAAACGAATGTAACTGAATTATTAATTTAGGCAGGAATTTAAAAATTCGTCTACAAAGAACTAACTTGAGCCCGCGGCTTCGTCCCCATTGTAGAACTATCTATCCTGTAGAAATTTCGCGAAATCGGCCCTTAAACCTTAAACAGTAAGAAAGAGAACTTCTATACAAAATTCCCTTTCTAGGTGCATTTTGAGTTGGGCGTTGATGTATCAGTCAGTCAGACAAAACTTATTTTTTTATTTATTAAGATAAGAGTTATACAGTTAAGGAAACTGAACCGCGTACCAGGGTGGAACCTTTTCACAACCAATTTCACGATGATTTCTTTGGAAGTTGTATGGAAGTTAAACATGACATTTTGTACGTCATAATCTTCTCGATCTTTCTTACTTTATGTACAATTTATTTACTGTTTAAGACATCTTATTTGAATTAATTACATACCACGTTGAATGACGTTTTAATTTCAATTTCTAACGGCAAGAGACGTTAACATTTATAAAAAGAAATCCTATGAAACAGTTAAATGGACCAAAATCAAGAAGGTTACGAATTGAATGAAAGAACGAATGAATGAACATAGAAACACGAGCGACCGAACGGACCGAAATGAAAGTTTATTGGTGTGAATGTAAAATAACTGAATTTACAACGAATTTCAAAACGTAACTTGCATTGACAGAGTAGATATTTTAATCCAGATAAGCTTTTGTAAATTTTTGCTGTCTAATCTAGCTATGGTATATAAATTAAATCAATTCGCGGAGCCTTTTTCAAGTTTTTTTCTTTGATTTCATACTATCCATTGCAACAAAATTGTTTAACGGTCATTTTAAAAATATCAAGCGATTTCAAAATTATTTTTTTAAACGGACGTTGTGTAACATTTGCATAAAAGTTGTTTAATTTTCCAATTCAGGGTCAATTGTAGAAAGAAATTTGGTTTATTTTGTAAGTTTTATAGTAAAATTTATTATTCACAAATATCGCAAATATGGATAAAATTTTACACAATATGCTGAGCAGGATTACTTAAATCGGCACTACGTGTGAAAGATAATATAGGTTTATGATAAAACGAGCTAGCTTAGCAGTGGTTTCTTTTCTCGCTTGTTGCATCATAAACGTAGCTGTCTTGCATGTGTGGTTGCAAAAGAGACACCAAATTCAAATAATTATGCAGTAAAAATTACGATACAGTTGTAGTGATAGTACTCTCAGTTAATTTAAAAATTTCCGCTGCAACAGCCAGCCAAAGATACAAATAACTTCAACTCGAAAAGGTTAAGTAAAAGATTCTGAAACAATAAACAAAATCGTAGCCGTTATAAATAATCCCCCAAGGGTTTAAGACCCCTTCTGGCACTTGATACAGTTCCGGGCATCTTTCGCACGATCTCGTGCCCCTATTTTACTAACTAAAATATATTATGGCAATGGGGAAAGGGTCTTTGTTCGTACGTTTCTCACTCAAGTTTTTTACTCAGAGTGACGTTGTAATACTAAATAATGAATTATACCACAGTGCCTAAATTGTCGTCAGAACTAAGAAACTTTTTTTGACAGATTTACGGTTTACACTTAATGGTGGGTGGTGAGTTGATTATAAATATTAATGTTTCAAGAAATTGGTGTACCTATTTTTTAATAGAATCATACTGTAATTTTGGTTTTAACTTGTGGTTGCTTTTGATGGTTATGTTTTTGCTTTGATTTTGTGTATTTGTTTCAATTTTTTAATTTGCGAGTTTGTGGATTTTTCATGGTCACATTTTTTACGAATTGGTTGTAGATTTTGATGGCGTTTTCGGTTGTTTATTAGAGGATTTGACCTTTTATCATATAACCTACTCGCTCATTTCAGAATCTTTTGCCATTTTTCCAAATTTTTCTACAAAAATGATTCGGAACAAACGTTCAAATACTGATCGACTCATTTCCTCGCATAATAATAATAAATCATGGTGCGATTGACACCAATTGACCTAGTACCAAACTAAGCAAAGCTTGTACTATGGGTACTATACAAGGGATAAAAATACTAAAATACATATTATTAAACATACGGGGTCGAACTCAGGACCTCAAGCTTCGTAGTCAGGTTCTCTAACCACTAAGCTATCCGGTCGTCAAAATGCATTTAAAACATTGTACGATATACGTGTGTAATGTAGCCAATTCCCAACTTATTTTGGTTTAAAAAAACTCGCTTAGCTCGTTTCTTTACATCACCGAAACTCGTTGGGAATTGCCTATTTTCCACACTTGTATCATGAATAACTGTTTCAGTATAGAAGCTAGCGAATTCCACGTCTGTGCTTTGCGTATAATAAATTACATGCGCATCGATATCACACATTGACCTATTTTGCTACGCATGCATGCATACATTTATTCACTTACTCGCAGGTCGCCTTGTACCTACATTTATGAGATGAATATGTCGAGGACCGCCATTTCCGATGGACCTATTTGTACCCAACGTGTTCCGTTTTTCCATTGAGAGGTTTTTTTTCAGAGCCGGCTGACTGACAAATAGTCTAGAGCAGCAAACGAAAAAAATCGAGAAGTACTTTAAGGACTATTGTGCTGGCTTTTGATTTACAAGGTTGGTTTTCATATTACACGTATAATGGGTCAAATTTCACGTAAAATCCTATTGCAAACTGTCACACTTTTTACACCAAGCAAATTCAATATTTTTTCGTCATTCTGTTTGGGTGGAGTTCAAAAAGTTGAATACCTTGGGTCTCCCTCCACACATCTATCGACGCGGGATTCCGGCTTCGTGGGCCGATTTGAGCCGAGCCTATCAACGTCTTTTTCGCTCTTATTGCGTTGACATAAAGGTTTTTCCAATCGGATGAAGCCGATTCCGCGTCGATACTTAGATATGGGGAGACCCTAAGGCTGCTAGTTAAATTCGTATGAAAGTTTCCCCTTATGATACGGTAGGTAGCGAAAGATACAATTGTATGGGGCATTTTCTATACTTTTCTTATGAGATTTTAAAAACTTTGTATTTAGTTGAAAGGTACTCATATGTAAGTAAGTCGCTAGACCCAAAGACGGACGTGTATCTAAAATGGACGTGTATGTGTATCTTTGTGTGTAAAAAAAAGAGTTTGAACATGGGGTTTTTACGCAGTCAGTTCTTTAAACAGATTTACAATGTTATTTTTTAAATTACTTAAGTTTCACCCGTATCACGTCCGACGTCCCTTTGTTCTCAATTCAATGACACCGCTAATAAAGCTGATTATTTCTAATTCATTTCCAAGTGTTTGTATGATACGGCCTCAAGCCCACGGTCACGTTTCCTTATCGGTACGTGCGGCGACTGAGTCCCACCTTAATAGGATTAATATGTGACATACGAGAATGGAGTCAGTTGCGTATGAGTAATGGCTCAGCTGCGAGGATACGACGCCTGAGAGACTTTTGAAAAATAATAAGTATTTTATAATTAAAATACTTATTATTTTTCAAAAGTAATAGGTAATCCTAATGTCGCTGTCTCACTTCAACCCCTCGGTATAGGTACTGCAAGAAAGGAACAACTGCAGCTCAGACCGTTAATTAGATACAAATAAAATATCCAAACTACATTTCGTAGTCCCCTATTTTCTCCTCGAAAACTTGAGCAATAATGATAATTATTTTTTAAATAATTAGAGGAAGGTTTTGGCTATGGTTAAATGCCTGAAAATGACGTTGAGATGAGGCAATTTTCATAATTTATGAAGGCTCCTAATTCTTATGATACTTAATTGGAATATGAAAAAAAAACCCAGTGGCATGGCCGGCTGAGGTAGATTAGATTTCAACGTTAAAAAATATTTGCTTTAATGTCATTATCCAGGGAGGAAACAGAAGACGTTTGTATGGAGAAATAGTGCTCATCGTATGCTCTTGTGATACGTAGTTTGGGGTTATCTATTTTTTCATTGCAATGTATAGTAAATCGAAACCATTTCGAGATAAATGCATTTGAAATCGTTTCGCAGTGATTTAATTTTTATATTATAATGTAACCAATTTAAATGAACTGAAACAATTACTTTGCTCACCCGCGACCTTATGATAGCTACGCATAAGCAAGAAATGTGTGTTCATGCAGTTCCTCCACCTCCGCACTGTACGAACACTCACAAATCCAATTATCACCACCACCAAACTCACTGACGCGTTTAGAACTTAATCAGAGCTGAGTATTGGTGAGCAAACTAATTGTTTTAGTTCATTGATATGGACCTCCGAAAAGTAACGCCTGATTTAATAAATTATATAACGAATTTATTACGTTACTTTATTCATGCGTGAATTATACCACGGAGTTTATTTGGACACCCAACTGACAGTGCCTTTGTCACTGAAACTCTAAGGGAAACATTATCAGGAAACCTGCACACACCCTGCGAGGAAATTCAATTGTGCGTGTAAAGTTCCCAATCCCCAATCCAATCCAGTTCTGCGTAGACACTCCGGTCCAAGCCATCAACAACAGCTCAACAGTGGGACGTATATTAGCCGGTATGATGATGGGTGATGATGGAAAATGAGAGATTCACTGATGACGCAAATGAAATTTAACTAACACGTTCGTAGATATTATTGAAGCATAAACCCTTTTCCATTTTACGCAATTTTGATCTCTTTTTTTATGATAAGGGCGGAATAAAACAATGAGTGCGGTCCCGAATTTTTTTCATGCGATTTTTTACGAGCAGCCAGTGATAAGAGTGCTATCAAACTTTATGCATCTAGCCAATATGGGTTTAATCAATACGGACAGAGGATATAACCGATAGGCCTTATATTTATCACTTTGATAATGTATTAAGTTTAGGTACAGTAATGGTATGGAATCGCTCGTAGAACTGATGGCCGAAGGGGCAAAAAGGTTCTCGAGTGGCGTTCACGGACTGGAAGACGCATTGTAGGTGGGCCTCCAACAAGATGGAGCGACCTGGTTAAGGTTGTAGAATAGCGTTGGATGCGGATGGCTCGGGACCGAACTGTTTGGCGAGTCTTGGGGGAGGCCTATGTTCAGCAGTGGACGTCTTTCGGTTGAAATGATGATGTGATGACAGTAATGTACTGGTACAGTAATGTAGCCGAGGTGGCCTAGTGGTTTGACATTTGTTAGAGGGTTGTGGGTTCAAATCCCGGCTCGCACCTCTGAGTTTTTCGAAAATTAAATATATGGGAAATGGGAAATTACATTTGAAATTTACCATGAGTTTTACGCTGAAGGAAAACATCGTGAGGAAACCTGCGAAGATATTCAATGGTGTACTTATGTGAAGTGCCCAATCCGCACTGCGCCCGCGTGGGAAATATAGCCCAACCACTCTAATTCTGAGAGGAGGCCTGTGCCCTGCAGTGGGACGTATATAGGCTGGGATGATGACAATGATGATGAATGTACTCAATCCTCAATCTGCAATAGGCTTGCGTGTGTTTGTACGTATTTCAGTTTAATTTTTTCCACTTAAGTCCCACTGCAGGGCACAGTCCTCCTCTCAGAATAAGAAGTTTTGGGCTATATGAGTCAATCAACTTTTTTTGTAAATGATTTTCTGCTACTTTGAAATACTTAAAAAACTGATTATTTTTCCTTATTTAAAGTATACTTTTCAAAACCCTAGATTTTTGTATACAATAATGGTGTAATTCCCATATTTATTTTATTTTGTTTAGCTTCTATTTCGTGGGTGACCCAGGGGACCATGTTGTCCCCGAAATTTGTATGAAAATAGTGGTATTTCCCCTGGGTGACCGGATTTTTTCATAGATATACTTTTTTTTTTTTGGTTTTCACATACACACTATGATAAACAGTTTATCTAATTACTGCAAAATCCTGGTTTCACTAACCAGAGATTACAGAGTTACTTGTAAAGGAGTAAACAGAAATTTACAAAATAAAGTTGATTGACCCATATAATAGTTCCCACGTGGGTTCAGTGCGGATTGGGAACTTCACACACAATCGAATTTCCTCGCTGGTATCTGCAGGTTTCTGCACAAATTTTTCCTTCGCCGGAAAACTCTGAGGAATGAGCCAGATCTCGAACCCACGACTCTCTGCGGGTGAGCTCAAACCATTCGGCTACCATGACTTTTACTATTCTAATTATGGTTTCCCTAAGTTTACTTACCTATAGGTAAGCTTGAGGTCCCGGGTTCGATTCCCGTGTCGGGGCAGATATTTGTATGAAAAATACGAATGTTTGTTCTCGGGTCTTGGGTGTTTAATATGTATTTAAGTATGTATCTATCTATATAAGTATGTTTATCCGTTGCCTAGTACCCATAACACAAGCTTTACTTAGCTTACTTTGGGACTAGGTCAATTGGTGTGAATTGTCCCGTGATATTTAATATTATTATTTATTACAGGTTTGTTTTGTGCTCGCTCGAACATGAAAGGGATCGCTCTTAAGAGTATCTGAATCAATCATTTCATTCGATGATCCGACTAAGACAAGTGATCTGAATTCAATCGTCTAGTACATAGGAGATACTCATCTCAGCCTATATACGTCCCACTACTCCCACTGCTGGGTATAGGCCTCCTTTCAGAAAGATAAGGTTTGGGCCATGATTCCCACGGGGACCAAGTGCGGGTTGGGAACTTCACGCACACCATTGAATTTCTTCGTAGGCTCATGGTAAATTGAAAATGTAATTTTGTATATGAATTCTGAAATACTCTAAGGTGTGAGCCCGGATTTTGAACCCACGACCCTCTGCTTGAGAGACCATGGGGTCCAATCTACTAGGCCACCACAGCTTTTAAACAAGAGGTACGGTCAGCATCAAAAGTAACTGGTTACTGTTGTAATTTGTCGTAATAATACAATTGTCAATCAAATACTTATTTTATTACGTTTTGTACCTAACTGTAGAGCGACAAGGTACTAAAATGACCAGCTAGGTACTTTTGATGCTGACTCTACTACTTAAAGAATTCTCAAAAAATAGTAAAAATAAAAATAATTTATTTCGGAAAGCGTTAGTGACAAATATCTATACATATAATAAATCTGAAACAAGTCGGTGTCTGTACATTGAAGATATTTGAGAAAAACTGTCACTAGGGCTATTTATTAGCGCAATAGAACCCGAAACAATGATTTTTAGAATTATTGTCTGTTTGTCTGTTTGTCTGTGCGTTTGTGCGCGCTAATCTCAGAAACGGCTTAACCTAGAAAGATGCGGTTTTCACTGATATGTTGGTAATTTCTTGGATTAACATTTAGTGTTTGTTTCATTTGAATCGGTTCACAAATAAGAAAGATACGTCTATTTTAAGAATTTATCGAACAGGTTTTTTTGTTTGAACGCGCTAATCTCAGGAACTACTGCTCCGATTTAAAAAAAATCTTTCAGTGTTAGATAGCACATTTATCGAGGAAGGCTATAGGCTATATATCATCACGCTAACACCAATAGGAGCGGAAGAATGTTTCAAAATCGGGGGTTTTTGAAGTAAAACTTCTATAGGCACGCTTGACTTGGGAGTACGGTGTTGAATGTGAACGCGGGTGTGCGGGGGCGGGTATTTTTATTTATATCGAGGAACTAAGGAGAGCCATAATTGATGAAAAAGCAAATTGGATAAAAAAAAAATAAGCTGCCCAAATTACTAATTCCACGCGGACGGAGTCGCGGGCAAAAGCTAGTTAATAAATAAAATTGCAATAAACTGTTCTCGATCTTCATAGCACTGTTTATTTCACACAAGTGTCAAAATATCATTCAAATTCGTGCGTCGCTAGCACGATTAGGATCAGCCTGTCATCTTAGCATGATGCTTACTTATTAGGCCAAGAATTTTCTCGAAACGTCTTGTAAGCAAAAAATGACTTGAAAGGTCATTATCCAACGTGACAAGGGTGAGAGATTCCACCCATCCATCACCCCAGCATTCAATCACTTTCACTTATATTTTAGGTAACGCTTTGGATTTTCGTAGACGCTAAAGCCTTCAATTTATTACGTTGCAGCCTGTAGTTGTTGCGCAACAGTATTTTGAATTGTAGTTTGAATAACACAACTGTATGAAAAATCGTACAGGTTGCGTTACGGTTATTCCGAACTGTTACCCTAAGGAATTTACTCTGAGGTAAATTCTAGGAAACCCCGAGAGTCTCCTTATGCTAGGTTAAAAAATGGAATTTATTTTAGATTATTATTCTGCTTTTGTACCCTAGGTACAGTTTGATCAATTATAATATTATTAATACTGTTAAAAAAACACTCCGGGATAAGTCACCACGCACTTATAATTATTATTGTTTTTATGTGTGCTCCAATCGACTGTATTGGAAAAACTCTAGTCTAGTGTACATTATTGAGGTAATAAATTAGAAGTGAATCTAGATAAACATTACTGTTATTCACCCTAGCTTAGGGTAAATTCTCGGACAAACTCGTACATTTCCCAGAATTCTGCCTACACTAGAAAATAAATGTTAATGTTAACTAAATGTCAACAAACATGATCACCAACAGTTTTATCACATACTAGCAGCCCGTCCCGGCTTCGCACGGGGTAGACAATTATTTATTTTTGGAAATTTGGATATAAAACACTTTTTTTCACAAATATTTTTATTTATTAAAAAATTATTATTTATTAATTATTACAGACGTGCACGCCCCACTCCTGTATTTCAGTGCCCCCTCCACCCCGCCCGCCGCAATGCCCGGCGCGCTTTTCAGACTGCATCGCAAACAACGGCCACGGCGCTATGGCGGTTTTGTTTACTGTTTGAATTTTTTAATTCGTAATATCTTTTGAATGGAAAGTCCAATTTAAATAATTTAAAAACTATTTTATAGGTAGTTAAATGGTCTTTACCATTAAATAATTTATTTGGATAAGGATTAATATAAACACATAAATAGCATGGTTTGAATTTGGTTAGCATTTTCATTAATGTTTAAAATGAAAAAAGTTGTTGTAGTGACATAACTACAATAGTTGGACATATGCTACCGCGGAGTTTTTTGTAGACATTATGATGTTCTTCAATATTGTTGTACATTATTTTGTTCTATCGCTAATAGTTTCGGCAGCGCATTCGACGAAAGACATTTTAAGACTCATTTTTCTACACCTTCGGTTACATTGTTCAAATTTTACCAAGGATCCCTAATTTTTTTCAAAATGAAATGTAGCCTATGTCAAATTGGAAGAATGTAGCATTCTATTCGTGAAAGAATTTTTTAAATCGGCCCAGTACTTTTTGAGCCTATTCATTACAAACATACAAACATACAAAAATAGGTACAAATCTTTCCTCTTTATAATATTAGTATAGAAGTGTAGATGTAGAAATAAATACGGAGCAGAATAAAAACTTCCGAACAGAGCTCGAAATTCTTACCTATTATCATAGGGTTGTCACTCGATAAGAAAAAAAAATTAAGAATCAAAATATTTTATTCAAACAAGTACCTAAGTATCTAATATCTGTATATCTACAAACACTACAACAGGTAGGCATCTTTAAAAACAACCGAACACCCGAACTATGTAGCTAAACGCTAAACGGTCGCGTCGTCGCTGGCGGCACACCTGAACTTTGTCTACTCACTGAGCTAGTTCAAACCGGTTTGTCTCCGAGCGGGCGCCGGTGCACGCCCCCCCCCCCCGTCCTGTCTGTACAGGTCACGCACACATATGTCGTGCGTGTAGTAGTGTAATGCGTGCGCGGCGTTGTTTGAAGTTTTTATTCTGCTCTTTATTTATTCATGTGGTTTTATGGCGTCGGGTTTTAACCAGCCAAATGTAATATTTGTAATTGACTTTCACGCGTCGCATTATCGATGTACTCTTTAGTTTAGTTAGTCGCATAATAATTTATCATTGGACTAAACTATGTCGGTAATGCGATGCATGGAATTAAATTACAAATATTGCATTTGGCTGGGTAACCCGACGCCATAACTGTTGGTTATGTTTGTTTACATTTTGTTATGTACCTAAATATTTGTAGTATAGGGTGAATTCTTTGGGGTAACAGATCGGAATAACCGTTGCATTAAGTACATAGCGCGGCCGTTAAGCGAACGAATTTGAAGTTGCACGGATTTTCACAGGTCTAAACTGGCCTTATACTACGAAGTGCAAAATTCAAACTTCGTATCGTGCCATTCCTCTCACGCTAATAGTATTTAATACAAGAGCGAGCAAGACGATGCGATACGAACTTCGATTTTCGAATTTCGGAGTAGCCCCCCTGGTCTTTACGATAATAAGTAGGATTAGCAAAGTCCATAAAATAAATGATACTTAAAAGAACTTACTACAGTTCATTGTGTTTTAGCCAACTATTGAGCTATTATCATGCGAATTGTAGGCGTTTTCACGAAATAAAAGAAATATCTTTTATTCCCTTTGGTATTGTTAAACGACAATGTCCACGAACAAAACGCTTTTGCTACGTCACTTAGCCGCGGGTGCTACAAATGCTACGCCGTAGCAGCTACGACTTTCCTGTAGAAGTACTACGAAAAATATACCATTTCTAAGGTACTGTTAAATCGTTTCAGATAAGACGATAACTAACATTTCTTCACAAGAGAGGCGCAAAAAAAATGTACGATCCAGATCTCAAATCATACTCTATTTCCATAGACTGTATAAGGCAATCCGGCTGCGCCATTTCAAAATATAGTAAGGGACATTCAGCTAATTTTACAGCAGAGAGAAAAGACCTGTTTTGTGTCAGCCGTACAAGATTTTACAATATTTGTTTAAAAATTAAAAAGTGATACTTTATTGGTTAACTAGATTAAGACGAATATCCAGGTACTTATATTTATGTTTAATTTCTTATATTACATATGTCTTATCTGAAATTATGTACCATACTGGCTTTTGAAATGTGCGTATTGATTATCATTTGACCACATCAAACCTAATAAGACTCTCTGACCTACGCAAATCCTAGTAAGTGCATGCCACATACTAGGTTTTTGAAATAGTTTTGTGCCATAATAGGTTTTGAAAAGGTCAAGCCCGTTTTTTTGTGTACTAACTAGGTTTGGAGGTACTCGTATCTGTGAAATTGAGTGAGATAGGCCTCTAATTGTTTTTGTAACCTGTAGGCACTTACTAGAAACGACGATTTATGCAAAAATCGAAAAATTTATTTTTTGAGAAATACTAGGTTTTGAAATAGGGCAGCCGAATCGTCCAAAACACTAAGATTGTCGATAGCTATTAGTTGGCACTTTAGTCGGGTCGGGATCAGAAATTAAGCTTTTCCTTTTAACAAATCCGGCCCAATTAGCGGCAGACTAAATCCGATGGAGATTACAAGCCGATGCGGCGTTGACCCGGCTGAGCGAGGTAATGGGGCTCTTACTGCCCTTGGCGAACAAAGGACGTGCGGTTCGGAAACATGTGGCTGGAAGTTAGTGGCGGACAAAAAGATGTTAATTAACTGACTGTCGCAACGGGTGCGATTTAAGGTACGACCTGTAATAATTTAAAGTTTTTTGAAGAGGTGCTAAATATTTTTTTTTTCGACAGTAATCGTCTTCTAGACCGAGAAACTGCAGCTGTTTTATTTTTATCTCCTATTGTTTACTGGAAATATTTTTTTAAGTGTTCGAGATGACATTTGTGAGATTTAATGGCTGACAAGCGGTTCATGCTCAGTACTTAGTAGAAATAGAAAAAAAAACGAAGCCAATTGTCAATGTCAAATGAAATCTAACCGTTTGCGTTTCGTTTACTTTGCATTGTCCAAAAAGCAGTTCCAAAATAATGATCGAAAATATTCAATCGTGGTTTAATTATCGTGCATAATTCGTGGAGAAATGCGGTAAAATTGAAAATCCGGATTTTGTGCGGAGGTCGTTAAAAATAGTCCAAAACGCAAAGCAAACGAAACGCAAACGGTTTGACATGGACAAAAGTGACAGATGACTTCGTTTTTTTTCTGTTTCTACTAAGTACTGAGCACGAACGGCTTGTCAGCCATTAAATCTCACAAATGTCAATTCGAACACTTAAAAAAATATTTCCAGTAAACAATAGGAGATAAAAAACAAACAGCTGCAGTTTCTCGATCTTTAGAACGCCGACTGTCGAAAAAAAATATAATTAGCACCTCTTAAAAAAACTTTACTTAGCCAATTTTTCTTACTTCGATTTGATTTATTTTGATATATTTTAGAGAGTAGTTTAAAATAACCACAAAATAACAGACCCTTTTTTCTTTAGCTGCCCAATCCCAACCTGTTTGGAGAAATTATCCTCTTAAGTACTGAAAAGGTGACTAAACCCTCTAACTTCTATAGATTTTTTTTAAGCAAATTGCATGTTATAACTGCTTTGATTATAATATTTGAGAACATGAATAAATAATGAGCATGTATTTTGTTAAATCGGCCGGCTCAAACACATGAATAAATACGGAGCAGAATAAAAACTTCCGAACAGAGCTCGAAATTCTTACGTATTATCATAGGGTTGTCACTCGATAAAAAAAAATAATTAAGAATCAAAATATTTTATTCAAACAAGTACCTAAGTATCTAATATCTGTATATCTACAAACACTACAACAGGTAGGCATCTTTAAAAACAACCGAACACCCGAACTATGTAGCTAAACGCTAAACGGTCGCGTCGTCGCTGGCGGCACACCTGAACTTTGTCTACTCACTGAGCTAGTTCAAACCGGTTTGTCTCCGAGCGGGCGCCGGTGCACGCCCCCCCCGTCCTGTCTGTACAGGTCACGCACACACATATGTCGTGCGTGTAGTAGTGTAATGCGTGCGCGGCGTTGTTTGAAGTTTTTATTCTGCGCTTTATTTATTCATGTGGCTCAAAGTCATATTTTTCTAAAGAAAGCACCGATGATAAATACATAAGTAGGTATAAAACTACGAAGGATGGTTTTTTTTCTAAATAAAAATATGATTTTGAACCGATATAACAAAACACGTGCTCATTATTTTTTCATGTTCTGAAACACATAATCAAACCATTAAATAACTAGCACTTAGCTTGAACAAAAAAAATTCTATAGATTAGAAGTTAGAGGATTTTCACTTTTCAATAATTTTATGGACAATTTTTCCAAATAGGTTGAGATTGGGCACCTAAAAAAATACGGGTCTGTTATTTTAGACTACTCTCTAACATATATAAAAATAAATCAAATTAGAGCCGGACAGGGTACCTTTCCTTGTTAGTATAATAATAAATTTTCGTAATGTTAGTGAATTTATACCGTTACCAAAATGTCATTATATAAATGTTGAAACAGAGTGTAAATAATGTATTCGTAATCAGTGTTTAGCGCACATTAATTCATGTACGTAATGATTTTAATAACATAATGTACGTATTATGGCACTTAATCAAATAGGTTTAAATTCGATATTATACCCTATTGAGTACATACACTTCTGCGGTAATCGGGGCATATCATAATTGCTCTCGAAACATTTACCACTGTGAATTAAATTATTTTTAACTGATAATGTGTTCCAAGTGGCATTGAAAATTCATGAATTGGCTAAGTTTTTTACGTTTATTACCTATAGTTTAGACCCGTGGCTTCGTCTCCGTTAGAAATACCTCCACAACACACATTACAATATTAGACTATAACCTATAACCCGAAAAAAGGTTACGGTTACGTTTTTAAGGCACAACGTTCGCTTGGACAGCGCCACCTATTGGTTGCATACGAAGTTAAAGCGTCATCTTGAAATCTGAGGTACAGTAGGAATCGCTGAAAACTTTACTACATTGTCGCAATAACCAGTTATACGGGAAGTTTGAAATATGTCACGTTAGTGGCAGTGGAACTACTGGGGCCAACCACACCTTCCTCAAATTTATTGGACAGTGTCGTTTATTCTTGTTTAAAATCAAAATATTATCCCAGGTGAACGCATTACCGGGATATTTAGTATCTTATAATTAGTGAAAAATACGGATAATTCACGTCTATGGTGGAGTAGGTAGTAGGGTCGAGTCGTCTATCTTATGTTATCCTGGTAATGCGTTCGCATGGGATAATAATTATAACTTTAAACAAGAATAGAGGGCGCTGTCCGTCCAAGAACGTTGTGGTAGGTTATTGCCGCGACCCTTTTCGTTACCGTATGTTTTGTTACCGAATGTTACCGTACCTAACCTTTTTCCAGGTTAAACTATTTATAAGATTGTAAATGTTTTTCATTAAGGTATTCGTATTCGGATTAGCTCGTTGAAATGGCAATGGGTAGATCATCATTATAGCACGCAGAACAGGATAGCCGTTGGGGCCGAAAGTTCTCGAATGGAGAGCACAGACTGGCAAGCGTAGCGTGGGACGTCAACCAACGAGATGGACGGACGATTTGGCGAAGGCCGCAGGTTCAAGGTGGATGAAAGTCGCTTCCAACCGTAATCATTGGATATCAATGAGGGAGGCCTATGTCTATAATGATGATGATGATGATGATTCGTAACGCGGAAAAAGTCACGGTTTAAAGCTATTCTTCATAAAGAATGCCACAATAGGGATGTTTCCTATATAAAAAAATAATAATTCTTATTAGTCCGTATTTTACATTATCAAAAAATATTAGACACGTAATTTTTCTTTTGACAATTAAACAAAAAATGACGAAGATATGGCGCGTTGAACTTCCGCGTGACGAGGCGTGACGTCACTTGTTCCTAAAACGCTCATACAAAGTGTAGGAACAAGTGACGTCACGCGAAACTTCAACGCGCCATATCTTCGTAATTTTTTGTTTAATTGACAAAATAAAAAATACGTGTCCAATATTTTTTGATAATCTAAAAGACTGACTAGTTAGGAAAGTAGCCTATTGCGTAACAACGCAAAACTAATTCCACGCAAAGTCGCGGGCGCAGCGCCATTTATCTTAATCCGCATATCCCCCATTTTTCTTGCAGAGATAATATTTGAGAGTGTTCGATGTTATTAAATTACAGCTCCACTCAGGTGTGCCGCGTGAGCGCTCTCGGGGGATCGCTAACCGCCCGATGATATCTTTAGCTTCGACTCACGTGTGATAAACGCTTTTTCCTTGGAAAAAGGGGCTTTATGTGATATTTAACCTTTCTGCCGACATTGTCTTATAAATAGGACAGGCGTGGTTGTCAAAATGTTAATCAAAGCTTGGGTATTATGAAGGTCTTTTGTAATTAAGTGTTTCAATAAGCAATGTTTATTTTCTTATGATTCTTCTTTTGTGTTTAACTTTCGCAATTCTCATTGAAAAATAATATTTATCAGGACTAATATAAATAAACTAACTATTTAATGATAAAAGCGAGGTAATTTTAAAGAGTTAAAAATACTATACTGAGCCTTACTATACTAATATCGACGTGTGAAAAGCCAACCATCCTTTGATAATACTAAAATTCAGATGAATAATTAGCACGAAATGTTTACCAAGTTGAGATTAATAAATAACATAACAGCGGATTTTATGCCGTCAGACATGTTTGTTTACCAAATGTTGATATTTTACAGTTCAAGCTGATTATTTTATTAAAGTTCAGCAACTTTTGATTACTATTCATAACAGCGAATTTATGTGGTCAGATGTGTTCAGCAAATTTAGTCATTTGACACGCTCAAGCTACTTTTGAAAATAATCTGCACATCGATATTTGTTACCTGTAAATATTCATGGAGATTAGTTTCATATCCTGTTAAGTAATTTATTGAATCAGGCGTTACTTTGCAAAGATCCATATTAATGAACTGAAACAATTACTTTGCTCACCCGGGACCTTACTATAGTTAAGTTAATGCAAGAAATGCGTGTTCATGCAGTTCCTCCTTTATCCACACTGTACGAACACACACAAATCACACAAACCCAACTATATACTACTACTATATACATATTTACTTTGGTGGTGGTGATAGGTAGTTGGGTTTGTGTGATTTGTGTGTGTTTGTACAGTGTGGAGGTGGATGAACTGCATGAACACGCATTTCTTTCATAAACGTAACTATCGTAAGGTCGCGGGTGAGCAAAGTAATAGTTTTACTTCATCCTGTTAAGTAAAATATGAAAACGTATAGTGTGCATATATTTTGGATGTGTTCATGGACTTTCGTTGCTTACTACTATATTATTAAAAAAAAATCTGAAATCACAAAACTAGGTATTATTGGCTCGGTCTGTAGCACTATGACTATTTAAATAAATATCCCCACTTATCTTAAATAACAATGCAGAGTAACATTTTCATAAAATCCTCAGGACTTTAACGTCGGAGATATAAAACTGTACTTAAAGAAGTAGGGCAAGGGACGAGCAATGAAAAGTCAATACAATACGTCAGCCCCAGGTGCGGGACGGGCCAATCTCCCAAATTAATACGCAACATTGTTATTTTCTTACGAATTCTCCCGAAGAACCCTTGGATGAGCTTATCTGTATTTAATTTGAATTAAAGTACTCTGATCTTGAATAATAATTAGAGTAAAAACTTACTTTAATAAGTCAAAAAAGGTTCTGATCTGATAAAGTCATCGTCATTTCAGCCTATAGAGGGTACCAGGCAAAAGTCCAAGTTGTAACAGTAGAATAAAGAAGAAAGTCTATGTCACTTTTTTATAGCCTATAATAATGTCCCACTGCTGGGCAAAGGCCTCCCCATTCCTCCGCCGTTCTTCCCCTATCCTGGGCATGCACCTTCCAATCGAGCTGAAAAGCGCTCAGGTCGTCCCGCCATCTCCTCCTGGGTCTGCCTCTGGTATTTTGGCCATGCCTCGGAACCTATTCGGTAACGATTCGCGCCCATCGGTCCGGATGCATTCGACAGACATGTCCGGCCCAGTCCCACTTCAGCTTGGCGGTCTTGACACCCACATATGTAATACGAGTTTTGGGGCGCAGTGTTGTGTTTCTGGTTGGATCAGTTCTTCGAACACCCAGAATACTGCGCTCCATTGGTCGTTGGCAAAATGCAAAATGTCACTTAGCTAAGCAATAATAGAGTCACATAACATATCACTCTTAGTATTAGATATTTTCGAAAAACGTCTAATAACGCTTAACTGAAACATGATTTTTTTTCTTATTTCTTCCAGAACTGGCCTCTCGCTCGGTACAAGATTATCATTGAGTTTTGGGGCACAGGCCTTCTTTTAGAACGAGAAGGTTCGGGCCGTAATTCCCACGCAGGCCCAGTGTGGTTTAGGAGCTTTACACAAACCATTCAATTTCTTCGCAGGTGTGTGCAGGTTACCTTGCGATTTTTTCTTACACGGTAATATATTTTATTTTGTAAAAAAACGAAAAATAGAGATGCGAGGAGCTCACGCTCAAACCTGCGATCCTCTGCTTGAGAGGCCATAGGTCAAACCACTATGCTAGCATGGCTTTAGGCAACATAGGATAGAAAATGCTAATGGATAGAGAATGCCCAAAAAATTGCATATATCCCGCGGAATAGCGAAAAATAATTCTTCGCAGACGGAGTCGCGGGCAACAGCCACAATAAAATAAAAATTAATCTATGCGGCTGCTGTAGCTACGAGTATCCGGTCGTCATGGACGCTCGCGTATAGAGATCAACTGAAGTGAGTCTCAAGCACCAAATGAGCAACGCTCATGCATAATCAACCGGATTAGATTAGATCTCGGCCTTCAATTAGATGGCTATGTTGCTTCGATTGATTAAGAAATGGAGATTGGTATTTGTGCACACTAGGCAGTCTACCTATTCAAGTAATCTACACTGATATTATAAATGCAAAAGTGTGTCTGTCTGTTACCTCTTCACACTTAAACCGCTGAAGCGATTTAGATGATATTTGGTGTACATACAGTTTGCTCGGAGTTTCTCTGAAAGATAGAATCCGCAACGAGGATATCCGACACAGAACTAAGGTCATCGACATAGCTCAGAGAATTAGCAAGTTGAAGTGGCAGTGGGCTGGTAATATCTGTCGAAGAACCGACAACCGTTGGAGTAAACGAGTTCTTGAGTGGAGACCGCGTCTTGGCAAACGTAGTGTGGGACGCCCTCCGGCCAGGTGGAGTGACGATCTGCGAAAGGCTGCTGGTAGAAGCTGGATGCGTCTAGCCGAGGACAGGTCGCAATGGCGCTCATTGGGGGAGGCCTATGTCCAGCAGTGGACTGTTATAGGCTGATGATGATGATGATGATGATGATGATGATGATGATGATGATGATGAGACAGTTTGCATCCCAGGAAGGGACACATGATAGTTTTAATCTCGGAAATCACCCTTTAAGGTGGTGAAAAGGGTTGAAGTTTGTATGGGTATTTTTTTTTATTTAATTCGACGACCAGATGGCCTAGTGGTTAGAGAACCTGACTACGAAGCTTGAGGTCCCGGGTGCGATTCCCGTGTCGGGGCAGATATTTGTATGAAAAATACGAATGTTTGTTCTCGGGTCTTGGGTGTTTAATATGTATATAAGTATGTATCTATCTATATACTAGGGGCGTTCAATAAAAAGTGAGAATGAGTATGTTATAAACAACTTTTACTAAATGTCATTTTATTTTTCGACATAGTCACCTTTTAGCATAATACACTTAGTATATCTTTTTTCTAAACTTAAAATTCCATTTTTAAAAAAGGTCTCATCTTGAGTACTTAAAAAATCTTGTACTGCAGCGACTACCGCGTCGTCGTCTTCAAATTTCTGGCCTCTCAGGTATTGTTTCAATCTCGGAAATAGTTAGAAATCACTGGGAGCGAGTTCTGGTGAATACGGAGGATGCTTAAGGATATCGAACCCAGCATCACGAATTGCAGCCATTGCAACGGCGGACTTGTGTGCCGGGGCATTGTCCTGGTGGAACAGCACAACTTTCGAGAGTTTACCTCGCCGTTTTTCGCGGATCTCATTGCGCAATGTTGCTATTTGTTTGGCGTATAATGTGCCCGTAATAGTGGCTCCATGCTCGAGATACTCAATCATTAATATCCCTTTACCATCCCAAAAAACAGAGCCCATGACCTTACCGGCAGATGGGCTCACCTTGAATTTCTTCGGAGTTGGAGATGATGGCCTTTTCCATGTCATAGACTGCAGTTTCGTTTCAGGGTCGTAATGATGGAGCCATGTTTCGTCCATTGTTATAAATCGCGCCAAAAAAAGTTCCCGGTCTTGCTGCATCAGGTTCAAAGCTTCTTGACAAATTTCTAGTCTAGTTTTTGCGTGTCAATAAGCATTCTTGGTACCCAACGCGCAGATACCTTTTTCATACCCAAGCGTTCATGTAAAATATTATGCACGCTCCCCGTTAAAATCTTTACATTTTCAGCAATAAAACGAACTGTGACACGACGATCCGCCAAAACTCAGTTTTCGACTTTCTTCACAATTTCTTCAGTTACTGCTGTAGTAGGGCGTCCGGAGCGGGGGTCGTCCATTGTCGATGTTCTTCCACGTCTAAATTCGGCGCACCAACGTGCGACTGTCGAATACGGAGGAGCATTAGACCCTAAAGTGTCCCGCAAATCCAAATTGACTTGGTCCGTAGAAAAATTTTTCAAATACAAGTATTTGATAACGGCGCGCAGTTCAATTTTCTCCATTTTCGCTAACGTACTCAATAGCATTGCAAAGAAATTACCGTATATTTTTTTAAACAAAAGACAGTTAGTTTTTTTTTCATAGCAATCAGCTAGATAGATTAGCTTTACCGGCCAGTATTTAATTTCGTAATATTAAAAGAGTTTGCATCTCATTCTCACTTTATATTGAACGCCCCTCGTAAGTATGTTTATCCGTTGCCTAGTACCCATAACACAAGCTTTACTTAGCTTACTTTGGGACTAGGTCAATTGGTGTGAATTGTCCCGTGATATTTATTTATTTATTTAATATACCGGGTGGATTTCCACGAGGGACCTTCCCGAAAACAGGTGATAGTGTTTCTTAAACTGAACAAATTTCTCCAAGGAAAATAGGTCGAAAAACGAAAAAAAAATTCAGACTCCCATACAAAATGTATTGGTTAGCTGACCGAATTACTATGGAAACGCGAAAAAAATAGTACATTGTGCACCCAGGGCCGTAAGTAGGGGATTACTAACGAGCGTCTATTAGAAAAGGCGGAGGGTTTTTAATGACTCGAGTTTGTAATCCCCTTACTGCCCGTGATACACACAATGATTTACATGACATTGCGAGGAAAAAAAAATCCATAAAATTGTTTTGTCTCTAAACAAACACTTAAATTGAATAGAATAATGGCCAATACAGATTGTCACTTTTTTCGAGTACCATAGATAATGTAAACTGTGTTTGTTTAGTTTAGAATTCGAATGGTCATACGGCCAGTTTCTGCCAACATGTAAGAAAAATATTTACTAAAATTATTGCAAAACTATTTGAAAGAAGAAAGAAAGAAAGAAAGAAAATACATTTATTTACAACATCACAAGACACAATATTATACAAAACAAAAAGGCAATACTAAAGCTAAAGATAGAATGTGTCATTGCGGTTGCAAATCGGACACTGGCTCAGCATAATGCTGAGGCGTTTAAAGTACCCCAGCGCTGATTTTCAGCCAGTACCGTTGGTGACACCCGGATCGCTGTTTAGATAGATAAATAAATAAATAAACTGCACACTAATAGCTACATACATAAGACTAGGTACATGCGTAAATAAATAATTTGTAAATTGTAAAAGCAAATAATAATAAGAAAATTTCTTGAACATAATTAGTATATCTCACTTGCCAAGTATACAAACAACCCTGCGCGGACTAAAACGAAAAATGAAATAACCAAGACAATAAAAATCAAAGAAGTTTTGTGAAATAGTGCTGGAAAGGAGAGGAAATTAAGGATTTTGCAATGACAACAAATAGCCTTTAAGCTTTCGCCCAAAGGTGTACCTGCTAGTCACACTTAGGATGGGAGGGGGGATGTCATTCCAGCACTTAGACGCCGCGAACCTAAAACTCCCTCGAAACGCCGCCGTCCGGTGCGGCGGCACAATAGCCTTAAGTCTGCGCAAACTTTTCAACCATGAGATTTTTTTAAAAAGGTAGGAAGGCGTCTTGTGTCGCACTACACCGAACAAAAGGGTTGCAAGGTGCAAGTATAAAATTATTTGATATAAGTATAAAATAAAAATATAAAATAACGAATTTTCATGAAGCTTAGATAAGTTTTGTGTTGTAAAATTGGGGTATAGCTAAGTTTTAAGGATATAAATAAAACGTTGGCTGTCTTGAAACCTCCTTAGTCTAAAATTACTTGTATGCGAATTTTAAAACTAAAGTCAGAACTCCCTTGGGTAGAAAAACTGTACGTAAATCCATAACTCCCTTAAGAACAATTTAGACCATTGTCATTTAGTATACAAGCATGGAATAACACCATTGACGAGCAAGTGTGATGAAAAATTAGTTTTTGGACCTATGTTCCTTGGACAAAGTTGTTCAGTTTAAGTAACACTATCACCTGTTTTCGGGAAGGTCCGTCGTGGAAATCCACCCGGTATATTAGTATGTATTTATTTAACTATTTATTTATGTAAGTGTGTTTATCCGTTGTTTGACACATATAGTACAAGCTTTGCTTAGTTTGGGGCTAGGTCAATTGGAGTCAATCGTCCCGATTTTTTTTTATGGATTTGAAATTATAGATCTTTGGCTCTTACTGTAAGCCTGTAACTGTGAATTAAATCAATAAATAAATAAATAAATGGGGAATCAATAACCATTAAACCAATTTAGATAAAATTTGGTATGGAGATAGTTTGAAATATTAGAAAGGTCATAGGTTAGTTATTATCCCAGAAAAATGCTTAGTTCCCGCGGGATAGCAATAAACGAGTTGCGGGCACCAGCTAGTGCTAAATAACGGACATTTTACAGTTCATAGTCATTAGGCAGGCAGTCCAAAAGATATATATGTAAACAAAATTATATAATAATGCACAAAAACAAATAAGACACATTATTACGATATCTCCAATGTTCATCCAATATGACAGTGCGCGCCTGTTGTCCTTTTTCCAAACTTATTAGATCCCTTCCTGATATGCGCTGCCCAGCTGGCGCCGTCCGAACAAAAACAAGCCTTCCAGCATTACGTCATGCTTAAATTAATTATAAATGCTCAGGTCTTTTTGGAAAGAAATTTCTTTTGGGTTAAAGGATTCAGTAACATCGACACCATATGGACGATAATCTTAAAGCAATGTTAAAATACATTGAATATTTACTTTATTTTGCTCCTTCATGAAGTAGTGAGGTTAAGTCAAGCAAAAAAGCTGAGTATGCGTTGAAAATATACTTTTTTATATAATTTTCCCGAACTCCCTCCACATAAAAAATAACCAACTTAAACGCAACTAACCCACAACAAAGAAAACCAACATTGTAAATAAATATGCGAATTTCTTCTCAGGTGTGTGCAGGTTTCCTCACGATGTTTTCCTTCACCGTAAAGCTTATGGTAAATTTCAAATATTTTGTCGCACTTAAATTCCGAAAAACTCAGATGTGTGATCGATCACAGATTCGAACCCACGACACTCTGCTAGAGACAATAGGTCAAACCACTAGGCCACCACGGCTTACTTAATAATATTTATTAATACTATTAACTGGAGAATATTTCTGGACAAGCGACTCGATAAAGAACGCACCTGATTTGACATTTATCGAATAACATTAATCCAGCTTCGACAAATCTGTAACACGGATAAGCGTAATGAATTCGCTCTTTTAACGACTTGCGGTTAACAGGGCGCTTAAAAATATTATAACAATCGCGCCGACAGCTCATAACAGTTTTATTATGCGGAAAATTTGAAAAGTGGAACAATTTTACGGTGTCCCGGCCGTCGCAGTAAAGGTTTAATTTGGGGCCCGATAAGAGCTTAACCGTTCAATTACTTTATGTAACGTTGTACGGATTAAGTTCGGAAAAAACGGGTAAAAAGGTTTTACAAATACTTTTTATCCGAGGATGAAAGAAATATTGTGTAAAAATAATACATGTTGAATATTCTGAGTTTTCAATTCTGTAAAATTTTACGGCATGATTGGCTTTGATCGCAGGTATAGTTGACCAGAAATTCAAACACAAACACACACAACACATTATAAGTACAAAAAAAACATCAACTCGGTTGGTTAATCGACATCACAGGGGACCGAGGAGCTGGTAGCTTTCTTGGACAAAGAATTAGCTTAGCTATTCAAAGAGAAAACGCTGCCAGTATCTTCGGCACCTTGCCTAAGAGGACCGCCTTTCATAGTATTTAGTTATATGGTAAACTATACATAAATAAATTACTCTCTTTTACCTCGCCAGCGAAACAGTCATATTTCAAGTTTCCATGCAAAACCCGGCCTCCTCAACTTCCACAAAAACCGTCGTACGATGTTGTCTAAAATATACAATACAATACAATACAATACAATACAATGACTCTTTATTGTACACCAGAAATAGTAAGCGATACAGAAAACAGGTAAACAGAGAGAAAGTTACAAGGTAAGCAATAGGCGGCCTTATCGCTTAAGAGCGATCTCTTCCAGGCAACCCTTTAACAGAAAGAAGGAAGGACTAGTTTACAGCAGGTGGTGCATCAACTGTGGATCAGAAAATTAAACACAACAAAAAATAGTACATCTACTCATACATACATCGTACATATAATAGACGTCAAAAATAAATATAGGCAGTGGGATAAACAGCCAATATAATTAACCGCGAAGCATTAAATCTGTTACTGACCCACTAGTTCGTTTGTCTGGCCTCTCTAACATTTAAAAAAAAAAATTACTTTGTAATGAACATTTTCAGGCACTCGAAATTAAAACTCACCCTACTTTTACCGTCGACTGCTCAACCTTAAGAACGTCATTAGTTTAAAACCATAAATCATTTAAAGTCAAGACTCGAGATAAATAATGGTGTCTTTTGGCAAGTCATTGGAATGGAATCAATGACGATGCTGCATCAACATTTTGAGGTAAATGAGTTTGGATTATGGGTTCCCGAGGGACGGAATATTGATGGATGGGATTTTTTTTTATACAATATAGGCTTGCGTTTTGCCACAATAGGGATGTTTCCTAAGTAAAAAAATAATAATTCTTATTAGTCCGTATTTTACATTATCAAAAAATTATTATACACGTAATTTTTCTTTTGACAATTAAACAAAAAATGACGAAGATATGGCGCGTTGAAGTTCCGCGTGACGAGGCGTGACGTCACTTGTTCCTAAAACGCTCATACAAAGTGTAGGAGGCGCCATATCTTCGTAATTTTTTGTTTAATTGACTAAATAAAAAATACGTGTCCAATATTTTTTGATAATCTAAAAGACAGACTAGTTAGGAAAGTAGCCTATTACGCCTGATGGAAAGCGAAGATGAGGTGCACGCTTGCCTGATAAATGCTCATTCATCCTAGACTTGAAAACGGCCAGATCATAGTTTAGAGAACACAGACGTAGGGAGGGAGTTCCACTCCAGTGGGTACAAAAATAATTCAGCATTTGTTTGTACTTAAGAAGTTTGGGTTAGTAAGATTGACGTTTACTGGAACATGAGACAGTCAAATTAAATTAATCGATTTTTACTTTAAAATTTTTTACCATATGAGCGGACTACTAAAAGGTTGTATTCGTTTATATTAGGCACACGTGTTGTTACTCAGCCTTTTTGTAAGAAATTGTATTTACTTATTGATATCTTGTACTACAAATAATTGAAAAAAATATCTTATCTTATCTTATATACTTAAGCTAAAGCTTAAATCAGATAGTTTTATCTTTCTCGTTTTATTTTTGTAATGGTAAATAGAATTTAAATCTAAAACCGTGGTGGGAGTCGGACTCGCGCAACGAGGGTTCCGTAAAAATCTGTAGGTATGTCAAAATAAGCGCTATAAACGGGCGTATCTATAAAAATCCAGTGGTAGTAGAGCCACACAGCTTTCTAAATATACATTATGTAAAAAAAACCGGCCAAGTGCGAGTTCCGTACAAATTTATATGTATATATGAACATCCAGTCTTATTAGACCCCTGCTCCTAAGCAAAATGTGCGCAGTGTGGGATCATTGTAGATTGGTTACTGATATAGACAGACAGACAAAAAAATATGCTTTTCGCAATTTTTCCTTTTTCTGTTCTATAAGACTTTGCTTCGTACCAAATTTCAAGATTCTGAGTTCACGGGAAGTACCCTGTAGGTTTTGATTCCCTTGCGAGTTTCGAAAATTTGCGCAAATTTGCAGCATAAACGGCTGTATCTTTTGATTGCGTTGGCTTAGAAGTTTGATTTTTTCACAGCTCCAAGGGACAGTAGATTTGAGTATTTGATATAAATTTCAGCTAGATACCTCCACGCGTTCCTGAGAAAAAGGGTCTTGACAGACAGACGGACGGACGGATCCTATAAGGGTTCCGTTTATTCCTTTTGAGGTACGGAACCCTAAAAATCAGCTGTGTATTTATTACGGTTCTTGAGATACAGCCCTGCGACTTACCTACAGATATACAGATGGATAGATGGACAGTTTAGCAACATTAATTACCCCGTTTTTTGAGTACAGAACTCTAAAAACCCCATATGCAGGTATAAATGAGGTTATAGAAGTATTCTATAGGTTAATTATGGTACAACGCCAAAGGGGACCGGGAGAGGTGCGGGAGGCGAGGGCATCTCGTGTGTGTCTGCCGCCCGCACCACTCTCTGCCCCTTTATCATCTACCCCCGCGCCTCTGTACCCCGCGGACGAGGACTCATTGAAACGGTTTAGCTATACAGGTTGTTACAAAATAACCCCTAAAGCCTGAAACCCCATGAACAGTAAATAAAACTGTAATTAAGCGCGCTGTTATTTATTTTGTAAAAAAAATATTTTTTTATTTTTTTATTTAGCCTATTTTTGTGTCCCACTGCTGGGCAAAGGCCTCTCCTCTCTTGCTCCACTCCTGCCTATCAAAGGCGAGCTCCCGCCATCCCAAAAAAAATATATACTAATTTAATTCTTTACTGGAGTACTTCCATACCCTTCATTTATTACGGGTAATTTTGTAACAGCCTGTAGTTTCATCATGCTTTGCAAAAATCATCAAATGTAAATACAATTAGCAACATGTCTGAAGAATCCTCTCGCGTACAAAAGCAATAAGTAGAGTAATTTATCGTCCATGATCTATAATAAAACGTGGCCTTGGATAGACAGCGAATCCCCTCGGCACCAATTCATGGCCAAATTACAGACATACCTACAATGCGAGTAAACAAATCTAAATATTACAATACAATACAATACAATGACTCTTTATTTACACCAGAAATGGTAAGCGACACAGAAAACAGGTACGCAGAATATTCAACACGTATTCATATAAATAACTCTAGAAAGGAAACTGTTTAATGTCTGGGTTATACAGACTGTCCCAATACTTAACGAGAGCCTTTTTTTTTTTAATTTATTTACACAAAAACAAACAAAAGAAGTACAGAAATACTTATGTTAAAATACATCTGCCAAACTGCATAGCAGTTTGTTGGCAGAAAGTTTATAACTCTCACTACTTAAATTAATAAGGTTCCGACACTCACTTGTCCGGTTTTATTAAAAATTCAAACCCGGTGCCGGCTGCGTAGGCACAGCTGGTACCAGGCGAGAGATAAAGTTTTACCAGTTCTGGAAAAAATAAGAAAAAAATCTATGTCACTAAGTTAAGTGATAACTGATAATAGACTCACATGACATCTCTTTTAGCATAAAATATTGTTCGAAAAAATGTCTATCGCTTAAGTGACATGCATCGACTCTTTTTTTAGGGTTCCGTACCCAAAGGGTAAATACGGGACCCTATTACTAAGACTCCACTGTCCATCGGTCTGTCTGTCAGCCTGTCACCAGGCTGTATGCCATGAACCGTGATAGCTAGACAGTTGAAATTTTCACAGATGATGTACTTCTGTTGCCACTATAACAAAAGATATTTAAAATAAATTAAAGATGAAACTAAAGGGGGGGTAACGTATGTTTTTCAGCGTTTTTAACACGTTTTCTATAATGGTATTATAGAAGAGTGTCCCATATTGCGTCCATTTTACTTAGAAGCAGGGCTCTACTAACACTGAATTATTATAGTTACAGCTGTTTACCTAAAAATTTGTACGAAACCCACAGTGCCCGAGTCCGACTCGCACTTGGCCGGTTTGTCTTATGTTTTCCAGAACTGTTATATCTTGGCCTCTCGCCCGGTACTTACCAGGTTACCGTCAAGTTTTGGGACACCTTGTATAACTGTACTAGTTGTTGCACGCGACTTTGTCCGTGGAGAATTCCTTTATTCCGCAAGAACTTTCAATTTTCCGGGATACAAACTATCCAATGTCCTTTCCAGGATTCTAAAATATATCAAAAATCCTTGGAAGCTTTATTTACCTCTAGGTATTTGTATTTTTGTGTATTTGTTTGTATGCTTCTTACGTCCAACAATTACTTTTTTAATAAAATTTCAGTCAATTTGAAATATGGTAGGTACAAGTATTAAATTCCGATGTCAATGCAATAATAAACTATCAAAAATATTATTTTAAGAAAAAATGTCCATGAAATTTTCAAAATATTTTACTTTCACCACACAGTTTATAGGTAGTTATTTATCAGCGTTTTAAATAAACCAATCACGTCCTCACATCGTTTTCAATATCCAATCAGCGTGCGTTTCTATAAAAGTGAAGGCACAGTTTAAATATAGGCCAGCCTTGTACAGGTAGGTCTCCAAGATGGCCCGTATAGTTGGATCTCAAAGGCTGCGTTGAGGAACAAAGCAATAAGCTTCATGCGGGCGACGCTCCGATTCTGTTTTATTGTATTAAGGCGATAGTGATCACGTCAATCGCTGCATGCTCATAACTAGCGATACTTGTATTCACTCTCTTACTTCGTTCTTTTTAGCGTTAGAAATGGAGTAAACAATCTTGACGAGTCTTTTTATTGAAAAACGCGTAAAATAATAGTTACTATTATTAACTTATGACACCAAAATAAATGACCAATATGTCCATCCTAATTGTAACATATTTAATGAAATGAAACAATTACTTTGCTCACCCACGCCAACTTAACGCCAAGTCTGAAGATCTCTGGTTAAGTTCGGAAAGCGTCAGTGTTGTTTGGTGGTGGTGATAGTTGGGTTTGTGTGATTTGTGTGTGGAGGTGGAGGAACTGCACGAAGACGCATTTCTTACATAAACGTAACTATCGTAAGATTGCGGGTGAGCATAGTAATTGTTTCAGTTCATTAATATGGACCTCCGCAAAGTAACGCCTGATTCAATAAATTATGTGACATATCTGCTGTGAATAATTTTTTATTTTGTCAAAAGGGTTTTTAATAAAAAGTCACGTCAAGATCGCTTACCTTCTTTCTAATGCTAAAAAAACGAAGTATAGTAGTCTGCATGTGGCGGTGACCTCTTAAGCAGGAGGTCATGGGTTCGATCCTGCGCTCGCACCTCTGAGTTACATTTGAAATTTAACATGAGCTTTACGGTGAAAGAAGACATCGTGCTTTATTCAAGAAATTTTTATTTCCACCATTTTCTTACCTAGATACGTTATTGCTTTATGTACGTCTAAGTAGCTGGGAGCGTTTGCAGTTAAGAAAGTAGGTCTGAGCCTCAGATATATAAAGGCAAAGGCATAAACCCAACGTTGGCAACATACAATCGCATGGCTCAGTCCGGCTTCAGAAACATTTAGCCCGTGAAGATAGTACCATCCGCCTTCTCCCCTAGTGTTTTCTTATAACTATATCGTAACAAAAGAAAGAAATACTAATCGAAAAAATACGTTTTTATCGTAATTGCAGCTAGTAATGACGAAGTATGCTAGCAATTAAATTATTTTCATGATGTCCTTAGTTAATCAGTTACAAATTTCATAAATGTAGGTAACTGTACAACGTGTCTCTACTCTCTGGACGGAGACCGAAATCCTACGTAAAGTTCCTTCTCAGGAATGTTCTACTTTTGTAAAATTATTAGATTAGATAATGTTTTCAAAGTACAATTGATACCTACCCACAAACAAATCAACAATAAGGAACGAACATACTGTATCAGTTGTTTGCAATGAGTTTTGCGATTCAGAGGTTGATCGAGTTTAAATACCTACTTTTTAATTACCATGTATCGACATAGGTACAGGCTGTTCCAAAGTATTAAATCGTGAATCAGTAATTTCTCCGTTAATACGGTGGCGTTTGGTGCGAGGCTTTGTACAGAGCTTAAAAATTTAATACCCTAATCAACACGTCCTATTCCTCTATGTCCAGAGGGTAAAGACACTAAAATTATTGGGTTCTTATTTGTTAATCTGAAAAATTAGGGTAAAATAATAAATATAGGCTGTAAAATTTACGAAACACAAAATCGTACTAAACACAATGCAACAACCAAAAATCAACCGCGCAGACGAATGGCGTTCACCCCAATAATGGACTTGTCCGGACTTTATAGCTGACGGCACATTCCGGAGTTAGCACTAAAGGGACCGCCAGTCAACAACAAACAACCAATTCGGTGTATCAATTTCAAGCTATTCTCAAAGTTAGCGTTTTCTGATTAGCTTAAGATACATTGAGCGATAATTGTAATGCCCCAATCGCCGCATACCTAGTTAACTGGCCACTGTACCACAAACGTTACAAGTGTTATAACTGTTCTGCATAACTGCTACTTTTTTGTATAAGTTAACAATTAAGTCGATTTGTAGAACATAATTTTTGAGACAGGGGGCTGGAGTGATAGGGGAGTGGATGACCTTAAAATTAAATGACTGTTGGCACTGCCGTGTCATGACAAAACACTGTAACTCGAGTTAGAGTGTTTTGTGGTAACACCGTAACTCGAGTTACAGTGTTTTGTGGTAACACCGTTAAATTAACCATTCGGACCCTAATCTATATAATAATATGCATGCTTAGAGTAACTGATTTTCTATCAAAAACATTGAAAACGTCATTCCAATTTACACTGTAACTCTTAAAACGTAGGGTCTTGATTAGACTAAACACTGTATTATCTCCTGATACCGTGTTTTGCCAAAACAAACTCACATTTTCTTAGTATAGTATCAACAGTTATAGTGTTTTGTCGCAACAATCACACGAGAAATTAGTCCAAGTCCTTGTTTATTGTAAGTCGGGACTTCTTCAAGGTAATCATCCTTTCTAAAGACTAAGAAATAATTAAGATGAGAATGTTAGTTTTATGAATTGTGATGTTAGCAATATATTACTAAATTAAATTTAAAGTGGCATTTTCATATGAGTATAATGTCATTAAGTATCACGTTACAGTGTTTTGTTATGGCAACTCTCAATATTATTGATAAAGCACATTACGACATAACACGTTTTTGCTTGAAAATTCATCTAAAAAAAAAAAAAAATTTCTTTGTGCATTACTAGTAGCATATTATCCGTGATTTGTCCAAATTTTATTGCAATCAGATCAATATTCACTGTTCTGTAGCCAATTAAAGAAAGCAAAAGTTTTTTGCGATTTCTGAAAAATAGGTGTTTTTTAGATACAGTGTTCGGTCTTGACACGGCAGTGCGGCAGTGGTTGGATGAGGGAAACAAAAGACAGAAAGTTGTGGCATAACTTAAAGGAGGGCTACGGTCAGCAGTGTATGGACTATGGCCGTTGATTGATTGAATAAAAATTGGTACTTGTAGTCAATGTTGGGTGGAGTTGCAAAAGTTGGACCACGTTAAATACAAATACGAGGGGCTCGAAAAAGTTCAGTAGCGGCCCAGACATTTTTCAAGCAGCAAATTATATTGTTACTAGCTGATCCGGCAAACGTTAGGGGTATAACAAATAGCCTACGACCTATTCTCAGACCTACCGAATACGGAGAAAAAAGTTTCATAAAAATCGGTCAAGCCGTCTTGGAGGAGTTCGATAACAAACACCGTAACACGAAATTTTTATATATTTGATATTTTTATCGGACATTGATATTTTTCTATTTATAACTATCGGTGTTACAGACTAATTTTTTTAATTCAACCAATAGGTATATACGCTTGTAAGTGAATCATAATATAAAGAAGCCCATCGCTTAAACTTTTGAAACTGATCCTACGTACGTACAAAGTTGGGTATTTCTAGGTATCTAAATTTCAGGTACACCCTCGACCCTTCCTCTCAAGATCATTCGGGAGAGTTCAGAAAATAAACGGCAAAAGTTAGTCATCCACGAAAAGGTAAGTCGAAAAGGCGTTTCTTTAAGGTAGCCCCGAAACTTACTTAGAGCTACAATCAGAGTAACAGTGTAAGTAGTTTATTGAGATTGGGTAGGTACTTCAGATACCGAGTATGAGGAATTAGACAGTACGGTTGAGGAATAGATTTGGAAAGTTCTGGAAGTTTTCACTGCTTGTATTTATGATGCGAAGGATTGTTTATTAAGTATTTGATGAGTTGGATAGATGTTTTTGGTTCAATAGTCTTGAAACTGGCTGATAACGATCCTTTTTTGTTGAGTTGAGGCTTTGACCAGGAATATTTCTTCTAAATAAATAAATACATAGTAGATTCAGAATAAAATGCAGTCAATTAGAACAAAAAAAATTAAAAGCTTCAAAATGCGACGTATTATTTGGAATTGAGTACATTTCATTCCGAAGATGCGATGTTGTAAAGAACTTACCAAGCGTTAAACGGTAGAAATGTCAAAGTCGAGAAAATTTCTCATTTCTAAACTTCAATATTAATTTTTAGTTGTAGGTAGATGTTTTCAATCTCGCAAATGGATTTTGCAGGGTATGTAACGGTCGCAAACTCTTTCAATTCGAAACGAAATGTTGCGAACTCTTGGAAGGCCTTTAGATATCGGATGGTGTTAAATATTGTATTAATGTTCCGACATTTTATTTTCATTACTTTTTTTTGGAACGTGATGTTTATGCCCCTTAATGAAGTATTTACTTATAACTGATTCTAACTTACTCTAAAAAATAAACTGACTTCTAAAATGGTTAGGTAATACCTCATTTAGAGTGAGATAATCATAACAACATTCGTGTGACAAGGCATTAATATTTAAAGTGAATGAAAGCCAGGAAATGGCAACGGTGTCTTCGTAATGAAGCTTCCTTAAACGAATATGTTAACAGCATAATAATTCATTCATTATCATGCTATATATAGCTATCCCTAACTTTGTGAAATTTTTTGAATAAGCAAATTGTACTGTTGAAAAACGAACAGTTATTCGTTTAGTTGAACTTAATCTGACACAGTCTTTTTCATCAGATTTGCCCCAAAATAACATGTTTTTAGAGAAAATTTCCTAAAAATCCAACGCAACTGCTTTGATGACCCGAAAACCGTAGCCGCCATTTTGCATTTATTTTTGGCGGCTATTTGCGGGGCGGCCGTGCGACGGGGGTTTTAATCTAGGCTTAGGGTACCATAATGGTGTAGACGGTGATCAGGATATATTCCAGGAATTTACGGAACTAAATAAACAAGGCGAGAGAAAAACAATTTCGACATACGATTTTTTTTAGCTAATAACGCAAGGAAATATGAGGTTTTCGCTACACAATCTTTTTGCTAAATGCACTTTTTGTTTACTGTTACTGGCATTGTCAGCTCAAGATTTGAAGACAACTTACTTACAAACGAACAGTTTGACAGTTCCTCTTAAACATATGTTTATGCGTATACCTATTGTAAATATGGAAGTAGGTAATAGAATTTATTCACTAAAAATTAAAACTAGATCAAAATAAAATAAACTAAAATTGAATTATAAGTCTAAAAATGGCCCCTGCGGCATGGTACCGAAGAGCGAGGAAACTGCCAGCCAATAATTTAGATTTTGGTTCTCTTTTCATTGTATTGCATTGACAGGATGTTGTAACATTATGCTGAGTGGGGCCCAATTTATACTATTCGATGATTTTTATTTGCATCTTTTCCTGTCAACTATATTTCCTGTGTATCGAATATGTATGTGTAAATAAACATCTCTCTCTCTCTCTCTCTCTTTCTCTCAATCGTTGCAAAGCTCAACTGGAAGAGATCCCTTTAAAGAATAAGCTCGTCTTTCTACATCTGTCTCTCTTGATATCTGTTTATTCCATGCCATTACGTACAATAAAGAGATTTAAATACATACGAACATTGCAAGTTAAATAAACGCTTGCAATTAAACAACTAAACTTACGATTCCAAGTCGGGAACCATCCGATGGTATATCACTGTTGAAACTTCATCAAATATTTCGTCGCCCACTTGGGACACTCAGAACTGGAAATCCAACCTGTATTTCAATTTGCCCCGGAACGCATGGCCACCCTAATCTAAACGAAAGAACGACGCTCGCTTATCGCCAAAAGCGAGCGTTGTCTCGGTTTAGCGCTCGCTTATTCGCTCGCTGCGTTAAAATGGCGGCAAACCACTAGATTGTGTTTTGTTTTCTTAAGGGATAAATTTACAAGCAACTACGTATCTGGATTTTTAAACGAGAGTTTCATGGCAACAGCACAAATCACTAATCAAGCTTATCTCTTTTTATTTCTATGAAAGTAAAAATAGTTTAACGAAATATTATGTTCATCATCATCATCATTTCAGCCCTAGGACTTCCACTGCTGGACATAGGTCTTCCAAATTACCCAATCATTACGGTTGGAAGCGGCTTGCATCCACCTAGAACCTGCGGCCTTTACCAAATCGTTCGTCCATCTCGTTGGTGGACGTCCCACGCTGCGCTTGCTCGTCCGTGGTCTCTATTTGAGAAGTTTTTGGGCCCAACGGCCATCTGTTCTGTGTAAATATATTAGGTACTTAAACCCTTTGTTTGTAGAGATGAAGGTATAATTAGGTACTCCAATATTACCAATCGAAAGGTTGACTATGAGTGATGCTCTAAAGGCTTATTTATCCCTTTGTAATCTTTGTACCATGTTTATTTGTGTGTTAGTAGTGCTATTTGAAAACTAGCTTATGCAGCAGGATTTAGAAAAAATCTTTCTTAGAATTATGTTGGCCGAATTTCAAGTCTCTAGCATGTTCTTTTTGAGGTATAAGACAAAGAATTAACATACATATACAATCCCGTCTAAGCAATTCATCTTCTCAGCCAGCAAGAGTAACACCTTCACAATAAAACCCGAGGAAGCCCGAAATATCTTCAAATTGTTAACGGAATTTGAAATTGGATATTTGGTAGCGTGCCATCAGTGCCAGCGGGTGCGTCGCCGTGACCAGCATAATGTATTGAGCTCGCAGTTTTTATGTACTACGATACAGTCAAGTTTAGAAGACAAACTGGCATACTCAGAGACGCTTGTTATGCCTAGTTGTAATTCCATGACAAACTTATGCCTGAAGCTTTGATCCCGTGGAAAACTATACAGAGTGTTAGCTTCCTATCGTGTGATAATCCTTTCTTGGTGCATCTTCAAGCAAAATGTTTGCCAAATTTGAATTCTTTAGCTACAGTGGTTAGGGATGTGTATTCTTTGTCAGTCACACGTTTATCTTTAAAAAAATATTGTATTTTGTTGCCCGCATCAATTTTCACATCCATGTATACAAAGTTTCGCATTTATAATATTATATATTACTAGCCTTCCGTCCGCAGCTTCGCCCGCGTTAAATTATTTTTTCCGTAGAAAAAGTTATTTTCCCGCGGTAAAATGTAGCCTATGTCACTCAGTGGTAATGTAGCTTTCTAAAGGCAAAAGAATTTTTGAAATCGGTCCAGTAGTTTCGGAGCCTATTCAATGCAAACAAACAAACAAACAAACAATCAAATCTTTCCTCTTTATAATATTAAGTATAGATTTAGGATATAATATACAAAGACAGGCAAAAATCAATAAAGATAATCCCGTGGTGGCTTAGTGGTTTGACCTATGATCTCTCAAGCGCAGGGTTGTGGGTTCGAACCTCTGAGTTTTTCGGAATTTTTGTGCGAAATTACATTCGAAATTTACCACGAGCTTTACGGTGATGGAAATATCGTGAGAAAATCAGCACACACCAGCCTGTATAAAGTTTCTAATTCGCATTAGGCCCGCGTGGGAACTACAGACCAAGCTCTCTTATCTGAGAGGACGCCTGTACCCTGCAGTGGAACATACGGCTGGGCTGATAGTAGACAGACAGATTTAAATTGTACACTTAGATCCAGATTAGGTTCACTCGAATCAATAATCAATCAATTAATAATCAATTTATTTGCCAGAATACGGCGGAATGTGAACAAAGTATTGCAAATTGTCAACGGAATTTGAGACTGCATATTTGATAGCTAGCATGCCACAAGTTTAAGCAGTGTCTTGTGTTCGGTATCAGCAAGCGCTATTGTTGCTGTGGAAAGGCAAATCAACTACAGCAACGTATCAGAGTGTAGTGGCAGTGGAAATGAACGAGAAGTTGAACAGATTCGTTCTGTATAGAGTTAAGTAAAAAAGGAAACAAACATTTAGTTAATGAAATGAAATGAAATATTTTTATTGCGAGAACACAGTTAACAAGTTATATAATATAACTACACTATGCTCTGCCTCATAGGCATGCAAAAATTTTGACATATAGAATATAGAGCTGGACAGACTCTGTAAAACATTTTAACAAACTATATGTATAATTATGTACACTTAAGTCACTTAAACATTTAACGATACAAACTAAATTTAATAGTTAGAAGAGAACATGCCGCTTCTATCGTGAAAATAATAATAATATATTATTTTAATCTTATAGATATATTGCAGTACTAGGGGCGTTCAATAAAAAGTGAGAATGAGTATGTTATAAACAACTTTTACTAAATGTCATTTTATTTTTCGACATAGTCACCTTTTAGCATAATACACTTAGTATATCTTTTTTCTAAACATAAAATTCCATTTTTAAAAAAGGTCTCATCTTGAGTACTTAAAAAATCTTGTACTGCAGCGACGTCGCGTCGATTCTTCAAATTTCTGGCCTCTCAGGTATTGTTTCAATCTCGGAAATAGGTAGAAATCACTGGGAGCGAGATCTGGTGAATACGGAGGATGCTTAAGGATATCGAACCCAGCATCACGAATTGCAGCCATTGCAACGGCGGACTTGTGTGCCGGGGCATTGTCCTGGTGGAACAGCACAACTTTCGAGAGTTTACCTCGCCGTTTTTCGCGGATCTCATTGCGCAATGTTGCTATTTGTTTGGCGTATAATGTGCCCGTAATAGTGGCTCCATGCTCGAGATACTCAATCATTAATACCCCTTTACCATCCCAAAAAACAGAGCCCATGACCTTACCGGCAGATGGGCTCACCTTGAATTTCTTCGGAGTTGGAGATGATGGCCTTTTCCATGTCATAGACTGCAGTTTCGTTTCTGGGTCGTAATGATGGAGCCATGTTTCGTCCATTGTTATAAATCGCGCCAAAAAAAGTTCCCGGTCTTGCTGCATCAGGTTCAAAGCTTCTTGACAAATCTCTAGTCTAGTTTGTTTTTGCGTGTCAGTAAGCATTCTTGGTACCCAACGCGCAGATACCTTTTTCATACCCAAGCGTTCATGTAAAATATTATGCACGCTCCCCGTTGAAATCTTTACATTTTCAGCAATAAAACGAACCGTGACACGACGATCCGCAAAAACTGAGTTTTCGACTTTTTTCACAATTTCTTCAGTTACTGCTGTAGTAGGGCGTCCGGAGCGGGGGCGTCCATTGTCGATGTTTTTCCATGTCTAAATTCGGCGCACCAACGTGCGACTGTCGAATACGGAGGAGCATTAGACCCTAAAGTGTCCCGCAAATCCAAATTGACTTGGTCCATAGAAAAATTTTTCAAACACAAGTATTTGATAACGGCGCGCAGTTCAATTTTCTCCATTTTCGCTAACGTACTCAATAGCATTGCAAAGAAATTACCGTATATTTTTTTAAACAAAAGACAGTTAGTTTTTTTTTAATAGCAATCAGCTAGATAGATTAGCTTTACCGGCCAGTATTTAATTTCGTAATATTAAAAGAGTTTGCATCTCATTCTCACTTTATATTATATGTATTATAGCTACACTAAGTTAAGAAACAGTCAAAGTATTATCAAACTTTACACTTGGTCCATTCAATTAGTGAATGAAAGATCTCTTGGCAATATTTTAGCCCCCGCAGTAAATCCATCTCTATTTGTTTCAAGAATCATTCAGCATTATAGTTTTGCTAAACCTTTGGAATATATAACTGAAATTTTAATTTTAATCACTTTATGAAATAAATAAATAGAGTTAGCATATAAATAATTGATAGCATTAGACGTTACTTAGCAGCGGTCCATATCAATGCATCACGAATGGGCCGGCTCGTCCGGGGCAGTACCACCCTCTTACAGAACACCGGCGTGAAGCAGCAGTACTCCTGCTGCGTTTCGTACGGTCAGTGAGAGCGCCGGGGGCCCAATACCTCTCCCCCTCCCCTATTCCCTCTCCTTTTCCCAGGGCCGACAACGCACTGGCATCGTGTAAAGCGCTGCGGGTGTCTATGGACAGTGGTGATCATTTAACATCAGGTGACCCACTAGTTCGTTTGTCTGGCCTATCTAACATTAAAAAAAAAAAAACTAAGTATAAATCTTTTTACCTTGCCCTTGCGTGGCAATTCATTTGATTATTTTATGTTTGAGAACATGAAAAAATAATGAGGACGTGTTTTGTTATAACGGCTCGAAATCGTTTTCCTAAAAAAAAGCACCAATGAGAAATATAAAATTTTGAAGGGTGCTTTTTTTTAGGAAAATATGAGTTAGAGCCGATATAACAAAACACGAGCTCGTTATTTTTTCATGTTCTCAATCATAAAATCAAATCAATAGGTAATAAATAGCAATTTGCTTAAAAAAAATCTATGGAAGTTAGAGGTTTCAGTCAATTTTCAGAACTTTGGAGGGCAAAATCTCCTTTAGGTTGGGATTGCGCAGCTAAAAAAAAGGGTCTGTTCTTTTAGACTAATCTCTAACATATATCAAAATGAATCAAATTGAAGCCAGAGAGTTGGGTACTTTTCCTAGTAAGTTAACCAATAATATAGTCACATAACAATACCACTTTTTGGATTAGATATTTTCGAAAAATGTCTATTAGCGCTTAACAAAGCGACATTGACTTTTTTCTTATTTTTCCAGAACTGCTCTAACTTAGGCGCTTGCTTGAGTCTTGGGTGGGACATTATGTTATCATGCAAAACTCGCCCACTTCCACTTCTAAATAAATCGAGACATAATAATATTATGTCACATCAACACCACACAAAAGCTTGAAGCGTGTCGAACTCTACGAGTGTTCCATGTTTTGTATAAGTGTACTGAAGGGTCCCAAAAATCAAATGCACCACTCGTTGCACAATGGTAGTTTATTCAAGGACGTATGCAGTACATTCCAATACTTGCTTGCTACGACGAAACAATAACAATTTGAATGCTTTATAGAAATCCAGGCAGAATAACGATAGCTAGATTATACGTGGGTATAACGACATCTATGAGGAAATTTACAAATTACTAAATTTTTAGAAAAAGAATATAAATTGTTATTTTAACTATATCACGACGTTTAGCATATTTTAAATAACACAACAAACATTATTTTACATTAAAATAGTGGACAATAACACACAAGATCTGGTGCAACTAGCACCATCTGTTATCCAGTAGACGAACCATATTTCACTAATACGAACCCAAATACATTTTATAAAATATTAAGTTTAGATACTTATGCCCACGTTAACATACCGCCCGCCAAGGACGCAATGAGGAAAGCAGTCCTTAATTCGCTATACTGCTATACCAACAACATTTTAATACTGAAACATAACATAACAATAACTAGAACACAACATATACACGACATAACAATCAACATATAAAAACAAGTATGAACAAAAACACAATATCATTCAATAGTTAAGCAGTATACTTTGCATTCTAAACTTCAACACGTGTAACTCCGTCCAAATGAACAATTTTCTGAACAATAAGACCATACAACCACTTAGAACGGGGTAACTCATTCCTTTTTACTAACACCACACTACCAACTGTAGGTTCAACGATTTGACGAGACCACTAGTAATGATGGTAAAATTGAGCTAGGTCGGTATTTACTCGACCAGCGGCGCCTGAAGTCTTGTACCATCCTTAGGGTAAGTTGTCATCGCTCCAACTACTTAAGCTACAAGATAACTAATTACTATCTGGAATTAAAATCAGTAGTTAATAACCATGTGGTTAACCTGCAACAAACTTTCAGTATTCCGAAATCGTCTACATCAAGATTTAATGAGGTAAGATTACTTTTTTGTTTATTTATTAATTTATTTTCTTTCAGGTTATTTAGTTCTTCTTTAAAATATTTTTAGTTTTTTAAACAAACAATGCTTGACTTCTCTTCTTATTGTGTATCTTTTGCTACTAATTTTGTGTAAAATATATATTTTATTTCTTTTTCAGCTTTCGTTTCCGATATGAAAAACGTCTAGCAGCTAGGGCTGCGAGATTTCCATTAGAACATTCCGGCTTTGGTTCTCTGAATGGAAGCTTTACTATGTACCGATCAGAGCTACCTCTGGTTGTTGTGGCAGCGTATATCATCTCACACCGTTTTTCTTTTTCGGTGTAAAGCTTCTTGCGATCTGTGACCGGAATCTCGTTTTCTGGCTCCCAAAATCATTCGAGCATGTCATTTTCATTGATATGCACAATATGATTGACACTGATGCTCTTAGACTTAGATCGGTTTACGTTGACGGGGCCAAATAGAATCCAACCAAAAGCAGTTTTCTGCGCCGTCGGAGTTCCTAAAGGACCTTTGATCATCCCATCCAACAAGACTTGACCATAGATATCTGCTCCGAGGACCATATCAATTTTGTTTGGGATGTCAAAGTTCGGATCAGCTAAGTTTATGTTTGCAAACTCTGAAGGAACCTCGACTACAACTCTCTTGTCAGGGAGAATTGATGTGAGTTTGCTGAGGACAAAAGCGTTTACGTCTACAACAAAGTTTGGATCAGGAAGTGATTGAATTTTGACCTTAACTATTGACTTAGAAGCTAAACTAGCGTTCTGGTCACTTCCTAGAACCGATATAGCGCTTTTGTGTGGTATTTTCTTCAACCCAAGTAGTTGAACGGCAGACTCTGTGATGAACGAAGCCTGAGACCCTTGATCGAGTAGACACCTAATTGTTATACCCGAGCCTGCTTTCGATTGAGCCTCAACTAAAGCCGTAGCCAACAGAACTTGACTATGACTTGTCGAAAAGCAGGTTGTGAGGTTAGTGGTCTCATCCGCTATGGTTTGAGTATTTGTGGTAGCATGTGCAACGACCTTAGATTCAACTGAGTGATTACGCCCGACATTAGAATCAGTTGAACCAGTTTGATTTTTGGGGTGTAGTAAAGAGTGATGCTTTTTGTTACATATACGGCACCTCGTGGTTTGACGACAAGTGAAGACAGCGTGACCTGGATTCAAACAATTAAAACATAGATTGTTTGTTTGGACGAAGCTACGACGAGAATCTATGTCTATTTTTGAAAAAGCTTTACAAAATATTATTTTATGTTCTTCAGAACAATAAGAACATAATGGCGCGGAAGGCGCAGTAACATGGTAAACTTTCGGAGTGTGTGAGATATTCTGGTGAGTACTCTTGTGAACAGTGTTGGGTCTTGAGAATTTAGGCTCTATATTTTCCAACGCCCTAAACGTGGTTTCTAGAAACTCTTGAAATTGCTTGTAAGTAGAGAAATCACCAGACGTCTCACTCACTTTGAATTCCCACTGTTTACGAGTTTCACTGTCCAACTTAAGACACAGAATGTGTATCACCAATATGTCCCAGCTCTTAATGTCAACTCCTATGTTCCTTAAAGAATACAAACAATCATTCGTTGTATCCAACAATTCCTTCAGTGCGCTTGCTGACTCGACATTAATATTCCGTTGACTCAAAAATCTCTTCAAAATGCAGCTCGACAAATATTTCTTGTTGTTAAACCTCTTCGTTAGCAATTCCCAACACATCATGTAATTGTCTGCAGTAATGGGAATGTTTCGCAGAAGCTGTTCTGCCTCTCCAGTAAGATGTCCCTTTAAATAGTGTAGCTTCTGGACATTATCCAACGAACTGTTGTTGTGAACGAGGCATGTAAACAAATCTCGGAAGCTGATCCACTGTGTGTAAGTACCAGAAAATGGTGGTATAGATATCTTCGGTAATCTGATTTGTTCACTACTCTTCATCTCTACAGGAACTTTCTGACCGCATGAATTTATTGCCTTTAATCTGCCCAACATCTTCTTCAAATCAGTCTTGTAAACAATGTACAACTCTTCCGTTTCATCATAGATGTTATCCTTGACATAAGTACTAGAAGCCAATGATTTCGCATCTGACTGTTGTACAAGTTGGGTATGTGTTGAACGAAACTGAGCCCATGACTCATCTACTGACTCCTGTCTAGTTTCTACGTATTCCACTGAGAAACGTTCTTTAGGAGTTTTCTTCCAGTTCATTTGAGCTCTCTTTATCGTTTCGAACAAGTCATACTGTACGTTTATTAAGGTTTCCATTGTTAAGTCTGACACTGACAGATCAAAGTTCGAAGAATTTTACAAGTCCAAATTTGTTGCAAATTATTCTAAGTGTTTGAGAAATTGGGACTTAGTCGAAAATCGGGCAGGCCAGCAGCGAAAGTCCTAGCTAACACTTTAATTTTTCACAAGTCTACAATTAGTCCAAATTTTTCTAAGTCCAATTATTTAATTTAGAGATTTTTCAAAGTCGTTAATTAATTCCATTAATTTAATCGCACTGAATAAGAATTGAAAAGTACTCACAGTTTTCCATGTCACTATTGGTAGCACAACACTAGCTTACGTCACACTGCTCCACGACGTCCTCGGCGATGACGTCACAATCACGTCGTCCTCTTCCGCAACAATACGCCCTCAGTGACAATCCGTCACTGCGTTGGCGTGGACCCGTCGTGTCCCACGTAGACCGTATCCGGCTCGAAGGACCATGTACTGAAGGGTCCCAAAAATCAAATGCACCACTCGTTGCACAATGGTAGTTTATTCAAGTACGTATGCAGTACATTCCAATACTTGCTTGCTACGACGAAACAATAACAATTTGAATGCTTTATAGAAATCCAGGCAGACTAACGATAGCTAGATTATACGTGGGTATAACGACATCTATGAGGAAATTTACAAATTACTAAATTTTTAGAAAAAGAATATAAATTGTTATTTTAACTATATCACGACGTTTAGCATATTTTAAATAACACAACAAACATTATTTTACATTAAAATAGTGGACAATAACACACACGATCTGGTGCAACTAGCACCATCTGTTATCCAGTAGACGAACCATATTTCACTAATACGAACCCAAATACATTTTATAAAATATTAAGTTTAGATACTTATGCCCACGTTAACAATAAGTAGTTCCATCCTTTTTTATAACGATATCCTAATTCCTGTATTAAAGGTAGTGCCATCTGTGCCGAAATGCGTCAGCCAAGCTCTCGACTTGTCGCCCTTGTCGGCCCTGACTCTTGTTACTCTTCGGCTCGTGAATAAAACATCCGCCGGCCACGGCACGGAAATGTTTGTTCCGCAGTAAGTGGATCTCGTGATACGTGCTAGGGTTAGGTTTTGATACAAGTTTCAAGTGACCGTTTCACAAATAGGACTAGCTTTAGAGCTATCTTGCATCGTAACGATTTAGGTCTTGGCATCGGCTTTTAAGAAAAGTGTAGTTATGTTCTTGAATTCGCTTGTTTGGAATTTGTGTGAAACTAAATAAAGACCGAATTAAAAATCTATACATTCGATTTATACAGAATGTCCAAAAACGCCAGAGGACAAGTCATAAAAGTTCTGGAAAAAATAAGAAAAAAAAATCATGTACCTAATAAACTAACTTCTTTCTTGTTTATGTTTTCAACGATTACTTAGAGAAGATCATTTCTGTAGCAATAAGTCTGCTCATTGCTTATCATGTATTTTTTAAATATACTACTGTTCTAAACTGTTTATTATGTGGTGTACAATAAAGATTTATTGTTTTTGTATTGTTTATTGTTGTGGAATATTTCAGGTCTTGGCTTTTGAAATAACTGTTATATAGAAAAAACACATTGTTTTGCCAGAAAAGGTATGAAAATAGTTTTAATTCTCCTGGTTAAAATAAAAGACGAAGAAAAATAAAAAAATGTGAACGCTGTAGTTCTCCTTCTACTAGTTTTTTCAGTGTCTTAAATAGTTTCTTAAACCAGCGCCCCTCAACCGTATTCTTCATTATAAATCCAAGTAAACAAAACAACAGAACATTTCAAAGCGACTCAAGAAAGAACGTTTATTGTCTAGACCCGATTAATTATAGGACTGGGAAGAAATAAAAACCATTAACTAAAGAGAAGCTTTAGTAAACAAACGGCAAACTAAACAGAAAATGTTGAAAAACCGTTGTAATTCAACACAGAAGCAGCTTTTTAATTATGTGAAATATGTTCTTTAACTAGTAGAGTAAAAATACAAATTGGAAATCCAAGCCGGATAAAAATAGACACTGAAAAATATAAAAGTAAACCGCGTTGCGAATCCTTTTTATTAAATAAAAGTGCTATTGTTAGCGTAATTGACTTAAACCGCTTGCGGCTATTCCATAATTTAACATGCGGTAAATACAGTAAATGTTGGTCACTGATTGCATTTCGAAACACGATGCTATCGACGGCTTTCTGTGGGATATCTTTATAGCCTAAGTTCATATACAACCTTTACAACACGGGTTGCAATTTCTAGTTGCAGACAAAACAGTTGAGGTAGGTAGTTAATTTATGTATATCTTCTTCATTGTTGACGAGTGTGAGAAGGATGTCAATTTGTCAACTGTCTTTGTCTTTGAACGATAATAGACTATATGCAATAATTGCAATCGAAGAAGTCAAGTCTCCTTTAAGTTTTGTCTGGTTAGGGGACTATTCCACATTTATAGATTCCATGTAGTATGCCATTTGTTATTTGTTCTGGAACGGTTGTGTGTGCTCATTCTTGGTTTTGAAAAGGAACTCGCAAAGAATTCGAAGCTGTTTTGCACGTGAGCAAAATAAAGAGATAGTCAACTGAGAGTCCTTTGCAAAGTAACGCCTGAATCAATTAATTAATGTTAAGCTTGGCTAGGAAAATAAAGTAATTTTACCCACATACCGCTTAGGGCCGATACAGACGGACTGCATTCCAACTGCGACGTACAGCAACTGCCGATTGCCCATACATTTCAGACGCAGCTAGCATGCTGTCAGAATAGAATAATTTATTGACCATGTAACATAAAACACATTTAGCACGTCATATATTTTAACAACTTTGAGCGATATAGTATTCCATGCATAATTCAATTAAAAACTTAAAATATCCTTTCTCTTCTCTTAAGGAATCTATGTATTCATTAATAGAGTAAAAAGGATTCTCCTTCTAAAATTACTGAATTTTGCTCCTCAAGCATTTCATTGGTAGACAGGTTATTCTGGTTGGTAGTAGGTTGTACATTTTATTTTTTATTGGGATTCCTTGCTTCAGATATTTCTTCGTTCTTGTTTTTGGTAGACATATTTTTTCCTTATTTCGTTTATTATATTTATGAAAATCTTTCCTCTGTTTCAAAGAGTCTTTTTCCCTGTGTATTTCTATAAGACTATTAAATATGTGTAGTGAGATGACTGTCACGCGTGCAGTTTTGCCGACTGCAATGGAAAATGTATGGGCAGTTGGCAGTTACGTTTGCAGTTGGAATGCAGTCCGTCTGTAACAGCCCTTAGCCATCTCGCACAGTTCAGGTGTATACACAGCCTTAGATTTAAACGCTTTATTTGTGTACAAGAGTTGCAGTAAACTCCGAAACAAAAAACAAAGTACATTAATTACTCTTATTCTGGCAAATAAATGGCGACACTTCCAGTACGATTTGTCACTGAAAATGAATAATTACAGAGAGTCGCGAGGAAAGAGATTGCGTCCAATTTGGGGACCGGAAACGGAAACGCCCCGGATGAACGCGCCGTACCAAAATGCCGGCGTCAGCCATATTTAATTGGTCCATTGTAAAATAAATATGTAATATTTTTAAGTGTAATTTTGAGACGTCCAATAAAAATTAGTTGGTGTCACCAGAAAATGCCAAGGAAATGTTTCATGTATTATGTTACATTTATGAATAAAGCATTTTAGGCATTTCGCTCAGTTAAAAGATAAGACCTTTTGAATGTGCATTTTTATATAAAGTGTTTTAGGGCTGTACCGAAGAGTAGGTAGGTGCTTTATGATTAAATAGAAAACACCGTAACGGTATTTTTCGTTAACGTACAACAATTGAATTTCTTTACAAGAATTTAAAACTTGCAGCAGAAAAAGGAAAAATCTGCAAAAAAAACACTGATCATCGCGCCATCAATCATGACACATCCTTGGTTAAGGTGCACTGGTGACTTTTGTCACTGTGACAGTACATCGCTAGTACGTCTAATATTTTTAGTGAAAAGTTAAGAAAAAAAAAACGAAAAATCCAATGAAAAATTTATACATAATTTATAGGGAACCTGGGCTAACTAGAGCTGCGTGGAAACTACTGACTTCGCCCTCTTATTTTATGAGGAGGCCTAATACCCAGCAGTGGAACGTATATAGGCCGAGATGATGATAGGTATATATGTAGGTAAACCACTTTGCGTTCGACCTGCCCTAGAACCTTTTTACAATAATCGCACCAATGGCTTATTTGATAAAAACAATGATAGCTTACTGAGACAAGGTTGTACTGCAGGTCGAGCTTACGACGGTTTACCTTATAGTCAGCAACTTTAATATAGCATAGCAAATTGACAGATGTTCCAAGAGACCAACTAGTTACTAAAAAGTGCAGATATTTTACAACATTAGCTAAACGTACGTCCCTACCTCATTTTGTTCCTTGCTAATGCTAACGAGTCTCTAATAAAGGACACACATAAACTTACCTGGCAACTTTTTCCGCAACTGCCAGCAACTCAGGGCAACTATTTAAGTGGCGAACGTCAAGCTAAATCACTGAAGCCATTTACTTAATTGCTGCCTAGTTTTCTTAAAGTTTACTATTCAGGAAGCAAGTTTCGCCTAAGTGAAGAAAGTTCGGCTTAAGTGGATACTAATAGGAAGAAGGTTTTAAAACTGGGATAATTACTTGCTGTTGTTTGAAGTAAAAAGGATTAAAATTAAATAATACTTTTCTTAACGAGGTTTGCTTATCTTTGGAAACATTGACAACTGTAAAAGTAGTAGGGCTTGTCTAATTTAAATTTAAAGTGACGCGCCCTACCACCGCATTAACGCACCGGACTTTTCATGCAATTTGTCGATCGTTATCTCAGAATCGTGATGTATGTAATGCTTACTCCACGGAATAGTCGGTCGACGCTCCCAAACAGATGAAGAGTCGTAATTAATATTTGCACGCACACATCCCAATCAACTGATTATTCAGTAGAGGGCGCGTCATTTTAACTTAGACAAGCTCTACTAAAGATTCAAGCTCAAAATTAAATGCATAAAATCGATTCTATTTTACAAAAACTAACGAGAAATGGTGATGATATAAAAACATCAACTATTGTGTATTTAGGTAAGTTAAGTAAATAAACGATAAATATCATAGGAGGGTCATACACATTTTTTTAAATTCGCGTCTCTCCTGTGGAGATGGCAAAAGTTAAGGGCCTATAGCCAAAATTCTTTAGTCAAGTCTACACCAGCATGTGGGACACCTAGCCAAACTTTCGGTGCATTTAAATAAATTTCAAGTTTGCTGACTCGGAGTCGCTAATTTCATGTCCGCAGGAGAAATGACTTTTAATTTGTTTCTGAGGCTGTGTATGATCCAGGATGATTTACACCAATTGAACTATTCCCAAACCAATCAAAGCTAGTACTATGGGTACTAGACAAAGGATAAACATACTTGTATAGAAAAAATACATATTAAATTTCCAAGATATCTATTTAATAAATTACCCAGAGATTTTCGTAACATGAGCATAAATAATTTTAAGAAAGTGATCCACCAATGGTTGTTGGAAAAATGTTTTTATTCGGTCAGTGAAATTTTGAGTATCTGGTGTCGTAGTGATTTTGCAAGCCGGAAACGGCAGAACATGATGTACCAAGTTTGTTTTTAAGACCTAACTGTATGTAACACCATGTTCGGCAATAAATAATTTCATTTAATTTCAAGAATCGAGCAAAATATCCGTTTTTTTAATACTTACAAATAGATTGCCTCGACCGGGGATCGAACCGTAGATCTCAAGCTTTGTAGTCCGGTTCTTTAACACCTCGGCTATCCAGTGGTTAATAAAATATTCTGAACTTTTTCTCAAATAAGGCTCAGTAAGGACAAAAGCAATGACGAGATGGTCATAAATCAAAAGTGCCTGTGCACTGCACTAATATGATAGAAAGTGTGAAACTTTTCCTCGTAAATATCTTTGGGTTGACACTATCTTGTAACTTTTACTTACGAAGAAATAGTTCCGCAACAGCTACAAAATTTGATATTACCGGATGTGATGTGGTTTTGAAATACATTGATGTTGTTCTTTTTTGTAGGTGAATATATTAGATTTATTGAAACTAAGAATACAAAAATATCTGATATACGCTAACAATCTATAAAAATATAATAACTATATTAAAATAAAATAAACTAAAACTACATTAAATCTAAAAATGTTTCCTGCGGCATGGTGCCGCAGACGCCGGCAGCATTTCCTCGCTGGGTCGTAAGACTGATGCGTTGAGCGAGGAAGTTGCCAGCTCTTGTAGGTAGGAATTCAAAATACAATAAAATTAAACTTTATCTAACATAATATAAGGTACATGGAATCTTCAATATTTATGTCATAGTAAGAGAGGTGACAGATGGGTGTCATCTACTGGGAGTTGAGGTGTCGAGCATTGGTACGTTTACCTTACCTATACGAAACGAAAAACGATACAGAAAATAGGTGCATTGAGAAAATAAATATACAAAAGGTTAGCAATGGAATACAATTTTTTTTAAAGAGCTGTGAAGAACAAATTTATTTTAAATTTATTATCTATACAATAACTTATCTTCTTCTAATAAATAAAAATGTCGTGTCACGGTGTTTGTTATCAAACTCCTCCGAAACGGCTTGAACGATTTTTATCAAACTTTTTTGTCTGTAGTTGGTAGGTCTGAGAATAAGGTCGTAAACTATTTTTTACACCCCTATTCTTCGTAGACGGAGTTGTGGGCAACAGCTAGTTGTTGTATATTTATTAAAGTGATGTCCGAAACGGCTCTAACGATTTTCACGATATTTGCTATGTGGAGGTGTTCTGGGGCGAACAACCGACCTAGGTTTGTCTTATCTCTGGAAAAACGCGTTTCGAGCAAAGCACGCTCGCCAAGCTAATAGTTTATTACATTATGAAGGAGTTCATACTTCTCGCTTGGTTCATTAGTCGACTTGGGAAGTTCAGAAATATAAGTCAGATGCGCCAAAGTTGGTAATTATCATCAACTATCTCGCAAATTTTGTTGAAAGCAAAAGTTGCGAGGCCCCATCCAGGCCTCAGATATTGTCGAGTAAATTTCTAAGCGTCATATACTTAAAATCTCATTATGTATACCAATTACCGAATTAATCCTTTGAGCAGTCGTTTAAAAAAAGGAAGCATTTTAAACGGGTCTAGCTAGCAAAGTCTACAGTCTAGAAATTTGAAAAAAAAAACTCGTCACAAATGTGAAAATAATTTAAATTGTGCTATTGAGGCATTCGAAATAGAAAAGATAACGACGTAAATTATCAATAACTATATATTAAAAAAAAAACTAAAAAACACGCTTTAAAAAATAAAAAATAAATTTTAATAAATTTCAATTCACTATTCTTATAGTGCAGTAAAAAATCTTAATAAGCAATTATTATATTGTTATATCCAGATCAAAATTTGTAAACAATTCTAAATATTGATAAAATAAATAATAATAGTTTAAAATATTTTATTGTAAGAAAAGCGTGGGGTGCATGGTGTCAATTGTCAAGGATTATCATTTTGATAACATCTTAAAAAGCACCCCACGCTTTTTTTACAATAAAATATTTTAAATTATTATTATTTATTTTATCAATATTTAGAATTGTTTACAAATTTTGATCTGGATATAACAATATAATAATTGCTTATTAAGATTTTTTACTGCACTATAAGAATAGTGAATTGAAATTTATTAAAATTTATTTTTTATTTTTTAAAGCGTGTTTTTTAGTTTTTTTAAACTATTATTTATTTTCTATTTTTTAGTTGCATTTTTTTCTTTCTAACTTTACCCCCTCACCTACAACCCCCAAACCCCCTAAACCCAGCCCCCCAACATCCCCCACCCCATTTCCCCAAACCCCCCCCCCCACCCCGCCACCTACGGCCCCCCCCTTCCAGTTCCATCATCAAACCCTTGTTACGATCTAGGCCTCTTACCCCCTCCCCATTTCCCACAACCCCCCAAAATCACTTACCCCCGAACCCCCCAACACCCCCACCCTATTCCCCGTAAACCCCCCCCCCCCATCTCCTAACCCCAACCGCCACACCCTAACCTCCAACCCTCTAAACCCCCGACCCACTTACCCCATACCCCATTCCCCCCCCACCCCGCCACCTACCCCCCTTCCAGCTCCATCATCAGACCCTTGTTACCATCTAGGACCAAAGTACTCGTCAAAACGAATCAAACGAGCCCAAACTCGATGGGGTTGTTTCGTTTTATTGTGGAGTGCCTTTGGCCATCTTCCAGCTCCATCATCAGACCCTGGTTACCATCTAGGATCAAAGTGCTCGTCAAGACGAATCAAACGAGCCCAAACTCGACGGGGTTGTGTAGTTTTATTGTGGAGTGCCTTTGGCCATCTTCCAGCTCCATCATCAGACCCTGGTTACCATCTGAGATCAAAGTGCTCGTCAAGACGAATCAAACGAGCCCAAACTCGACGGGATTGTGTTGTTTTATTACATAGTTCCTATGGCCACCATCCAGCTCCATCATCAGATCAGCTCCATGTTACAATAATATTGCATTGTCATCCAATTTACATATATGTGCAAAATTTCAGCTCAATCGGAAACCGGGAAGTGGGTCAAAATCGCGCCCTAAGGAGTCGGTTACAAACATACAAACATACAAACATACATACAAACATACAGGTGAAGCTAATATAAAGCGTGTAAAAATTTAAAACCCCCCAACTCAATTAAGTCTAAGATCCCTTTCGCAGCATACAAAAGAGCTGATAACTTTGAAACGGCTGAACCAATTTTGACGAAACATGTCTAAGAACTATCGCCAAAAAACTGCTTTCAAATTAAAAAAAACCGCATCCAAATCGGTTCACCCTTTTAAGAGTTATGATGCCACATACAGACACACAGAAGACAGACACACACACACACACACACACACACACACACACATAGCTGTCAAACTTATAACACCCCTCTTTTTGTGTCGGGGGTTAAAAATAAGAAAACAGGAATATTTAGGATTTTTAAATAAATCAACTAAACCAACGCAAAGCCGGACGACGTGGCGTAGGAAGGCCCCCAACAAGACGAACCGACGACCTTAGGCCGTATTGTCTAACGCTTCTGACGCTTGCCTTCGCTTTCACCATCTCTTTCTGTCATAATTTTATACCGTTTCACAGAAAGTAATAGTGATTGCGAAGACAAACGTCAGAAGCGTTAGACAATAAGCCTGCTGGTAAAGGTCGCTGACAAACGGAAGTTATGTGCAAAAAAAAATGAAACACCAGCAGTGCCAGCGGGCAGTGGAGGACCGCTCTTGTGAAATTTTTTGAGGGAGGCATTTTGTCCAGTAGTGTCTTTTGGGTGATATGATAAAATCAATGCAATAATCACCCGGAAATGTTTTGAAAATGAAAAGATGTACTATCTAGGTCAGTTTTTAATCGACCAACGGATAAACCGCTGGAACAGATCTGCAAATGAAAATTTACACAAAAACTTTCCTCTACTATGTCCCGGACGTTTCAACCCGACGTTTAAGCTAGTCTTGTTCTTAACTTTTTCTTTATAAATGAGAATAGTGGGAGCATGATAGAAGATATACGGCTGAGCTAAGTTGCCAGTGGTGTTGCAACACTGTGGATAGTTGGACAATCGACCATAGTTGACTTTGAAAAACGGTCACAATATCGATAGGCCTATCGATGCCATCGATAATATCGATACTATCGATGGTAATTAAAATTCAATAGGTACTATTGATAGCCACCAATACTATCGATTTCCTATCTCGTTTAAGTTATTTTTAAAACTTGCAACTGTGGTGATCTGATTGACTTGGAATTTGGTAAGTACATAATAAGCAGTTTAGATGATAACGCAGGTTCAGTTATCAGTTACACAAAAAGCCCATTTTTTAAAATAATTTTAGCATTAAATGGTCGCGTTTAAGTCCCGGGTGTAACACCAACTTATTAATACTTAATAGGTTGCACTTCATCCGGCCTGTAACGCCTAAATCATTCAATTAGACAAATCGGAAGGCCAAGATTGACCTATTTTGACCAGGTGAAGGAGAAAGTGAGTGTCGTGTCGTCTAAACCGTCCGATTGATCACGGGACAATTCACACCAATTGACCTAGTCCCAAAGTAAGCTAGGCAAAGCTTGTGTTATGGGTACTAGGCAACGGATAAACATACTCCACTAACAAGAGCATAGCTCTTAAATTTTAGAGGATGGAGGGAGACAAATACAAATCCGGATTTAGTAATTTCAGACACATAAGTGTATTTTTTTATTAATTGAAATTTATATTGTGTTTATTTTTAATCTGAGGCGGAAAGAATTAATTTTCAATCAGTGGCTAGTTAAAATTTATGAGGTTTAATACCTAACCTCATAGGATTATGGATCCCTTAAAATCCCTCGCCTAGCGTTTAGGCGGATTAATTTAAATTAAAGTAGTTTTGTTAGTAGCGGCTTGTTTAGGACTAACATTTTTCCTTGAGGCATTAAGCTTGAATTTACAGTGTAATAGTCATTTTCAAACAGGCTTAGAGTTTCCAGGTTTATTTTATGCGGTAATAAAGCAAAATTTTATGTAAACAGACAAAGGTTTTTAAAAATATGAAAGAAATGTGGTAGTTCGTAAGCGCCTACATTGTAAGTCTGCGATTAGAAAATGGCTCCTACTAGAATTTGCTTCCAAGGATCGTTAAAAAAAAATTTAAAGTAACTATCATGCCTATTTTTATTTAAGTAGTGAATTTACTAGATACAGTAACTTGCTGGACATGTGACATTCATTTGTTACAGACAAACCTGCCAAATATAGTCATTTTATATCTGTGATTATTGAGCTTATTTAAGAGGGTACGATGCGCACCATTTCTCCATACAAACGTAATCCCCTGTTTCCTCCCTGGATAATGGCTTTAGAGCCATTTTTTTTTACTGTGTAATCTGTATCTACCACAGCTATGCCCCTATGTTTCGTTTTTTTCCATATTTCAATTAACATAAGAAATATGAGCTTTCAAAAACTGAAAAAATTGCCCAATTTCAACGTCATTTTCAGACACTCATCAGAAAAGAACCCCCGGATATAAACAAAAAAAGGAAAACATAGGGGCATAGCTAAATCTGTCCTCTAATTATTTTTGAAAAAAATAATTTTATTGGTCCAGTTTTCGAGAAGAAAACAGGGGATTACGAAATGCTGTTTTGATCAATTTTACGCGCCTAATAACGGTCTGAGCTGCAGTTGTCCCGCTCTCGCTGTACTGACACGGAGGGGTTCGGGCGAGACAGCGACATTTCATTAAAATACCTATTTCTCAAAAGTCTCTCAGCCATCGTACCCTCTTAAATGGGAATATCATTGCAACTTGCGTGGATGACTGTACGCCGTGATATGCAAAAATGCATATTGCAACACATGGCGCCTACCGTACACATAATCTGGACATCGAGAACCAATCAGCATCGATATCACGTCATGTACGGCTACTCCGATTGGTCGAAACTCTCGGCGAAAGGGGTGCGCACCACCTTCCGGCATTCGCGTTTCACCTTACCGCGCTTATGCGCATATTTTTTTGTATAATTAATTTGCACTAGTAATTCAACACTATTTTGCTTAATAAATAAATAAATCGTCTGAAATTATTGCTACTAATCCCGTCTGCATGCCTAACTTATACAGCCGTAACAGGGAAAATAAATTTGCCAAGGTTTTTCAAGTATTTTCGGTACCATTTAAGAAAAATAATCATTGTAAATTTATTACAATTCATTTAACCACTATTTCCCATCCATTATACTCGTAAAATATTTAAGCTTTAAACTGAGAAGATTAAACAACAGTTTCTACAAGAATTAGATTAAAGACTTCTTTGTGGATTATGAAAACGCGAAGATAAATTATTCTCGTCAAGTAATATCGCGTTTTTAATTACTTTTTAATTGTCCACAGAAGGTAATTAAGTTTTATTTACGTTGTGACGCTGTAATTAAGAGTATCTGTATTTTTCTCGCGACTTGGCCTCTCCCTTAATTTGATATTTTAGTCATAAATTGAATGTTCAAAATATTTCAGGATGATCACGATCTTATCAGATTATAGAAACAAATACGTTATTAATTCGCACATCTATTCTCACACAAATAGGACACACAACATATCGCACATTCAAACGCGACTCTGTCACTTTTTACTACTAACATTTAACAATTTTACAGATTGTGGTGAAAATAGATCATCAACAACAGCACAGGCCTTCTGAGAGGAGGATAGCTAAAAATTACACTGTCATATTCCTATAGTAATTATTTTTCGAGGCCATTGCTTGTTCATAGTAAAATTCATTATGCATCACTTAATAGAAATTTCACAAGATTCGAAGCAAATCAGGATCACTGGGCAGGCCTAGTTCCTGCCTGTTTAATTCTGTAATTAGATTTATTAACCATTACCAGCTTATCTTAATCAGCGTCATTGTGAACGTTCTTCGTAAGAATATACAATATAAAAGGCTATCTAAGATAAGGCATGTTTGTTCCTAATTTTCGACGTCGCGTTTTTTTAATTTTAGAATTGCGATCATAATCACGTCTAATTGAAAATGATGAAACTTTAGTTTAAAAAATAATTAATAATTGTATTAGTTACTCTTATCTAATCGTAATCTAATGATGTTAAGGCGAAAAGCGCAAAATCTACTCTAAATTAAAGAAAGACGAAAGAAAGTAAATACATTTATTTGCACAAGTCACTTGCATTATTATTAACTAGCTGGCGCCCGCGACTTCGCCCGCGTTAATCATTGATGCTCAGCTCCTATTAGTCGTAGCGTGATGTTATAATATAACCTATAGCATTCCGCGATAAATGGACTTTCAATACAAAAACATTTTTTCTCTAGTTAATGAGACTAGCGCCTTCAACCACACAAACAAACATACTCTTCCTTCACCTTTAAATTTTGTCAAGTAAAGTTTGTTGTTTAAGTTTATCATTGCGGTTGCAAATCGGACACTGGCTCAGCATAAATGATGAGGCATTTATAGCTGCCCGGTACTAATTTTCAGTCAGCACCGGCAGCAATTAAAGGAATAAAATAAATAGTTAATAAGTCTAGATCAGATTAAACAGATAATGATCTCAGAAACATCGATCAGATATAAAAGCGACATAAAATTTTTAAGATTCATAAGAGATTACTAGATGGAACACCTAATCCGCTCAGAAAATTCATTCACTCCTCCTTGTACTAAAATATAATCAAGCTAGAGAGGTTGACAAGCTGAGTCCTGGTTCCTAGGAAATCTAAGTAGACTTTATTAACTCAAAGTCCAATAGATGAAAAACGAAATTCCTGTTGCGAACGAATTCCTGTTATCAAAGGTACGAAGATGCAGTTTATTAAACCTAGAAAAAGGACGTCCTTTGACTTGTGATGCTGCTTAAGAAATAAAGTCTAGTTTCAATCGGTAATTAATCAATTTTAAAATATACCTATATCTATAAGAAGAAGTAAGTGGTAAGCTAGTAATCTGATTCTACATGTAAAAAAAATATTCTTTCAATGAATTACTTTGATTGTCTTCTACTACACGTGCGCTTGGTAGCCGTGCGCAGGGTGCGGGTTAGCAAAAATACCGTTCGAGGCTTGATCGCTGATAGACTCGACTGCCCTTATATTCGTCACTGCTGCGACGGGCATGGCGTTGTTAGTAGGACGTGTTTATTAATTCTTGTAATTGACATTATTTAATTGCGCAATGTCTTTTTTGTATTGGTTATTAATATGAATTGAAAACTATCTGAATTTGAATTTGTTAACGGTTCTACTTCTTAGTACGTACATAATATGTAGTTTGTGGTCCACCACTTTCACCCACAGTTACTTTAAATGAAACCAACGGTCGGTCTGTTTAGGTTAATTTCGTCTATATTCCCATTTTGTCAACATTCCTATTTCGTCCATATTCCCACCTCGTCTACAATCCCATTTTGTCTTCATTCCCAAATTGTTCACATTGCCAACTCGTCCACATTCCCATATCGTCCTTACTCCCATTTCGTCCACATTCCCAACTCATCCAAATTCCCATATCGTCCACATCCGTACTCCTTTGCTGATGGAATGTACAATGGAATAGATATTTGGGAATGTGGACGAGTTGGGAATGTGGATGACATGGGATTGTGGAAAAAGTGAGAATGTCTACGCTATGGGAATGTGGACCAGTTGGGAATGTGGACGACAGGGGAATGCGGACGAGTAGGGAATATTGACAAGTTGGGAATGTAGACGAAATATAAAGTGGACAAATTGGAAATCGAATGTGGACGAAATGGGATTGTTGACGAGCTAGGGAGTTGACGAAATGTGAACATGGACAAATGAATCTATGAACCTAACCACAACGTCTAAATACAATTAACAGATTTACAGACCATTCCAGTATTTACAGATCAAAGAAGATTTCAATGTCAGCTGCAAAACTATTCATCCCGCCTTTGTGAATCTATTAACCCGACCCAAGATGGCCGTCTCGCGCATTAAAGATATTAAAATTTAAATCGTTTCAATAGCTATCTCAGTTTCACCTTTCAGTTTTTATTCTACTGTTTTCAATTCACTGTCGTTTGTTTCCATTTTCTTAAGTAAACGTGATTTCGATGATGTATTTTGGTATTTAGTTTGAGCTATCAAATCACTACCGTTGCGGGAGCAAGGTTCTTGAGTGGCGACCAAGAACCTGTAGATTGAGCCTCGGACCAACAACATTTTGAGGACACCAGTGGACGCAAATGGCTTGTTCTTCCTTGTGGGGTTAGAATGAAGAGGTCACTAACTAGTTAAACCAAGCTAATGCTGAAATTTTGTATCAAAATTCATCGTGCTCGCAACTTGAGAGAAGATATTTCACGAACTTATGAATTTCTAAGGAGATTGTTTTACCTACTTTCGTTAAGTAAGTCTGAAACTAAAACATTGCGTCGACCGTGCGTAATTACACCCTCGGGCTCTAAAAGAAAAAGCTACGGTTATTATTTTTGCCAAACGCGATTGCCCCACTTTCGTTGGACACTACGCGGAGAAGAATTTCCCTAATAAACAGTTAGTATGAAAATTTCCGTCAACACTCGGGTATCCGGGGATCCCGGCAATACACCAACATTCTTAACAAACTGGAAAAGAAACGCTGGAAAAGTGTATTTTTATTTTTTTCTCCCTAATAACGAAGTTGCGAGACGCGGGTCCGTTTCGGAACGCCTGCTTAGTGTTATTATGATAAAAGGTTTTTAAAATTCATTATTACAAGTTAGTATTATAGATCATTTGTTTCTCTTAACAGCCTGTGGGCTGATTGGAAACCTTTTATACCGAGTTATTGTTTAAAAAAATATGGATAATCTTTTACCTTGTCCTTTTGCACGAGGCAAGCCTACATTTAGAAACATGTTTAGAATTTTATCTTGTTTTCATAGAAATATCCACTCAAAGTTTAACTAGTGAGAGGCGGTGTCCCTGAATAACTTCGACATTGGAGCTTTTAAGAAAGGAGTCAATCTCATTCTAAAAAATCGTCAACTCATCAGTGACTCCCAAGTAATTGCGAGTGTTCAAGAGTGGCAGACATTGCTTACCAATACCATCAGGTGACCTATATGGCCGTTTATCTATTAAACTGTAATAAAAATTTGCAAGGATAAGTTTGCCTTTAGAAACGTATCTTAATATTTGTATATTGTGTTTGTTCTTTTATTTTTTATATCCAAAAGTTTTGAATACTTTAACGTAGTTGTTTGAAATGACAGCAGATACTTGGAGCTTAAAGAAAGTCAAAGTAGAAAACCTTGTCATTTAATTACGGAGCCGTATCGTCTATTTATATCAAAATGCGGAGGCGGTCCATCAAGTTTATAAAATTTATAGCGATGCAGAAATTTGCTATTTATAGGAGACTCTAGCCTTCCGTCCGCAGCTTCGCTCGCGATAAATTAATTTTCCCGTAGGAAAGGTATTTTCCCGCGTTAAAAAGTAGCCTATGTCACTCAGTGATAATGTAGCTTTCTAACGGCAAAAGAATTTTTGAAATCGGTCCAGTAGTTTCGGAGCCTATTCAATGCAAACAAACAAACAAACAAACAATCAAATCTTTCCTCTTTATAATATTAGTATAGATAAAACAAAACATTGGGTATCCGAATTATTTTAGAAAGGCAGTAAGTAGATTCAAAACATTTACAAAATAGCTATATTTTTCACGTTAATTTAATGGCTTTATATTTACAGGGGACCGAAAAGCTGGCAGTTTCCTCGCACCATTATTAATAGGTATCAGCATTGCTATGCAGTGGTGAAATGCTGCATGTTGTCAGCATTTTTGGGCGGGAGAGCCTTTTATATATTTTTTTTGTTTTAACAATACCTACCTTGTTTTAATTTACTTTAAGTTCTTATGTACTTTAGTTAATTTTCTTTGGATAATTGTATTTTATTATAATTTAACATAATAGAATGTAAACAAAAAATAAATTTAAATTACTTACTTACTTACTCCGTTGGCGCAGCGACCCAAAGTGAATCTTGGCCTCCGATACGAGACAGCGCCATAACTGTCGATCTTGCACAGTATTCCGCCAATTTAAATTAACGTGAATAATATAGTCTTTTGAAAACTATGCATTTATTCAATTTCATTCCATGTCAAAGTGTACCTTTACTACTCAAACACATCAATAATTCAGCGGTTGGGTTCTCAATTCGTAAACATTGTTTTCGTTGCAAAGTGGGCAAACGCTGTGACCGGTTACGAGTTATAGGTCTTCTACACGATGGGCCATTAAATGGTCGGTGCGATGGCCCAGCGATGGCTGCAACGCATACACGGTGGCGACGTTCTTTTGGTTCTTTTGATGTGCGGCCAAAAACCGACACCGACGCCATCCCACGATAATCGCACGTGCCATAAGCCATCCGACACCACTACGCCCTCCACATGCTGGCCCGTTATAGTGCACCATCGCGATGGCCCATCGTTTAGTGCCAGCATTAGAGCGCAGCAATGCGTGGCAGCGAATGTGTATGTTTAAATCGTCTCAAACTCGTATCTAATTCGAATATTATCTGTTACGCAAGCCTCAAAAATGTAGCTCTCAACAAATGTAGCGCCTCCCAAACCCAGGCAATTCCTTAATGTCATCATCAAAGAGAAACGTCGGGATTCCTACACAATGACTTAATTCAATGGAACTTTGCTAAGTTAAATTTGTTTGGTGAACTTTTGTGGTTACTTCACTGTTCTTAACCGAAAGAAAAGCCGACAACTTCGAGATGGATTATACGGGACACGTCCGCGAGAATGGAACGAATCGGTGTTTTTTCTTCTTTAATGTTTAAACTTTATTGTTTAATGGTACAAACGCAGTAAACAGAGTGGCGAAATATAAACACCAAAAATTGTCCTCAGAATAAGTCATCCAAAGTCTTATTTATTTTCAGCTCAAGGAATACACTTGTGCATCGTACTTATAGTTAATTTAATGATTAGTAATTAAAAATCATCATTGGTGACTAGAAATCGTCAAATCATTTAGAATTGTAAAAGTTATTAGAAAGATGAGCACAATGACGGCAGCAGTCAGTAGGTATAATCGATTGTCAAATTCCTACGACAGTTTATTATGCTGTCTCTGCTCTAAATATAAACCTTTTAGGCTTTTGTGTAACAAAAACGTGTAAGATATGGTACTAACTAAAACACAATGTCAGCGTAACGAACTAGAATGCTTCAATTGGCTAAGTAAAGTTTTTTGAAGAGATGCTAATTATATTTTTTTTCGACAGTGGTCGACTTCAACACCAAGAAACTGCAGCTGTTTTATTTTTATCTCTTTTATTTATTGGAAATATTTTTTTAAGTGTTCGAGATGACTTTTGTGAGATTTTATGGCTGACAAGCGGTTCGTGTTCAGTACTAAGATTTAAAAAAAAAGAACGAATTCAACTGTCGCTTCTGTCAATGTCAAATGAAATCTAACCGTTTGCGTTTCGTTTGCTTTGCGTTGTCCAAGAAGCAGTTCAAAAATAGTGATTGAAAGTATTCAATCGTGATCCAATTATTGTGCATAGTTCGTGGAAAAATGCGGTAAAATTGAAAGTCCGGATTTTATGCGGAGGTCGATAAAAATAGTCAAAAAATCACACTGAGCACACCAAAACGCAAAGCAAACGAAACGCAAACGATTTGACATTGACAGCAGTGACAGTTCACTTCGGTTTTTTTTCTGTTTCTACTAAGTTCTGAGCACGAACGGCTTGTCAACCATAAAATCTCACAAATGTCATCTCAAACACTCAAAAAATATTTCCAGTAAACAATAGGAGATAAAAATAAAAAAGCTGCAGTTTCTCGATCTCCAGAACGCCGACTGTCGAAAAAAAATATAATTAGCACCTCTTCAAAAAACTTTACTTAGCCAATTGAAGAGCGTTTCAACCTTTTGAACGCCAGCGTCGGCTATAGACGTCAATACGGTAACACAAAAATTATTCTACCCACATCCCCATAACAATCATTTTTGTTCGAAAAAAAAACGATGTGTGGCTTTCAAAAGGTAAGGATCGTTCGGTTGTCTAACGCATTATTATGTATAGTAACCACCATCTCTCTCTTCCTGGCTGAAACAAACTTAAAAAAAGTGCAAAGATTAAAAAAAAACTAGGCTTTTTCCATTATGGTGTCGTAAATGGTTCATTTCATGGTATGCTTTTATGAAAAACAATTACCTACGTATTTGCGGTCAAAAGTTTGGGGCCGTGATCATCAGACGCTAAACGATTTGTCAAAAAAACTCTCGTCGTCGTCTTTGGACACCCCACATTAAGGTATTACTTCGCCCAAATGCTGATGTTAGCAGTGCAGAGAGGAAATGCGGCGAGCTTTCTGGAAACCATGCTCCAGGATGGTCCCCATCTTTTTATAGTCTAAATAACGTTGTGGGTTGAAATTATTACCTACCTTTCGATAACATTCTGCTATAAATGTTATCATAAATACTGCCATAAAACAATTTTATTTTCTGTAGATACCTATACTGCCACAGTCATTCCTAAGTTATACGATTGTAGGAATAGGTACGTATACAGAAAAATATCCCAATATAAAATTATGTTGACTTACCAATTCCACTTTCATCGATCTTCTCCAATGTTACTGTGAATATAATCAATCTACTTACCAAACAAATGCACTAATCTCAGTTCAACTACGTAAGTAAATTCACTTAAAAACCAATCTACGTAGTTCAAGTCTAACGTAATCTAAAAAGAACGATCAAATAAAATAGGATTTTCCTTTAACAGTTTTTGACTAAAGACATTACTTTGTATAAAACTAAGAATATGGTGTATGGTTCAACCTACGAGATATTTTGAAATATTATGTGGGTTTTATCTACAACATGCCAGAGAAGTTAAAAGATCGTGTGGAAATGGATATTTGAGATATGAATGAGGTTTGTGAATGAATAGGTTGTTACATTTTATTCTACAAGTTTTACATGTGGTTGCATTATTTGAAAATTTTAGTGTAGTGCAGAAAAAATATCGACATCATTAATAAACTAAAGTGACGTGACGCGTCGTTGGGTTGCGCTGTAAAGAAATAATCTGAGCGTATCGATTTGCAACTAAGTATATTAAAAGGTTAGGGTGCCTAAAACATCGATAGTTTGACTGTCGATAGCTGAATTGTTGTAATTCATGGATAAGTAACCTATAAATTTTATTAATCAGGAAGTAAGGCATAATATGTTTCAAAAGGAGTTCCCAATCAGCACTGGGCCCGCGTGGGAACTACAGCCCAAGCTCTTTCATTCAGAGAGGAGGTCTGTGCCCTGCAGTGAGACGTATATAGGCTAGGTATATAATGCTTCTAAAAACCTAAAGCTTTTGACAAGTTAACGCTAATACTGGACTTGAATACTCCATATTTTCAGCCATGGGTGGCCGATTGAAATATATTTATAAACTTCATGAATTTGCAAATAAAGCTATTAAATTTATTATACGGACTGGCAGCCGATTTTGGCTCATATTTTTCGTTTTTTTTGTCGCGAAAGTTATTATGCTACTAACACCGTTTCAAGCTTTACCATTTTGTTACTAAAAAATATCGACATCGGAACCATCGATGTTTTAGGAGCCCTATAATATCAATCTAGTGTATTACGTCCCACAGTCATTATGCGTCCATTAAAGTCTTCAAATTAATTAAATTACAGAATATAGGTGTGACTATTATACTTGCAAATGAGGGATATGTGATGTGGTGGTATGAAGTAGGTAAATCCCTTCCACGCACGACCGGTAATTCTATAAATTGTGTTTATTAATAAACACGGCTTTATTGGGGTTTGATCGACTAAGCTATAATTTGATTGAATTCTCATGTTATAATTGAAACATACAACTGAGGTCAACTCGTATCCGCTCCAATTTCACGGTACTTATTTGCAGAACAAATTTTGCTTGCTTAGAGATACAAAGCTTTTTACAAGCTTTTCTTTAACTTGCAACATTCGTACTGGACTGATCATGATCGTTCGTTAAATTGCTCGCTCAGCGCGTCTCTTTCCAATTGGCTACTTTCCTATTTAGTCAGTCTTTTAGATTATCAAAAAATATTGGACACGTATTTTTTATTTTGTCAATTAAACAAAAAATTACGAAGATATGGCGCGTTGAAGTTTCGCGTGACGTCACTTGTTCCTACACTTTGTATGAGCGTTTTAGGAACAAGTGACGTCACGCCTCGTCACGCGGAACTTCAACGCGCCATATCTTCGTTATTTTTTGTTTAAGTGTCAAAAGAAAAATTACGTGTCTAATATTTTTTGAACAAGTTAGCTATGAAGTATCTTTTTTTGTACTTATTTTTTCAACTTCATTTTTTTTATTAGTTTTACGGTCATCCCGTGAAATCATACATTTCGTACTAAATACAAACTGAAATATAGATGCACAGAAAAAACCCCAGAAAAAAGACCAATGCTGGGAATCGAACCCAGGTCCTCAGCATTCCGTGCCGCGTGCCATACCCCTACACCACCACTGGTCTAGAGATTAGACACGAATCTTTCCTATACATCATACATTTCAATCTGCTAAATCATCACCTTATGCAGTGACAAACGCACATCTATGTTACACCCTCATCGAGAGATTTTAACACTCCTTCGGAACTAACCGCTCACCTGGACAAGAGATGGCGCTACTGTGCAACTTTAAACAAGTTAGCTATGAAGTATCTTTTTTTGTACTTATTTTTTCAACTTCATTTTTTTTTTTTTTTTTTTTTTTTTTTTTTAATAATAGGTAATATCGATGAATACTTTGCAATATGGTCTACATAAATGACGTTTGAGACATTTCAATAACGAATCCTTATTTTATTGATACTCGAGAAATTCGCGCATTAATTAATTAGAAATAAAATAAAACAGTATGACGTCATTGTTAGCTTTGCCATTCATCGCATAATGCATAGGCAAAGATCCGAGTTAATTAAATTGCTATTTTAATTAATATTAAAACGAGATATTCAGAAAACCTCTTGCCTACTGCATCGGAGGAACTATAGATTACGAAAAGGGTACGTGCAATGGAAGATGTGTAATGTTGAATCTAGTGAGAGCTAAGTTCATGCTAAGTCTGTACGTTCGAGCTTACTCTCTGACTCCTCTGTGAGACCTGGGAACACAGTAGTTAGTTAGTCTACAGTAGAATATTTAGCGTTGCAGTTGAGCTAGGATTTAGAGAATTAGTCCGGAATTAAATGAGGTGGAAAGAGTGATTAAGGAGTTTGTTGCTTGAAGTTGTAATTTAGTTGTGAATGGTTTAGGGCGGTATGAGCTTATTTCGTTGAATGGTGATGCATATAAGTAAATAAGAGCTGTAACAGATAAAGCTAACTCCTATACAAAGAGTATCAACGAGGAACTATAAATGTACTTAATACTAGGTGTTTTTCTATTCTAACAATTTTTAAACCCGCTACTAAAACGTAAAAATGTGTATACAGAATAAGTTAAATAGGTACATAAATCGTAAAAGTTTAATAGTAGTTATCTTAATCAATATAGTTTAAATACGTAACTTCGCGATTCGGCGGATACCCTAACTCACAATAGCAAAACATATATACCAAGTTTATGATTTTTCTGTCAACAGACCGCTGCAATCGCCGAAAGATCAAACTTTACGAACTAGCGAAAAAAAACGTGAGTGGAGACCAAAAATTAGGACACCTTGACGCTGGTAAGTTGATTTGCAAGAAAATTCGTGCAAGTTACCTTACATTGTAGGGTCGTAAAGCGAATGAGTTTGCAGTAGTCAATCAATCGCCGCAATGTAATGAATGCAACTTGCACGATTTTTCTTGCAGATCTAAACTGAGCTTAAGTTTTCGGTCTCAAAAAAAGTAAAGAGTTGGAAAAAGCCGTGGTAGTCTGTGGTTTGGCCAATAGCCTCTCAAGCAGAGGGTCGTGGGTTCGAGCCCGAGCTCGCATCTCTGAGTTTTTTTAATTTACGGTGAAATTACATTTGAAAGCCACGAGCTTTACCGCGAAAGAAAATATTGCGACGAAACCCTATAGACACCTGCAAAGAAGTTCAAGGGTATGTGGAAAGTTCCCGATCCGCTCTCATTCTGAGAGGAGGCTGTGCCCTGGAGTAGGACGTATACAGGCCGGGAAAATGATGAAAGGAAAGAATCAAATGCAGACTATCTCTTTCATTGATATTTATTGTTGATCGTCATGTGCAGAAATGTAAAGCAACCGATAAACTTCCACTCGGGAGAGTTTGATACAAACATAATGAATGTTGAAAATGAATCATTGTAACCTATCATATTGATACAACGCCTAAATTTTCCTTTCACTGCGGAAATCCTTTATGTTAGTAGTAAATGGCACAGCATAAATTGATTATAAATATCACTCAGATCACACGCATGCAAAGGCACAGTCAACAGTTAAATTGCAGTAGGTAGCCTGAAAGAAGTTTTAAATCTAAAATACAGTTGAATATAAATAGTTGTGTTGAACGCGAAAAAATGCGTTTAACTGGTATTTACGTCAAGATGGAAAACACAGGTTCTTTTTCGGAAGAATGATCTTGTTACAAAGATTCAATTCGCCATATTACGAGTATATGGAAAATAACACAGTGGCTTCCATAATATAATATGTAAAAAAGACACGCTTGTACGTAAAGTTAACTAGGCAAGCGTGGTACATACTTAAATTATGTTATTATATATTATCTCATACCAAATCATGATTTAACGTTACGTTTGATGGAAATCAATCGCGCCTAACCTATCCATACTAATATTATCAGCTAGTACTTAATACAAATAGTTTCCGTATTCTCCGGTTTGAGTAGGATTCAATAATAGTAAACTGTGCTGTACTGTAATAATGTTAGCTACGTCGCCGTGAGCGCAGTGATATATGAGCGCGCGTAGTGCGGCCTCAACAATGGAATAAGAAAAATATTGACGTAACGCACTTCGATCAATCACGGCGGCGCTCCTAACAATGAACGGTCGAGATGTAGCGCGGATTTCCAAGTCAGGCAAAGTATTCAGGGCCATTTCACTGAACCACAAAAAGCTATTACGGGCATTTTCAATAAAAAGTGTAGGTAGGTACTTACCCTTTAATTTTATAATTAGGAAATTGGGGTTTTCTAAGGGGGCATCCATTTCAGGGCGGGTGGGTCAAGCTAAATCTCACCAAATCTCACTTGTGGGAGTGGGGTGTCTCAGCAAATGACACGTAATTTTTTCTGGCAAAGGATAATGCTAAAATGCGAGAAAAACAGGTTAAATTTAAAAGTTTGGAAAATATAATTGTGCACGTCTCACACGTTTGTTGTAATAATAAATGTAAAAACACAAAGAATTGAAGAAGAGCAATAAATTAAAAAAATAAGTGTATATTATATTAACCCATTTATACTCAACTAGCGGACCTGACAGACGTTGTCCTGCATGAACCTAGATACCGACTGCAGCGCCATCTGCCGGGCTGATTTGTGAATCGAAACCATCCAGGGCGCCACCCAAACGCATACAAAAAAAATCATTCAAATCGGTCCAGCCGTTTAGGAGGAATTATTTCAGTGACATACACACTTACAGTAGAATTATATATATATAAAGAATATAAAATTTTTGAAAAATGTAATTTTATTAATGGACTCCCTTTATTTAAAATCATGAGTAAGTACTATTCATTTTCACAAAAAAAAAGTTTCTTTATTTTTTGAGTCAGTTTTGTGACCTTTTTTCATACAGTTTATATACCTACATCTCGTCACAAAACTACCACAAAAAAATTATGAAAAATTAGCGACTTTTTTTCAATCATCAAAATCAATCGTTCTTGATCCTGAGTAAGAAAATCCCAAAATTTTTTCATGTAAAAAAAGTAAAGGAACACTTTTTATTAAAAATGCCCATACACACCTAGAGAAATAAATTGCAATGTTTCGAGTGCTAAAAGAAGCGTGAAGAAGAAAATGAGTACCTACATAGTGGTAGTCAGTTATATTTTGTTGAATATTAGTCTTAGGACGCGCTTCCATTGGTATTATGGATTTCCAGTATAGCGCTTAATCAATTTCGCTTAGCTTATCTGTACTTATAGCCCAACGATCATTCGACATTAGCAACGCTTGTGATCTTAGATAATTGCCACAACTATCCTACTACTTAGAACTTCAGCAGTGATTAAAATAACTATAGAAATTACCCCTGTATTCCAGTAAGACCGCAGCTCAAGAAAGCGTTTCAAAACTCTTTGTGTAACACAAAGTAATCAGCACATTAACGCCATCACCTCGCCTCGCCAATATGAGCTAAGACCTAAGAGGTGTGTGTGTGTGCCCCTTTTCTCCCATAATCTTTTTTATCCGAATTTTGAAAGTCATAAATTGATATCCATAATATTCTTGCTCATAAATATTGATGGTCATAATTTTTGTAAAGCATATCGCTTAATAGTTCTAACTGCAATGAGCCATAATCCCATTGATCATAACTTTAAAAAGTCATATATTGATATAAATAACATTTAAGGGAATATCGTTGATTATTCAGAAACTTTATAGGGCATATACCTTAAAGTAATAATTGTTTTTAGTCATAATTTTTCATTACCTAAAATGCACTAACCATCTACATTGAAATCTAAAACATCCAAAGGAATATTGATAATTATTCAGAGACATTGTAAGACATATCGCTGGCAGCGAGCGAGCGAAGCGAGCGAGCAAGACTTTCAGGGCAGAAGCGACTCGGACAGGTTAGGTTCAGAAGGCTAAGGCGGGAGCGAAGCGTAAGCGTAGCTGCCGCCTTAGCCTTCGATGTTAGGTATTTTTTTTATGACAGCACAGAAAAGGATTATTACCTTTAATATTATGAAATGTCATACAACCATGACATTGAATGTTATTACAAAGTAATATTGTGCCTTAAAATAATTATGACCTGCGAAAAACGACCTTTCAATAATTATTATGAGTGACTTTAGTACCTTTCATATTATGAAGTGTGATGCTTCTTGACACTGAATGATATGAGTTTACTTATTAGTCCTTACAATAATTATGACTTAAGAAAATCGTAGCTCCAATTTATGTTGTTTAATATTATGACTTCCGATAATATGACAAAGAAAAATTATGACAGAAAACGTTATGGTCTTGAAAATTCGGAACAAAAATTTTATGGGAGTCATTATAGACCCACCTAAGAGGCAAGTCTTGGAGCATAAAACGAAACAGAGACGGTAAAAGGCCTAATCTTCTGTAAAAAACATCAAGCATGGTGTCGAAACACGCATAACATTATTCGTATCCGTCATCCGCATCCAACGTGTTCCCGCAACCTTAACTAGGTCGTTGCTCCATGTTGTTGGCGGCAAAAGTACTCGAAATAAAGTTAAAATGGTTACGTCTTAGACAAGATAACATCGCTGAGAAGACAATACGTGGCTTCTACCAACAAGTGTAGCTGTCCTGTGTGGTCATGGTCATTCGTTTTGTTCCTTGAAGATCGTAGATGTAACATACTAAGGGTCTCCCCAAACCTATCGATGCGGAATCGACTTCAGCCGATCGGAAAAACCTTTATGTCAACGAAATAAGAGCGAAAAAGACGTCGATCGGCTCGGCTACGCGGCCCGAATGTAGCCGAGCTGGTCGATGTCTTTTGAAATTCCCACGGGGTAGAGAGCTAGCCAATTTTATAATATTTCCATGAAAATGAAGCCCGGTGTAAAGATATTTTTTTCTGTAAGGCAGTTTTCGTTGAAATCTATAACACCCGTTTCACTCCTAACCCTTTGAAAGTGACATATTGTTTAAAAGAAATTAGTGCATATGACGCCTCCCGTTGGTTTAATGACCTAAATATGTCGACGCTATCGGATAACAAAATACATGTGTGCGTAAACCTTCGGGTATGTGTGTGTGTGGGCGTGTGTGTGTGAGCAACAAGATCATTAATCATCCTGTTTGCCACCACTTGTTCGTAGCACTTGTCTCCTTTATCGGTATAATGATTAAAAAAGCTACCATTGGACCGAAGATAGCAGAATCGACAAATCGAATAATAAAGAAAAATATGGAGGAAATATTCACTGCAGTATTCTTAATTATAAAAAATTGTTGACCCGTAACTTATTACTTTGTAACTAAATTAACTTTTTTACTTTGCTCGGTACTCCGTAAACAAAACAAGAACAAAAGTAACAAGCAAAGTGAGTGACAAGGTGAAAATATATAGTTTTTTGCAAGTGACGTTGACTCATTTCTATGTATTATGTACTTACTATTATTGCATGGTAATTTCCATGGCATAAATTTTTAACTGTATATTAGATATTTAAATGCTTCTATTATAATTTGTAATTTAATTATTTAATTTAATTTTAAATGAATTTTTTTTACTTGGGTGGGTAATTTGATGAATTGTTTTGTCCTTATTCTTATTGTTTTTTTTTTTGTTATTTTGTTTGGTATCGATACTCTACGCTTAGCATGCAACAATATTGTAAGATCTACCCGCTTTTTTAGACTTAAGACATTGCAACACCCTTCGTGGGTAGCATGTACGATACTATATAAATGTACCCTACCATCCTAATTTTACCTACTAGATGTATGTATGCAATAAATTTTATTTTATATGTAGTAGGTGGTAGCTTATAGTTCTTTAATGATTTGCTTCGTGCTAACATTATTGAGCAATGTTTGATGTATTTTTTTTAAATAAAAACTTTTTAAAAAATCGGACATTTAATTTTTATGATTGGTAAGTCTCGAATATACAATGCGTTCTATTTCTGAGCTACGTCTGATTTAAATCTGAACGCAAAATATTCGAGTAAATCCGACGTCCTAAAAAGATCAGAGCTAGAACGACGAGCCCTAAAATATCGAGACGTATTTACCCTAAATATTTTACGAAACACTCGGAACCCAGCCACAAAGAAAACGCAAATGTGTTTAGCGGAGGCTGGATGTGATAAGTCACGCAGGCCACAAAGGGTCCATTGAGAGGGAACTTTTTGACATATTGCCCGAAGCTGGGGTAGATATCGGTTTGGTTTTCGCCGAAACCGGTTCATTTAATCGCCGAAGAATTATAATTAATGTTATAATTGTAAATGATGATAGGATCCAGGCAATTATTGGACTTCGAAATTTTTTTAATTGGGCTGAAATTCTGATGGTTAGGTAGTAATTGTAGAATTAGGCTATCCTTCCATTATGCAGTCAATAGCAAATTTTGCAAATGATTGAAACCCGACAATAGTGGAAACACAAATTTTGAGTAGAGACATTAAGAAGTAGTATAAATAGTATAATATGTATGTATCAAATAAGCTTACTTAATTTTAAAACAAAGGACCTATTTAAGTAGGGAGAACAAAGTTGGACCACTTTAAATGGTAGTTAACCGCACAAAATGCTTAAGAACGTTTATACCTGCTGAGCTGATAACGTTGCATTTTTGTTAGTTTTTCTCGATTATTCCATAAAAATTGAATGAAAATTAAAAATGTGGTGTAAGTATACGAATTGTTCTAATATATAAGCTAATGTGTCTACTGCAATAATTATTCGTGATAGACTTTTATTTTATCACGAATAATTATTGCAGTAGACAAATTAACTTATATAAGAACAATTCGTAAGTATACACCACATTTTTAATTTTCATTCAATTTTTATGGAATAATCGAGAAAAACGAACAAAAATGCAGGTAAACGCTCTTAATAGAAAAAAGTTTCGTTAGTGCCACGAAAAGTTAATTAATGTTGTTAATTTTTGTCTCATAACGCAAAACAATTGTACTAATTTTAACTAACGACGTTAAAGTGTCCAACTTTCTGACCTCCACCTATTTACGACAGTAATATGAACTCAAATTACAATCTAAATAACACTGTGATTAAATGAATCTGTAGCATTGTGAAGTTATGGAAAAACAAAACATATGGATTTTAAAAAGTCGGTGAACCGTTTTCGGATAAATGAAATTCGAGTAAAGAAGTTTCTAAACATTGATTGGTTAGCGATGTCTGTTACTCAATCACGAAATAAACAAGTTAGCTATGAAGTATCTTTTTTTTGTACTTATTTTTTCAACTTCATTTTTTTATTACTTTTACGGTCATCCCGTGAAATCATATATTTCGTACTAAATACAAACTGAAATATAGATGCACAGAAAAAACCCCAGAAAAAAGACCAATGCTGGGAATCGAACCCAGGTCCTCAGCATTCCGTGCCGCGTGCCATACCCCTACACCACCACTGGTCTAGAGATTAGACACGAATCTTTCCTATACATCATACATTTCAATCTGCTAAATCATCACCTTATGCAGTGACAAGCGCACATCTATGTTACACCCTCATCGAGAGATTTTAACACTCCTTCGGAACTAACCGCTCACCTGGACAAGAGATGGCGCTACTGTGCAACTTTAAACAAGTTAGCTATGAAGTATCTTTTTTTTGTACTTATTTTTTCAACTTCATTTTTTTATTACTCATCCCGTCATCCCGGTCATCCCGTGAAATCATATATTTCGTACTAAATACAAACTGAAATATAGATGCACAGAAAAAACCCCAGAAAAAAGACCAATGCTGGGAATCGAACCCAGGTCCTCAGCATTCCGTGCCGCGTGCCATACCCCTACACCACCACTGGTCTAGAGATTAGACACGAATCTTTCCTATACATCATACATTTCAATCTGCTAAATCATCACCTTATGCAGTGACAAGCGCACATCTATGTTACACCCTCATCGAGAGATTTTAACACTCCTTCGGAACTAACCGCTCACCTGGACAAGAGATGGCGCTACTGTGCAACTTTAAACAAGTTAGCTATGAAGTATCTTTTTTTTGTACTTATTTTTTCAACTTCATTTTTTTATTACTTTTACGGTCATCCCGTGAAATCATATATTTCGTACTAAATACAAACTGAAATATAGATGCACAGAAAAAACCCCAGAAAAAATGAATGTATAGGAAAGATTCGTGTCTAATCTCTAGACCAGTGGTGGTGTAGGGGTATGGCACGCGGCACGGAATGCTGAGGACCTGGGTTCGATTCCCAGCATTGGTCTTTTTTCTGGGGTTTTTTCTGTGCATCTATATTTCAGTTTGTATTTAGTACGAAATATATGATTTCACGGGATGACCGTAAAAGTAATAAAAAAATGAAGTTGAAAAAATAAGTACAAAAAAAAAGATACTTCATAGCTAACTTGTTTAAAGTTGCACAGTAGCGCCATCTCTTGTCCAGGTGAGCGGTTAGTTCCGAAGGAGTGTTAAAATCTCTCGATGAGGGTGTAACATAGATGTGCGCTTGTCACTGCATAAGGTGATGATTTAGCAGATTGAAATGTATGATGTATAGGAAAGATTCGTGTCTAATCTCTAGACCAGTGGTGGTGTAGGGGTATGGCACGCGGCACGGAATGCTGAGGACCTGGGTTCGATTCCCAGCATTGGTCTTTTTTCTGGGGGTTTTTTCTGTGCATCTATATTTCAGTTTGTATTTAGTACGAAATATATGATTTCACGGGATGACCGTAAAAGTAATAAAAAAATGAAGTTGAAAAAATAAGTACAAAAAAAAGATACTTCATAGCTAACTTGTTTAAAGTTGCACAGTAGCGCCATCTCTTGTCCAGGTGAGCGGTTAGTTCCGAAGGAGTGTTAAAATCTCTCGATGAGGGTGTAACATAGATGTGCGCTTGTCACTGCATAAGGTGATGATTTAGCAGATTGAAATGTATGATGTATAGGAAAGATTCGTGTCTAATCTCTAGACCAGTGGTGGTGTAGGGGTATGGCACGCGGCACGGAATGCTGAGGACCTGGGTTCGATTCCCAGCATTGGTCTTTTTTCTGGGGTTTTTTCTGTGCATCTATATTTCAGTTTGTATTTAGTACGAAATATACGAAATAAACAGTTGAACAGATGGGTGGAATTTGGCGCATATGTAGTTTATAATCTGAATGAATATATAGGATTCCAGCAGAATAACGACTTACTTAACAAATGCTGGTTTAAAAGTGCCTATAGTAATAAAAATAAAATATACCTACATAAAAATAAATATCACGGGACAATTAACCCAAATTAGTCCCAAAGTAAGCTAAGCATAGCTTGTGTTACGGGTACTAGGCAACGGATAAACATACTTATATAGATATATATATATACCCACCCAAGACCCGAGAACAAACATTCGTATTTTTAATACAAATATCTGCCCCGACACGGGAATCGAACCCGGGACCTCAAGCTTCGTAGTCAGGTTCTCTAACCATTAGGCCATCTGGTCTGGTGCTAAAACAATTTCCCGTCTCCAAATTTAGAGGTAGCGTTCCCAGAGGTAAATAACATTAAATCCTGACCTAGGATCGCTAAACAAATAATGTGATAAAGTTAATGGCTACCAAATGTGTTTGCTTGGAAAGTCGTCTTGTAACTAAAGTCACTTAAACAAAATGCTTTTTAACTAAGTAAATTAGTTTTAACAAACTTTACAAAAGGTGTAGGTTCTCAAACCATCGGTTTGGTCCATTTGTTTGTAAGTCTGTCGCTATCTTTGCCACATGTGACTTGTTTTCAATGTTTTCTTTGCTTGGATAGTATAAGTCTCAGATGGCAGTCATACATTGTCTTCGATTGGTTATCAGTTCAAGCACACTTTTAAATAAAAAAGATTACGGATCGGTCCTGTCCTGAACATGTTGGGCATGAGGTATCTTGAACATGTTAGAGAGACTACAAATGCGTGAGTGACTTGTGTATTAATCGTATGTACAAGAAACGGGTGATCTTACTTGTAAGTTCAATTCAAAAAGTCATTTGACTTCTAAGTATTTTCCTTGAATGAACGAAATCAGAACAGAATTGTTTAATCAGAAGAATTAATTTTAAGAAAATACAAATGATTCGGTAAATTTGTAAAGGCCACCCGCGACTCGAGCCTAGATTCGTAACCGGCCTTTTGATCATTTGCTCCATTAAAATTAATTAACAAAAGCCCAAACGGAAACTGTAATTATGTTTTTAGAGTCATCTAGCTTGGAAATTCTGTTATTTTAGTTAGGCGTCGGGTGTACTGAGGCGTGGACCCCGTTCAAAGGCACTGAAAATTTGGATGTCGAGTTTCATTTCTTTTTAGGGTTTTGAATCTCAAACGGAAAAAACGAAACCCATGAAGGATTACTAGTGTTCGTTATCCTAGACTATCCATTTGTCTGGATTCTGTCTGAGTCCGTCTTTCCCCACAGTTTTCTCAGGAATAAAAAACTTTAAAAAATGTATTTTCGTACAGAAAGCATCATTATCAAAGCCACATACATACACACATATTACATAATATTATGGTACTTTTATCGTTCATAACACAAGTAAAGGAAAAATCCACAAATTATTTATAACTTCATTCGTAATCAGGTAAAAAGTGTTTCACTTCATGACCGCTTTAGCCTAGTTGGTAGTGACCCTGCCTACGAAGCAAGAGGTCCTGGGTTCAAATCCCGGTAAGGGCATTTATTTGTGTGATGAGCACGAATATTTGTTCCTGAGTTATGGATGTTTTCTATGTATTTAAGTATTTATTTATCTATATAAGTATGTTTATCGTCGTCTAGGTACCCATAGCACAAGCTTTGCTTAGTTTGGGACTAGGTCGATTTGTGTAAGATTGTCCCCTAATATTTATTTATTTTATTTATTTATCTTTATAGTTTTTGCCTGATTTTGTTTTAAACATTATTTAGTTAAAATTTTAGTTTTTATAAGCTTTAAGGTGAAGCAAAACATCACGAGGAAACTTACACTCACCTGACAAACTTTCAATGGTGTGTGTGAAGTTCCCAATTCGCACTGGGCCCGCGTGGGAACTACGGCCTAAGCCCTCTCCCTCTCATTCTGAGTGGGCCTGTGCCCTGCAGTGGAAACTACATACATAGGCAGGAATAATGATGTATTTAAATTTTCACGTTTAGTTACACGGAACCTTTAGTGAGCCAATCCGATTCGTATTTGGCCGGCTTTTTATTAAGGCATTTTCCTGTCTACCGCAAGTGAGCTCTTGAGTCTTGACTGAAGCTAAAAAGCGCCTCTTTGGGTCTATACAGCTCTTGAACTATACTCGGGCTCATACTAGGTCCTATAGATTGGATCGTTTTTGTAGGGCTTTAGAAGCCCCTTCAAAAAAGTAAAAGAGATATCATTCACGTAACAATGGGGTGGTCACGAACAGACGCGTGGGGCAATTTAAAAGCTGAAACCTCATCAATTTCCATAAATTGAAGTTTGGACGATGATAGATCTGTAAAAGTTGGCATTTTAGGGTTCTCTAGGGAAATATCCGGTGTTTCTGCATCGATTTTAGTGTGTATGGGAAATTATTACTATCATTATTCACAAAAGGAATAGAAATTTCCGCTAGCCAAATAGGTATCTTTATATATTATGTGCATCATCATCCCAGACCAAATATAAATGTCCACTCCAGGGCACAGGCCTCCTCCCAGAATGACATATATGTGTATATACTCAATACTTTATTGCACATAATAAATAGTTTTATTTATTTACTAGCTTTTGCCCGCGACTCCGTCCGCGTGGAATAAGGAATTTGGGCAGCTTATTTTTTTATCCAATTTGCTTTTTCATCAATTATGGCTCTCCTTAGATCCTTCCGGAAGAAGTGAAACTTCATAATAAATCAACCCGCTCCCAATCCGCCCCAACCCGCTCTCAACCCGCCCCCAACCCGCTCCCAACCCGCTCTCAACTCGCCCCCCTCCCGCCCCCAACCCGCTCTCAACCCGCCCCCAGCCCGCCCCCAACCCGCTCCCGACCCGCAACTAACACGCCCCAACCCACTCCCAACCCGCCCCCAACCCGCCCCCAACCCGCTACCAACCCGCTCCAAACCCGCTCCCTACTCGCCCCCCCACCCGCTTCCAACCCGCCCCTAACCCACTCTCAAGCCGCCCCCAACCCGCTCTCAACCCGCCCCCCACCGCTCCCAACCCGCCCTATCTAACTGCGCTATCTAACACTGAAAGAATTTTCCAAATCGGAGCAGTAGTTCCCGAGATATAGACGTTTTACTTCCAAAACCCCCGATTTGGAAACATTCTTCCGCTCCGCTCCGCTCCTATTGGTGTTAGCGTGATGATATATAGCCTATAGCCTTCCTCGATAAATGTGCTATCTAACACTGAAAGAATTATTCAAATCGGAGCAGTAGTTCCTGAGATTAGCGCGTTAAAACAAAAAACCTGTTCGATAAATTCTTAAAATAGACGTATCTTTCTTATTTGTGAACCGATTCAAATGAAACAAACATTAAATGTTAATCCAAGAAAATACCAACATATCAGTGAAAACCGCATCCTTCTAGGTTAAGCCGTTTTTGAGATTAGCGCGCACAAACGCACAGACAAACAGACAAACAGACAATAATTCTAATAATCATTGTTTTGGGTTCTATTGTGCTAATAAATAGCCCTAGTGACAGTTTTTTTCTCAAATATCTTCAATGTACAGACACCGACTTGTTACAGATTTATTATATGTATAGAAGATTTATTTATTCAATTACAACCATAGTATTAAATCTGGTTTTACAGGTTTCTGGTGGTTTTACAGGTGGTATGACTTAAACTGGGAGATCACATCTATACATATAATAAATCTGTAACAAGTCGGTGTCTGTACATTGAAGATATTTGAGAAAAACTGACACTAGGGCTATTTATTAGCGCAATAGAACCCAAAACAATGATTTTTAGAATTATTGTTTGTTTGTCTGTTTGTCTGTGCGTTTGTGCGCGCTAATCTCAGAAACGGCTTAACCTAGAAGGATGCGGTTTTCACTGATATGTTGGTATTTTCTTGGATTAACATTTAGTGTTTGTTTCATTTGAATCGGTTCACAAATAAGAAAGATACGTTTATTTTAAGAATTTATCGAACTGTTTTTATAGAGTTGTTATTATGAACGCGCTAATCTCAGGAACTACTGCCCCGATTTGAAAAATTCTTTCAGTGTTAGATAGCCCATTTCTCGAGGAAGGCTATAGGCTATATATCATCACGCTAACACCAATAGGAGCGGAGCGGAGCGGAAGAATGTTTCCAAATTGGGGGTTTTTGAAGTGAAACTTATATATCTCGGGAACTACTGATACGATTTGAAAAATTCTTTCAGTGTCAGATAGCCCAGTTAGATAGGGCGGGTTGGGAGCAGGTGGGGGGGCGAGTTGGGAGCGGGTTGGGGGCGGTTTGCGAGCGGGTTGGGGGCGGGTTGGGAGCGGGTGGGGGGCGGGTTGGGAGCGGGATGGGGCGGGTTGGGAGTGAGTTGGTGGCGGTTTATGAGCGGGTTGGGGGCGGGTTAAGAGCGAGTTGGGGGCGGGTTGGGGGCGGGTTGGGAGTGGGTTGGGGGCGGGTTGGAGGCGGGGTGAGAGCGAGTTGGGGCGGGTTGGGAGCGGGTTGGGGCGGGTTGGGGGTTGTTTGGGGTCGGATTGGGAGCGGGTGAAATTTTAGTGGTTGTTTTCCCGAAACGAGGTGATTTAGTATCGATTGTACAATCGATTTATAATTACTATTTTGACTAGAGTCAAAAATCCAATTGTGAAAAACGAAAGTCGAAAATGACCGCAAACCAATAGTAACGCTTCGTTGGTACCTAACCTATCGTACGATCGTACGCTACTTGTACCAACGAAGCGTTACTATTGATTTGCGGTCATTTTCGACTTTCGTTTTTGACAATTGGATTTTTGACTCTAGTCAAAATAGTAATTATAAATCGATTTTACAATCGAAACTACATCACCTCGTTTCGGGAAAACAACCACTAAAATTTCACGGTGTATAAGAGGGGCAAACGAGCAGACGGGTCCCCTGGTGGAGAGCGATCACCGTCGCACATAGACACCCGCAACACGAGGGGAATCACAGGTGCGTTGCCGACCCTTGACATCCCCAGATCGGCGCCGTTCTCAAAATATATGTGAGACGTGGCATTGAGAAGCATATTGTGTTTCAAAAAAAGATTCATTATATTTCACTGGTGAGTACCATAATCTAGTAAGATCTAGAAAACACAAAACATGGGCGCATTAGTAGTTGGATAGGCGAAATGTATCGTATTTCTCTAATTATTTTCTGTGTTATTAACGTATTACTGAGACCAATTTTTTATGTTACCAACATTTTAATGTAGTCCCAGCAAAGCTGTAAACTCGGTGTAGCATCGCAATTAGAGTCCCTTTTATAGCTACCGTACCGTACATAATACGGAGTAAATAGTACCTATAGTCTGCGTCATATTAAAATGAAGAATATGTTTTATGGAAACTAAGCTTTGAAAAAAAAAATGGGGGCCTTGGTTGTTATATTATAATATAAATTACATAATACAAAAGATATACATACAAATGCTACAATACATTGATCGGTGTTTGAAGTGGTGTCGGTGTTCAATTTTTAATCAAAATCTTTTACATGGATATACAGTCAAACTACTTACTTACTATGACAAAGTAGCCATACTCGACTCGAATCACACTTTAGATTTTACGACGAACTCACAGTAAGGAAATTAAATCTTGCATTCAGCGTAAACACACTCAAAAATTCGAACTGGAAGCGTGAAGAAGCTTTTGGTAGTTTAAGTATTCGCGTCTGGACCCCAAAGGAATAGAGTTTCTATAACAAACAGCGCAAATAAGTAAGTCTGACCTAAACGTATACAAGCATTGTAGGCGACGCATGTACATTCAAGTGTAAAAAAATGAATGCCTGCTCATAAATTTAATATGTCCCATAGCTCTTATGCTATCGAATTACGAGTAAGGTATCGGTACGTAATTATGAGAGGATTAAATCGATACATAGGTACATAATTTTGAATTTGACCGTACAATGTTTATTAAAAAGTTTCCATACCTACTCTGTCTACTAACTGGCCGTCAATAAAATTAGAAAACAAGCGCGGGAAGGAGACAAAAGAATACCGTGTATCCTGTTCAGTTATAGTCCTCGTCCGCGTTGTGAAAGTTTGTATAATTGGATGTGTGGATGTTTGTTACTCTTTCACACTAAAACGTTTTGACGGATGCTGATGAAATTTGGCGCACTGATAGTTTATAACCTGGATTAACATATAGGATACTTTGTATCCTGGTAAATTGCATTTTCCCGTGTAATAGAAATTAACATATTCTTAGCAGGCAGAGTCGCGGGCAACATCCCAAAGGTCAGTTTATAGTCTACATCAGCGGTCGACAACGATCGAACTTCGGACCGCGGAAGGTCGAACCTCAGGCCGCCAAATATTGTTAAATATATCTTATCATATCAATGAGGCAGCCCTATGTCCAGCAGTGGACGTCCTACGGCTGTATTTAATCATAAGTAAGTACTTTTTTCTGGACCTTGATAAAAAAATCAACAGTATCCGGACCCCACTTAAAACTACTTGCCGACCCCTGGGCCCAATTGCATAACAAAGTACAACTAATATTACAAGCGGAACTCTCGCTTCACTTATATTAATTAGAAAGGTAGTTCCGCTTGTAATATAAGTTGTACTTTGCAATTGGGCCTGGTCTATAGGCATATATATAGAACGTCAATCCTTAAATCCTGATTGAATAATAGTAGGCTCTACAGCCAAGTGCTGTCGCTACAAAGTCTCTCGCTAGGTCAATTTATACTTTAGGCTTTGTCAACTAGACGCGGCGTCAGCTTCTTGGCGGGATGTTAAACGTTCAGGTACTATCGGAGAGGGCTCGAGAACTGATGACTAAGGCCGACCATTGAAGCCTCATTTAAATATGGGGGTGCTTAACCCTGTGAAAGTAACTGGTCGTTGAACCTTGTCTTGAGGCTTAAAGTCTTTGAGGTTTTTAAATTGGGGTAGTAAAGCCATGCACACTTCAAGGGAGAACATGAAATAAATTGTTGGGGCGAATATTATGTATAAAAAGGCAAATGTTTTCGAGTTTTGGATGTTTAACATGTATTTTAAATATGTATATATCTATTATGTTGCAAGATTAGGTTACTTTGGGATTGGTTCAATTGATGTCAATTGCCCTATAATCTTTAATGTTACGTTACGACTGTACCTATTATATACTTATACCTACTTACAAACGTCACAGGACTTGGGCTTAAAAAGGTATGATCAACAACTTCAATTGTTGAGCGACTTGCCACTCTTAGAGTTTAGAAATACTAAATACTCTTAGAAATCAGGATATACGAGTATATAAGCGGCTAAAGCGGCAAGTTACTCAACAATTACAGCTGTTGACAAAAGCAAAAATAGAACCCTTATAGGATCACGTGTGGCTGTTTGTCAGTCCGTCTGTTAGGTACAACCGGTTTGCTCCGAAAGTACTAAACCGATTGAATTGCAATTTGGCGCACATACTTTCAAGAATTTTCATGTCTACAACATTACATTTCAAAACCGATGCCATTTTCGTAATAAACGTCCCAAAAAACCTTAAAAACTACACCCATGTTGATATTTAGACATTTCAACCCCTTCGCACCTCATCATGGGAGATGGTATTTCACGTCCGCCACGTTGGATTATAAAATCGTTGTTGTTTCATAAACCATAGAAACACTACCCATGTTGATTTCAGACTTTGTCACCCCTTTCCCCCTTTTAGGGGTTGAATCCTCGAAAAACCTGAAACACATGTTTAGGAGTACTTCAGTGAAATTTCGAATAAAATAGTCGTACTAATCTTGTTTCCCCATACAAACTTTGGATCCCCATTCCCATGTCACCCCCTTAAAGAGTGAATTTTGAAACATTATAAGGAACTTTATAAGGAACCTACGTGCCAAATTTTGAATCTCTAGGCCCAGCGGTTTGGGCTGTGCGTTGATATGTCAGTCAGTCAGTCAGTTTCTTCTTTTATATATTTAGATATCTGTCTGGGTGTTACAGGTCGCATTTCTCAGGGCCGGTAGTATACGGACTGCATTCTAACTGCAAGGTGCCAAACTGCCGACTGCTCATACATTTTCCATTGCAGTTGGCTAAACTAATAATAAAATAAATAATAAATATTAGGGGACAATCTTACACAAATCGACCTAGTCCCAAACTAAGCAAAGCTTGTACTATGGGTACTAGACGACGATAAACATACTTATATAGATAAATAAATACTTAAATACATAGAAAACATCCATAACTCAGGAACAAATATTCGTGCTCATCACACAAATAAATGCCCTTACCGGGATTTGAACCCAGGACCTCTTGCTTCGTAGGCAGGGTCACTACCAACTAGGCTAAAGCGGTCGTTAAAACTGCACGGCTATGTATAATGTATGGGCAATCGGCAGTCGAAGTTACGTTGCAGTTAGAATGCAGTCCATCTGCAACGGCCCATAACCTATTATCGTGAAAATTTGTGAGCATGATCGATAATTAATGGATTTTGTGCCTATGTCAATTTATTTTTTGGATTTTTTTGGGTCGAGAACGTAAAAAAGTGCACAGCTACCCCTCGAGCCACTAGTGTATTGTTATGATTCATCAGCCCGTCTCCATCGATTATCTTTAAAGCAAAAGTTATAAACTAGATTTCCCTCGTTACAACAAAAGAAAACTCGGTACGGCAAACTTTCCTTCGCGCTTTAACGACTTCCGTTCAACTTCGAGAGCATCTTTTTTTTGTTACGATCCTAAGGCAAAGAAAAAAAATGCTTGGCAGCCACTTTATGTAGGAATTTGTAGTGTCTACAGTAGGTAATAAAGATACTAGCCTGGAAGCAAAAGACTAAATGGGTCAGGCCGTTGGATGTAGTAATAATTAACCTTTTTCACCTTGCTCTTCTGCTGATACACGTGTGCGACAGCTATGTCTGAGCGACACATATGAAATAATATACTAATCATGTAAATCGTACAAATAACACATAAATTACTAACGACTTTAGCATTTTAGTATTTACTAGTAGTTATTATACCCGTAGCTTCACTACCTATTTGCTGTTTTATTTTCTTTCATACCTACTTATAATAATAATAATAATAATAATAATAGCCTTTTATTCCTAAACATAGGGCTACAAGAGATCCCTAAGTTCGGTGTGCCTTTTGGCATAGGCCTTCTCCAATTCCTTCCAATGGGTCCTGTCCCTTGCTACTCTCAACCAGAACGGTCCCGCTGTCTGTTTCAAGTCATCTTCCCATCTCCTAACTTGACGACCCCTACCTCTTTTGCCGTCTCTTGGTTGCCAGAGGGTGACTTGCTTGCTCCATTTGTTAATGGGGTGGCGTAGCATATGTCCAGCCCATCTCCATTTTTGGACGTCTATCCGAGTAAGAATGTCTGTGAGTTTTGTTCTTGTTCTTATGTCTGCGTTCCTGACTCTGTCTTTGATTTTTAACCCTAGCATGCTTCTTGCCATGGCACGTTGACATTTTGCTAGCCTTTCCCTGTGGTGAAGTGTTATTGACCAAGTTTCACAGCCATAAGTAAGAACTGGTAGAATACAGGTCTCGAATGTTTTCTTTTTTATGTGATTGCCTAGATCCTTGCTTTTCACTATTTCCTTCAATGACCAGTATTTTCTCCAACCTTGGGCTATTCGCCTGTTTATTTCCTTTGTCATTTCATCTGAAAGGGATATTATCTGCCCTAAGTAAATATATTCTTTGACATATTCGATCCTGCTGCCATCTACCAAAACGTCTATTTCTCTTGAGTTTGTCATCAATTTTGTTTTACTGGCATTGATTTCAAGACCAACTTCTCTACTTATATTCGCTAGGCTCTGCATCATTTGTTCTATTGCTGCTGGATTCTCTTCAAGAAGCATCAGATCATCGGCAAATCTTAGGTGGTTTAAGCGAGCTCCATTAATGTTCAGGCCTAAGTGGTCCCAATTTACCTGACCAAAGATATGCTCGAGTACGGCGTTAAATAACGTAGGGGAGAGAGGATCTCCTTGGCGTACGCCCTTTTTGATAGGAAATGATTCTCCTGTTGATTCTAGTTTAATACTGGCCTTGCTAGATTTGTATATACTCTTAAGTAATTCTATATATTTACTCTGGACCCCTTGTTGTTCAAGGCTCCGCCATATGTATTGGTGCTTGAGGCTGTCGAATGCCTTTGAGTAATCTATAAACGCTAAGTAAATTTGTTTATTGTATTCGTTAAACTTCTGTAACAACTGTTTTATTGTGTGAATGTGATCTAATGTGCTGAAGTCCTTTCTAAATCCTGCCTGCTCTACGGGTTGGCTTTCGTTTAGTGTTAATGATATTCTTTCCAGGATCACTTTAGCAAATACTTTATATATGTTTGATATTAGAGAAATTGGCCTATAGTTCCCAATCTCGTCTCTAGGGCCTTTTTTATGTAGTAGAATTATGTGACACTCGGTGCATTCTTCTGGAATTTGCCTTGTTTGTAAGATTTAATTGAAAAGTTTTGCCAGCACAATACTGATTTCCTCTAAGGTTCCCTTGAGCATTTCATTAGGTATCTTGTCCGGCCACATAAATTACTAACGACTTTAGCATTTTAGTATTTACTAGTAGTTATTATACCCGTAGCTTCACTACCTATTTGCTGTTTTATTTTCTTTCATACCTACTTAAACTTTTGTTATAAATTTTTAGGTAGATACCCTAGTGCATTAAAAATTGTGCTTCGTTTATCAGAGTATATGGCAGGTCAAACTAATAAAAAGGTTATATCTCAAACTATTCATGATCTTCCCAGCCTATATACGTCCCACTGCTGGACACAGGCATCCTCTCAGAATGAGAGGGCCCTGTTCATTGGGATAAGGTCCGACTAAATTTTAACCCGGTTTTCAAATATTTTCAAAGTACATGTGTTAATGCTTAGCTAAGTATAATTTTCTATGTAACAATCTGGTGTGTTAAACAGTTAAAAAAGGTAACATGTGCTTGCAAAGTGTTAAATTAAAGTATTCAGAAAATGACGAACCAATACGTTCTGCGACTGTACATTGCCGTCGATGATAGATTGCTTATAGACCCATGACAGCGTAGCCCCGCAGTGTAGCACTCTCATATTATTTCCACCGTCTAACTGAGGCTTTAGTCATCACGTTGGTACACCCGTGTGGCATTCGGCACGTGGATAGTGAGTGACATAGTTACGGTCTCGGGAACGGTTATTGAATTTCTCGTAAGTCAGTAATGCAGTTTCGTGATAGCGAGGGCATCACAGCTATGCTAAACTGTGAGTATATGTATGTTTAATATAGAATTTGGTTTAGTTTAGTTTGTTTATTCACTTAATAAATTATTACGTTATAATTTACAAGTTTTTTTTTATTATGAGAGGGAGGAAAACGAGCAAGCGGGTCATCTGATGGAAAATGATCACCACCGCCCATAAATATCAGCAACTCAAAAAAAGTCACTGATCTGTCGCCGGCCTTTAAAAAAGGAGAGGGAATAGGGTTGGGGGAGTATGACGTAGTGTGCTTAAAATAAAAATTCTTTTTTTAGGGCTATGTACCTCAAAAGAAAAATACGGAACCCTTATAGGATCACTTTGTTGTCCGTTCGTCCGTCTGTCTGTCGAGACTCTTCATCTCGGGAATGCGTGGAGGTGTCAAGTTGAAATTAAAACCATATACTCAGGTCTACATTCCCTTGAAGCTGTGAAAAAATCAAACTTTTAAGTAAACGTAAAAAAGGTACGGCCGTTTATGCCGCAAAAAACACTCTCAAGGGAAGTAAAATTTATAGGGTATTTTCCGTTGACTTAGAACTATGAAATTTGGAAAGTAATACTCCAAGTAAAGGGAAAAATCTGAAAGCTATACATTTGTAATTTTGTAAGGGGGTCACAAAATAACAATATAAAATTTTACTTAAAAGAAGGGCTCTGCTAACACTGGATTATAATAATACGGCTGTATACGGCTTATATTGACACGACACACCTACAAATTAGTACGGAGCGCTCGGTGCGAGAATCCGACTCGCACTTGCCTGTTTTTTTTAGATAATATAGGCTTGCGTTTAGCCACAACCACGCCTGATGGAAAGCGAATTCTCAACTAAAATAACAAATAATAAAAACTGGGTTAGTGTTACGTACGGAACCCTCAGTGCGTGAGGCACTTAATCGGTTTCTCTTCTCCAATAGAGCAGTAAAAACGTAATTAGTATTTGTTGTTTTTTTTACTCATTATTTGTGATTTATTTTGACAGTAGGAATCGATTTAGGCCGGGGTCGCACTGGTAAGGCGACTAGCGACGCGACGCGACGGCGACTAAATCAAAGATAGTTCGAAATATGTGAGCGGCTGTAGCGGCCTCAGCGGCGACGGCGACTAAATCAACTATGTTTGATTTCGTCGCCGTCGCGTTGCGTCGCCGGTCGCCTTACCAGTGCGGCCCCGGCCTAAGTTGACTAAAAAAAAATCTACAGACAATTTGAAATGTTGCAAAGAGATTTGAATGCGAACCAAAATTGAACGTATCTTCAAAATGGCGTCAAACAGCCAATAAAGAGACTTATATCAACATTTACTCAAGCAAGATGGTATCACACGCAATCTGTATCAATTGCCTACGTCAGGCTTACGACTGCGATCTAAAACAATAAATGCGTACCAAACCATCCAGCCGTAAAGACCTATGTGCTACAAAAGTACAAATATCTTACGTCCTTTCATATCTAACGTCCTAAGACTTAGCATGGTGTAGATAAACCTTCATTCGCTGAGATTTAGGCAAAGCGGATGGAAATTAATGGAAGCGCTTTCGCTCGCTTCCTTACGATGTCTCGCGTAAAGGTAACTTTGATTTGTTACAACGCAACACGCTATAAAGGTTAGTCCTTACGCACGGCACATTACGCAAGGATAACAAGTCCTAATGATCGAGGACGAAGGTTACCATTCGTATTTTCGTTCAGAGTAAATTATGGAAGAAAATTCGAACATATACTTTGGATCGCTCATTTCGACACTGGAACCGTCAATAGAGATAACACTGGCCATTAATTTGACGTGTCTGTCTGAGAATCAAGCAGTTTAAAAAAAAGTTTCTGTTTCTAGAAATAAAAATAGCTGGCACTATTATTTTCAGCCAGTGCGGCATGAAAAGTTTTGAAGAACATGCTGAACATGTGTAATTTATAAATCAAACACGTTTTCTTGACATTTCGTTTTGGCAATAAAACAGCGTCTTATCTATGGCCAGGAATATTATAAGGATAAATCAAGAGGCACTATTCAGCGGCCGATAACGCGTCACTGCGTACTTAAAGGATCCGTCCGGTCAAGCCGAAAATAGCTCAAAATTCCTGACGTCTACAGCCCGTCGCTGAAACGCCCGAGCGGACCTAAAAAGAAAAATACGCCCTAGGTGTCTGCTGATTTTAATTGGTTTGGATCTACACAGATGGGTTTCGGATGCTGTGAAACGGCTTTTGGATTGAAAAAGTGTTAGATTAAAAAGTGATACAAAAGAACGAGTTATTACATTGATGACCTCTGACCTATCAGTCCAAACTTTTAGAAACATTTTTCGGTTTTTCTTGTGAATATGATAAGTGATAAATAATAAATCGGAGGATGACCAGTTGCGTCAATTTTCGTTTTCAAAGACAACTTTCGACACAAATATTCATAATATTGAATTGGCTCCCATTTCCCCATTTATTTGGTTTTGATTAGATTTTTATTTATTTTCACGTCCAACAAAGTAAAAATAAAAAGCGTATGAAATAAAAGCTGTTTCTCATGTGGGTATAAAATTAGCGACTCAAGAGTCCGCAAACTTAGCAGGCGCCCCACATGTTGATGTAGACTTGACCAAAAAAAATATTGGCATTAGACCCTTAGCTTTTGCCATGTCCACAGAAGAGACGCGACCACGCGACCAAAAAAATGTGTATGACCCAAATAAAAGACGCTTATTCCCATTCACAAAAACAAACGAATTTTAAATTCAATGGTCTAAATGGAAACCTTGTTTTTGCCCTTACACAAATTGCAAGTAATTAACTGAATTTTTCAAAGCATTTACGTTTTTAAAACACGTTGAAACGCGACGCGTAAAAAAATGAGCAGCGATTTGGTTTTCGTCGTGTTTTATGCCACATGATAATAGAAACATATTAGCAGTAAAATGAGACTGGTCCCAGTTTTCAGGATCAGCATAAAATTAGGGTGCACATTAAAATGATTGAACAAGGCGTCTTAAAATTAATTCGGAATATTGCGTCACGTGGATAGTTTGACTGTTCACCCTATAAATTTTTTTAGCGGAATTATTCTTTCAAAATGTAGATACGCTCTTGACTTAATAAGTTTTGAACACTTAACAAGCACTTACATAATTTAGGTGCATGGAGGCAGAAGAAACGGCCTCACACATCCTGCTGGAGTGTGCTAGTGTGGCAAGCTACAGGGCACTATACCTTGGGTCACCGAGGTCTCTCCAGGAAGTCGTCGGCAACGTGAAGGGTCTGCTAAGCTTCCTTAAGGAGTTGGGCTGGCACGAATAGTGCCTACAGTCAGTTACGCATAATAGGCGCATATTGACGTCGAGTTGCGGAAATTAGCCCGTTACTACCTAACCTATCCTAAGTTTTGAACATCTGATCTATAGAAACATTAGTCAACCATGATTAAAGAATTACTGAAAAACATTTACAAGAATGTTCAGTGAAATTAACCCCTGAAGATGAAATGTTCTGGATTAAATTTGGGATACTAAGGTTTCAGATTTCACTCAGGACAGGGAGCTATGGAGGACCAGAGAGCAGGCCTTGGCCCAGCAGAGGGACACAATTATAGACTAGTAAAAAAAAATGTTTCAGAGCAAAGGAGGTAACGAATTATCGTAATCAGACAAATGCATGGCCTAAACCAGCTATACTCAAAGTGAGTTTCGCGGAGTCCCGGGGTTCTCCGAAGCTCCTGCGGGAGCTTCGCAAAAGCACTGGCCATAAAAAGTACATTTTAATAATAATAATAATAATAATAATAGTTTAATTCAGACAACGTCCATATTTTGTTACATACATAATTCTCACATCCTATGTTAGTAATTGACACAATAAATACACAGTCATGAAATAATAATAAATATGTTTATTACATTAGAATATGTTGTACACACTTCCCCGCGAGCCCATGTGTACAACATTCCAATGTCTCGACATTGTGCAGGCAGGGTACTCCAACACCAGGCGCAGGAGACTGTTGGAACTGTCCCGTATGCGTCGCATCAAGGAGGCAGTTCTATTGCGTATTATTGCACCGAAGCTATCGGTACCGACCTCAGCGAACATACCTGACGCACTGCAGAAACGTGGCAGTCCCAACAGCATCCTAAAGCCGTTGTTATATTGGACGCGCGATTTTAGGGCCCCGGCAAATATTTAGCTTTCTAATAGGGTTCAGTCGCCAAAAAAGTTTGAGAACCAGTGGCCTAAACTATTTATTTATACAATTTTACAGTTGGAATAAAATCCTCTGATTCAAGGTTATTGGTTGGCTTGCGCACGATTGCGAAAAAATAAAACTGAAATTGGCTATTTTCTTTTATACGTGTGGACGGACGATCAGATTGTAGCCAACTCAATTGGCAAATCTGATTGGCAATTAAATTGTTTCGTGTGAAATGGGTTCAGTTACATAACTTTCGTTTGTGTGCATAGTCGAAGCAGTTGCAAAAAGTTATGTTACTGATAATAATTTTATTATTAGACAATTCAATGGTTGTAGCTGTATATAAATAATGATAGCCTAGCAGTTTGCTCTATGGCCGCTTAAGCAGAGGGTCGTGGGTTCCAAGGTTTTCATGAACTGAAACAATTACTTTGCTCACCCACGACCTTATGATAATTACGTTTATGCAAGAAATGTGTGTTCATGCAGTTCCTTCACCTCCATACTGTACGAGTACACACAAAGCACACAAACGCAACTGTCACCACTATCAAACTACACTGATGCGTTTCGAACTCAACTAGAGCTCATCCTCGGAGTATCGCAATCGTTCACTATGCTGCCAAATGTAGATGTGTTGTTCTAAGGTTTGGAATTTATGAGAGGTTAAGAGATATTACATATGAAACTAGCTGTTGCCCGCGACTCCGTTTGCGAAGAATAGGGGTATAAAAATAACCTACGACTTATTCTCAGACTTACCAAATACAGACAAAATTTTTCATTAAAATCGATCAAGCCTTTTAGGAGAAGTTCGATAAAAACACTGAGATTTTTATATATTAGAGAATGCACGAGTAGATTTACCATGAGCTTTACTGTTAAGAAAAACATCGTGAGAAACTCCGAACATAGCTCGCTCCGTGGCTTTTTGACTTTGAGCTTTCTTATGAAGCTATAAGGTAATATAAGATATTTTATTTAAATTAATTCTTGTCCGGTGCGCCTGCTATTGACAGACAGAAGATTGTTTAGTGACAAGGGATCTTTAAAAGAGCACGACAAAAAGATCACTTTACGATGTGAAGCTGCTATTTCCTGAGAGATTGATCTACGGAAAACGAGTGTTGTGTTGGTGCCAGACAAACTGCAGCATTTCAGTTTATATTTATTCGTTCGAATGCCCGATAGTAGATATTTTTGTCATGATCGGTAGAGAGTTGCCAGCTGTTAAGATGTTTTGAACTAAGTGTTTAACTTAGGGCCACCATATTTTCCTGTAATAAACTAGAAATAATAATGATCAAAATATTTTTCATTACCAGGGCCCATACTTTTCATGCCGATGACATCAATTTGACGTCACGCTGCATCCTGATCCCAACATAGTTTTATTGTAATTATTAATCATTAGTCGTCAATCATTTTAATTATGTACAAATGACTTCAAAAGTAATCTATTCACACGTGGAATAATAAATACATAGGTACTTGATACGTGAAACGTAAATTAAACTATTTGTTTTGTTTTTATACATATTAAATGGTATTGTTACCACATTTCAATAATTACTTAGAAAATAGAATTCCTCTCTAACTTGAACTACGCCATCCTTCTTGCATTAATTCCTACGCAGAAAAAAATCAGAGTCATCTTCGTGTTCATACGTAATGCAATATTCATAAAAATACTTTTGTTTTGCAATCGTATTTTTGTTTTTTGTGTCGCACATTTGGTTAATTGTTAATGATTGATGATTAATGATTGATTATCTCAACTACTCAAATTGCAATCATCCTGTACGCGGCGTAACGACATCGGCATCAAATGTACGGGCTCTGATTCATTACCCATGTAAATTTTGTTTTTCACATATTATGTGTTTTCATTCCAGTACAATTTAAAAAATCCCATGAGATTTAAGAAAGTAAAATTCCTAATGGACCACGCGTGGGGTGCCGCTGCTAAAGGATAGTTTATAAAGATAAAATTAAGTGCACTATACACTGTAATATCGATTCTGCAGTCTTCCATCCGTACTAAAAGTAGATTCACAGCGATCACCGGATTCCGAAGTTTATTTCCACAATAGACTTTAAATATGAGTCCATACGATAATATATCGTCTGACCTTGCAGGTGAAAAGAACGCGGTTAGAAAACGTTTCCCCCGCATATAAAGGAAGGCCGAGCCCGAGAATGTATTGCCAGGAAATGGGAAAACTCGGGCAAAAGTATTTACGAGGCAAGGAATTAAAGGTTGGGAATATGAGAGGTACCTGCTGGTCATTATTAAGGAGGCAATAAATCGTGATCGTGACATTCAACGGACAGGATATTATCGAAGTAATCGATTGGACTATGACTAATTCCAAACATGTTTTTAAAGACCGATTTTTTGAAGTCTTTTTTGTTTAACCTTGACTTAATCCTGGGCTAAAGTTCGATGAAAAATACGCAGAGTTACCCAAATGCCTTTTTTACGACCTTTTTATGCCAGCAACGAGCTCTAAGTCTAATCACAAATTTATAACTTTGCAAACTACACGCATTTTTAAAATTCCAAAGTGAGTTAACAAATTTTAAAGTAAACATGTGTATGTTAATTTGATTTGGATTTTAGCTTCGTGTTTATAATTCTCTACGTGAATTTGTGTTGGCAGTTACAGCAATTGCATTACAAGGAGCCTCGAGAGGTAGGTCGGGCGTCGTTTATTTGCCGAGCGAAGTTTGCCGCGGCTCGCCGCCATCTAGGTTTACCGACTTGTGATTGTTACAAACTTGATTCACACACGCTAAAACAAAATCCTCGATTCAACGCTTTGTTTGTCTTTGAAGTAGGTATAACGGTGCTCATTGTTCCAACTTCCCGTTAGGATTTCCCGCTGAACAACAAAGGGAGAAGTCTAATTAAAATTGAAATTTGTTATATAAATGTAAACGTCACTGTCCTGTAAGGCAGAGGCCCTGAAAAGCGCCTTTGTCGGGTCTCGAAACGCAATAAACAATGAGAAAACGAGCCTAGTTTCCGAGTGCTTCTATTATTGGACGCTGATAACATTGTTTATTTGCGAACGTAGTGCAGTGAATTTTGTTTTGTGACCGAAACGGACCGTTACGAATTCCCAAATCTACATTACAGTTGAAATTTCGAGTGGCATTGTGTAATTGTTAATCTGTGCCGCGTTCTGTTTTCGTGGATTCATCTAAAAGCGCGGGCTCCGTCGGAATACAGATTCAATGGTTCGCGAGAGACACAAAGGAGTTTTGTTCAGGTTCATTAATTAACTTCAAGATTTGACGTGTTCTTGTTTGATTCGGGTTTCAAGAGCGCAACAAACAACGTCAGGCACAAAGTGGTTTAACGATCAAACCGCTAAGTGTCTACCGGGACGCATCTACACAATCCATAGACTTTGTTGTTTATAAGGACATTAGAGGATTATGTGTTTCGCTCTACTTTGTACTGTTATGGCGTTAATAAAGTCCCAAAGTGATTAAAATGGATTGCCGTACATTAAACATTTTATGTATCGTTTGTCGTTGCGTCCTAAAGTGTCAATATACATTATACATTGACAGCAATGCGTCCTCGACAAATAAGTAAGTTCAAGTTGACAGACTTATTTAAATTCTCTAGTTTGAAATTTAATTATTGCACTGGTAACAATATTTCTACTCTCAACCGCAACATTTATAATTCGTGAGTCATGTTTCAAATAGTACTTCGTATTCGTAGTACCTATTGTACTCTCCAAAAGATCTTAAAATCACCAAATTGAGTTCAAAAACAGCCCACAAGAAGGCTTTACCCAACCGCAAATTTAGAGGCACTCCTACTGAAGTTAAGTAACAAATGATCACTGAGTTTGACAACAGGGCTCTTCCAAAGTCTCCAAGACACAATGGCTAAAGCTTGGTTGACACCTTCATTACGTCGCTGACGTCTCGCAAATACTCGACGAATTGTGGCAGTGTTGTGAGGACTCCCAGCTCAATGGTTGCGAATTATTGGATTTAAAGTGAATGACTTAGGGGTTGGGACGGCGGTTGTTTCAGTGAAAAAGTAATCTGTAAATCTCGGTAAAGAACTGTTGGAAAAGATAGCAACGGACTTGTAACGGGTATAACTATGGAATGAACTGGGGAACCTTTTTATAGAAAATTTCTTAGAAATATCGCAATGACTGACAAGGAAAAAATTGTTTATTTAGCATTAGTTTAAAGGAGGCAGGTAATAACTTGGATACACTGAAATTGACACAGCCATGGTGGTAAGAGAAGTGTATTATAAAATAATATCGCCGATACAGGAGAGTGAATGAATGTTTATTGGTGGTGCCAACAATGGCTCAGAAATAAAATAGTTCGAGTGTATAATCCATTCTAAGAGCTACATTGAAAATCAACTAGTATTTTAGATGCAAAGTGAGTATGTTTTCATCAACCGTGCATTAAAAAAAGAATGTAACGATAAAGTCAAAGGTTCAGCCCTATTAATGGTTAGTATAGTTCAAACGTTTTCAAGAAATACTTCAAACGTAACAATCTAACGTACCGCACCCGTTTTCTAGAAAAAAAGAATAAAATGGATTGGATAAATAAGAATTGCAAATGGGAATGGTGGCAGCGAGACAAAGACAAAAACGTCATAGCCTGCCGAATAGAGATCAATCGAATAAAGGAAAGCAATTGGAGACTAGGATACATGTAAATGTAGAGGCAAATTAAACTTTATTTTATATAACGTAGGAAGGCAAAAAAGTAAGTGGGTCACCAGATCGTAAGAACCCGCAAAACTAGGCAATGACCCGCAATAGTGAGATGCATAGCTAGAGTTAAGTTGGAATACCTTGTGTGAGAATTTTTACTGGCTTTTCTACCCTCTACGCCTTAATACTCTTTTGCTTCTTTTGCTCCAATGGCCTAACTGTTCGTGACATTTGTCTAACTACGATAAGAATGAACTTATTTGCCAGAATTCGGCACATAAGAAGACACATGCATGCATGAAGACAGACGCATCATAGGACACACACACCAATTGACCCTTAGCCCTAAAGTAAGCAAAGCTTGTGTTATGGGTACAAGACAACGGATAAACATACTTAAATAGATATTAAACATCCAAGACTCGAGCACGAACACTCGTATTTTTCACACAAATATCTGCCCCGACTGGGAATCGAACCCGGGACCTCAAGCTTCATAGTCACCTGACCTGAGCCTAGGTTCTCTAACCACTAGGCCATCCGGTTGTCATAAAGAATACAATAATACTTAAAATAGTAGGACAACCTCACATGATCGTAGATGTTAAAACTAGTTGACTACGGACGGAACCCTAAAAAAGAAAAAAAAAAGAAAAATTTTAGTGCCTAAAGGCTCAAAGACGACCTCAGCGTGTTGCTACGGCCAGCTGCAGCGCTGGTTTTTACACCTCTCATCTTTTCTTCGATATTTTTTTTAAATATAGCTCCATCGATATTGTCGATGATTCTATCAATGTCAAGGTTGACAAAGACACAATCGGCTGGCCGCTGTTCGGTAGCTTCGGTGTACAGCAGGGGCGTAGCTACCGCCGTATCAGCCGTATCAATGATACGGGACCCCCGGGCTACAGAGGCCCCTAACGTGTGTAAGCAAAATTTTGTAAAATGTTATCCACAATATCAGTTTCTCATGCTTCCCGGGAAAACCCCAAACTAATTTTGAAACAGGGCCTCTCCAAGGCACGCTACGCCACTGGTATGCAGCACTGTGACGAGAACCTAAAGTATCTCATCCCTTCAGTATTATTTAAATCAATGGCAAGAAAGTATTGACGAACACTCACTAGCAATTTGTTTAAGCGCCGTCACAGCTGATCTGATCGTGTTCAGCGTCCGACGTCTCAAGTTATTCTTCGCCGAAAAGTTCTCCATATCAATGTTCACCGACATTTAGATGTTATACACGTTAGTACTATTTGTTCTGGAAGCCGAGAATACACTGCGAGTAAACTGCATGCTAACGTTCCGGTGTGGAAATCAGTTATTACGATAACTTATTCACACATCATAAGGAACAGTAACGAGCATGGAGCTGCCTTGACGCTTTTACTATGAATTATGAATTTGGCTAAAATTATATTTATGTTATTAATATAAATTGAATTATTTTTAGGTTAGTTTTTTTTTATTATTATTTATTTCAATTGTACCTATTTATCTGTGTCTTGTGTTGTTGTAAATAAATTATGTCACACGTGTGTTTGAACAATTGAATACCTACTTACTTAATTTTCTCTTCCGCGAAGAGTCGTGCATAAATCCAAGCAAAAGTCGTTTTTTAACCCCCGACACAAAAAGAGGGGTGGTATATATAAGTTTGTTCCGCTATATATTATGTGTGTGTGTGTCTCTCTCTCTGTCTATCTGTCTGTGTCTTTCTGTGGCATCATAGCTCTTAAACGGGTGAACCGATTTGAATGCGGTTTTTTTTATTTAAAACCAAGCAGGTTTCTTGGTGATGGTTCTTAGATGTGTCATCAAAATTGGTTCAGCCGTTTTAAAGTTATCAGTTCTTTTGGTAGCTGCGGACGGGATCTTAGACGCGCTTTTATCTTATTTTCAGACATAAATATGTGTAACCAAATTTGCATGGGGGGTTTAAAAAATTAAATTTATAGTTATTGTCGGTTAAAAATTTATAATTTTTGTTAACCATGGAAGAAAAAAAACACTTTTTTTTAATAGCGTTGTTTAAAACAAAAAGGCCACTGACTGTAATAAATCAAGTGCCAATATACATTTTTCGATCACGAGCCTATGGGGACTCGGTTTATTTGAAATTAATTCATGACGCCGCAAGCCTACATTAAAGCTGAATGTAAAATGACCGCATTTTGTTCGATGCTCTCAGATTCTCACGCCTCTTTCATACCAGCCTATATACGTCCCACTGCAGGGCACAGGCCTCCTCTCAGAATCTCCACTGCGGATTGGAAACTTCACACACACCATTGAATTTCTTCGCAGGTCTATGCAGGTTTCCTCACGATGTTTTCCTTCACCGTAAAGCTCATAGTAAATTTCAAATGTAATTTCGCACATAAATTCTGAAAAACTCGGAGGTGCGAGCCGGGATTTGAACCCACGAACCTCTTGAGAGTCCATAGGTCAAACCGCTTATACGCCTATTTCAGTTGTGCTTAATCTACGTTGTATGGTCCAGTTCTTAGATCAGAAAGAAATAACATGGCTGATTGTTACATTGACTTGTAAGTGACAATACTTTTTAATACTATAGGCGGGCTTGTACGGATCAGAGTTAATTATATAACGTGTCTCTACTCTCTGGACACAGATCGAAAACCTGAGTATTCCTTAGAGTATTAGATTAGAAAGAGAGAGTTGAGTTATTAGATAAGATAAAAAACAATGTAATACCATACCCCATAAACAAATAAACAATAAGTAGGAACATACTGTATCAGTTGTTCGCAATGAGTTTTGCGGTTCAGCGGCTGATCAAGTTGAAATACTCTTTAATTACCATTTATCTCTACATACTGGTTGTTCCAAAGTATTAAATCTTAAATCAGTAATTTCTCAGTTAACACAATGGCGTTTGGTGTGAACTTTGTTCATAGCTTAGAAATACCCTAATCAACACGTCCTATTCGTCTATATCCAGAGGGTAGGGACACATTGTATAACTCCGAGCTAACTGCTAACCTAGGGATTAGTAATGTCAAAATGTATGGAACTGTCACCTCTCTGACTCTTTATTGTCCACCACACAGAAATCAACACAGAAAAACAGGTACATGGAAAAAAAATATAAGGTAAGCAATAGGCGGAACCCAGAACTAACGATTTTTTTTAACATAAGAGTGTGCAAGCAGCCCTAAGACGACAATAGACATTGAACCTTAGGGGTACTAAAGAAATATTGCGTTTGAATATACTAAGTGCTTTAAACTTAAAATACGAATTTGACTGGGTTGCCAGTTTTTACAAGCTTTTATTTAACATCACTCGACAATTGACGCGAGCGAAGCGTCTCCGATTGAGCCTGCTATTTCCAGCTATCTTTTTTTTAACAGGTCGTATTTCTCATGGATGGGATGAATTTAAAGTTACAAAGAAAATTTATTATTCGGTTATAAGATACATGTAGGTTGGATAAAAATGGCAGTATAATCAGCAAAAAAGCTTGCGGTATATATATTTTTTTGGATGCACTTCAGGTTGCCTTATGTGACAAAGATATAACAACTATTGTGAGTTAGCGTTTTTTTCTTGCTTAATTCGTTTCTTGGCCTGAATTATACCACTATCAGGCATTCGTGACTCAAAAACTAAACAACAAATAGTTATAATATTCAAAGTAATTAATTTTCAAAAATCATCAAACTGGGTGTGACGTAATTTGTATTATAACTTGTATGTAACCCCTTAAAAAAAACAAAAGTTACTAATAAGTCGACTCCACTGGTCGGCGGATCACCTGACGATGACGGATAAGGTGTTCGCGATGAGCGTTCGCGCGAGAGATAAACACTTCTGATACTATTTCCAGCCAGGTTCATTAACAAGCCGCTTTTGTTCCATTAGGTATTACAAACAAATGTTATCACGAATCAGCAAATGAGAGTTTACTGACAAGTGGAATATCGCTAGACGGCGTATCGTTAGGTGCGTTTGACTTTAGGCACAGTCTTGCTTGTGAATGGTTCAATTACTTTTGAATAGACATAGGAATTTAGGGTACAGCCCGCGACGTGCACGCCGCGATATCGCCTCGCTTGTATGGTCCCCTTAGTAATGACAAAAGTTTTCTTTGGGTGCATAGAAAATCTTGCAGAAAAAAATGTGCGAAATTCTGCAATGTTTCCGAGAATTGGAAAACTTTTCAATATTTCAGTGCGTTTTTGATAAAGCGTCGATTTCACAACTTAAACCCAGTTTATACCTGCAAGAAAAAATGTTAAAATTGCGATACAATGCGAAGTGAACGAGTTCGATTGCATATTTATGACGCTACTAGTTTTACCACGAGAAACATTTAGAGTTTGGCCTGAAAAAAAAAATTACGCCAACATTTTTAAAGCATTACGCCACCTATTGATTGCGGACGAAGCTAACGCGCAGTCTTGATAGCCCAGGTACCTACATTCTTGGGCAACGCCATCCTATGCCTTTTTAAAAGCTTTTTATTAACTAGCAATGTATGTAAGTATGTATGGTACGGCTCAAATCTTGGAATACAAATTTGACCCACTTCCAGTGGTTGGATTCACTTGAAATTTGGTATACTTATGTAGGTTGGATGACAATGCAAGTAAAGTCAACAAAAAGTACAGGCAGCAAAAAAGCTTGCATCGAAAATGAAATTTTTAACAAAAACTTATTAAATTAAATATGTTATCCCACGGAAACGCATTATCGCGTTATTAAGAATTCTATGTGTCAATCTAGGTTATCGTTGATATGTACGCTAAGTGTCATCCAAATCCGTTCAGCCGTTATTGCGTGATTGACTAACAAAAATCTGAACATCTTCACAAACTGTCTCATTTATGATAATAGTAGGACATTCTATGATTTCAATCACATCAGCACCAATACTGTTAGTACTAATTTAAATAATTTAGCATAGTTCAATATCGAGAACACGGCGAACATTTTAATATTTGCTATTACACTACACCAGCAGCGATTCATGCAAATGTGTGTTAATTTAATTCAATTTGAGACTCCCAAACTAACGGCTCAATGTTTTAAGGACAAAACATTTAACATGTAAATGGGCCATAAAACGTACAGCCACATTGTATACGGAATAGGGAGTAACCTTGGTTCTGGTTTGGAATTTGGAAAGCAGTAACATAAGCTAGACATTATGGTGCTGAGGGTGTACTGTGCTCAATAGAGGGGGAGATGAGCAGATATGTGTACTTATAACTGATTTATCATCATCATCATTTCAGCCGAAAGATGCCCACAGCTGAACTTAGGCCTCCCCCAAGGTTCGCCAAACAGATCGGTCCTGAGCCATCCGCATCCAACGCGTTCGCGCAACCTTAACCCGGTCGTCGCCATCTGTTGGAGGCCTACCTACACTGCGTCTTCCGGTACGTAGATGCCACTCGAGAACCTTTTGACCCCATCGGTCATCAGTTCTACGAGTGATGTGCCCTGCCCACTGCCACTTGAGTCTGGCGATTCTACGAGCTATGTCGGTGACTTTAGTTCTTGCGCGGATTTCATCATTCCTAATAAGATCTCGCAGAGAAAATCCGAGCATAGCCCTCTCCTCTAAGTGACCTTAACCTTTAACTGATTAAATAAATCCAAATTGTATACTTCTATATAAGTGTCTGTTACCTCTTTACGCTTCATTCACCCGACTTAGATTATAGGTATGGAGATAGGTTCAGACCCTGGAAAGGACTTAAGGTAAACGTCCCTGTGCTCGACACTCCCAATACATGGCACCTTTAATCTTATGTCATAGTAAGAGAGGTGACAGATAATTGTTTTTACACTATCGCCTTTCTTCCTATTCGCGATTCTGCACAATAGTATGGATAGCACACAACCGCAATTGATCACATTCGTTACTACGGTTGTGAGGAATCCATATTGTGCAGAATCGCGAATAGGAAAAAACATTAACGGCATAAACGTAGAATAATCCGAACGTTTTTATTCCGGAAGATTGTAAAGTTCCCGCTGGATAGCGATAAACAAATTGTTTGCAGACGGAGTTGCGGGCAACAGCTATATAATAAATAATAATAATATTAGCATTTAGAAACGAAGAGAAATGTGTATGTGAAGTTCAGGCAGTGTAAAATACCGCCTAAGGCAAGCACACGCACACAGAGATAATACCAATCAAATGCCACATTAGCAGGTCATCACACATGTCAATAACTCCCGTTGCGGCCGCCGCGTTCGCTCGGTGACAGCGGCGAATAATAAATTTGTCAATTGGAGATTAGATCGTTTTATCCCTATGATGAATGTTTCACGATAAAATTGGCAGATTAATGCGGTTTTGCGAGCCCCGGCGTGAGTTCAATAATTAGTAAATTGCGTTGAAAACTGGTGGAAAAGCGATCATTATATTAGTTTAATTACCGGGATATGATAATTAGTTTGTATGGTTTTGTTTAATTTAAGTTGATTAATGCTGTAGATATTTTTGAAGTTAGTACGGCATAGGTTTTATTGTATAACGTGCTCTATAATCACAATCACTTTCACCGTTTCTTTTTGTCAAACGGTACAGATGAGGGTGAAAAGAGACGATGAATGCGATTGCTACTCCCTCGTGTTAGACAATACGGTATTAGGTTTTATTAAGATTTTAAAATTAAAGTTTTAGTACAAAGTAAAGTATTAAGTATTTAAAGAACAAAAAGGAGTTCCTGTTTTCTAGATCCTTTTTCGTCTCTTGATTTTACCTGCAACTTTGTCTCCGTAAAATTCGGTTGTCGCTATTTTACGGGATTTTGTATAGCTATTACCCAGGTTATAAAGATTATCAGTTTGTCAAATTTTAGAGCCATTTTAGAGTGTTGACTGCTGAGTAACCCATTTATAAACATACAAACTATTACATCAATAATATTAACACAAATGTATGTGGGAAAGGGAACATGAAGAGATATGAACGAGACAGATGATGTATGAATTAATGGATGAATCAAATGCTCGTATAAGACTTGAATTATGACTTGACGTTTCAAGATGGCAACGTGAAAAATATTGACATAAATAATTTATATGTCAAAACAGTATTCCACGATATTTTTGACTTTACTTGGGTACCTATTAGTTTCTTTTGTAACGAATGCAACTGTCTTCAACGGAGTACCACTATCGACTGCATTGATCATTGGCGTCGTGTAATGATCTTGTTAATGAAAGATAAGCTGAGATAGATACATTGCTTGATGATTGATTGGATCATTTGAGTCAGAAGACGTTAAGAAGATGCTTACCAGTGCAAAACTAGTAGGTTTCGTATCAAATTAAATAAAGATTGAAAAGAATAATGGACAAAATACATAATGGTCTATTGCTCTATACTTCCCGATTTTGTTCACAGAACAGCTTCTATATAATGGTTATTTGATATAATTAATTTTTCTCTGAAATTTTCAGCTTTAGAGAATTGTTATAAAATAAACCTTAACTAACCTAAATAAAATCGTCTAGTTAGTAGTGTTTACTTTTAATCAATGACCACTATATATTTTTTTTTTACCTATGTATGTTGACATACACCTACACTAACAATAAGACAAAGAGAACGACGCGAGAAAAATATGCGAGCCGTCTGGTTAAAAAGCCACAGATTAATTTCCACTACCTACTCGTCTGTAATGATAATGAATCGGCGCTGCAGTTGGTTACACTTCAAAAGTACCAAATAAAACTGTTCTACAGCTACACTGCTCAGTGGTAGAAAAAACGAATAACTTGGCCTTCCTTTTCTTTGTAGGTATTATTACTAGCCTATTCTGTCCCACTGCTGAGCAAAGGCCTCCCCCCAACATTTCCACTGCTCTCTGTCCGCTGCATACGAGGACCAATCCTCCGTGAAGAAGTCCAGTTCATCTCGCCATCGCCGTCTGGGTCTGCCAGGTCGCCTTTTCGCGTTTTTGGGTTTCCACTCGGTGGTTATCTTGGCCCACAACTCGTCTGGCATGCGGCAGACATGGCCAGCCCAGTCCCACTTCAGCTTAGACGCCGTTCGACCTGCATCAGTGATCTGAGTCATGGAGCGCAGGTCGGTGTTCCGGATCCGATCCATTAATTTAATACCTAGCATGCTGCGCTCTATGGCCCGCTGGCAAACCCCGATTTTGGACTTCAGAGCTTCCGTCAAAGACCAAGTTTGAGCACCGTAGGTGAGAACTGGTAATACGCACATGTCCATGAGTTTCTTTTTTAAAACACTTTCCTGGGTGAAGCACTTCTTTACTGCTGTGCTCTTCACGCTATATATTGCTACATTGCTACATCTGGCTCGGTCTTCAATATCGGGTGGAAGCTGAGAGTGCGGAGAGAAGGCACGGGATAACCCCACGGTAGAAGCACGGAGTGAGTGTGATCTGTCAGGTTTGAAAGGAGCCCTCCTGTAAGTCCAGCTTTAATCTCTCAGCAAACCTTGATACAGTAGTTTTTTCAAATAAGTTAGGAAGCAACAATTTATTCAAACCACGCGAACTGTTAACGCGACCCTGTTTCTCTTCTGTCTTGGGAGTCTGACCTTATATTTTAGCTAAACCATGTAAGAACCAGTGTTTAACCTCACCTTCACTGATATTAAACGACTTTCACTACAGAAGAGTATTTTTTTATTTGTCTCAGTCTCACACCGACAAACATCAACTCCAAGTTCTGCAATACCACTTTTTAATTGTCCTAGAGAAGAAATAAGTTACAATGAGTTTCTTTGTAGGTACTTACTTAAATTACTACATATTCAGACTTAAGGCTTAAAATTTCTTGAAAAATGTCTGAAGACGCGTGAAATTCTTATTAAACATTTTGGCAAGTCGTTTCATCGAAACACATAACTTAAACTTGAATAAACAACTTTATAACGTTAACAACAAGGTTGTCATTCATAAATCCCAGTGAAATACATATATTGCGACATACAACTTTTAATTACGACTGAAAGACAAAACACGATCAAAAGTCCGGAAATACCGCGGATGCAGACGTTGAAGCCTTAAGGCATTGGAATAAAGTTACTAATTGTTCACTTCGCGAAATTTATATTGTTTCATGCTGGAGACACTAAAATTTGGCTCATGAAAATTAAAACTTTGTTCTTTTATTTAATTAAGTTATTAACTTTGGCGATTGTTAACACATACAAAATTCAAACAAAGCGTACCTCATTTATTCACATCTAACTGGCGGCAGTTTTAGGTAGTACAAAAGTAGGCAGCAATGGTAAATTATATCAAATATCACTTGTTTAAAAATACTTTTTCAAAGCTATTTGTAAATTATTGGCTATATATTTGTCCGGAAATACATATATTATTCATGAAACAGAGAAACTATGTAAATTAAAAATTGAGCCTACTACAAAAAGCATGAAAATACCTTTACTACTAATCTGTTTGAAACCAGTGACTCAGCACGAGCCTAGTAATCGGTGAACATACATAAAAAATACATACAGTCGAACATAGAACCTCCTCCTTTTTTGAAGTCGGTTAAATAGATTAAAAGCCAAAAACGAGAAGAAGGAAAGAAAATATTAAGTCATGGCATTACAAGCGTTAGAACCAAAACCTCGTACTCGTACATGAAGGGTTAGTGCCTCTGTACAAAGTTTTAAAAATAGTTAAGCAAAAAAAAATATAGGTTGAGTTTAAAAAACACTGAAAAAACAGGTTTCGTGCATGACGACCCCTTTAATTTTTAACTTTATTTTATTAGTACCCAATACATAATCGGTGAATATTTCAAGTGTCTAACTATTACGGTTCAAGAGATAGAGCCCTGTGACAGACGGACGGACAGACAGACAGCGGAGTCTCAGTAATAGGGTCCCGTTGACACCCTTTGGGTACGGAACTCTTAAACGAAACATAGGAACAGATTTCTACAGAATGATTCCAACTCACTCAGTATAATACGGATTTAACAGCCGGCGCTGGTTTCCCGTTGGGGGGACCACGTATGCCATCATATTATACCTATACCAACCTGATAATATAAACACTGCTAAATGTTCTGGAAGGTTATCACCGATTGAAAAAGGGTGGGACACTTGACTAGATACATGATCGATTACACTCGCTACCGTGGAGATATTTATATCGTTATTGCAAAAATAAAACAAATTTGAACCGATAAATCCGAACACAACTTCATTTTTGAGCATTCTAAAATAAGTTTGGTTAAAAGGCCGCATCAAGCTTTTTGTACTTGAACGTTTTTGTACAGCGCCCTCAATTCTTGTTTAAAGTTGAAATATTATCCCACGAGAACTGATTACCGGGATATTAAGCATCCCATGTCTCAATCTAGATTATTTTCAATCTGTACGCCAAGTTTCATCAAAATCCGTTCAACCGTTATTGCGTTATTTGCAAACAGACATTAAACCATCCGAATTTCTAAAAATCATCACAAACTTTTTCATTATTATATTAGAAGGTATGATAGGATAGAATTCTTAGCAAACGTACACATTCAGTTATACATAAATTACCGATTATTTGATGTAAGTGCTATTGGACACGAACATCATAACGACCGCTTTAGCCTAGTTGGTAGTGACCCTGCCTACGAAGCAAGAGGTCCAGGGTTCAAATCCCGGTAAGGGCATTTATTTGTGTGATGAGCACGAATATTTGTTCCTGAGTTATGGATGTTTTCTATGTATTTAAGTATTTATTTATCTATATAAGTATGTTTATCCGTTGCTTAGTACCCATAACACAAGCTTTGCTAAGCTTACTTTGGGACTAGGTCAATAGGGATGTTTCCTAGGTAAAAATATCATAATTCTTATTAGTCCGTATTTTACATTATCAAAAAATATTAGACACGTAATTTTTCTTTTGACAATTAAACAAAAAATGACGAAGATATGGCGCGTTGAAGTTCCGCGTGACGAGGCGTGACGTCACTTGTTCCTAAAACGCTCATACAAAGTGTAGGAACAAGTGACGTCACGCGAAACTTCAACAACAAGACAAAATAAAAAATACGTGTCCAATATTTTTTGATAATCTAAAAGACTGACTAGTTAGGAAAGTAGCCTATTGGTGTGAATTATCCCGTGATATATATATATATATATATTTTTTATATATATCATCAACCCGATAAACAAAATGTCAGCCATACAATAAACCCAGAAAGTAGCACTCCATAATAATGACACTTTACATTCAAATTTTATGTTCAAAGTGCGATGAGAAAGGCAGTATAAATCCGAAAACGCTTACGAAGTAACGGCTACAAGATGCACGTTATAATAAATAAAATGGAATTAAATTTACGCAGCCGACGTAAAAATGATTTAATGGAGCATTACGCTTCACAAATTAAAATATATAGTGGGCATAATAAATTAACACGTTTTTGCTGTTGGCCTTTTCAATTTGAAGCTGTAAAAGAAAGGCGATATTCGTTAAAGACCGTTGAAGAAGTACTTAATTGATGAATGACCCTGAATTTGTTGCAGTTTTGGAAAAGAAAGCTTTATTTTTTGCTGTGTTTTGTTAAAGTGATTCGTGCAAATGGTGAGAATCTGGGCAGAAATATAGAATGTGAAAAGATTTAAGATTATTTTGGGTTACCTACATCTTGTTTAATAAGCTAAGCCATCTGTAAATTGACTTGATACACATCGTAAGATTTGCTTATGATAAAAGAGAACATGATATGTAGATTTTCAGTCCAAATTGTTAGAGTTATTTACTAGTGAATAAAATAAGGCTAAATAATAAATAATAAATGGGGTTAAATAATATAATTCCTAAGGAGAAAATAAGAACAACCGTTTAGTTTGGGTTTGACATAAGAAGTCACATTTTTTAATAATTTAATTTTAAAATTAAACATAGACATTAAAAGAACATAAAACTTAGTAAAAAAGGTTCAATATTGAACATTCTCCCGGGGCGATAGCAAATACAAACATAAAAACCCCGTAAAAAATAATAATGTAATTTCGTAACCTTAAAGACACAGTAAATAATTAATATTATGTACCTATGACATAACACATAACAAGTAATTAATGATATTTAATTAGGAACAATAATTGAATGAACAAAAGAAAAATAATTGCACATTTCAATACAAGAATAAATTAAATATTTTGTTATATGGTAAAAATCCAATTTGCCTGGACTAAGTTTCCCTAGGCAAAAGTAAAAGTAACTTATTGACAGGTCGGTCGTATTCGCCTGTACCAGTGCGCACCGTAGCGGATCGCACTAAACCGTCCTTAGCGTTTGTGTGCACTCTCACCACTCGCGCCAAGGGCCATGAGCCAGGAGGGGTTAACTCATCCTTAATAATTACTAAGTCATTGATTTCTAAATTTTTTCTTCTGGTGACCCATTTTGGTCTTTGCTGGAGCTCAGAAAGGTACTGTAGCATCCACTGTTTCCAGAATTTGTGTTTAATAACTGATAGCTTTTTCCATACAACAACAGGGTTGCTCCTCCAGGCCTCAAAATTGGGCTCTGGAATATCTAAGATAGAGCTTCCGACTAAGAAATGTGCCGGTGTTAAACACGATAAATCGTTAGGAACGTCAGAGAGAGCACACAAAGGCCTAGAATTAAGAATGCCTTCTATTTGCACGATAATCGTCATAAGTTCCTCGTATGGTAATTTGACGTTAACCAGTTGACGCTTTAATAAGTTCTTGGTTGATTTAATGCCTGACTCATAAATTCCACCCATGTGGCTCGCGAGCGGTACCGTGAACTTCCAAGTGATAGAGTTCAAAGATGCATAATCGATAATCTGGCTATATTGTTTCTCATCTCTAAACATCTTGTAAAGTTGATTTAATTCGTGATGAGTTCCCTTGAAGTTGGTTGCATTGTCTGAGTATATAGTATGACACAAACCTCTTCTGGAGATGAACCGTTTTAAAGCCAATATAAATGAGTTACTAGGCATATCTGAGACTAACTCTAAATGAATACATTTGCTGGATAGACAGATAAACACACATATATATCCTTTAATAAATTTAGCATTGCGTAATCTTTGAATACCTGCACGAAACAGACTCTAATGATTTTTTTTTTAACAAAGAGGGACGTTACCTACATGATTATCTTTCGGTAAAATAATCGGGTGTTTGCGATTGTACTATGTAAAAGCGTTACTCTTATTCGGCCGCCTAGCCTAATAATACCATATATTTCAAACTAAATACAAACTGAAATATAGATGCACAGAAAAAACCCCAGAAAAAAGACCAATGCTGGGAATCGAACCCAGGTCCTCAGCGTTCCGTGCTGCGTGCTTACCCCTACACCATCACTGGTCTAGAAGTTAGCGACGAATCTTTCCCATACATCGTACACTTCAGTCTGTTATAATCACATTAGGCAGTGATAAAGCGCATCTATGTTAATGCCCTCTACCGAGAGACTTCAACACTAGTTCGGAGCTACCCGCTCACCTGGACCAAGAGATGGCGCTACTAGGCCAACTTTTACAAGTTAAGTATGAAGTATCTTTTTCTATTTATTTTTTTATTTCAAAAATGAAGTTGAAGAAAATAAAAAAATAAATAGAAAAAGATACTTCATACTTAACTTGTAATAATACCATATTCATCTAATATTGGGCATAATTTTAACAGTTTGCTATAAGATTTAATAGATTTGTTAGCTTTTAAGACATGAAGTTCGGTAGCAAAACTATACTATTGTATTTTTTTTAATTATAAAATCTCTGTATTGTTGATATAAATCGCTATTTCGCATTAACCTCGATTCTAACGACATAAAGCAGCTGTATGCTTTTTTAAAAGAGTCACCTAGCGTTTGAAGTTTCTCATTCGGTATAGGAAGGTTGACTACAAACCTACCGTCCGCCTTACGCGTGGTAGTCTCACTATAAAGCTTCTCGCAGTACTCGTCCTCTGGGGAGTTTACCTGAGCTGACGGTAGCTCCTCCATCTGCCAGAACTTTGACAGAATATCATTCGGACACTGCGTAATATTCGAACATAACGCTACTTGCGCTACGTCAGAACGAGTAGTAACGCATTCATAAGGGCCAGCTGTCACCCAGCCGAACACTGTCTCGATAAGTCGAGGCATTTTGTTGCCGATCGCAATAATATTGTTAGTTAATAAATCATAAAATAATTCTCCACCAATAAGTAAATCAATTGTTTGTGGTAGGTAAAACAATGGATCCGCTAAATTGCAAGATTTGGGTATCTTCCAGTTCTGTGTATTAATATAAACGTGAGGTAAAGGCACAGTAACGTGGTCCGATACCACACAGTTCAAACTAAAGTTGGACTCATTAAATCTCGAAGCAATATGTAAATGTACGCTATCACTATCCGTCTTAGTCAAGTTGCCGATCCCTTTAAGAGTTATATTGCTTTCGAAACGGGCTAAACCTAGCTTATCCGCTAGCTCTTTAGTAATAATGTTGACTTCGCTACCTGAGTCAAGCAGAGCTCTGGCGGTCAGCCAGCTACCATTAGCAGACCGTACCTTGATAAGCGCTGTAGAGAGTAGGACATTGGAGTGTACCGCGGCGGCGTCACTCGCGAGCGCTGACGAGACCGTGGCTAGCTTACTCTGACCCGCAGTCGCGCTGGCTGCTGCGCCGCTCGTACTACCAGTCGGTAAGTCCGACACGCTTCGCTGGTCCACATGGATGGCAGTATGATGCCTTTTGCTACAAATGCTGCAAGTTTCGGTACATTTATGACCAAATTTATATGGGATAAGGCATCCAAAGCATAGGCGATTCCCTTTGACGTATTCGTTACGCTTAATAGAAGGCATTTCGAGGAAAATCGGACACTTGTGCAACTCATGTGATCCATTACACATACAGTTTGTTAGCTTTGATGACACATAATAAGATGTTCGTGCGTTATGCTGAGTCTGCTGGGGCTTAATAGAGGGTTTGTCATTGAGAATCTCGAACGCAGTAGCCCGGTGACTAAGAAAGTCCATTAAATCTTTTAAATTGGGCAACTCGTTATGCTCTCTATGAAACTCCCAAGCAGCTCGCAAAGAATTGTCTAATTTTTGACAGATAATGTAAATAAGCACTAAGTCCCAATGTTCTACGGGTAAATCTAAAACAGACAAACTATCTAATGATTGCTGTAAGTTGTTTAGGAATATTTTTAAATTGGACCTATTAATCGTTTGGAAGCTAAAAATATTGTTAAGGTAATAGTTCACCACAACCATTTTGTTTTCATATTTATCTTGAAGAATACTCCATGCTTTTATGTAGCTCTCCTCCCCAACAGCTAAAGCAGAGATAAGCCCAGCCGCTTCTTTTTTCAGGGTTGACTTCAGGTAAAACAGCTTCCCTGTATCGCTGAGAGTTAAATTTGTGTCTATCACTGCGATGAATAATTGCTTAAAGTTCGGCCAATTGCGCATTTCGCCATCGAATTTTGGTATCTCTAATTTAGGCAGCCGAAACTATTCACGCGGTGCTGTGATTGCTGTCTCCGTTCGGGGCGAGGGTGACGGAGCTTCTAATAAGTTATATACTAAGGCTTTGGCTAAGAAGTACTTATTCTCGACGTCTTTTCTGTCCCCTTCATGGGCTTGGGTCGATGCCGGGTCGAGACTCTCCACCTCAACCTGAATTAGGTCGTACTGCTCAAATAACTTCTCTAAGTTTTCCATGCGAGCCCTAACTTCGGCAATATTGGTGTGATTCTTTTCATCCGTTACATAATTTATAATTCTTGTAATTCTACCTTTGATAGAGGATCGTCTTGACTTTAATTCTGGCAGACGTATTTCTTCCATTTTTCTCGGGATAAAGGATATTTTCTGCACTGAATAAACTGCACTGATTCAATAATTTTCTAACGAAGGACCAAATGAATAAAATAAGGCTAAATAATAAATAATAACTGGGGTTAAATAATATAATTCCTTAGGAGGAAATAAGAACAACCGTTTAGTTTGGGTTTGACATAAGAAGTAACATTTTTTAATAATTTAATTTTAGAATTAAACATAGACATTAAAAGAACATAAAACTTAGTAAAAAAGGTTCAATATTGAACAACTAGAACGAACGATTGACATTTTCTTATTGTTAGTAGTTGATATTTATATTACAACTATTATTCATCTACCTTTCTCAATAGATAGCTGAGGGATAGAAAGGATCATTGCAGTCAGTTTAAAGTAGCCACTTCGACGAAACGTAACTGTAAAGACCCAATGTTAGACAGGTAACAGATCATCTACATAACACACATTGTGAGATCTTTTTTTTGAGACCATATTTTCCAATCCTCTAACAGTACTTTTACATTGAATATTTTATCTCCTTCAATAATCACAGTAAAAGTTAGCGAAACTTATACCGCTGGCAATAATCTTGGAACGTCTGCCACGGTTTCAAACTTTACGAGTTCGGATCGGGTCAAACGTGACCCCAACAATTGCTTTTTATTGACCGCTTTCCGAACTTGCTACTTCATGATCGTCACTTGAACCTTCTCTACAAACATTAGAATTAAGTACCGTAATAGAAGATTGAATGTTATTTAAAACCATTATCTTTGAAATGTTGAAGATGGCGAAAGTTTTAGTTGAGACTTTATTTAACGAGAGTTTGATTCCTTTGAAGACCCGCTTGTTTATGTCGTAAGACGGTTTTACAGTTTGAAAAGGGTCTTTTAAATAGCATTAAAAGTAACATTACTCTGCTCTCATGTTCAAAAATAAAATGTTTGCATAAGAAAGCGCGGAGAAATCACGCATTCGACAAAGTTTGCGCATTCTCTATATCGTACCTATTATAATGTAATGACATGATTGTTCGTATTTTATCCTCATTACTTTAAAATAAAGTGATCTCATTATTCCACATCAAAATGCTATCCTATTTTAAATATTTAACTGGTTGATTGACAACTATTAATTACGGCAAACTGTGCCGGTATCGGGCCCCGCTACGGAAATTTCATTAATTCCGCAAAGAGTAAAGTTGGTCCGACAAAGTTCGCTAACATTCACGAGCTCCGCCGGAGATGTCCGAAATTGTTTATCAAATTGATCCCAAAACAACCTATTTTGTACAGTTAGTTTCAACCTTCCAGAGCTATTTCGATTAATGCGGAAACTTCTGTAGTTTTTAAGCCATTGCATAGCTTTTATTAACCCTTTGAGAAAATATACGTTACGATATGAAATTTATTTTTCCATAACATTTTTCTCTGCTAAAAAATGAGATTAATATTGCTTGCAGTGCCCAAAATAACAGCAAAAAAAGGTTAAAGCATAACATTGAAAATTTTGCTTTGAGCCTCGGAGCGTGGCTAATGTAATTTATTCTTGCGTAAAAATTGAATCTTATGCGAAGGTCAGAACTGGAATAACCACAGTTCAAAAATGGTTCTTTACTTACTGAAAACAGTCTTTACGGTGACCGTAGTATTTATCCAGAACGTGCGTACTAAAATAACAAAACGTCTCCAAAACGAAATGCTCTCAGGGTAAACGATGTCCGTAAACCGCACTTGCTTTTTCCTTTTATCCCTCTGTTCAGAGTTCTTAGTTCGAATACTAGATCTCTTTTTGGCTTCACTTACTATCGTCACAGTCGTGTTAACAGCAGTATTTGCACTCATCATTTTACTAAATGCCTAATTTATCACATTTTTAAATTTGGCAACTGATTATTTATTGTCCAAACTATTTGTCACCTTTCTGATGTCTGTATGTAAAATTTTAAAAACTTACAATGTCGCGAAAACAACACGGCGTACAAAACAAATTAAACGTATTTTCGTGCACTAACTTCTATTAACTAAAGTCTAGACGGCACTTGGCTATGCTTCAAATATAGCATTTACAACAGAAATAGTTTAATTACTAAACTCAGATCGATGATGATTGAAGTCACAAATCATTACATGGAACTAGACGTGATCAACAAAGACGAAGAACTAAAGTACCTTTTTATCGAACGAAGTAACGATGGTACTTGGTTACATGCCAATACTTTATTAGAATTCTAGTTTAGGACAATCAACGTTTGGCGTAATGCTGTGAGGTAGATTAAACGTATACCCCGGGCCAAATAATTACGACAATATTTATTAGAAGCATGACGTCTTGTGCTGCAAATAATGTTCTCAAGCTTTTATATCAATTCGTTCAATAAATGAATATCGGTTGCGATTGCCATGCCACTCAGTTAAACCCAAATGGATAAACTATTACGCATATATGATTATAATTAGGATGACAATTTGGCAAGGCTTGAATAGACGCAATGTTAGATTATTGCATGCCATGGCTGCCGTAGTACACACAAATTTTCAATCAATGGCATCAGCCCAAACGACGCAAACAATGGTACATTACAACATTCGATTTCCATTGCTTGGCAACAACGAGTTAATCCCAACCAAAGCTAACATTATCATCGATGTACATCGAACGTAGTGTACTCACACGAGTTTATTAGTAGCCAGGATTAACTGTGCTTTCGTGTTTATTGTCAACGGAAACCGGCCATTTTGTTTGTAAACGATTTGCATTACAGACCAATTTCGATGAAACTCTGTCTGATGGGGGGGTATTAAATTCGGCCCCTTTGACGCCTGGTGGAGCGTGGCATTTCGGACGCAATGTTTAGAGAGCCAGTATAATACTCTCAACATTTCATTAAATCGGAGAGATTTTACGTCCGTAGAAGTTTTCACTTTAGACAAGGCCGTTTAAAATGAGTATGATGAGCATGAAATGAGCATGTTTCGGCATATAGGAATGAGCATCCAGATAGATCGAATTTTGCAAAACATTTGTTGGAATCAAATCATTCATTGTTAGATTCAGATTCTTATGAAGTGTTACATTATTGCGGCAAGGGGTTGCGTCTGGATGCTCTGGAATGCATGGAAATAATTAGGTACAACACTATGGGGTCTATTATTAATGAACAGGTAAATTTAGTATCTTCTCCTTTACTGCGGCTTGGGTCGAATTTGAACAGTTAGTATTAATTAAATATGCCTTATAAATAAATAAACAAAAAAATTCAAGGTAGTTTTATAATATGTCAATAAAAGTTAATTTTTGTGGGGTAGTTTGAGAATAACAAAAATAAAGTGGGTACTTGAGAAGTTACAGTGACAAGTTAAAACATTTGTTTTGGTTTGTTAGTTTAACAGTTGGTAGCATAGCATACGGTTGTGGTAACTCTGAAGATGTGCTCTGGTTGAGTTCGAAACGCGTCAGTGTAGCTTGGTGGTGGTGATGGTTGGGTTTATGTGATTTGTGTGTGTTCGTACAGTGTGGAGGTGGAGGAACTGCATGAACGCACATTTCTTGCATAAACGTAACTATTGTAAGGTCGCGGGTGAGCAAAGTAATTGTTTTAGTTCATGAGTATGATGAGTCTAATGTAGAACACCTAATTTGATTTTAATATAATGATGTAAAACTGAATAAGCTGAAGTAGGACTGGGCCGGCCACGTCAGCCAAAAGGATCCGAACAACCTAGACGTGCACCTTACGGTCTAGAAGGACACCGCTCGAAATCGGGATATATTGAGAAAGTGGGGAATAGTACATTACTGCAGCGGCCGCGAACTAGGGGATTGCCGGCCGAGTGTTAACGAGGCCATCTAGAGATACGAGGCCGGCAATCCCTGTTCGTGGCCAAGGCTTGTATAGTGCTTTTCTCAAATAAATCCAAGGAAATGATACGAATGTTCAACTTATATATTCATATTTAATTCAAATTGTTTTTTTCTTGATTCCTGCCAAAATATTTATTTTCCAGCAATTTATTTGTAAGCTGTTCCAGTTAATGTTTTTGACGCAAAATCTTGAGATGATTTATATTTATTAAAAAATTACAACCTTATTAATTGGTTATTTTAATAAATTGTTAACAATAAACGCCAATCCTTATTTATTTTATTAAATCTAGCCAAGTAAGATATTAAAAAGTAAATTCACAAACTAAATTTTTCTTAATTGGCAGTTTGTCATTGATAGTCAATAAAAGAAAATACGACCCACTAAAACAAAAGATAATCTCTTTGCTGGCCTTGGCCAGCAATGTTTGTATGAAATTCCATTATTGTCGTCTAATTTGAAATTGGAACGAATCTTCCTCAACTGCTATACAATGACATACTTCGTGTTCTATTGTCACGACTATAAGGACCACATTTCCTTGGATGTTTGAGAAAAGGCCTTTGTGGGACACTTGTCAAGGCTAATAATAATAATGACGTAAAACTAATACTAGCTGTTACTGGAAAGAATTGGTGGAGTATGGAATATAGTTCCTGGAAAGGTGCTCTGTGTCTTAATTTTGAATGAATAGCATAGCAAAAATATCTATGGTTTATGAGATCTAACTTCCAACATTTGACACATCACAATGCCCATATAACGTAAATGCGGACGGTCTATTGCAATTATAAATCATCATCATGATTTCAGCCGAAAGACGTCCACTGCTGAACATAGGCCTCCCCCAAGGCTCGCCAAATAGATCGGCCCGTGCCAGTTAGAAATATTTAAAATCCCGTAATAATATTAGGGTTTGTCAAGTACTAAAAAACAAATTATCGTTTATCTTGAACATAACTTTACTTATGTTACATTTTTTTAAATCATAGTTATTGAATATTTTCCGATAATAATTTATCACGTAAACAGTTACCACAGTTAAACAGTTAGTATTATGTCTTTTCATTTTAAAAAAGCAGTGTTGTGAAGGAGTGTGTTCGTTCCGTAAGTTGATAAAAATCGATTTGTAATTATAAACGGTACCTACGTTTAAAACTAAAGCAAAATGACAATAAAATTAAATAAAATAGTTCCTTTAAACATGAAACTACCGTGAGACTCACTCATAGTGAAAATAAACGGATCACTCACGTCTTAAAACGAGTTTAACTCGACATGTTTCGGGCTAATCCGTAGCCCTTCCTCTCGGAGTCGCACGTCACGGCGGCTGCCAAACCCGACGACCCCCGGCGACCCGGCGACGTGGACGTGGACTCCGAGAGGAAGGGCTACGGATTAGCCCGAAACATGTCGAGTTAAACTCGTTTTAAGACGTGAGTGATCCGTTTATTTTCACTATAAAATAGTTCCTAAAACAAGTTACATTGAAATGGAATTGATTGTTTGCGGAAATTGCGGAAATGACTGAATGAAAATCCTATGGGAAATTTCCCTATGCCATACACAATTAGTAACACATTTTTGTTTAAGGAGACTGTCATAGATAGATATGTGATAATTGTGCCAAAATCGACTGTAATGAGGTTTTTAAGTTTATAATTTTATCGAGGATAAAATCCTTACAAAAATGTTACTTAAATAAGACCTTGCGAACAAATAACAATAGTTATTTGTGCAACAAGAGAGCAAAGTTGTTTTTTACTGCGAGTGCTGATTTTGAATCACGAGTTAGCGAAGGATTCTATAATTGAATCACGAGCGCTTAGCGAGTGATTCTAAGTTAGAATCCTGAGTGCGCGAGTGATTCAAATACACGAGATGCAAAAAAACTTTGGTCTCGTGTGACACATACAACTTTTCACCTCAGCAGCGAGAACGTAATAAATTATTAAAGTTATATGAACGTCGTCTTTTTGTCTTTGTTGTGGTTTTCAACATTGAGTAAATACTTCATATTATATATATAACAATAGGTACAGTCTCCGAAAAAGTGTTTGCATTGTTTAAAAATATCATAAGCTTTTAAATATTTTTCGCGAGACTTTTCAAGTAAGAAACTTACTCTGCATTATGTATTACTCCATTAATTCGTCTGGTGTTCAATTGTTGACTTCGTCACTGGACTCACTCAATTCACTCATATCATATTCAAAAATGTATTAAATAAGTACTTATTACTATTCTAATAATTTCCAAATTGCCTCTGATCGTGTACCAAACTCATAGATATCGAACTCTGTAGCTAGAGAAACAGAAGAAAATAATTAAAATTTGAATCCCGCTATTTTTTTAAAGATGCGTTCCGATACTACACCCGCTGCGTTCCGATGCTGCATCCGCTGTATTTACCACGATGTTGAAGATTGTTAAAATTATTAATAATTATATAGATACATGTTTAAACTTTGTTTTCAACAACATTTTTACTATTAATTTGATTATATAAAAATATAATCCAATTATTAAAAAAGTACCTACAATAATTTAATTTAAAACCTTAACAGACGAATTACAATTTTAAGGTTAAGAACTTATTATGAGTATCCGAACGTTCAATCATTCGTTTATTTTTAGGTCTACTAGGATAGAATTTGAAATCGAAATTCGAATCGATTTGATCTTATCTCTCGCTCTTTTCGTATCGAAATGAAAGTGACAGATCAAACTGAAGTTCAAATCTTTCGAATTCAGTAAGCAGACCCATCATTGTCTTTGACTTTAAAAAAAAATAATTAAAAAGCTACTTTGTCTCACGCAGTGAGCAAAATCGGATTTTGCTCACTGTTTTTTAGTAGCAAAACCTGCCTGTTTGAGGTGCTGAGGTGAAAAGAAAATTACCGGATCGTGAATATTCACGCCGACAACAACAGTGGATTAAACCGTTTTCATTTCGTTTCTTGTAACCTTTTCACCGCCAACGACACATATAGGTGTCACAAAGTACAGTGTCAAAGTGATCTTGACACAATGACATAAGATTCAAAGCAGGTTTACGTTTTGTCGAGGCGTGGCGTTGAAAGGGTTAAAATACTTTGAGCTGGATTAAGGCTCGCGTAAATAACATTCACAACAGTAAAAATAGGTACAAAATTGTTAATTGGAAATGAAGTGTTCGCTGCTGGCTGCCAGACTCTTCAGAAGAGTATTTCTTCAGGTGCCATAAACGCAGATGTGCGTTCAAATGACTGCCGAATTATGACAGCGGCATTAGGCAAAAGTCACGAAACCGCATATATGCGTTTCTGGCAGTGAATGCGTTAAACAGACGAGAAGATGATTTCAAGAAAGTAGCAGAATAGTTACGCACAGCAAAGGACAGAAGCCAATGGAAAGCCCTGGAGGAGGCCTTTGTCTAAAGACAAACTGTGAAGAGGGGAGACTAACCGAATACTGAAAAGGGAAACATTTTTTTAAGTTAATTTAAGCACTAAAGATATACGTCATTAATTGTACCTATTTAGCTTACGTTTTCTTCGTATTAGTGTCACTATAATTTTAAAACGTAACTGATTCAATAGCATCGACTTATTTTCATAAACCCAGCCCGTATGTCAATACGTCCCGCTCCAGGGCACAGGTCTCCCCAAAGAATGAGAAGTATCGGGTCACGATTCCACGCGGGCAGTGCGGATCGGGAAACAGAAGTGCGAGCCTTGACTGACATGACCTTTTGCTGTAGAGCCTGTAGGTAAAACTACCAGGCTACCATTACTTACCAACTTTACTATATGACTGTTTAATTTTTACCAAAAAATAAAAATAACAAATAAGACTTGGGTAGGTACAACAGTGTCAAAAGGCATGAATCATTTTCTGTAGCATTTGCTTACATTAGCGTTACAAAAGGTAAACAAAGTCAACATTTCACAACAAAGTTCTTATGGTGTTGATACAGAGTAAATTTTTGCCTTATTTTGGAACTCTGTCGGTGTATAGCTATCGTGGATGTCAATTTATCATTGACCACAACTTCGGGAAACTTGTCAAGGGGTGTAATGAAGTTGGCAAATTAAGTTGAGAGTTTTGCGCAGGCTTATGTGTACAACGTCGTAAATGCAATTTTGTAATAAAGTCTTATACCTATGTGCGTTCCGCTGCCAGGCACAGGCCTCCTGTTAGAATAAGAAGGCTTGGGTTGCAGTTTGAATGTTTGTTTATGACGTTGTCACGTTAAACTATCGTCCGTAAACCGACTTTACAGACAACCGGTTTTTGCGAAAGTTTTTTTTTACTATAACGTTACGATTACGACCCAAGAAGAGAAGAGGAGATACTAAGGGGGACGACCTGAACGCTTTTCAGCTCGATTGGCGCGAAGTGCTTTGCTTAAAATGAGGATTCGAAACCACCTGTAAAAACCTTTGTTGAAAATAAATTATTTTGAATTTTTTGAATTGGCAGGTGTATGCCCAGGATAGGGAAGAGTGGCGGAGGAAAGGGTAGGCCTTTGCCCAGCAGTGGGACACATTGGCTATATAAAAAAACGTTATTTACATGTGCATCTGTCTTTATTTCACTACCTTCATTACATCACCAGGCATGTAGTCAACTTTTGTCGTTATCGTGTAAGAAGACGTACCAACAAACAGAGCAACTTCCTCTGTTATGTTTGTTTAAAAGTAATACTCATTTATTATGATAAATGGGTGTAAAAGTACGGGAAAGTTGCGGAGTTAGTTCGTTATTTGTATTGGTGGCTAATATTGTTCTCGTAATTTTGGCACTTTGGGTCTGTATTTGCTTGAATGAATATAACGCAAATAGTTCTTGCTAAAGTGTGGAAAGATCGTCGGCGGATCCGGACGTACCTATGTCTCTTTAGTAAATGGCTTTACATTAATTAATGGCTTTACATTAAGTAATATCTATGTATCTGTTTTTTCTCCAATAAATAAAGTTACTAAAAAATCTTAGTCTTCGTTGGGCAAAAATTCTTTGCTAGTAAAAACAAATAAGTAATATTTAAATTAATAAAAACAACCCTATTTCAACAACCTATTTCTCACTCAACGTATTGGCATCACAATTGCGTGGAATTGCTACCAGTCTTATGGGCACTCTTCCACAGGGACGGGACAGGACTTAGGCGGATTGTACATATACATAGTTAGGATATTTTTAGGTTAGTTTTTATTTTATTTCAATTAGTATTCAATATAGCATATAAGTAAAGAAAAAAACCCTACTTTAAACATGAAACTACCGTGAGACTCACTCATAGTGAAAAAATGACAATAAAAGTGATGATGAAAACGGGGGTAGTTGTGTGTCGCTGTCAGTTGCGTCGAGTAGCCGCGTGACCAGGGCATTAGCACGCAGTGCACGTTTGGCAGTCGCCGTGACGTGTGACTCCGAGAGGAAGAGCTACGGATTAGCCCGAAACATGACGAGTTAAACTCGTTTTAAGACGTGAGTGATCCGTTTATTTTCACTAAAAAAAACCCTAATCATAACTAATATTTTTCGGGTCTTAATCACGAACTATTTAATTCTAAAATTACGTCAATATTTCGACCACTTTGCAGCGGCCGTGGTCACGAATATTAGATATGAGTTAGGATCGCGAAAGTTTAAAATGTTATACCTATAATTATAACCGAGATAAGAATTTAAAGGGAAAAATTTTATGACAAGGAGGGTGTTCCTTTATCGATAAACTCAACTATCGACGATTTTCAATTTTTTTTTTGCTTGCCCCAGCTTTGTTTGGAAGTCTATATTTCTTTGTAGGTACGAGTAAGTATTATTTTGGAAATGATGTTTAAGTTTAAGCGTATATATATGATAGCTGGGTAATGAATTACATTGCACTATAAAAATAACAATTAAGACGAGAATTTATTATTTTGTTTCATTTTAATACTTTGTATGAAATTGTATTTTTCAAACAAATCTTGGAGCGATTACTAAGTGCATGGGAAAAGCATCGATAGTTGACTTTATCGATGTAGGATCACCCTATCTGTCATTCAATTTTGCCCCCTAAAATCCGATGTTTCATTATAATCATGTCTTTCGTTGGTCAAATTTCAACTATGACTAATAAAAAGCTATAATCATAATAGAGGGAGTTACGACCGTATTCCCTGAGATTGGGTCGGCTTAACTACTATTTCACCTTCGCACTTTACGGTTACGGGCGTCTAATGGAACAATGATGGCCGTGGTCAGCCTATGAAGTTATTTTAGTAACTTACGAGTATGATCCGAACTGATCTAAAGCGGTGTTTATACTGTGGGAGTTTTTTTTTACATACAACTGACCCGTGATTGACCACTATCTCACCTGATCAAAAGTGAAGATGAGGCCAAAGGTGTACCTCACTGGTGCAGTAACAGCCTATTCACTCTAGCCTTGAAAAGACCTAGGTTGTATTTATCTGGAAATACAGACGACGGGAGCGCATTCCATTCCTTAGCAGTTCGCAATAGGATGACGCGAAGCGCTTCGTACGGGCCACTGGAATAGTAACCACGTGAGGATGAAGACGCTCCCCCCGCCTGGATGTCCGTTGGTGAAATGGAGTTGGAGGAATTCAATTTAGGAGGGATTTATTTATTTTCGGAGAACCAACAGCTACAAATTACAGTGTAGGTTAAACATGCAATAGTTGTGCCACATTGTAAATTTGGATACAAAACGATAGCAGGTCTCAATTGTAAAAAAAAAAAATTGGTAAATAGCAGTCTCTACCTAGTACCTAAACCTAAGCACGCTCAATCAAAACAAATTTAAACGGTGTACCTATAGTAAGTATGTTAATTAACGTTTTTGTGTGCCGCTGAACTGTTTTATTACTATCACTTCTGCTCATACAAAATACCGGATTAAAACTAGTTTAATAATAAAAAATAGCGATCGAGATCATGGAGAGTCGGATAAAAGGTAAATTCTAACATTTTATGACGGATGGAAACTATAAACGAGGTAAAAGTATAACAATATTAAGTAGGTTTATACCTGTGTTCTACGGAACTAGGTCACTCACAGTATAAGCGTCTCACATCTCATCTACGCAGGCAAACACACTCACGAGGTAATATCCTGTTGTTAATAATGTTAAAACTTTGTGTACTGCAACAGTGACCGAGAGGACTTAGAAGGAACAACGGTTTTGATCCGGAATCAAATATCATTTACTTGCATATAAATAAAAGACGCATTGTTTGTCTATTGGCTGTAGTAAAAAATAAATATTAAGAATTATATTTTTGAACAATATAATTCAACCGAAACATATGATCTCTTTTTTTTCATTATTTTTTATCTTATCTTTATATTCAGCTACTTATTTTTTGTTTTAATACCCTCGAGAATATCTTGAAAAAAAAAATCTATAGGTAACTGTAATTTTCAACTTTTACTCCGTTCAATTTGTGGTGTCGGGGAGTGTATTTATAATAAACAATAAACAATATGTTACTAATACCTAGTTCATAAGTTTTACACTAACACGATACGGATTCCTTGAGTCTGAAATAAATGATTTTATTTATTTTTATTTTATTTAAGTATTTTTTATTTATAAGTACGAAAGGCCGAATTTGTAAAAATACCGAATACCTAGGTCAAAAAACCGAAAAGTTTTTTAAAAAAACTGTAAACTTCTCAGGATTTGTTAAAACGGCATCGTTTAAAACGCATTTTCGGTTAGATTAGTTTTATAATAATCTTAAAAAGTTAAAGGTTTCTGAAAAAACCGGCCAAGTGCGAGTCGGACTCGCGCACGAAGGGTTCCGTACCTACCATTATCTATAAAAACGGCAAAAAGATCACGTTTTTTTGTATGGGAGCCCCCTTAAATATTTGTTTTATTTTAATTTAATTATTTATTTTAAAAGTAAATACATAACTAAATATTCTGTGAATATTTCAAACGTCTATTTGTTGCCATCATCAATATCGAGCAAAAACGAGCAAAAAATCACGTTTGTTGTATGGAAGCCCCTTAAATATTTATTTTATTCTGGTTTTTATTATTTGTTATTATAGCGGCAACCGAAATACATCGTCTGTGAAAATTTCAACTGTCTAACTATCACGGTTCATGAGATACAACCTGGTGACAGACGGACTTACGGACGGACGGACAGACGGACGGACAGCGGAGCCTCAGTAATAGGGTCTCGTTTTTACCCTTTGGGTACGGGACCCTAAAAAGAGCTTTTTGTTCTTTTGAGCTGGTCGGTATTTTATACATTCGGTCTTTCGTACTTCGGTATTATAATACACACCCGTGGCGTCGATATCCGTTTTACCACGTTTCCGAATGGTTACTATGAATCAGAATCAGAGTATTTATTTGCACTAAACACGGTATACACAGGTCTAGATAACAATTTTGTTTGTTTCACGTATTTAGCCATATAATGTGTTTTTTTTTTATTCAGTACCGTCTACTTATTGGCTTTTGTAAGATGCCATAAAACAATAATGATAAAAATAAAAACTATTTAAAAGGTAAATTTTATCAACGACTCAATTCATATAACAGATCATGAATCATTTTGGCAATATAGGCGTTTCAGGATGCAACTAATGCAAAAGAATTGAGATGCACTTAACGACATAAGAAAACTTAGTCACATTTCCGATAACTGTATACATATATATATATACAGGTTCTCTTAAAGTTTTTAGTAGCACTATGTTGGCTTCAACCCGAATAAATTTACAAATAACAATCAACCCAAGTCAACAACCCATTGTTAGTTTCTTACTCCAAAGGCAAGCATTAGTTGAATGTATACTTAATCTAAAACACGTAGCCTTAGGAGCCGTAACTCATTTCGAACATCAAACAGCTCCTATGTTCTTACGCCAATGTTTGCCAACGAAACAAACATTTGAATGAAGTGGAGCGATGTAATCGAAAGTTAATTTAGATTTCAAAATTGATACATATTTACTGCTACGTGGATTCTTGGAATCGAATTTCATACACAGAATGCATTATAGACGTAATCAGAAACCACTATTTCAGGTTCGTTAGTAGGTAGCCATTTACAATCAATAGTCCTTACACGAAGCAAAAATCATTTTGGTTAATTTAATTACCCCCTTACCTATTTTAGGGGTACGTATCAAAATATATAAAGTTTAAAATTAATAATGGACGAAATACATAATGGTCATTTGATATGATGCAATTTTCTTGGAAATTCTCAACTTCACAGGATTTTCATGAAATAAACCTAACCTAACCTAAACCAATCTGTAGATTACACGATTAAAATAGTTCGTTTTAACAATAGTTTCATAGAAAATTTTAGTATATATTATGACCATTATGTATTTCGTCCATTATTCGTTTTAAACTTTATATATTTTGATAAGTTCCCACTAGCAATAATGTTTGGTAATTGCATTTGAGAAGACAATCAAATGATAAAGGCAGCAACATCCGAGGCACGTGGGATACGTTTATCTTTGCATCTCCTTTTTGTCAGTAGGAATACCACACTGTTAGCACTAAATTAATTATTTTTGAACATTGTTCTGTGTCATTAATTTGAATCACCTACATGTATGTTATTATGATCCCGTTTCAATGCTTAAATGAAGTCGTATCACTTCTAATTACTTCTCCTATGTGAAACCCGTATTATCAAAAGTTTAGCGTGACATGTTTTACAATAATCCGTAGACTTTTCTCTTGTATTTTGTAATCATCTTCTATTATTAGTACCTACTATCAGGAAAACAGGGTTAATTAGGTAATCAGTTATTTATTTTATGAAAGCTATTTTATTCCCTATCTAACATCATAAAGATGACTTGTCAAAAATATGTCTTAACTATAGTTGATAAGACCTTAAATCTTACGGCTTAGATTTAGTTAGGCACTCGATTTGCTATTCATAGGTCGCACTCTCTGATCAACAGCGCACAAACAACACAACACAAAATAAAACTAAAACAAACGTAACAACGTACCGTAAACGTAAGGTAACGTATCAATTTAGACTTTATTCAATTTCAGAGAAATCTAAATTAAAATAGTGTATTATTTTGAGCGGATACGCTGGTGATATGGAAGTGCAAAGTGTATTTGTTATTTTTTTTTTTTTTTTTTTTACTAATGACTTTGTTTCCTTTCTATGAAGGAGATAAAGAAAAACTACCGCGTTATACTAATACGAGTACTTAAGTAGTAAATCACTAATTACGGAATTGGATAGTCCGTAAAACCAATAGTTAATTCCTTTAAAAACGGCACTAAAATTTACCCCGGCATTTTTAAAACGAATCACAATCTACTATTCTACTTTAATCTTGGTCAATTGCTCTGCTCTTAGAAGTAAGTTACTAAGTTAGACATACTATCATTGTTACTGGAACTGTAAAAGTTGGCTCTAAATTCTAGAGAATACGGCACTTTGAGCGTATAAGTGAACAGCTAACTTTACTTGTGAATTCCACCAACACCACTTCGCTACCTTAATTGGTCCCTGTACCTTACATTTGTGAAGTATTTCAAAAGAAGTCTCTAACTCGAATCATGAAATAAATGAGAAGAAAAAAGTTATATTTTACAGCTTTTAGGACTTGCGAAATGCTTTTGAAGCAGGTTAAGTAAGAAATCTTAAAGTTATTTCGTACCTGTAAATATTTAATTCATTAAATTTGAATCGTACCAGACCTAGAAATATAAGCGCCCGTGATACCTAAACAATGAAATACATTCGGCGCTTTTGCTTCAAAACATAGTGAATCCGTAAATGGACCATATCTGTGTATTTATTCTTAAAATCTTTAGCATTAAAATTAAATGTTGGTTAATAATTATTAATTATTATCATCCGCGGTGTTAATAATCTTCGATCGTTACCATAATCTCTGTTAATGAGTTCATCAGAAGCTATCAAAGTTTATTTGTGTATTTTCTATATCATAAATTTAAATTTTTGTGTTAAGATGACTTTATAGTGATGATGATCCGACCGGTTTCGGCCATGGCGACCACTTCGACTCCTAGCTATTTATTTGGCGCTCATGCGCTCTAAGATGGCTTACATAGCCTATCTTAGCTGTGAACGTACGTCCGCACTGCCGGCACGTAAGCACACCGTCCACGTAATTTTATGAATGGCAGCAGGTGGCCGAGACTTACGCTCGTCGCGTTTAGCATCGAGGTCGGCTTTACGCTGCTCCTCAAACTCGCGAACTTGCGTCTGCACTGTCCGGCGCCATTCAAGCCGCTGTGCTGCCAAATCTTCCCATCGCGATGGCTCGATACGACACCTTTTCATATGTCGCATCTGCACATCTTTGAACCGAAGGAGCTGTCCGCCGTGTTTTCGTTTACCCTCCTCCAGTTCTGAATAGAAGATGCGCTTAGCCACTCTTTCCTCCGCCATGCGAGATACGTGACCGCACCACCGAAGCTGACGACGCATTAAATAGGCTTTAATGCCACCAACATTGGCTCGTCGCAAAACTTCGGTATTACGCACTCGGTCGGACCATCTGATTTTCATGATGGTTCGGAGGCACTTAAGGTGGAACCGATCCAGAATGCGTATGTGACGCCGATATACACACCACGTCTCGGAAGAATACAAGATATTTGGCAGCACAGGTCATGTGAGCAGAAGACCTTGGAACACAGCTTTCCAAACGCCGCTGCTGCGGCACCGATGCGGGTGTTGATCTCAGCATCAAGGTCACACTTAGATGTAATAGTGCTCCCCAGATAACGGAACTATCTACCTGCTTCAACACATCCTCACCCAGCTTTATGATCAGTGTCTCGTGACCACGTGTACAGTACGACGTGTATAGTACGACTTTATAGTAGGTACAGATAAAAAGTGAGTAGGTAAATACTCTTTGTTTCTTCAGAGATGTTTTTTTTTAGAAAATGTTACTAAACAAGCTCACATCAATTAAATGTCTTTAAATCCGGCAAAAAGTATTTGTTTACTAAATAAATAAAAAAATAAAGTTTTTAGTATAATGCACTATCAGAAATCGCAAACCATGTGATCATTGCTTATTCGTTGAATAAAACGTACACATCTCGGCGGCAAATGCTAGTGTAAATACTAGTCAGACTAAAGACCTCAAATGATGATGTACCTATGACAAAAATAAAGAATTTTACTTATATTTGATACAAAAATACTGATACTTAGAAAATAGTGGTAAAGTTAGCGACAGAGATTCCATACAAAGAAAAATGATAATCGTAGCCAGTATACAAGCCAATAAAATGCTGTTACCTATGGCTACGCAGTGCATACGTGGTGAACGAGGAAACGGTAGCGTGAGCGGTGGCGGCGAGTCTCCTCAAGCGCGACCTATAGCAGTGTAGCATCTTTCAGTGTTGCGGACGATGGTGATTGACAGATAGCGGCGATTTGCTTATACTATTTTGTGAACGCAATTTTAATAACTGGCAACACGGGGTGTGAAATAGTAGAGATAAAAGGAAGAATGAATGTGGGGCAAATGACAGTCGAATAAAAGTATTTTTGAATGGTTGAAGATGACAATCAAGGATTGAGCGGTGCTAAGCAGTTGGTTGGTTAAGTGTCGTTAAAGCTCCAAATGCACAGACAGTGGAGGCGTGGCGGTGCGGTGGCGGTGACGGTTGTATTGTAATATTCTAACTTGCATGAACGAATGGTTGTGCGGTACCGTACCGCGAACTCGTTCATACAAGTTAGAATATTACAACCGTCACCGCCATCGCACCGCCACGTCTCCGCTGTCTGTGCGTTTGGAGCTTTAATCTGGGGTTTGTTTGTAAAATCTAATAAGTAAATATGGTAATATCGAAGTATAGATGATAAGATCATTGTACCTTCTTAGAGGTTTGTAATCTAAGGAGAAGGGGAAGAATCACCATGGGGTTCTCAGGCTCCGTCTTTTTGTGTTTCGCTCGATCCTACCACTATGTGGCTGTAGTACCGGTACCGCCACAAAGAGTTCAAAGTTAACTGTAGTATGCATTACCGCAATTATAAATCGTTATTGTCTCTATAATAATTATAATGATACGAAAATTGGCATCACATTGAACCGAAGCTATCCAACATAAAATATTACGACTATATGTGTAGGATATTAGACGTGGTGTAACTCGTTGCGTTTTATGGTATCACAGGCAGTGAGATTATAATGCTACTATACATGGGACGAGATCTCCAGCACTAAGAAAACTATATACTTATAACACTTATTTCTAATGATAATGGTACTTCGTTCGAGCTACGAAAATACTATTAGGTATCTAGAGAAAACTTGATGCGAGTTCACGCGGTGCGTACACACGTACTGAAAAATGATTTGCCTTCGGGTGTTTTCGGAAACTACGACGACTTACGAATTGTCAATCAATTCAATTGTTGGCGTATTTACGTTCATTAATTTGGAACTTTAACTATTGATGTCAAACGACCAGGTGAAGCTAAAGTGTCATTTCCTGATCACTGAACATAAACTCGTCAATTTACACTCGACACTTCGTTAATAGTCGAAGTTTTTGAGTTTACCCGATAGTATATCATTATTTCATTATTCACTGCGTCTGTATATAGTCGACTTTTGCGATGAGCACTAGGTAATAGTAGTAACAAAATGGGGCACTTGTAAGAAAATGAGGCACGTGTACGACAAAATACTGGGTATGTCTTCCCACGTATGAAAAGCCTCGCAAGCAGCGAGATTTGGAGACTACTGCAGGCGCCAAAAAACCTGTATCGTTAGGAAGTCTAAAGACCTTATATTTCTAATGATAGTTGTTATGCATACGAGCTACTGAAAGCTTGCTAGCAATTACCTAGAGCGAACTTGACGCCGGTCCACGCAGTGCGTACGTAGTGGAAGAGGCGGCGGTAGAGCGGGCGGTGGCGGCGGCGGCGCGGCGCCTCCGCGTCGGGCGCGGGCGAGGGCGCGGGCTCCGCCTCCCCCGCCCCGCGGCGCTCCACCGACGGCTCCGTGGCGTTGCGCACCCAGCTTTACTCGACCGCTCGCTCGTTCAATGAAACCGCACCCTTAGGAACGGTGAGGGGTTAGTGGACTTGCTGGGTGTGCTTTTTTTTCGAGGCTTATTTACGTTTTTGTTTTTTTTTTTACTAAGAAAGAGTGAATGAGCGATCTGGTCGCCTGATGGATAGTAATCACCACCGACCATGGACACCCATAACGTACTTAAGTAGGATTACGGGTGTTGTCGGCCCTTTGAGGAAAGCGTAGGCTTGTTTTAAAGTTAAGCGAGGATTTTAGAGATGCTACTTAAAGAAACGTTCGATCTTAGTTAGAACAACACAGTAACAACGCAATTTGTACGTCCTTCACGAAATATCAAATTCAAAGTACCAAAACATATATATTTAAAATTACTGAATATTATAAATAAACACACTCAATCTCTCTCTTTAGCTATAAAATTTAATACAAAATGAAAAGGCGTCAAAATATGTAGCGTAGTTATTTTGCCCTTCTAACTAAAAATGGAATTTCCTTTACAGCCTCGTTTGAATATTTCGTTTTAACGCCTACGTTACACACGTGAGCTTGCGAAGTGGAAGGACCAAAATATTGCCAAATGAATCGCAAGATAAGGCAATGTAAGGCAAGATATAAAATCCCACCTATGACTAAAACATAAGGTTATCCTGTATCTACGGGTTAACAACCAGAGGCCATACTGTCCAATTAACTCGGAATCAGAATCACTTGCTCCATTTCTCTCTATCAAACGGTATAGGATAAGAAAGAGATAGTGAATGCAATGGCGAGAGTCCGCGCATTAGACGATACGGCTTCAGGGGCCTTATAGTCTAATGCAGTGTTTTTCAAACTGTGAAACCTTATCTAGGGCGTCCCGGGTAAAAAATGGCAATTATTTTAAGTTTTAAGTCAACTTAGATTTTGTTTCGATTTTGACTATAGGAAGTCGCTAAAATACTTTAATTTGAAAGGGGTCGCGTATTCAAAAAAATTGAAACAGACTGGTCTAATGCACTCGGGATCGGGATCGCATCCACCATTAGCTTCTGTTAAATGGTACAGATGTTTACAAAGAGGTGGTAAATTAAATGCAATCGCGAGCGTCTCGCCTTAGACACGTTCAGGGGCTTAATCCAGGAACGGCCCAACACAGTTTGCGAGCGGTAATTGCAGCAAATGCAGTGTTTTTCAAACTATGGGTCTTATCCAGGGGGTCCCGGATGAAAAAATGACAATTGTAGCAATTATTTTCAGTTTTTAGGTCCACTTAGATTTTGTTTCGATTTTGACTCTAGGAAGCGCTAAAATACTTTAATTTGTAAAGGGGTCGCGTATTCAAAAAGATTGAAACAGACTGGTCTAATGCACTCGGGATCGGGATCGCATCCACCATTTGGTTTCTGTTAAATGGTACAGATGTTACAAAGAGGTGGTAAATGCGATCGCGTGCGTCGCGCGTTAGACACGTTCAGGGGCTTAATCCAGGAACGGCCCATCACGGTTTTTTGAGCGGTAATTCGATCGTTTGCGAGAGGATAGGGATGAACTGAATCCAGAAACGCCAAAAATCACTGGTTTGCGAGAGGTTTGGGCTGAGATTGCAATAGCAGTTCATCCCTATCCTCTCGCAAACGATCGAATTACCGCTCGCAAGCCGTGTTAAGCCGTTCCCGAATTTAGCCCCTGAGGCCGTATTGCCTTCGGAGCAAGTCACACAGAAGAGACGTGGGACGGGGGCGCGTCGCATTCCGCGTCGTTTGTTCGCAGGCCGCGTCTCCGGCCCGTCGCGACGCTTCCAAACATTTAGTATGAAAACTGATTCAAAGGTAGCCGCGACTGCGACGCGCCCCCGTCACATGTCTTTTCTGTGTGGCTTACGCGTAAGCGCAATAGCATTCGCCATCTTTTATCCTCATCGTCATATTAGCACAGAAAGGAGCGGTGGAAGCGATTGAAATTACTAGAGCGTTAACAAATATGGCCCCTGGTCTTTAATCGAATGGAAACTATTATTTAACTGTTGCAAAATATTATTTTCGGGATCCTCCACACCAAAGCTAAATATACGCTGACAGTTACGATATAAGATTGGTTGATTGTTTGGTTTGGTGTAACGATATAAGCAGTCAAAAAAACGCCACGTAATTATTTTTATGATTTTGACGCTTGTGCTCCGGCGTGGTAGATCCCTAAATAGCACAAAGCGTTTTAAAACAAAAGCAGCCAGTAGTAATATCCCATTCATTGTTCCAAGTAGGTATTGATGCTTACCACAGAGACGAGGCACTCACTCGCAGGCATTCCCGAGACATCACAAGTTAATTAAAGCACTACGTATTAATATATTCTCACACAAAATTAGTTCACTCGCAAATCGTAAACAGAAACTTTATCGAATCAAATTTTAAAGGGACCCTTTGACGAAACTTAAATTATTCAGCTGACATTTTGAAACTAAAGGTCATTTATTATGGACAAGTTATTCCGATGAAGTTTCCGTTTTTTTTTAATTTAAGCACTGTTTTGGTTAAGCACTGGTTTTCTTGCCGGTTAGAATGTGCGGTCGCGATCTGTGAACAAAGAACAACACTTGTTAGTTCTGTTAGTGGCGGGTAGCAATTAGTTTCTTGTTAAATGGATGCATAGGTCAACAACTTTAGGGGACTTTTTAGAGTTATTGCGCCTTTACGCGAGTCTTGACCGCTGGGTGTTGCAATAATGTAGAAAATGTCACGGAAAATGTCAAGTAAATGTTTGACAACCGGAAAGTTTAGTGATTTTAAGGAACCTGATTACCTATGAAACTTGAGGTTCCGAGTTCGATAATCGATCGAGGCAGACCTTTTTATGAAAAATACAAACGTTTGTGCTCGAGTTTCAGATGTTTAATATACTCGTATATTTAAGTAAGTATGTTCATCCGTTGCATAGTGCTCATAATAGTCACAATAGAAGCTTAGCTTAGTTGGGAACTGTGTCAATTGGTTGTAATCGTCCCATGATTTATTTATTTGTTAGGTATTATTTATTTTTCATGTTAAAATTCCGTGTGGAGATAGCAAAAGTGTTAAACAATTTGAGGGATAAATTGTCGGCGGAAATCCCGAATACCCAATTACATTTTAAGTGGAGTTTGAGCGCAGTCCCGATTGCAGATTGTTTAAACAACAGGTAGTTACCAGCAGATGCGCAGTTTAATGAATACTTACAATACATTTGCTTGCAAAGTTTCATTATCAAGTCAACATTATTATAAAGATTTCCTACTTGCTTTCAATTTTGTCTGCTTCTGCGATAATTGTGAATTTTTTCGATATTCAAAGAATCAGAAGGTTACACTACTTTTATTTTTGTGAAAAAAGCCGTAGTAGTCAAGTGGTTTCACCTACAACCTCTCTATCAGAGACTTTTCGGGCTCAATTCATGTGCGAATTGACGAGTTTTACGGTGACGAACAAACATTGTGAGGAATCTGCGCACATGCGAAGCAGTTCAATGGTGTGTGTATAGTTCCCTATAGTGTGGACCCGCGTGGAAACTACACTCCAAGGATCTCATCGCATAAAGGGCAAGATGCTGAAAGGTTTTTTAAATCGGTTCTATAGTTTCTGAGATCGCCACTACATACAAATAAACAATAGTTATTTGTTATACAAGGGGGGAAAGTTGTATTTTAACTGCGAGTGTTCATTTTGAAACACGAGCTATCGAAAGGATTCTATGATTGACCACGAGCGAAGCGAGTGGTTCAAAAATAGAATTCTTTCGATAGCGAGTGCTTCAACACACGAGACGTAAAATAACTTTTCACCCGTGTATAACACAAAACTTTTCACCACACTACAGCGAGGAAAATAAGAAAAAGGGTTTGTACTATCAATTATTATTTATTTACCTCTTTGTCAATACAATAATTTTGAAGTACTTATAGAAATATTGGTAAAATCAAAAATAATGCAAAATAGCCTAAGCAAATCCAGTCTTTATGGAACTATTCCAATACCGACATATCGTCACTACTTTGAAAAAACTCGTATCTCCAATCAATGAATAAACCAAACTGAACTTTATTGCACATCGAGTAAAGTTCAATTAGCCAGATTATCGATTTTGAGATACGAGCAAACTGTATTACTGTTAAATTGTATACCGTTTTGACTTAAGTTTTTTATTATTATTTCGGATGCGTTTTGATCGCACATCGACTTACTTGGACTGTCAGAACATTTTATCCGTTTTTACAACAAGAATGAAGGTTAGTGTTGAATGCTGATATTTATGAATTAAAATAAAGTTGTAAGACTGTATTTAGTGTTTTTTACTCGATGCAATTCATTATTGTGATGTTAAAAATTCAGCACTTTTAACGTTTTACGTTTTGTTAGCTGTCAAATATCACTTAAGCTGCCTTCAAATGTCAAAACTCTTTCTTCACTTGTGGATAAAAAGCGATTTTCTCAATAGATGTCAAACAAACAAAAAGGGCTTTCCGAGCTAGTGAGGTGAAAAATAAATTGCACCTGTTTAACGAAACACATTATTACTAACGCCTTTTTATTAATAAAAAGCTCGAATTGGATGTTTTATTATAAGTACTTATTGATAGTAGATTAGACGACCAGATGGCCTAGTGGTTAGAGAACCTAACTATGAAGCTTGAGGTCCCGGGTTCGATTCCCGTGTCGGGGCAGATATTTGTATGAAAAATACGAATGTTTGTTCTCGGGTCTTGGGTGTTTAATATGTATTTAAGTATGTATCTATCTATATAAGTATGTTTATCCGTTGCCTTAGTACCCATAACACAAGCTTTCCTAGCTTACTTTGGGACTGGGTCAATTGGTGTGAATTGTCCCGTGATATTTATCATTTATTTATTTATAGTGATGAAATCCGTACAAGAACTAAAGTGGCAGTGGGCAGGGCACATCGCTCGTAGGATCATGAAAGGTTCTCAAATAGCGGCCACAGCCCGGAAGACGCAGTGTAGGTAGGCCTCTAACAAAATAGAGCGACGACTTGGTTAAGGTTGCGGGAACGCGTTGGATGCGGATGGCGCAGGATCAATCTGTTTGCCGAACTTTGGGGGAGGCCTATGTTCAGCAGTGGATGTCATTTGCCTGAAATGATGATGATGAAGATTAAAAGCAACTTTGCCATTTGTTTATTATGTCATGTAAGCAACTTTCAGGAACTCTTGACAGGAACGTGACTAAAGCAATATCACGAATTAATACTTTAAATTACCCGAAAGCGGAAGGACATCCCCTATTAATAACAGCATTAAACTCAAATTCCTCTCAAATTTAAATATTTCGTTAATATTTTCCTGAAATCCGTCGCTGACTTTGCATATGTATATAGGTACATTGTTTGTTTTTTTTATGTAGGTATGTTTTAGCAAAATAAATTATTTGATTTGATTTGCATAGATAAGGACTGCGCTAATAGAAATATACTAATAAAATTTAAGTGAAATTAAAACAAGAAAACACGTCTAACTGTATATTCAAGTAAAACCTTTAAAAAAGTTCGGTGACTAATTGACGGACTGCCACACAATGCACAGCCTAACTCACTGGAGCCAGAAACATAAAATTTGGTATATAATTATTAAAAAAGTTCGGTGACTAATTGACGGACTGCCACACAATGCACAGCCTAACTCACTGGAGCCAGAAACATAAAATTTGGTATATAATTATTAAAAAAGTTCGGTGACTAATTGACGGACTGCCACACAATGCACAGCCTAACTCACTGGAGCCAGAAACATAAAATTTGGTATATAATTATTGAAAAAGTTCGGTGAATAATTGACGGACTGCCACACAATGCACAGCCTAACTCACTGGAGCCAGAAACATAAAATTTGGTATATAATTATTTATATCTTAAAGAATATAGAGGATTTTATAGAAAATTTCCACGAAACTGCGTGCAAGATAATTATTTTTTTCTCCAACGGAAGCGATGCCGCAAATAAAGATAGTACATATACGATAAATGACAGCAAGCTAAAGAAAGTGTTAAAAATATACTGCTGCCGAAAAGCTTTTCCGCTGACTGTACTTGCATTTCCATACTTTCTACATTATAGTCAAACCGATCTCTAGAAGTGGATGGAAGATTTAAAGACTTATATTCATATTGCAAGTTAAAATAAAAAAAATATAATAAAACTAGTGTCTTAACATTTTTAACCACCAGACCACGGCCTATGTATCCTTCATATTAAAGGTTCGGTCCCCAAGCTTAAGTTAGTAGTAAGTTAGTAGTTTAATCCTATTCAAAGGGTGTAGTGAAAACTTCGCGATGTAATCTAAGGGGCGTTCCGAGTTCCATTTCATAGTAGGTCATGAATGGGGATAGTTATTTGCCAGCCATTTGCATTAGAATGAACTGCCGGCATTTATGGTAACGATTTATTTCATATACTGGTCTTTTGCCGCGGCTTCTCTCACGTAAACCATTAGGTTTGGCACTCGAATTTAAGTTCCTCGAGGATTCCCATAAAATGGTGTTGAAAATTTTAATCCCTAGCCAAAATTGAATTTAATAAATGAGGTCTAAGCAATAAAATCTTTGTTTGATTAAAAAAAAAGTAATTGTTAAAACTTCCTCCGTTCAGCGATTGCATGGTTATCCTACACTTTGTTGAAGTTAAGTAGTTTCGTCAAGTGTCATCGCTTTGGCGGGGAATTTGACAGGACTCGGGTCAAAGATTATTCAAGAAACTGACTTGTCAGAGGTTTGAAGCTCATAGACTAAACCATGTTCTGGGTGAAAATAGGTATGTATGTATGAAAATACTTTATTGTACAGTCAAGTGTAAAAATATGAACTTATTCAAAGTTTCAAAAATAAGTACCACAGACTCTTATTCCGACGCAATAAGGCCGTAGTAACATATTTTTGAGTGGTTCGAATAGATACTTATTTTTGCACTTGACTGTACATAAAACACAAAAATAATACAAAAAACATCAAATCAAAAACAAACAATAATCATTATAAAAAACGTAAATTAACGTAAATAGACGTTTTATTTCATGTATCTGCGGCTTAAATGTGGTCGCCAGCGGTGGTGTAGGGGTTTAGCACGCAGCACGGAATGCTGAGGACCTGGGCTCGATTCCCAGCGCTGGTCTTTTTTCTGGGGTTTTCTATGCATCCATGTTTCAGTTTGTATTTAGTATGAAATATATCATTAACTTTCTAAAAATAAAAATAAAAACATCCATAATTTTGACATCAAACACTCGCATACATAGAGCCCGTCATTGTGACGCAAGGACGCCACTTCGAAAATTTTGTACTTACTAAGAAATAAATATTATTCAAGTAAAAGATAGTTTTATTACTTTTTTGGGTTAAAAAACGGTTTCTTTAAATATCAAAACTAAACTTAAGTATAAACTATAACCTTTTAAAATAAGGAAACTAAAACTTTTCCACTAATCTCGTTCTAAATGTATGGGAGCATTTGATGTCAAAATTATAGATATCTTTATTTTTATTTTTAAAAAGTAAATGATGCCGTTTTGCTCATTAGGTAACGTACTTTTGATATCAGTTTACAGTTTTTTGATATCTGTACCTAATAGTTACGCAATAATCGCCTGGGCACACTTAATGATTACACCCTCTATATTTTTTTAAAGTAACAAACATACGCCCTGTCAACTTTTCGCATTTGTAATATTAGTAGGATGAGAACTAGGCGACCAGACTGTAATAGCATTAACTGTATCGTTCTCCTTTATTTTTATGGTAACTGTATTTTCCAAGGGCACGGTCAGCATTTAAAGTAGCTGGCGAATTTAGTGTGTTGTTATTTTAGCAATTTGACACTTTTTATAATGAAAGGTATTGTTAGAGTAAAAGATCGTTTAAAAAGTCACTTTTTTAAAACCACACTACTGTTAAGATAAATGAGAAAGTAACTTTCTGTTACCTCTTCACATCTTTGAATCGATTTAGATGAAATTTCCCATGGAGATAGTTTGAGACCCTGAGAAGGCCATTGAATAGCTTTTATCTCAAAAAGTTGCATAGTTCCCGTGGAATAGTGACGCAAGCCACATAAAAGAACACGAACACGAGATGTGTGTGGCAGACGCGGCGCCCCTTGAATCAGCTTTCATACTAAATGTTTTTTTTTTTTTTTTTTTTTTATGTTAGAAAGGCCTGACAAACGAACTAGTGGGTCACCTGATGTTAAATGATCACCACTGTCCATAGACACCCGCAGCGCTTTACGCGATGCCAGTGCGTTGTCGGCCCTAAAGGAAAGGGAACAGGGGAAGAGGGTGAGGGAGGGGAAGAGGGAAGGGGTGAGGTATTGGGCCCCCGGCACTCTCACTGACCGTACGAAACGCAAGCAGGATTACTGCTGCTTCACGCCGGTGTTCTGTGAGAGGGTGGTACTGCCCCGGACGAGCCGGCTCATTCGTGGTGCAGCGGCTAGCGTTTAGAAGCGTTAGCGTTTAGTGTTTAGAAGCGTCGCGATCCAAAGCGGACAGAACAGACGGGGCGGAGACGCGGCCTGCGAAAAAACGACGTGGACTGCGACGCGCCCCCGTCCCACGTCTATTCTCTGTGGCTTGCGCCTGATAAACGGGACTTATTAAACAATATTTACCACGACGTTTCGGCCACATTACAGCAGCCATGGTCACGAGTTGACTGAAGTGTAGGATTTAGGGTGGTTGGGCGAAACGTCGAGGTAAATATTGTTTGCGTGATAAGTCCCGTTTAAAACATAATTTGTCTCGAACGGAGAACAGCTAATGTACTTACAATAAAATATGGGCTTAGAAATGAAAGTATTTTAACCTTTATTGTATCCATCTGGAAATATACCTACTATTATTTACTACACTACTACTACACTTTTGCCTCTGATAGCACGGAGCACTCGAGACCTTAGCTTTAAGAGCAAACCACCGTCCCCAAACATCTTAAAAAAATAAAGTTTTAAAACATCCGCTCTCCCGGGTTCTCAGTGGTTTATGAGTTAGTCCGATGGTTTACGATCTACAGACCCATGTCAGACATACATGACGGATCATAAAACTAACATCGAGGGTAACGCGGCAAACAAGGATGTGGAGCTCTTGCAAATCGATGAAGTTTTTTATTTATGAGCTTAGGTAAGTAAGGCGCAGCCGATAATACTCGTACTGGATAGCGCACTTGAGTTGCTTTTCGCTGCAAATGTCACGCTGACGTTCTATAATTCAGCAAAGAAAATAAATCATCGTGAAATTGTAAAATAATTCTTTTTTTTATAGTTGCTGACCAGCGTTTGAGCGCTATCTGGCTGGAATATTGCATAGTTACCGAATGTAGTGGACGTCATACGGCTGCCTAAGAGGCCATACCATAGGTTAAAATCATTAGGCTACCGCTACTTTAATGATATTGACTAACCAAACTCAAGTAACAAACAAGAAAACTCTTAAAACTAAATCCGTACATTTAATAAATCGCTAGAAAACTCCGGAGTGTCACAGTTTTATTTCCAAGGGGACAATGTGCCCGTCAAGAGTGCCATACGCGCTTAGACGCAGTCAACGCGTACCGCTTATTATGGAGTTCTAGACCTTAAGTCAACGTGGTAACTGTGTTCTGGAATGTAAAGGAAGAGTTGTAACTCTGTAAATTAGACCATGCGTCACTGTCAAGCGCCGGGGAAAGAAAACGTCGCAATAACCTGAGAAATGAACGCGGGATGATCGCTTTGTTATTGCGTTTGAAAGGTTTGTGAAACGGATACGGAAGCATTGATTGACTTATCCTCTTAATAACTAGCTGTTGCCCGCATCTACGTCTGCACTCCGTGAGTACTTTACACTTTACTGGGATAAGTAGTTTATTTTCCTACACTTTAAACATGAAACTACCGTGAGTCTCACTTATAGTGAAAATATACGGATCATTCACCTCTTAAAACGAGGTACGAGTACTTAGTGCACGTTTGGCAGCCGCCGTGACGTGTGGCTCCGTCCAGATTAGCTCAAAACATGTCGAGTTAAACTCGTTTTAAGACATGAGTGATCCGTATATTTTCTTTATGGGATAGTGTAGTTGTTTATCCAAAAAATATTTTACTAAATCGGGAACGTATCTCTAAATTAACCCGTCTCATCATCCATCCCAGCCAAAATACGTCCCACTGCAAGGCACAGGCCTCCTCTCAGAAAGTGTCGGTTTAGGCCGTATTTCTCACGCAGGCCTGATTATGACGATGATGATGATAATGATGGCACGTGTACAAGGAAAGGCGTAGTTTTATCCGGCCTCACCTCACTCAGTTGTTGGTAATATTCTGTCTTTACTTTTTATTTGATCTGAGTTATATCATGCCGTGCCCTCAGTTGACCCGTATACTGGCCAACGTAAAGAGAAGGCATAAGGTAAATTTAAGCTGAAATTTCAAGATAAATGGAACATCGCCGGCACTAAGCTATTCATTTCTAATTGACCTAGCCCAGCTCACATTTACGACCCTCCAGCTTTGGTGTTAAAAGTACAACGTATTTCCATTTCTGAGGCAATTGCCGAAAGTAGAGCCGTAAAGTCATGCTTGAGAGCTCAAGATCGCCTCAGTTACAAGTCTTACGTGCAGTTTCAATGTTGGCGACTGCGACTGGGTGCGATTGGTGTCGCTATCGGATAGGTACTTTTCATTTATTTCAGAAAACTGATACATTTGGCTTCACTTCACTGTTTCACAAATTTATACACTACGCGCTGTTTAATATACTAAACTAAAATTTAGGTGTAGTTTAAAACCCCCGATATTATTTTTACCAATTCAAAATTAATGTCTCATAAACACGCGCACACCATATTAACTGCTCGAATTAACTAATGATGTATTGTAACGAATAACGATCTAATTCTTAGGTGGCTGGGCGTTGTCTGGTGTAATTGGCAAACCACGTTTGCCACGATGAAAATAAATATCCAGGATGAAATTTCGGCACTAACCAAGATTTTTTCCGGTTGAAAACATATTACATTTCATAAATCTCCAGTCGCGTCTTCCCCACGTTGTTGCCAGTCGCAATCGCCAACTTCAGAACTCCACCCTAACTGGTACAAATTCATCTGAACGAGATAAATTTAATTTAATTTGCCGTAATAAAACGATTTATGTTCGCAGTTAATGTTCGAGGTACGATAAGGGATGACTCTGTTTAAAGGTAGTTTGAGCAATTTGAGCGAAAGGGTCTTTTTGATTGGCTATTTTTACCTTACAATGAGAAAAGGGTGTCTGACTGTTGTATTTCTTTCTAGCAGCGTCGGCGACTTTATAAACAAAGTATTGTTTTTTTTGTGTTATTTTTGATGCGTCAAACTATGAGTTCATTCTCTAGTTCTTAAGTTAACTTTCACCCACTTTCAGTGAACTGACTTGATACTTTGATTTAGCACACAGACAGATAGTTTACCACACGGGATAGCGATAAATTATTTTTTCGCAAACAAAGTCGTGAACAAATAGCTGCTAGTTAGTAACAACAATTCTTCACCAAAGCGATCCGGAGCTATTACAAAGAAAGAAAGGTATCAGTAACCCGAATAACATACCGTTACGTGTATCGAATTCAGGTCAGATAGATAGTTTAGTTTGTCATAATCTTTTCCACGCCTTGATTGAAGTACTTCCTCACTTCAACCGAATTCATCATCTCCTAGCCGTGTTCGTTCACAGCGACTGTTTCCTACCGCTGAGAGCGTCGCTGATGCCCTCTAAAGTGGTTCACGTAGCCAATTTTGGCAGCATGTTCTGCCACACTGGCCACAAGTGAACTGAATACCCCTTCGACGTAATTATAGTGTATGACTGCAGGTGGTCTGGCCTTCAGTTCGTCGCGTTTAGCGTCTAGTTAGTTGCGGTGACCAGTCTCAAAGCCATACACTAGCATGCTCCGTGTGCCTCCATCGTGGTCGGTCTTTTGCTAGAGTCTCTCACTAGAATGGATCAATCTTGACTCTTTTCATGTGACACTTCAGCATTTTGGTTAATATTTTAGGCGTACTATAAAATTAATATACTGTTTTAAACGTTCGTGATTTTCATTCATAATTATTATATTAAATCGAGGTAAATATTGTTTTGCGTGATAAGTGATAAGATTAATTAATGATTATATCATGGACAGGGATGCTTGGAAATAATTCCGATCCATATTGGCGATCTCTAGTCTCAAATAGCGTATCTACTGTGTTATAAACATTTGCTGTATGTTATTTAATAACAATATAGATCTGTTTGAAAAAAATATCCCTTGTTGAGTTTTTTGCCGGATTCTTTTCAACAGGTGGTGGTTGATTCCTCGACGTTCATAGGAGCATCAATTGATGCCTAAATAGAATAAAGAATAAAATTTTGACTTTGACTTGTACCGTAGAAACTGCCCATCTTTCCTGAACTACATCTGCAGTCTATATATGAACGGGTAATTTTAAAGTCAAGCGCGTATCCGTACTATTCTCTCGGGCATCAAATTCAGAGAGAAGCTCAAGCATCGCCAAACTCGAAGTTGGCTGCTTTCTATGCTAATCGCGGTGCAGCGAACGAATGCTCGGAAAGACTAAATAAAAGACAAGTCGAAGAACTAGGATTTGTTTGAAAAGTTAAATTGTTGGGGCTTACACTGAGAGGTGTTGAGAAGTTCTAACTGAATTTACTGGTAGTAATAATCTTTGAGCGCATGACAGAAAACTCTTAAATAAAATAGAATTGGGAGCAATCAGCTATAGTATGGGATCTCTTCAAGTTAATTCATAGCAACTAGCTGATAGTAAAATAAAATGATCTTTACAAAAACGATCATTACCTATAATTTGGTTTGGAGTGAAACGCATTTGAATCAGTATTATTATTCCTGCTTGCTCACATTATTATTCTTTTATATACTAGCTGTTGCCCGCGACGCCGTCTGCGAAGAACAGGGGTATAAAAAATAGCCTACCACCTATTCTCAGACCTACCAAACATAGAAAAAAAAAATCATGTAAATCGGTCTAGCCATTTCGGAGGAGTTCGATAACAAACACCGTGACACGAGATTTTTATACACCGTGAAATTTTAGTGGTTGTTTTCCCGAAACAAGGTGATTTAGTATCGATTGTACAATCGATTTATAATTACTATTTTGACTAGAGTCAAAAATCCAATTGTGAAAAACGAAAGTCGAAAATGACCGCAAACCAATAGTAGCGCTTCGTTGGTACCTAACCTATCGTACGATCGTACGCTACTTGTACCAACGAAACGTTACTATTGGTTTGCGGTCATTTTCGACTTTCGTTTTTCACAATTGGATTTTTGACTCTAGTCAAAATAGTAATTATTAATCGATTGTACAATCGAAACTAAATCACCTCGTTTCGGGAATCAACCACTAAAATTTCACGGTGTATATTAGAAGATAACGCGAACGCGGGAACGCTTTGGATGCGGATGGCACAGGACCGATCTGTTTGGCCTATGTTCAGCAGTGGACGTCTTTCGGGTGAAATGATGATGATGAATTATATAGTACCAAAGGCCTCTTCATGTTAGCTTATACTTACTTCCCTCAAAGTCTTAGCACAATATGTCGCAATTTTCAAAATTCACGTCGAAAATTTTATTAAACTTCGAGAGTGACCTCTCGAAATTAAATTTGAAGCTTATTACTTACCGCACTAGGCGCACTCGAGTGAAGTGAGATTTGTCTAGAAGTTTTATTGCTTTCTGGAAGCTAAAAAGATGAATCTAAGAAAACAAAGCTAAATAATGTTTTGAAAGCAAAGTTCATATAATTTTGGTTGCTTTAACTGGTTGATTCATTCGAAAACTTTAGGCAAATAAAGTCGTCAATCGTCACAAAACTTAATTTGCTCTTTGTGTTATGTTACGTCACGTTTAATAGTGCTTTATATTATACCTATAAATTAAAAAAAAAAACAAAAGGTACTTTTAAAAGAATAGGTTTCGCTGTTGAGACTGCTGGGTCTTGGTGCGTTGAGGCTAAGCGGTTTATTAAGGATTTGGGACGGCGTATGAGGGATAGAGGGAGCGATCCGCGTTCTGGTGCTTATCTGGTCCAACACATATCTTTAGCGATACAACGGGGTAATGTGGCAAGTGTTTTTGGGACGGTTGGCCCAGGTTTGAATCAGGTTTGAATGCTTGGGTTTAAGTAATATGACGAAGCTTGTAGCGGATTTTATATTTTTGTTTAGCTGACGAAGCCTGTTGCGGATCTCAATCTGTTGCTATGACGAAGCTTGTTGCGGATAACAAAATATTTTCTTTTTTTTTTCTCATTGACGAAGCCTACGCTGCGGATCTGATTTTATTGTATTTTTTTTAGTAATTTCTGAAATAAATGTTATGTTGTTAAGAAACTAAAATACTTACATAATAATAAAGTGCGGATTATGTTTCCAAAGAATAGGTAAGTTAAACTGTTATTAGTTTTATACAGGCCATGAGATTTTTAAAGCAGGGATCGTCGCCGGTATTCTGTTTGTGTTATGTTACGTCACGTTTAATGGTGCTTTATATTATACCTATAAATTAAAAAAAAAAACAAAAGGTACTTTTAAAAGAATAGGTAAGTTAAACTGTTATTAGTTTTATACAGGCCATGAGATTTTTAAAGCAGGGATCGTTAGCGGTATTCTTATAACTGGTTATAATTGCATTTCGATATTTATACCACTAAAGCTCTGATTAGCAGTGTTATCAATACCAGTATTCAAATATAATTATTATAGTTTTTTCCAATTGACAACAATACCTTTATTTGATACTTTCTACATAAAAACCATTACCGGTAATACCTGGCAATGTCAAATACAAGTAGATACTAGTAGACATTTCAGCCAGCCATGCACAATGGTATCGCGTGACGTTATTCTATTGCACCTATTTGTTGTGTTTTAGTAGTATATCTAATTGACACGTACCTAACTTTAAAGTGCAATTTAAATAGCGGTATTGAATACAGGTAAAGTCTGTAGACAAAAACGAAATGACAACAATACCCCTAATTAGAATATAGGTATTATTTTTTAGCTGTAATAGTTTGGAAATTTATATAGAGATATTAAATAAAACCGGTTCTACATACCCTGGTTTAGACGTTAAAAAAATTGTACAAGTTACTTGGCCGTAAAGCGAACGAGTTTGAAGTAGGTAGGTAGGTAGTCAATGTGATGCAACTTCACAATTTTTATTACAAAGCTTAAGGTATCATATCTGTAAGTACATTTATATATCCAATCTTTTCTGACCAAATGAGACATCCATATCTAGATCTCAGTGCTTCTAAAATTCATTTTGAGAAATATCCAAAAAAAAATTAAAAAATTATTTAAAAAAAAAATTTTTTTAGTTACTTCAGGTCACTTCGAACCTTTTCGATGGCTATACGCGACAAGTGTGCTACCAAATGCACCATGTGGCTCTCGACCAACCCACTAGAAATTTTAATTGCTTGCATACTCCAATCATAGGTCAGATAGTCATTTATTTCGAGCCGGGATTTGAACCCACGACCCTCTGTTCGAGAGGCGATAGGTCAAACCACATGGCCACCACGGCTAACTACTTAAGTATAAAAACAAAATAATATTAGAAAAACATGTAATAGTTTCAGCATCTCATAAAATTAATCCTGATTGTAACTCATTGCTAGCGTGAAATATTCGGTCGGTGAGGGTACGCACAGATACGTTATGTGCGATATATCTTGCCACGGAGAATGGGCAGGAAAAGTTGCGTGCCATAAATCTAAGAAAAGATGGCTCTGAACATCATGACCTAATGTCAACTGTAAACAAACATAATTCAAATGCCTACACATAAAGTTTATTAACTTAGATCATGCAAATCCGAGAAAATGTGTTAGTGGACTAGTTTAAAAGATTTATAAACGAGGAAGATTTTCTTTCTTTCTTTCATTCTTTCAACTAGCTGTTGCCTGCGACTGTCTGCAAAGAATTCCTGAAATACGCCACTTTCGGGTAAAACTATCATACTTCCTTTCCTTTCCAGGGTGTCAACAAATCTCCGTATCAAATTCATATAAATTGGTTTAGCAGTTTACTTGCTTCTTTTAACATTCGCTGTTTAGAAAGTTGTGATTTAGCACTTTTACATTTTCAGAATACATATCTATGGTTTGATAAATTTTATTCTAATACACTTACACGTCTACTAGGAAACTGTAGGTATAGCTGCGTAAACTCGACACTAATTTCTTATTCCCCTCATGAATTATATAACATTCATCACTTAACAGTTCTGAGCATAAACACACCGTGAGGGAAGCACTATTGAATTACCTTTGTCATGTTTCGTTCGGTTACGAGAAACAAAGGAATTGCAACGGACTTAAAAACAAATTGGTGTAGCAACATCAGTAGTTTAATGGAGGAACCACGTCTAAAACAATTGAGCATCTGCCTGGTGTAGCCATCGCACTACTTTGTAACGAACTATTCAGAAGGTATTACAAACTTGCGCTTCGCTTTCAAATGGTGATTCGCTGTTTTCTCAAGTAAATTGCAAGTATTTGGGGTGTGGAAGAGACGTAATTAATTTCCAACGGTCGTTACTTTGTTGAAATTACTTAAGCTTTGGAAACCTAAACTTTAGATGATGTTAGGTATGGACAACAAGCTGGATTCGAGTTGTATTATAAGTGTTTCATAAAAGATGGATGGTGGTTTTTCTTTTATTTTACAAAAGCTTTTTATATTTAGGCTTTGAACAGTGGCTGTACTGGATCTAGAAATTACTCTCAAAGTAGTGTAGTAGGATATCAATATCAATGAGCCCATATTCATGCTTGGTACTCATACGAAAGCTAAGTCCAATGCTAAATTAAATATTCGTGTTATAAACTGAAAAACAAATGTTTAAAACAAGGAATTACTACCAATTGTGCTGTTTTTGCAGACTTCAGTCAACTAATCATTTCTTTGTTTGTAGATAGTTTGTCTGCAACGTGGTTCTGTATATGGATATTGTTAAATCTAATTGAATTCTAAAGTAATACTTACATTCAAGATATCGAAAACTCATTTGGAATGACGATTTCGTCACCTGAAACAAAAAATGAACTAAATAAATTGCAATTCAATTATATTTAAGTCATAAAAAATAGTTTTTAGTGTTTGACGGTCATTCATATTACCTAGATAGAATTGTGTGTGTCCTTTTTTTAATCAATATACCTACCTACTTAGATCTGCAATCTGTATCTTCGGGACATTCGGTAGGAGGTTACCTAAGAACATTATGCAATGTCCTGGACGGTCCTGCATACAGCATGTTCCACGCTCAAACACAGTTATTTTACGTCTGTTATCCAATAATTGTACCCATGTTCCAGAAAGTTCAAACCATGATCTTGAACTGTACGAAAAAACCTTACTGAACTCGAAAGGTTAATTGTTTCCTCGAGTGTAACGAACAAGAGATCAAAAAGCGTCAGTATTCCGTGTCACGTACGTTCGGGGCACTTCGGGCATACTCGGCAATCGACGAAGCGACGTAGAACTATGAATGGGGTATAGGACACAATTCCTGATAGGACGTATGTATGTACCTATATATAATCACATTAGTACGCCCGTTTTTTTTACTAGAACTTTTATTGATCCTATTGCAGAATTCCCTAACAGAGGAAATACAAACATAAATCGAAATACAACATTTTATCTAGCTAGGTACTCCGCCAGCACTGTGTTAGCAAAATAACAACTATAAATTGTAACTTTAAGTTTTAGTCTCTTTTAACATCTCAAATGGAAAGTGAGCAAAATTTCAACATTCTAGGGCCAAGAGTTTGGGCTAAGTATTGATGAGCCAGAAAATCATGACTTTTTTCTATTTTATACATACAGATAATATATAAATAAGTACATAATAGATAAGTAGGGTTTAACTACATTGTTAAGTTGGTTGCAAAATATCTTTGTATCAATAAGTGTAATACCAGGACCTATCCCTATCATCAATATCAATATAATATCAATATCAAGAAAACCCACAGGAAATCACGAAGAAAATTTTGCTGAAGCAAGAAAATCTTTTAGATCGAGATTTCTCTTTCGACCTTAACCTAAGACGTTTAAACGATATTGAATCCGAAGAAAAATCCGCAATACCAATAGCGAAATAAATGCTGGTTTCAGACAGGTTTAAGTGTCAGTAGTAACAAAAAAAGTAAAAGTAAGTAGTTTGCCTACTCTATAAGTACTCGTATATCACTCGAAGGTGAGTATGGATTACGTCTTCCCATTTCGCGTCGGACCTTAAACGCACATTCGATTAGTAATCTGTGTCTTACTCTACTAGTGAATAAATTATTATTGGCCAAGATGGGCATGCCATAATGACATTATTTGTGGAACCAGACCAAACAGTGGGCCATTGTGGGCAGTCCATTTAGGACGACTGTATTGTAATTATGAAGAGCCTGATGTCAGTTTTTGTCTTAGTCCCCCTAACTCACATGCTTTTTATTTAGGTAAAACAATAAATAAACCGTTGATTATTTTCTGTCCGGACGTGACACAGATATCTCTACAAATAGACAATGTAAGTCAACTTGCTTCATGTCCGGACAAGTACGGTTAAGTGCAAAAATATGTAGGTATCAATTTATCCTCTCATAATATAAACCGATACCTTAATTCGATGACATAAGAGCTATGGAACATATTTATGAGCAAGTTCCATGCATCTCTATTTTTACACTTGACTGTACATAAAAGTCCGCTTTTCGCGACACGCAATTCAAAATAATATCTTCCATCTTTAAAATCTGTGTTTTGAAACAGCATCACGCAGCCAGTACATCTTATTAAAATACTTTGAAGTCCGTAAAAATGTGTTCAGACACTCGTTAATAAAATAAAAATCAAATCTTTTATAACAAAATGTACATATTGTCTGTGACTAGCATAGGAAAATATCAAAGTGACCAGAGACGAAGTTAGATGCTGATGGCCCAGGACCAGTCGGTTTGGCAAACCTTGGGGTGCTTGGGTGGCCTATGTTCAGCAGTGGACGACTTTCGGCTGAAATGATGATGATGAAAACCGAAGACAAGGGAATATTAAGTTAACAGTCTCAACAAGCCTTAATAAATTGAATAAGGAGAGTCTTTCTCAATAATATGTCTGTGTTTCGTGGGTATTGGTCTAGGGAATAAAAGTGTATTACGTGATCCATTTGGCGAGTATTATTAATAGAATCCACTCAGCTAAATGGATCGTACCGGTCTTCACCGGTCAAAGAGTATGTCGTATCAACAACGGTACATTATTGACATGTAAAGTGATTGATTTGACGGTAAGAGCCTGGGGTGATGCTTGTGTTAAGTTGTTTGTACCGGTATCCATGCTAATGTAAATACAGAGGTAAACTTTGTTTATTTGTATGTAGGGATAATATCTAAAACTACCAAACTATTCTTTTAAATCCTTTCACAGATTGAAAGGTATACAGGGTTATTTGTGTTTCGGGTCCCAAGACACAGGCACAGCCTAGTTTGGGATCCACAGTATAATGAATGATTGTAATCTCCTGGTGCTATAATAAACATTATTATTATTGTAATTCACTAGCATCCTTTTAACCCTAAACTCCTACCACTTAAACAAATGTTTTTTGTTATACGGCTTTTGTCATAACTTAATATTTTTGGTGTAATAACGTTTTGAAAATTTGAGACTACCTCTTATTTTTACGATACTCTGTGTATTTGTATGGGAAAAAGTGCTTAATTTTAAAAAGTCGTAAAACAAAAAACATTTGTTTGAGTGATAGGAATTCAGGGTTAAGAGGATGTCAGTGAATTACAAATAACCCTGTATACTATCCCGAAGCACTTGCTACTAATATTCACGGCACGGTACGGCATTCAGGCACGGTAGTAACCCTGCCGTTCGGTTTATATACCTATTTGAAATAATCATTGTATTTTAATGAATACCGAATTTAGATTAAGCCGAACCGATTTAGGTTAAATTTTTTATGTAGATAGTTCGAGACACTGGGAAGGATATAGGGTAGTTTTTATCCCGGAAGATTGTATAGTTCTGCGGGATAGTGATAAACGAATTCTTAGCAGACAGAGTCGCGGGCAACAGCTGGTGTTTAAATAAAAGTTTGTAAAAATCTAATTAAAGGGTCATTATTCGACATAGCTCAGAGAATTAGCAAGTTGAAGTGGCAGTGGGCTGGTCATATCTGTCGAAGAACCGGCAATCGTTGGAGTAAACGAGTTCTTGAGTGGAGACCGCGTCTTGGAAAACGTAGTGTAGGACGCCCTCCGGCCAGGTGGAGTGACGATCTGCGAAAGGCTGCTGGTAGAAGCTGGATGCGTCTAGCCGAGGACAGGGCGCAATGGCGCTCATTGGGGGAGGCCTATGTCCAGCAGTGGACTATTATGGGCTGATGATGATGATGATGATGATTCGAGCGTTTGTTCCGGATCACTTTCGTGAACACTTTGTTGTAGAAACGACAAGAGATTTTGATACAGTTTTAAAAAAATATGTGGTAGAAGTAGAGGACCTCTAATAAATAACCGAAAACGCCATCAAAATCTACAGCCGATTCGTAGAAAACGTGACCACGAAAGAGAGGCGGTTTGAACGCTCGAATAATGACCCTAAAACTATTGAGTCAGTGCAGTTGTCTAGCATAAAGTTCCGTTGATTAAAAATTGGGATGCCCCTATTGCCTCCTCGGCGAAACAGTTTGGGTACCCTTAGAGTGTTCCGTTTGTATTTAGAAGGTACCAGCGTCACGTAGTGTTGGATCTGTGTCAAGCGCACCTCGAGGGTCCGCGCCAATTACCTCGTGGAAACAACGCAAACCGGGGTTTAGGGGCCCGTAGCGGCCCACTGGGTTTTTAAGGGGTTGCCTTAGAGACTCGCTTGAGTTCTGTAGTGTAATTGTTTATCATCATACTAGTCAACAAAAAAAAAACACAAACAAAATTAAGCATAGGGTTGTTTACCCTTTTCTTTCTAAGATTACCATTTTAAATTAGACTCGCCTGTCTAGAGCTCTCGTGAGTAGGTTACCAAATTTTCAACTCACCAAATTCTCAACTCACCACATTCTCACTCACCACATTCTCTAATCTCACCGCATTCGAAACGTAATACATTCTTGGCAACTGAATAGCCATAAACCGAAAAAGATAAGCTAAACCCTACAGGGTAAAATATAAAAAGTGATACAGAATTAGTATTTCTAACTCACAAGCAAAGGTACCAAACTGTCCGGCTGTGATTTAATTTATCAAATATACAAAAATCTCGTGTCACGGTGTTTGTTATCGAACTCCTCCGAGTCGGCATGACCGATTTTTATGAAACTTTTTTCTCTATATTCGGTAGGTCTGAGAATAGATCGTAGGCCATTTTTTAAACCCATCCTTCGCGGACGGAGTCGCGGGCAACAGCTAGTTTTGATTTAATGTTAGAGAGTAGTCTAAAATAACAAACATGTATTTTTTTCAGATTGGGCATCTCAACCTATTTATTTGGAGAAATTGGCCTCCAAAATACTGAAAAGTGATTAAACTCTCTAACTATACAGAACAATAATTTTTAGTGCCCTCCAGTAACTGTATTCGGTTGCTAACTGAGTTGTATATTACACAAGTTGTATAATAAACATAAAATGGGAAGTTTCCTTCATAATGAACTTAATAGCCGGAGATTTCATTACGGTCTGTTGTAATAAACGTAGTAATAATTATTGTAAATAAACACCTTTTTGATGTTCATTCCGAACTATACCTAATTTCACGTGTTTTTATTTACGTTTTGTTTTGTTGTTAATTTATTTAGAAGATCTTCCAATGCATTAACACGCAAGCTTTATGTCACATCTTAATTAACATCTTAATTGTTTAGTGTTGTCACACTAAGCAATAGTTAGTACCTGGAACAAGCCACACTATCGATAATAATACGTACCTACTATTGATGTGGGATCGTTTGAAGAAAACAAACTTTGAACGAAAGTTCAAACTGAGCAGATATACAAGTTAAGTATGAAGTATCTTTTTCTATTTATTTTTTTATTTTCTTCAACTTCATTTTTTTTTATTACTTTTACGGTCATCCCGTGAAACCATATATTTCAAACTAAATACAAACTGAAATATAGATGCACAGAAAAAACCCCAGAAAAAAGACCAATGCTGGGAATCGAACCCAGGTCCTCAGCGTTCCGTGCTGCGTGCTTACCCCTACACCATCACTGGTCTAGAAGTTAGCGATGAATCTTTCCCATACATCGTACACTTCAGTCTGTTATAATCACATTTAGGCAGTGATAAAGTGTATCTATGTTATGCCCTCTACCGAGAGACTTCAACACTCCTTCGGAGCTACCCGCTCACCTGGACCAAGAGATGGCGCTACTAGGCCAACTTTTACAAGTTAAGTATGAAGTATTACTTATTAGTAGGGGTAAGCACGCAGCACGGAACGCTGAGGACCTGGGTTCGATTCCCAGCATTGGTCTTTTTTCTGGGGTTTTTTCTGTGCATCTATATTTCAGTTTGTATTTAGTTTGAAATATGAGCAGATATAAACCTGAATATAAACCTGGATTAATATAAAACATACTTTTATTCAGGAAAATTGCAAAGTTTCCGCGGGATAACGATAAACGTATTCTTCCCAGACGGAGTCACAGGCAATAGCTAGTAGTAAGTAATATTATTTGTCTATTTGTACGTACTACAGATTCTGTAGCAATGCTTATCAAATGACGTAAAATGTCGCAATGACAAACATTCTGTGGTGGCCTACAGTGGCGGGGCATGAACATTATTGCAAAAGCCGAAGCAAAAAAAACTAAAACCATTTATCCTCTTCTTGAAAGTGCAGTAATGGAAGGGAAGCGTTTGGTACCTAACTTCGAAAGTTTAGTCAACCCGGGGGGAATCGGGTTGTTAGTACCCTTTGCCACTGGTGGACTATCAATCGAATTGGTTGGCTTTACGTCTAACAAACAACTGGGCCTGCCCTCAAAGCGAACTAGACCACTTCAACAAACAAGCAAAAGTTCCGAATACAAAACAATTTTGATAATAGTTATGATTCTAGCTAACTAAGTTAATGTTATTCAAATCCTCTCAAACAATCTAGACTATTCGAAGGTGTTAGTATCAACTCCGTGCAAACACGCTAACTTTCGGATCAAGTATTACTTCTGATCCATTCAGCCATCTAACTAGCACAGCAATAACGTTTACTTAGAATATTGTGTGCGAAGACCAGTGTCAATCCAACCAGTATATTTAGACCTCGTAGCTCTCAAGGACTTAGAGCCTTCAGAGTTCTATGAGATGGTCATTGCTTAGTCAAGGAACACGGTCCATTTATTAGTGCTAATTGGACTCGAAGGCCCAAATTAGTCCGCTTTGTAATTCAGGTCTGGCCTATATTGCGGCTAAGTATAAGGCTGTGTTTAGTATTTGAATACTAGAAGGTATCTGATCTATGAATGCTGGAGAGGAGTTCGCTCCTGTTAGTAATTATTAAGGATTATCATTGTGCCTGGAAATTGCACCGTATTCTGTCTCAGAAGCACACAAGTATTCTATGCAGTTAGTATGGAAAAGTGGATACTTATGTTAGGGATCCGAATGTACAGTATGACGTATACACATGTGCATTATGTGATCTATGTCTGCAATTTCTGAAATACAGAACTAACTGCACAGCAGACTTAACTAACCAACAAATCTCCACCTTTCATTTCGTTCACCTCAGTAAAATTCAGAAAAATTGAATCTGTTCTGTACAGCACTTAAGAATAACTAACAGCTTTATTTCGATGGATTTACGGATAATATTTCACCGTAGCATTGTAGTCGAGTGCAAATGTTCAATGTATTTCCAACGAGGCGGGAACCTCGTGTGTAAATAGGAATGTGAGTTCAGATACGTGACTGTCCTAGGAATATTCCTATATGGGTACGTTTATTTATTGGACGTCAGGTTATCTATTATAAAAGCTAAGTAGGTAGATAAGTCTTTACAAGAGTTTTCTATTGATAAAGATATTAAGAACAGACGTGATCTCTAGTTCTTATAATTTACAGTAGGTTATCGAATACCTATAAACGAGCTATTCTTGTATATTTATTTATCTATTTCTAGGATCTTGGGAACGATTCTAACGAATTCAATGAAACTTGCTTTGTGTGGGTTTTCCGGGGCGACCAATAAATCTAGCTTTGTTTTATTATTGAGTTTTTGGGTTTTTGAGTGTTTGTGTGTTCCCCGCACAACGAAGTTCTTATTTACTAGCATCTGAAATCGCTTAAAAATACAACTTACTTACAGTTTTAAATGCCCATTGTTTATGGAGAGAGACCAGTTTGGAATAACCTGGAATTGAACAAAAGCAAAAATTGTACGAAATGCCCGAAACTAGTAAAAAATTGAGTATGATAGTAGGTGTAAGGTCACATATTTATGCTCTCAACTATACCTTATAAGCGTAGATACAAGAACACTGAAGTGATTTTTCGTCTGTAATATTATTACATGTTATATTATTATTATTGTGTTTATTTTTCATGTTTTATTTCAGCATTCCCTTATTTTTGTTAAAAAAAGGGATCATTAAACTCTCGTCTGCTCTACAGTAACTCAACAACAAACATCGTAAAACTAGGTTAACACACAAACCCTTTTTGTTGAGTCGTCGGATAGTGTACATAAAGTAGGTATCAGATTCTGCCATCGATACGACGAACATGACAAACAAACTATTATAACACGAGAGGGGATAAAAATGGCCTCGAAAAGAAAAATAGAGTTATAGGTATTTTTATTCTATAACTTAAATTTTAGTGCCACTTCTACATTTCATTGAGATTAAATTCTGATTAAAACCGGGGTAAAGCATACTTCGATAGTTTTTAAAACCACTTCGTTGTAAGAATTGATGCTACTACGTAACCTATTAGTATCGTTACAGGTAGGGAGGAGATTCGTGCTCTGCCATCTTTAGATCGATTAGCAGGTTTGAGAAAAGTTGTAGACATATAATTTCAAACGCCAAGGCTTAAAGGGAAGACTCAAGCCCTACGTAACGTAACGTAAAGTATACGTATGTACACATACACTTCATAAGGCCAGCTCTATTACGCACATTACGATAGAGTTTTTTTAAGACTAAGTTCGGTCTAGCGCTATATTAGTGTGAGCTAGGAAATAAGTTATTTGTATGTGAATTTTGTAATTTTAAGTTATTTTATCATTATTGTAGTCAAGGTGGCCGTCATCGAAATCGATGTAGAAAATTGAATACCTAAGCTATTAAGTTTAATAATTAAAGAAGAATAATAACTTGTTAATATACGACAATGTAAACATTAAGTATGCATGTGCTCGCTTACGACACCTTCAAACTGTAGATATCGGTTTTATTTAAATCCAGTTAGTTAAATAAGTACAAAAGCAAATTCAAGATTTCTATCCTTATTTTATTCTTTTACCATACTTCAGATTGTGGAGTTTCAGCATAATGCAATCTAAAGGATCGTAAATTGCTAGTCTCATTTTATAAAGTTTATACGTTATTTTCACCAACACAGAGTTATCGATACCCAACTTGGCTGACTAAATGCCCAGGGAACGTGTGGACGTGGGGTAGTGAAGTGCAAACTGGAATAGCTCCACTCATCAATCGACGTCGGCAAACCCTCCAATTCACCCTCCGACCCTCCCAACTCAACATTACGTCTCTCTCAACCCCTACTGGTCTGTAAAGGATAGAGATAAAAATTTCATACGATTTCCGTATTTGCGTAAGATGTTGAATAGGAGTGAGTTGTTCACTTTCAATTTAACTTTCCGAATTCAGTAAGTTACGTACAAAGATCTTGGATTGAATGCGATGTTGAGATTATTTGGGAAGTTCTGATAGGATAGGTTTGTAGGGATATTAATGGAGGTAAGAACGGTACGTGAGTTGTGAGCCGATATACTTTGACATCAAAATGTTGTCGTGAACCATAAAGTGGGAGATGGGGTAAGTGAGGTGCGGCGATGTATAATTACGTAGATTGCCCACCTTTACTCTCTACCCACATCTCATGCTAATCTCACTTTCAATTAATCCATACTTTTTAGTCCATCATTACATCATCCCATCTTATGCACGTCCCACTGCAGGGCACCAGCCTACTCTCAGAATGAGAGGGCTTGGGCCGTAGTTTTCATGCGGGGTCAGTGCGGATCGGGAACTTCACACACACCATTGAATTTTTTCTTCACGAATGTGTAGGTTTCCTCACGATTTTATCCCTCACCGCAAAGTTCATGGTAAATTTCAAATTTAGTTTGCGTTCTAGGACTAAGAAGATGCTGCAAAAGCTGTAATTCGATTTATACTTATTTATACACCGACGGTACAGGTGTTTCATTCAAAGATACTCAGCGTTGAATGGGTCGGGTGTGTACGTGTACACTATTCAAGTGTGCGCACGTAAGGCTAAAAGATGGTGCGCGTGCGAAAGAAAACAGATGTCTTAACCCAAAGCTTAAAAGAAACATTCCTCTTTGCACTATAATTATCATCATCATTTCAGCCTAAATAATCGTAAAATTGAAGTAATCGGAGCTGTGAGTAAATTATGAAAAAATTCGCGATGGTAGTAAATAATATATCACATTAACAAGAAAAACTACAACGACTAAGTTGGCTTGAGAATTATTAGTTTTTTTAAGAGTACCTAAATAGCAGCCTGAACTATAGAATCTGCCTACTTGGGAAGTTCTGTACAAAATACAAAATCCTTTTTTTTTTATGTATGATCACGCACAACTTTTTACAGAGTAGTCCGATTTTGATGATTCTTTTTTTTTTGGAAAGCGTATGTCCCGAGGGTGGTCCTATTTAAATTTGGAAACAATATTCCTACCCTAAGGGTAGAAAAACAGGGGATGATTGATTGTTCAGTTACTGATTATAGTATATGACCACGCATAACTTATTACAGAGTAGTCGGATTTTGATGATTCTTTTTTTATTGGAAAGCGTATACCCCAAGGGTGGTTCTATTTAAATTTGGAAATAATTTTCTTACCCTAAGGGTAGGAAAACAGGGGATGATTGACTAACTTTTTACAGAGTAGTCTGATTTTCATAATTCTTTTTTATTGGATATATAGGGTATACCTTGAAGTTGATATTATAAATTTGAAAAAAAAATTACCCCAAGGATGGAAAAAAGTATAAAATAAAAACTTTTTAACAAAAAATGAAACCGCCCAAAAAAACTGAAAAGCTAAAAATAATACCTGTTTTGTTTGACCTTAATCTAGGTACCAGTTTGAAGTCGGTGCCTCAGCACGAGCCAGGACGAGTGATAGAAGCCAATCAGGTAGACGATTATAGGTCTACTCCTCCTGGCTAAGTGCTGAGGCACCGACTTCAAACTGGTACCTAGATTAAGGTCAAACAAAACAGGTATTATTTTTTTGCTTTTCAGTTTCTTCGGCGGTTTCATTTTTTGTTAATAAGTTTTTATTTAATTTATGTATGGGAAAAAAATTGAGCCAAATTTCCTGCCCTCGGCTACAGACTAAACAGCGTGCTGGTAAATCCACCTCTAAATCGGAGCCTACATCTCGTTCGGAGCCTTATGATCACGGGCTGGTAGACGCGTCAAATTATCGGAAGGTCATTAAAGGTGATCGCAGTCTACATTTAGACGTAGATTATTTCATCATCAACAAATAAATTACAAGAGCCAATTGATCATAGATAACGTACCCTACCCGTACCCCCCTACCCCGTACGTACCCCTACGTAGACCCTAAAAATACGAAGCGCACCTTAACAAATGTTTTGCATTAGGTTAAAACGTCTCGTATTTGGAAGCTCATATTGCATGTCTCCAGACTGAAAATAAAACTCCACATTTGCTGGAAATGCCTACATCGTGTTGAGTGCATTACCGCATCAGGGTAATGTTGGCAATATTTCACTCCGGCTCTGTGTTACCTCATGATAATAATATTTATGACCAACGTTTATTTGCATTCTCGGAAGAATCTTTCTTGCAACTTTTATGTCTAATTTTTTACGAATGGTGTGCATAAAATGTGTGGTTGCTTGACTTCTGCATAGTCAGTAAAATGATTTGTTTCCTTGATGTGAGAGTGGTACCTATTGTAATTTGGTAATATAATTAAGAGATGGTATGTACACAAAAATAATAATAAGAATAACCTTATTTCTAAACATACTTTTAATACTATTTCCATGAAATCTGATCTTAGTAAAGGAAAAGTTAAGCTGACTTGGAAGTAATAAACTCAACCAACGTCACGTCTGGGTACTCATTCGGACATTGTGTATTGTGCAAAATATCTTTGTTGAAAAACTAGCCAAGGAAAACAGTATAAAAGAATGACAAACTGAAGCTTGCCACTATAAGCATTCATAATGAAGGCTAGGTATATACAGTAAATTGAAAACTTGTTTTAAATGAAATCATAAACATGTTCAGTAAAAACAAAAACACACAACACACACATACACAACACACGCACGCACGTACGCACACGCTCATACACGCGCGCATCATTCAATGCATTCAACGTTGTTACTAGGCTTACATTTTGTTCAGAGTCTAAAAAAATATATAACATGTTTTTTTTTACTTTTAACCAAACACCAATTAGAATAATAAATTAAAAATATTTTAGCAAACAGTTAGGCAATTTTGTTTCATTTTAAGCTTCTTACAAGAGCGCCGTTTCCTTGAGGCGATTAGTCTAAGATTGTATTTTCCTTACATTTGCGTAATGAGAATCTCATCTTCCTAAAAAAAACAAGCTTAGATTATTTAAAAGCGAAAAAGTTTTTCGGGTGCGCCGGTGGGATTCGAACCCACGTCTCCTGGGTATGCGCCCCAACGGGTGTTCTACCAATTGAACCACGTCGCATCCAACCGACTCCCCCGAAATTCTTAATCGCTTACATACGCCAACAGTGGTGAGCAGCCGTACTGCTAATAAAATAAATAATATTTGAAAAACAAGCTTGTTTATTTTGAACATGTTATAGCAAAATACAAGTTGCGACTGATATAAGCAGAAATAAATTACAACGATGTATCTAGTTGTTTAGGAATAAACACTAACGTAGACAGTTGATAAACAAAAGCAAATTACAGAAGTAAATTAACCCAAAGTAAACTGAGAAAACTAACATTTGCTCCCAATAACATTAAGGCATGATAGTGCTCTTCTCTCCCGACTAGGGTTGCCATACATCTGAATAAGAACAAACTTTTCAAAACTTTAGTACAGTCAACCAATTTGATTCCCAGGCCACTATAGAACCATGTCATAATGAATTAACTTGTTTATCTTCTTTTTCTTCCTTTAATGACGGCCACTAGGCTTGTGCCAATGTCAGTTAATTGCTCTCTTTGGGAGTGACGTTGTACGGTGATTGTAGTTTTTGCAACTTGATAGTAAAATTCCAGAAACCACGAGGAGACAACTTGCGCATTAAAAAATGTCAGACACGAGAGCAATATAGAATTTTGTGATCACTGTAACAGTTAAGGTTAATCGCCGCATAAAACACTATCGAAATTATGCTACAACTAGCCAATGAAACAGAAATACCAAAATTAGATACTGTCTAAATCCGCCATGTTCGAATGCCAGAATCTTGTTTATCTTCTACGACAGTGATTATTGCGTGAGTTATGTCATGATGACATCTCGATCTTTGCGAACATGTGTCAACGATAATGAATAGGAAAGGAGTTTGCTTGTGTATTAATAACTTGAATTGTCAGCGGAAACGTTTATAAACTCTTTACATTTATTGCATGTTGTGATCGGAAATTGATAATCCTTTGACCCGCACTGACGTTGTAATTATCTAGTAGTTAATACAACAAGGTTCTATAGTGGCCTAGGAATCAAATTGTTTAACCCCAAAAAAGGGGTGTTATAAGTTTGACTGCTATGTGTGTGTGTGTGTGTGTGTGTGTGTGTGTGTGTGTGTGTGTGTGTGTGTGAGTGCGTGCGTGCGTGCGTTCGTGCGTGTGCGCGTGTGTGTGTGTGTATGTGTGTGTGTGTGTGTGTGTGTGTGTGTGTGTGTGTGTGTGTGTGTGTGTGTGTGTGTGTGTGTGTGTGTGTGTGTGTGTGTGTGTGTGTGTACAAATATCTAAATTCTAAACATACAAACATCTTAACTAATTTTCTCATTTGTAATACTAGGAGAGAATAGGACAGTACAAAAAAAAAAAGTAAAAAGTATAGGATTTTTCGTAATAAATTGTTCTAATTTTTGGTACGTTAGCCTTATTGTCCAGACTTTTCAACTTTTGAATGGTAACCCTAGTTCTAACTAAATGCAGACTCACTCGACTACAACTTTACTAATCTACACTTTAGCAGAAGACGTTAAGATCTAAAACGCTTAAAAAACGATCTGACTCGAGTGACAATGGATATATTTGACGAGCTTTTAGAGATAACTGCGTCGAAACGCTTCCTTTGTCCTATTATTCATATTGTTTCAGTAGACAGTGAATACTGTAATATTTCTCTTAGAAAATTAATAATTTTAGAGTTCTCTTTTTTTAAAGACAGCCTTTTAAAATTTATCATTTAGGTAATTTTTCTACGGACGTATTGTTTCATCTAGCAAGAAGCTAGCGAATTATTTCTCACGTCAGTAGTAGATCACGTAACAATAAAAAAAAATAAAGTTGGCGAATAAACTACTTTGCTACTCTAAAGGGCTGTTTCACCACCCATTGATTAATTTTAACTGACGGATAAATTTGATCAATGGATGGTGAAACAGGGAGTAAGATTATTTTTAATCCGATTACTTTAAAAGTTCAGTTACAATTTGATTAGACCAACTTAAATGTTTGTTTTGTAAGTTCTTATTCAAAACATAAAAAATGCATTTAGTTTTGTTTCGTTTCCTTTATTTACTGGTATCATTCAATAGCCCAATCCGCAGTGGGCCCGCGTGCGAACCATACCCCAAACCCTTTCATTCTGAGAGGAGGCCTGTGCCCTGCAGTGGGACGTACATAGGCTGGGATGATGATGATGATTGATAACGATCATTCAATATACAGTTACAACGTAATTTTCCATAGAATATCAAACAAATCAGAGGAATCCATCTTGAGGTTACTTAAATAAAATAAAAAAACAAGGAAAACGAACAACGAAATTAAATATTATAAAATATTTAAAAAACTTTTCTTTTCTGCCTCGAGAAGTGTCCCACTGGGTCAAGGTCTCTTCCATTTTCTCCATTTGTCCCGATTTTGAGCGGTGTCTTTTCAGTCCATAAGGTACCTACACGTCTAGGTCGTCCCGCCAATGCCTCGTCGCTGCCATCCATCTTGTGGTATCCATTCCGTAGCTATTTTAGCCTAGCCTACTTATTTGAATCCATGCGGCTGGGTTGGAATAACATTTCAATTAGATTTGTCTTCTACTATCAAAATAAAACTTGCCACTAAATTTTTCCACTAGGGATATCGTACTAGCGAATTTTCTCGGACGCCTGCAACGGCGATCACTTTCTTAAGGAACGCTGTTCATGTCAGTTAAGCTTACACTTGGACTGATTTTTATTAATGATAAAATAAGTTTGAAGCGTGAAACGCTCCCCCGCTTCTGATTGTGCGCATATGAATCCGTTGCGCAAAAAAGTTACGTTTCATGAATATCGCGACTGAATTTCGCACAAAGGTTTCGCCTGCGATTCCGCTCTACTGATTGTCAAAGCTGGCATGACGGATATACAAAATACACTATTACAATGTTGGGAATATTAAAATGGTAAGCAATTTTGTCGGCATGTTGGAATAACGCGGGTGTTAATCGCGTAAAAATATGTTTTTCATTTAGGTACCTCAGGACAATCGCAACCAACTCGACGAGTAGTGAGGCTATTTATTATACATGTGGATGAAAGCAATAAAAAAGTTGTTTTTGTGTTGTTGCGGGATTGCGGCAGTGAAGCAAGAGAGGTGAGGATTTTGCCACGCATTGGAACGCAAAAAAAGTTATAACCATCTCTATGAATTTACAAACAAAGCCATAAGGCATGGCTATGTACTTATTGCAACTTCAATAGCGTAACTAATGCTGACCAGACCAACGAAAGACAGTATCGTTTGAAAATCTGTTAAGTACCGGAATCAATAATTTTCAATGAGTAAAAATAACAAAAGTTACCAATATCTAGATATCTGATGCGATTGAATTTGTAAGAAAATATCATTCATATTTTTAACATAAATCGAATTAAAAGAACTTGGACACGTTTACTAGTGGTGTAACCCAGCAAGCAGAGAACAACAACAATAGAATCAGGTCAAGCAATTCAGTGAAATCGCAAAAGGAATTCTCCAATACAGAATAATAATATAGACTAGTCTTCCTTTGTGATGCCAAAGCATGATTAGCAAGTATTGTATCTATCTTTAGACGATATTCTGTGCATTTCGCATTGGCATTGCAAATCGTTGCAAAATGTATAAAAATATGAGTAACTGCGTTTACAGTGCGATTTGGTCCATGACATCTAATGACTGGTTAGAGCAATTTACCAAAATCGAAATTTCCTTGTAGCAAAATTTCCGTTCGCAGATTTTCCTAAATGATTTTTTTCTCACTATGGTTTTTTACTGAAGCTTATTTTCACAATTGCGTTTTTTCCTAACTTTAATCGACACAGAAACATTGGTAGGTTTAGGTTATGTTAAGTTATGGGCCCGAAGGGCCAAAAGCTCACAGAAGAAGACACTGTTTCTGTGTCAATTCAAATTGGGAAAAAACGCTACTGTGAAAATAAGCTTCAGTAAAAAATTATGGCGAGAAAAAAAGCATTTAGGAAAATCTGCGAACGGAAATTTTGCTACAAGGAAATTAAGATTTTGGGGAAATGTTCTATCCAGTCCTAATTCCCCGAATGTCTTATTCGGCGAATCTCTACCTACCCGGATGTCTAATTCCTCGAATGTCTAACCTAACCATGTGCAGCTACTAGACGTTCAGGGAATGTACCTAATTATGGTGACTTGAAATCCGGGTATTAATAATTAGACGTCACGGACCAGACCGTTTAATCAAGTAACACACTCGTATAACAGAAGTCAAAACTATTGTAATTTATAAACTCGATTAGCTTTACTCGGAAAATTACAAATCACGTGTTGTGACTGCACGATATCAAAAGGCACTGTTACCATAAATTCTTAATTTAATTTCCTACTCTGCTGCTCTTAGAATAAACATCAATTTATTTTGTTATAACACATTCATAAATGTTACCTATACAGGTGTGTAATTACGAGTTTCGTTCCCAACTCGAGAACTCGTTATTTCTGTGCAGAAAAGTGGAAAATGCCTGTTCGCGGTAATGACTGAATGAACTTGCGCGCCCCACTGTACTATAGAGTTTTATAAACTTGAGTGTGCTACCTGTACTTATTGAAAGGTTTCGAAGTGAAATCAAATATGATACTGGAATTAAGCCCGCATCAAATGATGTGGTAGTTTAAATAAATAAATATATATATCACGGGACAATTCACACCAATTGACCTAGTCCCACTGTAAGCTAAGCAAAGCTTGTGTTATGGGTACTAGGCAACGGATAAACATACTTATATAGATAGATACATACTTACATGATATGAAAGTTCATAAGAAAATACCAAAAGCATTTGTCCAGCAGTGCTCGTCTTTTGGCTGGATACAGGGTGAAATCTAAATGTTGATACAAAATAAGTGTTTCAAACTTACTTAATGCTGGGTAACATAATGCATTAAATCAATTGTTAAAATCAGTCTGATAAAATTTAAGATATTCATACTTAATTGGAATTAAATCACAAGCTCAATGCATGGACATCTCAAATTTTATGTCTTTAACACTAATTTTGTATCACCATTTAGATTTCACCCTGTATAAAATTTGAAGCATTGTTTCACGTTTTTACTGTGCTCTACAGCTTTCAGTTCAGACAGAGAGCTATCGGGTCACCGGAATAACCGCGCATTGTGTGGCCGCCGAGTCGCCTTTGTGCCCATTGTCACTGGTGTGGCCTCCGCCTTGATACTGACGTTCGCTGGTATAATTTTATACGCTAGACGTAGAAATGTGTTGAATTAACAGATTTTAAGTGAATTTGAGTTGAAAATCTTATAAAATGGGACGATGCCTATACTGAATAGAACTTTTCCAAAAGTAGGATCCATTATGACTTGGTATTTATGATAATGATAATAGCTGCCCACCACAGCTTTGCACGGATCAATGAAGAAAATATGCTGTCGCGCTCAATTTTTTATGAATATTTTTAGGGTTCCGTACCCAAAGGGTAAAAACGGGACCGTATTACTGAGACTTCGCTGTCCATCTGTCTGTCCGTCTGTCACCAGGCTGTATCTCACGAACCGTGATAGCTAGACAGTTTAAATTTCCACAGATGATGTACCTACCTATTTCGGTTTCTGCTAAAACAACAAATATTAAAAAAACAGAATAAAATAAATATTTAAGGGGGCTCCCATACAGCAAAAGTGATTATTTTTGCTCGTTTTTGCTCGTTATTAATAACGGCAACAGGTAGTTGCCTGAAATATTCAAATAATATTTAGTTATTTATTCACTTTTAAAATTAAAATTTAAAATAATTAAATTAAAATAAAACAAATATTTAAGGAGGCTCCCATACAACAAACGTGTTTTTATAGATAATGGTACGGAACCCTTTGCGCGTGAGTCTGACTCGTACTTGGCCGGTGTTTCCTCTTTTTTTTTAATTTTCCGTAAAGTTTCTAAAACATTTTGTTTAACACAAAACTTGTCCTGACAACTGTGAAAAAAATAATTTGCCAAGTAAAGTGAGGCTTTCGGAAACTGATTTTTTTTCTTGCTTTCTTTCTACTTTCTAGATTTTTTAAAAGTTTATGCAATGAATATCTGTCGCTGTTTTTAAAAGTTTTGGCGGTAGGTACAAAATATACGGATATTCGCCTACGTACCTATTATTGATATTTTAGTATATGTTGTTATAGCGGTCACAAAAATACCTACATAATCGGTGATAATTTCTAGTTTATATTACGGTACCTTTTTCGCACGGAATCCTAAAAATGCGAATGTTTCACGTAAATACGACGGCAAACTTGTATACATTCACTGAGTTGTGTAGGTTGATCCCGATTACATCTCCATCCTCTGTGTTATTGATAGTAATTTACACCTACATGGAATCGATGACATACTCGCTCAATTCACATAGTATTGCTACCTTCACGCTCCCACCATTAACATATTGGATTGAACGGTATCGATATAGCAAACATAAAAAACAGAGTTGGGTTATGTGGAAAGTGGGGCTCGGAGAAAATTATATTTGACTACAATATTTTATAATAACAATAGCTTTAACCCGCAGCCTCGTCCGTGTTAGAAATAGCTTCGAAAAAAAGAGAGAGCGAAAACAATAACATCAGTATTGCAGCTTAGGATCACAATAACAAATACATGCACAATTGCACCTGTGCGAAGCCGGGGCGGGTTACTAGTAAAAGTATAAAGTGAATCATAAAAAATAAACTGAGCGACTAAATAACGAATTACTCTAGTTTGCTAAATGAAACTAATTAATAAAATAAAATATTATTTGTTTGTATTAGCGGAACGTTTGCTCAACGAAACCTAATTTTAGATTGCTTGTGCTCCGGAGGTATCGCCAACAGCGGCGTGTGGTGCCATCTAATAATAATGTTAATTAAAAAAAAAACTTAAAACACTTTCGCGCAAGCACCGTCGCTAGACGGCACATAATGATTAAAGTGTTGTGACATAACGTCTAATTACGCCATCCAAAAAAATTCCTCTACGCCTACAACGTTTTAGAACGTCCTCTGGTCGTACTAAAATCTTATAACTACATCATTGTGTCACAACATATCACAATTCGGAATCTGTAGCGCCACACAGAGTCGATGTTTTTAAGTTCTCTATATAATAGGTGTCTCACTCACACATATACAGGTGAGTCCACGTACACGCACAACGTAACTGGACGCTGCCTGTTCTAACCACCCCCACGTGATTAAACGTTGCTTGCTCAATAACGAACATAACATTTAACGTATATGGAGGAACGTTTTATAAACGTTGACGTGATTAGTCGTTTGTTTCATACTTAAAAACAACCGTAGCTCTGTGTATCAATAGTAGGTACGTATATGAACGTCGTTCTCCTTTATATGGAAAAACAGTGTATCCTAGCAAGTACTTCTGATGAGGTGAGGTGCTTGCGCGAAAGTGTTAAGATAACATATTTATGGACGCTATTTTCGAGCTACCGCGATCCGCTAAAATAATAATGATGAAAAATTACATTACAATTTAATTCCTATGCTTTACCTATCTCGCTTTACTATCTAAAGTATAATTGGTAAAAAATCTAACATTTAGGTATACGCGTATTTTTTTAACAATTCACCAGACTTGTTCGTTCGATCAGAGTCTGATCATTCATTCATGATAATGAATGAATGATCTGGATTATTCATTCCACCGTAACGATAATGCATTGTTCCATTCATTATCCAGCTCTACGTCATTCAGCGCCCATTTTAATCACTTAACATTAACAAGCACCATTCACAAATTCAGACCCATACGAACGTTTTGGGACTACCTCATGAGGTAGCAAATGGGCACAAAATGTCACACCTATTTTATGTGGCTACTATAAATTGTTGGCTGTTCCGACCGAGGCAATTCGTGCCCATTGTACTCGACTCCTGGCTGTTCATTTAGTGCACACATTGAGTGCGGTTTAAAATTAAATGTAGGGGTAATCAAGTGGTGGCGAATATTTTTACATTTTATATGAATATGCTTGCTCAAAATGTCTACGTATTATACACCAATGAGTAACGGACGAGTAAGAAAAGCGTGAGTTAGGCATGTTTCAGTTACGGGATAAAAGAAAAACTATCATCGAAAACTGGTATTGGTACGATATAAGTGACTAATAACGTGTTGAAGAATTGGGTGGCTCCTCGGATACCCCTTATTTACTAATAATTGATTGATTTAGGCATTACTTTGCGGAGATCCATATCAATGAACTTAATGATAATGATGATACATTTGGCGTTTGGTTGGGTCTGTTTGCCATATATTTTAACTATTAGTTTGTATAACTATTGATTAAACAACGGGCTCTAACACGAGTGGTAGCGGATGAGTCAAGTAAAATGATGTTGTTACCTTTTATCACTCTATTGGTTAATTCTTCTGCGGTTCGTATGTACTTTGACTTTAATATCTAAACTCTTTAATATACCGTCATTTTGACATAGAGGACACCAAGAGGACACCCAAAGGACACCTATTTGTAGCAAGTCTGTGGTAATTAAATTTTCTTTTGTATATGTTCTCCTTTTATATTTCCTTGTAAATAATCCTCTTTTATGTATAATTTTTAAGCGTATGGCCCTGGTAGCTAAAGCAAAAAAAAAAACAATCTGTGGTGACCGGTGGCAGTATTATGTGACAGCATTTGTCATTTCGTTTTCGCAAGTAGTTATGATTTTTGTAGAATTTATTTACTGAACAACGCCCGATATGTTTTAAAATTATATCTGTTGAGTAACATTGGAAAAATTGTCCTCCAATGGACAGAACCACGTAAAAAACTAAGTAGCTACGCCAAATTTCCGTGTTTTGCTTCTACGTATTTGAAGATGTTTTGAATTATGAATTATGACATTAAAAGCATCAAGTGGATTGGTGCAAATATAGTATAGCAGTTATGTGTTGTATCTCCAAATACACTACAATAATGTTTCTAACAACATTTTTGTGGTTCCCTGAGTTATGCAACAACGACAGCATGAAGGGTAGTGATCGCCCCGCATATCGCCAGACTTTCGGAGGAACAAAAGCAAAACTCGAGGATTTGCCTTATCAGGTACTGATATGTAAAGCCAAATATCTTTTTGTTCTAAATTTATTTTTAACTGAAGCCTTTTTTAACTATTTTTTTAAATATAGTATACTTAGTATAGTTTCAAGCGTTACTTTGCAGAGTTAAAATCGTGCAAAATAGCTACGTTTGTGTTGAAAATAAGCTTTGTCGTGCAATTTTACCCATTTTTTTTATATATTATAATGTATAAAGTAAACCTACAACCAAGAGAATCACCACCATAAACAAAAACCTGGACTCATCCTGGAGTATGTCAGTTTTTTAGTTGATCTGGCCACTAAAAGTGGGTTACACTTAACTTGTAAGATTCGACCCACTCATTATGTACTGACACGGCAAATAAAATGAATACTTGCAATAACACTGTAGACCTGTTATGAAAAAACCGACCTCGTAAAATTTTCTTATTTACCCCCAAAAGAGGCCCTCCCATGTTTAAAATGACCCCGTGTTACACATGAGTACCAAATATCAACTCAAATTCAGTAGGAAGTTTTGACATCGTATAAGTAGTATCGGAAATCTGTGTTTCCAGTATAATTCCTGTTACCACAGGAATTCCATGTGCCAAAAAAATGATCGTAAAACTGATTGTGAAAAAGTTCCACCCTGGTACGTGATTCAGTCTCCTTTACTGTACAGTCAAGGGCAAAAATATGTATACACTTTAGTACCTTGTCTATTTTCGTCATATTTGAACTGCCATAATATATGAACAGTCACAGTGGTTAAAGTGACAAGGTACTAAAGTGTATACATATTTTTGCCCTTGACTGTACATATGTTCGAAGAACTTAACAGTCTCTCGGCAGTTGCGTGAGAATATTAGATTTTATTTAATGTGCATACTTAATAATCATCAAAATCAGAGCGACCCTTAAATTTTTTGCAAAAGGCGTTTAAAGTCTAAAGATCACCTTGTAGAGAAAGTGAAACGGAACAAACATTTCTCGGACCACCCTAGCAAAAGTCGCTTGTTATTTTGGGTTACCTATCAAAATTTAGAATTATTTTTTTCCGAATATTTAAAATCCCGAACGCTTCATTTATCCGAATGCATTTTTTTCTGAAGCTGTAAATATTTCAGGATTTTTATAAAACAACCCTAATCTAACCTAAAGGGTTCTACACGATGGTCCTGAAATAAACCCTGAAATATTTACAGCTTCAGCAAAAAATGCTTTCGGACAAATTAAGTTTTCGGGATTCTAAACCTTCGGAAATAAAATTTTCTAGACATCGATAGGATCCCGTTTTTTTGTACTATCGAAGAAAAGTGAAATTTGTTCATTTAGGTTTCCATAAGGAAGCAAGCCGGTTCGAAAAGCAGAAGAAATTATCGAAGAAAATTAAGACCTGGTAGACTACCACCATCTAGTAGTAGTTCAAGATATTATTCTTCCAATGCGTATGATGCTGTTTGCGCAGGAGTTTTAATAACCTCCGAAAAAGTTCTATCTGTTGCTTCTTGTTTTGTCGGCGACCCAGATTGTTGCGACAAATGTTGTGGTAGGTAAGTTTCTTATATTTAGTTACTAAGGCCCGTAGCGAAAAATTTTTACTTTTTGTAATTGGGATATCGATGAATTTAAAAAAATATACATTTTAAGTCGGCTATGCGTTACATAGTGCCCCATTTAAGAAAGAAAGAAAATCATTTATTCATAACAACAATAACACAAACAACACAACACATAACAATAAATAAATATTAAATAAATACATAATAAATATTATTATTATAGTTGACTTTGACTACGGTTTAAGGATTGGTGGCTAAAGCTGGGATTTTTTTCTTTAAACCTAAATTTTGCACATTGGTTTGGTTGATTTTTTATGAAATTTTATTTGTAGGACTCTTCAATCGTCCAATCCGAGATTTATGTTCGATTCTGTACTCTCTTATGAGGATTTTCAAGGCAATTTCGCAAAGTAGTTTTTTTTTTTGAGAGGGAGGCTAACGAGCAAGCGGGTCATCTGATGGAAAATGATCACCGCCGCCCATAAATATCAACAACTCAAAGAAAGTCAATGATCTGTTGCCGGCCTGTAAAAACGGAGAGGGAATAGGGAAGGGGGACAGGGGAGAGGTATTGGGACCCTGGACATGCCAAAGAACTGGATGTACTAACGCCTGATGCAGCCGCATGGCTTAACAATTTAAGTGTTTTACTCTAATGCCTGTAAGTATTGTTATGCCTTGCGATTAAAAATAAATTTGCCTACATGTGCAATAGAATTTTAACGATTATACTGTTCCGGTTAAGTTCTAATCATGATACCGATTCAGGAGTTATTAAGTACTTTTTCGAAGAGGAGCTACAGTTAATAATCGCCTAGATTTCAAAGTACTAGGTACGTAAAAATCTCCATTGTGAGCATTTCCGGCGACACACGTTTTGGAACAAAACGGGCGTCGTAGTGACACTTCTATTCCTTTACGAGTATTATTTGTTCTGTGTATGAACTTAATAGTGAATAAGAAATTGGATCAAATTTTACGTCCTAGGTAAATTAAATTTTTATTGTTTTTTTTTTCTGAGGACTATAGTACGCAGGGGATGAGTTCATTGTCTCACATGTACGCTGTGGCTGGGACTTTGGGCAGCAGCGGGACAAAATTCAAAACCCCCGACCACAGCGAGCAATGGAGAAAAATAAAATCCGTATCTGTACCTTCAAGTTACAATTATAATTATAAATTTCCCAGTAGTGATTTTGGTATAGTGGTAAGTTGCAATCTATACTAATTTTAATAAGTATTATAAATGCTAAAGTTTGTGTGTGCATGCGTACGATTGTGCGAGCGTGCGTGCGTGTGCATGTGACATCCATCCATTCTATATACGTCTCACTGCAGGGCACAAGCCTCATCTCAGAATAAGAGGGCTAAGGCCGTCGTTCTTACGCGGGCCCAGTGTGGATTGGGAACTTCACACACATCATTGAATTTCTTTGCAGGTGTATGCAGGTTTCCTCACGATGTTTTCCTTCACCGTAAAGCTCATGGTAAATTTCAAAAGTAATTTCGCACATAACTAGAGGCGGGGTGGGTGTGTAATTGTGTGTGAGTGTGTGTATGAGCGCATGTGTGTATGTATACCCCTGGAGGTCTCGGTTTCGTGATGTCTCTACGCTCCAACAGCTCGCCGCCCTGCGATGACTGTCTGGACTAGTGACATCACAACACCAGCGGGCGTAGATTGAGTAAGATAGAATAAGTAAAATTATGAGTTCGACGGATTGTTATAAATAAAGTAATTAAATGTACCCCGTAACCCTCTCCCCAAATAGATTTAAGTAAGAATACGAGATGGATGCAGTGACACAGTGGACAGCTTATAAGATTGACGAGAGTGGTAATAGAGGCCGGAATGTATGAGAAAAATAAAAAAGTATGTATTAGAATAAATAGTAATTAAGCGTAGATAGTTTACTAACTAGATTGAAAGGTTGGAAACCTGACAGTAAATATGGGAAAGGATAAGAGAAAGACCAAGTATGTGGCATGATAGAGCGAGCATCAGCGAGAATTGGAATGGTAAGGATTTGGTAAACATAGGCTAAACACCAGCGGGCGATGGGGTCCTAACATCTCTACGCCATTATTATTATTATTATACTAGTTTTTTTTTTCATTTTTAGCATACTGAAGCGTTCACAATCAACAAATTTGTAAGCTTAATTAAATACGCTAAGACTCATAAGGAATACGGTTCTAGATTATGTACGGTGTCGGGATTTGGAAAGAGAAGGGTAAGTTGGTAAAAACTGTTAAAACAAATTATATCTTGTCGTTTTGATAATATCTCTTCAGCAACAAAATTGAAGAAACATGGATTGATTCATTAAAATTTTCGTGTAGTAGACAGACGAGACGAGCCATCAATTGATTTTTAATGTACTTCACTAATTCAAAATTTTTAACGGTAAATTTTTTTAATGATCGTATAGCCTAGTGGTTAGAGAAGCTGACAACGAAGCTTGAGATCTTGGGTTCGATCCCCAGTCGAAGAGATAATAAATAAATATATATATATCACGGGACAATTCATACCAATTAACCTAGTCCCAAACTAAGCAAACCTTGTACTTAACTATGGGCACTAGACAACGGATAAGCTTACTTATTATAAATAAATACTTAAATATATGACGGCGCGTTCATAATACTACACTTGATTTCTTTAATTCACGTAATCGTTAATTTTATAATGAGTTAGATTTAATCGCAATTTTAGAAAATGTCGATTTGGTTTCTTTTATTAAAAAAAAAATGATACAATTAGTCTAAACCAAGGAGGGGGCTGGTGTAGTCCGGGTGGGCTTGCGAAGTGACGTCAGCGTCGGAACCAGTCTTCAATGGTAAGGCGACTGGCGAGGTTATAAAACAGTCTGCGCACGCTGGCGGACTTACTTTTACTTGAGCCGTGGCGCTGACCGTACGCTCGCAATTCCATCTACCTCTTTGTTTAATTTTGTTAAAATTAACAAACCAATACAATTATTGTTACGAGATTAACCGTTGTGTCATTTGAAGACCCGCTTGCTGTAGCCTACGGACGCGAATAGACGCAGTCAACTGCTCGGAAATCCGCCATATATATTAAACTCCCAAGACTCGAGCACAAAAAATCGTATTTTCACACAAATATCTGCCTCGACCGGGAATCGAACCCGGGACCTCAAGCTTTATAGTGAAATATTTACATTCATAAAAATTACAAATGTTTGCGCTTGAGTGTTGGATGTTTAATATGTATTTAAGTCTAGTCCGTATTAATGTAGATAAGTATATTTTAAATACACTTTATACACATTATGTATAGATTTAGGTATTTATTATTTGTCGACCATATCGATGGTGGAAAGGTACCCTAAAGCTAATGAAATTCATTTTACAAGTTTTTTATTAACTTGCAATGTAATATTTAGTGTAAATATAATTTTATTGTTTGTTCGGGTGGAATACAATACAATACAATACAATGACTCTTTATTGTGCACCAGGAATAGTAAGCAATACAGAAAACAGGTACACAGAGAGTAAGTTACAAGGTAAGCAATAGGCGGCCTTATCGCTTAAGAGATCTTTTTACTCAAATTTGAAGTAGACATCTTCAACCGATCGAGCTGAAATTTTGCATGCATGTATAAATTCGATGATAATGCATTATTATTATGACATGGAACGGACCTGATGATTAAGCTGGAGAGTGGTCATAGAGACTCTGTAATAAAACGATACGACCGCATCGAGTTTGGGCTCGTTTGATTCGTTTTGACGAGTACTTTGGTAACCAGGGGCAAAAAGTACAGTCAGCAAAAAAAATGTATTTTAAATAGATTTTTTAACAAAAACTTATTACAGTTTGAATTATGAATTACAGATATATGAGCCTTTGATGATGACTGAGCTCGTGCTTATTGAAAACAATCAGTGCAGCAAATTAAACCACAGGAACATGAAGCATTTTATATGTACCAATTTTGATGTCACTGGGGCGAAGCTGGTACGATTACTGTTATTTTATTTATTGGGTATAAATGGGAGGCTGACGGATGCAAAAACCGTCAAAATCATGTCAAACAATATAGGTAAATATGACTACAATCGGTATACACAAGAGAACATAATTGCAAAATAGTTATATAATTTTATTTTTGGTTTGTTACTGTTGTTTATATTTTTTTCTATATAACACATTTTCAGTCCATTTCTTTTAGGATTTACTAACCACTTATGTAGAAAAAATTACCGCTCTACATTTACCGATGTAAGAGCTGCGTTCCGTATCTATTTTACTGATGTATGTACAACAAGAACTGCATAATATTATAAACAAAAATATTACTCCAAATTTAATAAAAGTCTTATCCATCTTATGTTTTCGTCACCATTTGCATCCATTGTCCGTCCTTTGATTATTATCAAGAGTCGGAAAAACGGCCATCATTATATTTTTGAGCGGGTTACGGCTACAATTTATGACTCATTCATGAGCCAAAATAGTTCCTTTATAGTCTACTGATGTCATTGCAGAGTATTATAATATTGTAAAGAAGTCCGTAACTACTGTATGAATCAGCTTAATGTTAGGTTTTTAGGGTTCCGTACCCAAAGGGTAAAAACGAAACCCTATTACTGAGACTTCGCTGCCCGTCCGTCTGTCCGTCCGTCTATCACCAGGCTGTATCTCACGAACCGTGATAGCTAGTCAGTTGAAATTTTCACAGATGATGTATTTCGGTTGCCGCTATAACAAAAAAATACTAAAAAACGGAATAATAAATATTTAAGGGGGCTCCCATATAACAAACGTGATTTTTTTTGCTCGTTTTTGCTCGATTTTGATAACGACAACTCGTCTGCTTGAAATATTCACAGAATACTAAGTTATATACAGGGTTATTTGTAATTCACTAGCATCCTTTTAACCCTAAACTCCTACCACTTAAACAAATGTTTTTTTGTTTTACGGTTTTTGTCATAATTTAATATTTTTGGTGTAATTAACGTTTTGAAAATTTGAGATTACCTCTTATTTTTACGATACTCTGTGTATTTGTATGGGAAAAAAGTGCTTCATTTTAAAAAGTCGTAAAACAAAAAACATTTGTTTGAGTGATAGGAATTCAGGATGTCAGTGAATTACAAATAACCCTGTATATACTAGGGGCGTTCAATAAAAAGTGAGAATGAGTATGTTATAAACAACTTTTACTAAATGTAATTTTATTTTTCGACATAGTCACCTTTTAGCATAATACACTTATTAAATCTTTTTTCTAAACTTAAAATTTCATTTTTTAAAAAGGTCTCATCTTGAGTACTTAAAAAATCTTGTACTGCAGCGACTACCGCGTCGTCGTCTTCAAATTTCTGGCCTCTCGGGTATTGTTTCAATCTCGGAAATAGGTAGAAATCACTGGGAGCGAGATCTGGTGAATACAGAGGATGGCTTAAGGATATTGAACCCAGCATCACGAATTGCAGCCATTGCAACGATGAACTTGTGTGCCGGGGCATTGTCCTGGTGGAACAGCACAACTTTCGAGAGTTTACCTCGCCGTTTTTCGCGGATCTCATTGCGCAATGTTGCTATTTGTTTGGCGTATAATGTGCCCGTAATAGTGGCTCCATGTTTGAGATACTCAATCATTAATACCCCTTTACCATCCCAAAAAACAGAGCCCATGACCTTACCGGCAGATGGGCCCACCTTGAATTTCTTCGGAGTTGGAGATGATGGCCTTTTCCATGTCATAGACTGCAGTTTCGTTTCAGGGTCGTAATGATGGAGCCATGTTTCGTCCATTGTTATAAATCGCTCCAAAAAAAGTTCCCGGTCTTGCTGTATCAGGTCCAAAGCTTCTTGACAAATCTCGACTCTAGTTTGTTTTTGCGTGTCAGTAAGCATTCTTGGTACCCAACGTGCAGATACCTTTTTCATACCCAAGCGTTCATGTAAAATATTATGCACGCTCCCCGTTGAAATCTTTACATTTTCAGCAATAAAACGAACCGTGACACGACGATCCGCCAAAACTGCGTTCACAACTTTTTTCACAATTTCTTCAGTTACTGCTGTAGTAGGGCGTCCGGAGCGGGGGTCGTCCATGGTCGATGTTCTTCCATGTCTAAATTCGGCGCACCAACGTGCGACTGTCGAATACGGAGGAGCATTAGACCCTAAAGTGTCCCGCAAATCTAAATTGACTTGGTCCGTAGAAAAATTTTTCAAACACAAGTATTTGATAACGGCACGCAGTTAAATTTTCTCCATTTTCGCTAACGTACTCAATAGCATTGCAAAGAAATTACCGTATTTTTTTTTAAACAAAAGACAGTTAGTTTTTTTTTCATAGCAATCAGCTAGATAGATTAGCTTTACCGGCCAGTATTTAATTTCCTAATATTGAAAGAGTTTGCATCTCATTCTCACTTTATATTGAACGCCCCTCGTATATTCACTTTAAAAATAAATAATTTATTAATTTAGGCGTTACTTTACCGAGGTCCATATTAATGAACTGAAACAATTACTTTACCGAGGTCGCGGGTGAGCAAAGTAATTGTTTCAGTTCATTAAATAATTAAATTAAAATAAAACAAATGTTTAAGGGGGCTCCCATAAAACAAACGTGTTTTATTTTGCCGTTTTTATAGATAATGATACGGAACCCTTCGTGCGCAAGTCCGACTCGCACTTGGCCGGTTTTTTAATATGACGGGCGTTTTTCCGACCCTTGACTGTTATGTAAAGGTGCGACCAAACCGCCGCTTAATAAACGGTGACGTTACGGAATCACAGTAACGCATCGTTAACGTCACGAATTTACTATGGACAGGAGAGCATGCGGTAAACTCTGACGTTTACGGCACGTCACTGCGATTCCGTAACGTTTCCGTATTTTAAGCAGTGGTATGGCCGAACCTTTAACCCCTCGTATGATTAAACGGATCCATGCTCAATTTAAGGCATTCTTTTCGTATTATTTTCTTAATCTGTGTCATTGGATTTATTATTTTTAGACGACTAGATGGCCAAATGGTTAGAGAACCTGACTATGAAGCTTGAGGTCCCGGGTTCGATTCCCGTGTCGGGGCAGATATTTGTATGAAAAATACGAATGTTTGTTCTCGGGTCTTGGGTGTTTAATATGTATTTAAGTATGTATCTATCTATATAAGTATGTTTATCCGTTGCCTTGTACCCATAACACAAGCTTTCCTAGCTTACTTTGGGACTGGGTCAATTGGTGTGAATTGTCCCGTGATATTTATTTATTTATTTATTTATTATGAAACAGTTGAGACTAGAATGAACGATTTTTTTACTTCCCCCTTCCCCCCCCCTTCGATTCCCTCTCTTCTTCTCCCCCCTTTTTTTTTCTTCTTCCTTTTTTTTACTTTAGGGGTTATTGGCCATTTTCTGTAAGAAGTGTACTGCACTTACTTTGCTCACCCGCGACCTTTAACCTTTCAACACTCTGTCAAATACAACAGCTCTCACTCATACGCCATGACATCGGAATGTCAAACGCGAAGTTGAACCCTACAGAAATGCATGTAGGTAGATATCGCTCTGCACGCCGTGACTGATATATCAGTCATTCGCGTAGAACCTGCGGTGCTGATATATGTGTCATTGGCGTCGAAAAGGTTAAGGTCGCAAGGTTTTCCATCAACCAGGTATCAGCTTTGCTTTTCATTCAGTTACAAACTGTATAGGCTGGGATGATGATAATGATTTCTAAAAACGTGTATGCTCTGGTGACAGGATATCGCGGGATCTTCGCTGGTGTGCACGAATAACGGGACGGCGGAACTTGTCGGTCTCGCCTGCGGTATCCAGGGAAAATTCGGAGTCCGGGATAAAAACGACACCCAGGAGAGAGGGACCATCTTCACAAGGGTCTCTAGTTACAGTAATTTCATTAAAAATTCCAGCAACTTCCACATCCTAACTATTGAATATCAGTGCTTCTGTGTTCTTGTGGCAAATTATATCAGACAGTTGCTGTTATAACTACACTTTTATTTGTTTTTGTTTTTCTATCTCCTTCAGTTCATGGTTTAACCCTTAAAAAGGTAGAGGCGATTTAACGACCACCGGCATTGCTTTGGAAATTCAACCTTATTGCTTTTATAATACGTTACAATATCCATTGTAATTATTAAAAATACGACTAGCTTTAATAAATACTTTTATCTACTCTCATATCGTAAAATTCGAATTATAAAATTCAAAAAGAGTTTATATTGACATACTTTTTAAACACAATACCGAAATATTAAAAAAAAAAACATATTATAACACTTTTCTTCTAACGAAATAATGTTATAATACAATTTTTTTTACCTTTACGATACAGGGCAAATCCAAAAAGTTTATATCACCAAGTTTTGATTCCAATTTTCACTTGTCTGTGGCAGCGCCCGCATTAGCGCATGCGCGCACATGCGCGGTGATGTACTGGCTTTTAGCGCCATTCCATTCATACGTGTCGTTTTGTTGTACGAATTTTTTGCTTTAGTTTTAGTTTTTGCTTAAAAATATCTGATATCAGTGAATGCGAAGAAAATTTGGCTCCGCCCGATATTTTAGATGCGGCGTAGGAAATGACTCATAATTTATTACTAGCAAAGTTTAGAAAATTATTCGATAAATGCTATCAAGATTTTATGGCATCAAAAATGCAAAAAGGCTACTTCGTTTTTGTATGCATAAAATATTGTATGCAATTGTACGTAATTTGGCCTTAAAACACTCATGTGGCCCTTTATGAAACTCGGCTACGCCTCGTTTCATGAAACCACATTCGTGTTTTAAGGACCCCTATTACGATACAGTTGCATAAATAGCTATATCAGGTGCATTCGATAGCTGCTTTTGATTCTGTGGTACAGTCAGCGTCAAATAGTTCGTGACACCCAAAGTGGCCAAAAAGTTAGTAACACGGCCTTATTCCAACTGTAATAAAGACGTGTTGCGAACTAGTTGACCACTTTGGGTGTCACAAACTATTTGACGCTGACTGTAGTATGCTCCAATAAATTGGGCCTTATGGGTTAACTCTTCTTAAACCATTTGACAACCCTGTCAAGACAATAGATTTTGAACCGTAAGCGTTTCGAGTTCTAATTGATTTTAATTTCTGTTTCACGGTAAATATATTGCCGGTATTGATTTAAGGGTATTAAAGCCTTACAATTAGGCAGGCAATGTTAGAAATAATTATATTTTAATTTTACCAATGATACTCAAGACATCTCTTATTTCTTCTAAATCGTATATATTTTTTTAAATTAAAGAGTTCACTATTTTTGTACATGTATAAAACATACAAAATGAAATGCTACAAAACTAAAAACTTGAGACATTTCGCCGGAAAACCACAGTAGTGAATTATAATGACGATGCTTTAATATCAAAGAAAAAATATATGTTTAAAGTTTCTTGTTTTATATTTTACAAACACGCTGTACGTTAGAAGTCATGGTAGTCTAGTGGTTTGACCTATGGCCTCTCAAGGTGAGGGTTGTGAGTTCGAGTCAGGGCTCGCACCTCTTGAGTTTTTACCACGAGCTTTACGGTGACGGAAAACATCGTGAAGAAACCTACGTGTAGTGTCTGCAAAGGTGTGTGTGAAGTTTCCGATCCGCACTAGGCCCGTGTGGCAACTACGGCCCAAGCCCTCTCCTTTTGAGAGGAGGCCTGCGCCCTGCAGTGGAAGACGTATACAAGTCGAGATGATGACGACGCTGCAAGTTTTCCTTTTTTATACATCTGCCAAAGTTAAGTTTGTTTGACGCCACCCATAATAGTAACCACTGTGACTCTAATCATTCCACGTTGGTTCCTTTAAACAATATTTTGACAATACTTTGACAATATTTTTGGCAATATTTAATCTTCATTAACCTTTCGTATGCCGAAAGTAAAAAAAAAAAGTCGTCCATTCTAGCCTCAACAGCTTCATATAAATCCAATGATACAGATTTAAAAAAAAAATACAAAAAGAAAGCCTTAAATTGGGTACGGATCCGGTACAAGGCACCCGAAGGGTTAAATCAACCGCTCGTGCCTAAAATACCAGATTTTTCAAAATAGCAGTATTCCCACTATACGAAATTTCCAAAATAAGACCGTTTTTCAAAATACTACATTACCTATTTATCACATTTCCATTATACCATGTCCAAAATAAGACATAGCACCAAAAAATAGCTTCCTTGAGTAATCTTTGATTTTGTGATGTGGTGCAACGAGAATTTGATAAGCTAGAAATGTGATAAATAGAGATAATGTAGCAATTTGAAATGGAAGGAGAAGCTGTGGAACCGGCTTCCGGCAGTAGTGTTTCCAGACAACTATGACATTGGGGCTTTCAAGAAAAGGGTTTATACATCCTTTAAAGGCCGGCAACAGATTGGCGACTCTCTTTGAGTTGTTGATATTTATGGGCGGTGGTGATCATGATCATTTTGCATCAGATGACCTGCCTCCCTCACACAATAAATAAATAAATATTACGTGATGTTTTAGGTACAGAAGTACAAAATAATGACATTTTGCATCATCGTAGTAATATAATAACCCATTAGAAACTAATGGAATCCGTGGCAAACCTTTCTTAATACATCTTAACCTGTTTATATCCCTTTAAGACGACCAATCGGGATTACAAAAACAAATCCCTAGGCTCAAGATTAATCCTAAGTCTCCATTTCTATTTATAAACACAAGCTGCAGATTGTATTGCGTATTTTCTGGATTTCTGTACAACTGAGCGCACTTAGGTTTTTCCAAATCCTTCGTTTAATAACAAAAGGGATATTTCTTTTGTGACGGAAAGGGACAAAGAACAATGCTCTCTTTGTCTCTGTTTACCCAGTCTGACCCTTCCTTTGGATGTGCACCATAATATTGATACTGGGAACTATATTAAATCGCCGTTTTGGTATTTTTTTAGGGCCCCATGAAAACCAAATTAGAGAGTAAAGGGAATATAGTTGGTCGTGTTTTATCACGCATTTAAATAAGCAAGTGACGTAAGCTTGTAGTCACCCTTTTTAGGGTTCCGTAGCCAAATAGTAAAAAACGGAACCCTTATGGATTCGTCATGTCTGTCTGTCTGTCTGTCTGTCCGTTCGTCCGTACGTTACAGCCACTTTTTTCCGAAACTATAAGAACTATGCCTGTTGAAACTTGGTAAGTAGATGTCTAATGTGAACCGCATTAAGATTTTCACACAAAAATAGAAAAAAAACTTGTGGGTTCCCCATACTTAGAAAAATTTTTTTTCATCAAACCCATACGTGTGGGGTATCTATGGATAGGTCTTCAAAAATGATATTGAGGTTTTTAAAATCATTTTTTTCTAAACTGAATAGTTTGCGCGAGAGACTCTTCCAAAGTGGTAAAATGTGTGTCCCCCTGTAACTTCTAAAAAATAAGAGAATGATAAAACTAAAAAAAATATATGATGTACATTACCATGCAAACTTCCACCGGAAATTGGTTTGATTGAACGAGATCTAGTAAGTAGTTTTTCTTAATACGTCATAAATCGTAAACCGCAATTTTTTATACATATGGTACGCAACTCTTCGTGCGCGAGTCTGACTCGCACTTGGCCGGTTTTCATCTATACATATAATAAATCTGTAACAAGTCGGTATCTGTACATTGAAGATATTTGAGAAAAACTGTCACTAGGGCTATATTTATTAGCGCAATAGAACCCAAAACAATGATTTTTAGAATTAATGTCTGTTTGTCTGTGCGTTTGTGCGCGCTAATCTCAGAAACGGCTTAACCTAGAAGGATGCGGTTTTCACTGATATGTTGGTATTTACTTGGATTAAAATTTAGTGTTTGTTTCATTTGAATCGGTTCAAAAATAAGAAAAATACGTCTATTTTAAGAATTTATCGAACAGGTTTTTTTGTTTGAACGCGCTAATCTCAGGAACTACTGCTCCGATTTGAATAATTCTTTCAGTGTTAGATAGCACATTTATCGAGGAAGGCTATAGACTATATAATCATCACGCTTACACCAATAGGAGCGGAGCGGAGCGGAAGAATGTTTCAAAATCGGGGGTTTTTGAAGTAAAACTTCTATAGGCACGCTTGACTTGTGGTGAATGTGAACGCGGGTGTGCGGGGGGGTTCGGTGGGGGGGTGGGGTTGGGAGGGGAGTGCGGGGGCGGGTAATTTTTTTATATCGAGAAACTAAGGAGAGCCATAATTGATGAAAATGCAAATTGGCTAAAAAAATAAGCTGTCCAAATTACTAATTCCACGCAGACGGAGTCGCGGGCAACAGCTAGTTCTAAAATATAGCCAGCAGATTTGTTAGACAAGTTTCACAAAAGCATTTTTTCATAGTAGCGAATTTTCACATCGCGTTCTTTCATAATCCCGGTACCTCCTACTTCTTATAGTCTAGATTGAATAAAGAGTACATATAAGCAGAGGGTCGTGGGTCGAATCTGGGCTCGCACCTCTATGTTTTTCGGAATTTATGTGCAAATTGTATTTGAAATTTACCATGAGCTTCGTGAGGAAACCTGCACACACCTAAGAAGAAATTCAACTACGGCCCAAACCATTTCACTCTTAGAGGAGGCCTATGTCATGCTGGGGCGTATAATATACGTCCCTATATTATAGGCTGGGATGATGATGATGAATATCTTGACTTTGACTTTTTGAAGAGCCTTAGGAGTTCTTCTCGTTGATATGCTCGTAAAGTTATGAAAATTGGCAAGAAGTAACCGCATCGCAAAATATACTATGTTTCATAGAAATGCCACGAAATGCAGATTTTTTTTTGTTTGCTCGTCTGAGCCTTGGCTAGTTTTTGAGACGAAGTGCCCACTTTTTTCATTAATCAAGACTGGCTCTTCAAAATTTCTCGCCGTCTAACAACTGGTCTCGACCTGGTTTCCCCCAGAGCTCGAGTCTGCGATCGCACTCACGCGAGCGGTGTGAACCCGTGAATATATTCATGAACCCTCAAAAATTCTGCAAACAAATCCAGCCGAAAAGTCTATTTTTGTAGCGTGTTGGGAATTTGGGCGGTTTAGTTAACGTTTTAAATTTGACACATGCAAAAAGTTTTAAATGGAGGGATTAAAATTCACGGTTTTTGGAATATTTAAATAAATTGAAAAACTTTCGCTGTGAATTATTATAAAAAAAAATATCAAAGATTTCTATTGTAATTAGCCATATTGTACCGTTTGTACCCAAATAAACATTAAAACAATATTGGCATGATAACTATTTAAGTGAAGTATAGAAGAAGTAGTAGTATTAGTATTAGAAGGTTTAACGACCGCTTTAGCCTAGTTGGTAGTGACCCTGCCTACGACACAAGAGGTCCTGGGTTCGAATCCCGGTAAGGGCATTTATTTGTGTGATGGGCACGAATATTTGTTCCTGAGTCATGGATGTTTTCTATGTATTTAAGTATTTATTTATCTATATAAGTATGTTTATCGTCGTCTAATACCCATAGTACAAGCTTTGCTTAGTTTGGGACTAGGTCGATTTGTGTAAGATTGTCCCCTAATATTTTATTCTAATATTTATTTATTCAATTAAGTATTATTTTTTTATAAGTTAATTAAAGTTGTAATCTACTTAAGGATATTACTTTGCTGGTAATTTATATTTATTATAATTTCTTTATAAAATTCCCCCATTTATTCATGTGAAACGATTTTAATTTACTGAAATCTGAGTAAAAAATATAAATAATAAACAGAGATGAATGTTTAGGTACCACTAAACAATGGACTCTTTAAACGGTAAATAGATAAATAAAAAAAATGTCTTTGCTTTGTCCCTGCTTTCGTTCACAAATAACTTCCCGAATTCCAGTCAGGATGATAAATGCCAGTAAATATTAGCAAAGCTTACGGTTCTATAGAATTATGCAAATTACTGTTTGTTCCTCCTGTGGGGGGCTCGAGACTTGTTCGCCGTGTTTCTAACGCAATCAGCTTAATTTATAGAGGAGTGAAAAAGTAATTTATTTATTAAAGATAAACTAGAAGAGCTGATCGAAACTTGTGATACTTTTTGGGTTACTCTACATTTTTTTTTAGGGTTTTTGCATTAGGTATAATCCAAGAGCTAAAACTAACTTGCGTTTTCGCGCATGCTAATTAAACTCATATAAGTAGTAAATTTGATTCATGGAAATGGGTGTTCACAAAATAACGCCTGATTCAATTACATCAATCAGTTAATTCAACTAGGTAAACAAACTACGACGAGTTTTTCGGAATTTATGTGCGAAATTACATTTAAAATACATGAGCTTTATGGTGAAGGAAAACATCGTGAGGAAACCCTACACACACATGAGAAAAAATTCAATGGTGTGTGTGACGTATCCAATCCGCTCTGGGCCCACGTAAAAACTACGGCCTAAGCCTTCTCATTCTGAGAGAAGGCCTATGCCCTGCAGTGGGATGTGTATAGGCTAGGACGACTGATGTTTGAGTAAACAAAACGGGTATTACAGAATCTGTATCATAAAATATCAGGAGAGCGAGAGATAATGAAAATTTAATTGGTATTCCTTATTAATTGTCAACGTTACTTTAATTAAATAAGTAATTAAAAGGCAAAGAGAACAATTTTAGTACTTTAAAAAAAAACAGCAAGCACCAGAGCACTTTTGTATAATTAAGACCATTCAGTTGTATCAGAAACAATTAACCGTCCATTTGTACAAAAATTATTGAGACCGCAGTATTAATGACGTTTTTAATGAATGTACAACCACGTAGTGGCGAGTGGACGCTCGGTCAATACACAATCATTAAACCGCGCATTGACTTTAGTATGAGGACACTGATTTGTACAAGTAAGTACAAAATTTTTAAAGGCAGTGAATCATGAAAATTTTAATCTAACATCATATAATAATTTAAATAATTGGACGGTGGGTCGAGAATATAATATTTCGGACGTGTGTTTTTAAATAACTATGTAGGTAAACAAACTACACATTTTTTTGATTCGATAAACATTTTTTGCTTCCATTTCTAAACCATAGATATCGGTAAAATAAAAATTCCAGCTGTACGACACTTCCGACAGTCTTTTTCTGACAGCTCACCCGCGACCTTCGACCTTTCAGGTCGCGGGTGAGCAAAGTAACTGTTTCAGTTCATTAATATTATGGACCTCTGCAAAGTAACGCCTGATTCAATAAATTTTAATTAGTCTTGTGTTTTTCCGCAAATATTCCGATTTCTGAATAATTCCAGATAGATCAGGTTAGGATAGGATAGGTCCTATCCTAACTCCGACTAATATTATAAATGAGATATAGTTTGTGAAGATTTTAAACATGCCACTACCGTAAACTCACTCATAGTGAAAGAATACGAATTAACTTGTTAATATTGAATCAGGCAGATCCTTGCGGAGTTCCATATTAATAAATTGAAACAATTACTTTGCTCACGCGCTCGAAACAATTGCTTTGCGTGTGGTCGTAGGTGAGCAAAGTAATTGTTTCAGTTGATTAATATGGACCTGGAGTTAGGGGGATTAGCTCGAAACATGTCGAGTTAAACTCGTTTTCAGACGTGAGTAAGCCGTATTCTTTTAGTATGATTTTGTAAAGATGTTTGGATGTTTGGGTATTTTAATGTTTGTTAGCCAATAACGCAATAACAGCTGAACGAATTTAGAAGAAACTCAGCGAACACATGAATAAAGATCTGAATTGCATCATAGGATGCCTAATAGGATAATATTTTTACTTCAAACAAGAATGGATGGCGCTTTCCCATGAACGTTGAAGTACCTCGGCTTTCACGATAACGCGTTAACTTCGTCTGCGATCAACGCGAATATTGTGTATTAAAAATGCTACCGTAACCTTTTTGCATGGATTTCTAAGAAGAGGGAAGCTGCGAGATTAAGCCAGTCAGGCATAAAGGAAAGAAAAAACGAAGTTACTGGCCATTTTAAATGAACCACTAATAGCTCCAATATTAAATTAAAAATAAACAGCAAATCAAGCTGGTGCAGTAGCAGAGGCGGCGGAAAACTCAAGGCAAACAAATACAAAGGTCTCGGCTCTGAATTAAACTTTCTTCCATTCGGGGTTGAGACCTTAGGTCGTGGGGCCACAGCGCAAAAAATCTTTATAAAGACCTTTCAAAACGGCTTTGTGATTCCACAGGGGACAGAAGAGCTGGCAGCTTCCTCGCTCAACGTATCAGCATTGATATAGCGAGATAATGCTGCCAGTATCTTCGGGTCAATGCCGCGGGGGGAACCATTTATTAATTTTATTTAGTTTTTAGTTTAGTTAGTTTTGTTTTATTTTTAATTATAGTGTTATTTTATTTAAAGTTAAGTCATGTATTTATTTTGTAGGTATAAAAATAGTTCTCCTTAAAAAAATCTTAAGATATATCTCCAATCCTGCCAACTAAGTCAAATGTTGCCAATGTGAAAAATAGGAAAGCAAACTGTGCCCCATTCGTCCGCGTCATCAGACAAACAAGAGCAATAGCGCAGAGCTTCTCAAGATCCACCCTCTAAACTTGCTGACTCTGTTATTGACTTTGCTTCAAACGAAATAAAAGTCTATCTCCTGAGATTTTTACAAGGCCACGTGCTACCGATTGGTTTTGGTTAATTTATTTTCTTGGAACAAGTTTTCAAGAAAAACCATTTTTTTTAAACAAGCAGTTTCAGATACATTCGACCCGATACTATTGTCCTTTTGCTTGACGTAGTTTAATATATTTTAATCTTTAAGTCAAGAAGCACATTTGCTTTAACATCGACAATTTTTAGTTCTGTACGGAATTTTATTTTGGACACAATCTGATATGTTTTAAAGCGACTCTATGTTAGTTTCGGCACCAGTAAATTTTGGGAGTTAATAAAAGTGATGGCCGCATCAATCAAACACGGTAACCGGTATTTTAACCTGTATTGGCCGTTTTAAAATTTCTTTTGCATTTTTTTGGTGATATGATGAAATTGCCTTTTGATAAATTGCCTTCAATCTGACCAAATGTATGATAGTTGGTCATACTGCGGATGAAAACAGGTATTAGCTACCATATTTATTTACATTTAGTATGGAGAGAAGCTTCTGTTCCGAGCCCAGCTTAATTAGTATTGACACATTTTTTGCACATTAATGGTATTTTTGGGAGGGGGGGGGGAGGGGGAATAATAATATTAAAATTTCTTTACGTATGCGCTATCTGCGCCGTATTAACTCTGACTTTCAATCTATTATGTTGTTTACTACAATTTTTCGCACACTGCCACCATGATTTAATTCCTCCATCTCCATTTTACCAACAGAAATCTAGACAGGGGGAGATTCACCTTTATGCAGCATTCTGTACGAAGTATTCCGTCCTGCATGAAGTTGTTCGCTTCATCTTTCCTAACATGAACTGCTAAGAAATGGAATTCGCTCCCATTGTCTGTAAGTATTTCCAGCTAGATACAACCTAGGGCTTTTCAAAGCTGGAGTGCATAGGCTGTTTGTTACTGAAGCAGTAAGATACACCTTTGGCCCCAAAGATGGGTCAGTCATTGGTCAGATTTATGTAAAACCTAAACAAGCAAGCGTATCGACTCAAAATAATACACCATTTTAGTTTAGACCTTTCACCAATAAAATAAGGTTAAATTTTATTATACTCTTCATTTTGAGTTGACACGCTTTCGATCTGTGTGGTCGATGCATTTGTATCCCTATTTCAACTAAACCTTTACAAAAGCTTTCATCGTTCATTTTCATTAATCCAGGAAAAAATATTCCTGAACGCCGTATTTTGTGGCTATTGATTAACTTCGTTATTTTCAGAAGTGACCTACATTTATTTATAGATACAAAGTAGTGCCGTCTAAAAAAGTTTTATTGTTCGATTCATTCATTCAAAGCTTCGGTTGAATAGGTTCTTATATTTAATCAATCCAATTTACTGCCTTACCAAACTTCTTTATGATACTCGTAACGTAATATTTTGCAGTCAAATATTTCCTGGAGCTTCATTTTATTCGAACTTATTTCTGGAATCTTCTTCAATCTCGCTAATAGATTAAATTACGTAAAAGCTTTTATTTAGGTTAGTTACCATAAAGTCTCAACTTTTTTTAATAAAGCTCGGTCAGAGCATTTAATCATTTAGATTTAACACATTTTGGGTTGTAGACTGGGAATTATGTTTAAATAATATAATATGGTGCTAATAAATGTATTTATCCATCTACAAGATGCATCAAAAATAAATAACAAACTGGCTCAAAACACCGCATTTTTGCTGCAACTATTAGCTTGTAAACAACAGAACTGTCGTTAGTTTTTAGTACTACTAGCTACTGCCTGATTTTAATGAAATATTATACTATTTCTTGATGATGTTTGTTTATTCATACTTGTTTACAATTCAACTGACTTAGCTCTACTGCCGGCATTTGATATATTACTTTTAAATTCAAATTTCGCACTAAGGTGCCAGTATCAAAAATAATACCTGCAATGGAGTTTACGTTGCAGTGCAGTACCAACACTTTGTTGACCGAAACACTATTTTGGTTACAAATGTGTCCAACTCAGTCAACGGACTACATAAACACCAAGTACGTTACCTCACGATACTCTTATCACGCGAAAAGTGCACTGACCTCTTCTATAATTACTTCAAAACAGTGGAATTAAACCGAACTGACCCGAATAGCAATTCTGCCAATCGATACGCGTCGACTGACGGCTCCCGGATCATTCGGAAAAAGTATCGAAAAAAAATCGGAAATCACATGATGAGAAACGTACGGGTTCCGTTTTAACAATCGGTACGTAATCAGAAATATGGGATTGGGTAAGATGAGGTAGGCATTGAGCGGCGATGGTTCAGTAAATATTGTTGCTTGCGAGAACGGTTATTGACGTGGATAAGTTTTATTTACCCACGGAGGATGGAGCTATATGGTATGCGTCTTGGCATGTCACCGATAGAAGGATTTTTTTATTCGAAAATGGTGTTGTGGTCTCACGGCATGACAAAGTGTTATAAACTTTTTTTAAAGGTTTTGTTTAATAAGATTGGCTGTGTTTGGGAATAGGAATAAGTGAAAATAAAAACAATACATTCTTTCATATAAACCTTCTCTCATTAGTTACCTAACACAACAAAAGAAGAAATTACACAAATAGGTGCAGCCTTTCTGAAGTTATCCGCGTACATATTATTATCTGCAACTGATTTTTATTTGTATGTATAGATTATTAGACGATAGAATTCTGTATATTAAATAACTAGCCTTCCGTCCGCAGCTTCGCCCGCGATAAAATAATTCTCCCGTAGGAAAAGGTATTTTCCAGCGGTAAAAAGTAGCCTATGACACTCAGTGATAATGTAGCTCTCTAACGGTAAAAGAATTTTGGAAATCGGTCCAGTAGTTTCGGAGCCTATTCAATGCAAACAAACAAACAATCAAATCTTTCCTCTTTATAATCTAATATATAAAAATCTCGTGTCACGGTGTTTGTTACCGAACTCCGCCCAAACGGCTCGACCGATTTTTATGAAACTTTTTTCTCTGTATTCGGTAGGTCTGAGAATAGGTCGTAGGCTATTTTTTATCCCCCCCTCCCCCCATTATTCGCGGACGGAGTCGCGGGCAACAGCTAGTCTAATATAAAGTCTTGTGTCACGGTGTTTGTTACCGAACTCCTCCGAAACGGCTTGGCCGATTTTTATGAAACTTTTTCTCTTTACTCGGTAGGTCTGAGAATAGGTCGTAGGATATTTTTTTTACCCCTAGGTGACATTATGGCAATACAACGTTTGCCGGGTCAGCTAGTAATAGTATAGATTTATTGAATCAGGCGTTACTTTGCGGAGGTCTATAGTAATGAACTGAAACAATTACCTTAAGGTCCTTAAGATCGCGGGTGAGCAAAGTAATTGTTTCAGTTCTGTATATTAAATTCAATTTTGTGAAATAAAAATTTCTAAAATTAAAATGAAATGAAAATGTATGTGCAAGAAGGTAAGAGACCTAGTAGGTATAGTAATATAACTGTGTCGTCTAGAATAAAATGTAATTAACCTTTTCAACGCTCAGCCAAATACAACAGCTCTCACTCATACGCCATGACATCGCAATGTCAAACGCGAAGTTGAACCCTACAGAAATGCATGTAGGAGATATCGCTCTGGACGCCGTGACTGATATATTAGTCGTTGGCGTAGAACCTGCGGTGCGGATATGACTGTGTCGTTGGAGTCGAAAAGGTTAACATGTCAGGAATAACAACATCAGCCTAATTAATTTAAATTTTTGTCACAAGACATTTTTAGCGTACCTATAGTTGTATTTTCACTCACCGCGTATTCGACCAGATCTCTCCAACGTTTCTTCCCTTTACATAACATTTCGCACCATTTAATAAAAGTTATTGTTTTGCTTAAACCTCTGTTTATTATTACAGTGGTTCAGTCATGAAGTGTGGATAAGTTGTTGGGGTGTCGTCGCTGTTTTTGTTAAGTTTGTGTAAGTATTTACTGGGGACTCATGGGGTTCCGAAGAGATCCTCCGACACATTTTGTCGTATATACCGTTGATGCAGACATGCATAAATTACTCGAACCCTTTCCGACCCTTATTTGAAATACATAGATAGAAAACTGCGTGTTTGCTTTCAGCGTCCTTGGTTGTGACAGTAATTTTCCTTTTATCAATGTCCCAAAATAATATTTAATGATACCAAAGACAATGTTTGCTAAAAATATCGCGAATTTTCTAAGACATTATATATCATTATTATTAAAAAATAGTATAGTGCTAAGTAAACTTGGACGGACCAGAGTTAACTATGCTATTATAACTCCGAATTAAGTGCTAACGCAGGGTTAAGTGTCACAATATAAGGAACTGTCATTCAAAAGCCTATAGGTAATTAATGACTCATTTTTAGGGTTCCGTAGTCAACTAGGAACCCTTATAGTTTCGCCATGTCTGTCCGTCTGTCTGTCTGTCTGTCTGTCTGTCCGCGGCTAAGCTCAGTGATCGTTAGTACTAGAAAGCTGTAATTTGGCATGAATATACATATCAGTCACGCCAACAAAGTGGTAAAATAAAAAATAAAAAAATTTTTTTTTTCTCGACTAATCCTATAGTGTGGGGTATCGTTGGATAGGTCTTTTAAAACCATTGCGAGGTTGCTAACATGATTTTTCTATTCAGTGATCTGTTTGCGAAATATTCAACTTTAAAGTGAAAATTTTCATTAAAATCGAGCGTCCCCCCCCCTCTAAAATCTAAACTGTTAGGCGGAAAAATTTGAAAAAATCCAGAATGGTAGTAAATATATCAAATTTACTAGGAAAATTATAGCGGCTAAGATTGCTTGGAAATTATTTGTAGTTTAAGAGTAAATAGTAGCCTAAGGTATAAAACATACCTAAACTTGGATGATTCCGTACACATACGAAATCCTTAGAAAAATATTACTTGATTTTTTTGTAATGGCTACGGAACCCTACCTTGTACGTGTCCGACTTGCTCTTGGCCGGTTTTTTTAGGAGAGTCTAAACACAATACACGGAGAAAAAAAAATTCCACAATATTACCAGATTGTATAGTAATTATGATTCTGTTCTGGTGTAGGAAAACGGATTTCAGCAATGATTATCAGACTTTTTTTTATAACAACAAGTCATATTTTATTCAGTACTAGAATATTCTAGTTAGAATATTCTAGTACACAAAAACTCCGATATCGTTTTGGTAACCATCTAATTGTTACAGAGTAAAATATGCATTTAGCTTACAACAGGTTTTGTATACTACACAAAATTTGTTTTCTACGATACTAGGTAACTGGGTAATAGGAACTAGAAATGATGTTGCAAGAAGTAGAATTAGAAAATTGTTAATAGAAATTCACGTGTAAAAAAAAGTATAGTTGTCACATATAATACAATAAAATCAAGTCAAATTCACAATATTCTGTTTAAGGAAACTAGATTTTTCTCTCCGTTTATGGACCCTGGCAGGTTGTCTGTTGATCAAATGTTAAGTATGATCATTATTTGTTCGTACGAGTACAAATAAATAAACCTATGTATGTAGATAGGAGACGTGCATAATTGACCAATCACATTATTCAAATTCATGTCAAATCGTCATCATATATTGAGGATCGCGTTGAGATCTGGATCTAACCCTGATCAAATTGGTCGGATTCTGCACGTCTCGTTTCGCTCAAGTGCAAGAAATCACACCCAATATCGCGAAAACTATACTATCGAAATCAAATGGCAAATAGGTAGGCCTTACCTTACCACGTAAAATACCAGAGTTCCTGGATTGAACGTGTAAATGTAAATTGTGGTAGTGTGCGCATGTGGTAGTAAATTTTTTGGACTTTTTTTTTCTTTTAAATACTATACCCAACTTCGCTTTCACGTACCATATTGACACGTATACAGATACATGTTTATGACACGTAAAGCCCGCTCGCCTTCGTGACTTGCAAAAACTATACTCTGATTTGATGTAATTAGGATGAGCGCAAGCTTAAAAGATTACAGGCAGTTTTTTGCTTCGCTATATTTACGAGGTATCTTTAAACTAATCTGAAATAATTCAGTAGGAGGTCGCTGTGGTTAGAATACCCCTGTAGTTAAGTAAATGATTGCAAGAATATTTAATTGTGGTTGAAAAATGTTTCCATACAGCGAGCGATGTTCCAAACGCACTGCGTTAAAGGCATGGCTACATTATGAATCAAAAATTCCGATTTACAGAAGTGTACTAGCCCAATTATCTCTTTTTAAGATACATTGTGTACGGTCGAATAGTAATGCAATGCGGTAATTCTTAAATGAGTAGAGTAGAGCCAAATTATAACTAATAATAAAAGAAATAGAGATGTCATTCAAGTTAGAAAAAACGCGTACACCGCTATTAAGCCATACGTTAATATTCCCAGCTCAGTCTGTAACGAAGATATTTGCATAAAAAATATTTAATCTATGAAACTAAACTTAAGAAACCTAAGAAATCTATAAAAAGTGTGGTAATTCACATTGAGAAAAGCAAAAAAACTGGTGACATCTATTGCAGTAGGAAACACACGCGATTACATTCCCATACCTCTTATTATTGGTTCTGTGTGTACAACGGATCTCTAAAAATCAACATGTTAGTACCATCGGCGCGCCGGTTGTTTATTGCGTTTGGCGAGCGCCGCGTTGTTAAAAGTACGTGTGTTACATTTGTACTGTAAATACGAATTGTTGCTTGCCGAAAACGTTTCTTTGATAAAATAGCATCAATTTCCGTTTGCGGAGAATTTTTCACAAGCTTTTATTTGGCTTGCAACGTAGATATTAATTACTGTTGCATTTTTTCCGCGCACCGCTCCGTTTTCTCCTACATTTCTGGTGTCCTTTGACAATTCAGTCATTCTATCCTTTGAGTAAAATTTGCTGTCTTCATAATTACGCCAGGGTATTTTTCCTCCAGACTCCGCTTGTTTTTTTCAGCCCGTTTAGCAGACTCTAGTCTAGATTTTGTTTTTGGTATAATTTAAAGAAAAGTGAAAATTCTCAAATACCTATTCGTTTCATTCCCACGTTGCACTAATAAACTTTTCCCCGGCAACATTTTTTTCTTTGCTTCTAAACTGCTTCCTTCTCGCTCAATGGCAGCGATAAACCGACCGCATATAAAGGAAAACACGTTCCAGAAACTAAGATCCAGGCACCGGCGAAGAGAAGATAACTTCGATTTTTCAGATCTAACTTTAAAACTGGGATCCAGGTAGACTAAGTAGGGTAATAAATTAAGCCCAGCTATCAACTTCAGTCAAACGAACAAAGAATACTCTAATCCGGACTTAGCGACGTCTGCGGCGACTGGCATTTATCCTCGACCAATCGGAAGCATTAAAGGATTCGGAGTTACGCCGATTAACGACCTACTATTGTCAGCAGAAATAAAATTAGTGCGGCTGGGACCCTTATATACTTACATACTAATGTACAAAAAAGTTAGGAATACACATAAATTTTATCATAAGTAGCTGGCAAATATATATTAAAATTATAATTTTCAAGATATTATTTTATTAAAGGCTAAAATTTGTATCTAAATATTTTTTGTATTAAGACTAGACATCTAAATTATGATTTTGGGTAAAAACAAGAATGTAAAACAAAGTGCAGTAACTCAAAAGTTTGGTCTTTCTTATAAAGAATGTTTCAGGTTATAATTTTATGTAAAATACTGAATATTTAGCTATAATTCTATTAAGCCGGCTGTGGAAAAATGAATGATGGAATGTTTGCGTTATTTTGTTTAATTTATCATAATCGTGGAAAGGTTTCTAACAAGATGGACTGACGATGGTATAGGTCCCGTCCCAATATTTACTTGGTAGGTAGCGGAGAAGCATTTCTTCTTCTTACGAGTCTTTAATTTATCAGCCAGTCAGAATCCAAAAATATCGTATTCAGATTTTGAACATAATAAACTTTTCAATTTGAACCTTAAATGCTAAATCATTAATTTTTAAGCCCTATCAAGCTGTTCCAGGCCTCGTGCGCACGAATTTACCACCTGAGATAGGGAAAAATTATGTGTTAAAAACAGACAGCGAGCCTTCATTAATTTACGCTTCGCATATTCCTTTTCATGTCGAGCCATCACTTTTCTATTACTGAAATACGGTGTTTGTGAAATAATTCCAACTCTGTTTCCACCGACACCTACACGTGGAAACAATATTTTGGGAGACTTCCGGGAGGGTTATTTTGGGAGAACACTTTCGTATTCTGAAGGAATGTTTAGACACAAGGTGTTTTGCTAAAATTCCGTGCATTCATTTACTTACGCTAAAAATTGTTTTTGTAACATTTTTATTGAATAAAATAAAATAATGAATATTATTATTATTGAGTAATGTTTTGCCATTTGCGAAATTTGAAAAAATATTATATAATAATTTGTTGTTAATTATAGTGGCGCAAGTAGAGTCAAGCTCAAATGTAGCTAAACACATTTTTGTATGTATAGTCGACCAAGTAAATGCTTTAACATTTTTTATGACAGTTCCTACGTCAAAGTAAAAACAATAAGGCTGATTGTCACATTGACTTTTGAGTGAAAATACCTTTGATATCTTAAGCCATACAACTGAAATTCAACCTTCGGGTGGTAAAGGAATTTTTTGGTCGACTATACATTGTTGCAGGTGGTTGCAGTAAACAAAAACAAAAATACTAATAAAGTTTAAAATTAGTGTCAGTGACACTATATCTAGTGTTTGCTATGCGTCACATCGTGGCCCATGATCCTAGATATTTATACCAAAATTAGCTGTTGACTGTTGACCGCGGAGAATACTACGGGTATAAAAAATTGCCTACGATCTATTCTCAGACCTACCAAATGTGGAGAAAAAGTTTCATAAAAATCGGTCAAGCCGTTTCGGACGAGTTCGATAGCAAACACCATGACACGAAATTTTTATATATTAGAAGATAGAACATAGATATTTAACTTAAATGCTTTGGTGGCTGCTGATTTGGCATCCTTTAAGACGCGTGATATGTACGCAGACCTCTCCAATTATTTATTTGTGCGGCTTGCGGTGGAGACCTGTTGTTGCGGCCTGGAGGCAAATGCCTTTTTTGGAAACGCAAGAAGGTATTTGCGAGAGCGTGGTTTTGACTTTCGCCCAGAGTGATTCTTGATGCAAAGGTTGTCGCGACGAACGAGATCCTCTAGGTAGGTAGGTAGGTCAGGTGTTTGACTAAAACAGATTAAATTGATTCAATTATCAACCTGATAGAACAAAAAGATGTCTTATCGTTATATTTTGGTTAATACTCAGGCAAATTATGTGACATATAAGTACCTGTCTTACAATATACCTACTAGAACCGTGACAGAATCACATATGACTAGAATCCAGAAATGATGTGAGACGGAAGATGTTGATTAGTAAAATGGAATGTATTTTAAAAACAAACATTTTCTTAAATGCTGATATATGTGAAAAGTAAAAGCTTAAGGCACTACCGAGTTTTTGGTGCATTTATTGCATTAATTTTTAATCTCGTGCTGTATCATTACTAGTAGAGCTTTTAGTCCTGAAATTCATGTATTTGAGGATTCACATTAATAACCAGTTTTTATCGAAATACGATTAGGTACTTGTAATTCACTCGATAGAAAATCCAAAGTCATGACTTTTTTGAATGTTAATAAAACAAGATGTTTTCTAGGGCGTAGTGTTGCAACTTTTTTAAAATATGTATTTTGTTTTAGTAATACGATGAAAATACTCAAATACACGCGCAGTTTAACCAACCTATTTTGTGCTTCCCCCTTGTCTGATAGTTATAATAGTTGCGTTAGTTTTCCTTCGGCCTTCGGACGGGGAACTCGTGTCGCTTGAGCTTACGCACGGCTCTGATTCTAACCGCTCTCACGCACATATACACGAGTGCATAGAATACCTAAAAGCGATTAGCACCAAAAGCTCGGTAGGGCCTTAATGATAGTCTCAATTCTGATTCTAAACCGAAATTCGATATCCAAATTTGGTAATCCAAAAAAAATCTGTCATCAGATTTCGTTATTTGTGAGAAAGTTTTTGAGCGTCATCTGAAAGGATTAATTAAATCCTTATCGGGTAGCTGTAAATTAAAAATGAATAAGCTGGAGATTTAAAAAGAGACAATTTCGAAGGTTTTAGACAAAATTATGGCTAAAAGGGTCTCGTCACGAGTTTAGGAACCTTCCGAGATATGTTGTTGTTTTTATTAATGTCAAGTTTCATGGTAATCAAGTTTCGTGATGAACAAAGCAATTCAGAAGAACAGTACAATAAGATAATTTACACAGTAAGCCATCCTACTAATACTTTAAAATGCGAAAGTTTGTAAGAAACTTAAACTTCTGAATGGATTTAGATGACATTGGTAGGTAGGTAGAGAGATTGTTAGAAATTTCTGAATTTAAACCGGCTACTTTATCCTGATATTCTTATGGGATCGGGATGAAATTTGGAAATCTCAATCAGTAGCTTTAGAGACTTGAAATTTGTCACGGTCATTTTTTATGCCGTGTTAATTAATAACACGATGTTATTTTCAAGAATTCTTACAGGAATTTTGCAATTTTTTAAAATTTCGTTTTAAATGTCAGATCTAACTGTTAATTCAAGAGAAGCCGCGGGTAAAGGCTAGTGGTATATAGATGGTTAAGGTTAAACCATAGTGTCCCAACCTTTTATGGACTACCGCCCGCCCCCTTTACAAGAAAATAAAAATCCAACGCCCCCTTTCCATAGTAGTTAATTAAGCAATTTTATATGTCTGTGTATAATTTATTAATAATCACAAATTAAAAATTATTTGGACCTGCTTCCGCCTCCACGAAAAGCTCCGGCGCCCACTAGGGGGCGGTACCCCCCTCCCCCCCCGCATTGGGAACCTATGCGTTAAACAATAGCTAGGTACATTTTGCCCGGCTGATTGAAGTCAGTCACGTTAAGAAAAACTTATTGTAACGAATGTTTAATTAAAAACCATATTCAAGTACTGCTTGAATAGAACAAAAAATATTAATTTGTTGGTTAAGGTTAAACAATAGGTACCCACTAATTTGCTTAGCCGAGTGAAGTCGTTCGGAAAAAGGTTCAAGCGACCAAGCGCTGAAAATTTAAACATAATAATTAAGCGTAATTCGCTGAATTGAGTAATTATATTCCTCGTAATTTTGTTCCCTGCGGTACCATTTCTGACAAAGGTTCGGTCAAGTAAAAGGCACTATGGCTCAGTGACTAAAATAGCTTAGGTACACGTTTTTCACTTTCATATTATGTACTTGTTATTTATTGTGTTTGTTTTACGCAGATGGCGGGATGGTTTGGACCGTTTTGACTCATGGGCGGGATTTTGCAAAGGATAGAGACGGCTGGAAAGAAAACTGGCCAAGTGCGAGTCGGACTCGCGCAAGGAGGGTTCCGTACCATTATCTATAAAACGGCAAAAAAATTACGTTTGTTGTATGTGAGCCCCACATTTGTTTTATTCTGTTTTTTAGTATTTGTTGTTATAGCGGCAACCAAAATTTATCTTCTTTTCTTTTCCTTTTTTCTTTTTTTTTCTGTGAAAATTTCAACTTTCTAGCTATCACGGTTCATGAGATACAGCCTGGTGACAGACGGTCAGACAGACAAACAGACAGACGGACAGACAGACAGACAGATGGAAGAAAAGTGAAATCGCAGTAATAGGGTCCCGTTTTTACCCTTTAGGTATGGAACCCTAATAAATAATAGTTTAAAAAAACTAAAAAACACGCTTTAAAAAATAAAAAATAAATTTTAATAAATTTCAATTCACTATTCTTATAGTGCAGTAAAAAATCTTAATAAGCATTTATTATATTGTTATATCCAGATCAAAATTTGTAAACAATTCTAAATATTGATAAAATAAATAATAATAGTTTAAAATATTTTATTGTAAAAAAAGCGTGGGGTGCATGGTGTCAATTGTCAAGGATTATCATTTTGATAACATCTTAAAAAGCACCCCACGCTTTTTTTACAATAAAATATTTTAAACTATTATTATTTATTTTATCAATATTTAGAATTGTTTACAAATTTTGATCTGGATATAACAATTTAATAATTGCTTATTAAGATTTTTTACTGCACTATAAGAATAGTGAATTGAAATTTATTAAAATTTATTTTTTATTTTTTAAAACGTGTTTTTTAGTTTTTTTAAACTATTATTTATTTTCTATTTTTTAGTTGCATTTTTTTTTCATTCTAACTTTACTCCCCTCACCTACAACCCCCAAACCCCCTAAACCCAACCCCCCAACATCCCCCACCCCATTTCCCCAAACCCCCCCAAACCCCACACCCTTACCCCCAATCCGCTAAACCCCCTTACCCCCCTCCTCATTTTACAAACCCCCGGACCACCTAAACCCAACCCCCCTAACACCGAACCCCCCAAACCCCCGGAAACCCCCCTTCCCCCCCCTCTCCCTCCCCCCCTCACCCCACCACCTGCACCCCAACCCCTCCCACCACCACCCCCCCACCCCGCCACCTACCGTCCCCCCCTTCCAGTTCCATCATCAAACCCTTGTTACCATCTAGGCCTCTTACCCCCTCCCCATTTCCCACAACCCCCCAAAATCACTTACCCCCGAACCTCCCAACACCCCCACCCTATTTCCCGTAAACCCCCCCCAACCCCTAACCCCAACCGCCACACCCTAACCCCCAACCCTCTAAACCCCCGACCCCCTTACCCCATACCCCATTCCCCCCCCACCCCGCCACCTACCACCCTTCCAGCTCCATCATCAGACTCTTGTTACCATCTAGGACCAAAGTACACGTCAAAACGAATCAAACGAGCCCAAACTCGATGGGGTTGTTTCGTTTTATTGTGGAGTGCCTTTGGCCATCTTTCAGCTCCATCATCAGACCCTGGTTACCATATGGGATCAAAGTGCTCGTCAAGACGAATCAAACGAGCCCAAACTCGGTGGGGTTGTGTCGTTTTATTGTGGAGTGCCTTTGGCCATCTTCCAGCTCCATCATCAGACCCTGGTTACCATATGGGATCAAAGTGCTCGTCAAGACGAATCAAACGAGCCCAAACTCGATGGGGTTGTGTCGTTTTATTGTGGAGTGCCTTTGGCCATCTTCCAGCTCCATCATCAGACCCTGGTTACCATCTGGGATCAAAGTGCTTGTCAAGACGAATCAAACGAGCCCAAACTCGACGGGATTGTGTTGTTTTATTACATAGTTCCTATGGCCACCATCCAGCTCCATCATCAGATCAGCTCCATGTTACAATAATATTGCATTGTCATCCAATTTACACATATGTGCAAAATTTCAGCTCAATCTGAAACCGGGAAGTGGGTCAAAATCGCGCCCTAAGGAGTCGGTTACAAACATACAAACATACAAACACACATACAAACATACAGGTGAAGCTAATATAAAGCGTGTAATAATAATAGTACAAAATATTTTAATGTAAAAAAGCGTGGGGTGCTTTTTAAGATGTTATCAAAATGATAATCCTTGACAATTGACACCATGCTCCCCACGCTTTTTTACAATAAAATATTTTAAACTATTATTATTTATTTTATCAATATTTAGAATTGTTTAAAAATTATGATCTGGATATAACAACATAATAATTGCTTATTAAGATTTTTTACTGCACTAAGAATAGTGAATTGAAATTTATTAAAATTTATTTTTTATTTTTTAGTTGTTTTTTTTTAAAGCGTGTTTTTTATTTCCTTGCTGTTCAATTTGAACTTATCATCAGTGACTACCGTTAATAGGCTAGTGGACTAAAAAAAACCGTTTAGTCCGTCAGTTAGATTATTAAAAAATATTGTACACGTATTTTTTCTTTTGTTTGACAAACAAAAAATGACGAGGATACAGTGCTTAGAAGTTTCGAGTGACGTCACTATTATGGTACAATTTTTACCTAAGAGTAAAGTCACAAGCCCTGGCTCCGGAAGTTTGATGATCTATGCCTTTGTCGATTTTTAATAATTTGATAAACCAAAAAATACGTGTCCCATATTTTTCCATAATCTAACTGACGGACTAAATAGAATGACATATTTTATTTATAACCCAGTCGTCATCCCTATTTTGCACTGACTTTGCTAGTGCAATAAACAGTGAAAGATAAGCACAAAAGCGTTTATGTTTCTAACCAAACGACAATTTGCGTTGCACTATGTGACCACAAAGCTAACTGGTTCAAGCCAAATTGCTTCCCAGAACGTATATTACGACTACCACCCCTCGTTTCTCATTTAGCCTGTCTCTCTCTTGTAAACGTGGTCAGAAAGGGATGTCAAAACGTATCGTTTCCAGCCTTGGTACCCGTGCTAGCTTCTCTACTTAACATAGTATGTAATAGCCCTGGGTTGCCACATTCAACAAGTTATCATTACAGTTGGCCCGCCGTTCAATAGCTGCCTAAGAGCGATCAAGATGTTCACTAATAATAATATAAATATAATAAAAAAGGTCTTTTAAAGTTGCACCATTAGTAGGTATTCTAACTTCGATAGTACAGCTTAGTTTAGTTGTTTAGACATAGTGCTTAATATTTCGGAATGTTATATGGATTCCGTGGCATCATCGGGATAAAAAGTAAAAGGGATGTTATTCCAGATGTCCAGCCAATAGCTACAAAATTTCATTCACACGCACACGCAAAATCAAACACACCCACATACTCACAACTTTTGCATTTATGAGATTAATAGGATAGTAGTAATCAGCATAAATCTTGAAACCCTAAAATTACACGGTTCCCTTGCTGCTCCAATTATGCCGCTCCAATTAAAGGTGCTACGAAACCGAAATGCTACAAAATGCTACAATACCGCTACGGCGTATGGGCTCTACAACATGTTGAAGCACTTAAAACTTATTAAATAAAATACAAACTTTGCGCTTTAAGTAGTACAAACAGTATGGAATTGTTTGAGTATTTTCGCTTGAAAATCTAACAGGTGGTCCGTTTCCATTGCCGTCTTTAGTGGCTTGCTAACTCGACACGCAACTTAAGCCTCATTTAAGGCCCTACCGAGCTTTTGACGCATTTATTGCATTCATTTAATCCTTTGCTGTATCGTTACTAGCAAAGCTTTAGTTCTGAAATTCAGGTGTAAGATATTTGAGGATTCACTCCTAGTGACCATGTTTTTCAAAACACGATTACTTGAAGTTTGCTCGATAGAAAAAATCTTTAATACGGCGTAAATACTGCACGGCAGGTCATGCCTTTTTGAATGTTAATAAAACAAGATGTTTTCTAGCGCCTAGTGTTGCTACATTTTAAAATAAGTATATCTATTTGTTTCAGTAATACGATGAAAATACCAAATACACGCGCGGTCTGACCAACATATCTTGAGCCGTCGTGCTTTCCCCTTGTCCCTGTAGTTGGATGCGTTAGTTCTCCTTCGGCCATCGGACGGGAAACTTGTGTCGCTTGCGCTTACGCGCGGCTTTAATTTTCTAGCCGCTCTCACGCACAGCACACGATTAGCGCAAGAAGCGCGGTAGGGCCTTAAGGGCTACGAGGAAATCATGCGAGTTGCAGTACATTGCCGTCTCGTAATCGGTGAAAATTTCAAGAGTCTAGTTACCGCCATTATAAAGACCGAGTTAACTCGGAAAAAACGTAAAGAAAAAACACGTTTCTTGTATGACGAACCATTTAATTTTTAACTTTATTTTATTTTAGTATTTGTTGTTATAGCGGCAACAGAAATACATCATCTGTGAAAAATTCAACTGTCTAACTCTAACTATCACGGTTCATGAGATTCAGCCTGGCGACAGCTGGTGAGACAGACGGACAGACGGACGGACAGTAGAGCTTCAGTGATAGGATCCCGTTTTTACCCCTAAAAAGGAACCAGCTAGTTATCTATTGTGTTCTATCCTCACACAGGTTCAGTTCGGTCGATCAACTTTTTCTTGTCACTCGTTGCTATAGTGACGGTCTCCTAAGTCACTCTTTAAACCGTAAGTTTATCTGATTAAAATTTGCCAAACATGCATTTTTGTGGTAGTTTTAAACCCCTTCTAAAATTGGTCAGCTAATAAGGATGTTTAGTTAATGTGACACAACATTTCTTCTAATTAAACTGTACTACTTTTGTCCCCTCGCTGACAGGACAGAATAACAACAAGAAATAGTTGATCCCACCCAGTTAACAAAAAGTACAGTCAGCAAAAAAACTTGTATTATTATTATTATTATTATATTTGATACTAAATTCAAACTGAAACATGGATGCACAGAAAGTGACCAGTGATGGTGTAGGGGTTTAGCAAGCAGCACGGAATGCTGAGGACCTGGGTTCGATTCCCAGCGCTGGTCTTTTTTCTGGGTTTTTCTGTGCATCCATGTTTCAGTTTGTATTTAGTATGAAATATATGGATTTCACGGGATGACCGTAAAAGTAAAAATATGGAGTTGAAAAATAAAAAATACAAAAAGACTCCAAAAAACAATCTTGATTGTACTATTATTTTTAACATAAACTTATTTCAAATACTAGCACCTAAATATAAGCCCAAGAAACCGTACTTTGGCGTACGCAAAATACGTTTTTCGGACGTTAAAAGCCCCAGTGCTAATACATTAGGGTACAAGATGAAATTTTCACAAGGGTTGTTCGGACTGATTTATTGCAAAGTTGCGAAATGGGTTGGAAGTAAGAGTTAAACAGATTTCTAACCAAGGGACACGTTTTTAGGCGTGGGTAGGTAGATAAAACAGCCGATCTGTTACACAACTTTGATGAAAAATCAGTAAAGTTTATGAAGGGAAGAGCAGCTGCTAATGTGAATTAAAATCGATTACTTTGCTACTCCGTGACCAGTATGTACAAGACAACTACGTTTGTATGATACATATGTAGGTTTTGAAAGATTTAAGCAGATGTTTGGGATCTGTTGAGTGAGCAATCCCGTAAGATTTTTATAAAAAAAAAAAACAAAACAATCGCCTGTGACACGGTACATTTTGAACATTGACATTTGATAAATCTGAACTAAAAATCCAGTAAAAGATAAACCATCTGCTGAAATATTCAAAACATTCATGCTTACACAGATTCAACTATCATGAACTCTGTACAAGACATTACGATACGTTTACTTTTAGTTTACCACTGATAGATTGCTTGCCTTCATTAATTTCCAACTTTAACACTATACAAATAAAGTAGTTATTACAAAATCTGCAAATGTGGGTAAACATTAAAAGTATTCTAAAATTGGCTTTATTTGTAGGTCGTTAAAGTTGAATATTAAATGAAGGCAAACCATCTGTCAGTGGTAAACTTTATGTAATTTTACTGTAACACGTTTCAAACTACTCTTAGAGCCATAATAATATCATATAAACGATTAATATTAGAAGCGGTGCGAATGCGCAGTGTGTTTGCCGCGATCGCGGAACGGATTCGCTGCGAATGCATATCGTATTCGCCGCGACCACGCAGCGAGTTCGTTGCGTCTATAGGGCTGGGACGCCATGATTTTAACCATTTCAGTTTTGACGTTACAACGTCTAATAAATCGATGAACGCCGGCTGCACGCACGAAAAAGGATGACGCAATGTAACGTACTTAGTCGGGGTAAGAAAAGGTTTGTCACTTTTCGACCTTAACTCGTTGACATAAATTAACGAACCTTTTCTTACCCCGACTATACGTACAGAGCAGCGAACGCCAGGATGTACAATCACGCAATAAATAAATAAATAAATAAATCTTAGTACTACGGTAATTTTCAATGCGAGAGTGACGTGTGCGGGAGGACGGGGTACGAGGTGCGGGGTGCGGGCGGTTGAGGGGGGGGCTGAGTGGGCATTAAAGGGGGATGAAAATTTCATTGATTTTGCCGTAGGATGCACCGTTTTCAAGATATTTGACAAAAACACCGGTTCTCGTTTCCTTTTTTTGGCGCTGTAACACTGCAAAAGTGAAGATGGCAGGCTGGAATGTATGATGCATAGGAAAAATTTGTGTCTAAACTCCTGACCAGTGGTGGTGTAGGGGAATAGCACGCGGCACGGAATGCCGAAGACCTGGGTTCGCTTCCCAGCATTGGTCTTTTTTCTGAGGTTTTTTTCTGTGCATCTATGTTTCAGTTCGTATTTAGTATGAAATAAATGACATACAGATATGGCCCTTATTTTCATTATAAGAAGGATCATATCTCCATGTCATTAGTTGCAGACATATTGGAGTCGATATTTTATTAACTCAGTTTTTGTAGTAGGTATATAAAAAGTTATAGAAGCTGCAAAGATATTTAAAATTTAAGTACTTCTTAGGTTCTGTCTCCAGTCAGCTGATGGACATGCCAGCCTGGGGGGGGACTGATGTCCAAGGGATGAAAGTTTGAAAGTTGTATTTATACATCCGTAAATATATGGAAATTACATTGCTAGGTGTATTTTAATCGACTTCATTCTCAAATTTTAAGCAAGCAAGCTTGGCATATTGAGCCTGCATTGGGTTAAAATCTCTAGAAGCCTACAAGTTTAAATGGCGCCAAGAAATCTGTCGCGTACCTGAGGCATTATGAAACATAAACGAGCTGCGGAGGCAAACTCGCCGTACTACGAACGCTAATGAAATATTTGATGACGCCGCGACGTTCGTGATGCTTGGCTAAAATTGTACAGTAGGTCGAATAGCCCAAAAAAAGTTCTACAATTTTTTTGAAAACCACAGAACTAATAAAATAATTGATTGGAAATGTAACGTGAACTAAACAAAGCCGTGGTGGCCTAGTGGTTTGACCTATGACCTCTGAATTTTTCGCAATTTATGTGCGAAATTACATTTGAAATTTATCATAAGCTTTACGGTGAAGGAAAATATCGTGATGAAACCTGCATACCCTGCGAAAAAATTAAATAGTGTGTGTGTGATGTTCCCAGTCCGCACTGGGCCCGTGTGGGTACTAAGACCCAACCCCTCTCATTCTGAGAGGAGGCCTGTGCCCTACAGTGGGACGTATATATGCTGGGGTTATGACGCGCATGTGGCTAAAAAGTCAAATTCATTTTACCAACACTCGGTCTGTAACTAAAGTTAGCTGCTTATTAATAGTAACAGGGTTATTGAAGATATTTGCCTTGAAAAAAGGATTAAATTTCATTGGTGAGTGCTTAAATTTACTAAAATCTATGAGAACACACAAATCATTGCTAGTCCTCTCCTCCCATTATTATTTTTATTATTATGTCACACTTTTCTTCCCTTGAAAATATCAATAATACAGATTAGGCACCCACTGAGCTTCTTTTCTAACACTGCGCATTTTTTTCGTCTACCAACGAACTTTAATTCCTTTAGCACGTGAATTCTAAAGGGACACATTTATCACTTAACCCTTCGCGTAATTAACCTAATTTGCGTAAAAATATAAATTCCCTTAAAAAGGACAAGCCATAGATTATGAAAAGGTTATCGCTGCAGTGAGATAATTTTCGTCTTACAAATTGGCTTCACATTTATGGGTTTACAGAAAACGCTTTTGTTTAAAGGTTGCAAGGGATTCAATTAAATTTTGTATGTTGGCGTTTATTATTGTGTTCCTCGCTTTAATTACCAGTAAAAGTTAAATCCCAGTTTCCAGATTTTTAACCGACTTCAAAAAAGGAGGAAGTTCTATGTTCGACTGTATGTATCTTTTTTTGCTACCTAATTATTACTGTTGTTGTTAATAATTATTTTGTGAATAGGAACAATCTTATAATCATCATTCACACAAAGCGCTCCGCTTCATCTTTTAGAATCAAATGCAAGTTGATCAATAATGGAATTCGCTTTCGCCGTCTGTTTTTCCGGATAAATAACACTTTAGGTTTATTCGTGGCCAAACTGAATGGGATAGCCCTGACACCGAACCAGTGAGAGAGTGAGTGATCTTTGACCTTATAATCTGCTTGTTAAAAGCTTTTTACTAGGTATTAAAAAACAACGCTTGCTGTAAGTAACTAGTATTGCATATTCTCTAAATGCATTAAAGTTTCATAAAAATCATTGATTTAATTCCGTTATGATTATACACAGTGTTCCTGACTTCATACACATCCCTAATATTAGGCGAACCATAACTTGCGACATACATAATAAACTAGCTTTTGCCCGCGACTCCGTCCACGTGGAATTAGTATATTGGGCAGCTTATTTTTTTATCCAATTTGGTTTTTCATCAATTATGGCTCTCCTTAGTTCCTTGATATAGAAAAAAATACCCCCCCGCACCCCCCGCACCCCCCCGCAACCCACCCCCCGCAACCTCCCCGCACCCCCACCCCCTGCATTCCTCCACACCCCCCGCATGCCCTCCCACACAGCATCCCCCGCACATCCGCGTTCGTCCCAAGTCAAGCGTGCCTATAAAAGTTTTACTTCAAGTTATTTTTGACAAATATCTTGAAAACGGTGCATCCTACGGCAAAATCAATGAAATTTTCATCCCCCCTTTAAAATCCCCGCACCCCCTCTCCCGCACCCTCCCCCGCACCCTCAACCCCCCCTGAACCCCCCACCCCCACCCCCACCCCCCGGTGTTTTCGTCAAATATCATGAAAACGGTGCATCCCACGGCAAAATCAATGAAATTTTAATCCCCCTTTCGAGCCCCCACACCCCCGCCCCCGCACCCCTCACCCCCCCTTAACACCCCCCCCCCACTCCCCGGTGTTAACACTGAAAGAATTTTTCAAATCCGAGCAGTAGTTCCTGAGATTAGCGCGTTCAAACAAACAAACAAGCTTTATAATATTAGTATAGATTAATTTATTGAATCAGGCGTTACTTTGCGGAGGTCCATAATTAATGAACTGAAAGAATTACTTTGCTCACCCGCGACCTTAAACCTACCTTAAGGTCGCGGGTGAGCAAAGTAATTGTTTTAGTTTATTTACATACACAAAAAAAATAGAAATTAAAGACATTTTTTTAATCATCAAAATCAAAAGCGCTCTTGATTCTAAGTGAGAAAACCTCAAAACAAAGTAATTCTGAAAAAAAGTTGCATGTTTAAATTTAAAAATATATCCTTCTATCAAACGGAAAGTATAAGATGGACAGAGAGAGATGTTACATGAATAAGGCCACGGTGCTAAGTATTTCAGTTGCCCCCGACCTACTCGCACCTACCTAGCAAGACCTAACAGGTTTACAATAAGGCTTCGTCACTTGCATGTTGCCGTGAAGATTTCAGCGCATGCAAACACCCCCTTATGTTATTTTTAGAATATTGCACAGATCACGTCAGTGTGGAGTTGGCCTTAGGCATGCGTCTTGCTGTGCTTCGTTTAATGGAATAAACTGATAAACTGGTTTAAAAGCAAAAAAGGTTATGGCCGTCGCGCTTCGCGGCTTCTTAGCGTTACTTGCAAGAAAACACTAAGTTCTAATTTAAAAGTTACTAAGCTGCGAGCAGCTGCCTTGATTTTGCATAAGTTAGGTTTCTGAATACAAAACTTATGTGGTAAAAGAAACAAAAAAAAATACAATTTAGGCTATAAAAGCACTTGTGAAACATTTCAAGTGCAGACAACCAATTTGGTGGGTAGAGTACGTATCAAATGACATAAAATTTTAAAATAATAATGACAAAATACAAAATGGTCATTTGGTAAACTGTACCTAATTGTCTCAGAAAATGCCAACTTTACAGAATTGTTATAAAATAATCCTAACCTAAAGTAAACCGATCTGTCGATTTGCACGATCAAAAGTGCGCCTAATCAATACTTTCACCAAAATTTGCATTATATCAAATGACTTATGTGTTTTGTCTATTATTAAATTTAATAATGTGGAAATTATTTTAGATCACTAAAACAATGCATTAAGCACATTTGGTTGTCATGACTCGATTGTGCTGACGAAGTCGCGGGGAAAATCTAGTTATGAAATAATCATGGTATGGTTCACCTACTTAATATTTGCAAATAATCTTTTCTACCTATAGGAATAGGAGTGACCATTATTCAGAAGCCAAAGTAACAAATTGCATGTCATTTCGCCTTTTGGTCCGTTAAAACTAATAGACGTCAACTATGGGACTATGTGACGTCCATTTAGCAGTATTAAATAAGGGCGCTCCTACTCTAACGGTTAGGTTACGACTACATGCGGTTAGTGGTGCGGCGAGCGTTTTTTTTCTTCGTTCATTACGCGGCCGAGATGCTCGCCATACAGTGAATATCTCAGGAAATAGAAAAAATAAGAGAAAATGACAAGTCAAGGAGAGAAGATAGTCATAATTTAATTCAATCGAATGTAGTTGCGTCAATGTCGTTGTCAAATTCGAATTTGATAATTCGAGTAGCATCCGATACTTCATCATTCATCATCATCATCATTTCAGCCGAAAGACGTCCACTGCTGAGCATAGGCCTCCCCCAAGGCTCGCCAAATAGATCGGTCCCGTGCCATCCACATCCAACGCGATCCCGCAACCTTATCCGATACTTAGTTCTGTTGAATTTTAATGCTTTCGCATCGAGTCATGATAGTACGATATTTAGTTTTAAGAGACGTATCGGGTGATGGCTACATTTTTTTTTATATAAATAGATGTCAATTATTTTTCCGCTAGTCCACGCTAGGCGGCCGCATATTGTATGAAATTTTTATTTACCTCTACCATAGAATCTCAGCAAGATACCGCTGTCGTAAAGGTCAAATTGAGCTACAGGTTAAGAAGTTATTACTTCTTAAGAATAGAAATTACGACCAATAAACACCAGGATTTCAAAGTGTGTTTGAAAAGCGCCTGTGAGCGTAGACGGCGACACTAGTTTCTGTATAAACCGGGACTTATAAATTCTTACGTATTTCTTCTATTCCATGGGTTCCCTGGTAACATCATAATAGATAGAGAGCACGCTCGCCGCGCCGCCGATCGCGCGTAGTCGTGCCCAGGCGCTAAGAGGTGTGTTCCAAAGAATTGAATACAGCGGTACAAAAGAAAAGGTAAATGGTTTCATTGTTAGGTTATATTATCGTCGATTGTCAGTTTTCTATTTACGCCGTATTTAGTCATAAATGTGTGTAGAGTGTTAACTCGTAATAACCATTAGGGTGCGCTTCCATGAAAGGGAAGCGGAGCGGAGATGCCATAATTGACCAATCGCATTAGTTGACATCCAAAGTTATGGACATAGCCCACCGTATTAGCACGCTGAAGTGGCAATGGGCCGGTCTATAACCCGAAGAACCGATAACCGTTGGGGTAGATGAGTTCTTGAGTGGAGACCACGGATCGGCAAACGTAGCGTAGGAAGTCCTCAGACTCGGTGGAGCGATGATCTTCGCAAGGTCGCTGGCGAGAGCTGGATGAGAGTGGCCGAGGATCGTGCTCAGTGGCGTGCTATGGGAGAGGCCTATGTCCAGCAGTGGACGAACATAGGCTGATGATGATGATGATGATTAATTGACATCTACTTCTCATCCCGCTTTCCTTGTAATTCTATTGATACTATAAAAAATTGATAAAAATAAAAGGGCCTCTAGCGCTTCTTTAATAGGTATGTTACCATGCCTTATTTTCACAAGCAATTTTGGTCTAAATTACTTACCTAGTAATTTTTTCGTTTAACAGAAATTACGTACCAGCCTTGACACTTTGGAAGTTTAGTTTTACGTAATTTGCTTCAGTGAATTGGTATTTAAGGTGCTCTGATAATTATTTAAATTATATACTAACTTTTTGTCATGAAAATTACATTAAATTATCATGATTAAGTATTTCGTCACATTGTCATTAAAATTAAACCTGTCCAAGTGTAGTTCAAAAGATTTTATGACTTGTTAAAATACTGGCTTTAACGCGCGGCTTCGACTGTGTTAGAAATCTATAAAAAAACACCGTCGAATTGAGAAACTTTTCTTCAATGAACCGAAACAATTACTTTGCTTCAAGGACTGTAAGGTCGCGGGTGAGCAAAGTAATTGTTTCAGTTCATTAATATGAACCTCCGCAAAGTAACTCTTCTTTCTTTGTTTGAAGTCGGTTGAAATGGTCGCTTGGACAATACCTACATAATTTTCAAACAAGGATCACGTCATCTTTAAAGCTAATATACTTCATTGTTCTTGAATAGCACTCTCTAGTCTTGTTTAAAGTTAAAATATTATCAAACGGGAACTCATTACGGGACAATAATTATTTTATGTCTCAATCGAGACATTTTTCTGTCTACACCAAATTTGGTGTACACCAAATTTCATCTAACCGTTCAGCCGTTATTACGTGGTTATCTCCAAACATCGAAATATCCAAACATATTCGCAAACTTTCGCATTTATAATATTACTAGCTGGTGCCCGCGACTTGGTCTGCATTCATCATTGATGCTCCGCTCCTATTGGTCGTAGCGTGATGTTATATAGCTTATAGCCTACCTCGATAAATAAACTATTCAATACAAAAATATTTTTTTAATTCGAACCAGTAGATCCTGAGATTAGCGCGTTCAACCAACCAAACAAACTCTTCAGCTTTATAATATTAAGTAAGTAAAGATTACAAAATATTGCTTTGCAAAAGTACTAAGGGTAACTTTCAGCTATGTTACACTTAAATTTTACCCGATTTATCATTAAAATTGAACTTAAACTTCCGCGTTGCAGGAACATTAGGTATCTACTTAATTCCTTTTTTTTTGTAAGTAATTGTTTTTTATTTATTAAATAAATACATTTTTCATACATGACTAAAAAAAAGGAAACAAAATAAATAAAAACTAAACAAATTTACCTAACTATAAAAAGAAAACACCAATTACATTTATTCCGATTTTATTCCGTCTCAAACATTTTCTGCTTCATAATACAAAAAAATACAAAATCACTTTCTAAAAATGCCTACCTACATCGAGCTCAGTTCCCTAATTTTTAAGCGTCGCGAAGAAAAGAGTTAAGTAATTTATTGAAACGTTTGGTAGCATAGCATACGGTTGTGGTAACTCTGAAGATGAGCTCTGGTTGAGTTCGAAACGCGTCAGTGTAGCTTGGTGGTGGTGATGGTTGGGTTTATGTGATTTGTGTGTGTTCGTACAGTGTGGAGGTGGAGGAACTGCATGAACGCACATTTCTTGCATAAACGTAACTATTGTAAGGTCGCGGGTGAGCAAAGTAATTGTTTTAGTTCATTAAGAGTTAAGTAATTGATATAAGGTAGCGCTCACAAGAATTTCTTTGAAATTAATATGACATGTCACACTCACTGTGACATATTACTATGTACGAGTATATTATTCACGCATGACGAACGATATTGGACAAAGCGGATCAGCGCCTCGCCTCGGCAATTAGTTCGTAGAAATTTACGTTTGACCTAAATTATATTTTTAGTTATAAATCAATACTGCTTTTGGTGCTTTAAATTAGATGTGCTAAAATATTTCAGTGGTATTTTTAGTTTTATGTTGGTCAGATCAAGGGGAATGGAGTGGATATTAATATTTAAGTGTATCTAGATCTGTATGTGAGAAAGTATTGAATAAATCTCGACCACCCAAGAATCATTTTGAAGACATCGTTCTTGGATACATAGGCGTGGTGGCCTAGTGGTTTGACCTATGGTCTCTCAAGCAGAGGGTCGTGGGTTCGAGTCTGGGCTCGCACCTCTGAGTTCGTCGGAATTTATGTGCGAAAATACATTTGTAATTTACCATAAGTTTTACGGTGATGGAAAACATCGTGACGAAACGTGCATAAGCCTGAGAAGAAATTCAATGGTGTATGTGAAATTCCCAATCCACACTGGGTTCGTGTGGGAACTACGGCCAAAGCCCTCTCATTCGGAGAGGAGACCTGTGCCCTGCAGTGGGACGTATATAGATAGGCTGGGATGAATTGTGAAGTGAGTTCTTGTTTAGGAAGCAATTTCAAGATCTGTTCATCATCATCATTTCAGCCGAAGGACGTCTATTGCTGAACATAGGCATCCCTCAAGGCTCGCCAAACGGATCGGTGCTGCAAGATCTGTTGCTAGTGCGAATTTCAATTTAAAATTGACCTCCTACTTTTTTTTCAGAATTAGGCAGTTTTTTGTTTTCTTACTCCGAATTAAGAGCGCCATTGTCCCGCAATGGGTTACAATTTGAATTAAATGATTTGGACTATCCATGCTGAAACTTATGGTAAATATGCGTGAACTGAAACAATCACATTGCTCACCCGCGACCTTCTTAAAGACCTAATTAAAAACCTAAATTTAAAGACCTTTTGTCGCGCGTGAGCAAAGTAATTGTTTCAGTTCATTAATATGGACCTCCGCAAAGTAACGCCCGATTCAATAAATTAGGTAAATATGCGGTCAATTTAAGCCATCGTTTTTATAAAGTTTCGCACCCGAAGTCCGTCCGGCTATCTTTTTTTTTCTGTCTGCCCGTTCATCATAGCACAGGACTGTATCTCAAGAACCGTAATAGATAGACAGCTGCCGAAATTTATACATAATATCTATTTCTATTGCTGCTGCTACTACAGTTAAAAATTAAATTAAATTAGAAATGAAAGGAGGCCCAAACCAGTATAAAATTACCCCTACACATAAATTTATTTTAATCAGAAGCAGGACTCTGCTAACACTGAAATTTGCACGTAGCACGTAGAGTCCGACCCGTACTTGGACGGTTTCTCAATTTTATAAGTAGCCAATTAGAAATGTCCTTTTGTCTTAACTCTTCCAAAGACAGGCGCTATCCTTAATCCCAGAGGACACTGTCCGCATTATTAACAAATAACGTTATCTATCAAATAAATCCTTTGCCCAAAACGTCAAGATAGTTTAAGACTAAGAAGCTATAAATCCAAGCGCGTGCGGCAGACAGCTGTAAAGCCGCAACCCTCAACTACACAGAAGTTGAATTAGCTGTTTAGTGCTATATCTTATATATTTCTATGACTTTGCTTGTAGTACCTATATAGGTCACATACATTTTATTGATTGTACTTATATTGCTATCCAAACTACATAACTGTATCAAATTTAATTATCAAACCGACGACTAAAAGTGGATCAAAGACTTGCTAGATTTGACCTAATAAATGCATGCGAACGTGAGTGTGTTTGCTTGTTTGTCTGTTACGCTTTTACGCTTTTATTTGGTATGAAGATAGTTTAAACTTAACACCTTGGAAAGTACATTAGATAGTTTAATCCCGAAACATTTTTATAGTTCCCACGGGATAGCGATAAACGAATTCTTTACAGACGAGGTGAGGCTCATGGTTAATTTCAAATGTTATTTCACACATAAATTTCGAAAAACTCAGAAGTGCGAGCCCGGGCTCGAACCCACGACTCTCTGGATGAGAGCCCATAGGTCAAACTACTAGACTACCGCGACTTTTTTACCTAATGGCCACTAGGTTTTTTTCTACACACCTTTCATAGTGAGGATTATTTATGATGAGAATCAACATTGTTTGTGACAGATTCGAAATTATTATTCAAACTTTTGAAACCTAATTTATTATGAGTGACTACTTAAACATGATTCGAATTGTATTTTGTCTCTGAAACTTGTAAAAAAGTTGCTAAAAACTTCCTTTTTTGAGTACAAAAAGTTTTAATATCAGATCGAGGGAGACATTGCAGAGTACGTAACTTTTGAGTAGTTTTTATCTGTCTGTAGTCCAACTTCTAATCAGTTCTAACTTTTTACGAGCCTGGAATGCATATTAGAAGCCGGCTACTTATGGATGGAAAGTTTGATAACTTTACGACAGCTAGGTTTCTAATAAAAAATCCGTTGTGACACGAAAATTAAAAACGAAATTGCAAGGGTTTTTTTCCAGTAAGTAGTTTTGTATGGGTAACTATGTACGATTTGACGTGGTCCAACTTTTTGGTATCCACCCTTATGCTTTTAAACAGTCAATTTGACGGTACTGTGACTGTGGTTTCTGCCACTATAGCAAATTATGGTCAATACATTCGAGTACATGGTTACTAGTACTAACCCGTGGCTTAGCCCGATCACCCGAATTCCCGTGAAAATTCCCGAAAATTACATAGTTTTCTTTATTAACATTGCACAAAAAACACCTGTGTCAAATTCACCTCTCTCTCAGTCCCTTGGTCCCCTGTACCGCGTAGGCGAGGACTCATTTAATCGGTTTAGCTATAGATTCTTTACTTTTATAAGTGCTTATTATTATAGCCTAAATAAAATAAAGATGTGTTGACTTTGACTTATGCAAGCGAACCCGCGGTTAAAGGCTAGTAAAGTTATAATTCGCAACTCAATGTTAATTAAAGAATCAAATAACAAGGGATACAACCCTCATAAATATAATTAGAAATAAAGACACTTTATGAACTATAACACTCAACCTTTTCGTTAATATTTATTAACGACTACGCGTTATTGTATAAAGTAAAGAGGCAAAGAGAGAGCGAGAGTGTTCTAATTGCACAGTCGAAACGAAATTTGCAAGAATTAAGTAAATACGCGTTCGAATAATTTACAGCATTTGTATACATATTTTATAATAGCCTTTGTATTTCTTAGTATGTAGGGGGTGACCTCTGGAATTTATGAAAAGATTTTTATAATTCTTTCTAACAATAAAGTGTCATTTTTTCCAGATTAATAGGCTACTTTAATACCGTTTAAATGCTTTGCAGCAGGAAATAGACGAAGTTGGTGGTTCATAATATCCTTTCAAACAATAACATCGTGAGATTTAATTATGACTACGAGGATATTAGCCAATCATTCATCATCATCAATCATCATCATTTCAGCCGAAAGACGTCTGCTGCTGAACATAGTCCTCTCCCAAGCCAAACCCAAAAGCCCCAAGCCCCAAGTTTAACTCGCCTGCATGTGTAGCGATTATGGCAAAAACCCCCATGGTTATAGGTTAAGGATTAGCCAATGTAAGAATAGTTTTAAGTTGGAGTTTATACACTACTACTATTATTTTATGAGTTTTATGACATAGGTTTAAGATTTTTCTCAAAAATATCCGTAAAAGTTGACATTATTCTTTACATATCAGAACGTGAAGTGCATAGTTTATGGTCAGTAAAAAAATTAAAAAGTTAAAAACATTGCAGGCTCGATAACTCGACAACAATGTCGTATACAAATTCCATTATTGTCGAGTCTCAAACTTTTTAAAAAGTTAAAACGGCCATGGTAATAAGTTGGCACTATTCGTATACAGCAAATTCAAATGACCGGTATCAGCTGTTTTGTTGGAACTCCAGACTTTTTTATTGTGTTTGAAACAGCTTGTGGTGTTTTCGGTAGAAAAATACACCTGCAGTTTTTTTTTAATGGAAAAAGGTGGGAAAGGTTTTAATGACATTTAATTTTAAGTGATTTGCAATTCTTTGTACTTAGTTAAGTTATTAAAAGTTTATTCTATTTTTTTCCCTTCACCATTTTTGAGAAAAGCTTTATATTAGTCTCGGCTGGAATAGCAATTGCTGGATTTGTATTGGTTAAACGGACTCGCAAGCTCGTCCGTTTAATACTCATACTCAGCCAGCAATTGCCTACTTCCAGGCCACGACAATAATGTACGATTTATACCATATGGCAAGCTAATCTAAGTGTATAATGCTAAGTTTATTTACGTGCCTGCGGTGTCTACCAAGAAAGCGTTTACACTTGCATTTTTGTATTCGAATTTTAAGCTGTGTTTTTATTATTAGTGAAGTCTCTCGCACACTTTCTCTGTGTTGATTACTTTCTGACCCATTATCTTAACTTAATGGCTTATAATACAAGCGATTTACGACATTTCGGGCTCCTTATAAAGGTGAAATAATAAAGTTACGGTTCATGATAATAAAACGAGTAGAATCAAAGAAGGCGGAGCATTTTCGCAACATTATATCGTACCTGGGAAAAACTTGTGCAATCTAATCAACAGAATATATTTTTGTGCAAAAAATACGTAGGTAAAAGTTTGTTGGTTAATCCAGCGATTCAGACTTGGTTATCTACCTTTCCTTTCGGAACCCTGTCGCAGGGAGCCTCTGCTAATATAATAAGTAGTAATTTTAATAAGTGCGGCAAACGCTGACTGCGACAGAGTTCCGAGGAGGGTGCGCACGAGCTTGTCGGACTATACCTACTTTGTTTTCCATAAAAATATTATGTTATGACATACTTCTCATTTCGTATACGATTATTTCGGTAAACAGTTCTGTACATTATATACATACTTATTTAACGTTTACTAAATTGTTTATTTTAGATTAACTTATTATGTATGAACACTGACATATGGGTGTGAATATTATATTTACGGTATGTATTAATAAGGAAGACATGATGTCAAACATTATTTTCTGCCAGATAACTTTAGAGCAACTTTACTAGAAAATGTTTCTGTAAAAAAACATTTTTGTTTCAAGCTTTCCTGCTGAACGTACTTTAATTCATTGTACAGTCAACCAATTTGATTCCTAGACGACTTTGAATAGGAACGCATTTTATTTACGTATTAATATCTTGAATAGTCACTGTTCTTGTGTCAAAACTTATTTTTCTTCTTATGTCATGTAGCGAAAACGCTTATAAACTCTTTACGTTTATTGCATGTTGTAATCGGAAAGCTCGAAAGCTGACAATCCTTTGACCCGCACTGACGTTGTACTTAATTATCTAGTAGTTAATGCGACATGGTTCTGTCCTCCTGCCGCCCACGTCAAATTTTGTTCAATGAAATTTAAACTTTTTCACTAATGAGTTGAGTTCAATGTCACATTAGAATAAGTCCTAATAATAGAACATCGGACCTCAGGAGGCTATAGTGGCCTAGGAATCAAATGGGTTGACTGTACATACCTACATGCATTTGTCATCTAAACTATCATATGTACATAGGTACTAGCAATTTACCAAGTTAATCTGATCTGATTATGTAGCGGAAAATGAAATTACAAAATTTGTCCTTACTCAACATATAAATAAACAAACAATCGTACATATAAACAATGTTTTTAAAAAAATGATAAAGACGAATTCAGTAGGTATAACAACTAAAACGAAACGCTTTTTAAGTGCTCTACAATGCATCATTATAAATATAAATTAACTAATCTAAGATGTTTCTATAATTTAATCTTTTACCTACCTAAATCCAGGATTAAGTGAAATAATTGAAGTTATTTATTACTATAAATCGATTAACTGAAACGCGTAATTATTACAAGAATTATCTTTATGACTCTATGATAACTGGTTATTAAAAACAAGTGAATGTAGGTGAACTACATTCACTCAGTTATCGTGATAGGTACTCCTATCTGGTATACGATTGCGAATTTGGAGAACGTAAAACAAGTTTCCGTGGTGTAGCGGTTATCACATCTGCCTAACACGCAGAAGGCCCCCGGTTCGATCCCGGGCGGAAACATAGTTTTTTAAAGTGCGAACAAGAGAAATGATGGCAAGGGAAGCTATTTTTACAAGTTTTTTTGACTTCACACGTACCTATAATTTTGATTGTATGCTTCAAATTTTTTAATTTAATTTTGACCCACTTTCATTGGTCGGATTAACTTCAAAATTTGAAGTTCAAATTAATGTGTTGTAAAGTAGGTTTGTTGACAATGCAAGTATAGTCAAGAATAAATAGGTAAAGGCAGCAAACAAACTTGTATTTTTTTTTATTTCAACAACTAATTTAAATCACGCCACTCATTCAATGTACAGGTCAATTAAATATTCATCTTTTTGGCAAAATTCTCGTATTTGCAATTCAGAACCATTAGCACCTGCTAGTGACACAAATAAACCAAACCTCTCTGTCCGTAATTGTATATTCGAACATAAATAGCTTTGTTTGACCTTTTGAAAAGATATTTAGTTTGTGAACCTTTCGCAAATTATGCGAAACAATAGTTTAAGGGTCATTAGACTGATCATCAGATCAATTACAAGGTCTAAAGGTTTTTCAGCCCCTATTTTGGAGTTCTGTACCCGAACTGTGACAAACAGAACCATATTAATGTCGCTACACTATCCGTCCGTCTGCCCATCACAAGGGTATATCTCAAAATAAGGTAATATAGAGGCTGATTCAGGAGTCATGAGCAGGAGTGAAAGGGATGATTAGGAGGGCCATACTGGGCAACTTTCACTATGAGACCAGCCCCGAAATCGCAAAAAAAAACATTTAACTAAGAGTTAATAAAATTGATTGCTAACTATCCGAAATGCATGGAACAGCAGATTTTTTTTGCGATTTCGTGCCTGGTCCCGTAGTGAAAGTTGCTCAGTGTGGCCCTCCTAATCATCCCTTAGAGAATCTCCCCATCACCCCTTTCACTCCTACTCATGACTCCTGAATCACACTGTAGAGACTACCTACTGAAATATATCCACGCTTTGGACTAAATAGAGCAAATACAGCACTCTGTATTTACATTTACTTAGAGTTCAGACCATATTTAGCCCAAAATGTTGCTTAGTCAATGTCTCCTTTCAAGTGTCGATATAATAAAATGTGTAGTATTTCTATTATCCATTAATTTTTTTTTTTTTGTTCTATGTGTTATCATGCGATCAGTCCAATGACTATGAGCAGATAAGTTGCGGGATGTATAGCGTGTAGAGTTAGTTCCCCAGTGGGAGCCCCTCTAACTGTGGCTGAATCTTCAAGTTAGTTGATCCAGTTCTAGGATTCTGCGCCTCTTAAGACGTCTTATCTGGTCAGGTTCAGTAAGTAAGCCTGCCAGCTGGTTTGGGTGATTATCCATTAAATGAATAATAAAAATTAAATTAAATTAAATTTACGGGTGTCGCAATCAACAAATATAAAATTACTCCTCGCTGCGAAAATTTTGCTAAGATTCAAAGCTCTGCTAATACTGGTTTTGAGATACGGCCGTTTATAGCGCAAATTTTGACGTAGGAACTTAGCTAATAGCTTGAACACTGCTGAATTTACAAACAGAGATAGCCAAAAACTATACTTCATACACAAAAGGTTGCAACCTCATATGCTTTTCCTACTTATATACCTCCTCTCTTTGTTCTTAGCGAGCGTGATATTAATATTTTTATGGTAACCATTTTAAATACCTCTCGATTACGAAACCCTTCTCTATATGTGTTCCGTCACGCACTTGGCTTGTTTATTTATATTTAGAAATAAGTGGTATGTCCATTGATGTAATACAAATACACAACTCATATATAAGTCAGTGGGTAGGGTACGTCTCATTATTATTAATTATTAGTTGATCAGAATACGACATACCTTTCACTTTCTTTTGTCGAACTCGATGCGTAATTTGGTCAAGCTTTCACATGGTTTCCGTGGTGTAGCGGTTATCACATCTGCCTAACACGCAGAAGGCCCCCGGTTCGATCCCGGGCGGAAACACTTTTTTATTTTATTTTTAACACTGAAATTGGTTGTATTAGTTTTTATACTTTTATGATATAATGTAATAATAACAATCAAAGTCTAAATCTAATCTTAACTTAATTACCATGTTTCATAGAAAAAAAAATTGTTATGCAAATGTTTGTAGATTTAATACGCGTCAATTATTATAAAATCAATATCTATAACAATAGGTATTATATCACAAGGTCGCAGTGTCATTTAAATAACAAATAACTTTCGTAATAAGTATTCCAATTGTTCGTAGATAAACAATGAACAAAATAGAAGTAGGAACCTTTGTGAACATAATTTATTCACAAAAGTTCAGACAGGCAGGTTAATCTAGGTAAATAACGACTAGCTATAGATAGTAGACGACCAGATGGCCTAGTGGTTAGAGAACTTGACTACGAAGCTTGAGGTTCCGGGTTCGATTCCCGTGTCGGGGCAGATATTTGTATGAAAAATACGAATGTTTGTTCTCGGGTCTTGGGTGTTTAATATGTATTTAAGTATGTATCTATCTATATAAGTATGTTTATCCGTTGCTTAGTACCCATAACACAAGCTTTGCTAAGCTTACTTTGGGACTAGGTCAATTGGTGTGAATTGTCCCATGATATTTATTTATTTTGATATTTAGTAGAGTTAGTTGAATAATGATTTATTGGGGAACCTTTTCACAGTAAACAACATAATGAGTTTCATAAGACATCGCACTATGACTAGCCGAACTTCTTCACTTTACATGGAACTGTAACTTACCCCATATTGACATACTGCATTCCTAGCTAGAGGATCCATTGTTTAAAAGATTGTTTATATGATACCATTCAAGGCACTGTATTGTTTACCTGTAATTAAGGAGATACAATCTCAATACTGCTGGGCATTATTTTACATGATAGGTTTCAGGTTTTTATACGTAGCACTAGCTGTCGTCCGCGACTCTGTTTACGAAGAATAGGCGTAACTAGGTATAAAAAAATAGGTAGCCTACGACCTATTCTCAGACCTACCGAATGCGGAGAAAAAAATTCATAAAAATCGGTCAAGCCGTTTCGGAGGAGTTTGGTAACAAACACCCCGACACGAGATTTTTATTATATATTTGATTTTATTGTACATGACAGAATCATGTTTGTAATAAATTTACGAAAGTCTATTTCAACATTCCCTTACTGTGACAGTAAAAAAGTCAACGCAACGTTTTCCTGCTCCTTCAGCGATTCCAATAAATTCGATTTGCAAAGGTATTTGATGGAATTGGGTATTTTCAATAAAAAAATAAAAACTTCTCGATGTACCAGCGTTTTCCCAAACTTTATATCTTGCTGAATATTTCAGAATGTGTCTTGGGTTCAGATTTATGATCATAAATTGGTTTTGTATAATCATTATACAGCGGATCATCCCACCGCTCAGTATGGGGGGCTTTGGTTCTTGGCAATATTGATTTACTTAGTAGTTGTATTCAGGTACAGCTACTAGTAAATTTAAAAAAATTAAAAACTATTCCAAAATACTCAGATGATTTAACTTAGACTCGAACCCACGGCCATCTGCTTTAGAGGCAACATGTCAAACCACTGGGCCACCACAGCCTCAATTACGAGGGGCGTTCAATATAAAGTGAGAATGAGATGCAAACTCTTTTAATATTACGAAATTAAATACTGGCCGGTAAAGCTAATCTATCTAGCTGATTGCTATGAAAAAAAAACTAACTGTCTTTTGTTTAAAAAATATACGGTAATTTCTTTGCAATGCTATTGAGTACGTTAGCGAAAATGGAGAAAATTGAACTGCGCGCCGTTATCAAATACTTGTGTTTGAAAATTTTTTCTACGGACCAAGTCAATTTGGATTTGCGGGACACTTTAGGGTCTAATGCTCCTCCGTATTTGACAGTCGCACGTTGGTGCGCTGAATTTAGACGTGGAAGAACATCGACAATGGACGACCCCCGCTCCGGGCGCCCTACTACAGCAGTAACTGAAGAAATTGTGAAAAAAGTCGAAAACTCAGTTTTGGCGGATCGTCGTGTCACGGTTCGTTTTATTGCTGAAAATGTAAAGATTTCAACGGGGAGCGTGCATAATATTTTACATGAACGCTTGGGTATGAAAAAGGTATCTGCGCGTTGGGTACCAAGAATGCTTACTGACACGCAAAAACAAACTAGACTAGAGATTTGTCACGAAGCTTTGAACCTGATGCAGCAAGACCGGGAACTGTTTTTGGCGCGATTTATAACAATGGACGAAACATGGCTCCATCATTACGACCCAGAAACGAAACTGCAGTCTATGACATGGAAAAGGTCATCATCTCCAACTCCGAAGAAATTAATGAACTAAAACAATTACTTTGCTCACCCGCGACCAATTTGAACAATTCCGAAGAAATTCAAGGTGAGCCCATCTGCCGGTAAGGTCATGTGCTCTGTTTTTTGGGATGTTAAAGGGTTATTAATGATTGAGTATCTCGAGCATGGAGCCACTATTACGGGCACATTATACGCCAAACAAATAGCAACATTGCGCAATGAGATCCGCGAAAAACGGCGAGGTAAATTCTCGAAAGTTGTGCTGTTCCACCAGGACAATGCCCCGGCACACAAGTCCGCCGTTGCAATGGCTTCAATTCGTGATGCTGGGTTCGATATCCTTAAGCATCCTCCGTATTCACCAGATCTCGCTCCCAGTGATTTCTACCTATTTCCGAGATTGAAACAATACCTGAGAGGCCAGAAATTTGAAGACAACGACGCGGTAGTCGCTACAGCACATGATTTTTTAAGTACTCAAGATGAGACCTTTTTTAAAAATGGAATTTTAAGTTTAGAAAAAAGATATACTAAGTGTATTATGCTAAAAGGTGACTATGTCGAAAAATAAAATGACATTTAGTAAAAGTTGTTTATAACATACTCATTCTCACTTTTTATTGAACGCCCCTAGTACTATGCAAATCCGGCCCAAGGAAAGTTATTGTTTTAGGGTGAGACAGGCCGCATAAATCTAGGTTTACCTTATCGAATTCATTTTCGCGGGGCGAAGGCTTTTAACGCCTTAGCACGTGGGAAGGTACTAGCGGAAGCGACTTTTGGTGCTGAAGTCGATGCCATTATTATCCAGATTTCCAGTAAAATTACTGTGTTGAACATTTTGTATAGGTAAGTAAGGTAAACGACCCTGTGCTCGACACTGATCCAATACATGGCACCTTCAATCTTATGTCATAGTAAGAGAGGTGACGGATGGGTGTCATCTACTGGGCGTTGAGGTGTCGAGCATTGGTACGTTTACCTTATTTATTGAAAGGTAATACAGAAAAAAAATCGGCTAAGTAATTTTTTTTTTCAAGTAAACACATTTTTTAAATATCTTGTAATCACATTATCCATGAAATTGGTTTTATCTTCTTTAGGGTCATTAAGTAATATTTGGTATGACATAGGTATAAAAGCCGTGGTAGCCAAGTGGTTTCACCTACGGTTTCTCAAAGAGAGGGTCGTGGGTTCGAGCTCCGGCTTGCATTTAAGATTTTTTTTGGAAATTAGTACATTTGAAATTCACAATGAGCTTTGTAAAGGAAAACCTGCACACACATTTGAGGTAATTCAATGGTGTGAATGAAGTCCCAATCCGCACTTGACTCGCATGGGAACTATGGCCCAAGTCCGCTTATTCTGAGAGGTGGCGTATGCCCTGCTGTGGGACGTATATAGGCAGGGATGATGAAGTGTAAAAGCGCCAAACAATTGGTCTATTATCTATGATGCTGAAATTGTCGAGGACAGCCCACATATTCTGAAATTTCTCAAACTAAGCCTATAGTAAAACTAACAAACTCCTCACAAAAAACAAAAAAAGAATACCAATTAATCGCCCGCCGTCATACACACGCACTGCTCGGATGTAGGCCGCAAAGTCTGGTTTATGTGAGGAAGCACTGCAGAATTAGATAAGGATAATAGGCCCTCAATTCCCGCACAATGTTGAATGGCTCGATCATATTTAATGAAAGGTTCCTGGTGCTCCGCTTTCGGATTGGATTGAATTTTTCGCTAGAGCACTCCTAGTTTGTAAACTTTGGCGAGGGAGGTGCAGAAACTGTTCCCTGTGTGTGTGTTTTTGTATAAAAAAGAGTGATTTTATTTACTAGTATGAAGAACCACCACCACTTAACATGCTAAGAGTCTTCAGATTTAGGGGCATAATTAATGAATCGTATTAATATGTTTGTTCTGACGGTGTCTTCAAGGTTGAATTTTTATTTAGAAGATATCGATCTCGACTTACTGTCTCCACGTGGTTCAAGTAAAGGTAACCTTTATTTTGTGATCGTCATCATAAATGATAATTTTACAAGGCCATGATTGACGAATTAATTGCTGTTTTTTGTTCTGTATCGACAGAATAAAAGTATACATTAGTCAGAGTACTCTTTCAAACACTATTAGTATGCTGTCGTATATATCAAGAAATGAGTCACAACGAGTGGACGGTTTTCATAAAACGATGTTTACAGTGTGCTTACAGTACAATTTCAATTTATAAAAGCTACATCCTAACAGCTCATTTTTTCTATATATGTGACAGGAAACTGATAGCGGTTGAGACACTAGTATAACTACCCGTCAGTTGAGCTAATTGACCGTGAATTCGTGTTTTAGCTGCCATGACAGTATTTAAGGATGTATTGACTCATCGACTTTTCCAAAGGCAACTCACCGTTTGAAATGGATTTCTCAATTTTCAAAAAATCAATCGCATCCATCCATTATTACTGTTATTAGAAAATAAAATCACTAAGCCAACAGAACAGTTTAATTTCTGCAAACAAACTTTTTGACAGTTCTCGCCTTTTAATAAATGAGGCTAGTTCAGTTCACTCTTTAGCGCGGTGACTAGATAAATAGTCGGGTGACAGTTTTATTGAGACCCCAATAAATCGCTTTGGCGAATTTCTTAGAAAATAGTTCAGCTTTGATCAGCAATTTGCTGGAGTTTTAGTTGCACCTGAGAATTAACTGACTACGGTTTGTTGTTCCCCTTTAGCTAGTTAATTAGAGTTTGAGAAAGGAATAGATGTTACCATTATTTTCGGAAATTCAACGTCCATGTTTGACCCTACAATTAATAAATAAAAATAAATAAATAAATAATAAAATATCACGGGACAATTCACACCAATTGACCTAGTCCCAAAGTAAATTAGGTAAAGCTTGTGTTATGGGTACTAGGCAATGGATAAACATACTTATGTAGATAGATACATACTTAAATACATATTAAACACCCAAGACCCGAGAACAAACATTCGTATTTTTCATACAAATATCTGCCCCGACACGGCAATCGAACCCGAGACCTCAAGCTTCATAGTCAGGTTCTCTAACCAACACTAGGCCATCTGGTCGTCTAAACACTTGTCACTAGCATTACACTGCGTGGTGACTGGGTTATCAAGTTAACAGTGGTTGTTTGAGTGCGGTAAGGTAATGTAATACACGACTTCACTAATGAATGATCCATTTGAGAAAATTTTCTTGCAACAAACGTTTTGTTTGCGTTCGGCGCGTTTTAAATGCACAAGCAATCAATGTGTACATACCTCTTATTTAAAAATATTCGTATAAAAATTAATCTGTTTAAACTTATCCATATTTTAAATGTGCCAGTTTTTTAAACCTTGAGTAGGTACGCGTATGCGTAAGTTCACTAAGTTGACAACGTGTGGTTCCTCATATCTAAAAAGGTTCTCTGAGATACGGAACCCTAAGCCGGGCTTTAATTACACGAAGTGTTAAATCTTGTATGCTATTACGGATAATGCTACCCTTGTAAAGTTATTCTTCTCCTGTGAAAAATGGACCGCCATTATGGCAACACTGTAATATTAATTTGTGTTTTAGCGTTTTTCTTCGTTTGGGAAGCAAAAAGGGAAACATTCGTTTGTTTTGTTTACTTTTATATTCCCTAGAGTTGTTAAGGGGCTTTAAAAAGATACCTACCTACAACTAATTAATGATTGCTAATTTTAAAGTTTAGTAAGTATACTAAAATTAAGTTGGTATAGACGACCAAGTAAGTGCTTCACCATTTTTTATGACAGTTCCAGTAGCAGAATAAAAACAATAAGACTGATCTGTTACCTTGACTTGTAAGTGAAAATAACTTGAAATGTTTTAAGCTGTACATTACTGACATTATACTGTTTTAACACTACTACTTTACACTGTTGTTGCTGTTGCTGTTGTTGTTGTTGTTGTGGTTGTCGTCGTCATCGTCGTCGTCGTTGTGGTTGTTGTTGTTGTTGTTGTTGTTGTTGTTGTTGTTGTTGTTGTTGTTGTTGTTGTTGTAGTTGTTTTTGTTGTTGTTGTTGTTGTTGTTGTTGTTTATACTGTTTTGTTTTTGTTTGTTATTACTGACTTTAAACCTTAAGGTGGTAAAGGAATTTCTCGGTCGACTATATACTATCGCATTGGGGAATATACTCAATCATCATCCCAGCCTATATACGTCCCACTGCATGGAACAGGCTACCGCTCAGAATGAGAGGGCTATTGGGCCTTAGTTCCTACGCGGGCCCAGTGTGGATTGGGAACTTGACATACACCATTGAATTTCTTCTCTGGTATATACAGGTTTCCTCACGATGTTTTCCTGCACCGTAAAGCTCATGGTATATTACAAATGTAATTTCGCACATAAATTCCGAAAAACTCAGAGGTGCGAACTGGGATTTGAACCCACGACGTTCTGCTTGAGAGGCCATAATATGTCAAACCACTAGGCAACCATGGCTCATACTCAATCAATCACAGTATATATTTTTTTGGAATATCCTCTGATTTAGTATGAATGTGAAAGAAAGATAAGGTAAGTAGTGGATTTTCCTCGTCAATAGAAAACGTAAGGGCTTCTACGCATTTACTCGAAAGCCTGTACGTAATTGATTCTCTATGAGGTCGTTTAATTTCGTTAGAGGTCGAGCATAATTTCTCTGAGTATTTGTTTGGGTATTGTGGTTCTAGATTTCTATACGCTCAGTGTAAGGGCTGTTTTGATTGCAATATATCAATAATAAACAAAACACCTTAGCACACCTTAACATTGTTAGCTAAAATTAGTATCAAACTTTTCTGCTATGAAACGAAAATACAAATTGCATGGGTACTTTTCGTGTCACAACGGCATGTCTCCCATACTATGGTTAACCACGATTTAACTTCAACACCCATATAGAAACTATCTCACCGAAATACAATGAGACTATATAATATGGGGCCACTTGTATGGTCTAGGATTAAAAAATCAAATCGTTAACTTTGGGTTACGGACAGTTCCATGCATTTTTAGAACAACCCGCCACTCCATGGAGTAGACGACAAAAGAAATCTTCACTTTACAGGGGAAGATTTTTTTTCTAGGGTTGTAACCGAACTTCATCTCTGCATCCGTAACTGCGGAACTTCTGCAAAAAAGCCGTACCTCCACCGTTGCAATTTTATTTTTTTATTTTTTTGCGGAGTTGTAACGCGTTATTTATTTTGACATACAGCATTCAGTGCAGCTGGTTTAATTTATGGACATCTAAGAAATCTTTTGGAAAGTGACAAAGCAACAAAACTTTTGTTAGTGAATTACACTTTTCCAATACTTAAATATTAATTATTAGTGATTACTAGTTCTAGCAAAAAAGCTTAGATACTGTATAACCATAAGGTTGGTAATTTATTGAATCAGGCGTTACTTTGCGGAGGTCCATATTAATGAACTAAAACAATTACTTTGCTCACCCGCGACCTTACAATAGTTACGTTTATGCAAGAAATGTGCGTTCATGCAGTTCCTCCACCTCCACACTGTACGAACACACACAAATCACATAAACCCAACCATCACCACCACCAAGCTACACTGACGCGTTTCGAACTCAACCAGAGCTATGTAACCACAAAGAACAGGTAGATAAGGGAACTAGATCGGGGGTATACAAGCTTACTTGTAATGACTGCAATGGGATATACGTAGGACAGACAGGCCGAAGTTTTAATACTAGATTTAAAGAGCATGTTTCGGCATATAGGAATGAACATCCAGATAGATCGAATTTTGCAAAACATTTGTTGGAATCAAATCATTCATTGTTAGATTCAGATTCTTATGAAGTGTTACATTATTGCGGCAAGGGGTTGCGTCTGGATGCTCTGGAATGCATGGAAATAATTAGGTACAACACTATGGGGTCTATTATTAATGAACAGGTAAATTTAGTATCTTCTCCTTTACTGCGGCTTGGGTCGAATTTGAACAGTTAGTATTAATTAAATATGCCTTATAAATAAATAAACAAAAAAAAATCAAGGTAGTTTTATAATATGTCAATAAAAGTTAATTTTTGTGGGGTAGTTTGAGAATAAGAAAAATAAAGTGGGTACTTGAGAAGTTACAGTGACAAGTTAAAACATTTGTTTTGGTTTGTTAGTTTAACATTTGGTAGCATAGCATACGGTTGTGGTAACTCTGAAGATGAGCTCTGGTTGAGTTCGAAACGCGTCAGTGTAGCTTGGTGGTGGTGATGGTTGGGTTTATGTGATTTGTGTGTGTTCGTACAGTGTGGAGGTGGAGGAACTGCATGAACGCACATTTCTTGCATAAACGTAACTATTGTAAGGTCGCGGGTGAGCAAAGTAATTGTTTTAGTTCATAAGGTTGGTGTTTAAATATTTTTGACGCTATAATTAATTAAATAAATAAATAAATAAATAAATAAATATTAGGGGACAATCTTACACAAAACGACCTAGTCCCAAACTAAGCAAAGCTTGTACTATGGGTGCTAGACGACGATAAACATACTTATATAGATAAATAAATACTTAAATACATAGAAATCATCCATAACTCAGGAACAAATATTCGTGCTCATCACACAAATAAATGCCCTTACCGGGATTCGAACCCAGGACCTCTTGCTTCGTAGGCAGGGTCACTACCAACTAGGCTAAAGCGGTTGTTAATTGTATAGATATTTATGCATTTGACTGTACAAAGAGTCCTGAGCTAAGCGGAGGACAGACAGAATGAAACTTTGAGGGTCCCTTTTGCCCACAGGCCTGACAGAGAATTATCACAAGCAATTATTCAACCACAAACATCATACAAATTTGTACGCGACATTTATTAAAAGCAACACCTATTGCTAAACGCTTCAATTATTAATGGCCTTCATTCCCATCGATACCAATCACTTTTATATTTGTACGATTTGTTTCCAACGGAAACACGGAGAAATAAAACGTAACTCGTCGGAATAGGCGAGGTAAATAATTCGATAATAGAAAACGTCTTGTTTTACAACTGTGAGGCAAAATGACATAGTAGCTGAAAGAGAGCGGAACTAGACAACCGTATTATTAAGCCAATTTTGAAACAGATGGAATATCACTAGATGGTTATGAGGTCTGTTGTTGTCAAAATTTTGATTGCTTGAGGTTAGCTCTTGAGATATTTGAGCCAATCCTAAACTTAACACAATATCAAACGGCTCTCATGACGTGATCCAGTCTGGTGGCCTAAAATTTTTACGCATATTTCATCATTTCGCATAACTTCTTTCTTTAGAAGAAGAAGGTTATCCTGTAGGACTTTATAGGCTAAGTGAGGTTTATTTTATAACAATTCTGGAGTCAAGGAAATTATGAATTATGCGTAAAAAAATTTAGCGGTGCAACAGTGAACCTCTCATGACACTAGCGCCAATTAGCCTGTTACAAAAACTGTCATTCATAAAACTTAGTTTTGTCTCCGTACAGAAGACCCAGTAAATGTGCTACGCGTTACAGGGTGAAAATCTAAATAGGTGTACACCATAATCAAATTGCTACGCAAGTAACTGAAATTAGAACGCAACTGAAAAAACCGGCCAAGTGCGAGTCGGACTCGCGCACCGAGGGTTCCGTACAAATTTATATGTATCTATGAACATCCAGTCTTAGCAGACCCCTGCTCCTAAGCAAAATGACAGACAGACAAAAAAAATGCTTTTCGCAATTTTTCCTTTATCTGTATTACAAGACCTTGCTTCGTACCAAATTTCAAGATTTTGAGTTCACGGGAAGTACCCTATAGGTTTTGATTCCCTTGCGAATGTCGAAAATTTGCGGCATAAATGGCTGTATCTTTTGATTGCGTTGGCTTATAAGTTTGATTTTATTACAGCTCTAAGTGACAGTAGATCTGAGTATTCGGTTTAAATTTCAGCTTAATACCTCCACGAGTTCGTGAGAAAAAGGGTCTTGACAGATGGACGGACGGACGGACAACAAAGTGATCATAGGATCACTTAGATCATAGGATAGGGTTCCGCTTTTTCCTTTTAGGTGCGGAACCCTAAAAACCATTTATATAAAGTATCTCTTATTTCCCCTATAAGACACTATGTAGTAAATGAGCAAGTGATCGTAAGTGAACACCAGTACACATGGACTAATATAACCCCAGAGCAGATACGTTACCAGCCCAGACTGCTGAGATAGAATACCTCATGTGACAGTAATTTCACCGGTTGTTTTTCTCTCCACACCGGCACACATCACCGCAAAATTAGTAATTACTTCAAGATAAATCTTTTAATTATTCCACGTATTATACGCAGTATGAATTTAGACACCTAAAGTTACTCAACATACGATGCGATCAAAAGGCTACGGCGAAATTGCTTATTCAATTATAAATTTTCAATTCAACAAACGCTACAGATGGCAATAAAACACACAATACATTCAAGCGTGTATCGAGCGAGAATTGTGCCGCCAGTGATGTTGCCACGCCACGCTGTGGCATTTCAAACAACGTGGCATAACGCCAACCGATCATCGGAAGCAGAATTGGTTTAGCCCTGTATCCGATATTAGGAATTTACATACGCTACCCACTGGCTTGGCACGGAAACGTACATATGTTATATTCTTATCGAATCGTCTTGCTACAAGGTATAGGGGAATAATACATAGTACCAGGGTAAATCGTAGTACCTATCTAAGTAATAAACCTCACTTTGATATTGCCAAACATATTCAAGATGTTTGCTTAAACTGTCAGTCAACTGAAATTGCAAACAATGCAACCAAACCTTGTATTTAAAATGTCTTTAATTTCCATTTTCCCTCATCAAATACTGCTAAATCCGTGAGTTATTAAATCAATACTTACCACAACACTATCCTAAACCATTAAAACAATAAACAAGTGCTAGAATATGGATATTTTATTAAATGGTTTATTTATATTGCTCGCAATTTCAATCGACAGCGATTTTAGCTTGATATATCTAAGTAATTTTTAGCAAAAAATTTGGCGTTCAAAACATAGGAATCCTCAAAAATTCAAGGTTTAACTTTTGTACAATCAGGTTTTTAGGGTTCCTTACCTCAAACGAAAAAGCGGAACCCTATAGGATCACTTTGGTTGTCGTCTGTCTGTCTGTCAAGACCCTTTTTCTCAGGAGCGCGTGGAGGTATCAAGCTGAAATTTCTATCAAATACTCAGGTCTACTGTTCCTTGGAGCTGTGAAAAAAATCAAACTTCTAAGCCAACGCAATCAAAAGATACAACCGTTTATGCCCCTAATTTTCGACACTCGCAAGGGAATCAAAACCTACAGGGTACTTCCCGTGAACTCAGAATCTTGAAATTTAGTACGAAGCAACGTCTTATACATAGACAAAGGAAAGATTGCGAAAAGCATAAATTTTAGTTACATCATAATAATCCCGATTTCCAATCTAAAATGATCCCACATTGCGTACATTTTGCTTAGAATCAGGGCTCTGCTAACACTGGATTAGTATAGTTACAGCTGTTTACCTAAAAATTCGTATCGAGCCCTCAGTGCGCGAGCCCGACTCGCACTTGACCAGTTTTGTTTATACGTAAAACTGACCCGTGATTGATCTCTGTCTCACCTGATGAAAAGTTCAGATGTGGCCAAAGGTGTAAGGTATAAACCAATGGATTCAGTAGCAGCCTATTCACTGTAGCCTTGAAGAGCTCTAGGTTGTATCTATCAGGAAATACAGACGACGGCAGCGAATTCCATTCCTAAGAAGTTCGTATTAGAAAAGATGAAGCGAACTGCTTCGCATCGTATGTGGTTTTTCCTATTATCTAAATATTCCATTATGAGTAAAAAATATTTGACAGCATTTTAATTACTGGACATCGTTTTTACCAAAATATTAGAATTTCGTGTTCATTTCCTTGGCGTCTCCCTAATTGTATGTTAGTTAGTTAGTTAGTAATTAAGTCGGTTAAATTAGTATAGTTAACCCGGCCGCTGCCGCTGTCCTATTAAAGGGTCAACGGCGCCCGTCAGTGTGAGAAATACTTCCAATTATCTTCTAGGAGGGGGTTAAAGTAGGATGACCGAGTTGTTTACTCTGTCTATGCAAAAAGTGTCTTGTTGGTGAAGCTTTTTAAGAGGTCGTTTAAGCATTTCTCTATAGGACAGTGTAAATAATAAGTAATAACGCATAAATAACGACCGCTTTATCCTAGTTGGTAGTGACCCTGTCTACGAAGCAAGAGGTCCTGGGTTCGAATCCCGGTAAGGGCATTTAATTTGTGTGATGAGCACGAATATTTCGATACCTCCTACGTATACTGGTATAACTGCATAATGGTGATTTTACAGTAAAGACCGTATCGTTAAACAATACGGTCTTTACTGTAAAATCACCATTATGCAGTTATACCAGTATACGTAGGAGGATCGATTTGTTCCTGAGTTATGGATGTTTTCTATGTATTTTTTAAGTATTTATTTATCTATATAAGTATTTTTATCGTCGTCTAGTACCCATAGTACAAGCTTTGCTTATTTTGGGACTAGGTCGATTTGTGTAAGATTGTCCCCTAATATTTATTTATTTATTTTATTTAAATAATTGTCCGGGTTGGGCAAAGGCCTCCTTCATGTCCGCCATTCCTCACAATCTTGAGCGGTCAGACCTATACTTTGTTATTTTGCAATCATGCGGTTGATCAACTGGTTTTATTCATGGAACCTTCGCCAAATACCACCTAATTCGATTACATTCATTTCAAGCATTTAAAACAAAAACTGATAGTGAAAGAAGCAGAAAGTAGTTCAGTTAAGAGTTACAAAATATAAATTATCAAATATCCAAATAAAGTTTTGCTCGAGGACGTCAAATGCTTTTTCAGAAGGTAGAGTAGAGGAAATAAAATTGCATGGAACCTTTTCACAATATTTTTCATTGATTTCTTTGGCATTTCTATGGAATGCCAATATTATGATATTTTGCACTGAAAAGATTCCACCCAGGAATGGGATTCAGTGTCTTTGAAATTTTAGTAATAATACGTATTTTTTTTCCAGCAGTTGCCCGTACGTCAACTGCGAAGAATTCGTTTATCGCTATCCCGCGGGAACTATGCAAGTTTCCGGGATAAAAATATGTAAATCTAGATTATACTTAAACTATTTGAATGCCAAATCTCACCAGAATCCATCAAACCGTTTTAGCGTGAAAGAGCAACAAATATCCACATATTCATCCATACATCCATACAAAATTTTACGTTTATAAATATAAATAGATTAGGTAAATACTGCATACTTGTTCTAAAAATTATATCGAGCTTATCTTACATTTTAAGCATGTGCCACTGGCAACCCGCCCCGTTGCCCTTAAGTTGAAGAAACACAAGCATCCTGGGGCTGCAAGTGACACTAATTAAAGCTGCATCAGTTCCCCGGAGAAACGTGTTAATTTTACATACACCTGGCTGGGGAGCGTTCAGGTGTTGGGTTCAAATCGAGGTGGGCTAATTGAAGCATCCTACATCAAACTGGTGCAGTGAAGATATGTAATGGGTCATACACGTGTTTTTTCGCGTCTCTCCCGTGGACATGGAAAAAAGTTAAGAGCCTATAGCCAATATGTTTTACTCAAGCCTTCATCAGCGTGTGGGGCGCCTGGCCAACTTTCGGCACGCTAATTTTGACACTATTATCAGTGATAATTTATCACTTAAACTAAGTGACGGGGTGATCCGACAGAGAACCAAAGTTATCAACATAGCCCACCGTTTTAGCACGCTGAAGTGGCAATGGGCCGGCCATATAACCCTAAGAACCGATAACCGTTCGGGTAGACGAGTTCTTGAGTGGAGACCACGGATCGGCAAACGTAGCGTAGGACGTCCTCAGACTCGGTGGAGCAATAATCTTCGCAAGGCGGCTGGCAAGAGCTGGATGAGAGTGCCCGAGTATCGTGCTCAGCGGCGTGCCATGGGAGAAGCCTATGTCCAGCAGTGGACGAGCATAGGCTGATGATGATGAAGTGACGGGGACATTATTTTCGTAGGTAAACGTCCCTGTGCTCGACACTGACCCAATACATTGCACCTTCAATCTTGTGTCATAGTAAGAGAGGTGACAGATGGGTGTCATCAACTGGGCGTTGAGGTATCGAACATTGGTACGTTTACCTTATCGCCCGGTAACAGGTTATGAGTATCGTTGAGTTTTGTTACAATTGTAAGAGTTCATACATTTTTAAAACTTTGCCCAGTGCTTTGAACGCTACCACCACCAGTTTGTATAAGGTTGCTGCATTACTATGAACGATTATAAACGTATATATTTTAAGCCACTGTGTGAAAAAAAATTAACGCTTACAAGCTTTTGAGGCGCTCAAAAGCGAGGTCCTGAGTTCGAAAAAATGCCCGGCAGTGAATGTGTCAGGAAAAAAAGATAATAACATCGAAAGTTATACTTTTTTTCGTTTCTTATTTCACCAAACATAAATTGTCAGTTTGGTGTTGGTGAAATAAATACAGTAACAAACCTTGTTTTAGATAATAATTGAACACAAAGATTCAAAAGTAAATGACAACTCAGGTGGGCAAAGTTTAACATTTAATTGACCCACATTATATTCCACCATAACTTTAGCCATAATAAATTACGTGTAGTTACCCTGCGCTAGTAGCGTCCTATAAAAACATGCCAAAATAATGCGTCACAGGAGTAAACTAGTAACAAAAACAAGGAAAATTACCGCTCTATAATTAGCCGGTAGATTCACCCTCAGAGCAGTACAATAAAGGGATATATGAAACGTGTGGAAAACTTTTGCGTAGTCATAATAAAGTCAATGGCTGGAAAATGTAGGTATTTCTGTTCGTTTCTTTTTTAACCCGTAGACTATCACTGCTGAACATTCATCTGTTTCTAGTAATGTTTTAACAACAAACTTTTGTGCCTTTGCCCTTTCCATAAACAAGTCATTGGTTCGTCGGAGCCAACCAACGCGATAAAATGAAGAAAATGGCGATTACGATTGACAATACGCCTAACTAGAGTTTCGCACTATTATTATTATGTCGGTAATGAGGTTTGACACGGTTGTGGTCTAGTTACAATCACTGCACTTAGCAGTTTTTTCTATTTTTTTACATAATTGATATTTTACCGCACATACACACATACTCACTCACAAACAGATAGCGAGAGAGAAAGCGAGAGAGAGATAGAGACATTCACCATTCACCAGGAACACAATGAGAAGGCTCGGGCCGTAGTTCCCACGCGGGTCCATGCGTATTAGGAACTTCACACAGACCATTAAATTTTTTCGCAGGTGTATGAACATTGCTCCGCGACGTTTTTCTTCGCCGTAAAGTTAATGGTAAACAAATTTAATTTTCCACTCAAAAACTCAGAGGTGTGCGGCCAGACTCGAACTCTGCTTGTGAGGGCTTAGGTCAACCACAAGGCTACCACGGCTCCCACATGTGCGTACCTACCCGCGAGAAATTATAATTGTATTTACAGCCTGTCAGACTGTAACAAACCTGAAATGGTAATTCATATCCATACGCGACGCGATACGCTCGAGAGCCGAGCCCCGGGGTCGGGATTTTCGTCAGAAGCAAAACCGGCGGCTGAGAGGATAATGTTTGCGTCTTTGATACACACGTAGGATGTACTTACAGTAAAGTAACAGACAGGTTGACAAATGTGGCCATAGGGCAGTCTACGGGTTAAGACGTAATTCAAGAACGGCTATTAAGTATAATTGAAAACAACAGCTAAGAAATTTCATTTCAAACTCCATTATCTCAACGACTGGCAAAACTAATTATTATGAAACTTTAAAAAGTCTTTTAATAACGTTTGTGCCGTTAGTCGGCATTATCATTAGCCGGAAAACGTTCACTGTTGAACAAAGACCACCCTCTTAGAACGCCACAATGAACCACCACTCACTTCCTGTATCCACCGGTTGCTAAAAATCTATTAATTTGATACACTGAACAAAATAATTTATTGAATCAGGCGTTACTTTGCTCTTATTAATGAACTGGAACAATAAAATTACTTTGCTTACACGTGTCCTTACGATAGTTACGTTTATGTAATAAATGCGTGTTCATGCAGTTCCTCCACCTTCACACTGTACGAACACACAAATCACACAAACCCAACTATTTATTTATCACCACCACCAAGCTACACTAAGGCTTGTCTACGAAAAAAAGTTCTTTTTTATGTGTAAGAATCTAAAATCCATACATTTTTCCTTACAAGTTGTGAAATCCTACATAATGCCAGTTAAGGCTTAAAGCTCAAATGATTGCATACAAATGTGTGTACTTCTGGCATGATTTAAAACAATTTATGACCTGCATACGGTAATTAAGAGTCTGGAAAGATATTCGCGGAACATTATAGCGTCGATAATTATATTTGAGTAAAGAAAAAAAGAACCTCTGTGACCCAAAAGTAAAAAATACAAAATCTAAGAGAGATTTCAAAAGTAATCCCAAAAATGGATAGCATCTGATAAAAATATCAATAATAGCACTCAAAACGAAAGGTAAAGAGTCCTTGTTTCTAATTAAATTCTTTAAAAAACGTCATATCATATTGAATACCTGAATTATACAATAGTGGCTACTTTTTTTCGTGGACAAGCCTTATAAGCTTAATATTTTCAGAGTCCGACTAAACTGCAGCCTGACTCGAATATTTAATAGATTGATGATGTCTTCATCATCATCATCATTTCAGCAGCACGCCGAACAGATCGGTCCTGCGCCATCCGCATCCAACGCGTCCTCGCATCTTTAACCAGGTCGTCGCTCTATCTTGTTGGAAGCCTACCGACACTCAACTGCGTCTTCTGGTTCGTGGACGCCACTCGAGAACGTTTCGAACCCATCGCCCGTCAGTCGAGTCAGTTCTACGAGCGATGTGTCCTGCCCACTGCCACTTGAGTCTGCGTTTCTTCGAGCTATTTTGATGATGTAGTAAAACGAAAAAAATAGTAAGAAAAAGCATTTCATCAAGACAAAAACCAAGATATTTTCGTCTTGGCCACATTTCTTTTTTTTCTGATACAAATTAAGTAAAGTATAATATTTTCACCAGTTACTCCATAAAGACAGCTGAAATTGAAACCTAACTTTCGAAGCCAAACAAATTGCGTACTTTTTCAGACTCTGCCCCAAATGAGCTCTCATAGAAAAGCTCTAATGGTGCTTTCCCTTCTACGAAATACTTTTTGTAACTTATAAAGAAGTAATGAACTCGGTGGAAGGTTTTATCATAAAAAAGTAATTCTCTTTAAGTATTAAAGATCTTCAAACAATTGTATCTCATATTCATTTGGACACCCTGCTTGCGTGACCAGTCGCTGACACCAAAAAAAAAAAAAAAAACGTATGACTAATATTCTTCGGGACTTATCAGTATTATCACAAATTATTTATAAAGTGATCAAAACTTTGAGGTAATTTTAGTATTAAATAGTTCGCGATTAAGTCCCAAAGAATATTAGTTATAAGTGTTAATCATGAAAATTTAAAACATCATAAATATACCTACTAAGTAGAGTCTTTATTGGGGGGCATTTATTTAAATTAAGTCTGTGAAAATATTATTTAAAAGTGATAAAATCTATGTATTGCTACACAACCACAGTTTAAATTGAACTAAATATTAATTAGTTGAAAAAAAATGGATAAGAGCTGTTCATATTAGGTACTCTAATATGCCCTCATATTAAGCCCTCTCATTCTGAGAGGAGGCATGTGCCCTGCAGTGGGTACTCACGACAAATAACGATGGAACGTAGAAAGCATATACGGTTAGTAAAGACGTTCGTGTGTTCACTTCTCAAAATTTTCCTTTTTTTTCCTCGAAATCGGTTTTTACCTGTCCCACAATGAAATCCCCCCGTAGCTGCATGCATGTTTTCAATACATACAAGATCTAAAACCGCGTTGGCCGTATTTAATAGCGCCGCGCGCGCGACCTTTACAGGTCATCGGGCCGGGCGGCCTTGTAGAACACGCCCCTCGACCGCGATCCGAATTCCACTACAGGCGCGGACAATAACTGTTAAGTTCACAAATAATAAAAATAAATTATATTTTGAAGGGTTCTACTGCTGAGTTCGGGTAGCTCCGCAATATCATGTCATCCAAGTACCGCAATGTTTCAAGTCAAAAGTCTTTGACCAGTGCGAGTGGCCAGTGATGATTTATGGCACTGAGACGTGGTCGCTAACGATGGGCCTCATAAGAAAGCTCAAAGTCCCTCAGAGGGCGATTGAGAGGGCTATGCTCGGAGTTTCTCTGCAGGACCGCGTTAGAAATGATGAAATCCGCGCAACAAGTAAAGTCACCGACATAGCTCGAAGAATCGTTAGAGTCAAGTGGCAGTGGGTAGGGCACATCGCTTGTAGAACTGGTAGCCGAACTGGTAGCTGTCACTAGGGCTATTTATTAGCACAATAGAACCCAAAACAATGATTTTTAGAATTATTGTCTGTTTGTCTGTTTGTATGTTTGTCTGATTGTCTGTGCGTTTGTGCGCGCTAATCTCAGAAACGGCTTAACCTAGAAGGATGCGGTTTTCACTGATATGTTGGTATTTTCTTGGATTAACATTTAGTGTTTGTTTCATTTGAATCGGTTCACAAATAAGAAAGATACGTCTATTTTAAGAATTTATTGAACAGGTTTTTTTGTTTGAACGCGCTAATCTCAGGAACTTGCTCCGATTTGAAAAATTCTTTCAGTATTAGATAGCACATTTATCGAGGAAGGCTATAGGCTATATATCATACACCAATGGAGCGGAAGAATGTTTCAAAATCGGGGGTTTTTGAAGTAAAACTTCTATAGGCACGCTTGACTTGGGAGTACGGAGTTTAATGTGAACGCGGGTGTGCGGGGGGGGGGGTGCGGGGGGGGGTATTTTTTTTTATTTATATCGAGGAAGTAAGGAGAGCCATAATTGATGAAAAAGCAAATTGGATAAAAAAAAATAAGCTGCCCAAATTACTAATTCCACGCGGACGGAGTCGCGGGCAAAAGCTAGTTAACTTATATATTTGAACAATTTGTATACAAAACATTTTTATTTTTCATTCAATTTTTATGGAATAATCGAGAAAAACTAACAAAAATGCAACGTTGCCAGCTCAGCAGGTATAAACCCTCTTAAGACCAAATTGAAAACAAAATGTTTTTTTTTCATACATCTACACTAATATTATTCAAATATTATTTATTTTATTAGCAGTACGGCTGCTCACCGAATCTAAGATTATTTAAAACTGTTGGCGTATGCAAGCGATTAAGAATTTCGGGGGAGTCGGTTGGATGCGACGTGGTTCAATTGGTAGAACACCCGTTGGGGCGCATACCCAGGGGACGTGGGTTCGAATCCCACCGGCGCACCCGAAAAATTTTTTCGCTTTTAAATAATACTAATATTATTATAAAGAGGAAAGATTTGTATTTTTGTATGTAACGAATAAACCTAAAAACTACTGGACCGATTTCAGAAATTCTTTTGCCGTTAGTAAGTTACAGTCACTATCACTGAGTGACATAGGCTAAGTACTTTTTACCGCGGGAAAATACGTTTTTCTACGGGAAAATTAATATATCGTGGGCGAAGCTGCGGACGGAAGGCCAATGATGAATGAATTAAGTTCAAAGTCATTGCAAAAGACTAAAAAAAGTCAAATATGACAGAAACTTTGACAGTTTAGCTTAGTTTACTTGTAGGTACCCAGTTTTAAGAAAATAAAAAATCACGGTATAATGCTTGCTCTTTTTATTCTAATTTATTGACATTTATTATTGAAAAGTGATTTCATACAATGTCATTATTGTTTTAAGGAATAAATTTGACTGAAATAAATAAATATCTTCGCAACCGTAGTTGCACAAAGTAAGTTAGTGGATAGTAGTTATTAGTTAGTTCGTTAGAATTTTAATAAATATTCAACTAAAGACTACTTTAGCATAAGCCCCAGCATTAATTAACAGTGGGATCCCGCTGCACAATGAACTCTCGCGGGACGGGATTAGCACACTTAATGACTTCACTGCACGTATGACTTATTAAATTTTCTCCGGCAAAATATTTTTTGTGGTTTCAGTGAAATGTGAAAGTTAATCTAGTTCAGATGCACTCTGGAATTTTTGCCGCATATAACTGCCTAGAGTGGCACAGTTATTTGTTTAAAAAATAAGTACATTCATAATAAATAAGTCTGTACAATTCATCGTCATGATTATCCCAGCCTATATACGTCTCACTGGAAGGCACAGGGCTCCTCTCAGATTAAGAGGGTTTGGGACTCAGTGCGGATTGAGAACTTCACACATACACCATCGAATTATTTCGCAGGTGTGTGCTATCTCCTTTACCGTAAAGCTCGTGGTAAATTTCGCACATAAATTTCGAAAAACTCAGAGTTGTGAGCCCGGGTTTGAACCAACGACCCTCTGTATGACAGGCCGTAGGCTTCCGCAGCTTTTGCAATTATAAATTTTCTGTACACAGTTTAGGTGGGGCGATGATATTCGTAAGCTTGCAGTTCTAGTTAAAGTTGTCCTTATCACGTCTTCAAAATTACCATGTATTTATAGGCTAAGTAAAAATTTCAAACATAATTTATCAAGCTTAAACGCAAAAGCAGCTTACTGACAATGACTACAAATTGTGAACCAACAAAAAAGCTGAAGGGAATCCTGACAGGTTAAATGTTTTACTTTTCACGGGATTTAAAGTTAAATGACGGACCTCGTTGTAAATTTATTCATCCTCTTTGCAGATAGACTTTGATGGATCATTGTCGTATAACAGCAACTATTTGGCCCCATTCCAGGCTAAGCTTATTTTATGATACTGGAAATACTAGCTAGTTTTTGTCCAATACATAGTAGCGAAGGCTTAAGAAGTATTATGCAGAGTTGTACTACGAGTATTGGGTGGAGACGACCAAGCTGAAACATGTTAAATCGTACTTAGCCGTACAAAACAACTGACTGGAAAAAGTTTAGTTGTTCATACACGCCATTGAATTTATTCGCAGGTGTGTCCAGGTTTCCTCGCGGTGTTTTTCTTTACCGTAAAGCTCATGCAATTTGCTCATGTAATTTCGCGCATAAACTCCAAAAAACTTGGAGGTGCAAATCTGGGCTCCAACTGGACGAACTTCTACTTGAGAGACCATAGGTCAAACCACTAGGGCACCACGACTTATTCCACTCGTTCGCCGGGAGGTCGTGCAACTTCTACAAGATACAAGACCATTTATTGCCACAAAATAATCTTCTATTGCCTATTTATTTATTTAGATTTTATGGATCGAAGATAAATTTTCTGAGCGTTAATTGCATTGCTAAAATATGATCGTAATGGCTGTTGACGTCACCCTGTACTTAGCATTATGTCTGTTGTACAAACTGTATTCGATAGCCGGATTGCAACACTTTTGCGTTTGTGGTCATCTAACAACAAAGAACCATTTAATTCTATTTATCACTCATCTCACAGAAAGCCTGAAACACTTTTCTTCATCACGCATCCGTAGGTATAACAGTTGTAAGAAAAATGAAAAATAGTTACGCAATTAACTCCGTCAACACGACCAAAAATAGTAGATAACTATGCGACCCAACTCGCCTACCACGTCTCATCTATATAATCAAAGCTGTTAAGCTAAGCCCGAAACGAAACGTATCTTCACTTAATACTCGATTACTCTCAAAAGACACTCGTCGCAAGATTTGGCAATTTTACAATTCCGAGCAATCTCATCTGAAGAATCGTCACTGTTTTAAGTGGTCCCCTGATTTATTGGAAGTAGCTATCGGGCTGTCCCAGAGATAGATTGTCTTTTAAATTGTTCCAACATTGAACGACGTCGGACATGACAGATGTTCCATTTACAACTGTAGTCTATTAGAGGACAATCAGCGAAGTTTAGCGGCTCTGAAAATGTTTTTATTTTTCAATTCAAGGTTTTTGTTGGTGGAAAAATTTGTTTGGAGTATTTACCGGCTTTGGATATTGTCCTTGTTTTGAGAATGTTGGTGTCACATTGAGTTAATTTAAAGTTGTAGTGCTTTAGTATTTTCATATGTTTTTAGGACGACCAGCCGAATGGTTTGAGAACTTGATTACGTAGTTTTATGTCCTGGATTCAATCTCCGGCCGGGGCAAATATTATGCATAAAAATACGAATGTTGATTCTCGAGTTTTGGGTGTTTAATATATATTTAAGTATGTGTATATTAAGAGGGTACGATGGGCACCATTTCTCCATACAAACGTAATCCCCTGTTTCCTCCCTGGATAATGGCTTTAGAGCCATTTTTTTACTGTGTAATCTGTATCTACCACAGCTATGCCCCTATGTTTCGTTTTTTTTTTCATATTTCAATTAACATAAGAAATATGAGCTTTCAAAAACTGAAAAAAATGCCCAATTTCAACGTCATTTTTAGACACTCATCAGAAAAGAATCCCTGATATAAACAAAAAAAGGAAAACATAGGGGCATAGCTAAATCTGTCCTCTAATTATTTTTGAAAAAAATAATTTTATTGCTGCAGTTTTCGAGAAGAAAACAGGGGATTACGAAATGCTGTTTTGATCAATTTTACGCGCCTAATAACGGTCTGAGCTGCAGTTGTCCCGCTCTCGCTGTACTGACACGGAGGGGTTCGGGCGAGACAGCGACATTTCATTAAAATACCTATTTCTCATAAGTCTCTCAGCCATCGTACCCTCTTAACCCAAACCCAAAACCTAAATCAAATAATGAAAAGCGTCCGATTCATGCTGGAGAGGAAGCACGCGCTTTGACCTCCCTCTGTCTCACCTGTTGAAAAGTGCAGATGAGGCCAAAGGTGTATTTCGCTGGTTCAATATCAGCCTATTCACTCTAGCCTAGAAGAGCCCTAGGTTAATATTTATCTGGAAATACAGACAACGGGAGCGACTTCTACTCCTTGACAGTTAGCTAACGCTTTAACAGTGCAAAGATCGCGGTGTAGATGAGGAACGTGAAAAAAAAGTACATAAATATCACGGGACAATTTTTTAATGATCTAGTCCCAAAGTAAGCAAAGCTTGTGCTATGGCTACTAAGCAAGGCAACGGATAAACATACTTACTAGGGGCGTTCAATAAAAAGTGAGAATGAGTATGTTATAAACAACTTTTACTAAATGTCATTTTATTTTTCGACATAGTCACTTTTTAGCATAATACACTTAGTATATCTTTTTTCTAAACTTAAAATTCCATTTTTAAAAAAGGTCTCATCTTGAGTACTTAAAAAATCTTGTACTGCAGCGACTACCGCGTCGTCGTCTTCAAATTTCTGGCCTCTCAGGTATTGTTTCAATCTCGGAAATAGGTAGAAATCACTGGGAGCGAGATCTGGTGAATACGGAGGATGCTTAAGGATATCGAACCCAGCATCACGAATTGCAGCCATTGCAACGGCGGACTTGTGTGCCGGGGCATTGTCCTGGTGGAACAGCACAACTTTCGAGAGTTTACCTCGCCGTTTTTCGCGGATCTCATTGCGCAATGTTGCTATTTGTTTGGCGTATAAAGTGCCCGTAATAGTGGCTCCATGCTCGAGATACTCAATCATTAATACCCCTTTACCATCCCAAAAAACAGAGCCCATGACCTTACCGGCAGATGGGCTCACCTTGAATTTCTTCGGAGTTGGAGATGATGGCCTTTTCCATGTCATAGACTGCAGTTTCGTTTCAGGGTCGTAATGATGGAGCCATGTTTCGTCCATTGTTATAAATCGCGCCAAAAAAAGTTCCCGGTCTTGCTGCATCAGGTTCAAAGCTTCTTGACAAATCTCTAGTCTAGTTTGTTTTTGCGTGTCAGTAAGCATTCTTGGTACCCAACGCGCAGATACCTTTTTCATACCCAAGCGTTCATGTAAAATATTATGCACGCTCCCCGTTGAAATCTTTACATTTTCAGCAATAAAACGAACTGTGACACGACGATCCGCCAAAACTGTGTTTTCGACTTTTTTCACAATTTCTTCAGTTACTGCTGTAGTAGGGCATCCGGAGCGGGGGTCGTCCATTGTCGATGTTCTTCCACGTCTAAATTCGGCGCACCAACGTGCGACTGTCGAATACGGAGGAGCATTAGACCCTAAAGTGTCCCGCAAATCCAAATTGACTTGGTCCGTAGAAAAAAATTTTCAAATACAAGTATTTGATAACGGCGCGCAGTTCAATTTTCTCCATTTTCGCTAACGTACTCAATAGCATTGCAAAGAAATTACCGTATATTTTTTTAAACAAAAGACAGTTAGTTTTTTTTTTCATAGCAATCAGCTAGATAGATTAGCTTTACCGGCCAGTATTTAATTTCGTAATATTAAAAGAGTTTGCATCTCATTCTCACTTTATATTGAACGCCCCTCGTATATAGATAAATACATACTTAAATACATATCAAACACCCAAGACCAAACAACAAACATTCGTATTTTTTTTTCATACAAATATCTGCCCTGACGCGGGAATCGAGCCCGGGACTTCAAGCTTAGTAGTCAGGTTCTCTAACCACTAGGCCATTTGGTCGGCAATTGATTGCACTACGTGACAGCCTGACTACGACTCTCTTCATTGCACGGCCGAGAAGCTTTCCATGCTATGATTATCTAGCAGCACACGCAATAGTATATAGAGTAAATGATCGGTGCGCCATCTGTTGCGCGAAGCCATGCCCGAACCAAAGCGCACATGTTTACGAAAACCTTCAAAATAAAAACAAAACACCCATGAACCACTGAATAACATTCTCTAGCATATACAATTTTCTCCACCTTAACAGCAATGGCTTATTTGGTGTAGTCAAATTGCCACCATAACATTAAAAGCATAAAGCGCATAATTAAACCGTGCATAACGGAAGGCTTTATGCGTTTGCTAATGGCGAATTCCGTGTAACGTTACAAGCTGGGGTGGGCAAGCAATTTAGAGTAGCAAACCAACCAAAGAAGACAAGTCATACGCATGCATAGGTAAACATATAGATACAAGTTTTATTCAAAACGAACTGACACTAGAAGAGAAGCAGCGTAGGTATTATAAGATCAATATGAGACTAGAGATAGTTATCATGCTTAAGTCAAAATGTAGTATCGAACTACCGATTTGTGACTCAAAATAGAACATTTTCACAGAAGATCCCAAATGTGTAATAAATGAAAAATCTATCCAGTCACCCCGACATCGAAATTATCAAACTCTAACTGATTGTGAGCTTCTCGGACACAATCACACTAATAAAATGGCTATGACCGCTGGTCACAGCTGACCGCCACAAACAAGCGTTCGCCCTGCCTTATTATGGTAAGTGATTAGCTGATAACTTGCAACTCTAAAAGAACTGTCATGTGGTTTGGAGATTCTTTTGAAACCTGTTCACTCCTGTTTTGAAGAACCTCATACTGTAATCCCTTGGGAAATCTTTGGAAATTCGTGGGAGGAAATTCCACTGGAACTGTACCTGCCGTGCGTGATCATTTACATAGGGTCTAAGTTGTATTTCTCCGGTTAGCTTAATGCTCTAAACAAGTTGGGGTGGGCAGGCAAGACGGGATATACTTAGGTATTTGATGCTACTTTTTTCCACAACACGTTGGCAGTACTTGAATAAGCATAAATGGATGAATGAATTAGAAATGAGTTAATGAATGGATGTTGGAATGAAACTAACTTTGAGATCGAATTGCGTTAATTTTACACATTCCCAGGTTTCAGTTTAATTGTCCTTTCTATAAAAACCTGTGAGTGATGTACAGTAACACAACAGTGAGGTACAATACACCGTAAAAAGCAAATACTACTTTTGCTTAATATTGTTGAGTGGCGATATCGTGGAATTAAAATATATTTTTTTTATAGCTTCCATAGCGATGTTTTTATACCCCAGTAAATTACAATAGAGATTTTCACTGCTACAACAGTCTGTGTAACTTTAAGTCCTAGTTTGCACCTTACTCTTATTAATATTCGGAACACTGCTAACGTATAAACTATGACATGAATAACATTACGATTCTTGCCCGCAAACCACTGCGGGCATACGTGTCTTGGCAACACTAGTTCTATCTACAAATTGATTTCAAGGCTCATGATGCAACTCGGGGGACTGAAGAGGAAACTGATGCAGCAAATGGAACGTGTCGATTGGAATCGTATTTGCTGATTGTTGAAGGCGCTATTGGCTGGCGCAAAAGTTAGGATTGAATACTTCTGAGACTCTAAATTCCCCTACAATAAACGAGATATAAAATGATTTGCTTTACATGCTTTGGATGAAAAACGTATTTGTAAAGATGCTTTAGAACTTTACTTAACTTTAAAATAACTAACTCTAACGGCTGAACTTATTACTTTAAGTAATGAATAGTCCGATGAATTTGATCCTTTAGGAAGTCGGGAACTTCCATTGATCAAAGACTTTGGTCTTGTCTTGAGAAACTGCGGGATATTGGACGAAAAGATATAGCGTAGTATTTCTACAACGCCCATCCGACACATTGTTCGTAGAGCTGATGGTTGTTGGGGGCAATTGTACCAAAAGAAACAGCGTGGTTTGGTCTCCCACAAGTTGCTTGGGCTAAGGCTCAAAACGGATTATTATCGGGGTTTTTTGGAGTCGGTTAAATTTTGTTTACAATTATCTTCTAATATATAATAATCTCGTGTCACGGTGTTTGTTACCGAACTCCTCCGAAACGGCTTGGCCGATTTTTATGAAACTTTTTTCTCTACACTCGGTAGGTCTGAGAATAGGTCGTATGCTATTTTTTATCCCTCCCCCCTCCATTCTTCGCGGACGGAGTCGCGGGCAACAGCTAGTTTTTATATAAGAATTCTATTTATCTTTTCTTCTTTACTTTTTTTTCTCCTCTACTTAGTTTAACGTCGTTGCTGATTTTTATTTGCCCTTGTAAACTCAAAATTGAACAAGACTTAAATACGATCTAAATGTTTCTACCATCAAATCCATACAAAGCCCCGGTTTTATCAATTTACATGCCGCTGGCAAAATATAATTAATTCGGCGTAGTGAAATATCCAATTGTTGGGTAAAGGTCTTAGTGAAATTCTGTGGCAGGTTGTTCCATTATACCTGAAGGCGGATTTGAATCGTGTAAGTTTCCTGGGTTCCTTGAGCACTTCTCAGTACTTAGAATATTAGCAGTGTGTTGTTAACAGCAATCTTACGAACTCAGAGGAAACCGACATTTTATAGCAGAAAATATGGTTGCAAAACTTTATCAGCTGAGAATGAATTTTGTATGATGGAAAAATGAAAACAAATATTATTGCAAAACATGCCGCATTTTATAATTTTAAGAATATTTTTTTTAAGTTAATTGTGGCCTATTTAGAAATACTCTTTCTAATAAAAAAGATTCTTCAGAATCTGACAACTCTATGAAAGCATACCCAGCATTATGTATAATAATAATAATAAATAAATATCACGGGACGATTCACACCAATTGACCTGGTCCCAAAATAAGCTAAGCATAGCTTGTGTTATGGGGTACTAGGCAACGGATAAACATACTTATATAGATAGATAAATACTTAAATACATATTAAACACCCAAGACCCGAGAACAAAGATTCGTATTTTTCATACAAATATCTGCCCCGACACGGGAATCGAACCCGGGACAGCTTCATAGTCAGGTTCTCTAACCACTAGGCCATCTGGTCGTCAAATCGTATCGTAGTCGTATGACAGTGATACATACATAAAAAATATACGCGTCAACTTGCGAACCTCCTGTTATTTCTTTTAAGACTATGAATTGACGATGTACGATAGTACTCACTCAAATATACTTATTAAGAGGAAATGTAAGTACAAATGTGTTCGAAAGAAACACGAAAACAAGTTGTTTACGCGTTACATGATTACATGACAAGAGTTCTCATATACGAAGTTCTCTTCTTAAAGACATTGAAAAGGGACACTTACTAACAAAAAAGTTCCATAAACATTAAGTTTCGTATTACATCTAAAGTGGTTTCTGAACTCAGTAAAGTTGAATAATTTTATTTTATTTGTGTTACTAATCAAGTTTATTGAGAGGTTTAGAAAGTTTCGTTCAGAAGTTTTGTGTGATGTTACTTGTGTCGTTCTCTCAGTAGTTGGTCTATCTTGTCCATGTCTCCATCAGTTTACTAGCAGAATATTTACAATACAGGGTTATTTGTAATTCACTAGCATCCTTTTAACCCTAAACTCCTACCACTTAAACAAATGTTTTTTGTTTTACAGCTTTTGTCATAACTTAATATTTTTGGTGTAATAACGTTTTGAAAATTTGAGATTACCTCTTATTTTTACAATACTCTGTGTATTTGTATGGGGAAAAAAGTGCTTCATATTAAAAAGTCGTAAAACAAAAAATATTTGTTTCAGTGATAGGAATTCAGGGTTAAAAGGATGTCAGTGAATTAAAAATAACCCTGTATTATCTGCTTAAATAATTGTACCAAAACGCACCACCGTGATTTAATAACGCAATATACGTAATTGATAACATTGTCTCAACATTTAGGCCATATTTCATCGCCGTAGTCTAGCAACTCGTCAGCACGACCTATGGCAAATGTGTCTGACACGTCTAGGAAATTTTAGCAATTGAGTAAGTACCTGGAGGGCAAGCCTTTAACCAGTGTGTGTTGTCAGTGATGACGTATGGATCCGAGACATGGTGCTGCACTATTGGCTTAATGAAAAGGCTCAGAATCGCTCAACAAGCTATGGAGAGGACTATACACTGGGTTTCTCTAAGGGATCGAATCAGAAATGAGGAGATTCGTAGAAGAACAAGGGTCACCGACATAGCCGAACGGATTAGCTCGTTGAAATGGCAGAAATTATAAGTAGAAATCTCTATAGCATACTATGACAAATATTCGGCTGTGGACGGAGCGCCACTTTTAATGAAAATTAAATTCCCGTCTACAGACGTAGTGCCATATTACGAGGGTTTTAGTTTACGTCTCTCGACGTACTGTCTGTGAACGTGTTAAAGTACTTTTATTCAATTGAATGGGTACGTATCAAAATATATAAAGTTTAAAATTAATAATGGACGAAATGCATAATGGTCATTTGATATAATGCAATTTTCTTGGAAATTCTCAACTTTACAGGATTTTCATAAAATAAACCTAACCTAACCTAAACCAATCTGTAGATTACACGATTAAAAAAGTTCGTTTTATCAATAGTTTCATAGAAAATTTTAGTATTTATTATGACCATTATCTATTTCGTCCATTATTCGTTTTAAACTTTATATATTTTGATACGTTCCCAATTGAATTGAGGGAGGTATTCAATATAAGGTAAAATTCCAAATACAAAAAAAAAGATAAAATTCCAAAGCCAGCTCTAAAATCATAGTGAAAATAAACGGATCACTCACGTCTTTAAACGAGTTTAACTCGACATGTTTCGGGCTAATCCGTACCGTATCCGTCCGTGTTTGAGTGCACGTTTGGCAGCCGCCGTGACGTGCGACTCCGAGAGGAAGGTCTACGGATTAGCCCGAAACATGTCGAGATAAACACGTTTTAAGACGTGAATGATCCGTTTATTTTCACTATGAGTGAGTCTCACGGTAGTTTCATGTTTAAACCAGCTCTAAAATATATAAACATCGACAAAAAAGGTCGAATCACAAATATTTTTATAGCAAAAACTTATTTCAATTCTAGTCCGAATAAAGAGTCTATAAAAATATTATTTTAACATTAAGTCCGAGGTCCGCTGAGACAGAGTAAATTTTCCACCGCAACGTCAACACAGTTTTTTAGTTTCTTTTATAATTCTCCACTTCTACGTTTGCTAGGAGTAAAACTTTTATTTCAAGTTTATTCTAGATGGTCTCACCTTGGCTAAGGAAACCGCACGGGAACGTGTCATAATACATAAAGTATAAAAAGACTAATGGATAAAATACATAATGGTTATTTGATGTATCATTATTTTTCCTTTAGTCCCATCTCGTAGCCAGATTTGGAACGATTATCCCCTCTCGTAGCCAGAGTTGGTAGCCAGCTATGAAATAGGAAATGTGCGTTCAATCTTGTAGCTAGATACCAAATGGGAAAGATTTTCCCATTTCATTTTTAGGTTGAAAAGAAAATCCATGCATACGAAATTGCCGGCAAAATCTAGTATTGTACATATATTATCATCATCCCAGCATATATACGTTCCACTGCAGGGCACAGGCCTCCTCTCATAATGAGAGGGTTGGGGTCGTAGTTCCCACGCGGGCCCAGTGCGCCGTGCGGATTGAAAACTTCACACACACTATTGAATTTTTTCGCCACTTTTCTTTGAATGTCTTTATAGTACCGTATTAATAATACCAGGTTAACCTTTCAAACGCGTTACGTTAATGAAATGATAAAGATGAGCCTTAAGAATTCCCGTTTCGTAGCCAGCTTCAAATCGGGATCCAGCATCCTATTCGGAAGTTAGCTACCAAATCTGGCTACAATATGGAACTAGAGGAATTTTTGGTGAAGAAGTTAATTAGTTGGAGGATTTTTTTTATCGTGTTCAGATTGAATATTGTCTAACGCGTGGAAGTTCACGATCATTATTCACCATCTCCTTCTACCCTAATCCTATCCTTGTCTTGTCCAATGTTCTTGAGGACATCCCCATTTCAAAGAAATTTATATCATTCAAAATTGGAACAGAGTTCCATTTCTTTTGTTTCGTTCGATTTAAAAAGAAAACAAATTCGAATCTTATTCTTAATTACAAGTTGATTCGTATTTCGCTGGCATATTTGCTTGTATGGTGGGCAGGACAAGGACTAAGTGACAGAAAGAAGGTAAAAATGATTGTAATTCAGAGTATGTTATATAGAAAGGCCTCAGGTTAGGTTTATTTTATATGGATCCCGTAAAGTCGTCAATCTCCAAGAAAATTGCGATTATCATGTATTTCTCCATTATTATTTTCAAACTGTATGTAATTTAATACGTCCCAACCGTACGTCTGGCCAGTTCATTAGACGTTCTCGCTAGTTTATTGGGTCCCGTAGGACGAAGTACGAGACGTACATTGGCTGGTATTTGGCAGGTTTATTTTTATAGCGAAACCTTCGGAACCTGTAATAGGAGCTTACACGCGTTGCCGGATTCAGATGTCTTGATATGTGTCGTATTTTTTTTTCTAGATTATGAGGGGTTTAATTCTGCAAAACAGATACGATATTGCTTGGATTGAAATGGGGTTAAAGAGTGGAAATGTGGAAACTAAACGAGAACGTCGTTTTCTACGCGATTGGCAGATTTTGACTTAAGGAGTTTATTTTATTTATTTTTAAGGGACAATTCAAATTTAGGAAGCTTCCTTTAAATCAAAAAATCAAAATCAAATCAAAAAAAGGATGCTTTTATTATTTTAAACTATTAAAATGAAATACAGTAATTGTCATTGATCAATGTTTATTTTCGCATCTTTAAAAAATGTGTATTTTCCCTATCATAAATGGACTTTTATTTTGAATTGTCCCTTTCATGTCACCACTCCCCTATACACACACGCACAAACACAACACGTAGACACACACAAACTCACATACTTTCACATGCACGTGCAGACACACACACACACACACACATATACATATAATATTAGTAGAATGTTCAGACATTAAGTTAATCATATTCTTTGTAAGCCACAAGATAATGAAACATTTCCATTACCTGAGTGTTCCTTTTTAGCAATTTGAAAATACGTTTTTTCATTGAGAAGTTCATTTTCCTCATAAGCTAAGGCTGAAAATAATTGTGTGCCTCAACGGGGAGGAAAATTGAGAGAAAATGTGGTAAGGAGCGCGGAACGAGTGAAACTAAAGCAAATGTGAGATGGAAAGTTTAAGGAAAGGGGTTTCTTTTAAGAAGGTATTCCTGAAATAATATAGTAAATGTGTGAGTGTATATTATGTGCGTACGTGTGTGTGTGGGGGGGGGGGGGTGTTACTCTTTCACGTTAAAATAGCTGGAAAGATTTGCATGCACTTTTATTTGAATATTTTTACAGGATCGGGATGTATGGAATTTTGCATGGGTGTTCTTCATGCAATGTAAATGGTGACACGATTTAATTTAAGATTATTTAAAAGCGAAAAAGTTTTTCGGGTGCGCCGGTGGGATTCGAACCCACGTCTCCTGGGTATGCGCCCCAACGGGTGTTCTACCAATTGAACCACGTCGCATCCAACCGACTCCCCCGAAATTCTTAATCGCTTACATACGCCAACAGTGGCGTGTGGTAACATCCATCGCAACTATTAGAAGCTACGACTCCTACGTTCCAAATTACATTGGAAATGCGTAAGAAATGATGTACCACATCTATTTATTCAAATATTATTTTTATTTTATTAGCAGTACGGCTGCTCACCGAATCTAAGATTATTTAAAAGCGTTGGCGTATGTAAGCGATTAAGAATTTCGGGGGAGTCGGTTGGATGCGACGTGGTTCAATTGGTAGAACACCCGTTGGGGCGCATACCCAGGAGACGTGGGTTCAAATCCCACCGGCGCACCCGAAAAACTTTTTCGCTTTTAAATAATCTTAGATTCGGTGAGCAGCCGTACTGCTAATAAAATAAAAATAATATACGATTTAATTTTCCGATATTCTCGCGGGAATTTAGTAAAATCCCGGAATAACAATACACTAATCTATTGGCATATTAAGTTAGTTGCCCTAAAATGCTACAATAACTAATCCATGTCGCCCGCATCCATCATACTCATAAGACCTTCACCAAAAACCATAATGTCATAATATGACACAAGCGTATTAGAAACGGATTCACCGCGAATGCGCAACGAAATTCGTAAATCGCCAGTGTGCGCTCGGAATCATAATCGCTTTCACCACAGCTTTCTATCTAATCGTGTAGTATTAGAATAGAATGAGATATAGAATGCGATTGCGACCGCCATTGGTATACAGTTTCAATCCACCTAGGAGGGCTCTACCCACTCTACATCTTCCTGTACGTAGTCGTAACTCAAGATCACATCGGCTCTAACAGCCATCAGTTCTTTGAGCCTGTACCCAATAGGGATGCCGACACTATTAAAAAATAATTCGAAGACACGACTCCAGTAAAAAACGCTTTATTTTATAGCCCTGAAAACCAGATTAATTTTCGATTAACTGCAAAATGTCATTTTTTTTGCTAGTTAGTTGATTGAGTTGGCGAACAAGACAAGTGAACGTCTTAATTTCCTATTGGCATTCAAACTCTATAGAAGAATTGTGTTTTGACAGCTCATAAAAAGTACGTCAGTTGTTTGGTGGTGTCAACGTCAACATCCCTATTATGTATAGTACACACACAGTGGAAACGACAGTCATACAAAATCAGTTACCTGCAATATGCTAAATCCGAGTTCAATTGGGCTGCAGCTCAATAAATGACATTACACAATTATTCAAATACTCTCGCAATGAGAGAGATATGCAAATGCCACTCGTGAAGCGTTTCTGGGTAAATGAGGATGTAATTGATTCGCTACATCGTAATTAGACATAACATAATAATATTAGCCAGAAAGATTTGAGTTAACAAAGAATATTACATACATACAAGATACGCGCGAAAAACATAACCCTGTCCTTGCAGTCGGGTAAAAAGGAATTTCAAATTAAGTATTATCTGAGGCTTTATTGACGTAAATACTTTCCACATTGTTAACATTGCGAAGCTGTGAAATAAACAAGTTTGAAATGGTCAATCAAACGAAGCAAAGTAATGCAACTTGCACATTTTTTCTTGCTGATCTGAACTAAGACCTTAATTAAGAGGGTACGATGCGCACCATTTCTCCATACAAACGTAATCCTCTGTTTCCTCCCTGGATAATGGCTTTAGAGCCAAATTTTTTTTACTGTGTAATCTGTATCTACCACAGCTATGCCCCTATGTTTCGGTTTTTTCCATATTTCAATTAACATAAGAAATATGAGCTTTCAAAAACCGAAAAAATTGCCCAATTTCAACGTCATTTTCAGACACTCGTCAGAAAAGAATCCCTCCTATAAACAAAAAAAGGAAAACATAGGGGCATAGCTAAGTCTGTCCTCTAATTATTTATGAAAAAAATAAATTTTATTGGCCCAGTTTTCGAGAAGAAAACAGGGGATTACGAAATGCTGTTTTGATCAATTTTACGCGCCTATTGACGCTCTGAGGTGCAGTTGTCCCGCTCTCGCTGTACTGACACGAAGGGGTTCGGGCGAGACAGCGACATTTCATTAAAATACCTATTTCTCAAAATTCTCTCAGCCATCGTACCCTCTTAATTCCCACCACATTGACAATTTTTTTTACGTCAGTGATGAGAAGTATGGAGGAGTTTTAGTAGTGTACGTTAATTTTTCCAACACCAAGCTTAGTTAATCGTAATTTTATTTTGAACCTTAACTCATTGCGTGAAGGTCACTTTGACGTTGGACTTTGTAACGCATGTATCCATCACGATCTCAAGACATACACTCGGCGTCAAAACTATCGCACTTAAAGACAAAAAAAATTCAACCAACTTTATACCCTGTGTATGGATCTGCGCTAGGCAGAGTTGTTTGGGCATAAATACTTAAATATAAAAATGGGGGGAAAAGTGTACCTCGCTTTCACTGCGCCGCTTCTGGCAGGGCCCTGCTCGCTTCCACGACGCTCTTCAGCTCGTTCACTTTGTGATGTTGGTGTAGGGTGTGTGTGTGTATTTTAGTGTCCGATAAAGCCCGAAATCCGTATCCTTATCCTTAAAGATGCGCACAAAAAACTAGGCGCGTGCCGACCGAAACTCGAGAGATTTAGAACTGTCACCTTGACAGGTCAGAAGAGTATTTCTGAAGGAATACACAGAGAGGTGTATTTTCCTATCAAGGTTGAAAACCGAACATTCCCCCGCCCAAGCCATTTCCAATGGCTTAATCCCGAAACAATCCGAATAGAAGAAACCGAAGCCTAGTCCATAGGCAGCCGAGAAAGCTTGGCAACCGCTCGTTGTAAGACCGTGCCTTGAGCCAACTTAACGTCAGCAACCCGAATCGTACCATCTTTGCCTGGGTACAACTGGACGATACGTCCACGACGCCAATGTAGAGGAGGGGCGTTTTCCTCCTTTAATAGAACCAAATCTCCCACCTTGGGAGGGGCAGCAGGGTCATTCCACTTGACTCTCTGCTGTAGAGTATGGAGATACTCCAAATGCCAACGATGCCAAAATCTTTGGGATATTTGCTGTAACAGCTGGAACCGAGTTAACCGATGCAGTTTCTCCTCTTGGAGGGGGAATTCAGGAACGCCATTTAAAGGCTGACCGATTAGAAAATGACCCGGGGTTAGAACCTCGGGGTCGTTAGGATCCGAAGAAAGGGGACACAGAGGTCGCGAGTTTAATACGGCCTCTATTTTACAAAATACGGTACTTAACTCCTCGAAAGTGAGAATGGTCTCTCCGATTACCCGTTTGAGATGAGTCTTGGCTGATTTCACAGCTGACTCGAACAAACCACCCCATGACGGACATGCTGGAGGGTCAAATATCCATGAAATTCCACGACAAGCTAACTCATGACCGATTGTTCTTTGGTTCTCAGTCAAAAAACTTTGAACTTCTCGTAAATAATTGTTAGCACCCTTGAAGTTGGTACCGCAATCCGACCGAATGATAGTAGGCAGCCCACGCCTAGACACAAACCGAGAAAGAGCTGCTATAAAAGCTTCTGTGGAAAGATCCGACACCACTTCCAGGTGGACACTCTTAGTGGCCAAACAAACCAAAACGCATAGATAGACCTTTGTGATTTTCGGTTTCCGCAATTTATGTGATTTCACAAGGAACGGCCCTGCAAAATCTGTGCCAACACCTTCAAAGGGCCTGGCTGCTACAACCCGATCGCGAGGCAAATTACCCATTAACGGTTGAGTGGTAGATCCCTTTAGTTTGTAACACGGAATGCAGTTAGTGGTGACCTTATTAAACGCTCGTCAAGCCGATAATACCCAATATTTGCGCTGCAAAATACCTAGCAACGTATTTGGACCGACATGTGCATCTTTTATATGTAAGTCCCAAATCAAAAGTGTTACCAAGTGACCCGATTTAGGAAGCACTAACGGATGTCGCGAATCGTAAGGTAAGTCCGAATTTTGTAGTCTACCACCTACTCGAAGCAACCCCTTAGAATCTAGGAAGGGGATTAGACGTTTCCAATGGCCCTTAAGCCTTCGATTATTCCGCAGAGTATCTATTTGTGACACGCGATTCGCTTCAAATACCTGAAGAGTATGACGTGGCGTTTTAAGCCACGATAGGACAATTGAGCTGTCCGTCCATCCGTATACCTCCGAGACATCCATGGTTCTTTGCAAACAAAGACAAACATGATGCAGGAGCTTAGCTAAGAGCACGGCTCCACACAATTCCAACTTTGGAATGGTGAGCCGAGATCTGATGGGGGCGACCTTACTCTTTGCCATGATCAGGTGAACCGAAGAAGAACCGTCCTCAGTGATGGTACGTAAGTAGACCACTGCTGCGTATGCTAATTCCGACGCGTCACAAAAATCGTGAACCGAAATTTGGCACATTGACTTGGGAAACATACTTCGCGGAACCGCGATCCGATTGAGGTTACTTAAATCCATTTTAAACCGAATCCAGTCTCTCGCTAGACTTCCACCGATTTCTTCGTCTTTACATACAGCATGATGAGGAATGACGTAAAACTCCTGACCCGATTGAAAGTCAAACTTTGAAAGTGACATATGACCGAGATCTAAATACTCCCGCATAAAGTTGATGTACTTTTCGCGTAAGGCAGGCTTCGCCTTAAGTCTACGTTCTAAAGCCAGAAACCCGTTTCTCCGCAATGGCGCGGGAATCCCCTAAAACCGGTCGCGATGATATAAATGGCAATTTAGTCATAAACCGTCCGTCATTCAACCGTACTGTATTATTTTTATAATGAAGCTCACACTCCTGGTCTAATGGACTAGACTTGCACGCTTGGGGTGGCTCTTCCACCTTCCAAAACTTCTCTAAAGTATCCGAAATTGACGCACCAAAAAACTCCGAATCATCTATTTGAGTGGAGCCAGCCGGCTGCACTAGCACCGGGCCTAGCAATACGTAACCGAAAACCGAATTATAAGCCGTCAGCCCGTCAGGCTGTAATACTATTTTATCTCCTCCTACTAGAGCACCGAAAACATCCGAACCTAGTAATAAATCGATAGGTGCCGGTGAACCGAAATGTGGATCTGCCAGAGTTAAACCCTCTGTAAGCTGAAGAACCGAATTATTTAAATTACGTGCAGGCAGGTGACCGATTATATCTTTCATACTAACCACCGGAGTGGTAACCATAGGAAACCGCTTAGTAACCGGAGAGAAGGTCAACGAACCCTTCCCACAAATACCGATAGCCTTTGTATTACCAATACCCCGAATATGGTTGTCCGATGGCTCTAGCCGTAATCCTAGCTTGCGAGCTAAATCCGAAGTTATTAAAGACCCCTGCGAGCCTACGTCCAGTAACGCCCGAACTTGAATACCCGTATCTGAAACCGAATTAAAATAAATATTTACTAATGCCGAGGGCAGTAGTACTGTTACTGGAAGTAGCCCTGGGGCAATATGACCGAGAGAGAGACTGAAGCCTATTGAGTAGTAGGCTGCTGGTCGTGACGACGAGCAGTATCCTTTGCGCCCTGACGACGGTGGTCACGTCCATCTCGAACCCGTCCCTCACTCTGGTCATATCCCCTCTGCTGTTGTGCACCATGCGGAGACCGAGATTGAATGGGTGACGGACTCACTCTCCGTCCAGACGGAGAAGGCGAGCCACGGTGTGCCTGTGGGGTACCCGAACCGCTATGACCCTCGCCCGTGCGGGACGGTGACTGCTCAACTAAACTCCGCTGGTTAGGCTGTCCCTTATGTGCACCCGACCGACTAAAGCACAGGAGGGGGTGGTGCTTCCTACTTCCACATGACGCACAATTGGGAACGCGATTACAATATTTGTAACCATGTTGTCCGAGGCAGAAGAAGCAATACCTATTCTTCTCTATATAGTCCTTCCGAGCGTATGGGGACATTGCTTTGAATTCCGAACAGTTCGGAAGACTTTGGTGGTCACGATCCCCACAAAAGCCGCAGGGCTGGATGAGTGTTAAGGCTGCCAATTGTGGTGACCATCGACGTGGCTGGGATGGTCCGGCCACAGGCTCCTGAACGCGGTGCACCTGGTCTGTCCCAGCACTCTCCAGCAACCGACATTCTGCCTCCAGAAACTCCCGTAACTCCGTAAATGACGGAATGGTCTCCGCCTCACTTCCACACTTCTGCTCGAACCGAGTCTTTAAGTTAATAGGCAGTTTTGCCAGGCAGATGTGGAGAAGCAGGAAGGACCACTCCTTAGTGGGAAATCCGAGACGCTCCAACGAATTGACGGCCATGATGACCGGATTAAGGAACTGTGCCCTTAGACCGAGGAGCTTAGGAGAAACAGAAGGCAGGCCAAGGATCTGGTCCACATGCACGTCTGCAAGCCGACGGGTATTTTGGTATCTTTTTATCAAAAGTTCCCTCCCAATCTGGTACCCCTCATCCGAGATCCGTAAATGCTGGACCAAACCCCTAGCCTCACCGGACAGACAAGACATTAAATAGGCCAATTTTTGAGCCCCCGAGAGGTCAGACCGAGTATCAACCAAACTGTCGAAGAGGTTGATGAAGGCCACCCACTCGTCCATCGCTCCAGCGAAGGATGGTAGCTGTAAAGTGGGCAACCGTGACAGCAATCCATCAGACTCCACTCGACCTGCATCCAACCTGCAGTCTGACCGGTCCATATCCTCTTTAGACTGGAGGTTTGCTTCCATCAACCTATCAAAGGCCTCCAAACCGCGCGCGTATTCGAGTCGACACGCAGAAAGAATTTCTGCTTGGGCCGGCACGTCCGAATCCGCAAGTTCGATAATATGTTGAAAGGCCTCCTCAAATTTCAAAAATTCGGTATTAACCGTTAACAAACGCATTTTAAGGCGACCCGCATGCTCCGAACGGGAAATAAGATCTGCACTATCAAGTAACCATTGTAGTTTAACCTTAAATAGACCGAAATTTTGTTTAAAGGACATCGTTATGTTTTTCAATTTCACTCACCGACAATAGGTAATTAAATCCGAACAAGCCGATCAACCAAAAACACCGAATATTATGCGTATTGCGCAAGCCGAAATTCACTTAGTCACTTTACTATTGTTTCACTAATTCACTTAAATAAACGAAGACGAATGAAATAAATAACCGAAAAGCACAACAAATAATACTTTAGTTAGACAATGAGAGTTGTCAAACGTCAAACGTCAAAGTGGATAAGACAGCGTGTGCATAGACTAAGTTAGAACCGAACTATGGCAGCGTTTATTGCTGTGAACCCGAACACACCCTAGTTACCAACCGTCTAATAAAAATATAAACCGAATTGAAATTCGAAGGTAGGTATAAAATCCTTTGTTCGAAGATGAAATATGGTCAATCTGACCGAAATAACCAAATTAAACCCAAAATAAACCCGAAATAACCACGCTCTGCTACCAAAAATGTATGGATCTGCGCTAGGCAGAGTTGTTTGGGCATAAATACTTAAATATAAAAATGGGGGGAAAAGTGTACCTCGCTTTCACTGCGCCGCTTCTGGCAGGGCCCTGCTCGCTTCCACGACGCTCTTCAGCTCGTTCACTTTGTGATGTTGGTGTAGGGTGTGTGTGTGTATTTTAGTGTCCGATAAAGCCCGAAATCCGTATCCTTATCCTTAAAGATGCGCACAAAAAACTAGGCGCGTGCCGACCGAAACTCGAGAGATTTAGAACTGTCACCTTGACAGGTCAGAAGAGTATTTCTGAAGGAATACACAGAGAGGTGTATTTTCCTATCAAGGTTGAAAACCGAACACCCTGTTTAATCAAGGATAAAGGTGTGACTGTTTTTTTTTTTATATAGCCTGTAATATGTCCCACTGCTGGGCAAAGGCCTCCCCTTTCCTTGACTGTAAGGTATCATTTATGTTTTTTTTTTCAATCTTTTTATACCATCTATGGGCATGTGTTTGTAATAGATGAATTATGTATTATTATTATTATTATAAAAATAAAAAATAATCATGTCACCACGTTTTAACAACTCCATCCTTCCTTGCAGAGTGCAGACTAAGTTGCAGATAACAACTCTAGTAGGTACTTTACAACTGCGGCAATTATGCAGTGGAACTCTAAGTCTGCCTCTGATTTTATCCTGAATCTTATAAACGAGCATTATTTAAGTCAAATGAATGGAGATTTACTCAGCGAACGGAGCATTTTAGGCAACAACATCTCTCTTGTTGATTCCGGCACAATGATAACCTACTGCTGAAACCGTTTTATTGTAAAGTTAGATACTAGAGGTAAAGGTAAAAGATCATCATCATCATCATCCCACAGGCTTCATCTCCGAATGAGAGGGCTTGGGCCGTAGTTCCCACGCGGGCCCATTGCGGATTGGGATCTTCACACACACCATTGAATTTCTTCGCAGGTGTTTGCAGGTTTCCTCGCGATGTTTTCCTTCATCGTAAAACTCATGGGAAATAAAATTACAAATGTAATTTCGCACATAAATTCCGAAAAACTCAAAGGTGCGAGCCGGGATTTGAACCCACGACCCTCTGCTTGAGAGGCCATAGCTCAAACCACTAGGCCACCACGGCTTCACGGCAGGTAAAAGATATGCATTAGTAATATTATTACTTCAGCAAAACTTTAAAATAACACGTGTGCTGAATAAAGATGGTCCCCCGTAGTTCAAACATAAAACCCAATTCTTGTTTTGTTTTCATAGGACTTTAACTTAACATGTGAATATTTGATTGAAACCTTTAGTGAAACCTTTGTTTGGTTAAGAAGGTCCTTACCTACATATATGCTTCATTCCAAAAGATATAGATCCGTAGGTGTAGGACTCTGGATACTGGGGAAACAGTTAGCACAAATCTTTATGGAAACTATTGAAATTTTCTTATTTTATTTTTGAGACAGGATTCGTACAATTTTCCACATTAGAAAACTAGACAAAAAAAGCCATTCTCACGATGTTATTTATATTCTGATCACTTCAGCCAACCTGAACAGCATCAACGCCATGTCTGAAGCTGGCTAGGCTAAAATTTCCGTACTTATCATACTTGCTCAGGTTGGCTGGTGCAACCAACGTCTCTCCCGCAAACAAAATTATGTCCTGTCAATCTGTAACTGGAAAAGATCCCTTTTAAGTTCGCCTTTGTAGTATTGTTTCGGGATAATCCGTAGCCCTTAGCTTCGTGTATACAGAATTGTTTATTGTTCATTATATAATTATGCATAAGCCCAGAGTTGCTAGCCTTAGCTAGTTATCCTACCTTAAAAAAAATATCGTCAAAATATATAGGTAACATTATTATCAAACGTAGATACATTAATATGGCTGGAAACCTGGACAGCTGTCATTCACATTAAATTTCTAACCAAAAACTACGAAATTCTATGGGGACTGCTGCTATCATATTATTCAATCTGTATTGTATGAACTGTTGTAATGTACCTAATATATTAATATGTATAACTAACTTTTAACTATGTAGAACGATAACTGAAAACTACTTTTCAATTTAAATATTTGTATGAAAAAAATTCGCAGAAGTGCTATCTGTAGTCAACCAAAATTATATTTCTTGTTATAAAAGTGTCTGAAATTGTAACAGACAAATACTCCAACTTCTGCAAACATACTTTATTCTGACAGTATTTAGATAAGGTTTCCAACTTATGAATAAAATATGGCACGTTTAAATGTTATTAATTTTTAAAAGCTAGAAACTAAACTACCTTTGTGACATCTTTTCCCTGGTGAATTCAAAGTTTTACTTAAGTTATAGTCACTAGGAATTACTTTAAGTATTGGTTATCCATACAGTCTCGAAATATGATAGCAAAAATCAAATAACTTCTACTAAGTACGCTTTTATTAAACGTTAACAGTGCCGTAGTATGCTGGCTAATTTGGCAGCAACGTCCTAAATATAAACCAAGGACTTTTTTTTCTATATTAGGTACCATCGAAGCATGGTGTCTTTTTTTTACAAGGAATATTGCCTTTAAAATGATCACTCAAGAATTATCATGACATCTTTATGCACATTTGCTACAATTATTAACTCTATTTAGGTACTACACAAATGCCAATTCTTCGCCAAAACAGACTGTACCTATAATAATAAATAACAATAACTTGGTGAAGTGAAACACTACTACACAATAGGCCAACGAAACCCCTAAAGTACATTATAAAAGTCAGCTCGGCACTTTTAAAATGAGATACGGTTATGGTAAGGTGGGGATGAGATCACGCGCTACCCTGGACATACGGACAGGACACGACAACGCGCGACCGGCGATCAGCGACACAGCGAGCTATTTCTCTGTTCATTGCGCGATTGAGGAACTAACTCGTTATATGTTTTTTAAGGGATAACAGGTGCGTATAAGCGTTATTAAGTTAAATTTGAAATATCTCGTTTAAGTTTTGAACACAATGTATAAATTATAATTACGAAAAATAAATTATAATATTTAAACTAAATAACTAATCAACTTTTATATCGAAAACATACTTCAATTAAATTATTATCTCCAGGAGTTAGTTAGTCAATTAATTAATTTAATTAACAAAATATTATGTTCACAATGTTGCGAAAAATGATGCTAATCCGTCCGATTCCTATAATAAAGAAATTTTAACACGTTGCTGCTTACGCTGCGCATTTTCATTTCATTTCATTTAACGCTCTATAGCCTGCATGAACTCCTACAAATTGTTTTACCAAGTAACACGTACGCAGTGTACTTAAAAATCACACCCCACGTCACTGGCCGCGTATCGCACTTAGTCGTGGCCGCGCCGTTAGCACGTACTGGCTGGTGACGTATGGGAGAAGAAATTATGCGGCACGGATAATCGTTTTTAATGAGATTTAGGTGGTGGTGAAGGCTGCGCAGAAAGCCAAGAATTAGTGAGATAAATATATTAATACTAGCCTTGGAATGGGATTTAATTTATGTGATGGCTAACCTTTCCCCGCGACTTCGCCCGCGTAAAGCTCTAGGTCTCGGAGTCAAATTTAAACTCCGGGATTGCACTAAATTTTCAAGGGATTTTCCGAGACTTTACTCAGTGGTTTTCAATTACGATGATTGTAAAACCCCAATGAAAGTCGTCTCAAAGCTAAAATAAATCCAGCACAGCCGTTCCAAGAGAGGTTTTAGGTTGGTTTCCCTCTGTTTACCCTACCAACGTTTGGTGTTTTGGATAGTGATGATAGGAGGGTCATGGTTTGACCCCCGACGAAAAAAAAGAAGGGTAGGTATTATATTCAATGGACTGGTTTTATTACCGACTAGACTAGCCCAGCAAGCGATTAATCCCTAACGAACTACACTATTAGCATATCAAGCTCCTCGTTACTTGTGTACCTACTGCATATGAATATGCCACGAATTAATTAGTAGATCCATATCACGTCCCAGTAATTCTACCGAGAATTTGTGACATACGTCCAGCTTTACATATTAATTAAGGAAAATAAGCATGGAAGAGCCAAAGATCGGAAATTTCTTGAATTTCAACTGTAGTGACTTCTGATTTATCGATTTCCGATAACCGCCCCCCCCCCCCCCTCCCATCGACGTAATACAGTACAAAACGTCAAGGATCAGGAGTAGGTAATTTAGAAAATTTGAAAACAATGGCTGAAAAAATCTGGATTTTTTCGTTATATCTCGTACAGTAGAGTCCTACAATATCTAGTATACAGCCAACCGTTCACAAACACCTAAACATGCCTTTATGTTACGGCAATAAGGTTTTTATTCTTCATCGTATGACTAAAACCTTCTGTGTTGAAATCAAATAATTACACTAACAGGATCTAGAGGTATTTAAAGCTATATCGCTTAATTAGTTGGTATGTATCAAATAGTAAGTCAGGAGCAATTATCTAGAAAGCTAGACAGGTCAGGCCTTAATTGCAGGTATGAGAGTCATTTAGGCTGACCTAGTGCTCCACAACTGTCCGTCAATATCATCATTTGTCGTTCTTATCAACCGCCTAGTCCCATTTTGTTGTTCTTCCAATTCACCCGTCATTTCCTGTAAGAGGGAAGTTAAAAATAGATCTGTAATCTTAGATTACGTGTCTATCAGAGATTTATCTATTTTGACTAACAAGCTATTGTTTTTTTTTTTTTTTTTTTTATGATATAGGGGGCAAACGAGCAGACGGATCGCCTGATGGTAAACGATTACCGTCGCCCATGGACACCTGCGACACCAAAAGAGTCACAAGTGCGTTGCCGGCCTTTTAGGTAGGAGTACGCTCTTTTTTTGAAAGCTTGAAGGTCATATCGGTCCGGGAATACCGCAGCAGGAACCTCATTCCAGAGCTTTGCTGTGCGAGGCAGGAAATTTCTGGAAAAACGCACAGTAGAAGACAACCAACCATCCAGATGGTGAGGATGGAAGTGTTGTCGCGTAGGGCGGTGGCGGAAGGATGCGGCAGGGATCAACCCGAATAACTCCTCGGAGCACTCTCCGTTGTACATGCGATAGAAGATGCACAGTGAAGCTACATCTCTACGCAGCGCCAAGGAATCAAGCCCATCAGAAGTTCGTTGGCAGCCGACTATTCGAGTCGCTCTCCGTTGTATGCGATCCAGAGGGAGAAGCTGGTACCGGGGAGCCCCCGCCCACAGATGAGAGCAGTATTCCATATGTGGGCGAACCTGCGCCTTATAAAGCTGAAGGCGGTGGGCTGGAGTGAAATACCGTCTCGATCTGTTGAGCACGCCGAGCTTCTTCGAGGCTAATTTAGCCTTACTCTCCAAGTGGTCGCGGAACTGGACTTCACTCGAGATGTCAATACCAAGGATTCCGATACTGGCTGTGGTAGCAAGGGGAGTGCCTTCGAAAAGAGGTGACGCGACAAACGCAGACTTTTTTGCGGTAAACGCGCAAACCTGTGTCTTAGTGGGGTTAAAACGGACTAAATTAAGTCGACCCCATTCTGAAACTTCTTTTAGGGAAGTCTCAATTTCAGACACAAGTTTGTTTCGGCACTCTATAACGTTTTCCCGAGAAATACCGGCGCGGCCGGTGTAAGAGGCATCAACCGTACTATCATCCGCATAACAGTGAATGCCGCCGGATGGCAGCATATCATTGACATGCAGAAGGAAGAGTGTAGGCGATAGCACACAGCCTTGAGGGACACCAGCATTCACAGACATGGAATTGTAGGTACGTAATATTAGATTTTCCGTGGATAAATTGAGACTTCTATTTTTACTTCTGATAGGAAATGATGCGTCATAAGATAAAGGCTTTCATCTACTTTCAAGTACATAGCTTGTATATTTTATCTACGAACCTATCAATGCTACGTTTAATTTGACTACACCAACTATTAATATCATGTCCTTCTATGTAAAAACAATTAAAACTTTATTGCTTTCATACAAAGTTACCACGTAACAAATTTTCGTTTTACAAAAAATTCAGCTTTAAGTAAACATTAATTGTAAATAATGCAAAAAAAGTTTTTAAATGTACGAAAACAACAAAGCATGAAAAATTACTTTGTTTGATGTAATTAAACATAAGTAAGTACTTTTTAGGGTTCCGAAGCCAAAATGGCAAAAACGGGGAACCCTTATCTCTCGCGTCTCTTAAAGTATTGGCACCTAATTTGTAAGCACCTTATATGTGTTTTACGGGTCAAAGTTATCCTTCGTCGAAATACCCCGGCCTTGTAGTATGTCAAACTCAAAGTATTTTTTTTTATTCAGTTTAGCTTTCAATTGAAAGCTCTTATGAACGTCGAAGAATCTAACACCGGTTCGGAAAAACCTTATTGAGAAGAATCCGGCAAGAAACTCAACACAGTATATTTTTTCAAACATACCTACAGTGTTATTAAGAGGGTTTATACGCTTTAGATATTCATGTTTTCTTCACAATAGATTTGAATTTTGTATCCGTTTAGTCGGTTATTGTTTTCGGAATAATTTTATTATAAAAACGTATGCAATTTCCTACAAACGGGTTTTTGGTTATAGCCAGTTTGTAAGATGGAACTTATGAACCCTAATAAAACTTAAGCAAAGAAAGCCTCAAGGCCAAATTAAACACAAAGTTCAAAAAATAATCGCATTTTAAATCAGATTTCTCGAGAAGCACTATTAAATTCATTACACCAATCTTATTCATTTAAGTCGAGGTTAAAATTCACAATCTATATTCTTTGAAAGACCTCGGGGACAATCAGAAAGTTGGGTAATTGGAAGGGGAACATTTAGGGAGTTAATGAGATCCTTTATTGGCTGTCGATTTCATTCTTAAAAGGGAACGAAATTTTATAGCGCAACGATTAGGTGAAAAATCGGAGTGATAAATTTTGTTTTATTGCGTGTTCGGTGATCGGTGGATTTATAAATCGTTTTCGCTGACTCTAACGATTTGCAGGAGGTTAACAATTTCCAAGTTAGAACACAAAAATTACCTTCCGTAAAAAAGTTTGCCATAGTCTACTTTTAGTGATTAACTAGGTGGTTACTAACTCCCCATTAAAAACGTTTTATTTAAAGTTTAATTAGGTAGTCAATATCGACGGTTAAAAGGCAAAACGCATGAAGCGACAATTTTTGAACTTTGCATGAGACCCGGCTCAAATGACGGAGAAAAATTCGCTGATTTCAAATATGTATTTAACTCATTTTGACAAAAAGTGTCGCTTCATGCGTTTTGCCTTTTAACCGTCGATATAATCTTAATAATAGTTGTAGGTAGTCAATGTCATCAACTAGTAAGACATTTTGTGACTCTCAGATCTTCGGGTAAAATTGCTCATAGAAGGTAAATTGTCACTTTATAATCAGCCCACCTTATATATACGTTCCACTGTAGGGAACAAGCCTATTCAAACAATGACAGGGCTCGGAGCCATAGTTCCCTCGCGGTGGAAAAAAAATCAATGGTGTATGGTAAGTCCCCAATCCGGGTTGAGCTCAAGTGGAAACTACGGCCCAAGTCCTCTTATTCTGAGAGGAGACCTGTGCACTTCAGTGTTACGCGAATAGGCTGAAATGATGCAGATCGATAGGTATGAATATAGGTAAGTGGTAATACCAACGTTTGCTTGTAAATAACAGCTGTTATAAAAGTATTGCTTCCAACTCGCTACAATGTTATACAATTAAAGGTGTTTATCCAGTTCAGAACTCTAAGGCTTCAGCAATTACAGAAAGAACGCGCTCATAAGCAACGGTTAATGTAATGCTATTTTTTCTACGTATTAACCTTTAATAGTTGAGTACATCCCCATACGCTGAGTGCATCCCCTTTGCCACAACTGATGGAATAGTGTTAGTTTTAGTTTTTTTTTATATTAATTCATTATGTAATAAATTTCTATATTGTATTTTATGTTGTGGCAATAAATGAAATTCTATTCTATTCTATTCGATTAATAGTTCAATGTCAAACAAAACCACTGTTTTGGTTATAAAAACTAATTTAAGTTATTGTTTCTTTTTACAATGGTAACTGGTTTTTTATTCAGTTGCTCTTTTTCTTGTTAAATTTAAGAGCTATGCTCTTGTTGGTGGAGTAACTGCCACTCCGAACGGTCTTCGGCCAGCTGTTTGACTTCCTGATACGACACGACACCCACTTTCTCCTTCAACTGGTCAACATAGGTCAATCTTGGCCTTCCTCTGCCTCACCTTCCTTCTATTTTTCCTTCCAGCAGGTTTCCAGGCAGTTGGTATTCATACGTATTTATTTCTAACAGGTTTTGATCCTATTATACACAGAACACACGTTAAAGTTTGTCAATCAACAGATATATTCTGAAAAAATATTGATTAGATGAAAACAAGGTTTAATTTCAAATAACTGAAAACCCTAACACCAAAACTGTCTTTTCTTATTATAAATACCCGAACCCAACTATCCACGACTCCTGTAATATTTTTTTATAATATAATTTGTTTGAGTGCAACAATATTTTAATTTGTCTCTTTAGAAGTAAGTACCTTTTCCTGCTTTAGGTTTACAAAAGCACGGTGGCGCCCCTAGAGCATTTCTTTTAATTTTTTTTGTGATTCTATTATTTTTTGCTGTTTTCTTTCTATTTTTTTTTTAATTGCTATTTGTCAAACCGAGCCCCAGCTGAACCTTCACCCTGAGCAGCTGGCCCGGGATATCATCTCGTGTGGAAACCTCGGCGGCCACCTCACACCTTTACATTTGGCCGAATGCAACGTTGCTTTCTTTGGATGTAGACAGTTTATTTACTAACGTACCATATAGTGAGACACTAGAAATTCTAAAAGACCACTTAGAAAGGAAGCGGTTGCATCCGGGTGAAGTTTGTGAATTAATAGATTTGGTAACTTTATGCATGAAACAAAATTATTTCCGGTTCAATGGTCTTTATTACTTACAGAGTGATGGTTTAGCTATGGGTTCACCTCTGAGTCCTTTAATGGCAGATATATTTATGGATCATTTTGAGAATCAGTATATTGTGGGTAATAGTAATATTGTGTACTATTTTAGGTATGTTGATGATTTGATCCTATGCTGGAGAGGGAGTATGAGACAGCTTGACGTGTTTATTAATGGTTTGAATAACAAGCACGTAAAGATAAGGTTCAAAAAAGAATTGGAGGAAAATTGTTCGTTGAACTTTTTGGATTTAACGATTTCAAAATTAAATGGTAAACATCAATTTAAAATATACCGTAAGCCCACGTACACAGATGCTGTTATACCAGCATCTTCTAATCATCCGTGGCAGCATAAACTGGCTGCTTTCCATTGTTATGTTAATAGATTGTTGGCTGTGCCTCTTTCTAAGGAACATTTTGATTTAGAGTTGAGTACTATTTATCAGATAGCGATCTCAAATGGTTATACAAAATCAGTGGTAGATAGTTTAGTTCAAAAGAAGCAGGCACGGTTAGTAAATAGCATGCTTTACGCTGCGTTACCTTCTCAGTCTACTAACAAATATAGATCTAGCATCTCTTACGTCGGGGGTTTGTCTGATAAGATTTATGGCATTTTAAAATCAAACAATATTAATGTTGCCTTTAAGACTAACAACTCTTTGTACTCTAGGCTATGTAACCACAAAGAACAGGTAGATAAGGGAACTAGATCGGGGGTATACAAGCTTACTTGTAATGACTGCAATGGGATATACGTAGGACAGACAGGCCGAAGTTTTAATACTAGATTTAAAGAGCATGTTTCGGCATATAGGAATGAGCATCCAGATAGATCGAATTTTGCAAAACATTTGTTGGAATCAAATCATTCATTGTTAGATTCAGATTCTTATGAAGTGTTACATTATTGCGGCAAGGGGTTGCGTCTGGATGCTCTGGAATGCATGGAAATAATTAGGTACAACACTATGGGGTCTATTATTAATGAACAGGTAAATTTAGTATCTTCTCCTTTACTGCGGCTTGGGTCGAATTTGAACAGTTAGTATTAATTAAATATGCCTTATAAATAAATAAACAAAAAATTCAAGGTAGTTTTATAATATGTCAATAAAAGTTAATTTTTGTGGGGTAGTTTGAGAATAAGAAAAATAAAGTGGGTACTTGAGAAGTTACAGTGACAAGTTAAAACATTTGTTTTGGTTTGTTAGTTTAACAGTTGGTAGCATAGCATACGGTTGTGGTAACTCTGAAGATGAGCTCTGGTTGAGTTCGAAACGCGTCAGTGTAGCTTGGTGGTGGTGATGGTTGGGTTTATGTGATTTGTGTGTGTTCGTACAGTGTGGAGGTGGAGGAACTGCATGAACGCACATTTCTTGCATAAACGTAACTATTGTAAGGTCGCGGGTGAGCAAAGTAATTGTTTTAGTTCATTAATATGGACCTCCGCAAAGTAACGCCTGATTCAATAAATTATTATAAATTTGTTTAATGCTATTTACTAATACTTTAACTAGGTATTCAGAAATCGTATTTTTGCTAAGTCCGTAACTCTATTCGGTCTTCAACTGTGCATCATTTGCCCTTTGCCGTTTTTAGAATAAAATCAAAACTGGCAAAAACGATCGGTATTCAATTACCTATCTATCTATCTAATACCTTTAAACGAGCAATTCTTGTATACTATAATCAGAATCTCAGAAACGGCTCCAACGATTTCGATGAAATTTGGTATGTGGGGGTTTTCGGGGATGAATAAAATAAAAACTATTTAACAAAAAATAAAACCGCCAAAAAAACTAAAAAGCAAAAAATAATACATTTTTTGTTTGACCTTAATCTAGGTACCAGTTTGAAGTCGGTGCCTCAGCACTTAGCCAGGAGGAGTGGACCTATAATCGTCTACCTGATTGGCTTCTATCACTCCTCCTGGCTCGTGCTGAGGCACCGACTTCAAACTGGTACCTAGATTAAGGTCAAACAAAAAATGTATTATTTTTTGCTTTTCAGTTTTTTCGGCGGTTTAATTTTTTGTTAAAAAGTTTTTATTTTATAATTTTTTTTCAGCCTTGGGGTAATTTTTTTTCCAAATTTATTATACCAACTTCAAGGTTACCCTATCTATCCAATAAAAAAGAATTATGAAAATCAGACTACTCTGTAAAAAGTTAGTCAATCATCCCCTGTTTTCCTACCCTTAGGGTAAGAATATTATTTCCAAATTTAAATGGGACCACCCTTGAGGTATACGCTTTCCAATAAAAAAAAAATCATCAAAATCCGACTACTCTGTAATAAGTTATGCGTGGTCATATAGTACAATCAGTAACTGAACAATCAATCATCCCCTGTTTTTCTACCCTTAGGGTAGGAATATTGTTTCCAAATTTAAATGGGACCACCCTCGGGAAATACGCTTTCTAATAAAAAAAGAATCATCAAAATCGGACTACTCTGTAAAAAGTTAAGCGTGATCATACATAAAAAAAAAAAATATATATATACACGTCGAATTGAGAACCTCCTCCTTTTGTTTTCGTCGGTTGAAAATTGATCTAGCTTGGTCTTATCACTGGGAAAACGCTTGGTACCGAGTTTTAGCCTGAGCGGAGCTCGGTCGCCCAGGTACTCTTATTAATATGCAACCTCATTAAGCTATTTGACTGGCATACTTTGCAATAAAAAGGACTAAAAAAACACAACCTGATTTAAAACGTAGGGTAATCAACCCCATTATCGATTTCAGAACTACTTTCAGATTTTCGGTTGTTTCATTAACACTTTGTATATCATTGTGTCCTATATGTGGCTCTTTTAAAAGCCAAGTTTGCAGTGTAATATTGAATTATTCCTCTAGTTGATAATTCTATCCGTCCATTCCTCTAAAACGGATAAATTTACGTTAAAAATAAGATATTGAAGGACCTTTAAAAGGTTCTCTCTGTAGCCCACTTGAAACCTGCAACTCAGGGTGTGCTAAATAAAACAGGTCTAGAGCGAGGGCTCAAGTTCCAGAGTGAAGTATCATGTTCAACATTGTAGAAGGCAACTTTTGGTCTCAGACTTAGATGTTTAGTTAACTTAACATATTTACAGCTTAAGATTAAGCTACCGTAAATTTGGGAATAAGTTAAATTTAGACCAGGTTTAATAAAGGTCATCGGATACTTAATTTTATACGACTTGGTGTATAAAAGGAAAAAGTAGTGCTTCGCTTTATGAGTTATAAAACATGGGGTCTAGAAAACAAGTCGTGGACGTGTGGTTTACGGTTGTGAGCTGAATTATTTCCCAGAAATCGAGTTAGGCTACAATAGAACTTAGGATTAAAATTACATTATACCTAGGTATCAATCTTGAATTAAAAAAGAAGAAATAACGGTGTTAATTAGAATTAGAATATGTTTTCTTGTAATCTTTCTGTAAAAGCTACGTGGGAGTGAATTCTAATAAGAATATTAAAAGCGAAAGGTTTTAAGAGTACAGCGAATGAACTACCTTTATTATAATAAGTAATTATATTTTTAGCCTAGCTGCTAATTTATTAAGTTTGAATCATTAGTTAATATTCTTTTCTCTTTTTATTATACTTAAATACATCATAGTTCTCTTACTTGTATTATTTATCTCAAATTATTAGTTTTTCAACTTCGAAATTTTTTTGTTTTTATAATATCTTAATGAACTTATTTTTTTTACTTAATCTGCTAATTACCGAGACATTATCGAGATGTTTTGGAAATACTGTGGTTAAGAGAAACAGCTTACTTAAACAGCTCTCAACAAAGACGAGATTATACCTTGGATTTATCTTTAAGGGGTAAAGTAATTTAGTAAATGTTATTAAAACCGACTTACTGTCCAATACTATTATTAATATTGTGCAAAAGCTGACTTCTAACGATTCACCTTAAGGTAAATGTCAGAGTTCAGTGAACGCCTCGTAAAAGCTAGGATTTTATTAAAATATATGGGATGAAATGCTGTAGGCGTTACGGTTGGCGACTTTGACCAATTTGACAACTTTACCGAGTCGTCCATTATTTTGCCCTGGGCTAAGTAATTACTTTATAAAAGAAGAACGATGTTTCTTGAAATATCATGTACAATACATTTCAATATCCTTTGTAAACACTTCGTTTTCGTGTGATAGTCTACTTGGTCATATTTTGACCAAGTTTTCATTTCTTTTCCTTATAATCTCAGTAGCTAAGTTTACCTTGTACAACTGTACATAATAGGTAAACTATAAGTTATAAACAAAGTCGACGTCTAAAAACGCGTTTGAAAAATCAGCTATACCATGAAAAATCAATAAGACAGTGTATTAAAATGGTAACACGTTTATATTTGGATGTGCGGCATTAATTAGTGAAGTTCACCTCAATTTTGGGGTTATCCTTCTGATTCGTCAATACACACACAGATATGGTTAACCAAACAACCATAGTTATCGGCTTAAAGGATTATAAACTAGTAATTTTACACAAATAACACATAAATTCTAATTCCCTTCAAAGAGAGCGTTAATTATGCTCATCAAGTCATCCGTCAAAATCATCGTCGTTTCCTCACATTTTTTCCAAACGTTCACCGAGAGTGGTTTACATTATTTGTGAAAATCTTGCTTTGAAAATTAGATTATAAGACGTTAGAAAAATATGTGTTTTAACTTATACAAGGTTAATATCTCAGACGTATTGTAAATATCCGATGCAACTAATCAAGCAAGGTGCGTGCTTGAGCGATGGCGTGACGCATCGGAGAATGTCTGAAGTACCGCAGATAGAACCATTACCATTATTGTAACGACATAATCACAAGCACCATTATTTCACCACCAAACCTAACAAATTGAAAAGAAAGCATGCTTTTGAACAGACAATAGTCTGTTTGAATTGAACGCCGAATTCCGGCCTAATCAACACTTCGCTGTCAATGTTTTCCGGTAGTAAAATATCAATAGCAAAACTTACAACGCAGACTTACCGTATCAGAGTCGGCTCCGTCGCAAACCAAGCGATATTCGCAATAAACGCTTATCTTAGAGATTATATCGAATCCATCACGCGTCAACCGTGGCACAGCGTAATCAGATACACAGTTAGCAAAATGAATAACATGAACATTTTGCCGAGGAGCGTCACAACACTTGGGGCGCGAGAGTGGCACGAGCCGAAGCGCGGGCGTCGAGGGCGAGGCACGACACTACACTGCCAGGGATGCTGCCGGTTGCTACGATACTACGCCCGACCACCCCCTAGGATAGGGCCGGCCGCCGCCCTAGACGAGTGGAGCAGCGCAACCTAATTTTACGTATAGACGCTACTGTCTGCGTAATAGCTCTTCAGCAATTTCCTGATAAAATGCGGCAGATATGTTTTTTTTTTCGGCCAGTGTTTTGTTCGTTATTGGAATTCGTTCTCAATTAATGTGGTTGCTTTGCCATGCTGAATTAATTGAACGCAAGGAAATTATTAATCATTATTTTGCATTATACGGTTAAATTTGTAAACAAGGAAAACCGGATGACTTATTTCGTTTGTAGCATATTTAAGTATCCTTGGTAAGGTTAAAAACAATCTTTTATAAAATGTTTTTTTCTATCTAAGCAGTTTTTAAAGGATGATTTGCAAAACTAGGTAAGAATTTCAATAATAAAGAAGCTTAAGGTTATTTTTCAAGATTTTAGGATTTATTCTGTACAAGCAGAATTAAAAAGGTTTTCGTAGACACCCACTTATGCAACTTTTATAGTGTCCTTTATTTTGCGAGGGTAGAGTGCAGCGATTTTTCCTTATTTCACGACTTGGGGTAGATTAACTCGCCCTGAATTATTTTAACTCGGTAACGAGGAGGTAAATTGGATGCAAAGTTTTGTTAATTATTGGCTGATGATAGTTTGTTGTTTGTTACTATTTCGCTGCTGAAAACTTAATTACGACATTTACTTAAAATAAAAGTGACCACTTGTTGGACACACAGCTTAAGATTGAGCTTGTGAAATTTAAAAAATCTTTCAGATGAAAAACTTCACGAATCCTGTTCTTTTTTTAATTTTTAGATTTTACGCAAAAATACATAGTTACCTATTTTATACAACCATTAATTACATTAATTTTGAAGTGTGTTATAACCAACTGAAACAAGTTAAATTTAATCAAAATATTAATGAAAACTGTAATTTATCTACGCCATTTCCTTAACGAGATATTCATCGATTTAACGTTATTAAGTTACAGCGAACTAATTTGCATACTCAATTGAATACTTAACAAATAAATTAACGGCAGAATCCTTAATATCACGTTTCCAAGAACGCTTTAATATAGAAATGACTTTCGTCATGTAAATTGAAGTAAGCAATAAACTTGTTACAAGAGGTAACTCAAGAGCTAGCGAAAGGGCTTCCTCTGTCAAGTTAGGAAGACGTCTAGAGGTGAGATAGGTATATATAATTACTTTACATTTTAACTTACTATTTTGACGATGAAGTTAAAATAAATAAATAAAATAAATAAATAAATATCATGGGACAATCACACCAATTGACCTAGTCCCAAAGTAAGCTTAGCAAAGCTTGTGTTATGGGTACTAAGCAACGGATAAACATACTTATACCGATAGATACATACTTAAATACATATTAAACACCCAAGACCCGAGAACAAACATTCGTATTTTTCATACAAATATCTGCCCCGACACGGGAATCGAACCCGGGACCTCAAGCTTCGTAGTCAGGTTCTCTAACCACTAGGCCATCTGGTCGTCTAAAGTGACAACAGACTCCTGTAAATTTAATCAGGTCATTAGTCCACCTTATGTAAGGCCTAACCACGTTTCGTCTTTCAGTACGTGGTCACCACGAATGAATGAATACGAAAGTTTCTTGCTTATTTTGTTCTAGTAACTTCAACTAAAGATGAAATTTTCAACCGAAACTTGGAAAATTAGCAATTGGACTATGCAGTTCAGTAGAAGTATGCAGCAAGTAGGTATGCACTTACTTAAGTTAGGTATCGAGATAGTTATTAAATTTATGAATGAGATGATAGGTTTTGAATGTACGATGTGCTCGTATTACATTGTGACGCAGTTTTCCGCTGACAATGTCGACCAGAAGCCTGTACCCACTACATTACTAATTGGTCTCATATAATAGTACTAGGCCCAATGATAAGTGCAGGCATGTTACGTAAGATTAATTAACAGCCCTTTTGTATTTAGAAAAAGTAATGAGAAGATTAAGCCTTATCCCTACCAGTCAATGAAGATGTGAGATTTCAAGTTCCTTTTTCTTATTAAACGTAGTTAGTTATGGTCGCCCGTATCAATCTACAATTTGCTAGCGCTGAAAAAAATCCAGTAATTAGATAGCCAATTATTGAGATAAGGACAAATAATAACGAGAAAATAAAGCCGTCCCATACCGTGTATAAAGAAACGATCTGAAATTTCAAGTTCCCTTTTCTTATTAAACTTGGGTCGCACGGTACCGACCTATACTTTGTTTTTTGTCTGCAGAGGCTGACAAAATAGCCAAAAAGAGAAAGCCAAGCCAAGAGGGTGTCAAAATAAATTTGGATAGCTTACCTAATGACTTCTTTTCTTAAAACAAAACGAAACACCAACTTCGGCCATAGTGCTAACGAACTGCAATCTTCATCGAGCCGATCGGGTCGCATCGCCGAAAACTCGACCCCGTAATCCATCAAAATCTCATTGCGACCCGTCACTTTACCGGATCGGCGTTATCCATCTTGTGTAATTTCGCCACACATTACATCACGTTAGTCACGGGGCCTGTCAATTTGCTCGTGGGTCATGTTTGATGGCGTAATTCATTTACCGTGCTTTTTGACACTTTTTTGTTCAGCTGAGCTATGAGAAACAAGGAAGGTTAAATCAATAGGTCGTCAAAAAACCGTTTAAGTAAAATAACTAGCTTTTTCTCGCGATTTCGTCCGCGTACAATCGAAATTTATGGTCTACTCCCGATTTCTAACCCGCGGAAAAGTAAAAAAAAATCCTTTTTCTGCACTTCTCTGATTCGAAATGAATGGTTACTGAGATAGGGCCCATTGAATTGAATATATAAATCCTGTTTTTTTCTTATCCCGTGGGATTTTCCAATAATCCGAAAATAACATTTTTCTGTTATAATCACCTACTTGCATGCCGAATTTAAAGTCTCTAACAATTACAATTACCGAGGGGTACGTATCATAATGTATAAAATCAAAATATATACGTTTACAATATATACGTTCAAAATATATAAAATCGAAAAATATAATAGTTAAAATAAATAACAATCAGAATTCATAAAGTACGTTTTTGATAGTGGTCGGAATACATACAGTTAAAATGACTAAGTTCACAATGTATAAGTTCAGAATATATACAATTAGAATATATAATGTTTGAAAGAAATAACAATAAAAATCTATAAAGAACGTTTTTCATAATGGTCGAAATCCATACGGTCAAAACACATACAATCAAGATGCGTACAATAAGATTGCTTCCATCGTAATAGTATGTATTTTGATAGTATGTTCTAGGATTGTATACTTATATTCTATGTGAAAACACGAACCTTTACGATTAAAACCGAAGCATCCCGAAAGTCAAAGTGGAACCTATTGTATTGTTTGTTCATCAATTCATCATCATCTCCAGTCTATTTACGTCCTATTAATGTCTATTAGTGGTGTTGCGATAGCGATAGTATATCGATCGATAGTATCGTGTGATACTATCGTGGGCTTGAAAATCCGTCATATTATTGATAGTACTATTGAAACTATTCACCATCGAAACGAACATTTCACTATATTATACTGTTGCAAAACTATCGATACTATCGAAACGCGTCGATAGATCATAGATTATACTATCTATGATGTTAGATAATATCGACTCTTTTGACGCGATACTATCGATAGTATCGACCAAGTTCAATAGTATCGCCTAATATTCACTATAGAATTGCAGCATGTCGATATTTTTGATAGAACTATCGCGTTATTGACTGATTTCTCAAGATCAACTATCGATAGCAAAACTATCGCTATCGCAACAACACTATTGTGTTTAAAGCTCATATTTTTGAGAGAGGGTAGCAAAGAGTATTATTACCTACTGCACAGAAATAGGGTAGACATGAGATTGTAACTGGGTAGGTACATTATTTGGTCGATCGAATGAGTCTGTATTGCTGTATGATTACTGGTGCAGTGCGCTTTGTAATTTTATGTCGGTTTATAATGCCACAGGATAGTATTTAGTTATTTAAAACTCAAAAAGGTGGACATAAAGTGCAGCTCAGCATACATAGGGACAGACAGACAGCGGAAAGCGACTTTGTTTTATACTATGTAGTGATGTCAATGCAATCTTTAGTATATTTAGTATGCACATTTTCATTTGGCCAATTTTTCATTTCATATCATCACGGAAAATAAACTTAAGGCATTTTATTTTTTACCACATGCTTTATTTAACCAAAAAATCTTCAAACAATAAAGATTTAGTACCACTAAGTACACTGTAGTAGATTTAGAAACAAGGGTAACCCTACCATTACACCACTACTAACCATTAGAGAATTTAGATAATTTGAAATTAAACAAACTTTGCTTTGCTTTTTTTCGGCGAGCGAGCGAAGCGAGCGAGCATGACGGTTCGGGGCGGAAGCGACTCGGAATGGTTAGGTTCAAAGGCTAATGCGGGAGCGTAGCGGAGCGAAGCTCCCACATTAGCCTTTGGTGTTAGTTATTTTTTTTATTACTACGTAGAAAACCTTATTTGTTTGATAAAATTTGGTATATGATTTACATTTACATTTCATAATGTTAAAGACAAATACCTAATGGAAATAAACATTTTCTGTGCTGTTTCAAAAAAAATACCTAACACCGAAGGCTAAGGCGGGAGCTACGCTACGCTTCGCTCCCGCCTTAGCCTTCTGAACCTAACTTATCCGAGTCGCTTCTGCCCTAAAAGGTCTTGCTCGCTCGCTTCGCTCGCTCGCTGCCAGTGAGGTACCGGTTAGAGTATACGAATGGGTGTTTTTATATTTTATCGGTCTTTCGGGTATGGTGTATTACTCCACTACAAACCATTAGAGTACCTAGATAATTTGAAATGAAACAAACAATGCATACTTTTTGGCGAGCGAGCGAAGCGAGCGAGCAAGACGATTCGGGGCGGAAGCGACTCTGAATGGTTAGGTTCAAAGGCTAAGGCGGGAGCGTAGCGGAGCGAAGCTCCCACATTAGCCTTTGGTGTTAGTTATTTTTTGATTACCACGTAGAAAACCTTATTTGTTTGATAAAATTTGGTATATTATTATTATTTACATTTCATAATGTTAAAGACAATAATACCTAATGGGAATAATCACTTTCTGTGCTGTTACAAAAAAAATACCTAACACCGAAGGCTAAGGCGGGAGCTACGCTACGCTTCGCTCCCGCCTTAGCCTTCTGAACCTAACCTATCCGAGTCGCTTCTGCTCTAAAAGGTCTTGCTCGCTCGCTTCGCTCGCTCACTGCCAGCGAGGTACCGATTAGGGTATACGAAAGGGTGTTTTATAATTTTTCGGTCTTGCGGGTATAGTGTATATTATAACCTTTGATTATGTATTTCAACCATTATGGAAAACGTACCGTAAACTGGAGTTACTTTGAAATGTGGGGTTACTTTAGAAAAGAGTTTTTTACCCCGTTTCCTTTATTTTTTAAGACCATCTGTGGCAGTGAAATAAGTACCTTGTTAAATCACCTAACTTTTTACGTCATTTGCTCAATCGAGCTATGAATATTTGCGTTTTTATAACCATTTTAAATCTATCAAAGTAGCCCCAAAATTTCCTAAAGTAACCCTTGTTTACTTGTATACTGTATATAAGGGTCCTTTGCCTCGTAGGGAATCAGAACCTACCAAACTGACTCAGATTGGTGGATACTCAGATGACTTCTACAGGAAGTAAAAGACACGTGTCAAACGAAAGTCAAAAGTAACAAACCAGTACTGTATAAAAATTTTGATTGATATTTTATTTAACTATAATATTTTATAATTTTATGTATTTTGAACGTATACATTGTAAACATATGCATTTTGTGCAATATGACTAGAAACCATTATGCATTGTAACTATTATATATTTTGACCACTATACATTTTAAACTTATACGTTTAGAACTTATGTCAAATAACTTTATATATTTTGATACATTATATTTTATGATTTTCGGCATTTCAACTGTATGTATTTCAACCGATATGTATTTTAAATTTATACATTATAATACGCACCCTTACCGAGATAGGGCCACTTTGAAGCAAACATATCAATCCCATTTATGGCGTATCGCGTAGGAATTTCGAAAAATCCCTTCTTAGTGGATCATCATCATCATCATCATCATCATCATCATCATCATCATCATCATCATCATCATCATAATAGCAGTCCACTGCTGGCCATAGGCCTCCCCCAATGAGCGCCATTGCGCCCTGTCCTCGGCTAGACGCATCTAGCTCCTACCAGCAGCCTTTCGCAGCTCGTCACTCCACCTGGCCGGAGGGCGTCCTACACTACGTTTGCCAAGACGGTCTCCACTCAAGAACTCGTTTACTCCAGCGTTCTTAGTGGATGCTTATGTCAAAATAGCTATCCGTGTGCCAAATTTCAGCACAATCCGTTCAGTGCGTGGTTCGACCTGTGCGTTGATAGATCAGTCAGTATCGGTTGCCTTTTATTATTATTATTATTACTTAGTCTCAAAAAGGTACATAGTTCTAGTTACATCACTAATTTCGCCAAACTATAATGTTTATTGGCGAATACTACGCACACTTTAACATCAGCTGTACCCTGCTTAATCAAAAAACTAAACTATTTATATTATAGGTACATACATTATAATACATACGACCCCGAGCCATGAACTATGCACACATGAGCCCCGGACCGCATGCCATACAATTCTTGTTTCATACTTATACTATCATGCCTATTTTTATTCCACAACTACACTAATCTAACCAGGCAATCCATATCAATTTTAGTTTTGCGAATCAAAATTTTCTAGCAAAAGCTTTTTTAATTTATTCTTAAACATTTGCAGACTATTTCATTCACTTTCCGGAAAAATATTATTGAACAATCTTGGAGTGTCATACATTCTCGTTCTTTTACCATAATAATTGTTAGCTTTAGGTTCGACATACATGTGACGCGACGTGTCTCTCAGGTTACATACATACGTCCTGCGAGTTCTGTGCTCAGTTTCCTGATATTGGTCTATTGCTATCAAATACTTAACCTGCTCATGCACCGGCAAAACATTCAATTTATATTACAATGGTTCGCGGCATAATTATTACTTTACAGAAGAAAGAAGAATAAAAAAAGAAGAACAAGTGAAGAATAAACCAGCTGTTACTACTTTTACTATAACTATAAAGATCTATGTATTTTTTATTTCTTATGCCATTTTGACTTTTGCTTAACACAATAGCACCATCTATGAACTCAATGAAGAAACTAATAGAGATCGCACTTTTGTCATCATCATCATCATCACTTCAGCCGAAAGACGCCCACTGCCAAACATAAGCTTCCCCCAAGTGTCGCCAAACAGGACAGTCCTGCGCCATCCGTATCCAATGCATTCCCGCAACCTTAACCAGGTCGTTGCTCCATCTTGTTGGAGGCCTACCTACGCTGCGTTTTCTTACGTCCGTGGACGCCATTCGAGAACATTTTAGCCCCCTCGGCTATCCCTCCCCTCAAGCCCTTTAATTTGTCTAATTATTTCCAATATGCTTTTGGGACCTAGGGGCAGCGGTGATCACTTCCATTACTTTACCAATTACGAGCTTTTCTTTGTTGTTGTGTGACGCGTTCGAGATGACGCGAATGACGCATTTCCAGCGCGTTGAAATGGCTTCGAGTACGTTAATGCTTTCAACGTCAATATTAAGAGCTACCGAGAATGGGAACTCTGTGTTATGAGTTTGTAGAGCGTTTTGTAATATCGTAGGTATTATTGAATCGATCGTGTTGAACTCTTAGTTCGTGGACTTGAAATGTGTGTAGGTTCATAAATGCCCATGTGGAAAACAAAGTTGCTAGCGTATTTTTCTGACATATTTTGTTCCTGGCTTTCATTTTAATTACCTAATTGATATCGACTAACACTTTATAGTCAACTGCGCCGTTTGAAGTAAATTCTGACACATTGCACAACTATGAAGATTGTGGCCCACAGGAAAAAAATGTTATACCTACTTACCAACTATTCTGTCACACGCAACTTGTATGCATAGCATGTTCCTATGTTTGATAACATTCAGAAACTTTATAGACTCTGGGCAGTGAAGGCTGATAGGTACTAGTAAATAGCGGGAAATTTAAAAAATGTATAGTGCAAGAAAACGATTACGATACTTGTGAACAGAAATAATTTCACATCATCATCATCGTTATCTACTATACGTCCCACTGCAGGGCACAGACCTCCTCTCAGAATGAGAGGCGTAGTTCCCACGCGGGCCCAGTGCGTATTGGGAACTTAACATACACCATTGAATTTCTTCTCAGATGTGTAAAGATTTACTCACGATGTTTTCCTTCACCGTAAAGCTTATTGTAAATTTCAAATATAATCCAATATAGTTACGTATTAGTATCTAAATTTAAATGATAAATATGTATAGTATCCAAATACACACGACAAGATGGCCTAGTGGTTAGAGAAGCTGACTACGAAGCTTGAGGTCCTGGGTTCGATTCCCGGTCGGGCAGATATTTGTGTAAAGAATACGAATGTTTGTGCTCGAGTCTTGGATGTTTAATATGCATTTAAGTACCTACTATATGACTCAAACTTTCGCTACACCAAATTTCATTTTAATCAGTTCAGCGGTTTATGCATGAAGAGGTAACAGACACACAGACATACAAACTTTGAATAAAGTAAACGATAGTATGGTTACCTACCAAAGAAATTTTATAAGTCAACTAAAAAGCCTTTTCACGATTTCTGAAGTTGCGAAGTTCTAACAAGACGCAAGGCTAAGTGTAAGTTTGGCTGCTTGTTGTCAACACACCTGACGGTACAATATATGACGGGATTAGCTACAAAGTGGCACAAGATATTTCCACCTACACTTGCTTAAGTACGTACATAATATATATAATATACCGTATGTTTTCAATACTGAAATTTCACGGAACAAACTTTGTCTGTCCGTAATTTTGATGAAGAAATATCTTCTAATATAGGTACTTATAAAAATCTTGTGTCACGGTGTTTGTTATCGAACTCCTCCGAAACGGCTTGACCTATTTTTAACCCCGACAAAAAAAGAGGGGTGTTATAAGTTTAACCGCTATGTGTGTGTCTGTCTGTGGCATCATAGGTCTTAAACGGGTGCACCGATTTGGATGCGGTTTTTTTTAATAGAAAGCAGGTTTCTTGGCGATGGTTCTTAGATATGTTTCATCAAAATTGGTTTAGCCGTTTCAAAGTTATCAGCTCTTTTGTTAGCTGCGGAAGGGATCTTAGACGCATAACGGGCATTGACTTAATGTTCAAACATACGAGTGACATAATTGAGTTGGGGGTTTTTTAAATTTTTAATTTATAGTTACTATCAATTTTTGTTGTCTACATTATATGTCGGAGGTCTGATAATAGGTAGGTAGGTTATTCTTATCCCGTGGGGTTTTCTGAAAATGCTAAATTTAGTTTTTTAATGTTAAAATCACCTAACTACATGATAAATTTGAAGTCTCTAATAATTATAGTTCCGAAGATAGGGCCAGAAAGGAAATACTAATATCCCATTTATTCCTCCCGAGTGGGACTTTAGAAAAAAGTATGTGTAAAGCATGCTAAAACTCCTATTATAAAAAATTATAAAACGGCATCCCCCAGACCATTGTCAGTTTCCAAAATCCATTAGTTGGATACATAATTGCTTAAACAAAAGACATTCAAGTAAGAAAGTAAACGAGTAAATCCGCAAAACAAGCGCTATGATGCAGCAAACACCGCGGCAAGGACATGCAGCCTCTACCTGGATTAATTGAATTTCTTGGCGACGGCACCGACCGTCGAGTGTTTACCTTGCAGATAAATTGCCAGCTACGATCCAATTAACTTCCCTGCCAGTGGCTTAACGCGAATGAGGGATGCTAAATTTAATTAGGGATATTAAGAAAAATAATCTTTAATTTTGATTGGCAATACCTCACGGTGATGAGGGTATTGAGGAAGATAATCTGAGAATCGATTTGGTGGTCTTTTAGATAATTTTGCTCCTGTGCCGTATTTGAACCTGAGGCTGATTAAGTATAAGCTCATTTAAACGAAGCTTAGATGACAAAGATTTTTCATTAACTTATGTTTAAATGCCGCGAAAGCGGAACTGATAGCGAAATCGAAGTTTTTAATTACGACATGGGGAAACGACAGAAGAATTCTCGGCGTTTATACGTCCCAATGCAGGGCGCAGGCCTCCTCTTAGAATGAGGGGGCTTGCCCCGTAGTTCCTGCGCCGGTCCATTGCTGATTGGGAACTTCACAACACTATTCAATTTCTTTACAAGATAGCTCACAATGTTTTCCTAAAATACAGTTCATGGTGAAATTCAAATGTTTTTTTATACAAAATAGGTCCAGGTGAGCGGTTAGCTCCGAAGGAGTGTTAAGTCTCTCGGTAGAGGGCATAACATAGATGCGCGCTTTAACACTGCATAATGTGATTATAACAGACTGAAGTGTACGATGTATGGGAAAAATTCGTCGCTAACTTCTAGACCAATGATGGTGTAGGGGTAAGCACGCAGCACGGAACGCTGAGGTTCGATTCCCAGCATTGGTCTTTTTTCTGGGGTTTTTTCTGTGCATCTATATTTCAGTTTGTATTTAGTTTGAAAAATAGGCTTGCGTTTGAACACAATCACGCCTGATGAAAAGCAATCAGCCTACGATAGAGCACGCTTGCCTAGTAAATCCTCATTCACCCTAGACTTGAAAGCGGCCAAATCGTAGTGTTCAGGGAACACAGTCGCAGGCAGGGAATTCCACTCCTTAACTATGCGGTTGATTGGGTCGGTTGGTTGGTTGGGTGATTTCGCACATAAATTCCGAAAAAAAGAAGTGGGAGCCCGGGTTTGAACCAACAACTGATTGAGAGGCCAACGCCAAACCAATAGGCTATCGCGATTTAGTTGTTCAGTGTACAGTCGCGGAATAAAAAGTGACGAACCTTTTCATTCCGCTACTAAGTATACAACAAGAAAAATTTAATATAGGTAACTTAACGTCAAATAGGTAAGTAAAAAGATTTGAGTATTATTTGTAAGTTCGTATGTTATTTTTAAAACGGTTCTCGAATGGTTCTCGGACCGAAAGATGTATTGGAGGTAGGCCTCCAACAAGATGGAGCGACGATCTAGTTAAGGTTGCGAGAATGCAATGGATGCGGATGGCGCAGGACCGATCTATTCGGAAAACCTTGGGGTAGGCATATGTTCAGCAGTGAACGTCATTCGTGAAATGTTTATGATATTTTTACAAAATTCCGCGTTTTACACGAAAGTGGTGAAACTCTAGAAACATGGAATTGCACGGAAACTCACTAAGATATAGTTTATTTTAAGCTGACTGAACAAACTGCCGCTTACAACGTTTAGGACAAATTGTGAAAACATGGAATGTTTGTGCTTGTGAAACTTTGGAACATTGCTTTTTATCTTTCCTCGGTATTGTAACGGTTTTTGAGTAAATTATGTATCTATTCGTAGGTAAGTTATAAACCGGCCAAGTGCGAGTCGGACTCGCGCACGAAGGGTTCCGTACTATTATTTATAAAAACGGCAAATAAATCACGTTTGTGGTATTGGAGCCCCCCTTAAATATTAGTTTTATTTTGTTTTTTAGTAAGTATTTGTTGTTATAGCGGCAACCGGAATACATCATCTGTGAAAATTTAAATTGTCTAGCTATCACGGTTCATGAGATACGGCCTGGTGACAGAGTGACGGACAGACGGACGGACAGCGAAAACATAGTAATAGGGTCCCGTTTTTACCCTTTGGATACGGAACCCTAAAAATAAGAAAAATAATCCATTATCCATGACACTTAGTTAAGCGGTAATATTTTTTTTAAATATCTAATTCTGAACTGACATTTAACGTAAGTAAATGTAACTCTATTAACGCATGCATAAGTGACATGGACTTTTACAACTGGTATAACTTGACCTCTTACCCAGTCACCGTTGAGCTTTGGTTTTGAGTCAGCCTGGGGCTAAATTCAGGAACGGCCCAACATGGTTTGCGAGCGGTAATTAGAATTATTGATAGGAATGGGCTGAACTTGGGATAAGCCTTATTTTCCTAAAAAAATGAAGTTGAAAAAAATAAATACAAAAAGATACTTCATACCTAACTTGTTAAAGTTGGCACAGTAGCGCCATCTCTTGGTCCAGGTGAGCGGTTAGTTCCGAAGGAGTGTTAAGTCTCTCGATAGAGGGCATAACATAGATGCGCGCTTTATCACTGCATGCATAAGGTGATTATAACAGACTGAAATGTACGATGTATGGGAAAGATTCGTCGCTAACCTCTAGACCAGTGATGGTGTAGGGGTAAGCACGCAGCACGGAGCGCTGAGGACCTTCATACCTACCTTATTTTCCTGTTAATTCGCTTTGTAAATAAATAACCCACCCTCAATTCCTTATATCTATGCCCTGTTGAACTACGAGAAGTTAGAAATATTATTAAACATTTAAAAAACAAACTTAGCTTTGGAATAGATGAATTACCGCCTGTACTGATAAAAAAATGTGTAGATGAGCTTACCTTGCCTTACTGCAAACTAATAAACCAATCTTTTTTAGATGGAATATTCCCAGATATGCTGAAAAAATCTATTAAAAAACCGATTTATAAAAATAAAGGAAATAAAACTGACCCTAGCAACCACCGTCCTATTGCACTATTACCGACCTCTGCGAAAATCTTTGAAGGAGCTATGTCCAAGCGCTTATACTCATTTTGTGAAAAATACAACATCCTTGATGAATCACAAAACGGATTTCGGAGAAATAGGTCAACTACTTTGGCGACTTATAAGTACATACAGCAAGTCCTAAACATATTAAACGAGAAAAAATACGCTATAGGTGTTTTGCTCGATATGTCGAAAGCATACGATAGAGTACAGCACAAGATATTACTCGATAAACTATACGGGATAGGCGTGAGAGGAATCTCATACAAATGGTTTGCGTCATACTTAAAGAATCGAGAACAATGTGTTGAGATTCAAAATTATAATCACCAAACAGGAGAAATAACTTACGTGAAATCCAGCGTAGTACAAATAGACAACTCGATTCCCCAAGGAAGTGTGACCGCTTGTTTGCTGTTTTTAATATACATAAACGATCTTCCTAAAATACTAAAAGAGACGTGTGTCTTATATGCAGACGACATATCACTACTAACTTCTTGTACAAACAATCTAAAATTGCACCAAAATCTAAATGCTCTTTTTAATCAGCTTATACAGTGGATGAATGATCATAACTTAGAAATAAATTTCTCAAAAACTAAATTATTACAGTTCAGACCATACCAAAAAACTCCTCTAGATATAAATTTTTCGTTCAACGGCTTAAAAGTAGAATGTGTAAATACTTTTACATTACTCGGTTTCGAAATAGACTCAAATGTCAACTGGAAAGCGCACATCAAAAAGCTCAAAACCGTTATGTCTAGTTTCGCTTACGCTTTAAAAGAATTAAAAAAAAACACAAATATGAAATCTGCACTAGCGGCGTACTACGCCTATGCCTACTCGCGACTCAAATACGGCATTATCCTCTGGGGAAACAGTACTGACATTCAGGATATATTTATCTTGCAAAAAAGGTGTGTACGGATACTCGCCAATATTAAAAGTCCGGAAAGCTGCAAACCACACTTTATAAAACTTGAAATTTTAACATTGACATCTATATATATTTTTGAAATTTTCAAACATGTTAGGAAATACCCGCAGTTTTATACAAAGGAAAAAGACAAAACGCGACGTTTCGAAACAAGATTTAAAAATAATTTAGTTATACTGACTGGGTCGAAATTAAGATTGCACAAATTGGGTCCTAACTCGATGGCAATTAAAATATATAATAAACTGAGTGACCACTTGAAAAAAGAGGAAGACGATTTAAAATTTAGCAAACTACTCAAGCAATTATTGATCAAAAAATGTTACTACTCGCTAGAAGAGTATTTTAATGATCACTTATCCTAAACTTTTATAAACTTATTCTGAAATTAAGCTATATTTTTACACTTTTTGACATAAATTATCGGTTTAATTCTCTTGAAGACATAGCATCTCCATTTGTAATTGTAATTGTATTGACTCATTTTAATTTGTAACATAATTCTAATATTCTTACATTATATTACTATTTTAATTGCATGATTATTATTCTATAGTTAAATTTTATAGTTATTTTTTATTGTAAATTATTATTAATTATTTTGTAATTTTATTTTTTGATTCTCTTTTATTGTTAAACCTTCATTTCATTCTAGAATATTAATTTATTGTATTAATCTCTCTCATTCAAAAATGCTGCGCCCTTCAGGGTTTCATATGATTGAGTTGTACTTATTGACATGTGAATTGCATTTAATAAACAATAACAATAACAATAACAATAAATAAATAAATAAGGCTCATCCCAATCTCAGCCCAAACCTCTCGCAAACCAGTGATTTTTGGCGTTCCTGAATAGCAGTTCATCCCCATCCTATCGCACAAACGATTGAATTACCGCTCGCAAACCGTGTTGGGCCGTTTCTGAATTTAAGCCCCTGGACATCTTCTACATGTATACTTTGACTCTCTGATCACAGGCAATCCGACGAAATAGCCACAACACAACACGATAAACCAACCTCCATGACCCATAACTTACCTTAAATCTTAGCGAGCCCGAAATAGTTTAACTGCGGACCTTTCGTCCAGCACAGCTCAGACGTAAACCCATAAATTGGGTCTGGCCTAATGACCCAGAACAAATAAAATGCTACGTACCTGACATCTATTTTATTGCCAATTTTATTGCAAGTTTTTCTCCCCAGAATCGTTTAAAGCAAATCTTGTCGGAGGAATCTTTATGGTTAGTAAACTGCGTATCTGTATGCGCCATGGAGCTTGTTTTATGGGATTCAAATATCAGAGATATCTTTTGTTTTACCAAACAGGAACAGGGCTTAGTTAGTAAGGAGAACACACATTTTTTCCGAAGCCTATTTTTTACCAGACTACAAGAAAGGGTTAAGTTTTTCGTGCGTATTTATCATGTATATATCTAACATTCTTTGTTATTTATCCGATTATTTTTAAGCAAAACATGGCCTTATTGGCATTGCGGGCTTGAATCATTAGGTCGTACATTAGGTACTGTTATTCATTCCGGGTCGACAATTTTATTACAGATCGTGTTTAAAGCGCACCCAATTGAAGCTGAAGTCTTCTATAGATTTGATAAACTTTTTCAGAATAAGTAGAATAAATCTTCATATTTAATTTCTAGTCCAATTACTGTTTGAATTATTGAATTATCAACAGGGAAAAAGTTTTAATTGTTAAGTAGGTATAGTATGAATCTAATTGTTGTATTATGAATTTTATCCGTTTGGTGTCGGGTTTAGGATTACACCTCTCCATTTCTTCCGTGGATGTCGTAAGAAGCCACTAATGAAATATGTTAAAGTATATTGTAGGCGATAGGCTAACAACATGTCGCTATAATACTACTTTTATCTAACATTAAAACAAAATTGCGAAAAGTAGTCCCGAAACCTAAATCTAGCTTTTCGTCTGCTCTGCCTATCCCCTTAGGGATAAAGGCGTGATGTGTGTCATCATTCATCAAATCATAATTTTGCAATGAATAAGATGGGAGTAATTAAAAACTTCCGGTTGTACTCAATGTAACTTGCTACAGATAAATAATCCACAAAAATCTCAACAGCTAAATGTTTACAGTACTTTTCTGAGCCACAAAGTCTTTTACAATGTATAAACTGCATAATCCTTTTACTCGTACATTCGTTGGGAACTCAGAAATGCTGAAACTGCAGCACATTTTGGCGAGCTATTCAAACACTTAAAAGATCGTTTAGCTAAATTCCCGTGCCCAGATGCCTCGCTAAATAACAAAGTAAGCGTATTGGAATCTATTTAGGCAGGTAGACAAATTGCTAGTGAGTTTCACTGGCAATTACGAGCTGGGTCCCAATTCTCGTTGCAATAGAGATATATCTTCTTGTTGAGATTCCCTTGAAGTAGTTACGTTAAACTTTCCTCACAATATCACGGTAGAGTCCAATCTCTAGTCCGAACTCGTTGCCTCCGAGAATCAGCCACAGTTTGGTATCCTGCCAGCTCTGAAATCCCTAACAGATAACTCGAAAGTTAACTGTGTTGCTTAAATTAATCTGTCTTTATCTGCAAAGATAACGTGCATAGGTTTGAAAACTAGCTACTGTGATAGCTTTGAAATTAAGAGATTGGTGTCAAATTCAAACTTATTTTGATCTCAAGTCCTCTAGGCAACAGTACTCGTGATAGTTTGCGGGATTGTAAATCATACAACAAACTTAAGATCGTAAGCGGTACGTGTACAATCTTCATCATCAACAGCCGGGAAAAGTCCGACATTTACTGTTAAACAAAAACCGTTCATCTCGGCCTATAAGCGTCCCAATGTAGGCACAGGCCTCCTCTTAGAATGAGAGGGTTTGGACTGTGGTTCCTTTAAAAAAACACACCGAAACGTAAAATATTATAATTAAATGTAAATGTTTAATGTTAAATAATTCCGTATATGTACAGTCGAAAGCATAAATATTACACTCATCGCGTCAAAATATGTAAAAATCAACCTTATGGTTAATGAGAATGACATATTAATTGTATAGATATTTTTGACGGGTCTATAATGACTCCCATAAAATTTTAAGTCATAATGTATCATTAGTCATAATCAACGTTAGTCATACAGTGATTTATTTCTGAAACAATTTATTTTTCGGAATTGTTATAAAACAAACCTAACCTAACCTACTGCATTCTATAAGATGGCATTTAAAAAGTCCTGAAAAAAATACCGTTTCAGAAATAAATCACTGTATGACTAACGTTGATTATGACTATGATACATTATAACTTAAAATTTTATGGGAGAAAAGGGGCATCTTATTTTTGACACCTTGTTAACGTACCTTTATATATTTTTGCACTTGACCGTACAAATAAATAAATAAATAAATAAATATTAGGGGACAACGGACAATCTTACACAAATCGATCTAGTCCCAAACTAAGCAAAGCTTGTACTATGGGTACTAGACGACGATAAATATACATATATATAGATAAATAAATACCTAAATATATAGAAAACATCCATAGCTCATGAACAAATATTCGTGTCATCACACAAATAAATTCCCTTACCGGGATTCGAACCCAGGACCTCTTGCTTCGTAGGCAGGGTCACTACCAACTAGGCTAAAGCGGTCGTTGACAATGAAAACAACTAATAAAAATCAGTGTAAACGCAGACAGGATGCAAACAGTCACAACCTTCAGGGCATTCACCTGTGAAACCGATGGTAAATAACCTATAGCAAGCTGAATAGACTCTGATAATAATACGAGTATGCATATTCATACGTCTAGTGAACTGAGAGTAGGCCGTGGATCTACCGTAAAGCACTAAGTAATAACAAGAGTTGGCCTTGGCGTCTTCATCATCATCGTCAGTGGAAAGACGTACCACTGCTAGACATAGGCACCCCCCAAACCCGCTACTTTCACCAGGGGCTAAATTCAGGAACGGCCCAACACGGTTTACGAGCGGTAATTCAATCGTTTGGGAGATGATAGGAATCGGTCAAGCATGGAATGAGCCTTATTTTCCTGTTAATTCACTATGTTAATAAATAAATTAATAAATAAATAAACAAATAAATAAGGCTCATCCCAAACTCAGCCCAAAACTCTCGCAAACCAGTGATTTTTGGCGTTCCTGAATAGCAGTTCAAACCAAACCCAACCCAAACGATTGAATTACCGCTACCAAACCCGTGAAGGCCCGTTCCTGAATTTAGCCCCAGGTCATTAGTCCACATTGTGGAGAGCGTACGGACGACACGTTTTCCGGTACGTGGCCACCACTTAAGAACGCACCCAACTTAGCCAATTACAAGTTTTTATTTTACTTCCAACGCTACTTTTTTGGTTAATGCCTAATTTCACAAGACAAATCAGCAAAAAGATTCTATTTAAATAAAATTTTAATAAAACTTATTTTTCCACTACGTTTTTTTAACCAGTTTTCGTAGAGGGTTATGTACGAGTATACTCATATACGCACATCCCAATATTATACACTCATATCAATATTTGTTACTCTACATCATACCAAAACAAATCAAAACCTGCCACACAAATGCCAAATATGTACAAAAATAAACATGTCCCATGACCGACTTTGGGCATTGTCTGCGATTTGTTTGGAAGGGGAAAAGCGTCCATTGCCTACTCCTTTCATGGGTGCCTTGTGGGTTCCACTGATGGTAAAGTTTAGCCGGCACTCGCGTGCGGTATAACCGACTTAGTCGACGTGGCGAAATGTCATTCTGAGCACCATTTAGTAACTGTCATATTATGCAATAAGCTTTAAACTCAGACTAAATCGCATACTGAATGCAATAAGGGCCGAAGTCAAAATTTTGGGTTTTTGAGTCGGGAATCGGAGTCGTGTGTGTGTGCAGAACATGATTCCGGATTAAACACAAAAAAAAGCTTTCATAAAAAAAATTAAACACGTTTTTTTTCTAATTGTATATTCATTGAGTCTAACATTAGGTAGCATAGTGAACGGTTGCGATACTCCGAAGATGAGCTCTGGTTGAGTTTGAAATGACGCCGGCTCCGGAGAATAAAATGATAATCGCAAAAACGTAACTTTTCAGGAAAAATAAAAAACACATTTTTGCCAATTACTTCTAAACAAGTGGACGTATACTGATGATAGTCAGCGTTACGGAAAGCTAATTTTTTGAGAATTCTTCTTTTTTAGTGTGACTTATGTAATACATTATTATAAAGGAGTTATTTAAAAAATTAGAAGTTAGTGGAAATCGATCGTCATCTGAGATTAATAAAGTCGATTATCATTTTATTCCCGCTTTTTCAAGGGTTTAAAATACGTATGTATGATTGTTTTATTATTTTATTCTACTATTTTTACGATTCGATTAGTAAAAATAATAGTTACATATCATCTTATTCCCGTTAATATTGAGAAAATTGGTTTATGATAATGTAATTTATCTGGTATTGCAATGAAACAATAACATGGTAATCAACTTTGGCTTTATTTCAATTATTGGGATAAAATTAACAGAATCTTGAAAAAAACTAAAACAATAAAGTTTATTAGGTACTTATTACTTGATTCTTATTCTTGATCATCATCTTCATCATCATTATTTATTTCAGAGTTCTTTACATAAGTCAAGGACTCATAAAAAGCATGATAGTAGCTTGGAATATCACCTGCCTTACAAAGGCTAATCAGTTCGTCGTATAATGCCTTGCTAATTGGCAAGAGCTGGGTGTATATAATACTGCTAGTTCAGTTTCAAGGGCAGGGCTTGGGCTGACGATAGATTTAGGTGTCTGTCTGGAACCTCGCATGCTTCTTAATTTTTGGATTGACTCTGTATTTATTCGGAAATATTCAGAATCGACGTCATATTTGTATTTTAAAATTGATGGTGCTGCAGAAGAAACACTGACTTCCATTATTTTATTATTTATTATTATCGGTTGATTTTGAATCGTTGTTGTGCTTTCATTGCCGATCATCGCCGTCCGTTAAGATACTTTCCATATTATTATCTTGTAGAGTTTCATCCAAATCAGTAGCATCAAGGGTCCTTGTTTGTTCTTCGTGCTTGTCACCTTCGTAAGCATCAAAGGTCGAGGGCTGGTTGCAGTTCTGGAATATTTGATTAAGACATCGTTTTGATGACCGCTGCAAAGAAGATTCATTCAACGCATGCTTTGAAGTTGGTGTCAAATCAGAAGTACAAATCTTGTTATTTCCACCCACTGTCGGTGAAGGTGATGCTATGGAAACTGTTGCATTCAAAATAAGCGAAATATTTGAATTAGTTGACGGGGTTCTCAATATATTCTGAGAGGCATGTTCTAGGTAGTCTGAGTCTCCTCCTATACTTGACGAACTTTTGACTCTATCTAAGTTCTCAAGCGTTCAGGGCTTGGCATATACTCGGACACAACTGGCGAGAAATCTTCATTTGATAAATTATTGTTTTCTTCGCGATAAACTATGTTTTTTAAATCTCGTAAAGTGTAATCATGATTTTTAATAATCACCTCTTTATCTGTCGCAGTGGTCTTTTCGATATTTTCTCCTTGGTTTTCTTCTGAAAATAAAAATCGTTTTGATAAAAGATGCCTCAGTTTGGAAGGCTCAAAATCCAAACAAACCGCAATCAAAACATACCACATCGTGGAGGTTTCAAATATGTTTTTAATAGAAAACATAGTCATCTCATCCCGGCCTATATACTTCCCACTTAAGCCCAAGCCTAGGCCCAGTGCGGATTCGGAACTTCACACACACCATTGAATTGCTTAACAGGTTTGTGCAGGTTTCCTCACGATGTTTTCCTTCACCGTAAAGCTCGTTGTAAATTTCAAATGTAATTTCCCACATGCATTTAGAAAAACTCAGAGGTGCGAGGCCGGATTTGAACCCAGGACCCTCTGCTTGAGAGGCCAATGTATATACATACTACAATAGGGAATATAATAATAACTACAATATTATGACTACACATTAAACGTTAATATAAGGTAAATAACGTACAAAAATGATTAATAACTGAATATTATTGTTCTTAAGACCAGTTTAGACCAGCAAGAAAAAACGTGCAAGTTGCATTACCTTGCGGCGTTTGGTTGACCACTTCAAACTCGTTCGCTTTAACGCCGCGCAATCTAATACAACTTGCAAGATTTTTCTTGCAGTTCTAAACTCGGCTTTACGTATAACTTGTACTTTTACACACACACATCAGACGCGTCAATGTATTATAAAATAAAGTATTAAAAAATAGTATTAGGTACCTACCGTTATTTAAATAATCCTCATTAGCTTTGTCAACATTATTCATAATAGAATTTAATCGTGCAGTCCTTCGTTTGTCCATTTTCACTAACTCCATTCACTAAACTTATACACAAAAAAAACAATAACAATTTAATTATTGAACTAAAACAATTACTTTGCTCACCCGCGACCTTACAATAGTTACGTTTATGCAAGAAATGTGCGTTCATGCAGTTCCTCCACCTCCACACTGTACGAACACACAGTTCGAGTTGTGTGTGTTCGTACAGTGTGGAGGTGGAGGAACTGCATGAACGCACATTTCTTGCATAAACGTAACTATTGTAAGGTCGCGGGTGAGCAAAGTAATTGTTTTAGTTCATTAATATGGACCTCCGCAAAGTAACGCCTGATTCAATAAATTAAATAATTTAATTATTGTTGAAAATATCAAATATATATATATAATTAAAACAAAAGCTCCACAACACTTCCGCAAAGACATTTGAGACGACATTGACGACTAGTATTATCAGTATAAACAAACATTGCCACATGCGCGGCACCCCCGATGTTGTTGTACTTTGTTGTTGTTTTACTGTTCGGCACCGAAAGAGTTGTTTTGCTAGGTGAACATTATACGAAGTTGTAGAACGGTTTTTTACGGGAATAAAATGATAACCTATCTTTATCGTTTTCTTGGGCAATTATTTTTACGAGAATCTCATTTTATTACCGTTAATAATATTGAAAAACTTGAACACAATATGTTAATATTATGATGGAGCTTTGTTCTTGTCTTTTTTCAAATAGGTAAAATTGTTGAATAATATTGTATATTTTTGTAACTCGGTAAGTAACAGTATAAAAATTGTGAAAAAAATTGTACACGTGTATTAGCATTCACTGATTTCAAATATGGCATAACACTAAAACTATGATAATAGCGATTATCATTTTGTTCTCTGGAGCCGGCGATGAGTCAGTGTAGTTTGGTGATGGTGATAGTTGGGTTTGTGTGTGTTCGTACAGTGTGGAGGTGGTGGGACTGCATGATCACGCATTTCTTACATAAATGTAACTATCGTAAGGCCGCGGGTGAGCAAAGTACTTGTTTCAGTTCCTTTACAATTAATCAAACCGGGACAACATGAACGGTACATTTATAAACCGGTAATACGGTTCTTCATTTAAAATAATACGCAATGCAAACCGTGTCTCCATACGCAGATGATGTGCACGCACGCTGAACAATATTCAACATAATTTTCAGAACTTTCCTACAGTAAAGTTAAGTTCCTCAGAAATCGTCTTTAATCCTTCAATGTTAGGGTTTGCTTTATCCGCAAATGTAAAGCGGTAATTTGTTGTCATAGCAACAGGTGGGCTCCCGCATTGCCACCCCGATCTCATGCTTTGAGTTATGGAATAAAATGTCGATGTTTCTTGTTTCGTTTACCGTAAAAGTTTGACTATCAACTTAGACTTACAATCGACAATATACATTTTTGTATATATTATTGCAAGTATTGGTGTAGAAAAAAAACTAATATATAAAATTCTCGCGTCGCGGTGTTTGTTACCAAACTCCTCCAAAATGGCTCGACCGATTCTCATGAAATTTTGTGTGCATTATCACCCGATATACACCCGATATACTGAGAATCGGTCAACATCTATTTGTCATACCCCTACTTCGCAGACGGAGTCGCGGGCAACAGCTAGTATTGTATACGATTACTACAGTTTCAATGTATTTAGGTCCTAAAAACGCTGTCCTTGATTTCACTAACCATGTAAGAAAAACATCTAAACTTCTCATAATGTACATAACCTAATTACGGCTATCTTTACCTATTGCTGAATAATAGGTACAATTGAAATGTTTGTATTAGTCGTGATTAATTCAATAATGGAAGGACCGGTCTGGAAGAGAGAGATAGATAGTCGATCTAGATGGAAAAAGATTGGAGAGGCGTATGCCCAAGGGTGGGCGAAAACGCGCTGAAGAAGAAGAAGAAGGAGAAGAATTCAATAATAATTAAGGTGGTATTAATTACCCATACTGCAAAATTGTATGTGTCTATAAGGTATACTTAGCGGTTGTGATTTTGGAATAGTACGTGAGTATATTCAGATCAGCTGCCAAATGAATCTGGAGCGATCTGCAAACCGTTGGAGAATCGTTTAAAATCAAGAAGATTGTGCAAGTGTAGTCCTCATCATCATCATCATCATCTCAGCCTATTAGGTATATGTCCCACTGCAGGGCACTGGCCTCCACTCAGAATGAGAGGGCTAGGGCCGTAGTTCCCACGCAGACCCAGTACGGATTGGGAACTTCACACACACCACTGAATTTCTTTGAAGGTGTGTGCAGGTTTCCTCACGATGTTTTCCATCACAGTAAAGCTCATGGTAAATTACAAATGTAATTACGCACATAAATTCCGAAAAACTCAGAGGTGCGAGCCGGGATTTAACCCACGACACTCTGCTTGTGAGGCCATAGGTCAAACCACTAGGCCACCACGGCTGTGTAGTTCTGCTACGGAATAAATCATGATGATTGATTAGGATGACGTTTAGTAAAATCGCACACTGCTGTAAATAAACAGCTTACTTAAGTAAAGGTGTTTTAATAGACATTTTTCAAATACAATTTCTAGATTTGCGCATATTGCGAACGTAGCAAGATAAAATCTATTTTAAGAATAGCTGAATATTTAAAGTAACAATCCCTAGTCGAGCACTTTGTATGCAAATATCAGTCTGCTTTGAACGAAAGCTAGCACATTGGACATCTGTTATCTCAAATAGGTATACGAATGTTAAGAGGAAAAAGGTACCTATTTAAAACCACCCTACAGTCTAAAATAAGTACGTTCAAAAATAATTGCGGCTGCTTTTATGTTTACTTTATTTATTTTTATACGAAAGGGGGAAAACGAGTATGCGGGTCACCTGATGGGAAACAATCACCGCCGCCCATGGACAAAGGGTGTCACAGATACGTTGTTTATTTTAATAAGTAATGCGAAGTGAAGCCTCGCTAATAAGTTTTCTTTATTTGTTGATTTAATTACCTAACCATACTATTTTGGAGTTAGGTAACAATTTTGTGCGGGATGCACCTATGACTGGTTGAAGTTAATGATGGAGTGAAGAAAAACAATACTTTGTAGAATGCCAGGTAGCGGGAGGCGTTGCAGTTCGGCGATGTTTATCGTTTGGCGGCGTACGGAAGAGTGTGTCGTGGCGGGCGGCCGGCCTCATTTTATTGCCGGCCGTATCCCCTCCACTTCGTCGGGCTACCTCACCCCCGCGCGGTCTTTATTTTATTAAATATAGAAATAACATTGCGTTTTATTAATCACGCTAACCTTATGCTAATCCTTATATTTATTTACATATTAATTTATCATTCCTACGTACGGCATGGCGTGTGTCGTCGATCTACGACCGATTTTCCCCCGCGACGCTAGTATATTACCTCGTCCCCCACCTCAGGGGTATAAATACTCGCCTTAGCATCGCGGGAGTGATCAGTCGTAGATATCGCGCATGCGCGGCGGATCGAATAGGTTCTGTTTGTTTACATTTTACGTGATCTTATTGGAATCTAATAAGAACCTATCCGATCCGCTATGGAATGATACGCTAGACGTGAGTATGTTTATTTACAATTAACAGCTATACTTAAATGTTTACATTGCACGAAACTATTATAAAAACTTAACTATATCGCAATGTTTTCTTAAGTTTACGACGCGCAAGTCGCTACTCGGTGCGTGTGCACTTGATAACGCTATTGTCCGGAACATTTCTCCCGCCGTGCAATCGCTCGGTCGAGCGTTGCAGAATCGTTGTTGTGTAGGACGTCTGGCTGCGTCGGTAGTATCACCAGCTTCTTCGTAGGCCTCCTCAGAACTCCTCCCTTCGTCTGCACGTCGACCACTCGAGTGACACCGTCTGGACCCGGGTATCGGGCGATGACGCGCCCCCGCGGCCATGTGTTACGCGGGAGCGTGCCGTCCACGATGAGCACGATGTCACCCACGGCGATTGGCGCGCCGTGTCCGTGGGGCTCCCGCCGGTATTGGAGTGTCGGCAGGTACTCCCGGAGCCATCTACTCCAGAAGTGATCGGCGAGGCGTTGACTCGTCTTCCACGTCGCTCGGCCGACGAGTTCGGAGTCGTCAAAGGTGCCCGGCGTGGGCGCACGCGCGGAGCCCCCGAGTAGGAAGTGGTTCGGCGTGATGGACTCTGGCTCTTCGGGGTCTACGGCCACGTGGGTGAGGGGGCGGCTGTTTACCGTATATTCTGCTTCGGCGAGTAGAGTGGCGAGAGTTTCGTCGTTTGGTCGGCGTTCCTGTAGCACTGCGCGGAGGGCGGTTTTGGTTACGCCCACCAACCGTTCCCATGCGCCCGCCATGAAGGGTGCGGCCGCTGGGATGAATCGCCAGGTGATTTGGCGCTTCGTTGCCTCTTGTTGCGTCGCATGGATGAAGGCTTCCCGAAGTTCTCTCTCTGCGGCGTGGAAGTTGGTCCCGTTGTCGGACCACAGCTCCGTCGGACAGCCGCGGCGAGCGATCATGCGTCTGAGCGCCATGACCGCTGAGTCCCCGCTGAGACTGGGGACGACTTCTAGGTGTACCGCGCGCACGGTCAAGCAGGTAAAGAGCGCCACGTAGCGCTTCTGTGTACCACGGCCGACGGTTACGGTGAGGGGGCCGAAGTAGTCGAGGCCCGTGTAGGTGAAGGGGCGCTCATGGTGCGCCAGCCGGCTTCGCGGATGGTTCCCAGTGGGCGGGACCGTTGGCGTTGACCTCTTGATGCGGCACGGTAGGCAGCGATGTAGTACCATCCTCGCCACAGGACGCAGGCGTAGGATGGCGTAGTGTTGCTTACACTCATTGATGGTTGCCTCGACCCCGCTGTGCGCCAGCTGACGGTGTACGTAATCGATGTACAGCTTGACGGCCGGGTGGTTGCCGTCAAGCACTGGCGGTCTCTTCTGGGCTTCGGTGATGTCCGTTGCGGCGTCGATTCTTGTCTTGATTACGATGACCCCGTTGACGAGTTCGACCGCTAGGGGGCGCAGTCGACTCTGTAGCGTCGGTGGTCGATTTTTGGAGAGGTTTTTTCTCTCTTCGGTGAATGCTTCGTCTTGTACGGCGCGTACGACGAGTTTCTCCGCATTTCTTATGTACTTCGCTTCGAGAAGTATGTATTCGTCATTTTTCTTAATCGTTTTCGCCGTCGTCCGTGGCGTCTCGCGACTCGGTTGGCTCTTCCAGTCGGCGTCGTTTCGTTTATTCGCCGCCGTGCGTTTATAAAGTGACCTCGCCTTGTGAGGTCGGCAGAGGTCAACGAACTGGAGTACGCGGGCGATCACGCGCAACATTTTTTCCCATTTGGAGAAACGCTCGGGTGACGGTAGCCACGTCTGTGGCGTCTCGACTTGTGATGTCGTAACGTGGACCCGTTCTTCACCCGTTTGTTCGATATCTTCGCGTTTTGACTGTGGTGGCTCCGCCGGCCATGTAGAGCGTTCGTTGTGCAAGAAATCCGGCCCGGTGAACCACCGGTGTCTGTCATTGAACTCTCGCGGCGCCTCCCTCGTCGCTTCGTCGGCAACATTCTGTTTTGTCGGCACCCACCGCCACTCATTGACTGCCGTCATTTCCTCTATTGCGGCGAGGCGATGTGCGACGAAAGGGCGATATGAGCGCGCGCCCGTTCTTAGCCACGTGAGTACCGTGCGGCTATCTGTCCAGAACGTCTTCGATTCGGGCTTCTGGTCGTGTTCTTCGATGACTGCGGCCGCCATCTTGGTCCCCAGTACTGCTGCCTGTAGCTCGAGGCGTGGGATCGATATGAGCTTCAGGGGGGCGACTTTTGCCTTTGCTGCCACTAGAGTCACGTTCACGTGTCCATCCGCCGCAGTTGTGCGCCAGTAGAGAGCGCACGTGTATGCAGTTTCGCTTGCGTCGACGAACACGTGTAGCTCGCGCTGACTTGCTTCTGAGTAGTTGGGATAACATCTCGGGATCGCCATGTCGCGTAGAGCCCTCAGCTGGAGTGTCCACTCTGCCCACCGTTGGGCAAGGTCGGCTTCGATCTTCTCGTCCCAGCCAGTCCCGCGGCGCCATACTTCTTGCAGTATTTTCTTCGCTATGATGGTGACGGGCGTCGCGAGTCCGAGTGGGTCGAACACGGACATCATAATTTTTAGCACTTGACGCTTCGTGGGCTCGATGTTATCCAACGCGTCGGGTGGCAGGCGTGTGAGGTCGAGATTGAAGGCGATTTCGTCTGTCGCTGGCTTCCAGATTTGCCCCAGTACGCGTTCCGTCTTATTTTCGCTCTTGTTAAGGTCGACGGGCGTGAGGCATGCAGGTTTTTCCACGATGTTCTCGACGACTCGCTTCGAGTTCGACGTCCATTGGCGTAATTCGTAGTGCGCCTGGCTGTGTATGTAGCGGACGTCACGTGACACTCGGATGGCGTCTTCTTCGGTCTTGAAGCTCTTGAGGTAGTCGTCGACGTAGTGGTTGCGGATAATCGCTTCTGTGGCCTCGGGGTGAGTTTCTTCGTATTTTTTCGCGTTTATGTTTTTGACGTAGATTGCGATTGACGGCGAACACGTAGCACCGAAGATTAGCGACGTCATTCGATACTCGCTCGGCGGAGCGTCGTCGCGGCGGTCGCCGCGCCACAGGTAGCGCAGCGCGTCTCGATCTTCAGGCTTGACTTTTACCTGCATGAACATTTCTTTGATGTCGGCTCCGACTGCGATTGGATGTTGGCGAAATCGCATTAGCACGCCGGGCAACGATTGTAGGAGATCGGGCCCGGTGAGTAGGCGGTCGTTGAGCGACACGCCTCGCGTCTTGGCAGCGGCGTCGTGCACGATTCGCACTTTGTCGGGCTTCATGGCGTTCAGCACGGCGAAGTGTGGCAGGTACCACACTCTGGGTGACTTGTGTGATGGCGCAGGCTCGGCGTAGCCCTTCACGATTAGGGCGTCCATTTCTTCGTTGTAGCGTTTCTTGAGCGCTTCGTTTTTGTCGAGTTTATTCTCGACGCCGGTCAGGCGCCGCAGGGTGTTTTCGTAGTTGTCCGGCAGCCGTGAATCTTCTGTCTTCCAAAGTAGCGGGGCTTCGTAGTGGCCGTCGCTCCTTTTCGTTATGGCTTCGTTGAGGGTGGCGAGCGCCCGCTCCTCTGGGTCGGAGTGGGGGCGCTTTGGTTCGACGAGAAGATTTTCTAATGCGAAGTAGTCGCTCAGCTGACGGTTCATAGGGTCATCGACCTCTTGTGTGGTCACGTGGTACGTCGAATGGGTCTGTCTTCCGAGTGTACGCGTGTGCGCGCCGTGTAACACCCAGCCGAGCGGCGTTAGGGATGCCACTGGCTGGTGTCGTTGACCTCGACGTACTTCACTGGCGATGAGGAGATGCCAGTTATCTTGACCGATGAGTACCCTGGGTTCGGCTGACTGGTATGTGAGATGGCGCTGTATGTCTTCTAAGTGTTCACACGCGCTGACATCTTCTTTCTTGACGGATTGTGGCGATAGATGAAGATCTTGTATAGTACGGGCGTTTATTTTGTGTTGCTTGTTTGCGCCGCGTACGTCGAATTTGACTCGACGTGAGTTCGAAGTCACTATCTTCTTGTCGGCTATCGCTTCTATCTTCAGAGGCTCCGTCGGGCCCTCAATGCCCACTTCTCGGGCTAGTTGCTCATCGATGAGCGTGATCGTTGATCCATCGTCGAGCAGTGCGTGGGTGTGCACCGCTCCCGCCGGTCCCTTGACCTCGACCGGAACGTTCTTCAAATATGTGCGTGAATGTTTCGGCATCCACGTCGATGCCACGGTTTCGTTGACTTCTTCAATTTTCTTCTCGTTGTGAAGAAGTTTGTGGTGGGAATATTCGCAGCCGTCTCGATCGCACTTCACTCGTTTGCAGAAGTGCGTCTTGTTTCTGTAGCGTAGACATCGGAAGCAGAGTCGTTGATTCTTCACTGTGTTCCATCTCTCGTTCGTTTCTTGCTCTAAGAATTTTGTGCACGCGTCGATGTGATGGCCGATTGTATTGCAGCACGCGCATCTCGGTGTCGATTTTTCCGGTTTCGCTGTGGTGGCGAACGCTCGTTGTGTCCTCTTCGGTGGCGGTGTTGCCGTGCGATCGATGTTTTCTGGTGCGGCGTACGGCGCGCAGTAGTCGGCCTCTCGCTGAAGGAATGTTGATAGTTTCAGCAAGTCTGGCTCGTCGTTGTATGTTACTGCGGCGGCGTAGTCAAACCACCTGTATCGTAGTGTCGGCGGCAGCTTTTCCAGCATCGATTTTGTCGTTTCAGGACTGTATAGGTAGTGCGAGCGATTTAGGGCCTTAAGCGTAGCCATTGTGTTAGCTACGCGACAGGCGAAACTGCAGATGTCGCGTGGCGCGTCGGAGAGGCGTGGCATGGCGCGTAGCCGCTCTAACTCGGCGAGTGCGATGGCGTCCGGTCGTCCGAATCTTGATTCGAGCGTTTTCATGATGTCGTCGGAACGTGCGTTGAAGATGAGAAGGTTTTCGACTGCTTCTTTGGCTTTCCCTTTGAGGCTTCGTCGTAGCCTCGCGACGTTGTCCGCTTCGCTGTAGCTCGGCGCGGACTCGTTGTATGCGGCACGAAAGGAGAGCCATTCTTGATAGGCTCCTGTGTACTGCGGTAGCTCGATGTGATAGCGTGTACTATGGCTGCCCCGCGCGGCGATGGCGATGGCAGCGGCGAGCTCCGATATGTCGACGCTTTGTTTGTGCGTCGCGACGATCTTCTCTTCGGTTGCGTCCAGCAGAGGTTGACGCGGTTGAAGATGAGAAGGTATGTGAGCGCCTTCGTGTGGCGCGATGTATGAAGAAGCGGTGGCGTCGGCGCGGGGCGCAGCGGCGTCGTAGGGGGGGGGCACGGGTCCCGGTCCCGGCGTGCGCGGCGGTGGCATCGGCGGGAGGGGGATGGCGGTCCCGACGCGCTCGGCATTGGCGTCGACGGGAACGTCTTCGTATATGTGCTCCTCTCCTGCTGGACTCGACTTCGGTGATTCTTGATCGGCGTTGTGTGGCGTGTTGGTGATGGCGAGTCTTTGATTCGTTTCGAACCATTCGTCGACACGTTGTCCATACGCTGATAAGACGGTGGCGTCCTCATCGCCGCTATCTTCGGCTTCGATAGTGGCGATGCGCGCTTGTACGAGCTCCAGCTTGATTCGTAGTGCTTCTTCTCGCGCCTGCGCTAGACGTAGCGCACGGCGGCTCGTTGTCGTTCTGATTGATTTGGACGGCGGCGGTGCAGGGGGGCGAGAGCTCGAAGTCCCCTGTGCCGTCGACGTGTGTGTCTCTTCTGTCGCGCCCGTATTTGTAGTCGACGTGTGCGTCGATGATGTTGCGGTAAGCGTGGCTTCGTCCGTCGTCGTTGGTTCGGCGGACGTCGTCTGTACTCTCCCCGTGGATCTTGTGACTGGCATTCTTGATGTTGTGAAATCTTGAAACGTTGATGTTGAAATCTTGCAATATTGATGTTGAATTCTTGAACTGTTGATGTTATCCGGTTCGAAGGACCACAATGTGCGGGATGCACCTATGACTGGTTGAAGTTAATGATGGAGTGAAGAAAAACAATACTTTGTAGAATGCCAGGTAGCGGGAGGCGTTGCAGTTCGGCGATGTTTATCGTTTGGCGGCGTACGGAAGAGTGTGTCGTGGCGGGCGGCCGGCCTCATTTTATTGCCGGCCGTATCCCCTCCACTTCGTCGGGCTACCTCACCCCCGCGCGGTCTTTATTTTATTAAATATAGAAATAACATTGCGTTTTATTAATCACGCTAACCTTATGCTAATCCTTATATTTATTTACATATTAATTTATCATTCCTACGTACGGCATGGCGTGTGTCGTCGATCTACGACCGATTTTCCCCCGCGACGCTAGTATATTACCTCGTCCCCCACCTCAGGGGTATAAATACTCGCCTTAGCATCGCGGGAGTGATCAGTCGTAGATATCGCGCATGCGCGGCGGATCGAATAGGTTCTGTTTGTTTACATTTTACGTGATCTTATTGGAATCTAATAAGAACCTATCCGATCCGCTATGGAATGATACGCTAGACGTGAGTATGTTTATTTACAATTAACAGCTATACTTAAATGTTTACATTGCACGAAACTATTATAAAAACTTAACTATATCGCAATGTTTTCTTAAGTTTACGACGCGCAAGTCGCTACTCGGTGCGTGTGCACTTGATAACGCTATTGTCCGGAACAAATTTTGTTGCTAATATTATGTACAAAGATTTTTTTTTTATTAAGAGAAGGAGGTAAACGAGCAAAATAAAGATGTGGTAACTTTATCTAGTTCCAAAAGCGACTGTGCCTACTCTTTCAGATTTCCTTGAAATTGAGCTAAAGAGACGGCATTACTGCGCAGTGCAGGCGGATGTTATTTCTTTCGTTAGCAGGTACGCGGATGAATTGATCAGACTGAAAGCTCTTCACTACCCGATGCAGTCGGAAAAGAGGTGGTTTTTTTATTTCATCTGAAGATAGTGGCCAATTGCAGTCTCACAACTTGTTTAATTGAAGAAATATAAATTTATTTGTTCTTGAAAATGTGTTTATGAGTATAAAAAGGCAAAACAAATTCTTATTATCTTATTTTATCGAAATAAAAGAGATTATATTCTTTATCGCTAGCTTTTTTTGCAACATACGTGCCAGTTTGTTTGTACGTAAGTTGTAGGTTAAATTTTTCGACCATGTCTTAGAATTCGATTGATCTAAAATTTGGGATACTTACGTAAATCTTGTGACAATACAATAACCTGGGCCCAATTGCATAACAAATTACAAGCTAATAGTATTAGTAGCTATTTTGTATTGAAATTCTCTAATAATATTTGCTTGTATTTTGTTACGCAATTGGGCACTGGTAGTGAAATTCGGATGTTCCAGCAAGGATCATCTCCGTAGGATGGCACTCTGCAACGGTAATGACATTGACTTAGTTATGTTGGTGCGGATATGTAAATTGAATGACAGCCAGTAAAAAAACTAGTGTATAAATTTATTTTTTTACAGTCACTATTTAACTTCACCATGTTGCAAGACGACTGACACCCACTTTAAGTTGGTATTATTAATTAGAAATTGAGTATGAGTATGAGTGTAAATTGAATATTAATAATACAAATACAAATATAACACAGCTTTTTATCCAAAGAACAGCTAGTAATAAAGATAGAAACTATAGCAAAAACTTTTTTTGCGAACATTCTCCACGAAATTTAACACGATGCGATGATGCTACGTTGATTTAGTTTTACAGACAGACGTCGAAGGCAATTCAGAATCAAAGAATAAAACGTCCTAAAAATTCCATGTTCTGTTATTTAACTAAATCGTCGAATACAAATAACAAAGTCATAAAAATGTAAATTCAATTAATTATTCGCTTTCGTTTCATATTTCAGCGGCGGTTGGAATTTTTATCCGATGAAAGTTTGAAATATTGAGTGCTGATTTATAATTTCAGACGAATATTCGCTCTAGGGTATTTGTATATTTTTGAATTTTTTAAAGACTAATTTAGCTATTACAATTTAAATCTTTAAAATGAAAAATATTTTTTCTCAATATTAAAAATAACAATCGGTATAGAAATAAGAATAAGCGTATTTAAAAGTCTGGTACAGAAGATCTAGAAAGAAATAATGAAATATAAGTAAGGTATTCTTTAATTAACCCATCAATTAAGTAAGTTAGCTCGGTGAGTGAGATTAGATAAATAAAAACCGGCCAAGAGCGTGTCGGACACGCACAAGGTAGGGTTCCGTAGCCATTACAAAAAAAATCAAGTAATATTTTTCTAAGGATTTCGTATGTGTACGGATACATCCAAGTTTAGGTATGTTTTATACCTTAGGCTACTATTTACTCTTAAACTACAAATAATTTCCAAGCAATTTTAGCCGCTATAATTTTCCTAGTAAATTTGATATATTTACTACCATTCTGAATTTTTTCTAATTTTTCCACCTAACAGTTTAGATTTTAGAGGGGGGGGGGACGCTCGATTTTAATGAAAATTTTCCCTTTAAAGTTGAATATTTCGCAAACAGATCGCTGAATAGAAAAATCATGTTAGCAACCCCGCAATGGTTTTAAAAGACCTATCCAACGATACCCCACAATATAGGATTAGTCGAGAAAAAAAAAACACCCCCTTTACGTCTATGGGAGGTACCCTAAAAAAAATATTTTTTTTATTTTTTATTTTATCACTTTGTTGGCGTGACTGATATGTATATTCATGCCAAATTACAGCTTTCTAGCACTAACGATCTCTGAGCTTAGCCGCGGACAGACAGACAGACGGACAGACATGGCGAAACTATAAGGGTTCCTAGTTGACTACGGAACCCTAAAAAAGGCAAGTTAGACGAAAGGTAATTTCATCGTTTAAAAAAGAACACTATGACAGTAATTTTTGGTTCGAAATTCAGTATGTGTACTGTCAGCCTCAGAAGTAGCTGAACACTTTAGTACTTTGTCGCAACAACCAGTTATAGGTACTGTGAAGTTTGAAATATGTCACGTTAGTGAAAGTGACAAAGAACTATTCAGCGACTTCTGAGGACGACCGTACCTATTTGTAAATCGTTTTTTCTTATCTAAAAGTTATTTGTCTCAAGATGTTAGCTCACTGATAAATGAAATGCCTTAGATTAATTCGTACCCATTAAACTTTGAAAGTAACCATTAGCAAGCTTTTCATAAAACGGGAATGAAAAAGTCAATTTTTTACCTAAATGGCGGCAGCGCTAGCATGGAAAAATAACTGATAAATGAAAAATACATGATTTAGATAAATTAATTACGGGTTTATAGTCTACCACTGAGTGCAATGGGGGCGGTGTTGACATAGGAATTACAGACTGGATGTCGGTATACACATGCACGCTACGAATAATAATTCTTATTATTCAAGCCTGCACGTGATGTCGAAGATACTTACTATTTTGCGTAGGGCTTGATGTATCTAAAAAAAGTCATGTTAAATATGCAGTAAAAGTTAAAAATTGTTCATTAATCTACAAATATAAAACATAAAAAAATGCTACCTAGAAATCCATTAAAGACGTTGAAACCATCCAACCGATAAGTACCAAACTGGTTTCACTTTAAAGTTATTAATTAAAAAATGTTTAGATCACTAAAACAATGCATTAGGCACAGTCAGACCATACATGTCTATTACGTGGAAGAAGTCACGGGCAAAAGTTAATGGGAAATATTTTAAATTCATTTTTTTTCTCAGGGTTGACAATATTTTAAGACATAACCTTGAATTTTTTTTGAAAAAACAATACAAAATTTTGAAAAATGCTTTATGTATTGTTATCTCTTCTTCTTCTAATTTTCTAATATATAAAAATCTTGTGTCACATGTTTGCTATCGAACTCTTCCAAAACGGCTTGACCGATTTTTATAATTTTTTTTTCTGTATTTGGTAGGTCTGAGAATAGGTCGTAGCCTATTTTTATACCCCTATTCTTCGCAGACGGAGTCGCGGGCAACAGCTAGTATTTTAAATATTATGTACGTTTCTCATGCAAGCCTGACAGCAATTCTTGTTAATTTATAAGAAGAAACGCGATTGATTCAAAGGCGATCATTAGTCACTGTAACGAAATGACTTTTTTGAAGAAGGCTAATTACAACGTTTCAGAAAGCTTTCAAAAACCTAATTAATAAATATTGCTAACATCGTTTTGAGAATTTTAATTGAATCAGAATAAATTTTGACATGAAATTGTTTCATTCATAATTTCATATGAAAATTTAATTTGTTGTATTTAAAATGTTTTCCTTATTTGTATTTCTTATAAAAACAAAAAAATACGTAAGTGCAGATAAATTTAAGAAAATTTCATGTAAGTAAACAAAAAACTTGCGCTTGAGATAAGATGTACTTCAAGTTTTAAGTCATTATAGGAAAAAACACCGTGGACAAATCAATAAAACAAAAAAACAATTCAATAATGCTTGTTTTAATATTATATTTAACAGGTAAGTAAGAGGTAATAGCAGGCTATTTCTTAAATGATGTACCTATTAATGCTGTTATCTTATGAATCAGTGTTTAAAAACTTAAACTTACAATATTTGTCTTCACTTTTAATACCTAAATTAATCAGTAAAATTGTTTGCAAACGTGTCGGATCGTAGGAAACCTCGACTTTACACTTTAAAGTGCGGTTCAAAGTCAAGCTTTGAGAAATTTACGCATAGAGCTGGACTAGTCTCGTAGTACGATAAATAACAAGTAAGTAAAAGTAATCTTGATAATTCTAATTTACTTTCGAATTTTATCAGGCATAGGGTAAAATACCTAGTAGTTAGCCAGGCACCGGTAGCCGGCCATATAATGAGTACGAAGAGTACGAAAAATATCTCTCGTGCTCTTCCCACTCGTGCGAAAGATAGGCAGAGGCCGACTACTGGGCGATATTATTAAAAAACAAATGTGTGGTTTTATGAAACCACGAAGCAAGTGAAACTTTTTTAGGCCTTAAACTGAAAATTTTCGGAAAATTATTCGATTTAGTATTAAAATTAAGGCTGAAGGCACAAATACGCTGATGCGAGCTATGGGCGCCGCCATATTGGCCATGGCTGCTCTGCCGGGCGCCTTTCACCTAATCCCCACTCCATGGCCGGCTGTAAAACGACGTGTAGATAGACGAAAAAAAATAAGGCGTTGGAAAAAAGTTACACTTTAAAACTGTGAGTATTTTACCTTAGGTATGTAATTTTCCTACTAACGTCGATAAGCCCGTTTAGGTTCACTTCGTCCACATTCCCATTTTGTCAACTTCCTAGTTCGTCAGCAATCCCATTTCGTCCACAATCAATTCCCAATTCGTTCCCATTCCCACTTCGTCCACATTCCCACTTTGCCAACATTCCCATTTCGTCCACATTCTCATTTCGTAACAAAATAGTAACGAAATTGGTAGTGTATCTGAATAGTATAGACCCGCACCGTGCTTAGCAAGTATTTTTCTTAACATGAATACTTAAATCCCAAAATAAAATCTTCAAGCTAAGTGATAGCGAAAACCGCATTAAAATTGACTAGGAATGTTGACGAAGTAGGATTGTGGACGAAATGGGAATATGTACGAAACGGGAATGTTGACTAAGAGGGAATGTGGACGAAGTGGGAAAAGGACGAAATGGGAATATGGATGAAATGGGAATGTTGACGAAGTGGGATTGTGGACGAAGTAGGAATGTGAACGAAATGGGAATGCGGACGAAGTGAACCTAAACGGATAAGCCAAGGAAACACAAGGAAGCTTAAAGTTTCATCTTGCAGATAAGCAATATAATTTTTATTTTTGTAATGTCACTGTACTGTTTTTAGTGATCAATAAAGAATATTTGTATTGTATTGTATTGTATTGTATTGTATAGGCTTAAATCAAAAAGTTGTTTCTCAAAAATTGTATACGCTTTCATAGAATTTTTTTTAAAAAATATAACCGTTTAAACAGATACGAACTTCAAATTTATCGTTAAGAACACACTGATATCTAATGCGTAAATAAAAGTGCCTGTTGTACCCTAAATTGAATGTTTTGGCTTTGACTTAACGGTGGGTTAGCAGTTAACTTTTAGTTACTTATATTATTTTACTCTAGTCCCTTAGTGTGCGTACGAGTATGTCTGAAACAAATCTTCTAATGGTCGAATTAACTTGAAAATTGGCATGGAAACGAAGGTTGAATGACAATGTGATGGGTTAACAAAAAAAATTGACAACAAAAAACTTGCTTTAAAAATTAAAATTTTAAACATTCAAAAATAACTAAAGTTACTTATTATTATTCAGTGTCAAGAAACCGCTGAAGAATGACCTTTATATACCTAGGCCTTTGTAAGTAATGAATGATGTTACCACACAAGTCTGATTTATTTATTTGTAAGACTAGCTGTTGCTCGCGCTCGGTCTGCGAAGAATAGGGGTTTAAAAAGTAGCCTACGACCTTTTTTACACTTGACAAAAAAAATCATAAAAATCGGTCATGCTGTTTCGGAGGAGTTCGGTAAGAAACACCGTCACACGAGATTTTTATATATTAGAAGTATATTTTCGGATGAGTTACTAAGCGATGCGGAAGATACTATTGTGTAACCAAAATTCAAATTATTTCATAGCGTCTTCTACTTGCTTGTTGCTTAAAATACTATAAGTACTTAGTATTTCTGAATCAAACTTGTTTTCCCCTATCTTGGCACGCCATCTCTAGAGGGAATTAACATCTAACAGTTTCTGCGGTGGGAGCGAATCAGTGTGCCTAAGACGCACATTTAGCACTTCGGCGCTTGAGGTCGTATAATAGTTACAAGTTTGTCGCAATAGTAGCTAGGAAGAAGGAACAGAGAATTTAAATATAATAACATATTTACATTTATTTTTCACGACACTGCTCGAAAATGTGGCCATAGATAACCTAAATCAAGTAGGTACTCAAAACTGCCTATATATGTACATTTAACAGCTGACTCATTTATGGCGCACAAACACGACAACAAAGTTACACTAATCGAAAACAGGACGTATCAGTATATGTATTTCATTATACGATACGACTTTTTGAAAGATAATTTCTGAATTTCATTCCTGGCGTGCTGAAACGACATTATTGGACCAATCAACAGTAATCGTCTGCTGCATGCGATGGATGGATGGATGAATGGATGGATGGACGGACGGACGGACGGACGGACGGACGGACGGACAGACGGACTGGATGGACGGATGGACGGGATGGACGGGATGGACAGAATGGACGGATGGACAGATGGACGGGATGGTCAGGATGGACGGATGGACGGATGGACGGGATGGACGGAATGGACGGATGGACGGATGGACGGAATGGACGGGATGGACGGGTTGGACGGGATAGACGGGTTGGACGGGATGGACGGGATGGACGGAATGGACGGGATGGCCGGAATGGACGGGATGGATGGGATGGACGGGTTGGACGGGATAGACAGAATGGACGGATGGGCAGGATGGACTGGATGGACGGGATGGACGGAATGGACGGATGGACGGAATGGACGGGATGGACGGGATGGACGGGATGGACAGAATGGACGGATGGGCAGATGGACGGGATGGACAGGATGGACAGATGGACGGGATGGTCAGGATGGACGGATGGACGGATGGACGGGATGGACGGAATGGACGGATGGATGGACGGATGGACGGATGGACGGAATGGACGGGATGGACGGGTTGGACGGGATAGACGGGTTGGACGGGATGGACGGGATGGACGGGTTGGACGGGATGGACAGGATGGACGGGATGGACGGGACGGACGGGACGGATGGACGGGATGGACGGAATGGACGGGATGGCCGGAATGGACGGGATGGATGGGATGGACGGGTTGGACGGGATAGACAGAATGGACGGATGGGCAGGATGGACGGGATGGACGGGATGGACGGAATGGACGGATGGACGGAATGGACGGGATGGACGGGATGGACAGAATGGATTGATGGGCAGATGGACGGGATGGACAGGATGGACAGATGGACGGGATGGTCAGGATGGACGGATGGACGGATGGACGGGATGGACGGAATGAAAGAAAGAAAGAAAAACATTTATTTATGACAACAATAACACGTACACAGGCAAAAATAAGAATACAATAGACATAGACAGTTAGATAGATACACACTAATGCACACATTAATGATGTCACAAAAGGGACCCGACTCAGCATGTCGCTAGTTTAAACACAGCACAGCACAGTGCAGTAAACTCACGGAAGGCCACACACAAAACAACATAATACTAAAAACTAAACATGTTTGTACATTCAGGGCTTCCACAGACCGAAGCGCTGGGCGCGCGCGCGACGGCAACGGAAACGCTTCGGTCTGCGGTGGCCCTAAAATAAACTAGGCTGCATGGTTCTGAGACCTTTGCCTTTATCTATCAGAACACTAACTAAACAACAAACAAAAAAAAAGAAAAAGAAAATATAATAAAACCAACAATAACAACCCGCTCATAACCCAATTAAACCAATTCAAACCAGTTTTTCATTTTTCCTCTGACTGAACTGAGAAACAGATCACAAACTAAAACTAAAAATTATCACAAACAAAGAAACATAGTTTAAATTATGAAAAACACAGATTAAGAAAAAGTTAAGCTACAGTGGAAAAAGTGGAAAAGCAGTACATCCACTACATCCGCTCCGATGCATATGGGACAAAAAACTCGAGGTATGTATATCTATTTGAGACATGAATTTTGACAAACAAAGAAACACTCAAATTACGCTCGTATCATGGCTCAGCAGTTCTTGAGCCCTTTGGTGCTCAAACATCATTTTTTTCATCTTTAATTTAAAATTTTGTGTACATTTTAGGTCTCTGATCGGGGGCGGAATGTTGTTCCAACATTTCGTGGCTGCATACCTGAAACTGCCACGAAAAGCAGCAGTTTTGTGTCGAGGCATAAGCAGTTGTGTGGCACGCTTTCGCTCTCCACTTGACCTCAGGCAAGACGAAAGTGTGAGTTTACTGACAAGATACATTGGGGCTCTGTGCTTAAGTACGTCAAAAAGTAGACAAGCCAGATGAAGTTTACGTCGGTGATGCATTTTAAGCATTAAGTGCTTATTTAGGAAAGGAGTAACATGAGCCCTTAACGGAACATTAAAACAGAAGCGTGAACAGGCATTCTGGACTCTCTGGACGAGTCTTTTAGTTTTTGCAAGCAAACGCGGTCCGTACACTACATCCATGTAATTTAATTTCGATAGCACCAGCGACTCTACAAGCTGTACTCTCAACTTTTCACTCAAGAACGCCCTAGCTCTATACAACACTTTTAGCTTATAAAAGCAATTTCGTATTGTGTTTGCAATATGCTTTTCATATCGCAACTCACTATCAATTAAGATACCAAGATTTCGTGCCTCATACACCCGTTCTATACTTTCATTTAGTATTTTAACATCAGCAGTATATCTCAGAGCAGACAACTGTTGCTTACTTCCAATAACCATATATTTGGTTTTTGTTGGGTTGAGAAGCAGGGAATTGCTTGACGCCCAAGTAGTTATTCTAGTGAGGTCCTCATTTAGCTTACTTATTGCATAGTCAGCCTCTGAGGGCTTGCAAGATATATAAACCTGTATGTCGTCAGCATATATATGATACTTAGCATTCCTTATTTGTGTTTTTATATCAGCCAAATACAAAATAAAAAGAATTGGGCCGAGGATCGATCCCTGCGGCACGCCTCTTTTTACCACCTCTTTTTCCGAAATCTGTAAGGAACCATCAATTCGAGTCATATTTACATACTGGCATCGATTGTCAAGGTAGCTGTCAAACCAACGCAATGAATCACCATCAAACCCATAATAACTTAATTTAGACAATAACAGGTCAATATTTAGAGAGTCAAACGCCCTTGAAAAGTCTAGCAGTACCAGAAAAGTACACATTCCTTCATCCAGAGCACAAATCATATTGTCAGTAACATCTAATAATGCAGTTACAGTACTCCTGCCTTTCCTGAAACCTGACTGTAACTCTGGCAGGATTTCATTTCTCTCCAAAAAATTGGTTAGCTGAATACATACAGATTTCTCAAGTATTTTAGAGAGGCAGGGTAAAATACTAACAGGTCTGAGATCCCTCAACTCTGTAGGATTTGTTATCTTAGGCAGAGGTCGCACTGCTGCTATTTTCCATACATCTGGGACTATACATGTAGTAATTGACTTATTTATTATTTTTGCTATTATGTCAAGTGTGTATGGCAATGTCAAAATTATCATATTTAAAGTAATGCCATCATAACCCTCTGCATTTGTTTTTAAGCTCTTAATAATTTGCATAACTTGGTCTACACTAACAAGTTCAATTTTAAAAATAGTGTCACTAAACCTAAAATATTCAAAATATGTCAATTGTGAAATAGTAACACCTCCAGTACATGGCAATTTAAGGAAGTGATTGTTTATTACATTTGGGTCATTGAAATTGGAAGGTAATTCTGTGTCCTTTTTAGGTAATAAGGTAGACTTGAGATTGTTCCAAAGGGTCATGTATTTTGCTGTTAATTTCCTGCTTAAAATAAGCAATTTTTTCTGTATAAAGTGCTTTATTTACCATGGATTTCAAGGACATGTAATATTGCTTTTTACTGTCAGTTTTCGTTCTGTGATACTGAGATAAGGCCTTATCACGCAACCCCATCATCAGCTTTACTGTGTCTGTGATCCAGGGATAAGATTGATTGAATGGACGGATGGATGGACGGATGGACGGATGGACGGAATGGACGGGATGGACGGGTTGGACGGGATAGACGGGTTGGACGGGATGGATGGGATGGACGGGTTGGACGGGATAGACAGGATGGACGGGATGGACGGGACGGACGGGACGGATGGACGGGATTGACGGAATGGACGGGATGGCTGGAATGGACAGGATGGATGGGATGGACGGGTTGGACGGGATAGACAGAATGGACGGATGGGCAGGATGGACGGGATGGACGGGATGGACGGAATGGACGGATGGACGGAATGGACGGGATGGACGGGATGGACAGAATGGACGGATGGGCAGATGGACGGGATGGACAGGTTGGACGGGATGGACGGGATGGACGGGACGGATGGACGGGATGGATGGGATGGACGGGATGGACGGGATGGATGGATGGATGATTATGATGATGATGATGATAATGATTTCCTCGCATTAGTCGTGAAAAGCACAATGTTTAGTCTCGGCCAAAAGTGCAATAGATGGACTCGTACTTTCGAGGGCCTCCGCTACGCGTCGGCCCTCAAACAAACTCGTCCATCTATTGCTTACTTTCCAGCCTCTACAACAATGTACTATAGATACTATTATCTACGGCTTCACTCTCAAAACCATTACATCTGGCAGTTGAAGTGAAATCCCGAAACTTTACTACATATACTTCATTTAATTTAGAATTAGAAACCACAACAACATTATATTGCGGCTCGTGAACTGTAATCCCTTTACAGTTTGTACTAGAGTAACAATTGACGACACGCAAATAAAGTGACATTAAAACAATTTTATTTTGCGGCTCCCAGACTATTGTACTGTACTATTTGCTAGGTAAGAAATAGTTGACCAGACGCAATATAATGTTATTGTGGCTTCTAATTCTAAATTAAATGAAGTATAGATACTTCTCATGGGAATTCCCAAAAATAACATAGTGGTCTTTATTTACGTTGTATGATGATTGATGAACACCCGTGCAAACTTTCATGACTGGGCTTAGTGGTTAAAGATTTTGGGACTTTACATAGATCCCGTGGTAAAATCGGTATAAAAAGTAGCTTATATCCTATTGCAAACGTCCAGCTATCTTTGTACCGAATTTCATCTAAATCTGTCATAAAAAACTAAAATAAAAAATGATAATACCCGAATTCCATCTGTCTTTCACAAAATTAATATATTTCAAAGAAAGCAACAAATAACAATGACATCACAGAAACAACTGTTATTTTTTTGATTACCATCAAACAAAATTAAGTTTAATTTTGAGAAAAACTTAAATGAATAGTCAGTGGCGTAGCTAGCTAGCATGGGTGGCACCCGGTGCGGGTATTGTAGGTGCCACCCAAAACTCAATCAAAACTGTTAAAATAAAAAATAAATGTAATAATTTCTGCCACATTTTTGGGATTTTTTATAGGTGGCACTACTGATGTTCACGGTGTCACCCCTAGTGGGTGACACTCGGGGCGGGCCGCCCCCGCCGCTCTCCAGTGGTAAGTGCTAACTACAATCTTGCCCGAGTTGTACTTCCAGTAAAACGCAATTTCTTTCAACCTTTTACAAAGGTTCCCTTCAACGAAAAGTTATTTTAGCGTCGCATATAAATATCCTATTGTTTCTCACAAGCCCAGTTTCCACATGGAACTATAAACGTAGCGTTCCTAGTAGCGTTACATTACTGTGTAAGAACTCTCACTCAAAACTCTCGCTCTACGGCTTCGCAATGTAATACGACATGCAATAGTCTAGGATCCGAACTAGAGACGACCTTCACCCATCTGTTTAATGGATGAAAATAGTTTTGTACCAAATTTAATGTATTACAAAATATAATATCTGCAGTGGGTTGGCAAAAAAAATCCTGACCATTGAATTTTTTATTACTTCATTCATAAGATTAAAACATCAGTGAAAACTTTTCTGAGATTAGTGCGAAGAAACACACGGACAAACAAACAATAGGTACTTAATTCTAAAAATCGTGGTTTTAAAAATAAATTAATTCTGAATTTTCATCCAGTTTTGGCTTCGATTCAAGCATATGAGTGTCTAAGAATCTACCATCGTTTCGGAAAAAACACTTTTAAGAAAAATCTGGCAAGAAAATTAACAAGGTATAGATAGGTATTTAATGCAACAAAAAAATTTAACGCAGTACTGAGCCCGCGTGGGAACTATGGCCCAACCCCTCTCATCCTGAGAGGAGGCCTGTGCTCGGGCAGTGAGACGTATATAGGCTGGGATGATGATGAGATTATAGGTTGTATTGCGCTAGTAAATAGCCTTAGTAATATGTACATATAATAGTTTTAGTAACATGGACTTGTTAGAGATTTATAAAAATATAAAATAATGATAATTATAACTAAAACATATTCTGAAAGCTAGTCCCCGGCAAGGTGCTGAAGATACTGGCAGCGTTTCCTCTTTGAATAGCTAAGCTAATTCTTTGTCTGAGGAAGCTGCCAGCTCTTCGGTCCCCTGTGACGTCGACTAACCTCTTAGAAATTTCCTTAAAGAGCTTTAAAGCGCTAGGACCCCACGGACCAAGGGTCTCGACACCGAATGGGACAAAATCGTATTCGCTGCCTAGACCCCTGTATTTCAGTCCTTTCGCCTTTAGAGATTTATTATGTATAATTATGAAAAATATATTTTTTTAGGGTTTCATAGTCTGGTGAGGAATTTTCAAGACAAACCTCTGGAGTTATAAATAAATAAATATTAGGGGGGACAATCTTACACAAATCGACCTAGTCCCAAACTAAGCAAAGCTTGTACTATGGGTACTAGACGACGATAAACATACTTATATAGATAAATAAATACTTAAATACATAGAAAACATCCATAACTTAGGAAAAAATATTCGTGCTCATCACACAAATAAATGCCCTTACCGGGATTTGAACCCAGGACCTCTTGCTTCGTAGGCAGGGTCACTACTAACTAGGCTAAAGCGGTCGTTATATTTTTTAATATACCTAATTATTAAACTTAATGTAGAATTATTTACAGATGGGTGAGTCAAGTCCGCTTCCAGTACGGATCCTGGACTATAAGATTCTTCTTGCGGTAAACCGGTATATATTTAGTACCCATTTTGCCCTAACGCGGTCGATACGACGAACCTCTTTTACCTAGTTTTGTTTATGGCCACTTTACGAGCGAAGGGAATGTATTTTCGCTAAACTTTGTAAAGGTAAAATAATGAAAGTAAATACTATTCTCTCGAAACGGCAGACTTGAAGCTTGCTTCAGTTGCTAAATTAGAAGACTCTGTTACTGGGTGGGAACAAAAAGTTCTTTTGTGTAATGTGGGAAAGTTTTAAACAGTGTTGTCGTCGATAGCATTTTTCTTACATTACGTGGTGACGGCCCGCCTTAACAAGGGACTGTAATGTGCTAGTTTCGACACAAGTTTGAATTGAAAAAGTATTACAATAACTATAAATTAAAAATTTTAAAAACCCCCAACGCAATTTGGTTGCACATATGTTTGAAAATAAAGCAAATGCCCATCATGCGCCTTAGATCCTTTCTGCAGCTGACAAAAAGCTTACAACTTTGAAACGGCTGAACTGATTTTGATGAAACATGTCTAAGAACCATCGCCAAGAAACCAGCTTTCAAATAAAAAAACCGCATCCGAATCGGTTCACCTGTTAGAGCTATGATGCCACAGACAGACACACAGACAGACAAACAGACAGACAGACACACACGCACATAGCGGTCAAACTTATACGAGGGGCGTTCAATATAAAGTGAGAATGAGATGCAAACTCTTTTAATATTACGAAATTAAATACTGGCCGGTAAAGCTAATCTATCTAGCTGATTGCTATGAAAAAAAAACTAACTGTCTTTTGTTTAAAAAAATATACGGTAATTTCTTTGCAATGCTATTGAGTACGTTAGCGAAAATGGAGAAAATTGAACTGCGCGCCGTTATCAAATACTTGTGTTTGAAAAATTTTTCTACGGACCAAGTCAATTTGGGTTTGCGGGACACTTTAGGGTCTAATGCTCCTCCGCATTCGACAGTCGCACGTTGGTGCGCCGAATTTAGACTTGGAAGAACATCGACAATGGACGACCCCCGCTCCGGACGCCCTACTACAGCAGTAACTGAAGAAATTGTGAAAAAAGTCGAAAACTCAGTTTTGGCGGATCGTCGTGTCACGGTTCGTTTTCTTGCTGAAAATGTAAAGATTTCAACGGGGAGCGTGCATAATATTTTACAAGAACGCTTAAATTGAACAATGGACGAAACATGGCTCCATCATTACGACCCAGAAACGAAACTGCAGTCTATGACATGGAAAAGGCCATCATCTCCAACTCCGAAGAAATTCAAGGTGAGCCCATCTGCCGGTAAGGTCATGGGCTCTGTTTTTTGGGATGGTAAAGGGTTATTAATGATTGAGTATCTCGAGCTTGGAGCCACTATTACGGGCACATTATACGCCAAACAAATAGCAACATTGCGCAATGAGATCCGCGAAAAACGGCGAGGTAAACTCTCGAAAGTTGTGCTGTTCCACCAGGACAATGCCCCGGCACACAAGTCCGCCGTTGCAATGCCTGCAATTCGTGATGCTGGGTTCGATATCCTTAAGCATCCTCCGTATTCACCAGATCTCGCTCCCAGTGATTTCCACCTATTTCCGAGATTGAAACAATACCTGAGAGGCCAGAAATTTGAAGACGACGACGCGGTAGTCGCTGCAGTACAAGATTTTTACAGTACTCAAGATGGGACCTTTTTTAAAAATGGAATTTTAAGTTTAGAAAAAAGATATACTAAGTGTATTATGCTAAAAGGTGACTACATCGAAAAATAAAATGACATTGAGTAAAAGTTGTTTATAACATACTCATTCTCACTTTTTATTGAACGCCCCTAGTATTACCCCTCTTTTTGTGTCGGGGGTTAATAAAACGACAAGAATCTTTATTACTGTACAGGGTGTAGAGTTACATACATTTTCATGTAACACCTAAAAAAGACACATTTTATTGTTTTACAGGAAACGTTTAAATCTAGGTGTAAATGTAACTTTGCAATTGAGGTACCAAGGTATATTAAAGCTATTTAAAACTCTTTCACTCTTCATCTTCATATTCTTCATCGGCTAAGGTCGTGGTGGTGTTGAAAACGGCTTTTGCGACAGATTTAATCGCTTTTCGTGCCCCTTGACGGAGAAGCGTCAGTTTGAATTGCATTAGGACAATGAGGTACGTTGACATGAAGGAAATGTTCTGCGGAAAAAGATAAATTAGTAGATTATTGTCGCTACCTTATGAAGAAAAAATTCGTGCAAATTAGGTAAAAATCTTTAGGTAAATAAAATCGTCAAATATCATTAAACTTTGCTTGCACTTTACTTTGTGTTTGTATTATTTTACGTCACGTTTTTAATAGTGCTTTACCCTTACAAAGCAGAAAAATAACATTTTAAAAAGAACGTTAAATACGTTAAACAGTCAGTGTAGTCGTGGCAGCTTTGACTCACAACTCTGAGTTTTTCAGAATTCATGTGCGAAATTACAATTTAAATTTACCACAAGTTTTATAGTGAAAGAAAACTTCGTGAGGAAACCTGCACACACCTGCGAAGAAATTCAATGGTTTCAGTGAATTTCCTAATCCACACTGAGCCCGCGTGCGTACTACGGCCCAAGCTCTGTCATTCTGAGATGAGGGCTGTGCCCTGCAATTGCTGTGCCTGCTTTTATTCGCGTACTTATGTTTTCTAAGCAACATCAAAGGTGATATAGACTGGATTGGCAGTCGCCATAGTACGGTTCGGCCGCGGTTTTTGTAGTTCGATTATTAATCTAGATGGCGCTGAAATATAGCCAGAGGCTTTGAAGGCAAAATAATAAGACTACAGATATTTCATATCACTGCAAATGTATTATTATGCAATATTTTTGAAAAATAATACATTTGTAGTAATATGAAACATCTGTAGTCTTATTGTTTTGCCTTCAAAGCCTCTGGCTATATTTCAGCGCCATCTAGATTTAATAATCGAACTACAAAAACCGCGGCCAATCCGTAGTATGGCGACTGCCAATCCAGTCTATATCATCCTTGGCAACATTAACCATGGCAATGGAATTAAAACATTGTGCAAACTTGGTTCAAACTTAGCTACCTACGATGGTTTTAAAGTTAAAGACAGAGTTCAGTTCTGTTGTTCTACTTTCTCATATAACAAAAAAACTTTAAATTCCATAATACGCAAGCGAATCTATCTATCTAATCTAATACCTTTAAACGAGCAATTCTTGTATATACTTATATATATAATCAGAATCACAGAAACGGCTCCAACGATTTCGATGAAATTTGGTATGTGGGGGTTTTTGGGGATTAAAAATTGATCTAGCTTGGTCTTATCTCTGGGAAAACGCTTGGCACCGAGTTTCAACCAGAGCGGAGCTCAGTCGCCCAGGTACTCAAAATATCTAAGCAGAAATAAAAATATGAACATTAAAACAAACCGAAGCGAAAAAGAAATGCTATAAAATTTAGAAGCAGCTGATGCCGCAAGAACAATGATAAAATCAGCTCAGCTGCAACGCTCAGAGCCATTATGACACTGGCGGTTTGCGAACTTATTAGAAGCGATGCGAACTCGCGTCGTGTTTGCTGTGGGCGCACATACATACGTTTTGCCGTGGGCGCGCAAACGATTCGCTGCGGGCGCAAAAACGATTTTCCGAGAATGCGCAACGTATTCACTGCGTCTATAGGGCTGGAACGCCATGATGTACACTGACGCACGTCAGTTTTTACGGTTTTAACGAGGCATTTTCAAAAAAAGTGTATTTTTTTTTAAATGATGAAATTTTGGGGTTTTCTTACTTAGAATCAAGAGCGCTATTGATTTTGACGACAAAAAAACGTCCCAATCAGTCGTCACAAAATTGGCACAAAAATTGTATGGGAAATTAGGAATATTTAAGTAAAGTTTTTAAAAATATAGACAGTGAAAACGATTTTAGAGCAAGGATACTCATTACATTACCGACAAGACCCCCGCCTGTTTTTTTTATTGATTTTTCTGTACTTACTGTTTTTGGTGTTCAATAAAGAATATTTGTATTGTATTTTGCTGTACATCACTTAAAAGACATGTCAGTCAAACTTACAGCAGTGAACAGTTCTCGGTTGATGTTGGTGAAACCGTCCAGGTTCATGATAGGCGGGTTCTTGGCGATGGCCACCAGGAACATCTGCACTTCGCGCTGCGTGCTGTGGTCGATAGCCCCAAGGTTCACGTTGAGGAGACGCACTTGGAATTCGTGGCCCACCTGACAATATATTCAGGCAAGCGTAAGAACCACAAGTTGTCTTTCATGTGGACATAAAATTAGCAACTCCAGTAAACTTAAGATTTATTTAAATGGGCTGAGTGTTAGCCAGGCGTCCCACACGCCTACTTAGACTTGACTAAAAATATTGGCTATAGTCCCATAAATTTTGCTACGTCAACAGGAGAGACGCGAACAAACAAATGTGTAAGTTTGGCATTATGTGAATTTAACATAATGCTTTGCACGGGTTTTATTTATTTTTAGCAGAACGTTTCCACAACGAGATCTAAGCTTTTTTTAAAGGATTTTTTAGGTGCACTGGACGGGATTCGAACCTGCGTCTTTAGGCTATACGCGCCGAGTATTCTACCAATTGCACCACGTCGCCATTAACTTGCTCCACTAGTGGAGACTCCTATGGTCGAATTTGAAAATTGTCGGTGTTATTGATAACACTTGAGAGTTGCTTAGGCAGGGACGTCATAGTCCCAGCGAAAATTTTCTAGTTTTCCTTTAATAATTTCATAATTTTTCCGCGTAAAAAATACATTCAAGAAACATTTACAGTACCTAGAGCTTGCCCTCAAAAAAGGTTACAGTAACATTTTTGAAATAATAATTAATCAATCTGTACGTCAAGTCTCACCCAAATCTGTTCGCTGTTATTGCGTCATTAGCTAACAAATATTCAAACATCCAAACATTTTATAGTGAAAATAAACGGATCACTCACGTCTTAAAACGAGTTTAACTCGACATGTCGGCGGAAGGTGCGTGAAGCCATCGAGATTGGTCGTCATCCAAATTTTAACCGGGATAGTGGTTGGTCAGTATCCCCGAGTTGGAAAACAGTGTTGAATGTTCGTACTATGTCAACGGTGAGTGTGGGCGAACCTTTACAAAGTGATGTGGTTAGTGTTGTGTGCTACCCTACATTTGACAATGACAATAAAAGTGATGATGAAAACGGGGGTACTTGTGTGTCGCTGTCAGTTGCGTGGAGTAGCCGCGCGACCAGTACCTCTACCATGAGTTTACACTAGTTCACAGTGACCGTACTCGCTAGCGACGGCGTAAATGATTTGTATGGAGAATTGTACTTCCGTAAGTGACCGCTAGAGGCGCTGTACAATTCTCCATACAAATAATTTACGCCGTCGCTAGCGAGTACGGTCACGTAAACTAGTGTAAACTCATGGTAGAGGTACTGGGCGTTAGCACGCAGTGCACGTTTGGCAGCCGCCGTGACGTGCGACTCCGAGAGGAAGGGCTACGGATTAGCCCGAAACATGTCGAGTTAAACTCGCTTTAAGACGTGAGTGATCCGTTTATTTTCACTATGTGTGAGTCTCACGGTAGTTTCATGTTTAAAGATCCAAACATTTTCACAACCTTTCTTATTTTTAATATTAGCAGGATTACAACATAATGAAGGGTACACGGAAAGAACATCTCTGTCACCTTTTTTTGAAAAATCTGATTTTAATCTCAAAAAAAAATCTCGCGAAGTACTATAATTAAGTAACCTTTGTATTAAATATGGATATCTGAAAATAATATCAACGGTTAAGAGGCAAAACGCATGAAGCGACATTTTTTGAACTTTACTTACATGAAACCCGGCTCCAACGACGGAGAAAAATTCGCTGATTTGAAATAGGTATGTATAAAACTCATTTTGACAAAAAGTGTCGCTTCATGCGTTTTGCCTTTTAACCGTCGGTATGTATTTTTTTCACTTAAGTACAAAGAAACGGTTACCATAGTAATTGTTCATGATGAGATGACTAACTTTCAAACCGCCATAACTCAAAAAGTTGCTTAGGTGACTATATAGACATGTAATTTATGTGTACCCTTCATATTCATAATATGAGTACGTAATGAAATAAACTTTATCAGCAAGTCACAATACTGTTTCTCCGCAACATTGTTATTACGTACTGCTAATTACCAGTTGTAACGTTGCTATAACAAACAAAAGACAGTCATTATTAAAAAAGTCACTGAAAGCTGGAACGTAATTAAAACGTAAAGAAGCGTGGGATGAGCCTCACAGAAAGTTTTTATACCGGTTTTTTTGCGAAATCTCTGACGTTAATCCATACTAATATTATAAATACAAAAGTAGCTCTGTCTATGTTAGCTGCTGGCCGCGACCTTGTCTGAAAAATATTCTCGTCTACTGTTACTGGCAGCAATCATGGATAGTACCCTGTTTTAGGGTAAATGCTTGAGACAACTTACCTTTCTCGATGCATGATATGCCTCATTGCATATAATAAACAGCAGCGTCATGCAGTATCCCACAATCACGAACAACCCCATCTCCTTGTAGCTGAGGCCATGTTCTAATATCTCGGAGAGCACCCCGTATAACGATATCGTGGTCGTAAAGAATATGACCATGCAGTAGATGCCGTACATGTTTGAATAAGCACGACCTGTAAATAAATTAATTCGTTTGTTAAAAGTTAATGGCGTCACTACATTAACTTGAATGGGGTAAGGCCGCGGGGTGCTTTAAGCGTCAGGTCCACTAGGACCCATTGTTGCTATTACGAGGATATGATGCCTGAGAGACTTTTGAAAAATAGGTATTTTAATTAAATGTCGCTATCTCACTCAAACCCCTCCGTAGAGGTACAGTAAGAAAGGGAAAGCTGCAGCTCATATAAAATAGTATTTCGTAAATAATTGGAGGAAGGCTTTATTTCTGCCCCTATGTTTGTTTTATTGTTATGAGTAATGTTTTTTGATGAGCGTCTGAAAATGACATCCAGATTGGGGAATTCTCATATTTTTTGAAGGCTGCTACTTCTTATAATAATTGGAATTTGGAAAAAATCAAAACAGGGACACGGCCGTGGTAGATATAGATTTTAAGGAATAAAAAATTCTTTAATGTAATTATTCAGGGAAAAAAGAGGGAACTACAAGGCTCATGCTGAGTCACCGACTTCAAACAGATTCATCATCATCATTCAGCCGAAAGACGTCCACTGCTGAACATAGGCCTCCCCCCAAGGCTCGCCAAACAGATTAGAGGAAAGATATTTTCATACTTTTTGTTTGTAGTCGGTTCAATTTTTATTTAATTTTTTTTGCTTTTTTAGTTTTTTTTTGAAGGCGGTTTCATTTTTTTAAATATTATTTTATCTTTTACTTTTTAGTCGTATTTGTATAAATAGATGAGTAGGATAAAATCGTTTGACTTCGAAATGAGTTTGTTAAACATTATATTTTTAATAAAAGTTTTTTTTGCTGACTGTATTTGCCTCTGGTTACCAAAGTACTCATCAAAACGAATCAAATGAGACCAAACTTGATGGGGTTATGTCGTTTTATTACAGAGTTCTTATGGTCACATTCCAGCTCCATCGTCAAACCCTGGTTACCATCAAGGATCAAAGTACTCGTCAATACGAATCAAACGAGTTCAAACACGATGTGGTCGTATCGTTTTATTGCAGAATTTCTATAATCATAAGGTCAGCTTCATGTCATAATAATATTGCATTGTCATCCAATTTTTATCCTCCTTTTTTTGAAGTCGGTTAAAAAGGAAATAAAGCACGAATAGGCTTAAGGCTCGTAAAATATAATATTTTCCCAAACTTAGTAACAAATTTAGCGAAAAAATTCCTCCAGCGCGTTCCAAACATCAGATTACTTGCTAACTTGTTTAAAATGGCCCAGATGATGGCACTAGCTCCTTATTGCATGCCACCTGCCGCAAATGGCATAGCCATTTTATCCCCCAGATTATACGCCTCTGGACAGATTTCGATAAGAGCCATTTATTCATTGTACTTATACCTTAATGTTCATGTTATTGTGGCCTTTTAGGTCTTGGAAGTTAGGAACAAAACTTCCTCCTGTCAGTTTCTAATACAGGAACTCATTTTTATGTGAATATAATAAGAATTGAAACTCAAATAGTTTTGTCAATTGTATCACGAAAAGAATACTTGCCTTGCCTTGAATAATGCCTTTAATTTCTTAATCTATGGTTTGGTAAGAAAGTTCGATGCTTTGTTTTTGAAATGTAATCGATATTATCGATATGTCGATTTATTTCAAGGTATGATATTAGCATCACCTTCGATATTTAAGAGTTGTATTCATGCACCGCTTCATGTATTTACATATTTATGTTTAAATGCTTGCCAAGCAAGCAATCTACGTTAGATGGTAATAACACGCATGCATTTCACAAAAATATCAATCTCTTCTTCTTCTAAGCCTCTTTCAACTATCCTGGTTTAGGCCTCCCTTAATTTCATCCATTCAACTCTGGCCTGCGCTTTTTGTATCCAATTCATACCCTGAAATTTCCTTGACCTCATCGTTCTACTGTGTTTCTGGTCTTCTCCTAGGCCTCTACTGTCTCCAAAGCCTCCACTCCAAGACATTTTAGCCCAGAAGACTATGTTTCACACAAAACAATAATATAAACGATACTCTTTACTTCCAAGACTGTATCGATGCTATTTTGTTATTTACTGTATTTTTTCTAATTTGCTCATCCCTGTAGTGTGTTAGCCTAAAGTCACGACCAAAATCATCATAATTATCAAAAGCTACTTTATCAGCTTAAGAAATTATAATATGGCCACGATGCATTTAAAACTTGAACACCCTTTTACAATATCTATAAAGTCGCTGGGTTACCCTCTTTGGACTGCCACAAAGGGTATAAATGCATCGTGCAACAGGCGGAGGATATCAAGCCGGCAAATCTGCGCTGCCGGAGACAGCTCATGATAACATCGCCCGTAAGGAAGTTGTGTGGTATAAGGTTGTGTATCCACCAGAATTTATTATTAGAAATAGAAACAGACGTGGCAGCCTAGAGGTTTGACTTGTCAAGTTTTTCGGAATCCGTGCGCGAAATAAAAATTTAACTTTACCATGAGAATTTTACTGTGAAGGAAAACATTGTGAGGAAACTGCACACACCTGCGGAGAAATTCAATGGTGTTGGTGAAATTCCCAATCCGTTTCAATAAAAAAAAGAATAATTGTGCATCAAAAATATGTCAGTACCAAAGAAAATTTCATTTAATATTTAACTATGATTTCGGGTATTGTCTAATTTGGAATGACGCGCCCTAGTACCGCATTTACATACAGGATTATTCATGCGATTTTTCGATCGTGATGTTGCACAGTGATCATAGTTCACGGAATAGTCGACGCTCCCAACAAACAGATGAAGAGTCGTAATTAATATTTGCACGCACACATCAAAATCATCTGACTCAATAGAGGGCGCGCGTCATTTTAACTTAGACAAGATCTAGTATATAAATACCTAATTATAAAATTAGTTAATATCGTAAAGTTATAGTGATTTCATACCTAGCTGCTGCATCATGTGTGATAAATCCACCCATAGATGGCGGTATTGAGCCAGCATGAGCGCTGGATGGTCAGCTTCCAAAGCCTTGTGGAGATTCTGTGCTAGCCCTTTCGATGCAGTCCCGAATGCATTACAGTTAATGTACCTGTAATTTCTTTCATTTGTTATATATATAAATGCATTATTCCATTGAATTAATACATGTAAATGTAGGTAATCAAAATAATAATAATAATAATAAGTAAGTGGCGAGTTGGCATTTTGAAGTTTAAAGTCCAGGGACACCTCTCCATCCTTAGCCGTTCACACCAATGTTGCCGCCTCGTTGCCCCGAGCGGGCAATAGTTTGAGGGGCCCATTTAGTGAATGGCGAGTCACCGCCTACCAAAAGTTCAGTTTATGAGATATTGAAATGGTAGGTGTCCGTTATCTCACTCCATAGCCCGGTAATCCTGTCCACAACATCCCAACCCCATAGCCAATTCCATGTCACTTCCTACCTGGCAATAGTTTGGCAACTGTGGGGGACTGTCCGCTAGCACATCCTCATGGTGTATTAGGGGATAGACCCCCATAGTTGCGCCCATCTCATTTATATTATATGGTACCAAAGGCCTCTTCATGTTGGCTTCGGCCCCATGTATGCCTTTCAAATGACCGGGTCCCCATGGGCCCGTGATCGGAAATCCGTACCAACATAATAATAATATTATTAAAGATAGTATTTCAAAAATCTTGCCAAGAGTTGTACGCATTTTGGAAGTTGTCACCCAGTACTAAAGTATATTTGCGCATTGGAAAAAAAATACAAAATTGGGTAAAAGTTTATTGCTGCCCAAAATCTCCTTTCAAAAAAGTCGTTGTCACGTTTTAAAGTGACAAAAAAGCGTAGGTATACTAAGACTGGTATCCGTTGCCGAAATATCCTCTTGACTCCCGACTTTTTGAACTGATGTAGTGCTGAAGACCCTGGTGAGAACCCTATGTTTTCTAAATTTGGAAATTATTAAAGCATATTCAAGGTTAATTGAGTAATTTGTACTTTATCGGGGACTTACTCTTACAATTGATCAAAATCTGTTTATTTTTAAAAAATAAGAGGAGGTTGAATGAAAAACCTGAAGACTACCAGAGACCGTATATGTGACGCGCGAACGCTTGCTATCTCATTCACTATTTCTTTCTGTCAAACGGTATAAGAAGGTGACAGAAACAGATGGTGAAAGCTATGGCAAGTGCCCGCGCATTAGACATTTTATGGCCTCTGGTGTCGTTTATGACCACAATCTCTGAAATTGCTAATTATTGTTCATGGAGGTTTATAAGATTATGTGACTGGAAATAAACTGTTATTTTTTTCTTTTTGTTTTTACTTTTTGTTTATATACAGGCTGAATTTATTTTTTGATACAAAATTAGTGTTCCAAGCTCATACAATGCTGGACAATGTTAATGCATTATTTTTTAATAGTCACTTTTAATTTAGTATTTCCATACTTTGACAAAGTTAATGTGAACATTTTTTTTTTCTAATAGCCTATTAGGCGTCCCACTGTTGGGAAAAAGTTTTCCAGTTGTTTTGACCAGTGGTGGTGTAGGGGAATGGCACGCGGCACGGAATGTTGAGGACCTGGGTTCGATTCCCAGCGCTGGTCTTATTTCCGGGGTTTTTTCTGTACATCCATGTTTCAGTTTGTATTTAGTATGAAATATAAAAGTTTTCCCTTATTCTTTCCACCCGTCTATATCCTCGCCAAAAATTGGTTAAATTCGGTAAAAACGACCAACGTCCAAATCATCCTATCATCTTTGTTTTGGCCTGCTCTTGATTGGACGTTCGTCGTGACCAAAATACGAACATCTTAAATTTTACTAAACAATTTTAGTATCCGCCATTAACTGACTATGAGCTAAAATAAAAATCATTCTGTACGTTCTATAAATATAATGCCACATGTTTTTCAATTATTCAGAGGTTAAAAAAGACAACCCTCACAGCAAAAACATTTTTGTAGAAACAGCAAGACTGCTATTGTTCTATTTAAAGCTATTTATACCACCTCTTACCACAAAGAGCAGAATCCATCCAACATAGCAATGATGTGATAGTAGGCAAAGGTATGCCATAATTCAAAGTCGTCTTGCAAGTAATGTTGCGACAAGATGACCGCAATGCTGAGGCCCCAAGAAAAGAAACACAGACCCCAAGTGAGGGAGTAAAGGTTTGGAAATACAATTGGGGTACCTGTGATCTTCAGATATTTTAGCTGTGGAAAGAATATTTACGAGTTAATTGGTGTTTCCACTGAAATTGTGATCTTGTTATTTAAAAATCTGCAACACTCACAAATTCCAACGGCTCTGACGCAAAGTAATATCAAAGTTTGCGTGTATTATGGTATGGTGAACGAAGGCTAGAATAATCTCTGAAGCTCACTGTCACTATGCTCAATATAGTAAGACTAGGGCTACTTGCAGCAAGAAAATCTACTTAGTTGTACTTTTAAGCGCAAATTAATACACAAACTTATACCGGGTCCAACGTCTTGAACTAGATTTATTTTATCTTGTCAATCTATAATTCTGAATGCAAAACCGCCTGCTGCAGTAATCTCTACGTCAAATAGATCATTTCTATTTTTTCTGCGGTAGTCGCAGCTGGCAAGGTGCCTGAATCGAATAATTCCTAATAGGTACCTTTCCCGTTTCAAAAATTATTAAAGCCTATAAAAAATCTGGAAAGGTCACAGTGTGTAATGGATGTCTTTTCGTCATCGGCTATATACCCACCCAGGTCCCGCTGTGCACTGCAGGACACAGGCCTTCTCTCAGAATGAGAGGGCTTGGGCCGTAGTTCCCACGCGGCCCCAGTGTGGATTAGGAAGTTAGAATGTATTTTACTACTAGGTACGTTTGTACAGTCAAATCTTGCAACTCAAATTCCACCCTCTGGGAACGATTGGATTGACTTAAAATTAGGTACCAGTTAATTTAGTTTGGATGACAATGAAATGAAAGTACAGTCGAAAAATAATGTATTTCAAATGCTTGTTTTACAAAAATTTAGTCCAAAATTACCTGATAATGTGTCCACATATTTTTAAATATGGCCACTTGAGGCCCATGCCGCCATGATGCTATGGGCAGAAGAAAGTGCGGTATAAGGATGCTCAAGAATATAATGTTGTATATCACTTCGTCGAACCGCTTGTTGGAACTATTTTGGAAATTGTCTAAACGCTCTTTTCCCACTAAAACAAAAGAAACATACATTATCACGTTCTTTTTATGATTTAATCAATTGACCTCTTCCTCCACATTCTAAAATTGAATTCAATTTCACGGCATTTTTTTCTTGCAAAAGTTATTACTTTATATCTAAAGTAAGGTTTCTTTATATTTCCTATCCCTGCATACATATCTTTCCTACAAAGGAAATGAAAGGATTCTGGTGAGCCGTACTGAAAAAAAAAGAGATTTATTAATATTAAGACTTACCTTTTATTACAATGATGCATTCAAGTCCCCACACAAGATAAGCCCATAATGTAGCCTTAGAAATCCAATTGAACGTGGTTCTTTTAGTCGTCTTAGCATCTACAAAAATATCGTTTTAAAATCGATTAATTACCTATTCTATTATACTTATTATGCAATTCACGCAATCATTTATTTATTTATTTTTAATATATATTTTGTTTTTCATTAGAATAATGAAAGCAATAATTTTTTCACTCAAAAATGCTGCGCCCTTCTGGGTTTCATATATGATTGAGTTGTACTTATTTACATGTGAATTGCATTTAATAAACAATAAGGTGCGGACTCAGGTACAAACATAAAATATATAAGTGTGGGATTATAAAGTAAAAGATAAAATCATAATTCCTTTTAAACTTGAGTAGACCATCATGGTCAGTAAACACATTCAGCGTAAAAATGTTTACAGCATTTAATGATCCAGCAAAAATTCCGAAAAAACTCGTTCCTTATGTGAAGATTGGGGACCCACTATAAACTTTATTTTATGATTATTATTTTGCTGGTATAACGGCGGTATTATACACACTCTGCGAAAATTTTATGTATCTGCATAATACACTTGAAAAGGTACCTACAGCCTTGTTACCGACAGACAAACAAAATAACGAGACAAAATTGACGAAAAAATAGGCAAATAGTTCAAGAATTTGACTACTAAGCTTGGGTTCCCGGATCGGGGCAATTAATTGTATGAGAAATACGAATGTTTATTCTCGAATTCTCAATCTACCGGCCCACGTTCCCTTGATTTTTCTGCGTGTCTGCTTTTCAGTTCCCAAGCTGACTTATTTATTCCCTGCGCACAGTTCCAACTTGGCTTTGTACCACGCAAATGGATTCGTTTGACTCAGTGTTTAACATGTGTATTTAAATAAGTATGTATCTATCTATATAAGTATGTTTATCCGTTGCCTAGTACCCATAACACAGACTGTGTTATTTAATATTCATTTAAACCGGTAGATAGACGGGCAAACATCGATGTCTTTGGGTTACCGTTGGTACTTTTTAGGTAGGTATAGAAACTGAAGCTAAATTACGAACCCACATAGCAAGAATATTATTTATTTTATTAGCAGTACGGCTGCTCACCGAATCTAAGATTATTTAAAAGCGAAAAACACGCCACTGTTGGCGTATGTAAGCGATTAAGAATTTCGGGGGAGTCGGTTGGATGCGACGTGGTTCAATTGGTAGAACACCCGTTGGGGCGCATACCCGGGAGACGTGGGTTCGAATCCCGCCGGCGCACCCAAAAAACTTTTTCGCTTTTAAATAATCTTAGATTCGGTGAGCAGCCGTACTGCTAATAAAATAAATAATATTTGAATAAATAGATGTGGTACATCATTTCTTACGCATTTCCAATGTAATTTGGAACGTAGGAGTCGTAGCTTCTAATAGTTGCGATGGATGTTACCACACGCCACTGTTGGCGTATTGTAAGCGATTAAGAATTTCGGGGGAGTCGGTTGGATGCGACGTGGTTCAATTGGTAGAACACCCGTTGGGGCGCATACCCGGGAGACGTGGGTTCGAATCCCGTCGGCGCACCCGAAAAACTTTTTCGCTTTTAAATAATCTACATAGCAAGACACAAATACCACGCAAAGGTCTTCAATTTTCTTAGTACCTAAGTATTCCATGTTATTACAACATTCATACATTTTCCCAAGCCAACAAAATAAGAGTTTTTACAAAAAATAAGAACAGAGAAAGAAAATTAGGGCATGAACTTTTATAATTTCCTCGGTACGTATACGACTTATTCTTATTTTCATACGGTTTGCTCATAAACATAAACAAGAATGAGCGCGGGTAACGTCTGTCAACACAAATTGTACAACACAAACTTTACTCAGACTTATATTTTACTTTAAGAGGAAGGATTCAGATTTTACTACGCAATTTCAGTCATAATTTTTGATCAAATAAAAAGGTCCCTTATTTAGCTATGCACCAAATAACTTGTCCTTAACTACCACACCTTCCTACCTTTGACGGCCACACTTTAAGACTTTAATACTGGCCCCGTTATTTTCAGAAATATCACGTATAATAATGCTAACAAATTTCTTCGAGTGTAGGTAATAGTAATTTTCGTAAACCGCATTTATCATTTTTTTTAATTTTTAATTTTGTGTGGGTAGTTTTTTTCATGAAATAGGCTGCCAAACCTGATGGTAAATCAGCACAGTCACCCATGGGCACCCACAACACCAAAGCATTGCAGAATCGTTGCCAGCCTAGAGGGCTTAAATACGTTATCTGATAAATAGTAATTTGGTTAAATTGAACTTTGGCTGTTTTACTCTGCTACGTTGTAAAATGTCAGCAAAAGCTTGCTATTTGGCGAGAGGAATAGCAAGTACAGTCAGCAGCAGAAATGAATAAACGGTTCTGATGCTCAAAATAATGCGAACTGCTAAAGAATGGAATTCGCTCCCGTCGTCTGTATTTCCTGATAAATACAACCTAGGTCTCTTCAAGGCTAGAGTGAATAGGCTGTTACTGAACCAGTGAGGTACACCTTTGGCCTCATCTACACTTTTCATCAGGTGAGATAGTGGTCAATCACGGGTCAGTTTTATGTAAAAAAAAAAAAAAAAAAAAATCTAAACGCGTGTGTAGAATATTTTTAATATCAGAATCGGTCATCCACTTGTGCTGCTGACTATACGATGACGGAAGTATTTCAAACGAACCTCTGTACAACGTCCTACCATTTACGGTTAACGATTTGACATCTTTTTTTTTATACAACTAAGTTCTTTTTTTTTCTGTTTTAGACCTGTGTCTGATGGACTTACTCTTAGGCACCCTCATGATGGGCATGACTCCCATGATCTGGAACAGCACCAGCAGACTCTTCGTGGTCAGGTAGAAGCTGTCATGTTTGTCTAGCAAAGCGCCATCTTGGTTCGTGATCTGCGGTTCTTGGAAATCTTTGTCACTGTAACCTGTCCAGAAAAAGTAGGTTCCTTATTTTATACACTGCCACCCGTCTGTGAAAATCTTCATCATCATCATCCAAGCATATATACGTCGCCTATGCAGCCTATATAGCTCCCACGCGGGCACAGTGCGGATTGGAAACTCCACACACGCCATTGAATTTCTTCTGAGGTATGCGCAGGTTTGCTCACGATTTTTTCCTTTACCGTAAAGCTTATGATAAATTTCAAATTTCGCACATAAATTCCGAAAAACTAAGAGGGTGCGAGCCCGGCGGATTCGAAGCCACTGCCCAAGTAGCACAGTTAGCATTATAAGAAATCACTTTGGGTATAACTCGGAACTTCATGACTTAATAAACAGTTAATATGGTTCAACTGAGAACTTAGAGCTACGTATTACGCTTTAGTCTGTATAACAGCATCATAAAAGTAGAAAAGGATACTATTGTTACGGGATCAGAGTTAGTGCCGATGTTAAAAATGCCTTCTTACAGTCTCTTTTGCATTGGTTGCTTAAGAGCATTATAGTGGTAGTAAAATATGCTATTGCTGTTTAAAGGCGTAGAATTATACCACTGAAATGCTAGCGTCCTAAAAGTGTCACTGTGAACTACCGTACAGCCAACAGTTTTAGAGTAGTGTACACTTAGAGTAATTTAACACAAAAAGTTCCACATCGGTTCGCCTCGGCTCTGTTATAAGCCTATTTTTCAAAGCAGTTAAAAGGTGTTTTATTAATACACGTGAACACCGAAGGTATTTCATGATCCTTGTTTAACTCAGAAATGCAGCATTTGGCTGTGAAATATACCAATATATTGTTTTAGTCTGCATAAAAGAACACTTTACATATATTATAACGCACGAAGCTGCAATCAGGTTCACGTTAGTCAACCATTAAATTCTTAAGCGGTAATTTTAACAGTTGGCGTGGATCGTGTATTAAATTATACAAAATGCTAAAAAAATTGAAAAATTAAAACAAGATTGAATTAAAATTAAAACACTAAATAAAAATTAAATAACTTTTAAAAGGTAATGCGTTTAAGTAGTTCAAATAAATGGTTTTAGCGTTTATGTGAACCATAATAAAACTAATAACAGCTGACAGGCTGAATATTGGTTCACTTGAACTCTTATTTACTGCAATAAGTATAATAAAGGAACTGAGGTGTACTCTTGTACAGCCATGGTAATTAATTCAGGATAAAAAGATTTCACAAAAGTTTCTTAAGAATGCGCCATTTTATTATAACCTAAATCGTATATATTGATAATTATTCTGTTGTTATTTATATTTTACTGCCCTAAATTACACGTTATTCATATACACTTATTATAGTATAATATAAAACTTCGTATAATTTTATGTAAATCGCTCAAAAATGTATACATATATTTTTGGTGTGTTACTTTTTTCACAACATTTCTAATTAAAACGAGATATTTCCGAAGCGCGTAAAAATTTTGCTAAAAAACCATATAAACATTCACAGTAAACTTGCATTCCCAAATGTTTTCACAGTAGGTTGGCTATAAAGGTGTACTTTCGTGAGTTAACACAAATTCTCAATAAAATTGTGACATTTACTTCGCCATTACACATCACACTCTGGAAATTTATCGGCACCGCTATAATACTATTAAAAGCAAATCTGCAAATATAATAAGCAATTTCAATATGAACGAAGGGTAATGTAAAACCTAAAGCGTTATATAAGACTAGCAGTCACCCAATCCTGACGCTTAGTCTGTATAACAGGACACTCGTATTCTGTTAAGCAGCTGATAAACAGCCTGGTGACCCATAATAATTCCAATATAGTGCTACTGTAATGCTGTTAAACAGAAATGTGAACTAAACTAGAACTTTAGGCTGAATAATTTGTGCCCAAATAAGAGTTATTTCAGTGTTAACAGCGCTGTTAACACCATTGTAACACTGTCTTGTACAGCTTAAAGTTTCCGTGTACACCAAAAGTGATTTCTTATAATGCTACTTGTGCTACTTGGGTGAGACCACCACCAGTCAAACCACTAGGCCACCACGGCTTCTTTTGGTATCACGCGGGAACTATCCACTTTTTTGTGCTAAAATCTATCCTATGTCCTTCCTAGGGCCTCAAACTATTTCCATACCAAATTTCATGTAAATCTGTTCAGCAGTTTAGGCATGAAAAGGTAACAGACAGAGAGAGAGAGAGAGAGAGAGCTACTTTCTTATTTCTAATATCAGTACCTGAGGATTGGCTTTATCACCAAAAACTTACACACGCCACTTACCTAAAATTATTTGGACAGTTGTTAATGAAATTAATTTTGAAGTTTTAATTGTAACTTTATAAAATCTAATATATAAAAGTCTCGTGTCACGGTGTTTGTTACCGAACTCCTCCGAAACGGCTTGGCCGATTTTTGTGAAACTTTTTCTCTACACTCGGTAGGTCTGAGAATTGGTCGTAGGCTATTTTTTTAACCACCCCCCCCCCCCCCCTTCGCGAACAGTGTCGCGGGCAACAGCTAGTAATGAGAATAAAAAACGAACCCTATTGAAACATACATACATATTTCACTTCAACACTGCATAAAAGGAACAAGACTGCAGCTACTGTGTGAACTTTAGGAATACACATTTCATAAAAAAAAATCTTTAGATGAAACTTGACCTAATAAAAAGCGTAGAGAGCAAATTTGTTATCTTGTAATACAATTCCAGCAATTAAGGATGCTAATGTAATTTACAAAGGTCAGCAAGAACAAATTTATACGCAGAGATTAGAGTCCAATTCCGAGACTCTTGAATTGGATTATTTTAAGGTTTTTTTCTCTAAAAGTAATGATTTTAGGCAAAATTTGAGTTTAATTTCATATGAACGGAATTTAAAATGAGTTTGTTGTGACCTCTAGCGCCATCTCGTCAACAATTAGAGAAACTGATACGTTTTACATCGAACTATCAAAGTTCCTTTACTCTGACACATAAATACAACTTCTAACTCATCCTTCGGGCTTCGGTCACCAAGCATAAAATCTGCCTGGAGAGAGATCTCTCTATTGTGACTTCCCCCACACGGTTATTAATGCGAAATCGACGTGACAGTGTTAGGTTTTTGAGCACACCTCCCACCACCAACGCTCTTTTTAACCGACTTCAAAAAAAAAGGAGGTTATCAATTCGAGTTTTTTTTTTTTTTTTTTGTATGTTTGTTACGCGATTACTCCCTCAATTGTGAACCAATTTTCAAAATTGTTTTTTTGTTTGAAACAGTATACTCCTGAGGTGGTCCCATTGGCACCAAGTCAAGATCTGATCATGGGATCCTAGAGAAATCGAGGGCAACCTTCAAATTTTACAGGCAAACCTATAGTGATTTTAGCATTTTTAGTATCAAGTGAAGTATTTGCATTCAGAAAGTATCATTTCGTAAACTGGACCTGATGAAGAAGACCGTAGATGGCCAACGGAACTCCTCAACGGGTCAAATCTTGCAAGTTAAATTTAACCCACTGCCCGGTTTCCAATTGAGCTGAAATTTTGCAGACATGTGTGAATTGGATGACAATGCAATATTATTATGACATGGAGCTGATCTGATGATGGAGCTGAAAGTTGGCCATAGAAACTCTGTAATAAAACTATACGACCGCATTGAGTTTGAGCTCATTTGATTTGTCTTAACGAGTACCAAAGTACTAGGATCAAAATCCTAGATGGTAACTAGGGTCTGAAGATGGAGCTGGAAGGTGACCATAAGAACTCCGTAATAAAACAACATAACCCCATCGAGTTTGGGCTCGTTTGATTCGTCTTGACGATTACTTTGGTAACCAGGATCAAAAAGTACAGTCAGCAAAGAGTGCCTGTTGTATCGCATAATGTTGATTGTTCTAAAATTTTCTGGCGAAGAATGTTTGGCATACTGTTGAAAGTCCTAAAGCATATTTGTTCGTCCTTATATTGATAACAAGAACATCGAATTACCTACAACGTTTTATTACTAATATTAATTGGCCAAAGCAGTCCGAAGAACTGTGTAAGCTATTCACCTAAACTATAGTAAGTAGGTATGGCACCTATGTACAAAGAAAAGGGGGCAATAAAAATACCTACAAACCACCTCTCGCTTAACCTTGTTAGGTTCGTTAGATATCTTGCGTCCCGTAGAGTGGGAATGGAAGTGTAGTCAGCGGAGGGGGGCTCGGGGGGCGACGCCCCCCGCTTTAAAAAAATAATTTCAAACCATCCCCCGTTTAACCTGGTTAGGTTCGTTAGTTACCTTGCGCTCCTCAAAGTGATATTAAAGGGGGGGGGGCTCGGGGGGCGAAGCCCCCCGCAATAAAAAAAATACTTGCAAACCATCCCCCGTTTAACCTGTTTAGGTTCGTTAGTTACCTTGCGCTCCTCAAAGTGATATTAGGTGGGAGTTGGGGCTCGGGGGGCGGAGCCCCCCGCAATTAAAAAAAACTGTCAAACCGCGTCCCGTTTAACCTAACCAGGTTCGTTAATTATCTTGTGTCCCTCAGAGTGGAAAATGAAGCCTTGGCACTGGAAGGGGGGCTCGGGGGGCGGAGCCCCCCGTAATAATAAACACCTTCAAACCACCCTCTGTTTAAAACCAAACCTGTTTTAAACCCTGTTGGGGCGGAGCTGGTTAGCTTCATTAGTTATCTTACGTCACTCAGAGTGGAAATAGAAGCCCCGTTCTTGGAGGGGGGCTCGGGGGGCGGAGCCCCCCGCAATAAAAATACTCTTAAACCACCTCCCGTTTAACCTGGTTAGATTCTTCAGTTATCTTGCGTCCCTCAGAGTGGAAATAGAGACCTCGGTACCGGTAGAGGCGCTTGGGGGGTGGAGCTCCCGTAATAAAAAATACCTTCAAATCACTTCCCGTTTAACCTGGTTAGGTTGGTTAGCTGTCTTGCGTCCCTCAGGGTGAAAATAAAAGCCCCGCTCTTGGAGGGGAGGGGGGCTCGGGGGGCAGAGCCCCCCGCAATAAAAAAATCTGTTAAACCATCTACCTTTTCATTTGGTTAAATTCGTCAGTTTATCTTGCGTCCTTCAGAGTAGTAATAGAAGCCTCGCTACAGGAACGTAGGGCTCGGGGGGCAGAGCTTCCCGCATTAAAAAAATACCTTCAAACCACCCCCGTTTACCCTTGTTAAGTTTGTTAGTTACCTTGCGATCCTCAGAGCGTAAACAGAAGTGGGGCTTCGTTTACTGGCTACGCCTACGCATCTTTTTTATACCAATACAACTAAAAAGCCAAAAATAAAAATTTTTAAATAAAAAATAGAACCGCCTTCAAAAACACCCAAAAAAATATTGAAGTCGGGCCTCAGCTCGAGCCAGCAGGAGTGGACCTAGTAATTAAATTAATAAATAAATATCCCGGGACAATTCACACCAATCGACCTAGTCTCAAAGTAAGCAAAGCTTGTGTTATGGGTACTAGGCAACGGATAAACATACTTATATAGATAGATACATACTTAAATACATATTAAACACCCAAGACCCGAGATCAAACATTCGTGTTTTTCATACAGATATCTGCCACGACGCGGGAACCGAACCTGGGACCTCAAACTTTATAGTAGTAATTTAACTTACCTACCTATCCCTATTTTACCCACTATCTGTTGGGCTTCTACCACTCCTGCTAGCTCGTGCTGAGGCCCGACTTCAAACAGATTAGTAGAAAGATATTATAATGCTCATTATAGTCGGTTACATTTTTAATTAATATTTTTTTGGGTGTTTTTGAAGGCGGTTCTATTTTTTATTGAAATTTTCTTTTCGTTTTGATTTCATAGTGTTCAAATTCTTCATCGAACTTCTAGCACCCTATGCATTACGGGATGCACTAAGTGACAATCGATGAAACGGGCATGTGCTAGCGTGTTAAGTAAACCCTAGGGTACCTTTATTATAGTTTCCATCATTCTTCTGATACGTATCCCCCTTCCCTGTCTCATCTTTCTGATTAGGATTGAGTCGATAAGCTCTATTCATCCTTTGTTTTCTGAGAATTTTCGAGAAGCTTTGATAATGTTCGCGAAGGTTTTATAGAAACGTCCGCCTACTACAGCCAGGCTCTGTTAGCTGTAGTAACAAAATATCACATAATCAATCATAAATAATCCACCCGTCTCCGCTTACTTGGTTATGCGCATTTGATTCTTAAAAACTGTGGAGTAGGTGTCTGAATTATTCTTACTTTTTTGTGACTGCTAAAATGAAATTCTTTTACATTTAAGTTGCGGATAGATTTTCATCTCTAAGCTCATAATTTTTCTGTATTTAAAAAAACATGTAATCCGTGACTAGGTCCAGGATTAATCCATTGATAATAAAAAAAAATGGTACCCGGGTGTTAAGCGATGCGACAATGAAGAAAAGTCAAGTAGTACAGACTAGACATTTTATTAATCAAATCTTCTTGCCTGGTATCTGGAGACGATTAATTAGAATAATTTATATGTTATAGACATAATATACTTAAGTCTTAATAATTTATTTTTATTTTATTACTAGCTTTTGCCCGCGACTCCGTCCGCGTGGAATTAGTAATTTGGGCAGCTTATTTTTTTATCCAATTTGCTTTTTCATCAATTATGGCTCTCCTTAGATCCTTCCGGAAGAAGTGAAACTTCATAATAAACCAACCCGCTCCCAATCCGCCCCCAACCCGCTCCTAACCCGCCCGCAACCCGCCCCCAACTCGCTCTCAACCCGCCCACAACCCGCTCCCAAACCGCCCCAAACCACTCCCAACTCGCCCCCAACCCGCCCCCAACCCGCTCTCAACCCGCCCCCAACCCGCTCCTGACCCGCCCCAAACCCACACCCAACCCGCCCCCAACCCGCTCCTAACCCGCCCCCAACCCACTCCCAACCCACCCCCAACTCGCTCTCAACCCGCCCCCAACCCGCTCCCAACCTGCCCGCAACTCGCTCTCAACCCGCCCCCAACCCGCTCCCAACTTGCCCCCAACCCGACCCCAACTCGCTCTCAACCCGCCCCCAACCCGCTCCTAACCCACCCCCAACCCGCTCCCAACCCACCCCCAACTCGCTCTCAACCCGCCCCCAACCCGCTCCCAACCCGCCCGCAACTCGCTCTCAACCCGCCCCCAACCCGCCCTCAACCAGCTCCCAACTTGCCCCCAACCCGCCCCAACCCGCTCTCAACCCGCCCCCAACCCGCTCCCTACCCGCCCCCAACCCGCTCCTAACCCGCCCCAACCCGCTCCCAACCCGCGCCCAACCCGCTCCAACCCGCTCCCAACCCGCCCTATCTAACTGGGCTGTCTAACACTGAAAGAATTTTCCAAATCGGAGCAGTAGTTCCCGAGATATAGAAGTTTTACTTCAAAAAACCCCCGATTTGGAAACATTCTTCCGCTCCGCTCCGCTCCTATTGGTGTTAGCGTGATGATATATAGCCTATAGCCTCCCTCGATAAATGGGCTATCTATCACTGAAAGAATTTTTCAAATCGGAGCAGTAGTTCCTGAGATTAGCGCCTATAGAAGTTTTACTTCAAAAACCCCCGATTTTGAAACATTCTTCCGCTCCGCTCCGCTCCTATTGGTGTTAGCGTGATAATATATAGCCTATAGCCTTCCTCGATAAATGTGCTATCTAACACTGAAAGAATTTTTCAAATCGGAGCAGTAGTTCCTGAGATCAGCGCGTTCAAACAAACAAACAAACAAACAAACTCTTCAGCTTTATATATTAGTATAGATTTATTATTATTAACTAACAATTTATTTTTAACGCTCTATTGTATAGATCTTACAATAAGTTACGTTTGAGTTCATTAACTATCTCGTTAAGTATAGTGAGATTTATTAAAATGGTGGAGTTGTTGATATTATCTGCAAAAACGTTGCAAAAATGTCATGTCATGTTGAAATTTCAAACATCTCAAGAAATCATAGTGACATTGATTATGCAAAGTCTGGTACGCAATTTAGTTTCTTCGACTATACATGACTCGAAACTCACTTGTTTCTAAAAACTGTACTTATACTTAATCTTTACACAAAATCAGCTCCATTGCATCTTTGTTCATAGACGTACTCGACAGCCGTGTGCCGATGACGCCGCAGTGCTCGCCCATTAATTCATATTTCACACTAATGGCGACTTTCGAAAACACTTAACTGCTAACTGAGACGTTAGCATAGCCTTGCCCTAAATATATCGACTGGTCATTTTTCATGTGTGCAAGGCTGTCTATTGCTTTCGATTGTCAATTAAAAAAACAAATCACGAACCAACAATTCAGAGGCGCGAGCCCGGGCTCCAACCCCGATTCTCTGCTTTGAGAGGTCTCAGGTCAAACCACTAGGCCACCACGGCTTTTTAACTACATACTTACTTAATTATGCACATCTAATTTCAAATTGGTCAAATTCAATCGGACAAATTAAAATAATTCATTTTACAACTAAAGAGATTCTTAGTGGTACGGTCAAATGCAAAAATATTATATAATACGTTAACAAGGTGTCAAAAATATCTATACGACTCTATGTCATTAAACATAAGGTTTATGTTTACATATTCTGACACGATGACTGTATACATATTTATGCTTTTGACTGTACACGAGTCATTCACGTATTAATAATCAAAGCATTCCCGATATGTTTCAAATCAATCCATGGTTCCTTGTCACGGTGAGCTCTAACGGAAAACCAATAGTTACCTACTCAACTATGAATACGCGAGTTACACGTATAGGTACTTTTTTTATTACCTATGTCTGTGTCACACGTACTTTTAATTCAAAGATTCTGTGTGACTCTAAATGAGCCCTATTTTCTTACAACATCCCATTACACCTCAAAGTTCAGCCAGATTTGTAAGATACCACGTTTAACGTTCTTCACGGATTCCCTAATAAGGAAAAATAAAAGCATTCTGTCTCGTCAACGTGCCTCGCGACGCGTGAGATAAAATATTTACGCGTGAGCGCTGAAAAATTACGTCAGACGTTAGACGCGTGGTGACGCAGGCGCCTGATCAAGAGTTCAACTTTAGCGAAACTACAACAAAACTTGCAAGCTTCCGATTGGCTGATATACTTTCCTTTTAAATACTGTATACAACAGGGGTCTCATTATCAATAAATAATATTTTTTTGCGTCATCGCCATTTATGGGGTTTTTTTTTCTAGTAATAAGGGTAGTGAAAGTGTAAAGGAAAGCATAAATACAGCCAATCGTTCTCAGCGAGCTCATTCTTCGATCGACCGTCGTAGGATCAACAAGCACTAATGATACTTTGGAGAAAGGCGAGACACGACACGTGTCCGGATTTTTGTGTGTGGTGGTGAAGAAGTTTGTTTAAGTTAGTTTGTTCTTAGTTGTGGGTTTAGTAGTGAAGAAGTTTAGTTTTGAAGGAGGGCGGCAAATTGCATGATAAAGCATATTTTCAACGCACACGTAGCTATTTTGCATGACTTGGCCTCACTACTTTGTGGAGGAGTAAAATAAGTATTCCGTTTACTTTATACCTTCCTTTTGTTTCTTGCAAGGCGTGTCAGTTTACATAATGAGATGTGATACATAGACGCTGGTAGACTTCTATCTTTTATGTAATTAATTGAGTATCAAAAACTTGAATCTCTCGTTTGTTAAACTTGAGATTTGGTACGCATACTGTAAATATCAAACATATGATAAAAATATTTAAAGACAAGATTACCTTTCGCATGCTGTTTTAAGTAATAAATCCGCATTCTAGCTTCGTTGATTTTAATGAAGAAAGAAAGAAAGAAAATACAATTATTTACAATAACTCAAAAGACATTAAGAATAAAGACAGGTGACATTGCGGTTGCAAATTGGACATTGGCTCAATAATAATAAGGCGTTTATTAGCAACCCAGCATTGATTTTCAGCCAGCACCGTCTATTTATTAAATGTACGGATTAAAATAAAAATGCAGAAAACTACAAATTTGGTGCTTACGCAATCCAAAGAACTAAAACAATTACTTTGCTCACCCGCGACCTTACAATAGTTACGTTTATGCAAGAAATGTGCGTTCATGCAGTTCCTCCACCTCCACACTGTACGAACACACACAAATCACATAAACCCAACCATCACCACCACCAAGCTACACTGACGCGTTTCGAACTCAACCAGAGCTCATCTTCAGAGTTACCACAACCGTATGCTATGCTACCAAATGTTAAACTAACAAACCAAAACAAATGTTTTAACTTGTCACTGTAACTTCTCAAGTACCCACTTTATTTTTCTTATTCTCAAACTACCCCACATAAATTAACTTTTATTGACATATTTAAAACTACCTTGAATTTTTTGTTTATTTATTTATAAGGCATATTTAATTAATACTAACTGTTCAAATTCGACCCAAGCCGCAGTAAAGGAGAAGATACTAAATTTACCTGTTCATTAATAATAGACCCCATAGTGTTGTACCTAATTATTTCCATGCATTCCAGAGCATCCAGACGCAACCCCTTGCCGCAATAATGTAACACTTCATAAGAATCTGAATCTAACAATGAATGATTTGATTCCAACAAATGTTTTGCAAAATTCGATCTATCTGGATGCTCATTCCTATATGCCGAAACATGCTCTTTAAATCTAGTATTAAAACTTCGGCCTGTCTGTCCTACGTATATCCCATTGCAGTCATTACAAGTAAGCTTGTATACCCCCGATCTAGTTCCCTTATCTACCTGTTCTTTGTGGTTACATAGCCTAGAGTACAAAGAGTTGTTAGTCTTAAAGGCAACATTAATATTGTTTGATTTTAAAATGCCATAAATCTTATCAGACAAACCCCCGACGTAAGAGATGCTAGATCTATATTTGTTAGTAGACTGAGAAGGTAACGCAGCGTAAAGCATGCTATTTACTAACCGTGCCTGCTTCTTTTGAACTAAACTATCTACCATTGATTTTGTATAACCATTTGAGATCGCTATCTGATAAATAGTACTCAACTCTAAATCAAAATGTTCCTTAGAAAGAGGCACAGTCAACAATCTATTAACATAACAATGGAAAGCAGCCAGTTTATGCTGCCACGGATGATTAGAAGATGCTGGTATAACAGCATCTGTGTACGTGGGCTTACGGTATATTTTAAATTGATGTTTACCATTTAATTTTGAAATCGTTAAATCCAAAAAGTTCAACGAACAATTTTCCTCCAATTCTTTTTTGAACCTTATCTTTACGTGCTTGTTATTCAAACCATTAATAAACACGTCAAGCTGTCTCATACTCCCTCTCCAGCATAGGATCAAATCATCAACAAACCTAAAATAGTACACAATATTACTATTACCCACAATATACTGATTCTCAAAATGATCCATAAATATATCTGCCATTAAAGGACTCAGAGGTGAACCCATAGCTAAACCATCACTCTGTAAGTAATAAAGACCATTGAACCGGAAATAATTTTGTTTCATGCATAAAGTTACCAAATCTATTAATTCACAAACTTCACCCGGATGCAACCGCTTCCTTTCTAAGTGGTCTTTTAGAATTTCTAGTGTCTCACTATATGGTACGTTAGTAAATAAACTGTCTACATCCAAAGAAAGCAACGTTGCATTCGGCGGTATGCTGATGTCCTTAATTTTACTAACCAAATCTAAACCATTTTTTAAACTATAAGAAGGTTTAAAGGAAGCCTTCACACGAATAATACTATTTAATTTCTTCGCCAATTTAATAATAATAATATAATAAATTCGCCAATTTAATAATAATAATATGTAATATTGTGTACTATTTTAGGTTTGTTGATGATTTGATCCTATGCTGGAGAGGGAGTATGAGACAGCTTGACGTGTTTATTAATGGTTTGAATAACAAGCACGTAAAGATAAGGTTCAAAAAAGAATTGGAGGAAAATTGTTCGTTGAACTTTTTGGATTTAACGATTTCAAAATTAAATGGTAAACATCAATTTAAAATATACCGTAAGCCCACGTACACAGATGCTGTTATACCAGCATCTTCTAATCATCCGTGGCAGCATAAACTGGCTGCTTTCCATTGTTATGTTAATAGATTGTTGACTGTGCCTCTTTCTAAGGAACATTTTGATTTAGAGTTGAGTACTATTTATCAGATAGCGATCTCAAATGGTTATACAAAATCAATGGTAGATAGTTTAGTTCAAAAGAAGCAGGCACGGTTAGTAAATAGCATGCTTTACGCTGCGTTACCTTCTCAGTCTACTAACAAATATAGATCTAGCATCTCTTACGTCGGGGGTTTGTCTGATAAGATTTATGGCATTTTAAAATCAAACAATATTAATGTTGCCTTTAAGACTAACAACTCTTTGTACTCTAGGCTATGTAACCACAAAGAACAGGTAGATAAGGGAACTAGATCGGGGGTATACAAGCTTACTTGTAATGACTGCAATGGGATATACGTAGGACAGACAGGCCGAAGTTTTAATACTAGATTTAAAGAGCATGTTTCGGCATATAGGAATGAGCATCCAGATAGATCGAATTTTGCAAAACATTTGTTGGAATCAAATCATTCATTGTTAGATTCAGATTCTTATGAAGTGTTACATTATTGCGGCAAGGGGTTGCGTCTGGATGCTCTGGAATGCATGGAAATAATTAGGTACAACACTATGGGGTCTATTATTAATGAACAGGTAAATTTAGTATCTTCTCCTTTACTGCGGCTTGGGTCGAATTTGAACAGTTAGTATTAATTAAATATGCCTTATAAATAAATAAACAAAAAAATTCAAGGTAGTTTTAAATATGTCAATAAAAGTTAATTTATGTGGGGTAGTTTGAGAATAAGAAAAATAAAGTGGGTACTTGAGAAGTTACAGTGACAAGTTAAAACATTTGTTTTGGTTTGTTAGTTTAACATTTGGTAGCATAGCATACGGTTGTGGTAACTCTGAAGATGAGCTCTGGTTGAGTTCGAAACGCGTCAGTGTAGCTTGGTGGTGGTGATGGTTGGGTTTATGTGATTTGTGTGTGTTCGTACAGTGTGGAGGTGGAGGAACTGCATGAACGCACATTTCTTGCATAAACGTAACTATTGTAAGGTCGCGGGTGAGCAAAGTAATTGTTTTAGTTCATTAATATGGACCTCCGCAAAGTAACGCCTGATTCGATAAATTATTTGCAATCCAAAGATTAAGAGACGAATTCGCAAGATGGCGCTTTCAAACAACCTTCACAAGATGGAGTTTGTCTTTAATCGATTTACTTAGTATGTTTTATGTTTAAAGTCTACTTAGGTACTCTACATAAAGAACTGAATTTATAATGTAAATTTGATTATCCTGGCCTGGTTGAGAGCATGTTTTATTTCAATGCTGTCTAGCCTTAGTTAACTTTAACATTATACTTTACTGTTACCGACATCTCTAATCTTGTTTTATACGGCACTTGAGTTATTACCCTCTCAACTAGTCCATATGACCAAGACTACAGTAAAACTCCTTTTTAAAGTCAACGTAAATTTTTAAAGTTCTACTGAAGGAGCAAAAAGAATATTCCACGTTGCTCCCGACGCACGTGACTGAAGACTGAAGACGTAATGAATATATAAGTCTTATTAATCCAGAATGCAATAAATAAACGCGATGTCACGGAGTACTGACTTTTGCATAATGCGATCGGCTCACAAAAGGATCCGACAACGTTATTAAAGCGTACAATAACATCACGTAAATATTAATTAAGCGGTTGAAACAAAATGGCTGGTGCCGCTTTGGTCTGGTGACGAATCAACACGACTTTCTTGTCTAATTATCGTCAACACAGCCGGACGAAAGCCTTTCTCAAGGAATTGTACTAGCAGCTAATAACCTTTCGCAATCTCTACCAGATCGTCAGTCCACCTTGCGAACCCACCAAAATTTCACCTTGCCTCATCGGCAACGCGCTTTTGACGGGCAAAATAATGCTTTCTGCTAATTGTGTACGTTTAATTTCCTTGGGAGAATTGAATTAAATTTATTGCGCTTTTTTTAATTACTCTTTTCTTTATTATTTGTTCCTTTGTCTTTGTTATTTGTTTTAACCTTTGTGATGTCATGAATAATTTGTTTGTTTCAGTTCTTTTATCTTTCAATGGTCGTCTGCTCTATAAGTGTATTATAAGTATACTTTCTTTAATATATGCAATATAATTTGTTGAATTAAACGTAGAGGCGTGGAATTTTATTATTTGACTCCTATGAAATCACCTAGCAATTTTGTTATCCCTAGATTTTCTGCTTTATTCTCTGTTCACTCGTCAAGTTTATATGAATTTCTCAGTCAAATTTTCTATAAAGGAACAAATCAAAGCGTATCAAGTGCAACGTTTCAAATTAAGCTCCGGCAAGCAGATGATCAAACACGCCTGCGTCAATTTATATTCAATTTAGCCTTCTCAAACATCCGTAATGAAAGCTTCCCGCTTTTTACTGGGATTTTAATCAGCCCGTATATATCGAGCTTTTTACAAAATAATATTACGAAAAAAAAAGGATGATGTCAATATTACATATTGAGTATTCGTTTGTGGAACTGGGTTTGTTTATTTGGAGATAAATGTTTCCTCATTGCTTAGTCGAGTATTTTTCATTAGGATCGTATTACCGTCTTTGGACGTACTAATCATTAGTAACTAATGCAACTTAAACTTCAAGGTGCTTATTAATAAGTACTACTTACTTACTTTAAATTTGTTGAATATTTTGTGCTGGTCCACATCATTGAACTAAGTAGAAATTAATTGAACTTTCATTTTGATTTTGTCTAGGTCATCACAGACGTACTCGTTATTACGGAGAACTAAGGAAGAAATAGATCCTAGGTAATTATTATCTGTATTGCAATATTGTGAACGAAGAAATAGTTATTTGTTATACAAGGGGGGAAAGTTGTATTTTACCTGCGAGTGTTCATTTGAAACACGAGCTATCGAAATGATTCTATGATTGACCACGAGCGAAGCGAGTGGTTCAAAAATAGAATCCTTTCGATAGCGAGTGTTTCAACACACGAGACGTAAAATAACTTTTCACCCGTGTATAACACAAAACTTTTCACCTCACTACAGCGAGGAATATAAGAAAAAGGGTTTGTACCTACTATGAATTATTATTTATTTACCTCTTTGTCAATACTTTAATTTTGAAGTATAGAAATATTGGCAAAATCAAAAATAATGCAAAATAGCCTAAGCATATCCAGTCTTTATGGAACTACTCCAATACCGACATTCCGCAAGCTCAATTCCGCATTTTGCACGGTTTCCCGTAATTCCACAGGTGTTAATACGTCTTCTTTACTCGAATCACTCATTTTTAATAACAAAATATCTAGAAAAACATGCGAATATTTAACGTTGACGGCTTAATTAATTGAAAAGTTTTGATTGACTTAAGTTTTTTTTTTTATTATTTCGGATGCGTTTTGTTCGCACATCGACTTACTTGGACTGTCAGAACATTTTATCCGTTTTACAACAAGAATGAAGGTTAATGTTGAATGCTGATATTTATGAATTAAAATAAAGTTGTAAGACTGTATTTAGTGTTTTTTACTCGATGCAATTCATTAATTGTGATGTTCAAAATTCAGCACTTTTAACGTTTTGCGTTTTGTTCGCTGTCAAATATCACTTAAGCTGCCTTCAAATGTCAAAACTCTTTCTTCACAAGTGGATAAAAAGCGATTTTCTCAATAGATGTCAAACAAACAAAAAGGGCTTTCCGAGCTAGTGAGGTGAAAAAAATTGTTATAATCAGGTCGTTACTTAATGATGTTTTATTTCGCTTTTCGCACGATTTTTCATGGTGTTAATTAAATAAACAATCATACATAGTTTATACTAGCTTTTGCCCGCGACTTCGTCCGCGTAGAATTCCAATTTGTGGTAAAGCTTCTTCATCTCTTTCATTGTATAAAACAAAAATCCGGCAACGGCAACATCCATCATTATTATCATTTCATCATTTCATCATCATCAGTATCAGTTAGTGAATATTATAAATCCCGTTTATTCTCTATCCCGTGGGAATTTCAACAAATTTGTCCTTATTCTATGCAAATTTTCGCTTATTTTTAAAGTAATTTTATTTAAAAAGTAATTTAAATCAAAAGCGCTAAGGAGTATTGATATCAACTTCGAAGCAAATCACCCCCAAAATAACTTTCTACTCCTTTTTAACCCCGTCAAGGGATGAATTTCAATAAAATACGAAACACGTCTTCCATCAATTCTGTTAAAGAATGTTTATGCAAAATTTGAAGTAGATTGGACCAAGGAATCACGTTGTCCCATACAAACTTTGCCCCCCTTTTTTACCCCCTTAGGAGTAGAACTACGAAAAATCCTTTCTTATCGGATGCCTACGTCATACAAAGAACACACCCTCCAAGTTTCAGGTCTCTACGATCAGCGGTTTAGGCTGTGCGTTGATCCGTCAGTCAGGACAAAGGATTTTATATGTATAGATTACAAATAATAATTAACATTTACAATTGTCATTTTTTAGTTGCATTTCTGTCATAGTTTTGCCGAAGTGGCATTCCTGAAACAGTTTTATGACAACCAAAATAAGTAAAATTATTGACTTATGGTTATTTCTAAATATTTTATTTAAAATAAACCGTCCTATTTATGGTGAAATTATAAATGCTAAATAAGTGGATTAAGAACCATTCCGAACTCTCTTATGGTAAAAATGTCTGTGAAATATTCTGTACGTACGCGGCATTCGTATTTAACAGTTAAATAAAGTTAAAAAAAGGTTACCTCAAAAAATCACAAAATTGTAATGAAAAATATAAATTACCTAAATAAATAATACTTTACGTAATACGACTCTATTAATCTTGTTCTATTACCGTATTGCGATTGTTTTGCTATGACTTGTCCGAGCTATGGTTATACACCGTGAAATTTTAGTGGTTGTTTTCCCGAAACGAGGTGATTTAGTTTCGATTGTACAATCGATTTATACTTACTATTTTGACTATAGTCAAAAATCCAATTGTGAAAAACGAAAGTCGAAAATGACCGCAAACCAATAGTAACGCTTCGTTGGTACAAGTAGCGTACGATCGTTAAATGCTATTAAATTCTATAATATTATTTATATTTATTAATTTCGAATTGTATTTATGTTGTAATTAATATTTTAACATTTAATATTTGCATGAATTGTTAATTATGATTTAGCTACTCAATGCAATGGTAACTGCAATGCGTGGTCAATAAAATATCCTATTTTATTAAAGATTAAGCTGTAAGATTTTACAATAATAATACAATACTCTTTATTGATTGCCATGTAGTAACCAGTACAGAAAACAGGTAAATAGGGGAAAAAATACAGTGTAAGCAATAGGGCACCTTATCGTTTCAAAGCGATCTCTTCCAGAGAACCTTGCAATCCATTAGATTTAGTTATTTCCCATTATAACCTTACGATAGAGTTTGATCTCGGTGATACCAAGAATTGGAGCCGAGATTGTAATATTTATTCAGCGCCAACAGTTTGCATTTGTTAGTGTCCCTAGCAGCTTTGTTGCCGTATCTGTCAGAAGGCTTTGCTTTGAGATACGGCCAGCTGTTTTGGATGTATTGCGGACTTTAAAAGGATATTTCTTTGGCTTAGTCCTTGTTTATCTAGGCTAGACTTGAAGGATGGGTTGACGGACTTACCGTTAGGAATATGACAGATTCCTTCAAATAGGTTTGATGCGTCTTTTGATAACCTCTGTACAATCGAAAGCTTTAATATCTATGCAGCCATCGCGTCAAATATACCTAAGTAAAAACTAACCTTATGGTTAGCGGCATAGAGTTGTATAGATATTTTTGACCCCTTAGTAACGTATACTCGTAAATATTTATGACCTTCACTGTACATCAACAACTATATCTCCGGTCTATATAATGTCCCACGCTGGGTACAGACCTCCGCACAGAAAGAGAGGGCTTGGGATGTAGTTCACACGCGGGTTACCTGCAAATTGGCATCTTCATACTCACAATTGAATTGAAAATAATCGCAAAATATATTTTTAAAAAGTTTCCTTGACGTGCAACGTTACGCGTGTGGCAAGACATACCTACCATTTTTTTCGTTGTTTTGGCTCTTTAAACTTGCAAATTGTAATGAAAATTTTCTATAGGTATGTTATCTTACAAAGAAAGACTAGTTGTAGTTGAAATCGTTAAAGGTTACCCTATGAGGTTGGGATTGAAATCCAGTTTCTGAGACACAGGTTTATTTATATTCTTAATTAATCACTGAACAACAATTCCACGGTCTTAACCTCTATGTTAGTACTAAACTTAAGGAAGTTATCTTAAATTAAGCGTATCTTTATTCTAGGGTAACACTTATCTTAAATCGAAGGGGGGTAGAAAATTGGTTGAATGTTTGGCTGATCACGTTTACTTAACTCTAAATTTAAATTGGTGATTAGACTAGGCTTAACTTTCGCCGGCGCCTTCAGCCGCGTCGTGCAGTTATACGGGGTCAGGAACTAAACCCGTACCAAACGAGCCCGTACCGTACAAGCCCGTACCAAACCAGCCCGTACCAAACACCTCCTGGAATTGATCAGGGTCTCCGTTGAAGCAAGCGGTCCCAAAAGCGGGTGAACTCGATGCGTTTAAGCTCGCGGATAAAGGTAAAGAAAAGAGATCACGGAATAGAGTCCAGGCAAACGGCACGGCTAGGCATTTTGACAGCTGCTAGGTAATAGGTGACGGGGCGGCATGTTATTATACAAATGAAAAGTAAGTGAAATCTAATAGAAAAGAAAATGCCCGAATCAAGCCACGGCTAGTGCATTGCTGCAGGTGTAAAATAATCAAACCACTCGATAGTTAATTTTGAAATAGAAATAAAAGTAGGCGAAACTTAAAAGGAAATAAAATTCTAGGATCATGCTACCATAAATGCATTGCAACAGGCGTGCGATAATTGGGCCATTCCTAAGGTATTGTAGAATAAATTAGGTAGGTGGAATTTCCCAATAAAAAAACATTAAAATCAAGCCGCTGCAAATGCATTTCAGCGTAATAAAGCCTTTAGAAATAAAATGAGGGTATGCCAAGTTTTCTATTATGGAAAGTACTAGAATCAAGGCCTTGTAATTACATTGCAACAGGCATAGAGAAATTAGGCTATTCAGTAATAAAAACCCATTGCAAAATAGAACAAAATGAGGGTTAACAGTTTATCTCTAAATAAGAATAGGTTACGCCAAGCTTCCGAATATGTACATTCAATTTTAAACAAAACCAATACGCTGAAAGTGCTTTTAAATAGGCAAAAGGCAATAGGACTATTTAATGATTTAATATGCACAAAAGGCAGCGTCTCCGGGATCATGCTGTGATTTACCGACGAGGCCGGCACCATTAATTTATAGAAAAATATGTTAAATTATATCACAATAAGTATAATACTATGAAATGCAAAGCCCCTATACAGATTTCATAGGAAACTTCGTCCATAAGGTCATTCCGGAGTACTCCGCCGGGGTTCGGGAAGTAATTAAAGAAATTGTGCATTAAAAGGGTACAAATTGGGTATCGCGGTGTGCTGTGCTAAGTTTTATGAGCATTACGCAGTCCCAGTAGCTGGGCAAGGAAATAAATCATAGGATTTATTGCCCAGGTGGCAATCACACCCTACCCTCAACACAGAAAAAAAAAGGGAAAGCATCAATTCTTACTTGTTAGAGGAAAAACGTCCTGCGGAGCTTGGAAAGACGAATGTCAACTCGCAGCGCTGGATTGTGGCTGTTCGGAGCCGCTAAGAACGCTGGCTACGGCTTCAAATATGTCCACGGACGCTGCAATATTCTAAGAAATTAACCACACGATCGACACCAAAACCACAATTTGAAGATTAACATGGCAAGAAAGATGCTTACCGAGGTAGCCGCTGACTAGCTAGCAGAAGGATTTCAGCCAAAGAGTCTTCAAAGTAATTAAATCAATATATAATTCGGGTATTATGTGTCCTATCGACGGATGCTGAAAATACAAAACGCAACTGTTAAATTGTAGACAAATAACAAGGAAATCTCTCGCCACGTAACCAATTGCCGAAATACTTACAAGGGAGGTCAGAATAACTGACACGAATACTAGTTAGAATGTGATTCTCTCGAAAATTGAGATTAAAATGGCCTCTGTTTCTAGTGTGGTAGTTTAAATACACCGAAACTGCTTCCCAAAGCAATGCGACCATTCAACTTGCCAGTTAACAGATGCCGGGATAGTGGGAAAATAGGACATCTCTGGCCATGACAGTTGATGTTCTTAAAATAAGAATAATCTGAGAAATTTTGACGTAACAAAGCATGCTGGAAGCCTGAAACGATAAATAAATTGACAAGGACGACGATGGAAACAATAAGACTTTAAATTTGTAGCGGATTCTTAATAACATACAAATATCACGACCCGACTTTTCTCGCTAGATAGGAGTTTAGGTTATTTGCCTGGCAACACCTTACCATAGATTGCAGCTTTGGATGATTTGGAAGTGTTCATCTGTCAACGATGTAATGAATGTCATCCTACTGACAGAATGACCAACGTAACTGACAGTTGTTTTAGAGACATTGTGAGAATGGATTTTAAAATGTTTTTTCAGTAGCTCAAACGTCACTTTTACTAGTCATTAGATGACAAGCTCAAATTGTAAATATTAACATAACCACAAAATATGAAGTGAAAATATGAAGTGTTTCGACGTTTGAGGTAATTATACATTACAAAATGGAGATATTATTAACAGTCAGAACAACGCATAAGCTTATATATACATTTTTAGTGTTCATATAGAATTGTAAAACAGGAATATTAATCCAAAGTTCAGGTTTTTTTCTTCTTTTTGTGATCCAGATCGCTGGGCAAAAATCGTCATCGATTGGGTTCCAAGCGACGCGCATCAGAGCAGGGGCAGCCCAAAACGGAGATGGCGGAATGATTTGGACCGTTTTGACCCATTTTGCCAAGATTTTGCGAAGGATAGAAACTAGAGGAAAGAAAACGGGAGGCCTTTTCCCACGTAGTGGAGCGTTTAATAGGCTGTTAATAGTACATTACTGCAGCGGCCGCGAAATAGGGGATTGCCGGCCGAGTAGTAATAGATGGCCGAGTGTTAACGAGGCCATCTAGAGATACGAGGCCGGCAATCCCTGTTCGTGGCCAAGGCTTGTATAGAGTTTTTCTCAAACATGCATCATCATCATCATCATCATCATCATCATCGTCGTCGTCGTCGTCACCATCATCATCACCATCATCATCACCACCATCATCATCTTATCATCACCATCATCATCACCATCATCATCATCACCATCATCATCATCATCACCATCACCCATCATCACCATCATCTCATCATCACCATCATCATCATCATCATCATCACCCATCATCACCATCATCATCATCATCATCATCATCATCATCTCATCATCACCATCATCATCATCTCGTTATCACCATCATCATCACCATCATCACCCATCATCACCATCATCACCACCATCACCATCATCATCACCGCCATCATCGACACCATCAACATCACCATCATCATCACCAACATCATCATCATCTTACCTTACCTTAAATAAACGTAGTGGCAGAATGTCTTAATGAACCAAAACGCAAAATATTGCTTATAGTTTTTTTTTAATGGCTAAATGCTATGATGCCATAGACCTATAAACGTCATAGTATGAAACAATAGACGATCACTTTGCTGGCCAAGGCCAGCAATGTTGTATGAAATTCCATTATTGACCTCTCGTCTAGCCCGCACCTTCAACGTGACACTTCGTGGCGTATTATAAGGAACATAACATCAATATTTCATAGCATGTTTGAGAAAAAGTTCTTGTGGTCCTAAATGATAGCAAAATTACTAAAACTAGGTACTAATTTATTGGAACTCGAGATAGAGCCGAGACCGTATTGTCTAACGCTATCGTATTTACTATCTTTCTCTGTCAAACTGTATGCGATGGTGACGGAAAGCGCCCGCACGTATACAACACGACCTCTGGTTCTATTGAAAATGATTTTTATGTTTATTTTGTTTTTACTTTTTATGAAATTTGACCTCGTTTTGGCACTTCACACTGGCCCACGTTCGAAACACTCTTTTTTTCAGCTCATTTAGGCTCCAAGTGCCTGCCAAACACCACCAGATATTCCTGCGCTCCGACTTCTGGCTGGAGGGTGTGGTGTTCCGTCGTTTTAGGGAAGCGCCGAAAACGTCTTTCAAAAACCCTAAAATTACATTTAATCATAGAATACAAATATTAAGAAACAATAACAAAAATTAAAACTTTACTATAAAGCTAAATATCTAACTTAAAAACTACTTAAAATCCCTAAATAAGAAATAAAAAATAAAAAAAATATATTAGGGGACAATCTTACAAAATCGACCTAGTCCCAAACTAAGCAAAGCTTGTACTATGGGTACTAGACGTCGATAAACATACTTATATAGATAAATAAATACTTAAATACATAGGAAACATCCATAACTCAGGAACAAGTATTCGTGCTCATCACACAAATAAATGCCCTTACCGGGATTTGAACCCAGGACCTCTTGCTTCGTAGGCAGGGTCACTACCAACTAGGCTAAAGCGGTCGTTAGATAAATAGTAAAGCGGTCGTTAGATAAATAAATAGTTGTATTTATAAGTTTTCTTGTCTTTTTATTTGTATTTTTGAATTTTACAGCGCATTGGTGTTATACTGTATCTAATGCTGTAATTTTTATTGATAAATAAATAAATAAATAAATAAAAACACTATTTTTGAACTTTTGGTGGATAAGTTCATCTGGTTATTATACCTCAATTTATCTCGATACAACACTACTTATGTATATAGTTAATAAAAAACAATATTATGAAAGGAAAAACTAATTTATTTATTCACAATTCCCGAACCACTTTCGCATGGTAGCCTCGTGCCGAAACAAGAACAAGAATTAGGATAACTTGCAAGGAGTTTATATCAATAAATGAGCCAAGTTTTAATATTATGTGCCCCGCGACTTTGTATTTTGTTTACCAGTTTGTTCTTACATTTAATTTATCTATTCATGGACGTTAAATTTGTTTTCTGTACGCAATTTGTAATGAAAATATTGTGCGTATTTTGTTATCATAACGTTGATTTAGGTATTTATTGTTCATGACCGGAACATTTTAATAATTCATCATTATTATTATTACATTAGTAATACTAATCCTCAGAAAGTAAGACGCATGTATTACTAACAACCTATGGACCCCGGTCTGCAATAAACATTTGAATTGAATTGAATTATTATCATCATCTATTATACGGTATGCATGCCATACGAATTGGATATGCAGGCCAATTTGACCATCATTCTTGCAAGTGATGGATGAGATACGGCGCGCCCGAATCCACGACCCTCTGCTTGAGAGCCCAGAGGTGAAACCAGTAGGCTACCACGGCTTTTTCATAATCTTTTTTTTCCATAGTTTCATCAATCACTATCGGGAAAAAACGAGTTTTACTTATCACATTATTACTATTATTATGTGTTACAAATTCTAAAAACTTCCTTGTTTCTCATGAATCTAAATTATATTCGACTACCGCCCATAGGAGACTAGCTTGGTTGAAGTAACATTATATTTACTTATGTTTATGGACCTTACAACTTTGCGAAAAATGTACGTATTTATCTACCTCAGGGATTTATTTGCTTTATTTAAAAGTCTAAATGGATGAAAAAACAAGAAAGAAGTTTTTCTATATTGAGTACATCAAACGTAAACACACACGTCAGTTTGAAAATAAACGTATATAATACATGCACGCACTAACACAATTTTTCGCGTTTGTGATATTAGGTATGTAACGTATTACTTATACTATACTTCTTTGATCTGTAGATTTTTTAACAGTATTGTATATATTTAAACTGACATATTGTACAACAGAAAAATTTTATTCGCTTTTACAGTCAACCGAATATTAATAAAAGTAAACATATTTTATACGTAAATTGAAGGATAAACTTCAAAGAGCACAAAACATCATTTTATTTTCCAAATAAATTATAAAACCTAACAACCAGTTCACCGCTCACTGTGTTAAATCGTGTAGAAATGGAGTAACTCAGCTGATTAATGTACTTTGTTATGAACTAAAGAATAAAAAAGATATTTTACACGTTTCGTGTTGAGGTGCTTGATAAGTAACAACATTTGGTTGAATGAAAGTAAAAAAATATACTTAAATGGGTATATAACGTGTGACACTAAAGAAGAACAAAGTAGAACACACGAAAGGTTTTCGGACCATCGTACTATTGCCATTAAAAAAAATAAGCCAAGGAGTGTCCACCTATTGCGGTTCAAAAGATAATGCCATGTGACAGACGAATGAATAAACATAAGGATAGACAGGGGAGTCATAGTAATAGGGTTTAAGTACGTAAATAAAATTAAATCAGAAAGTCTAGCATGTAAAATGAACATAATCGTTTTCAAATTTACGACGATTTTTAATTTATTTTTTAAATGTATGTATCACAATTACTGCTTAAATCTCCCCTTGACTACAAACTGTATCAGCTGATAAAATCATCATCATTATCATCCCAGCCTAATACGTCCCACTGCCGGGCACAGGCCTCACAGATTGAGAGGGCATGGGCCGTAGTTCCCACGCGGGCCCAGTGCGGATTGGAAACTTCACAAGTTCACATACACCACTGAATTGCTTTGCATGTGGGCAAGTTTCCTTCACCTTAAAGCTCATGGTAAATTTCAAATATAATCTCCCACTTAAATTCAAAGGAGGGAGCCGGGGCTCGAACCCATGATCCTGTGCTTGAGAGGGCTTAGGTCAAGCCACGGCTTAGGCTACCAAGGCTGTTTCATATTTAATAAAAATAGTACAGTCGGTCGATAGTCCAGTCGACTGATAATTAAAAAATTTTCAGTCGTGAATGAACACCAAAATATAAAACTAAGAGAAAGCTCCTCCGATGATTTCAGACAGTAATACATGGCTTTAAAACCATCACGACTAAAATAATCCGCCGATGGACAAGCAAGCGCAGCGTGGGACGTCCACCAACGAGATGAACGGACGATTTGGTGAAGGCCGCAGGTTCAGGTTGCAAGTCGCTTCCTACCGTAATGATCGGGCATCAATGAGGGAGGCCTATGTCCGTCCAGCAATGGACGTCCTACGGCTGAAATGACGATGATGATGAAAATAATCCGCATATATCCAGCCAGTAAAGGTGATATCCCACCAAAAACATTCTGTAAAAAACTAGCCAAGTCTCGATGGAGCTGCTTGTTTATCTCTAAAAAGTAATGAAATCTAGACAAAGTCGTGCCAAGTCTAAGGTTCCTTACTGCGATTTCTTTATTATAGTTGATGTTGTGTGACTTGGCCATTAAACCCTAACTCTGAACCAAATTTCAGCTCTCTGAGTTTATGGGAAGTACTAGTTCTATTCTGATGATCATGAGTGAGTGAGTGAGTGTCATAAATGCGAAACTTTGCTTTCGCTTAACTTCGGAACTAAATGACCTACAGCCTTGAAATTTTAGATTTTAAGTATGTGATTATAGCTTACTGGATGACGCAATTTCTGCGTTCTGGTCTTATCCAGAGGTTCTCAAATAGGGGCCTGAAAATGCGGCGAAATGGTTGCAGTAAAGGATGGTACAGCAGTGTTTGCTTCGCACTCGACTTGGCGGGGGCACTGCCGTGCCCCCCGATTTATGGCTCTTCCCGACAGCCGCTCGCCGTGTGACGCTACGCTTCACGATCCTCAGAATCTTTTGTCCCTCGTTCCTGTAAAATAATATATCTCTATTTTATACGCTCCACACCAGAAGTGGCGGGTTTATTTTCAATTGCGAGAATATTATGAGGTAAAATTGTAGTGTTCTGAAGTTGCAGCTTTGTGTTTTATATTCAAGTTTTTTGGTATCAGGTAAATTATTATGCATCTGTACTGCAAGCGAATTAAAAATAAGATCAAAAGGTATTTGGCCATTTTAATAACTTTACTGACAGCTTTGAGGAGACATTTTACGATGATCTTTTCGACACTTGGAATGATCGTTCTTATAGAGTGCGACGATGAAACTGCAATACCGCGTAACTAGCTTTTCCCATAAGGTCTAATTTGTCTAATTTTCAATGTTATTTCATTTCAAGTTGAGCCTTATGGAAAAAAATACGCGGTATTGCAGTTTCGCTGACATGGTGTCAAAAAGTCTGTCAAAGGATCACCGTAAAATTATTATTCATAAATAATTACAGCAACAGCTGAGTACAAAAACTTCGTTTGAATAGAAAGAAGCATAAACATTAAAACAAAAAAATACTCATAGTTTGATTCCTGAAAAATAAATTAAGCTTTATACCCCTAGGTACTAAAATACCCTAAAGAAATCCATAAAATGTATCATCTTATTGTATAATTAAATACATCTATGATCTTAAACCTAGTCTATATACGTCCCACTACAGAGCACAGGCCTCCTTTCAGAATGATTGGGCCATAGTTCCCATGCGGGCCCAGTGAATTGGAAACTTCACACACACCATTGAGTTTCGTTTTAGGTGTGTGCAGGATTCCTCGCGATGTTTTCCATAGGTCAAACCACTAGATCACCACGGTGTCTTAATATCCAGATAGTCAAAAATAAAGATGTGTTAATTTGCTAAGAATCAAATGCTTAATCTAAAGCTTAAATTAGAAGCAAATCTGATTCATAACAGAAGCCAACGTCTTCTCCCTCGACTCAAACAATTTCACAACTGAATTCCTGAATCCTCAGTGAATAAGGGGTAGCGCCATTGTTTTACTTAACACTAGCTTTTACCCGCGACTTTGCTCGCGTAAACTATTAGGTCTGGTAGTCGAATTGAACTCACGGAATTTCCCAATATTTTCCGTGAAATCCCCACAAATTACATCGTTTTCTTCATTATCATTAACGTTGTATAAAAAACGCCCGAGCCAAATTTGATGCCTTTAAATCAAGCGGTTAAAATTTCAGGATTTTATCCGGGCTCTGTGGGAATATCTGGATAAAAAATAGTCTACGAGATATTCTAGACGCCCAGCTATTTACACACCAAATTGCATCCAAATCCGTTGAGCCATTTTAGCGTGAAGAGGAACAGACACGAAAGCACGCTCGCACCCTCACTCGTTTAGTTTATGTCTGCGTTACATTTTTCGCGGAGAGCACTCCTAAGCTTAAATTAATGTTTCTACAAATTCATATCAAAACTAAATTGTTAGGATAAAACCGGGATAGTTGCCCCACTTTTAAAAATCACTCTATATCTCTTAGGGGGTGTTTCACCACCTTATTGTCAAACTACTGGTCACGTAACCAATGAATAAACTAAGTACTGGACAAATCTGTCGGCTAGTTTTTTTTCAGTTTCACCACGCCGGTCCTGTGCAAACTAAGTACCACTTAACTAATCGTCGGTTTAACATAGAGGGGGAATGACAACGTCAAATTTCACGATCACGCGTTCCTGTTCACACACTTTCGTTCAAAGAGTCGCTCATTGTTAAAGCAAAAGAAATCGTAAACTATGTAATTTTTAAATACATCTATTTTTTTGCATAAACAAATGTATAACATAATTAATCCAAAAACGGTATTTATTTACGATACTTTGTTAACAATAACAAAGAAAAATAAAATCACGTAAAACGAATCGAAAAGTGGCGCCAAACCATTTGACAGATTAACTTTTTTTTGTAATTACGATGTACAAGTTCACGTAGAACAAACGATTGTGCCACTGAAAAAAAGTCTGTAATTAAAAAATATTACGAAATTTTGGATTTATTTTTACATACTAAAAGCGTACCTATATTTTTTTATTCAAATCTTGATATTTGAATCCTCGTTTGCAATTTAGCATGACTTCTTTCTTTAAAAAATATAAAATTCTTTGATTTATTTTTCTGAAACCGGCTGAAGGGCTCTCCAACCATGACCACAAAAAAATTAACTGACTAATTAAAAAGTTATGTGACGGATAAAAATGCTAAATGCCACCTGATCTGATGGTCAAAAATAAAAAACAGTTTGTCCGTCACTTAGCGCTAATCAAGACTGGTGAAACAGAAATTTTAAGTTCATCTGTCAAATAAGGTTATGATTAACCTAATCCGAACTTTAAAAAAAGTGGTGGAACAGCCCCTTAGTAAAATTAAAATGTTTTATTTAAAAAACCGGCCGGTACTTCGTGTTTTCATCCACCAATTTATAAAAGTAAAAAAACATTTTTCAGATTTCAGAGTATTAGCGATTTTAGCCAACCTCTTAATTTTTTCACATCCATCCCACGTATGGGATAGTTGCCTGATCCTTCAATGCCGTATAGGATAGATCCCCTCACTCAAAACAGGACAACTATCTCCTAAAAACTTTGATCGCATATTGACTTCCCATGCAATCACACAGAAACATGCGATTCGGTCAACTTAGTGGTAACTGGAAAATCTTTCGGTAAATAATTTAAATAAAATACAATTCATTCGCAAAACTAATCAAAGCAACTAATTACCCCGGGGCAACTATCCTGGTTTATCCTATACAAATGCAAAACACAGTACTAAACATCTCCCATAATGAATTGTCAGGACAAGACGTCTTTATGAACACAAAATAAATAAGCGGGTGCGAAGCCGCGGGCGTCCGCTAGTTTATTAATAAAGGTAAACTTAATGTCTTTTAGCTAAATTTTGAATATGATTCAGCGTGTTTTATATGTTTTTGAAATTTTATTTAATCTATAAAGTTACACTTCGATACAATTCATCTAAAATCAGTAACTAAGATACGGTTTTTCGCTATGGCCCACCCCTTACTCTCGCAGCCCAGTCAGACGCTTGGAACAGTGTTAATTGTTGCGAAACAGACAAGGCATTCCTTGCACAGCTTGTAATAAAATTAAGGCCGTAACACGTATACGTGTACGGTTAATGAGTATTACTTAATTTGAAACATTCTAAGCTTTTGCGTTGCAATTACACGACCTACGTCCTAGTTTTTGGCATGCTAAGGGCCAATAGATGACATCCTGCTGTCACCTCTATTGCTCGTGACATAAAATTAAAAATGGCAATTACTGAGACATCGACTGTTACGTTTACCTTACTTATGAAAGTTAACACCTATTACAGCGAAATGTATATTTTGTCAGTGTTTGGCGCATGCAGTTAATAAAGAAACAGTTAAATATATAAAACGAATGTGAAGTTTTACCTATGCTTAAGAAGCATTTAAAAAGAAGAAGGTACGTGTTGATAAATTGCGTTTACGTGTAAGATTTAAGATTGGAAGATCCAATCCCTTATAGCGCATAGGTACTATCTGTTGCCAGTAACTCCGTCTGCGAAGAATTCGTTAATCGCTGTCCCGTGATAACTACGGAATTTTCTGGTCTCCATGTCCTTCCTAAGGTCTCGAATTTTAGCTAAATCAAATCAACGCGCGGTTTAAATGTGAAGTGGTTAAGACAAACAGACAGACTTTTCCAGTTATTTTCGCATTTATAATAATAGTAAGGTAGTATAAGGATTCGACATTTTTGTTGAAACTCCAGATTTTGTTTGGATCATTTGGGATCTTACCGCTGATTGAAACCTTAAACTTAAGACCTACTACTTTTAAACAATAACACACAAACTTCTAATTTCACATTGTTACCTCAACTTCACAATTCATTACTCTTAACGGCTATATCGCAAATTTTTAGGTAGGTGCTCAGGGAAAATACCCTTGCATTACAATATTTAAGTTTATACTAGACTACGTTGCTCGTATCCTAATGCCCTCCGGAAGTGAGGAGATTAGCTCTCATACTATTACCAGGATTAGTACTTACTCTAGCGAAATACTGAAACAGACTTCACTTAGTAATTCCTCCTGCATTAATTTGGATTATAAACTACTAGCTGCTACAGTGCGGTGAATGTTAATTATATGAGGTGCTACGTATACGAATGGAGAGAATAGCTACGTTAATTATATTTGATCAAGTGATTTGCAAGCAGCATTGAGTTGGCGGGATTTAGGATTCCGTGTCCAGTGTATGCCAAGCGACCCTAATTACTAAAATCTGCACTTGCAAAAAGTAAAGTCTGACTGATTGACTTTCATATTAGAAAAGTACAGCCTAAACTACTAGGGTTAAGGATTTACCTCCTAAATCTCAAATATCATAGTACTGCAATGAAAAAAAGATTATACGACATTTCCAAATCGATTTTGACGACGGCAACCCTAAATGAAAGTAGGTATAACTTCAACCCTAACTGAAAGTAGGTATAACTTAAAATTACAAAATTTACATACAAATAACTTATTTCCTAGCGTAAGCCCTAATATGGCTTAAAGTCTTAAAAAACTCTATCACAATAGAGCTGGCCTTGTGAATATAGGTATACAGGAGCGCTTGGGTTTTTGTTTTATAGTTTGGCGCTTGAGCGCAACTTTCTTCAATCTGTTTGCGACAATCAAAATAGTCGAATCGTATTAGTTGGATTTGATTAACTTCTAATTACCGCATTTAACTGAATTGAATTGTGGCTGGTACAGGGGGACCTATGGCAAAGCAAAAATATAGCACCGTTAGCAAAAAAAATATAAATACAGTACGTACATTCCAATTTTTGCTGAGAACAAAACCACTTAACTTTTCAAAAAACCTGTTAAGGCCAAAGTATCGTTAGTAAGTTACAATCCGCGCTTATTTGGTGCGTGAGGAGATTGCGAATTGGAAATCCGATCCCTTTTTACAGGAAAACGAAAGCAAATGGTACAAAGCTTGTATTAGTTGTACTAATTAATTTTTTTTTCAAAGGAATTTGAAACGCTCGTTATGTATGCGGGGTTTGTTCATTTATAAACAGACTAATAACGAAACTTTAAGGAAAATTCCCAAAAACAATTCGAGGCAAAGGGTGGAAGGGAGGGGAGGGAATTACCTACTGTCCATAGACTGAGGATGCCGGAAGATTTTTAATTTGTTGATACAATTTAACTAATGCTTCTTCTGTCAATAATGTTCCGACTTACTTCTATGAGTAGGTACAGTCGAAAGCATAAATATGTATACAGTCATCGCGTCAAAATATGTTAACAACCTTATGGTTAATGACATAGCGTTGTATAGATATTTCTGACACCTTGTTAACGTATAAATAAATAAATAAAAATAAATAAGTAAGTATATTATATTTTTGCACTTGACCGTACTACCACCTTAGCCTTTATACGTCCCACTGCTAGCCACAGGCCTCCTCTCAGAGTGATAGGGTTTGAGCTGTTGGTTTGTGTTTGGGGTGAATTGAAAATGTCACATACATACCATTGAATATACTTAAGTAAGTCCAGGTTTTCTCGTGATGATTGTCGGCCAAGTGCGAGTCGGACTCCCGCACCGAAGGTTACGTACAAACTTGTATGTAAATTGTTCGTTAATAAAAGTTATTGCTTATGATTTTTTGTGATGGAAAAACATATTAACAATTTTCGGATTTTTCCCTTTACTTGTGCTGTAAGACCTTCCTTCATACCAAATTTAATGATTCTAGGTCTATAGGAAGTACCCTATAGGTTTTAATCCCCCTGCGAAATGTTAGAAAATAAGGCTCAAATGGCCGCATCTTTGGATTGCGTACACTTACAATTAGAATCTTGATTTTTTTACAGCTTCATGGGACCGCAAACATTATTTCAACTTGATACCGCCACGCGATCCTGTGAAAAAGAGTGTTGACAGACAGATGGACAACAAAGCGATCCTATAAGGGTTTCATTTTCCCCTTAGAGATGCGGAACTGTAAAAACATACCAAGGCCCCATACTGCCCATGAAGGAAATGCTTACCCGTTCAACACCCAAAAATGAATGAGCGCTTTTAAAAACTAAACAACTTTCATACAGACGTCGGATTTTTGTACGCATTATTTTTGAACCGGGTCACCCATTCAATTCCCGCGGTGTGTTCGCTAAATTCACGGTTCGTTTGTATATTTGCGCAGCATAAGGGCCTATGAATAATTCAGGGACTATATTTTACCTTTTATGGTGTCGAAGAAAAAATAGACGCTGGAAAAATACTTGTTTCAAAAATTTTAGCGGTTAAGCGCGACATGTGAAATACCCCCATTATTTATATTAGACCTGTGTTAGGATGTCGCCGCCAGAGGACACAGTAGAAACAATGGAGAATATTTCATCATCATCATCATTATCATTTCAGCCGAAAGACGTCACCCAAAGGCTCGCCAAACAGATTGGTCCCTTGCCTACGTGATCCCGCAACCTTAACCAGGTCGTCACTCCATCTTGTTGGAGGCCTACCTACACTGCGTGTTCCAGTTCGTGGATGCCACTCGAAAACCTTTTTACCCCATCGGCCATCAGTTGTCATGCCCACAGTTTCGGAGAGTGTTTTACTAATTCAAATTTTCAGCTGTTCATATACTGGGCACTTCATATACACGCAGATTTGAGACCAACAAATCTGTTACCAAGATCTATTATGGCGGGGTGCGTTCGACAAGCACCCCATAGAGTTGACCGACCATGGCCGCTGAAATGTGGTCGAAACGTCAAGGTAATTTTAGCAAAAAGTAGTTCGTGATTAAGTCATCATCAACATCATTATCCCAACTTATACCTCTATCTATACGTCCCACTGCAGGGCACACGCCTCCTCACAAAATTAAAGTCCGTAATTCCCGCACGGGCCCAGTGCAGATTGGGAACTTCACACACACCATTGAATTTCTTCTCAGGTTTGTGCAGGTTTCCTCACGGTGTTTTCCTTCACCGTAAAGCCATGGTAAATTTCAAATTTCGCACATAAATTCCGAGGATGCGAGCACGGATTCGAACCCACGACCCTCTGCTTGAGAGGCAATAGGTAAAACCACTAGGCCACCGCGGCTTCGTGATTAAGTCCCAGAAAATATTAGTTATTAGCCAATAGAGCCTAGTGGCAAAGGATCGCGAAGGCGGCGACCCCAGTGTCGAGCGACCTCACATTACATCAACCACTCTGTCAAGAGTGAACGACTCAGAAGTATTGAACAGTGGGTTATTTACCTTTTGAACCATTACAAAGGATCTGCACATTCTTAGGCCCCTACCACACAAGCGATTTTCTTCGGTGATTTTACGGAGCGAGATCGCGGCGAGGATGCTACAACCCGCGGCGTGCACGGCGCGATATCGCCGCGATACCGCCGCGAGTACGCTTACTTAATCGCCGAAGAAAATCGCTTATATGGTAGGGCCCCAGCGCTCTAAGACTGCGACACAGCTTTCATTGCGTTTACGAGATAAACTTTACAATGTTCTGAACTCAAATATCCTGTGTGCACAAGTGCACTTAGTTTGCACAGCAACGTTTGTGCACGGCGCTCACTATCACAACACTGGGACACTAACTTGTGCGACGTGATGCAATTTTGCGGAACACGCGAAGGTATTGTTAAAGCGGAACTAAGCGAAAAGTTCAATTTATAATGTTTTCGTTGTTTAAGTAACAATTTCTTTAAAAATATGTCAAATATTCTGGTGAAATAAATTTCGGATAATCAAAAAATGCCTCACGGCTACTTGGTTGTTGCCAGAGAGCGGCCAGCTATGACGAGGGAGATGAGCAATCAGATGGCGGGATGATCTGGATGCGTATGGAAATGACTGGCCTGTTCTTGCCCCAGATCAGAAATTTTCGAGATCAGGATGCCTCTTCCCAGCGGTGAGACACCGTCACCGTCATAGGCTAAAAAGGTTTTTGCTTTTACAAAGTAAGAAACGGCCACAGACGGAGACCGTATTGTTTGACGCGCGTATACTCGGGGTCGAATTCACCAACTCTTTCTACCCTCATATATTCCGTTTGACTGAAAGAAATGGTGAAACCGGTTGTGATTTCGAGTGTGTTAGACAATATGGGTTCTGGTCCGATGTATATCAGACTGGATTCGACTAACTATTTACATGCGATTGAGTCAAAGCTTTCATCAAAAAAAAATTAGAAATCTTAGATATAGATAACTAGCGACCCGCCCCGGCTTCGCACGGGTGCAATTAAACATATAAACCTTCCTCTTGAATCACTCTATCCATTAAAAAAAACCGCATTAAAATCCCTTGCGTAGTTTTAAAGATCTAAGCATACATAGGGACAGACAGACAGCGGGAAGCGTCTTTTTTTATACTATGTAGTGATGATTATATGAAGACAGAGTACGGTCTGCACATCATTCACATCCAGCCACACATCCTTCAGTCTACCGGTGATCATAACGTTGGTAGATGCGTTGAAATATCAGGAGCTCATTTCAGCTAATCACTATATCACGTGAAAAACTGTCTAACGTAATTAACCGCGAATAACAATTATCAAAAATCTTATTTTTTTTCTAGAAGATTCCTAATAAGTTTGTCACACACATGGATTCCAGTTTTAAGCTCATGTAGCAAATTCATATCCTTTAAATGGACACAGAAATCTTCACACTCAAGTGTATGTTTGAAAACTTTCGAATGAAAATTCTCGCGGACATAAAATCTCTCATCAAGACAAATGTGCTACAAATTCCGTTTATAGCGTGTTCGGAACTCCTCTAATTTTATTAGCGTTTTACTACCCACTGCAACAGGACTGTGTACTTTGACTTTGATGTTTTGATTATTTTGAACATCCTTAAGTACGGCTGGAGCGAAATTTGATGCCGCACAAACTCGAGTGTCATTCAGCGTTAACGTTGTAGGTTGATTGTAGGTAAATACGTTGGGTGCAGTTGAAATTTGACCCTGGATTTGACAATCCTAAAATGAACGACAATAATGTACGCACTGACAATTTAAAACAAAATAGTTTCAATTATAAGGTCGTATGTTAATGTCATTCATTTCGGGAGGACAATTGAAGACATGAGTGGATGAAGGGGGTATGTCACAAAAACATTATTTCGAGTAAATCGCAGTTAAAGGTTTTTACGTTGTAATTTTGTTTTTAAATTGAATAGGGTATTGTTACTTTTATAAAAATCAACCAAATAGCCTGGTCTATTGATTTTTTTAATAAATGCTTTTAAAAACAATTTTTTTATATAAAAAAGCACATAACCCCTTGTTTCTCCTTTAAGCTGTTCTGCAAAGAAAGGAAGTTAAATAAATGAAAGTGTTTATTGTAACAAAATTTATTGATTTAGTAGAATTTCTTCATAAAAATACCTGCAGTCAGAGTTTATAAATTTCAGCTGATCCCAAATGCTTTCTTTTTTTTTTGGGATATCGGATATGTCAGAATAAGAGAAAATAAAAGTTTGTCTCATAACATGGATGAAGGAGCTAAGTGCGTACATGACACTTTCTTCTGTTACATTAACTCGCAAACTGGTAACCACTTCTAGAGTCATGTGCCCTTAGCACCTTCATTCACGAAGAACGTAACTTATTGTTGTATATAGGTCCTTCATACACTGGGTTTAAAGCTGTTAAGTTTAAAAACATGAGAACTGATAGCGTTCAAAGTTGCATTATGACTTGGAACCTTCATTTATGGCATGAAACCGGAAATGAAAAAATGCGACATACCCCCTTCATCCACTCACGTCTTCAATTACAGGTCTAATCTTATTTTAACCACACCCAAGACGTTGTGGCTGAGTTTTGAAATGAGATGTCTCGATATCATGAAAAATACGAGTAGATAGGTAAAAAATTACCACAATCCGATAAACCCCTCAGGATCAGGATGCAAAGAACGGCAGACTAACAGATAACCTTTAGGGAAGAAAGGTTCTCAAATGGCGACCACCAACCGGTAGACACAGTGTTGGCATGCAGAGTGCCTGGAGTGCCTAAGTGGCTGGTGTTATTACGAGATCTGGCCTTCCGGACTATTAGTTCTGGTTCTGGTTCTGTTTACCTTACTGCCCCACCGGCCGGCTGATGATAATGATAATTTGTAAATTCCCAAAATCTCACCAGCTAAGCCTAAAGATACGATATTTTGCACGGGTGCTTAGTACAGAGCAAAACTGCGGATATAGACAATGCTGCTGCATTTTACTTACATTGTTACCTTTATCCGTATATTGTTTAAACTAAGTTGCTGTGCTGAAGTGAAAGAATGTATTTTTATGTTTATAGAAATTCAAGTTTATTATGCGTGAATAAAAGTTATTACCAAAGTTAAGCACAAAGTAAGATATGAGCCTGAGAATTTAGCCAATGAAGCTCTGTGTGATATTTGGGCGGGGGCTCTAAAGCGTCTCAATTGCCATATCCCGTATCTTAGGAAAATCTAATCTTACCGCATTGAGACGTGGCCACTAACGATGGGCCTCATGAGAAAGCTCAAGGTCGTCCAGAGGGCGATGGAAAGGGCTATGCTCGGAGTTTATCTGCGGGATCGCATTAGAAATGATGAAATCCGTGCAAGAACTAAAGTCACCGACATAGCTCAAGGATCGCCAGACTCAAGTTTCAGTGGGCCGGCCGATGGTGACGGCCGATGGGGCCGAAAGGTTCTCGAGTGGCGTCCGCGGACCAGAAGTGACGTGGTGTGCGTAGGCATTCAACATGATGGAGTGACGACTAGGTTAAGGTTGCGGGAATGCGTTCGATGCGGATGACGCAGGACCGATCTGTTTGGTGAGCCTTGGGGGAGGCATACGAGGGGCGTTCAATATAAAGTGAGAATGAGATGCAAACTCTTTTAATATTACGAAATTAAATACTGGCCGGTAAAGCTAATCTATCTATCTGATTGCTATGAAAAAAAAACTAACTGTCTTTTGTTTAAAAAAATATACGGTAATTTCTTTGCAATGCTATTGAGTACGTTAGCGAAAATGGAGAAAATTGAACTGCGCGCCGTTATCAAATACTTGTAATTGAAAATTTTTTCTACGGACCAAGTCAATTTGGATTTGCTGGACACTTTAGGGTCTAATGCTCCTCCGTATTCGACAGTCGCACGTTGGTGCGCTGAATTTAGACGTGGAAGAACATCGACAATGGACGACCCCCGCTCCGGACGCCCTACTACAGCAGTAACTGAAGAAAATGTGAAAAAAGTCGAAAACTCAGTTTTGGCGGATCGTCGTGTCACAGTTCGTTTTATTACTGAAAATGTAAAGATTTCAACGGGGAGCGTGCATAATATTTTACATGAACGCTTGGGTATGAAAAAGGTATCTGCGCGTTGGGTACCAAGAATGCTTACTGACACGCAAAAACAAACTAGACTAGAGATTTGTCAAGAAGCTTTGAACCTGATGCAGCAAGACCGGGAACTTTTTTGGCGCGATTTATAACAATGGATGAAACATGGCTCCATAATTACGACCCTGAAACGAAACTGCAGTCTATGACATGGAAAAGGCCATCATCTCCAACTCCGAAGAAATTCAAGGTGAGCCCATCTGCCGGTAAGGTCATGGGCTCTGTTTTTGGGATGGTAAAGGGGTATTAATGATTGAGTATCTCGAGCATGGAGCCACTATTACGGGCACTTTATACGCCAATCAAATAGCAACATTGCGCAATGAGATCCGCGAAAAACGGCGAGGTAAACTCTCGAAAGTTGTGCTGTTCCACCAGGACAATGCCCCGGCACACAAGTCCGCCGTTGCAATGGCTGCAATTCGTGATGCTGGGTTCGATATCCTTAAGCATCCTCCGTATTCACCAGATCTTGCTCCCAGTGATTTCTACCTATTTCCGAGATTGAAACAATACCTGAGAGGCCAGAAATTTGAAGACGACGACGCGGTAGTCGATGCAGTACAAGATTTTTTAAGTACTCAATATGAGACGTCTTTTAACAATGGAATTTTAAGTTTAGAAAAAAGATATACTAAGTGTATTATGCTAAAAGGTGACTATGTCGAAAAATAAAATGACATTTAGTAAAAGTTGTTTATAACATACTCATTCTCACTTTTTATTGAACGCCCCTAGTATGTTCAACACTGGACATCTGTCGACTGAAAATGATGATGATAAATGATAGGAAATCTAAAGATACCTACCTATGTCTGTGAACTAAAACCTATTGTAATTCTGCGAGCACAAACCACACCACGCATGGTAGTCATTGGCATTTTTAGTTGACGGACATATACTCGTGTTATTAGTCGATTTTTATAACGAATTGGGTACAGTGGTTGAAATATTATCACTTATAACTTTTCGCTAAAAGACTCTGCTTCATGAATGAAATAATTTAATCAGCAATATTGTCATTGTCATTAAAGAATTAGTCCCAATTTTTTTTTATTTGAAACAAAATGTCATTTGTCCCATTGCAGAGAACAGGCCTCCTCACAGAATAAGAGGGCTTGGGTTGTAGTTCCCACGCGTCTATTTACTTGCTAAATAAATATTATGATGCTTTTTTATCTGAAAAAAAGATAATCATTCTGCTTTTTACTTGCTCGATAAATATTATGATGCTCTAACATCTTTTACAAAATTTGCGACTAACCATACCACGGTATGTTTATATTTTAAAGCATTCCTTGTTACAGCTGTTCAACGACATAACATATTTTGCATGAAAATCTTCATAAAATTTATGATACGCTTAACCGTTAAGCTGCATCGTTCCGATCAGGCACCAAGCAAACTATGGCTCTCTTTTCGCTCTCTGCGTCCTTTTTCTATCAAGCTCGTTTGAAAGGGATGAAGATAGTTGTGTAAGAAAATAACGAGCACCGTTTTCCATTTTATATGACAAAGCCACGCTCAGCCCTGGGGCTGCGAGAAACATTTTCGTCATTTCGTACCTCACTGCAATAGAATGGATGCGTCACACAAAAGGATTTTAGACAGGGTTGTATTTTATTGCATATTTAAATTACGAGTATGAGGTTCTCAAATGGCGTCCACGGACTGGTAGACGCAGAAGTAAGCCTCCAACGAGATGGAGCGACAACCTGGTTAAGGTTGCGGAAACGCGTTGGATGGATGCGGATGGCGCTCGTTTCCTAAATATCAGAATTGCAAAACACTAGATTGCCGACTTACCCTATCTCTAAAATACCAAATTCCCAGAATACCAGACTTTCCTGTCACCGTGTTTTTGTCTATATCGGATTGTCAAAAAAGCTTGTTTTAAATACACCATGTTCCATTCAAAACCGAATTCCCATTTAAAACCAGATAGTGAAATCACCAGGCTCGCCAGGCAGGTCGTGGTCGTCATGGGGAGGCCAGGGGGTCGCGTTTTACGAGCCTGGTGATTTCACTATCTGGTATTATGGGAATTCGGTTTTGAATGGAACATGGTGTATTTAAAACAAGCTTTTTTGGCAATCCGATATAGACACGGTGACACGGTTTGGTGTTTGGCGAACCTTGGGGGAGGGCTATGTTCGGCAGTGGACGTCTTTCAGCTGAAATGATGATGATGATGAGTATGAGGTAACTTCTTCTTAATCGACTTCAAATTAAGATTTTTTTATTAAATAAGGGGAAGTATTTTTACAGTCAAATTCAAATGTAGCTTAACCCTAAGCTATCTCGTACTTTGTCGCATACCTAAGCAAAGGATTATATAGACTGGATTGGCAGTCGCCATAGTACGGATCGGCCGCGGTTTTTGTAGTTCGATTATTAAATCTAGATGGCGCTGAAATACAGCCAGAGGCTTTGAAGGCAAAACAATAAGACTACAGATGTTTCATATTACTACAAATGTATTATTTTTCAAAAATATTGCATAATAATACATTTGCAGTGATATGAAATATCTGTAGTCTTATTGTTTTGCCTTCAAAGCCTCAGGCTATATTTAAGCGCCATCTAGATTTAATAATCGAACTACAAAAACCGTGGCCGATCCGTACTATGGCGACTGCCAATCCAGTTTGAAATATATTTAAATAGCGACAATGACATATACGTAGTACTAAGAGATTCAGCTACTTTTGCGCTTGACTGTACGTTTTGTTCACCTATCATCATCATCATCATCCCAGCCTATATACGTCCCACTGCAGGGCACAGGCCTCCTCTCAGAACGAGAGGGCTTGGACCGTAGTTCCCACGCGGGCCCAGTACGGATTGGGAACTTTACACACACCATGGAATTTCTTCGCAGGTGTATTCAGGTTTCCTCACGATGTTTTCCTTCACCGTAAAGCTCATGGTAAATTACAAATGTAATTTAGCACATAAATTCCGAAAAACTCAGAGGTGCGAGACAGGATTTGAACTCACGACGCTCTGCTTGATCGACCATTCTGAATTTCGACTGTATATAAAAAAATCTAAAAAGTACCTATTGCAGGTACTGAATGAAATTATTTAATAAACTGAAACAATTACTTTAGACATCCGCGACCTTACGATAGCTAGGTTTATGTAAAAAATGCGTGTTTACGCAGCTCTGGTTGAGTTCTAAACGCGTCAGTGTAGTTTGGTGGTGGTGATAGTTGGGTTTGTGTGATTTGAGTGTGTTCATTACACACCCTTTTAGTTTATTTTACGAGTATTAACTAAATTAAAAATTAATGAAAAGGTCGTAAATAACGGCGATCGTATAAAGTGGATAACGTTATGCGGCAAAAAAACAATTTTTTCATTACTTAGCCGAGCAGACCGGGCGGATAGTATGCAAATTTAATTTGCGTCTGAGTCGACAGTTCCGCGATGAATGCTTAACGTGAAGTGATTGGAGGCAAGGCATAGCCATCTACTTAAAAATTTAGGTTTAGTTCGGAAACAAAACCCCTAGGGACCAACTTTTGAAGTCAGATTTCTGTGAAGACAAAAATTAGACATCATCTACGGCCTAAACACCCCCGAATATTTCAGCAGGTAGGTAGTTGATATAGTTTCACTGAACACCCCTGTAATTATTTTTCAGGTTTTTTATTTTGGTTGAATATGTTTCCATACATTGGTCGATGATCAACTTTCGATGTTCAATCAAACTAACCCAAATATTCATTCAAATATGCAACTCCAACTTCTTTTGGCACAGGCCCTCTCCGAAGTTGGCCAATAAGTTCTCCTGTGGATAGTTTCGATTGGGAATTTCACATATACCTACTATTCAATGGATTCGGAGATGTTATGCACGTTGTCTCTCGATGTTTACCTTGTGAAATTTAAATTTAATTTTACGTATAATTTCTGAAAAACCCCGAGGGTAAGAAATCACTTATTTCGGAGATCGTGTCGAAATTCATAAAGTTTAAAATAATGTTTGAACTATCTAAACACTTTTAATTAAACGCACTTTTTTGATCGTGTGATCAAAATGATGATATTAGTAAGATGACCACTATACTTATACCTACCTATTTTATTAATTATTCTTTTCAACTGTATGTAAATTGATACATACTTTCGTTATTTCGTTTGTTTCCATACAAACGTTATCGTGTTAATAACAGTCTCAAAAGTCTCCTCAAATAAAGTTATGAAAATGTATCTCAAATAACGTAACGGAATTCAGAACCGCCAGGAGGCGCTCTGAGTGATAAAAGTTAGCCAAATTGCTTCAAGTCCCAACTTCTCCAACACATACCTAAAGGCCCACTACTGCACGCGGCCCGAGTCTGATTCACTGTTCATTGCGTGGTAGAAACTTCCGCCACATAACGGTTTATTGGCAACACACGCAGTGTATTACAAAATCGCTCGCCGCTCTGGCCGTACCTCTGTTCTACGTTCTTGTAAATTTCATCTGTGAAGTTAGATGGTTACCTGACTAGTTGGAATGGGATTTACCTAGAGGTAAATTAAGCGCCTGCCTCACAGTATCAATCAAAATCGAAAGTTTATTTCTGTAAGTAAAAGAGCTCTTTTACTAGTCTTTTTTTGAGTCTACCAGCGCTATCGGAAAGATCATGATTGCCAAGAGGTATGCGCCGCGAGAAACTTCTTCTTCTTCTTTTTAAAAAATATGGCTTCTGTCCCACTTTAGAGGTAGGACAATTTCGCCAGTGTCGAAGTAAGCTCTCTTGGGAGCGACGTTGTACGGTGATTGTAGTTTCTGCAACTTGATAGAAAAATTCCAGAAACCACGTGGAAACAACTTGCGCATTAAAAAATGTCAGACACGAGAGCAATATAGAATTTTGTGATCACTGTTAATTAAGGTTAATCGCCGCATAAAACACTATCAAAATTATACTTCAGCTAGCCAAAGAAACAGAAATACCAAAATTAGATACTGTCTACATCCGCCATGTTCGAATGCTACAAATCGAATCCAAAACGCGAGAAACTTATTTTATTGACTGACGTACTTTTTATGAGCTGTCAAGACACATTCTCCCATAGAGTTTGAATGGCAATAGCAACTTATGACGTCACTTGTTCGCCAACTCAATCAACTAACTATTTATTTGTTTTAAACCAACAAAAAGTCTAATTTTGCAATTACCTAATCGAAAATTAATCTGGTTTTCAGGGCTAAAATAAAGGGTTTTTTACTGGAGTCGTGTCTTCGAATTATTTTTAATGGCGTCAATATCCCTATTACAGAATAATTTCGTGCATTATACAAAAAAAAAGTAGCCCCGCGATGCAATCGTGGTTTTGGGATATGATTGGAGCTTCAACTATTTGTATGTGTACACATCTCGTCTTGACGGCAGGGCCAACTATTTTTTAAATTTGCCCAGCTTTTAAGAAGATATCTGCTATAAAGGGTTCTAGAGTTGATGAAGCTTTGACAAGGCTTTAACTTGACTTCGGCGATACCTAAGTATCCCACAAAGTAATGGCACTCAAGTTAAGAAAAGTTACATTCTATGTGATACACTGAAATTAACAGTAAAAATAAATTAATTATGTGCGTTAAACTCTAAAACAAATAGTTAAAAATAGTAATTAATAATATTGTCATTTATTTTCATTTATTATGTTGCCCTCTGGCGGATTCCACAAGTAACGCATGAATCTTCTCGTTCTTGTAGTTGCACGAAAGCGCATAAGATGGCGCTACAAAACCCAACAACAAAACAATTAAATAATGCCAAAAGTGCAAACAAAGTCATAGTCCAAAAATGTATTTTTTGAGTAAAATTGTAGTATATTGTAGTGTAGTATATTTTTCTTTATTGTTATGATAATAACTAATACAATATTGATAATACTAACAGAGATGGAGTTGAAATGTTTGTCATGCTACTCACCGCTAGATGGCAGTGTCGAAGCTAAACCTGCATCACACCCGTGAAGATAACAATTAAAGATTATGGTGAAATCTGTGTACTGCTTTAAATTCAACTTTCGGAATTTAACAAAATTAATTAGATAATTTATTGAATCAGGCTTTAGTTTGCTGAGGTCCATATCAATGAACTGAAACAATTAAGTACTTTGCTCACCCGCGACCTTCATGATAGCACAACACACACAAATCACACAAACCCAACTGTCACCACCACTAAACTACACTGATGTGTTTCAAACTCAATCAGAGCTCCTCCTCAGAGTATCGCAACCGTTCACTATGCTACCTGTAATCTTCTGTGTGAAAAGTTGATGTGAAATGAAGTGAGTACCTACATAAATTGAGACGACCAGATGGCCTAGTGGTTAGAGAACCTGACTACGAAGCTTGAGGTCCCGGGTTCGATTCCCGTGTCGGGGCAGATATTTGTATGAAAAATACGAATGTTTGTTCTCGGGTCTTGGGTGTTTAATATGTATATAAGTATGTATCTATCTATATAAGTATGTTTATCCGTTGCCTAGTACCCATAACACAAGCTTTACTTAGCTTACTTTGGGACTAGGTCAATTGGTGTGAATTGTCCCGTGATATTTATTTATTATTATTATTTTAAATCAGTTAATTGGTCTTATTGTTTATTATTTGGCAAGGCAACCTGTCGGCTATCACCTAGGCCGCCTAGCAACCTAAAAAGCTGAAAAAATACACGTTTCTTGTATTTCGACCCCTTTTAATTTTTAATTTTATTTTATTTTCAGTATTTGTTGTTATAGCGGCCATAGTAATACATAATCGGTAAAAATTTCAAGTGTCGCTATTAAGGTTCAAGAGAAGAGCCCTATTATAGACGGACAGACAGACAGACAGCGGAGTCTCAGTAAAAGGATCCCGTCGGCACCCTCTGGGTACGGAACTCTAGAAAAGGAAGCTAGTCATTACGGCGCCTAAGAAATTGCGGTGTTCTGTTTGTGCGGTGGATGCAAGCCGCTTTTATTTAATTTAAAAATTTAACGATACATCGATCCCCACATCGTCTCCTACGGAGTAAATGATGATGATGATGATGATAATGACGATAATGATAATGATGTTTGCGCGATGCCTCTATAATAAATTGAAAGAAAATTAAATGAGTTACCTATTTCAAAAATATAACACATACTAGGGGCGTTCAATAAAAAGTGAGAATGAGTATGTTATAAACAACTTTTACTAAATGTAATTTTATTTTTCGACATAGTCACCTTTTAGCATAATACACTTAGTATACCTTTTTTCTAAACTTAAAATTCCATTTTTAAAAAAGGTCTCATCTTGAGTACTTAAAAAATCTTGTACTGCAGCGACTACCGCGTCGTCGTCTTCAAATTTCTGGCCTCTCAGGTATTGTTTCAATCTCGGAAATAGGTAGAAATCACTGGGAGCGAGATCTGGTGAATACAGAGGATGCTTAAGGATATCGAACCCAGCATCACGAATTGCAGCCATTACAACGGCGGACTTGTGTGCCGGGGCATTGTCCTGGTGGAACAGCACAACTTTCGAGAGTTTACCTCGCCGTTTTTCGCGGATCTCATTGCGCAATGTTGCTATTTGTTTGGCGTTTAAAGTGCCCGTAATAGTGGCTCCATGCTCGAGATACTCAATCATTAATACCCCTTTACCATCCCAAAAAACAGAGCCCATGACCTTACCGGCAGATGGGCTCACCTTGAATTTCTTCGGAGTTGGAGATGATGGCCTTTTCCATGTCATAGACTGCAGTTTCGTTTCAGGGTCGTAATGATGGAGCCATGTTTCGTCCATTGTTATAAATCGCGCCAAAAAAAGTTCCCGGTCTTGCTGCATCAGGTTCAAAGCTTCTTGACAATTCTCTAGTCTAGTTTGTTTTTGCGTGTCAGTAAGCATTCTTGGTACCCAACGCGCAGATACCTTTTTCATACCCAAGCGTTCATGTAAAATATTATGCAAGCTCCCCGTTGAAATCTTTACATTTTCAGCAATAAAACGAACTGTGACACGACGATCCGCCAAAACTGAGTTTTCAACTTTTTTCACAATTTCTTCAGTTAATGCTGTAGTAGGGCGTCCGGAGCGGGGGTCGTCCATTGTCGATGTTCTTCCACGTCTAAATTCGGCGCACCAACGTGCGACTGTCGAATACGGAGGAGCATTAGACCCTAAAGTGTCCCGCAAATCCAAATTGACTTGGTCCGTAGAAAAATTTTTCAAATAAAAGTATTTGATAACGGCGCGCAGTTCAATTTTCTCCATTTTCGCTAACGTACTCAATAGCATTGCAAAGAAATTACTGTATATTTTTTTAAACAAAAGACAGTTAGTTTTTTTTTTCATAGCAATCAGCTAGATAGATTAGCTTTACCGGCCAGTATTTAATTTCGTAATATTAAAAGAGTTTGCATCTCATTCTCACTTTATATTGAACGCCCCTCGTACATGTGATTGAAAACACTAATAAGTAATTGAAAACTAAACAACAATTTTAATCCTCTAGACTCCACGCCGTATCTGTCCAATGACTTACCCATCATTACTTAACTCTTTGAAGGTCCAACTGTCAGCCCACTTTTGCATATAACGCTGGTCAGGCGCCATTTGCCGGCATCACGCGCCGCCCTCCGCACCCGACCAATGCGCGGGCGCATAGTAATGACATGCAAAATTGCCCACAGCGCAGGGCAAATTGCGAATTGATTGCTGGCCACTAAATGCTGTTGGGTGTTAAGTAAAGGTGGAATAATTATTTCAAAATTGGTTGGCGAAAATACCAATACATATATATATATAGGTATAAATGGTGATAATATCTATACTAAAACTATTCTGGTTGAATAACTTTTTCTCTCAAAAATAGGCAATACAACTGATGAATTTGAACGGTGTACCGGTTTTCGAAAAAAAACAATTTGATGCATATAATTAGAGCTGTATTTTTCTATTCTACTCGTTTTTCCTACTTTCAAATGGTCATCATCATCATCATTTCAGTCGTAGGATGTCCACGGCTCCCTCATTGATACCCAATCATTGGAAGTAGAGTGAGTGGGGGTAAGATGAAAAACAGTGTAAGATGAAAAACTAGCCGTAGCACCCGTTGCTACGGGTAGTTTTTCATCTTACACTGTTGTTCATCTTATTTTCATCTTACCCCCACTCACCCTAAGTCAAATGGTGTTTTCGAGTAAAATTATTTCAAGAGTCAGCCCCTAGGGTTTTTCGTGAGAACTCAAGGATATCCTATCATCATTAGTATGTGATTTGAAAGCAAATATTAGTGTTTTTTTTTCAATATGTAGAATAAACTTTAAAAAAAACTGAATACAACAAATAAATAAACTAAAAACGTACAAACTAAAAACCATCACTCCGTGTCGTACGCGGCCTAAAAGTCCCCATAACGTCAGCAACATTGGCCCCTAGAATAATAATGGGAATTATTAATTTATGCGATATTCTGGACAGAGTATCATTGTGATTATTATGCAAATTTCATCTTATTCGTCATTATTCTGCAACACACTGGAAACATTACGATGCTGACGACTGTTACTGTGTTACTGCTGTTGCCAAGTTTAATTGTCGGATTGGTTCCAACGGAAGACCAGCGTCGGCTGCAAGGCCGACATCATGCTGAGTTGGGACCATTTCGTGGCAATATTTATTTAGTATCTGTTTCCGATTCCTCTTTTTGTATTTTTTTTTTCTTTGTCACGAATAAATGTTTTTCTTTCTTTCTTTCTTTCTTTATGCCTTGTAGTATTAGGTTTTACTTGATCGTATGTCAACTGTGACTCCGATGATGCTAAAGTATAGTAACATAGATAGCCTCATTCATTTATTAATTAATTTATTATTATTATTATTTATTCGCTTAAGATATGAGAGAGACCAAGCCAAGTTGCTACAACAATCAAAATTTCGAGTAACATCCACGCACCAGTAGCGGGGAGTTGAAAAACCTCAGGGGTCCAACTGGACTTAAAGTGGTGGTATTTTTGTGCACAAAGTTAGGCCTGAGAGCTTATTATCCAAGGCGCAAGCCACACAGAAGAGACGGGGGACGGGGGTGCGTCGCAGTCGCACAGCCCCTTGAAGCAGTTTTCATACTAAATAATTGCATAGAAGCGTCGCGATCCAAAGCAGACAGAAGAGACGGGGCGAAGACGCGGCCTGCGAACAAACGACGCGGACTGTGATGCGCCCCGTCCCACGTCTCTTCTATGTGGCTTACGCCTAACGCACCCAAGTGCGTTCCAAAATCACATTCGTTTTCATCACTTCTTTCTGTCACCCGGTATACGATGAGGGTAGAAAGAGATGGTGATATGCGTTAGACAATGCGGCCTTAGGTTCGCCGAGGCGCTGTTTGCGAGTTTTCTATCCAGAAGAGGAATGTTTTCGATGATGTTGATGCTGAACTGGATAACCGCTAAGTAACTGCTGAATCATTCTGCATACACATGCCACTTCAAACATATCCGCCTCGACAACCAGTGCAGTATATTACCCCTTGAATCCTGTTGATTAGTCCGACATTCCACCATTAGCCCTGCCCTCCGGCTAAATTACTTAGTAATTTGTCCACAAATGACATGAATGGCATGTATCGACAGTCAGAATGTCATTTCGTAAATTGCTGTCTCTGTTTTATAATTGTAATTGGCCGGATCACGCAACTTAGGAATGTGCTGCTTGCTGTAATTATGATGATCTTTATTGGGATGGTTTATTTAGACTTAGTTGTTACCCACGACACGACTTCGTCTACATTAGATTCGGTTATCGCTACTCCAACAGAAAGTATCATATAGTTTACCATGGGCATGATAATTATATTGGTCTTTCTATTCGTCCAAATTCGTATAGCAAATTGAATCAAACAAAACAAATAATATTCAATCTTTCACGTTTAAAACAATAGTATGTTCAGGGTTCTAAATCTTCAACATATCTACTATTACTACCTATAGATTGAAGATTTAGAACCCAAGCATACAATACGTTTCTTCCACGACTCGCCGCGACGCTTCTTCTTGTGGCTCCAAGAAGAAGGGCTACGGATTAGCCCGAAAAATGTCGAGCGAAACTCGATAATAGACGTGAGTCTTCGTTTACTATTTCTAGCTAATTACGTGTAAACCGATAATGATGTCAATTAATCCGTTGTCTAAATTATATAAACAACGTTCTGGAAACAAATGTACTTGTAAAATTAATGCCGAACGCTCAAACGTTACAAACATGTTACTAATTTAATCAAAATCACTAGAAATATAAACTAGGACACTTAGTTTTATTGCATTTCATGAACTCATCATACAAAGTATTTACCTACCTACTAGATAGGGTCAGACAATAAAAATTTTTAGCCGCGTGACAATATCCGCATCAACAACAAGACATGGTCCACTACATGTCCAAATTTGTTTAAATATCAAGCAACATCAGTGCATAACTTAGGTAATACAATACATAATTTAAAATCTAAATTGAATAATTAATACCGGTGTCAAAGCTGATTTTTCTAACTATATATAATGTTAAATCAAATAAATTAAAAAGGACACGTAATGTCCTGAACAAAGGCTAATTAAAAACGATAGTGTCGTCTTTAAGCTGGACATAATATCGATGGAGATTTTCGAAAATTGAATTGAATTAGCATCGTGTCGTTTGGAAAGGGCTATGCTCGGAGTTTCTCTGAAAGATTGAATTCGTAACGAAGCGATCCGACAGAAACTAAAATTATTGACATAACCCACCGCATTAGCGCGCTGAAGTAGCAATGGGCCGGCCATATAACCCAAAGAACCGATAACCGCTGGTAGACGAGTCCTTGAGTGGAGACCACGGATCGGCAAACGTAGCGTAGGACGTCCTCAGACTCGGTGGAGCGATGATCTTCGCAAGGCGGCAGCCAAGAGCTGGATGAGAGTGGCCGATGATCGTGCTCAGTGGCGTGCTATAGGAGAGGCCTATGTCCAGCAGTGGACGAGCATAGGCTTATGATGAAATGCGAAGCGTGAAAGTCAATTACAAATATTGCATTTGGCTTAGTAACCCGACGCCATAACTGTTGTTTGTTTATATTTGTTTACATTTAGTTAAGTACCTAAACATTTCTAGTACAGTAAAGTAATTACCATGTTTTCTTCTTCAGCTGGTCTCCTAAAGCCTGTGCCCATTCCTAGGCTTATACTCATCAAGTTTACCCCATTCTATTGTTCTTCAAATTAAACATTACGCAGGTACAATGACATTATTAAGTCTACCCGTTCATTGAACTTTATTGTTCTAGGCAAGTGTTTGTTATGTTATGGTATATAAGGTCATATAAACTAGAATAGGTGGCTGTAACATCTATTCAGCTGTCACCGTTCGCCACTTGTCAGTGAACTTTTCATCATCATCATCATTCATCATCATTTCAGCCCAAAAACGTCCACTGCTGAACGCCTCCCCAAGGCTCACCAAACAGATCGGCCCTGCGCCATCCGCATCCAATGCGTTCCCGCTACCTTCACCAGGTCGTCGCTCGATCTTGTTGGAGGCCCACCTACACTGCGTCTTCCGGTCCGCCGACGCCACACAACTGAAGGGATTTAGATTAAACTTGGTTATTGATATACAAATATCTGGGTTGAGACGTAAGATACTTACGAGTATTCTCACGTAATGCGTTCTCTTGGAATAATTATTTTAACTTTATACAAGAATAAAGGGCGCTTTAAAAGAATTTTGAAGTATCTCGGCTTTCAAGATGTCTTGTTCACTTCGTCTACAATCAATAGATGACATTTTAAACATGAAACTACCGTGAGACTCACTCATAGTAAAAAATATACGGATCACTCACGTCTTAAAACGAGTTTAACTCGACATGTTTCGAGCTAATCCGTTAGCCCTTCTTCCCGGAGCCACACGTCACGGCGGCTGCCAAACGCGCATACAATCCGTTTATTTTTCACTAATAATAGATGACATTTTCCGAGCGAAAGTTGTGCTTTAAAAATGTTACAGTAACCCCTTAGATTATTTATACACTAGATAGAGTGTCAGTAGCAAACACTGCGATACAAAACGTCGAAAACCCATTTGACAGCTTCATCTTACGATCGCGTTACGTCATTCAGACTGAAGGGGCAAATGATATTATAAGCCAACAGTTGGCTTATATTTTTCGGAAAGTTTTCATGCCGCCTACGCTCGTACGTAGTAATATAAGAGTAACCCTTTTTCAGGCTAAACTATAAGATTGCAAATGTTTCCCGTAAAGGTATTTCGAACACAGCCGAAGCCGCGTGTTAAGGTTAGTATGTTTTTTTTTCTTACAGAGTATTTTTATAACGAAATGTTGCAAATTATAATTATTTATTAACGCATTTATACGTAGTTACAATTTTAATTCTGCTGCGCATCCTTACGTACGATAAAAGATCTAATAAGTCAACGACCTGAAGTTAGATATGTAGGTACTCAATTAAAGTGAATAATGGATTAATTAATTTACATCATTAATCAAATCATACGTGACTCTAGTCCTGTTTTTGGGGTTCTGCATGTCAAAAAATGTTATTATCGTTGTTCTCCGTTTTCTGTTCATTTTTTGAAATTAATTAATAGATAAATAGGTATTCAAACTTGCTTATAAAATTCTCGTGTCGCGGTGTTTGTTACCAAACTCCTCCGAAATGGCTCGACCGATTCTCATGAAATTTTGTGTGCATGTCGGGTAGGTATAAGAATCGGCCATCATCTATTTTTCATACCCCTAAATGTTAAGGGTGGTTCACCCCTTAATTTTTTCTAATAAATCGATGAACGCTGGCTGCATACACGAAAAAGGATGACGCAATGTAAGTATCTACATGAGCGGCGTAGGCCAGTTGCAAGAGAGAGGCGAACGCGTTGCAAGAGGATGTATGAGGATGGGTTTCATTTTTTTTTTGCCTCTACTCTAATGCGGAACAAAGTTCGCCGGGTGAGCTAGTAACTTAATATAAATATTGTTGCCAGGCAAATAAATAAAAAACCCGCATAAATACTCAAATTGTATTTATCAACATCCGTATCATAACTTCCCTATAATATCTTCGGAAGCGATAATCCAATGACCTGTATTAAGAAACGTTTATCTGTGGCTGCATAATAAATGTTCACAATACAATATCGAAATCAATACTTTAACTACATTTAAATTTCAAACATCTTCTTAAACAAAAGAATCACGTTGGGATGTCAGCTGAGCAGTCGATTTGAAATCTCATTCAATGTTGAACTCTTGACCCAAACATTTTTTTGAATCTCGAATATTAAAATCGGTTTGAAAATCGGAATCCACTCAAGTCAAGATTGTTTATGAATTTAAATATATAAGTATGTAAGTATTTGATTCGAATTCGAAATGTCGAGAACGGAAAATGAATTTACCGTATTTTGTGATGTGAATTATCTGGTGAAAAAATAACGGAGACTTATGCATGTAGATAAAATTATATATGCAACTGTGCATAATTAGGATTAAAACACTTGTGTGATTTTATTATGAAACTCACTTTGTTCGTTTCATAAAACCACACTCGTGTAATCCTTCTCATTATGCACCAGTTACATAAATAACTAATAACGACTGGATAGCCAACTAATTATGGAACCTGACTATGAAGTTTGGGTCCCGGGTTTTATCCTCGATCGGGGCAGATATTTGCATGAATAACACGAATGTATGCTCTTGAGCTTTGGCCGTTTAATATGTATTTAAGTATGTATCTATCTATAATGTAAAAGTACGCTTATCCGTTGTCTAATACAATTGATTGTGTCATGGCCATAACTTCACAATCCACAATCTACAAAAATCACATTTTTTAGGGAAGCGTTTTGAAAATGATAATTTTTTAGTGTAATTAATTTAGTTCTTGCACGGATTTCATAATTTCTAATGCGATCCCTTAGAGAAACTCCGAGCATAGCCCTCTCCATCGCCCTCTGAGTGACTTTGAGCTTTCTTATGAGTACCATCGTTAGCGGCCACGTCTATGTACACTTGGACTCATTTCTATATACACTTGGAAGACCTTTAACATCAAAATGACATGTTATCTGAAATAGCGGATCCGCCACTTTAGCGTGGAGGTGAGATTTGCTTATTTTGCGGCCAAGTCAATTGGCTTCAATTGTTCCACGATATTTATTTGAACTTCCCCGAAAAAATAATTCTGTAAATATGCTGTTTCAAAATTGATCACGGAACCTCTCGAGCCAAAGTAGCTCACATGTTGTTTTTATAAGTCACGAAGCATTTTACTACAATGCTACTACAGACTAGTCGACGCCATGAAAGTGAATCCGATTCCTAGAACCATTATCATAAAAAGTTTCCACTCTCACTTGTTGCTCTGATTATTTAATCTGGTAACAAAAGAAACTTTTTATGTGTTTGAATACGAGGTGTTCGATTGATATAGAATATAATATAGTCTGTATTAAAAACATAACTATTAGGGTCATAAAATGCACTTAAGTATGGGCATTGTTTGTGTATTTTCTGTAACCTTACTTAATGTAATAAGGTAATATTTAGTTTTGTTGAAAATTCCATTATCAATACAAGCTTTTCTGCTGACTACTTTTTGCCCCTGTTTATCATCTAGGACCAAAATACTTGTCTAGACGAATCAACCGAGACTAAACTCGATGAGGTTATGTCGATCTCATCATCATCATCATCAGCCTATGTTCGTCCACTACTGGACATAGGCCTCTCCCATGGCACGCCACTGAGCACGATCCTTGGCCACTCTCATCCAGCTGTTGCCAGCCGCCTTGCGAAGATCATCGCTCCACCGAGTTTGAGGACGTCCCACGCTACGTTTGCCAATCCGTGGTCTCCACTCAAGAACTCGTCTACCCCAACGGTTATCGGTTCTTCGGGTTATATGGCCTGCCCATTGCCACTTCAGCGTGCTGGTGCGGTGGGTACGTCGATCTATTACGGAGTTACTACGGCCACTGTCCGGTCAATCATCAGATCAGCTCATATTTATTGCATTGTCATCCGATTTATTCAGCCATGCAAGCTCAATTATAAAATCGGGAAGCGGGTCAAAATTAGCTTCCAAGATTTGGCCTACACATACTAATAGGGCAAGTTAAAAAAACTGAATATATGCACAATGATAGTACATTACTACAGAGACCGGGAAGTAAAGCGTTGGCAACCCCATTTCTCGCCGAGGTGTGTGCAGTGTGGCAAAAGCAAGCAATGACTGTTAAAGTAATTATAAAGTACTTTCGTCTCTTTCGATTATCATCCCAGCTTGTTTGTATAGGCCCCACTGCAGGGCACAGGCCTCCTCAGAATAAAAGGACTTGGGCCGTAGCGAAGTTCCCACGCCGGCCCAGTGGGGATTAGGACCTCCACACACACACCATTGTATTTTTAAGCAGGTTTGTCCAGGTTTCTTCACGATTTTTCTTTCGCCATAAATCTCATGGTAAGTACATTTCTATACCTATATAATTAGTAAAGTCCAAGTGTAAGTATGTAATTTTAAAAGTATATGAATTTTCACACATTAATTCCGAAAAACTCAAGAGTCGCGAGCCCGGGCTCGAATCCAGAGCGATATTTTTTTTGAAAATAGAATCCTTGAGCAAAACTTCAACGTTTTTAATTCACTCAAAAAAATCAACGTGTCAAGAGATTTAAAAGTGTACGAGACTCACTTAATTTAAACCATTTTGAAAATAGAATACTTGAGCAAAAACAATTGACGGTCCTATAAAAATGTTTGCCAGCAAGTGCGCAAAAGAAGTCCGGTAAAGAGAATCTAAATAGGTTTTTAATCACATAAAATGCACTAAGATCTTTCTCGCCGCTCTGATTATACTTACTCATCGTATACCTAATTGATGCGTTTAATTGACTAGAATGTTAGCCATCCAAATTGAAAAGTGTGAAGTTTCGCGTGGTATCTGAGAGCCTAGTTTTAAAACGGATACACTTTACGTGATAAGTTCTTACTGTGTAATTATAACAAGTAAAAACTATAGTAAAACCGTCAGGGAGCCAAGTGTGATGGGTTTTGTCGTGAATTTTATACTTATTAAAGCAGACATCCCTTTATTACCAGTTTTCGTGTGCAAAAATGATGAACTGAATCTTACATCCGCAAAAACGCTATGTGCCTAAAGCCGGTTCGCGCGGACCTGGGTTAGCTACTTAACTCCGAGTTAGTTAGATGGCCTAGTGGTTAGAGAACCTGACTATGAAGCTTGAGGTCCCGGGTTCGATTCCCGTGTCGGAGCAGATATTTGTATGACAAATACGAATGTTTGTTCTCGGGTCTTGGGTGTTTCATATAGATTTAAGTATGTATCTATCTATATAAGTATGTTTATCCGTTGATTAGTACCCATAACACAAGCTTTGCTTAGCTTACTTTGGGACTACGTCAATTGGTGTGATTTGTCCCGTGATATTTATTATTTATTATGTATACATATACAACTATCTTAAACTATATCCTTAAAAATAAGATAATGACTAAAACATATTATGAAAAGAAGGCCCTTAAGGTGCCGAAGATACTGCCAGCATTCCCATTTTTATTAGCTGAGCTAATTCTTTTATCCGAGTGACTGCCCTTCGGTCTCCTGTGACGTTGACTAAAGAATGTACACGCCTGTCTCATGGTATCATGAAGAGATACGCGACTTTCTGAGAATTTTGTCGTCCTATCAAAATGGTCTAGATAGATACCTACACTAGAAATTGGTTTTCTCTCTCTCTGACTTTCCCCTAAAAATCCTATAGTTAAATCACTTTGTGCTTCCACTTAACATTTCAACATACTATTACTATAAAACCCCATGAGCTCATAGCTGAAACTCCAACTAATGCGTCACACCATCAAAAGCCCAACCCCAATTTTCTCAGAAACCCTTAATTTTTTACGCCGAAGGTTTTGTACTGACCCCCTTCGGAGACCTGTGACCCCGTTAGCTGACCCCAGGTCAACTTGCGTGACCAACACAAATTGTCAGTAGGTACAAAAATGTCACGTATGAGCAATTATGCAAAATTATACTGAAGCTTAAGTCCTCGTAGTAAAGATTTGTTGTTAGTATTCTATTGTATTGATATATGACCTTTTTTCAACGATGTGACGTAATTGCGTTATTTAAAACTAGATAGCAGCATGTCAAAATGGTTGCATTGAAATTTGAATTCTAAGGCTAGTAATGTAAGGGTGTATAGTTGGACTTACGTAATACTTTTTAGTTTTGAGAAAATGTGCGAAATAGGTTTACAATGGCAATTGTTATTACTCGGCCTTATCGGTTTGTCAAACGTAAAACATAACTTGTCTGCTTGTAGGAAAATTTATTTCAAAAATTTTGCAGTGATATTAAAAATTGCGGCTCTTATTTATTTGGTCAAATACTGAAAATTCCCTTCAAGCGGATACTCATTTTTATCAAGTTTGATATGAAGTATCTTTTTGTATTTTTATTTTTCAACTTCGTGTTTGATTACTTTTACGGTCATCCCATGAAAATCATATATTTCATACTAAATACAAACTGAAATATGGATACACAATGCACGTTATTTCCGTGTACCTATAGGTTTTCAAAAGTAAAAAAAAAGTCATGTTAATATAATAATACAGTTACAACAGTAGATGTAAGTTATAGTTTATTACTTGCTTTACATTTTGGCATTCAAAACTCATTTTCAAAAAAAGTGACCAGACATCTTTCCGTGGACCCTTCACATGGTGAAACAAATGATTTTGTTAAAATGGTTTAAAAGGGCCATTTTTTATTTTGTAGTAAGTAAGTATATCCTTTGACTTTTTTTATAATTCGGGAAATTTTGTGTGATTTCTGCTCAGAATCATGAGCTCTTTCGATTCTACTATGAGAAAAAAAGTGTCTCAAGCTTTTCTTCCGTCCTGTTACCATTTTTCATTGACTTTATAATGACCGTTAACGGAATGAAAGAATCGAAAATTGAATTAAAGGTTTGGGACACTTTTTTTCTCCTAGTATAGGTAGGATCGAAAGAGCTCGTGATTCTGAGCAGAAATTACATAAAATTATCCGAATTAAAAAAAAGTCAAAGGGTACAACAAAATAGAAAATGGCCCAAAAACAAGAAAGTAACATTTAAATTAAATTTAAATTTTAAAATAATTAATTTTAAATTTCATTTGTTACTGTAAACTAACATCTATGGATTTTGTCCGAAATAAATATATTATTATTATTATTAAATCAAATCGAACCTATTAATGATATAAGTAGAAGCTTGTCGCGAGGTTTTTGAGGTAGATTCGACCTAACGTTTCTAAGCTAGTTTCACTTGGTGCAACACTTTTTATGAACTGTTATTGGATAAAAGTTTTTGTTTAACTTTTTTAGAGACTCAATCACACATTGTTGCTGTAACCTTACATTCAGCCTTGTAAAGCCTTGTATGGACACGCAAATACTTGATACTTGCTGTCAACACGTTTTTTTTTTTTTTTTTTTTTTTATGTTAGAAAGGCCAGACAAACGAACTAGTGGGTCACCTGATGTTAAATGATCACCACTGTCCATAGACACCCGCAGCGCTTTACGCGATGCCAGTGCGTTGTCGGCCCTAAAGGAAAGGGAACAGGGGAAAGAGGTGAGGGAGGGGAAGAGGGAAGGGGTGAGGTATTGGGCCCCCGGCACTCTTACTGACCGTACGAAACGCAAGCAGGATTACTGCTGCTTCACGCCGGTGTTCTGTGAGAGGGTGGTACTGCCCCGGACGAGCCGGCCCATTCGTGATGCAGCGGCTAGCTACAACATGGCTCTACCACTACTACACCGATTTGTACACCGATTACATTGTTTGATTCACAATGTAATTACTTCTACTTGTTTCCTAATCAAATGTCTGAACAGTTGAGTATAATATTGCGTATTGTTACCCTCTAGTCTCGCTGGCTTCGCACGGGTCTAATAAAAAAAAAAAACCTTTGCCCTGACAATAAAATTATAAATAATTTATTTAATCAGGCTTTACTTTGCGGAGGTCCATATTAATGAATCGAAAACATTCTTTGCTCACCCGCGACCTTACAATTATAATTATTCTAAAAAATGATTAGTAGACTATGGTCTCTCCAGCTGATGGTCGTGGGTTCGAGTCCAGGCTCGCACCACTGAGTTTTTCGGAATTTTTGTGCGAAATTACACTTGTAATTTACCATGAGCTTTACGGTGAAGGAAAACATCATGAGGAAATCTGTATACACCTGAAAAGAAATTCAATGGTGTATGTGAAGTTCCCAATCCGCACTGGGCCCGCATGGGAACTGTGGCCCAAGCCCTCTCATTCTGAGAGGAGGCCTGTGCCCTGCAGTGGAACGTGTATAGGCTGGGATGATGATGATGATGGTAATTTGAATCCTTTGTTTGTAGACTCGGGAACGATTAGCGTACTTCATAATTTGGTAAAATGAAATGTGTATCTTTTAATGGTACAACTAGGTATGCTAAAAACTTTGACATTCATCAATGTTCTGATTTAATAAACAGCATAATCGTAGACAATAAAATACCTAAGAGGACTGACTGCATAGCAATTATGATTATTACAAAAAAAAGTACCGTTTATCTTCCTATTATTGTTTGAGAAGCATCGTTAAAATATGTGGTATTTCAGAAGTTAAGTCAAACTACTTAGGACTTTGTAATCATTTATTCTAATGAAGACGGCTTTATAGTAGTACTAGCTGATGCACGTGACTCCGTCTGCAAAGAATTTGTTTATCGCTATCCCGCGAGAACTATAAAATTTTCTGGGATAAAAGGTAAGTAAGTATGTTATATGTTAATTTTGGTTATAAACTATCTGTATGCCACGACATTTCATCAGAATCCGTCAAACTGATTTAGCGTGAAAGAGTAAAGAAAAAGAGAAAAGAGAAGAGATTTATCAACAAACCACGGTACAAACATTCACGTTTATATTGAGTAGTTTCAGTGGCCAACTGTGGTCTTCCTCGTCAGTTCCCATTACATGCCAATAAATAAATAAATATCACGGGACAATTCACACCAATTGACCTAGTCCCAAACTAAACAAAGCTTGTACTATGGGTACTAGACAACGGATAAACATACTTATACCTAGGCTGCCACGAAAGTTTTTAGCTGTATGAAAACTATAAATATTTTATTCCTAAATTGCATGATAAATTAAAGATAATTTATCTATTAACCTCTTTGTATAGTGACATTGCAAACTGGCCAGTAACATTTTCTTTTTTTAATTTTTTTGTTGACAATGTCAGTCCAGTTTTGTTTTTGCAATGGAGCTCTCGCGAGAAGCATTTCGTGCTATGATATTCTATGACTATAAAAGAAACTTAACATTCAAGGAATCTCACAAAAATTTAAACGTTGCATTTGTGACGTCCGCTCCATCGTTAGCCACAGTTTCGTATTGGTACCGCGGGTTTAAACGGGGACGAGAGTGCATCAAAGATGAGCCGAGACCAGGACGGCCGTCAAGTGCAGTAACGCCAGAAAACGTGATCAGAGCCGAGTGGTTGATTAAGGAACGAAGGAATATTACGCTTCGGGAAATCGACCGCAGAGCAAAAAACCCAGCGTGTAGATTGGTGTCAGTTTATGCTCAGCAAATTTGACGGAGGCCATTCCCAGCAGGTTTCTAACATCCTTACTACTGATGAGTCTTGGATATACTGCTATGACCCCCTGACAAAGCAGCAATCTATGCAGTGGGTGTTTGAAGAAGACGGACCGCCTTTAAAAATTGCTCGAGGCCGAAGTGTCAACAAAAAAATGATCGCCGTTTTCTTTCGTCGCAGTGGATCAGTGGCTGTAATTCCACTTGAAGATCAAAGAACAGTTACTAGCCAGTGGTACACCGAAGTTTGTCTACCCCAAGCGTTCGAAAAACTGGGTGAGGAACGCCCAAAGAGCGGCATTCGGGGATTTTTTTTCCACCAAGATAATGCACCACCACACACTGCAGCAAAAACAATGGACTTTTTGAACAGCACAGGCGTTCAGATGGTGTCGCATCCACCCTACAGCCCTGACCTGGCCCCGTGTGACTTTTTCTTATTCCCCACTGTAAAGAAAATGATGCGTGGCCGGACTTTCATGAATTCGGACGAGGCAGTACAAGAATTTGAGCGGCTTTTCTTCGACCTACCGCAGAACGCGTTTTTTAAGTGTTTTGAGGATTGGTTTTTTAGAATGAGGCGATGTGTAGACCTTGGAGGGGTATATTTTGAAAAATATTAAAGTAATTTACAAAATAAAAAGAATGGTTTTGATACAGCTAAAAACTTTCGTAGCAACCCTCGTATAGATAAATACATACATAAACACATATTAAACACCGAAGACTCGAGCACAAACATTCGTATTATTCACACAAATATCTGCCCCGAGCGGGAATCGATCCCAGCACCTCAAGCTTCGTAGTCAGGTTCTCTAACAACTAGGCTATCCGGTCGTCTAAAAAATAGACTTACTATAAAATATACGCAAATCACAATAGTTGTTAGAATATTTTTTAACAAAATAAAAAAATAAAACCTAATTGATAACCTCCTCCTTTTGTAAGTCGTTTAAAAAGAGACGTCGTCGATATTATAATCTGCTACTATTAATGCTAACTGACAAGTAGTATACTTATGTAGGTATACGTGACCGGCAAGATTTTTCGCTACCTATGTCCAGACGATTTTTCTAAGAATAACGCATAAAGTAGATCTTCGAAGGTCACCATTCACATCATAGGTAGCCATATCATCGATGCAGGGCATTCACTCCTAATCTAATTATACCATGCCCACGTTGGATGACTAAACCAAGGTTTTTTTCTTCGTTCATATTGTAAAGTATATCGATAAATACGAGTACAAAATCAATTATATCTATATCATAAAATGCAAAGGCCTCACTGACTGATATATCAATGCACAGCCTAAACTGCTGAAGCTGTCACAGAGATGGAGTAAAAAGATTTTTTTGGAATTTTGCGCATTATAGAGAGGTTGTACATAATAGCTATTTATGCAACTGTATCAAATAGGGGTCCTTAAAACACGAATGTGGTTTCATGAAACGAGGCGTAGCCGAATTTCATAAAGGGTCACACGAGTGTTTTAAGGCCAAATTACGTACAGTTGCATACAATATTTTATCTTCTCTCACACATTTTTCCAAAAACGAAGTAGCCTTTTTGCATTTTTCATGCCATAAAATCTTGATAGCATTTATCGTAAAATTTTCTGAACTTTGCTAGTAATAAATTATGAGTCATTTCCTTCGCCGCATCTAAAATATCGGGCGGAGTCAAATATTCTTCGCATTCACTGATATCAGATATTTTTAAGCAAGAACAAAATTTTCCCACGAAAATTCGTATTATTCGTACAAAAAAACGACACGTATGAATGGAATGACGCTAAAACCCAGTACTTACATCACCGCGCATGTGCGCGCATGCGCTAAAGCGGGCGCTGCCACAGACAAGTGAAAATTAGAATCAAAACTTGGTGATATAAACTTTTTGGATTTGCCCTGTATCGTAATGGTAAAAAAAATTGTATTATAACATTATTTCGTTAGAAGAAAAGTGTTATAATATGTTTTTTTTTTAATATTTCGGTATTGTGTTTAAAAAGTATGTCAATATAAACTCTTTTTGAATTTTATAATTCGAATTTTACGATATGAGAGTAGATAAATTTTATTTGTGCGCGGATAAAGTCGCGGACAAAAGCTAGTGTACAGTATAATTTAAGGATATTGAACAATTATGTTTTTGTTGAAAATGTTGCTATGTAGCTAAAGAAACTTAAATAGTTGCAAAAACGATGAGTTCCTTCTTGTTTTTGCGGAGCTGGATGAAGTACATCCATACCAAAGTATGTTCATATTACGCTTGAACGTTTAAATACTTTAATGCATTGCTTATTAAACAGTTGGCTTACCATATAGTTTACTATCTATTGCCTGCGACTCTGTCTTCGAAAAATTCGTTAACGCTGTCCCACGGGAACAATACAATACAATGACTCTTTATTGTACACCACAAAAAAAAACAATACAGAAAAACAACTTTAAACATGAAACTACCGTGAGACTCACTCATAGTGAAGCACGTTTGGCACGTTTGGCACGTTTGGCAGCCGCCGTGACGTGCAACTCCGAGAGGAAGGGCTACGGATTAGCCCGAAACAGTCGAGTTAAACTCGTTTTAAGACGTGAGTGATCCGTTTTATTTTCACTACAGAAAAACAAGTTCTAAGAACTATAATTTTCTGAGATAAACTACCCTAGGTCGTTCCCAGGGTCTCAACAAACAGACGGATAGTTATTTTCGGATTTATGATATTAGTAAGAATATGTATAGTAAGGTCATTATTTTTTCTGCTTTAATTTTAATTTATTTTTTGATAGTTGATCATTACCAAAACCGAGTAAGGTCGAAGTCATAATTATATTCGGCCATGGTATCGAATTTAAGGAAACTCCAATCTTATGGTTAATATAATAAAAGGCCGTCAATCACGGATAAGTTTTAAGTAAAAAAAGGTAACAATTATTTCCAAAATAATTCAGCATATTGAGAACCAAGTATCAAAACCTCTTACAGCATATTAATCGTACATCAATGTGAGACGCCACGCTCACGCTTCAATAGTGCCGACCAAAAATAAACTTGGTTTTACACCGGCCGGCAGTCAAATCTATTGCATAACGCCAGCTGGCTGTACGCGCATTGTCTAGTATAATTCCGAGTGTTTGTCATCACGGTAGTGTGGCACCGCCCTTACCGCGCCCGATAACAACCAACACACGTTGCCCGGCCGCGGCCCATTCAACTCGCTTTTAAAAAAGAAACAAATCGAATAATTACGAATACACGAGTAAGAACTTTATACAGCGCGCGGTGATTTCAAATTGGATCGCACTAGCAGCACTGAGTGTATGTTACCACTTATGTTGGTTGGTGATTCTTAATGTCAGTGAAAGTGTGTAAGACGGTAAATGCAGATAGTTTGTGTCAGTGAACGTTGATATTGTTGCAATCAGTGCCAGCACCTACAGAGATTTATTAGTAAAGGAGGAATTCACACGACTTTAACTATTGTGTTGTTGTTGTGTAATTAAGTGAAATCCGATCCTGGACTGTTAGTTTCCTGAATTGAGTCAGTTGCAGAACTATAGACCGGTAAGACATTACCTGTAAAAGTGTAGCGTGTCTGATTGCCTGACAGACAACGCATACCCTAAGCATTTTTTTTTTGGTACGCAACCTTGAGCGTTCTAAAGGTCCACTAAGAAGCGATTTTTCGAAATTCACACGGGATAGGGAGTAAAAGGGTTTTTTGTTAATACTAAACTAGCCGATCCACAAAAAAATGTCTTAATTTACCGCCGAATAAGAATAAAAAGGTATTATATTTTTGTTTCTAAATAACTATGGTCTGCTACGTATTTTTTCCTTTGCTTTTATTAGAAATGTTGTCTTTGGATTATTAGTATCAACTACCTACTTTACAATAATCGTTAATTTTATTATCTACGCGAACGATGTTTCGGGCAAAAATTACTTCACACATTCCCGGTGCCTATTAACGTTAGTTGACCAAAAAATTCTTTTACCACCTTAAGGTTTAATGAAAATTGCATGACTTCGAACATCAAAGGCTATTTTCACTTACAAGTCAATGTGACAACCGGGCTTGTTGTTTTTTTTGTTGATGTAGGAACTGTCATATGAAATGGCAAAGCATTTACTTAAGCAAGCGTGTTCATGAAGATTTTATTCATTATATTTATCCGTGTTAGTGAGTCAACGGATCATAAAATTTTGTATAAAAACTTTGCTTGTTTTTGCTCGTAGTTTGGCTCTTCCACTTTCTTTTACGCTTTATATACGACACTGATCAGTTTAGTCAGGTGCCAGAACTATATTGTTTCAAGTGTTTTTAAAATAATAAATACCTGAGTCGACCTCACTGTATTAAAGTTGTTCTGCAGTTGAATTCCTAGTGTGATAAAATAATGCTTAAATAATACGAACAGTACTGGCAACGTATACGAGTATACGCATTTTTGTTACATTCGCCAGTGCCCTTTTGCTAATGCCACTGTCATAATTTTGTAGTAATTTGATCGCATATGTGCGTTTGAGAAGTCTGAAGAAGATTTGAGTTTGATAGCTTTTTTTATACAATATAGGCTTGCATTTGACGACAATCATGCCTCATGGAAAGCGAAGAAGAAGTCTATGATGGATCATGCTTACCTTACCTACCTAGTAAATGCTCGTTCACCCTAGACTAGAAAACTGCCAGATTGTAGTGTTCAGGAACACAGACACATCAGCTAGCAGCGAATAAGTTGCTTTTTAGGGTTCCCTATCCAAAGGTTGCCAACGGGACCCTATTACTGAGACTCAGCTGTGCGTCCGTACGTCCGTCCGTTTGGAACAGGAACAGGGCTCTATTATTCTAGATCTATCTATTATCTAGATTATTTTTTACTGTGGCCGCCATAACAAACAAATACACTTGTCCTGTTTTTTTTTAGCGTTTTGAACTAAATTTTTTTCACTGAACTATTTTTAAATGTTTTTATGGAAGTACGGAATTCATGTACGAGTCCGAGTCACAATTGACCAGTTTTAAACACTAAATTACGACCCCTGGATGAGATTATTGGAAAAAACAACACGATTAAAGTTAGTTTTTGTGTAGCAACAGTAGTAACTCATTCTAGTTTACATACCGCGTAGCCTTGAAGTAGAATTAGTGGCTTGCGCAAGTAATCTATGTCACAAGTAGCTTACCTCTTTGTTTCATACTGACGTAATTATAATTTTTCATAACATTATTCTTAAATTTTAATTTTACATAATAAGTTTAAGATAAATTTATTTATTATGTGTGTTGATTATAATTCAATTATAAACAAAAACAATTAATAACAAAGAAACTTAAATTGAATAACAAAAAAAACTTAAATTTTAAATAAAATACCTAAATAAATACCTTTTTTTATGATTTGTTAAATTGCTGTAAATTTACCAATTGTAACAAAGACAGAAAGGTAAAATTTAATTATAATTTTAAAAATTCAAGCAAAAATGACTAAAATTTGACAGTTACGAAGAAAATGGAGCCTTCTTCTGAATTCGTCTTTTCATGTCATATTTTTCTGTATTGTCTTGTCGTGAACATTTCATATCATAACACAACCAGTCCTGCGTTGTTGCCTAATTATATAGTCAATGTACCTACTTCTGGTCTAGTTATAAACCACATGCTAACCAATGTTTGCCTCCTTAAATGTCACCCTCAATTTAAGAAGGCCTTATTAAGTAGGCCTATTTGCATTACACTCTGCCAAATCCAGATGCTAGATGGTAACAAAAACAATTGACAGTTGTAATTTGTACTAGGCATTGACGTCTATTACGCAATATGAATTGGCATTTATAGTTAAGATTTTCCTAACAAAATGTCGCTATTGGAAAAAAATAGTTTTTTTCTAATAATTACATATTAAACAGATTACAGATGCTTTATAATGTAAATGTTATGTTTTGACAGCTTTATATGTAAATACGAAAGCGGGGACAAAATTAGGTAAACTTGTTGACTCAATTGAAGAAATAAACATACAACCCTTACTTTTTGTGCTGACTGACATATCAGGCATAAAATTGGTCAAAATCTATAGACATTCGGAGGTGAAAACCGTTTTCGCAGTTTGTATGAAAAGCCCTTGACTACCTTCAAGAGTCTTGAGGTTATTGACATTTCTGAGTGCGTAGTTAACACAGGCTAAGAACTATACATTGGGGTTCTTGAAATTTAAATTAGACTGTAATGTTTGTTTGGTTGTGCTTGCGATTGAATCTTCTTTGTAATAATAATTCATGGTCAAACTCATAGACGAATTTAGATTTTAAGAGATGACGCAAGAAATACAATTTGAACAGCTAGCATGTGGCCCATTTCCTTGCTTGTCACTCAGTAAATATTTTCTAAAGTAACGATGATGATGCCCTGTGGTGTATATGAGGTGTAAATGGCATAATGCTAATTCACATAATTATTAAGTCGTATAACATTAATTCGCATAACTGAATAGTCATAATGTTAATGCGCATAATGTAAATTGTTATTTTGGTAATTGTTAGGTAATAAAAATTATAAACACTAAGGGAGTCAATAGGTATATTTAAAATATCTATTTTCTAACCTAACCTACCTTACCCATCTAATTCGCTCACTTGATACAATTATGCAAAATTATTTTATGACAATTATAGTAAAGTTTTAGTTAATCATCATCATCATCATCATCAAAATACGAATGTTTGTTCTCGGGTCTTGGGTGTTTAATATGTATTTAATAACGTACCTATCTATCTATATAAGTATGTTTTTCCGTTGCTTAGTACCCGTAACACAAGCTTTGCTTAGCTTACTTTGGGACTAGGTCAATTGGTGTGAAATGTCCCGTGATATTTATTATTATTTATATTATTATTTATTTATCATCATTTCAGCCGAAAGACGTCCACTGCTGAACATAGGCCTCCCCCACCCAAGGCTCGCCAAACAGATCGGCCCTGCGCCATCCGCATCCAATGCGTTCCCGCCACCTTTTAGTTAATAACGTTACGCATATTTCAATTATACGGATTCGTTATTATACCAAATTTGGTATGCGAATTCATAACATTATGCCAATTAATGTTATGCGGAATAAGGAAGCCAATAATGGGCCTTATTAATAAAGTAATTGATATATATTTTTAATGGAGTCTTCTTCCTATGTATTGTTGAATAGCATAATTTTTCCGGAGAATTGCCGTTTATGAATCAATTTATCAAATTCATTATTTTATACGAACTGCTTTGTCCAATGATTATTGATTGACAACCTTGGTGAGGTCACTGCCAAGCCGATTTCATATCCTAAACTATTTAGAGTGGTTGCACTGAAAGTTTCGGGAATACAAAAAATGGACCAGTGTAAAGAGTTAAATAATGTACACTAATGTTTTTTAAAGTATTCTCCAAGCATATTTATACATTTTTTCATTCGCTTAGACCAATTATTGAAACAGTTATTCCACTCCAAAGATGTAGTCCCCGAAATGGCACTTATGTAGGCGTCCACTGAGTTGCTTCGAGTGACAGGAATCGTTTGAATATATAGAAATCAATAAGACTCAAGTCGCGGCTGTATGGTGGATGGGTCATTAAATCGGCGTTATAATAGTCCATATACTCATTTGTGATCAATTAGTTTTCCACGGCCAAATAAAATTGGGAACCTCTGATCTAAAAAAAAAAAAAAAAACTCCTCAGACCGCGTAGCAATAGTTTGCTGGCGGTACCAAGGACTCGTACTGTATCACACCGTAATTCCCCTGTAATTCGTGCACTAACGTGCCTCAACTCGCTTCTGTCTTCAGCACCCGAATCTGACCTCTTTGCAAGTCGATGGGCCGAAGTCTGTCGCACATGTCTGAGGTTCTGTGAGGCGATGGATGGAAGTGGATTGTTATCTATTTCTTAAATGTATAATTTCTTATTTCAAATGTTTAAATTTAATTTTCCAGTGAATTGGCTTACAGCTGTAATACTGTGTAAATTTTGTTTTACTTAATAATAATCTAAGCGAGACTAAATCGCCGTTAAATATGTTAAAAATGCAATACATTGTTCCCGCATTCTTACTGAATATTACCAGGTGACTAGCCGATTTACCTATCGCTCAGTAAGTCTCTTTCCTTCTGAGCTGGTTAGAAAGAGAGGCACCCACAAAACTGATAGCCGTGTTAGCTCACTAGTAATTACAGAGCTGACCTCGATCAATCAAAAACTGACGCATGATGTTCTTTGAAGTGGTTTATTTCTATCATTTATTATTCTATATGTCTAGATTGTTTAATTTATTATTTATTTAAGTGTAGCTTGGTGGTGGTGATGGTTGGGTTTATGTGATTTGTGTGTGTTCGTACAGTGTGGAGGTGGAGGAACTGCATGAACGCACATTTCTTGCATAAACGTAACTATTGTAAGGTCGCGGGTGAGCAAAGTAATTGTTTTAGTTCATGTCTAGATTGTACAATTTTCTAGAACTTTACAAATATTCACACATAAATTATAGCATACTTACTCGGACGTAATCACGACTGAAATATTGTTAAACCTTTACTGCGGTAAAAACCCACTAGGTGGCTCTGTGCGACCCATAGTCATAGTCATCATCTTCATTTCAGCCTATATACGTCCCACTGCAGGGTGGCCTCCTCTCAGTGGGCCGTAGTTCCCATGTGGGGCCAGTACAAATTAGTAGTATAAATTTAATGATGATGATAAAAATATCGAAATAAAAAAGATATTTTTAGTTAGGCAACTGGCTAGTAGCATATTTTTAAAACACTTAAAATAAAAGCGAGTTTCCCGATGGAATATTGATGGAACATGTATCACGCGCATGAATATTATTGTTATTCATCGCTCTGCAATGCAAGTTAACTAGGGACATGTACCATCGCCAAAAAGGTCTTAACCTTAAATGTCCATTTTGCTTGCAGTGGCTAGACATCTGTCCGCTTTGATCAACCAATGAACTTCAACGGCTGCAAGCAAATTTGTTTTGAAACTGGGCAGGCCTCGGTTTTGTTGATTGTACCTACCTAAAACTTTCAAATGGTATTAAAATACCTCTAATTGTGGTTAATAATCACTGTATAGACGATTAAAAGGACATACATAAAGTAACTCTTTAGAGAAAAAATAGTTTCTTTTTATGTTATTTTTAACTTCATCATCATCATCATTTCAGCCGTAGGACGTCCACTGCTGACATAGGCTTCCCTCATTGATGCCCAATCATTACGGTTTGAAGCGATTTTTAACTTATTGTACCTATACAAAAAATAATCATCTGTCAGCTTATAATTTTTTCATCCTCTCCTTGTTTGTAATAAAAAAAAATCCACTTCTCATGCTTGTAAAGTTTGCATTTATGCTGGATGTATACAGCATAAAATTACTTTTTCTACTCCTGTAGTATAATCTTTCAATTATATGGTCAAAAACTATGCAATAATAACTGCAGTGGTGCAAATTCAGTAACATAATAACCCATAGTAATTTCATTATGTTACGGGACAGAGTAATATAATAACATTCAAAAAAAGATTACTGAAATCAATTTTGATAATCGAGTTTCTTTAAATATGCGTGTGCCACGTGATTGGTTGCTTAAAAATGAGTAAGAACAGGTAGGACCAATCTCAATCAAGGTTTATTTTTTCATGCGAATTTTCCTAATTGAGAACACGCTGATCAAGCTCTGCTCAATGGTACGAGTACGGTCGCAAATTAAAAAAAAATAAAGCGGGAAATTAATATAAAGTCATTATACTTACATTAATTAAAATATATTTACATTAACAATTATTAAATAATGAATACTTAAATAACGGGCAATAAATGAATTTTAAAGTCATTATTAAATATGAATATTTTAACATCATTCAATTTGGCTGTATGACCTAAAGTTCCCGGGTCCATTCTAAGGTTGCGAGTAGTGAAAAAAAAAGTTTCAAAATAGCGGGAATTTGTTTTGCTTTGCACGGAGTTCTTTCAATTCAAGTTGAAAGAAATAAAAGAGTTAATCACTATTTAAATGACTTTTTGTCAGTGAGAATTTGTGACTTTGGTGAATTAAGTGATGCAGAAATGTTGACACCGCTAGAAATAAAACAGGCGGCAATTGAAGTGAGCAATAATTTGCTACTTTTAAAATCGAAAAATTCATTTCTCAAACATGCTATGAAATATTGACGTTATGTTCCTTATAATACGCCACGAAGTGTCACGTTGAAGGTGCGGGCTAGACGAGAGGTCAATAATGGAATTTCATACAACATTGCTGGCCTTGGCCAGCAAAGTGATCGTCTATTGTTTCATACTATGACGTTTATAGGTCTATGGCATCATAGCATTTAGCCATTAAAAAAAAACTAGAAGCAATATTTTGCGTTTTGGTTCATTAAGACATTCTGCCACTACGTTTATTTAAGGTAAGGTAAGATGATGATGATGTTGGTGATGATGATGGTGATGTTGATGGTGTCGATGATGGCGGTGATGATGATGGTGATGGTGGTGATGATGGTGATGATGGGTGATGATGGTGATGATGATGGTGATAACGAGATGTTGATGATGGTGATGATGAGATGATGATGTTGATGATGATGATGATGATGATGATGATGATGATGATGATGATGGTGATGATGGGTGATGATGATGATGATGATGATGATGGTGATGATGAGATGATGGTGATGATGAGATGATGGTGATGATGGGTGATGGTGATGATGATGATGATGGTGATGATGATGATGGTGATGATGATGATGGTGATGATGATGGTGATGATAAGATGATGATGGTGGTGATGGTGATGATGATGGTGACGACGACGACGACGATGACGATGATGATGATGATGATGATGCATGTTTGAGAAAACTCTATGGCCACGAACAGGGATTGCCGGCCTCGTATCTCTAGATGGCCTCGTTAACACTCGGCCATCTATAACTACTCGGCCGGCAATCCCCTATTTCGCGGCCGCTGCAGTAATGTACTATTTATTGTCCGTTATGTAAGTAATCATTATTTAATATTTTTTTATTTTGAACTCGTAGAAAAAGTAATGTATGCAACTATTAATAATCGGCCATTAAGACACTCATGCGTACCTATCTATTATGACATTCGGCTTCGCCTCATGTCATAAACTCGCATTCGTGTCTTAATGACCCTTATTATGATACAGTTGCATAACATACTATTTTATATTCAAATTCAAATTCAAATTACATTAGAGGTATTTGTTTATAAAATTAAGAATTATTTGTCGTAGTTTTTTATAATGCGTGTTTTATTTTTCTCAATTAATAGAACTAGGCAAGGAAAGAGTTTAGAACTCAATTTATTTACTATGTTACTTTTTAATCTCCTTGATTAAAAGTGGAAAGCAAAGTGTGCAACTCATTCATAAAACCAATTTTCTTTTGTCTTTTCGCCTGTGGCTTGGATGGATACAAACGTCTCGGGTGAAATGGCACATTTTATGCACTCGTTATAAAATTTACTACTTTAACTTTTTACAAACATAAAATTATGTTGAACATAATTAAGATAATTAACGTTGCTTAAAGTAACTACTGTCACTGTACTGTTAATCGGACTACCTATAGCTCTTATCCGCGACTACGTTTATATTAAATCTAAGTGTGTGTATGTAGGGTATTCCTTATGTAAACTATTGAAATATGCAAAGTTTACTGTTACGCTTGTTCTCCGTTGTAGTGTTGCTATGAAGATTATTTCTGGCTATATGGGTTTTCCACCTGGAATGTGTTTCATAAAAACAATAAATTTAGTATCTCGAGTATTCACGGATAGACCACCATCGAGAGTGGACGTGTGTACTACAGTCAAATGTGAAAAACGAACGCTCCATTTTTTTAAACGTAAGTTTATGGCTTTGTTTTGCTTGTCGTTTTGTGGCCAGTACCTACTTTATTTTTCTTAAAGCTTGGTTTATGTTGTGTTCTAGTTAATAGAATTGAGTGAATCTGAGTTTATATGAACGATATATAAAGCGTATTACTTTGACCTTGCTTATTGTTATACAAAATTGTTAACATTTTTTATAGTTCCCTAATCAAACTTTATGTTCCGACTATTGGTAGAGTTTCGCTCAATTTCATAGTTCACCATCGACAGTATAATGACACGAATCCAATAGAAACTGTTTAAAAGTCGAATAACTGAAGGTCAATAAGAAAATAGAAGCACTACAATATTTCCGTTCCATATTTTCCTTTGTGTAGGTAGACAGTAAAAGGGCCTTTGCCTTAAAAATAGCAGATAATTTAGCAACTTTGGCTTTTATTACCTCGATGTTTACCAACATTTTGCTTTCAAATTAAAAATTGATAGGTAAGTATAATCGATCAAATAATTACTTTACCCTTTTTTATGACAGTTCCTACATCAAAAGAAAGACAATAATGCTGATTGTCACATTCACTTGTAGGCAAGTTAAAATAGCCTTTGATGTTTTAAACAATACAAAATGACATTGAACCTTTTGGTGGTAAAGAATTTTCTTGGTGGTTACCCATTAATGAATATTTTCTTGATTCATTCTTGAATGTGTAACCACCAACAAAAACCTTTATCAACCTAAGGTTTCAATGTCATTACCTTAGATTGGTAAAAAAAATTCTTGGTGGTTTACCTATTCATAAATATTTTCTTAATCTATATGAGACCTCCCATAGTTATTATATTAGGACATCCTTATTGTTTCCATTTGCCACAGCCATAAACGGTATACCTGCCATAAATAGTGAGGAGCGGAAAAATTATAAATCATCTGCGTCCATCGTTCGTAATGTAGGCAGAGTGGAGGTGTTAATATATTCTACAGTTAGATTGAGACATAGTTCTGTTTGTATTACTTACATAACTATGGCATTGAAATGTATAGACAATATTGTATAGACCACAAAGTGACCACAGTGTAATTAACAACTACTTAATAGTATACTAACTAGCATTGGTTTACTTGACTGAATCTATACACCGTGTTTTGTCAAACGGTATAAGATGATGACAGAAAGAGATGGCGAAAGCGAAGGCAAACGTTAGAAGCGTTAGTTAGACAATACGGCCTCAGGAGTTCCTGACTAGGGGGGGCGTAGAGAAATGTCAAGGTGGCCGGAATATTGGTGTTTTCGAAAGTCATTGTCATTTCTTGTCCATTGTTTAAGTTAGTTACTATACCATGTTGCAGTATCGTCAGACTAGTTCCCAATCTGACTATGGTCCAAGCTCTCACATTCTGAGAGGAGACCTGTGCCCTGCAGTGGGACATAAATAATAGGCTGAAATTATGTGGAAAGAAAAGACAGTACCTTGCTTTAAGAGGGTACGATGGCTGAGAGACTTTTGAGAAATAGGTATTTTAATGAAATGTCGCTGTCTCGCCCGAACCCCTCCGTGTCAGTACAGCGAGAGCGGGACAACTGCAGCTCAGAAAACTGGACTAATAAAATTATTTTTTTCAAAAATAATTAGAGGACAGATTTAGCTATGCCCCTATGTTTTCCTTTTTAGGGTTCCGTATTCAACTAGGAACCCTTATAGTTTCGCCATGTCTGTCCGTCTGTCTGTCTGTCTGTCTGTCCGCGGCTAAGCTCAGAGACCGTTAGTACTAGAAAACTGTAATTTGGCATGAATATACATATCAGTCACGCCAACAAAGTGGTAAAATAAAAATAAAAAAATAATGTTTTTTAGGGTAAGCTAACCCTATAGTGTGGGGTATCGTTGGATAGGTATTTTAAAACCATTGGGGGGTTGCTAACATGATTTTTCTATTCAGTGATCTGTTTACGAAATATTCAACTTTAAAGTGAAAATTTTCATTAAAATCGGCCGTCCCCCCCTCTAAAATCTAAACTGTTGGGTGGAAAAATTTGAAAAAATTCAGAATGGTAGTAAATATATCAAATTTACTAGGAAAATTATAGCGGCTAAGATTGCTTGGAAATTATTTGTAGTTTAAGAGTAAATAGTAGCCTAAGGTATAAAACATACCTAAACTTGGATGATTCCGTACACATAAAAATCCTTAGAAAAATATTACTTGATTTTTTCGTAATGGCTACGGAACCCTACCTTGGGCGTGTCTGACATGCTCTTGGCCGGTTTTTTTGTTTATATCAGGGATTCTTTTCTGATGAGTGTCTGAAAATGACGTTGAAATTGGGCAATTTTTTCAGTTTTTGAAAGCTCATATTTCTTATGTTAATTGAAATATGGAAAAAAACGAAACATAGGGGCATAGCTGTGGTAGATACAGATTACACAGTAAAAAAAATTGGCTCTAAAGCTATTATCCAGGGGGGAAACAGGGGATTACGTTTGTATGGAGAAATGGTGCGCATCGTACCCTCTTAATAAACTCAATCATTGTTTATTTTTGCCACACTTGCAGGTACGATCAACGAGAAAAATGTATTGTATCTATGAAGATGCAACGGAATAAGGTCAAAAATTCATATTTTCATTAAATTTATATTTTATTCTTAATTCAACGGAATAAGGTCAAAAATTCATATTTTTGACCTTATTCCGTTGAATTAAGATGCAAGTGTGATGTTTGTATTGTTAATAGTACAGTGTTTAAACGCGATAGCGATAATACTCAGGTCAAGTGCACCTCATAATATGAACACAAGGTATTCAAGATAAAAGTTTACGGTTTTTCTGTATCACGTTTCTAAGTGTTGTTAGCGTCCTACAAAGTAGACTGTAGCCTTGCATTACATTATAATTATAACTAAACATATTATGTAAAACTCATTGTGGCTGTCAAAGGTGATACAACTATGTACATTTTAATTAAGTTGCCAAATATGTTTTTTGGTTTTATTACCTTGAGGTTTTTCTTCACCCGATACTTCAGGGTACGTGGGATTTAAATGTGTAAATTGCTGTTCGAAATTTCTTGATTGGATTGGATTTTTTTATTTTTATTATTGCCACCCACAGAAATAATAATAAAGAGGATAGAAGTGCCTTAGACGCGTGACCTTGGCGCCGCGCTTGTGACTCTTAGGTCACAAGCGCGTGACTTGTGGCTCAGTGCTATTTGAAAGTGCTTTAAAATGGTGTTTTGCAGCATTAGCAATTGCGGAAACTCGTCCACACTGTGTAACTACACTAATAAGGGGATTAAATTTCATTGGTATGTATTAATTTAATGTAATAATGCGGTTTATATCAAAATACAACTTGAGAAAATATTTCATTATGAAATATTGGTTTACACGTTATTAATACGAAACTTCATATACCATTGCTACTCATGCCCATAAAAACGCAGATTGTTTTGAATTATACGCAGCAATGTTAAGTAATTTTTGATAACCCTTCCGTCTTGCACAAAAGTTCGTGGTACGGACAAAAAAACAGGTTACGACTAGTACAGACATAATGCCGACGCGGCCAATAAATGGCGTCGTTGTGTAAATGTGGGTATGACTTACGCTGAGTGTTATTCAACGCTATCTCTAAGGTGTAAGGTTCATAATTGATTGTAAGCAAAAATATTAGTAATTGTGTACGTGATTGCGTAGTACGGTTCCGGTCATTTGCATGTGTGCATTAACACAGTAAGTAGAGGGGATGAAGCAGCGACACGAGTTCCGGAAGAAAATAGGAACTAAGGCATTTCTATCCTCTTTATTAATATTTCTGTGTTGCCACCTGAGCAAGAAAAGGATTTTAAGATAGAATCACGAACGAAACTAGTGCTGCAAAAGAAGAATCCTGAGCGTAGCGAAGGTTCCGCGGCACAAGATGCTAAACAACCATACTGCCGACTGATACACAAAATTTTTCACATCACTATGGCAAAAAAAATAATATACCTAGTTGGCGTCATTTTTTTTCTAATATTAACAAAAAAACTTCATTGTCACTTTCGAATTTCAAAAATCTTTTCGACACAGATTTCGAAGGAGAAAAAACCTTTTGAAGCTAGTGACGTGAAAAAGTAATTTATAGGAAAAATCTCTGACTTTTTATATATTTTTTAAGTAATCCAAATGGATACGGATATAGATGGATATAGATGAAGATGCATTTAGGTAAAGATGTAAGTATATTCTAGCCTTCCATGCGCGTGAACCGCGTGATTTGACTATTTCGCTAGGTGGAAAAGTCTAGACCTTAAAGATAAAAAAATAACGTGGTTTGAACGAATTATACCTTATCAAAAATTATACTTTGTTTGAGCATACCGTAAACTAAATTATCAGAAAAGCGATAAGTTACGCGTAAAACGTTTAAACCGTGAAAGCTGAATCAACAGATAAGAGTTAATTTGCGTTATTTTTAGGGTTCTGTAGACAAACGGATTAGCTCGTTGAAATAGTAATGGGCAGGCTATATAGCATGCAGAACCGATGGCCGTTGGGGCCCAAAAGTTCTCGAATGGAGACCACAGACAGGCAAGCGCAGCATGGGACGTCCACCAACGAGATGGACGGACGATTTGGTGAAGGCCGCAGTTTCAAGGTGAATGCAAGTCGCTTCCAATCGTAAAAATTGGGCGTCAATGATAGGCCTTTGTACAGCGCAGCAGTGGACGTCCTACGGCTGAAATAATGATGATAGTGATGATGACCCGAAAGGTGACAAACGGGACCCTATTAATGCGACCACACTGTCCATCTGTCTGTTCGTCACAGGACTGCATATGAAGAACAGCAATAGATTGAGAGCTGAAATTTATCATAATGTGTATTTCTATTTCCGCTGCAACAAAAAAAGGCGTAATAAAAATAAAATAGACTCAAAAACGGCCATGATCGTTATCGGACACGCCCGTCGCCCAGGATAGGATTGCGCAGCCGTTACGAAAAAATCCTTGCATATCTTATTAATGTTACTATTCATTACTATGAACGACCGCCTTAAACGACCGCCTTAGCCTAGTTGGTAGTGACCCTGCCTACGAAGCAAGAGGTCCTGGGTTCGAATCCCGGTAAGGGCATTTATTTGTGTGATGAGCACGAATATTTGTTCCTGACTTATGGATGTTTTCTATGTATGTAAGTATTTATTTATCTATATAAGTATGTTTATCGTCGTCTAGTACCCATAGTACAAGCTTTGCTTAGTTTGGGACTAGGTCGATTTGTGTTAGATTGTCCCCTAATATTTATTTATTTATTTATTTTATTATAATGTCCGTATTAAACAAGCAATATTTTATATTCAGGTCAGGTTGCCATTTACTCATAAATTACTAATAATTCTCAAGCAAACTTAGCCGTCATGGTTTTCCTTGTTAATTTGACATTTAGAGGGGAGAGACGCCCGATTTTAACAAAAAGTTGCATTTCAAAGTTCAATATTTCGCAAACAAATCGCTATATCGAAAAATTGTCTTTACAATGATTTTGAAAGACCTATCCAATGAAACCCCATACTATAAGGTTACTTTGTACGGAACCCTCGGTGCGCGGGGCTGAGCACTTTGCTGGTTTTTTGGTATGACGAATGTCAGATCCGTAACTAATGGCATGGATTAAATGTACATGTAGGTATTTCAAATAAAATTCATGTTGTAACCTTAAAATTAAATTAAATTAGTTTATTTATTTGGCTAGCACTAATGCACTCCACACAATTAGTATCTGGAATTTGAATTTGACATATTTTCTGTGAGCGGTTTTTTATTTCCTATTTCATCAATTTTATGTATTTTACCATTGAACTTTTAAAACATGTATGTATTTTAAAGCAGTGGTGTTCTAGCGGTTTGACCTATGGCCTCTCAATCAGAGGGCCGTGGGTTCAAATCCCGGCTCGCACCTCTGAGTTTTTCGGAATTTATGTGCGAAATTTACCATGAGCTTTACGGTGAAGGAAAACATCGTAAGGAAACCTGCATACACTTGCGAAGAAATTCAATGGTGTGTGTGAAGTTCCCAATCCGCACTGGGCCTGCGTGGGAACTACGGTCCAAGCCCTCTCATTCTGAGACACAAGCCCCTCATTCACAGGGCGCCCTGCAGTGGGACGTATACAGGCTGGGATGATGATGATGATGATGTAATTGGGTCAACCAACTTTTTTTTGTGAACGATTTTCTGCTACATTCTATGAAAACCGAAATAATTAAAAAACTGATTATTTTTCCTTATTTAAAGTATACTTTTCAAAACCCTAAATTTTTGTAGTCAATAATGGTGTAATTGCCATATTTATTTTATTTTGTTTAGCTTCTATTTCGTGGGTGACTCAGGGGACAATGTTGTCCCCGAAATGTGTATGAAAATAGTGTTATTTCCCCTGGGTGACCGGATTTTTTCATAGAAATACGTATTTTTTTTTTGGTTTTCACATACGCACTATGATAAACAGTTTATCTAATTACTGCAAAATCATGGTTTCACTGAGTTACTTGTAAAGGAGTAAATAGAAATTTACAAAAAAAAGTTGATTGACCCAATTTATATAATACTAGCGGACCCGACAGACGTTGTCCTGCATGAACCTAGATACCGACTGCAGCGCCGTCTGCCAGGCTGATTTGTGAAACTAAACCATCCAGGGCGCCATCCAAACGCATACAAAAAAAAATTCAAATCGGTCCAGCCGTTTAGAGGAGTTCAGTGACATACACACGTAGGTACAGTAGAATTATATATAAAGATATCACTAAATTTTGTTTTTTTAATTCTGATAACCTTACTTGGCTATTTAGTCATATCAACATCTGGGTATTTCACTATTGATATTAAATTCTGATAACCCTACTATATCTGTGGGTTTATTAACCAGAAACTAAGAGATAATTTAATTAATTTATAACGACTACCTACTTAAATAATTGGCTTGACTTGGTGTATCATCAGGAAATGACATGATCTTTAGCGTTCTTGATGTTTAAGTTTATTTATTTTTATTTAAGTATATAAAATAATACAATAAAATGGCAAACGAGTAAGATGCTGGTGGTAAGTTGCTGATTGCCTGGCGTTGCCAGTCTGGATGAGTGAGATAGGATACCTAATGCGTATTCTGTTACCATTTCAGTTTTTTATTTTTCAAAATAGTGACGATAAAAAATTATAAAAATAAAAAATTTAACTGACCCCAAAAAACCTTGAAAATAAATTTATACGAGTCTGTTTGCAGTCGGTGCCTCAGTACAAGCCATCAGGAATGGTAGATGTCCAATAGCACACCGGCTTAGATTATTTATTCACTAAGTAGATAGAGCTTAGGCGGCATGAAAACGTCTCGTAAAATATAAGCCAACTGTTGGCTTATATGTCATTTGCCTCCCTTCCGTTTGAATGACGTAACGCGATCGTAATATGAAGCTGTCAAATGGATTTTTGGACGTTTTGTATCGCATTATTTGCTACTGACACTCTATCTAGTGTATAAATAATCTAAGCACATAGGTAAGGTAAACGACTTAGGTCCACTTCTGCTGGTTCGTGCTGCGGCCCGACTTCAAACGGATGAGTAGAATGTTATTTTCGACGTTTTATTGGCTCTGGTTAATTTTTTGTTCCCATTTCTTGTGTAATTAATCTACTTAAGTTACAATTATAAGGTTCTATCGTGACTGGAATCGAATTGGTTGACTGTACCTGTAATTTTGAATAAGTAAGCTGAGTTTTTGCTCCACAAGTGGCTATGATTGTTTCGTACCAATACCTACTAGAGTGACCACAACACAGCAAAAACCGACGTCAGTGTATTACTAATAATAATTACTAGGTAAATCTAAATTAAGACATCGTACGAGTGGTATAGTGGTTTTGAGATGATACTTCCAAAAACCGGCCAAGTGCGAGTCGGACTCGCCCACGAAGGGTTCCGTACAATTATGTATAAAATTCACGTTTGTTGTAAGTATGGGAGCCCCCCTTAAATGTTTTTTTTTATTTTAATTTAGTGATTTATTTTTAAAGTCTATAAATAATTAAATATTCTGTGAATATTTCAAGCGTCTACCTGTTTTGCCGTTATCAATATCGAGCAAAAACGAGCAAAAAAATCACGTTTGTTGTATGGGAGCCCCTTAAATATTTATTTTATTCCATTTCTTAGTATTTGTTGTTATAGCGGCAATCGAAATACATTATCTGTGAAAATTTCAACTCTCTAGCTATCACGGTTCCCGAGATAAAAAAGTGACAGATAAAAGGTGACAGACGGACAGACGGACAGACGGACCGACGGACAGACGGACGGACGGACAGCGGAGCCTCAGTAATAGGGTCCCGTTTTTACCCTTTGGGTACGGAATCCTAAAAACCAATTCACGTGTAATTTTTCTTGGAATCATTCTAATTAATAATTTCATGAGAATCCAACGACTATAATAAGACTATGTATTGAAGCTATTTGCTATTAGTGAATTGTGGGTTAGAGAGCCTAACGTGTTCAAGGAAAAATATTGCCGATTTAATAAATGTTTCCTACATATTTTTAATTAATGATTGTGAGTAGTACGTGTTCCTTACTGTTGGCATTCCGCCAATAACAAACCAGGGATCGTGTTTAAATCTATCAGTAAGTGATATTTAATTTAGAAGTATAACACCTGTTAGTCATAGATTATATAAATGACATATATAATAACATCGTAACATATTTAGAGCCACCGCACATTGAGACACTATACTTCATTTAATTTAGCATTGAAAAGCACAACAACATTATATTGCGGCTCGTGAACTGTGTAATCTCTTTGCAATTTGTACTAGAGTAACAATTGACGACACGCAAATAATGTGGCATTAAAACAATTTTATTTTGCGGCTCCCAGACTATTGTACTGTACTATTTGCTAGGTAAGAAATAGTTGACCAGACGCAATATAATGTTGTTGTGCTAGTGGCGATCACATTAAACTGACTAGTGGCCGCCACAAGTTGCGGACGCGTTTCTCCATACATTTTCTTTTTCGGTTTCTTCGTGCATACATTTTACACGCCATAACACTGGAACAAATTTAGGTTAAGTTAGGATAATTGTACTTAGATAAACTACTATAATTTAAATTAGTTGACTGATACATGTTCTATTTTTGGAAGAGCGAGACCTCCCAACACAGATATTTATATACCTACTGGGAAGCCTCAACCTTGCCTTGTTTGGTAACAACTGTTTTTTAAACAAATAAATTATTATTATTATTATTATTTTGTATAGCATCGGCGCACGCCGAGCGTTTGAGGGAGTCCGCTACTTGTGGCTGCATTTTGTCGTTCGACTAGCGCGCACACACGGCCACTTGAACAATGTATTCTAGCCACAAATGGCAGCCACTGGTGGCCGCATCAAGCCACCAGTGGCTGCCGCTGGTGGCGGCTTGTAGTGGTCTGACTGAACCTTTTGTGGTCGCGTTTAGTTGTGGCAACTGGTGGTCATAATGTGAAAGGCTCTTAAGTATAGTCACTAAACTGTGCGCAGCGAAATAATTGTGTCATGATAAATATTGCTTATTGTGAAGTAAGCCGCATTCCCCTTTGCGACCAATGTAAAAATGTAGGTATATCGTCTATGAAACTGCAATACCGCGTAACTAGCTTTTTCCATAAGGTCTGATTTTCACTGTTATTTCATTTCACGTTGAACCTTATGGAAAAGCTAGTTACGCGGTATTGCAGTTTCACCGACAATATTTATTTTGTATTTAAAACCGTAACTGTACAAAACAAAGTTAAATGCAAAACGTAGTAACATTCTTAGGGTGCCTGTCCACTGGTGCGAAGCGAGGCAGCGGAATTGCGTAAAATCTCCGCTCCTCTTCAGTGGACAGGGACTTGCAAAAGTAGTTAAAAAAAATCGGTCAAGTGCGAGGACTCTTACCTACATAAAGGGTGCCGTATCGTAAGGATACAATGTTTTAAAACAGTTCAGTAAAAAATCACCGAAATGTAAGCACTAAAATCGCAAACTTATAGGTAAACATCCAAACAAAATAGGGTTGCTCGCGTTGCCTAGCAACTGCCGGCTGTCATCTAGGCCGCCTAGCAACGTCTAACAACGCCTAGCAACATAGAAACGCTGAAAAAACACGTTTCTTGTATGACGACCCCCTTCAATTTTTTATTTTATTTTATTTTTAGTATTTTTTGTTGTTTGTTTGTATTTACCGTAATGATTGGGCATCATTGAGGGGGGCCTATGTCCAGCAGTGGACGTCCTACGGCTGAAATGATGATGATGATTTGTTGTTATAGCGGCTACAGTAATACATAATCGGTGAAAATTTCAATTACGGTTCAAGAGATAGAGCCCTGTGACAGACGGACAGAGAGACAGACAACGGAGTCTCAGTAATAGGGTTCCGTTACCACCATTTGGGTACGGAACCCTAAAAAATTTATACAAAACGGGAAATTAGCGAGGAAGTGGGGAAGCGGGAATTTTTCACATACTGACATGCCCCCTTAGCTCCAGAATATATGTACAAGAAAATAACGCTTGGTTTAATTAATTATTTAAAATGTAAACTCCGTACCGTACAAGTCACAGTTGTAAAACTTTTTAAATATTCGTGGCTCCAGAACAACATAAGTAGTTAATTACTGCGTCGTTTAGAAACAATAGACTAAAACATCGCGTAGTCCGGCATCGGTCAAGGTCTTGTGTTTTTGTGGCAGCCGATCGATTTCCAGCCGCCACAGTTTACCATAGTGTAGTAATGTATGAACAGATTATAAGTACAGGTATTTATAATAAGACTTAAGGCCGGCGCACACCAAATTCAGTGTCACATCACGCTCACGCACACGCAAAGATGACGCACTAAAGCGTGAACATGGTGTGCCATTTTTCTTACAGTTTCATTCATTACAACTGGTGCGTGACACGCACACGCATATCTGGTCTGCGCCGGCCTTTAGTTAACGCACGCACGCGCGCATTTATAAACGCGCACACGCATGGATTCATAGAAACACGTAAGTACACGCGATGCGACGCGACGATTCACCACCACATTGGCTGTGTACCTGGTTTTTTTTATTTAAGTATTTGTAACGGGCACTTGTCAAAGGGACAGACTGGAAAACCAAACGCTGGAAACGAAAACTAGCATTTCTGAGACTGGAACCCATTTTCTAGGTGACCTAGCTATTTAGTAAGTATCTAATTCTTAGTGTACCATTATTCATAAACGTAATATTAATACCTCAATTCTTCACTACCCTCGCTACACTTTTTCAGTTGTGGATAAGACAAGTAAAAAAAAAGTAGTAACGCCTAAATCAATCAATTACTTTTATCGGTTTATACAATGCTATGGCAATAAAAGTATTATTTAATTTGCCATTTACTTTAAAAAAACTACCTTAAAGTATCAATAACGCTGTCACCTTAACATGTAAGTTAAAGACTTTAATGTTTTAAGCTGTACAAAATGACATAGACCCTTTTAGTGGTTAAGGAATATCTTGGACGACTATTAAATTTGCTGTAGTTATTACTCGTAGGTACTTCAGAGGGTGATTTTTGAAATAACATCTCTCGAAAATGCCATTCGACCACTTTCGAATTCAATTTTGCACCAACAAATAACACTAATATTGACTGCACTCGTACTTTGAGAATAGTACCTAAGTACCTACCTACCCACTAAAAATTACAACTCGTTTTTATTTAACCCGTCGATTTTTGTTTTTGAGGTGTATCTTTAAAACGATGCGCAGAATTTTATTCCTTTTATAAGTTTTTTTTTTAAAGAATTTTTAGAGTTATGTGATATTTTGAGACATTTACGCTTTACTTTTTTAACAAATTATGAATTATTAAAAAGATTAAAACTAGATCCTGCTTGATTAGAAAATATTATTGTTACTGAATTTAGTTTGTGCCTGACAAGTTGTTTTGTACAAGGTATTAGTATTAGGTATAGCGAGAAATGAAACTAAATACCGAATCACAAAGGAAATTGATGGAACACGATATCGCATGCTTAGAATGAGACTGACACAATTTTAATTATTCTCATTTCAAAACTAAACCTATTTTCTATTTAAACAAAGGTATTTTTGAAATGCGAATAAATTCTAATAGCAGCTAGTGTCAGTCTCATTATTAAACGTGTGAAATGTAGTGCCACCTATCTATCGTGTACATTATCATGCAGATTTCAAGGTTAATTGGGCGAAATTTAATTTTGCCACTCGCCACTAGATGTCGGTACTGCTAGAACTATTGCCTCTATTCTAACTTGGATAAAAAAAATGTATTGATCGACAAAATTTGGTGTCTGTAAAATTTGTTTGTAATTAAGCGTTACAGTCGCAAATATGTTTCAAATTTAACTTTTTATTTTGTAAAACGAAATCTAATCTAAAGCGTGGCGCACTACAATTCGCGCGAGCTACTCAACAACAGATGTCGCTATAAAGTGCAATTAGCGAACAGCTTATTTTACAGGAAATTTTTGCATAAACTGTTACTAGATGGCGTAGTTACTAGTAGTGCTGTAGTTCACACAATGTTATCATTGTCATATCAAATACAATATTTAACTTTAATAGGTGCTTTGTGTTGTTTTATTAAACATTCATTATAGTTTACATTAGAATACTAGTAAATATGTTATTTTAGATCTTTACTAGAACTAAAATAAAATTATAACATTAAACGAATATTTTTATTCAATTTTTAAACAAAAAAATACAATAATCAATCATGCTAACTCAATAAATGCTTACCTAGGTACTAATATTATAAATGCGAGAGTAACACTGTATGTCTGCCTGTCTGTCTGTTACCTCTTTACGCTCAAAGCGCTGCACCGATTTTAGTAGATGAAATTTAACTGCTGTATATACTTAATTTATCTTTTCTATACCCGGCCCATCCACTAACACTTTCATTCTAAATTCTATAATAATGAGTCATTTGTCCAAAAGTTCCGTTTCCTGTCCGCAGTGGAAACAAAACGCAAAATCGCACGGCGACGCGTGTCGACATTTAAAACCCCCGCTTCACTGTGTGTGACGTTGTAGAGGCGTCACGGTTCTTGAACAAAATTGACGCGTTGTTACGTAGCATGACGTAAGTCCACGCTGCAAGGTCAGCGCGCGGAAAACGGTATTCGTTATAATCCAATATCACAGTCCGATTATGTTGTTTACGTAATTTTGTTTGATGTTATTTTTAGTCGTGTTTTATTTTGATGCGATATGTTAATTTTGTGTGTGGATTAGGTTTACTTTTTTTGACATAAGTAATAAATGTTTTTGAACCAGGATAGTAAATTTCTTAAATAATTAGTGCATTTCTCAAGGTCCATTATCTACCTATTTTTGAAAACACAAGTCGAAAATATTATTCGAAAGTGATAAAATCTGTGTAATCTTCTATCTAACCTAACCTAACCTATAGGTATAAAACTAGAGATCAAACAAATATCATTGAGGTACCTACCTAATCAATCAGTACAAAAGATTTTTTTATCACTTCCGAATGATACTTTAAGTATAACTTTTATAACTTATATGAGTCGATTTGTGATCACGACCGGTGTAAAGTGGTCGAAACGTTGAGTTTATTTGAGCAATAAGTTCGTGATGAAATCCCGCGAAGTATTAGTTATGATAAATTAAATTTCAATAATCAGTCACCAGGGCGCAATTGCATAACAAATTACAAGCTAAGATACCTATTAGCTATTTTGTATTGAAATTCACTAATACTATTTGCTTGTTTTTTGTTATGCAATTGGGCCCTGTTCATTATCATCGAATCCTGATACAGTAAATTAATAATAACATTCATATACATACACATACATACATACTTATAACATTGTCCAAAAAAATTACAACAATGCTGTTTAGTTTTTGTGAGATTCCTAGCTAGAATTTTTTCTAAAACGAAACAAAAATAACAAATCATATTAATTTAACAGGAATTACGTCCTCATTCATGGCAATTTAATTCCAAAAATCAGTCCCTAGTGCAGTTCAGGAAGATATTTTAGCTCCACAAATTCCTTGTAATCTAGGAATTTATTACTTATTATTACTTATCCATCGTCATTACATAAGGACGTCAATGTCATTACACAAGCAAAAAGGTACATTTTATATGACTACCATTTCCACAAATTACACGTACCGACGGCTATCAAGTGGAGTAAAACCCACCATGAATGGAAAATTCAATGGCAAAAAAGGCATATTCATCGTACGTGGTATCTTCCAAACGGAACTCATTCATGTAGGTACTATCGATTGTGACGACGCGTTCGATTCTGATTACCGACTCTTGCGCATACGGTACCTACCTACGGTCTTCCCCAGACAGAGGCATAGCCAAAACCTTGACAAAACGACCTTTTCCTTTCCATTTCTAAAGAAATAACTGGTAAATGGTGACACATTAAAATTGTCATTTTCGAAGCGGATTTTTTGGCCACTAAGCTGACCTACATGGAACTAACGGTAGTTTATTTCCTATGAGAAGGAGGAAAAGTTTTAATATGACGGTGTCGGTTTCGTTTTCATCGAATTTCGATGCACAAATAAAAAAGTGAAAATAACTCAATCACTATCATAAGATTTCAATCCAACTACAAAAAAAGATCGTAAAAACTACATTATTAATGAATCTCTCGTATTGTGTAACTGCGGTGTCAATGACCTATTAGGAAGGAAAATATTACTGAGGACAATGATGAAAACTTCTGTACAAATTCCCTTTCCTCATCTGCTGAGAATAAACCGGTTGACTGTGTTTTTAACCTCCGATACAATACCTAAGAGGGGTGTTATAAGTTTGACCGCTATGTGTGTGTGTGTGTGTGTGTGTGTGTGTGTGTGTGTATATCTGTCTGTCTGTCTGTGGCATCATAACTTAAACGGGTGAACCGATTTGGATGCGGTTTTTTTATTTGAAAGCAGGTTTCTTGGCGATGGTTCTTAGACATGCTTAGTTTCATCGAAATTGGTTCAGCCGTTTCAAAGTTATCAGCTCTTTTGTATGCAGCGGAAGGGATCTTAGACTTAATTGCGTTGGGGGTTTTAATCAAACCCACAGACGTAGCGGCCCTGAACTTGTGGTAGCAGAGTTGAGTAGCTAGGTAAAATGTCACAGATTATTGCCATGGAGCCAATGGACCTCTGCAAAGTAACCCTGGAATCAATCTGTTGTTAAATCGTTCCAGTCGATGCAGTCGATTCGGTACGTATAGTTGACCGAGAAATTTATAGCTATTTCCACTTACAAGTCAATGGGACAATTTTGGCCTTATTTTTTTATTCTGACTAGGAACTGTCATAAAAACTGATACCTATAGGTGAAAATTTAAAATAATGACCTGTTGTATGTAGTAGTAACGTCCGTATAAACAAACTGACGTTCCAAATTAGAAAAAAACCGGCCAAGTGCGAGTCGAACTCGCAAACGAAGGTTTCCGTACCATTATCTATAAAAACGGTAAATAATCACGTTTTTATCATGGGAGCCCCTATGCTTATGTATGCTTTGTAGTTTTATTTTAATTTAACTATTTATTTTTAAAGTGAATATATAACTAAATATTTTGTGAATACTTCAAGCGTCTACCTGTTGCTGTTATCAATATCGAGTAAAAACGAGCAAAAAAATCACGTTTGTTGTATGGGAGCCCCCATAAATATTTTTAATATTCTGGTTTTTAGTAATTTGTTGTTATAGCGGCAACCGAAATACATCATCTGTGAAAATTTCAACTGTCTTGCTATCACGGTTCATGAGATACAGCCTGGCGACAGACGGACGGACAGACGGACAGACGGACGGACAGCGAAGTCTCAGTAATAGGGTCCCGTTTTTACCCTTTGGGTATGAAACACTAAAAAGTAAATCCATGTCACTTACGTTAGTTTCTACTAACGAACTTTTTGGTTCTGCGACTGCCCCTGACCTTTTTTTATTTCATTTGAGATTATAGAGGTCCACTTTGTAATTTATTTATTAAAATTAAAAAAAAAAAAAAAAAAACATAGTGTACAAGCCTATTAATTGAATAAATTTTGAATGAGCTCTGTATGTTAGCAAATTTAACCACAACTTCGGTTTGTGGTTATTCAAAGGTCGTATGACCATAAAACAAACTTACCTTTTAATAAAATAAAATGATTCATTATAAAAGTTTACTGCCTTGTATTTCCATAACCAATGGACGTGTGAGTAGACTCGTTAACAATTATATAAATGCGTTATGTCATGACATGAAACCCTTTCCATTACATTGTATAATGAATAATTAATACAAATCGGAAAATCACGTCGCTTTCCATGATTTTGTGAAATCATTTGTCATCGGGAAGTGGCGGTGACTAGTAAAGTTTCCGTCGTGGAAGTTTCATTTTGTACTTAATTATTTTAATTATCAAATCATGTCATACACTCATATGTTACGTTCAAATAGGTAAAAACTCTTAACAATAATACTAATCCAGGTTTTTGATAACAACTCATGCATGCGTGACTGAATATTTAGCGTTTTTTTTAATAACTTGGTCAGATTAAAAAAATGGTTTGTTCTCGAAGTAGACATTTCATCAATATAACCGTAAAATGTAGACATTGACTCATACACACATTCACCAATGCAAACTGGAAGTATTAAATTGATAAACAATATGTTTGACTCATTAACGTAATCTTTAGTTACCTGTATTTACTCACCTGTAGTACATATGCATTTTCACCTGGCGCATAGGTTTTTCCACATTTCCATATGCTATTTCAGTATAGTAAAGCTTACAAACGTCCGTAAGACTATTATGATGCAAGTCATGTACCGAAGTACTAAACTGAGTCAGTGGGAGTGACTCACTCATTCATCTTATTTGATGAATGGAACGACCATTGACCATATTTGGTTAGACATTTTAGGCCTCACAAGCTAGGCATGTATTTTTGTAGGCTGTGATGCTTTAATTCCTGCCTTACTGGAGTTTGTACGCAAGCGATTTTGGCTACGGTTTCTTAGCAGTATGCTTAGTATAAGTTTTACCCCACCAAAATACTTCTCGATCGCGTTTACGTAAAAATTTCAATTCTATGGAAACATGGACGCGCGGCCGCGGAGGCGCTGTCCATGTTTCCCTAGTAATTGATTTTTTTACGTAAACGCAAGTATTTTGGTGAGGTATACTAAGCGTACAGAGCGGGATCGCGACATTTTGATCGTCGTCGGCGTCGGCGATCAAATGTAATTTCTCAAATAAATTTAGGAAAGCCGTGGTAGCCAAGTGGTTTGACCTATGACTTCTTATGAAGAGTGTCGTGGGTTCGAACCCGGGCTCGTACATATTACATTAAATTTGAAATTTACCACAATCCTTACGGTGAAGGTAGACTTCGAGAGGAAACCTGCATACACCACCAAAGAAATTCAATGGTGTTTGTGAAGTTCTTAATCCGCACCGAGCCCGCGTGGGAACTACAGCCCAAAACCTTTCTTTCTGAGAGGAGTCCTGTGCCCTGCATTGGGAAGTATATAAACGAGATGTTGATGTCGAAATTTTGAAAACTCAACTCATTTGCTAGTAAGTACCATAAATAATTTTAGAAACAACGTGCACGAAGTGACAAATTCTTATCTTAAAATATCGTGATATTTTACGGCACGCGACTCAGCTGGCGAGCCTTGCTGATGCAATTAAAAGTACACACAGCGATGACAAATATTTGTTTGATTTGTGAGTAACGGTGACGACGATAATATCAAAACTGTGTCACATTTCTTAAGATTTCATGTTGAAAAGGAAATATTAACCTCATCATTTTTGATTCATCATCATCATCATCATCATCATCATCAGCCTATGTTCGTCCACTGCTGGACATAGGCCTCTCCCATGGCACGCCACTGAGCACGATCCTCAGCCACTCTCATCCAGCTCTTGCCAGCCGCTTCGCAAAGATCATCGCTCCACCGAGTCTGAGGATGTCCCACGCTACGTTTGCCGATCCGTGGTCTCCACTCAAGAACTCGTCTACCCCAACGGTTATCGGTTCTTCGGGTTATATGGCCTGCCCGCCCATTGCCACTTCAGCGTGCTAATGCGGTGGGCTATGTCGATAACTTGATTCATTTCTGAAATTTTGATAAAATGCCAAGCAAATGTATTAGAAACGACGACAGGACTGATGTTGTAGAGGTGGAAAAACCGGTTTTTTAAAGCTTTTATTTAAATTGCTCTGTTAGTATGTGTGGGTCAAATCTTGGAAGCTAAATTTGACCCACTTCCCGATTTCCGATTGAGCTGAAATTTTGTATGCATGAGTCTAATGATAGTGATGAAACTGGAAGGTGGCCATAGAAATTCTATACTAAAAGAACAAAACCGCAATGAGTTTGGGCTCGTTATATTTGCCTTGATACTTTGATCTTGGATGGTAACCAGCGGCACAGTCAGCAAATAAACTGGTATTAAGAAAAGGAACTTAGAACAAAAACTTTTCATGGGCTTTATTTTGACTAAAGAAATGCACAGGAAAACAACATAATTTACGGCAAAACGTACTAGCTTTCTTTCATACGATCAAATGGAATCTGCCGTCAACGAAAAAGGCCTCGTCGGTTGACACATGCTTTTCGGCACGTCTCTCACCATCTTAACCTTTTACGTTTCAATGCAATGCAATGGTGGTGGTAGCCACGTTCATCGCTCAAGCATGTGAATGCAACTGTATCGCACCGGAGACTCATCTCAGACTATTCGTTCTTGGGCCACGACTGTTGATCTGTATGACATAGTGGCTCCTTTCGGAGTCATCGGCAAGCAGGTGAGATTCAGTTGACTCATACGGTATTCCCAAATTTTGAAAAGGTCACGTCGGCAGCCTTGATCTTCGACTCATATTGTTTGATGTACTTCAAGTTCGCGTTTCCTCACTAGGAACTTAGGCTTGAATGTTTTTTGACTATTGCATGTGAGGGAATTTTGTGTTTATTGAATTTTAAAATACAATTTTAAGCAAACGTTGATAAAAGTAACACTCGAGGTTTGGCAACATCGTGAAGTAAAGAATACAAGTAATTAAATTATTTCCTAGATCTATCTATCTAAAATATATACATATTATACAAAATAAAAATTAGAAAATTTAATGAAATTTAACGACTGTATTACGTTTTCTAATGAAGTTAACCTTATAGCGTTTGACAAATCTGTCAGTCGTTTGACAGCGTGATTGACAGAATGTGCGCTGCAATTCATCGCACGTTATGCAAATGCGATGCATCAGTCGGAGTTTGATAGATAACGCTAGTGACCGGTCCCCAGTTTGTACTGGTCTAGTTTTTAGGAAAAGGGGATGAAAATTTGAAATTACCCCTTCTGAATTCCTTTATTTTTCCACACCTTTTTTCAAAGTTACACTCATGCGAAGCCGGAGCAGGTCGCCGAAAGATTACATTCTCACAGTAGATGGCAATGATTCACTGAAACAATATGAAGATACCGTTCAGTCCCAAGGGCACGATGTCAAAATGAATTCCGAAGCTGTTTAGGTTCGAAGCGCGCTTGTGCCACATGACAAAAATCAGAAAGTTGACCCAAATTGTGATCAAAAGAGATCAAGTTACGTATCTCGTCGCGATGGCCCGTGGTTCCGCGGTGAATCACAGTGAAAGTGACCTTCACATTCACTGCCGCCAATAACAGACACACAGACAAAACAAACATTACAACACTATGCGTAACCGTGACTCAGAATTCAGTTTCTATCAAAACGAATATGGTATTGAGGATTTTCATAAAACCAGCCCAATTTTCTTGTATGCTTCGTAGTTTCAATTATACGCCTTAGCAGAGGAATTTTAAGTGTCATTTTGCTATTAACAGCAGCAGTTTTAACGGGCGGTACTTCGTGGGTGTTAAATTTTGACGTAAGTATAAAAGAAGCCTTGATATTGATCATTTAGACTCATGCAAACTTGTGAGTAACAGTACTAGTTAGCTATGAAGTATCTTTTTGTATTTATTTTTCAACTTCATTTTTTTATTACTTTTACGGTCATCTCGTGAAATCATATATTTCGTACTAAATACAAACTGAAATATAGATTCACAGAAAAAACCCCAGAAAAAAGACCAATGCTGGGAATCGAACCCAGGTCCTCAGCATTCCGTGCCGTGTGCCATACCCCTACACCATCACCATATGTCTAGAGATTAGACATATGGTGATGATTTAGCAGACTGAAATGTATGATATATAGGAAAGATTCGTGTCTAATCTCTAGACCAGTGGTGGTGTAGGGGTATGGCACACGGCACGGAATGCTGAGGACCTGTGTTCGATTCCCAGTATTGGTCTTTTTTCTGGGGTTTTTTCTGTGCTTCTATATTTCAGTTTGTATTTAGTACGAAATATAGTAACAGTACTGATTGCCTAAGACTTAACGTAGGAAAGGAGACGAAAAGAGGAAGCTATCAGAGCCACTTAAAAGTGTACGTAAGTTTTTCTTTCTATTTTCCTTGTTTGACTGTTTATTGTTCAGGCGTTTCTTTGAAAAGAGAGGTCTAAAAACTCATCTGTTTGTACACAAAAGGAATTAAAAATGTAGTAACCATTTACAGTTACAAGTAACACTTACAAATTATGTTAAGTCACACTTACCCCCTGTTTCACCATCCATTGATCAAATTTATCTGTCAGTTAAAATTAATTAATGGGTGGTGAAACAGCCCCTTAATGTCAATAAGATTAAAAATTATAAAAAAACGTACATCTCAAAAAATACCTTACCTATATACTTCTTAATAACAATTAATTAGTAATCCGTCAGAAATAATTATCAATGTCAGAATTACTTTCACATAACCAAAATTGATGTCAGAAATGCTTTCATCAGGTAGTCCTATTTATTACAATAAATTATTCAATATCGAAGACTTTTGCCCTATTTTTAATATTGTATTGCAACTGTCAAATGTGCATAAAATGTTTCTGTTTCTCTTGTTAACTGTTATTTATGTAATTTCATGTTTTTGTGTACTATAAAGAGTCTTACCTACATAGAAACATACATGTTGCCACTTACCTACTGCAGTGTTGCTCGTACTGTTGAAAGTTTTTAACAAAGCAGATCGAATCCGAATTGAAAAGCCACATTGGAAAATGAATAGTGACTAATTTAACAGATTTTCGTTAAAATGTTTATTTTTATACCAACTTCTTGCTGTTGGTGCTTTAAAACTATAGCAAAGCTTCTGTTATAAGTAGTTACTAGGCAATGGATAAAATATACTTATATAGATAGATGCATCATCATCATAAACCTATCTCGTCCACTGAGATAGATACATACTTAAATAGATATTAAAACACCCAAGACTCGAGAACAAAAAAAATATCTTATTTTTCATAAAATTATCTGCCCGACCGAGAATCGATCCCGGGACTTCAAGCTTAGTAACTACTACGACCTACCGACAGACCGACTAGTCAGGTCCTCTAACCATTCGGCTATCCGGTCGTCCCTCGGTCAGTCGTGCTGATTTGTGCCTGCTTATAATTATCATATCAACGAAGCGCATGTTAACTTTTAAGTCGATCCAGTTATACGACACTTTTTATCCCGGAAAATTACATATTTCCCGCGGCATAGCTTACATTTACCTCTACCCATTCTAAGCCCGCATTTACATTAGTAAGAAAAATTGTAAAAGTTGCATTACATTTTCGCGCTCAGATGACTAGTTCCAACTCGTTCTCTTCACGGCCTCGCAATGTAATGGGTAACAGGTCATTTTGGTACAAATGTCTAAATATACAATGGTTAAAAATGTCTCATTATCAAAAAGTACAAGGCTCAAAAAGTATGTAAATGTTATTAACCGAAAATGCTCAATGGGTCCGAAAATCCCTTTGTCAAAAAGGTATATTAATGTATTGACATTCCTCATTGGAGCCCATTCATTCAATCGCATTTTGTACATTTTGATCAAAGAGTATTCTGTTGTAAAAACTTCCAGACACAAGGACATTTAGACTACAATTAATGCTGCCTTGGAAACATTCTGACTTAAAGAAAATGTTGACCAAAGCATGTTCTGCCCTTAAAAATATTCAGACAAAATGACTTGATGGCACAAACATTTTGTATCAAAATGACCTGTTACCATGTAATGCAACTTACGTAATTTTTCTTACCAGTGTAAAGCTAATCTTTACATGTGTAACTACAAACAAACAGAACTGGTGACTTGTGACTATTTGGCATTAGCGTCAGAGCTTTGTGATTTAGCAATCATGATCATGATCATGACCATGCAGTTGTTAAATTTTGATCATTCAATATGATAATCTGGTCTAGTGCGTCATAATGACTTATTACAACAACCGAAACGGTCATTGTAGTTTCCAATGTTTATACGAAGTAGATGCTAAGCATGAGAATAGACGGGCCAAACGATAAGTAAGGGCCCTACCATATTTACAAGTGATTTTACGGCGGAGAGAGATCGCACCGAGCACAATACAGTACCTCTACCATGAGTTTACACTAGTTTAGCGACGGCGTAAATTATTTGTATGGAGAATTGTACAGCGCCTCTAGCCTAGCGGTCACTTATGGAAGTACAATTCTCCATACAAATCATTTACGCCGTCGCTAGCGAGTACGGTCACTGTAAACTAGTGTAAACTCATGGTAGAGGTACAGCTCGCAGCGTGCACGCGGCGGTATCGCGGCGATTAATAAATCGTGGTAGGCCCAACTGAAATTTGTAAAGGATGTATCGTGTGTATTACATACTTACGCGGCCCGCCCAACAACTCAACCAGGATTAATTTTACATAACACCCCTGTCACCCCCTGTAAAGATTTTTTATCGGAATTTTTGTATCAAAATGTTGTACGCCCTTGACTTTGACCGTCGAACAATGTTTGGAAACAAATATCAACTGCAGTTAAGAAATCCACAGGGATGTTCAGTATAAACTAACCCAACTAACAAATGAAATATTCCGCATTGATTTCGATACACCTTGTATTGTATAATAAATAACCCTTTTCCAGGTCCCGTCTAAGTATTTAGTTAGATACGCTACTTATACTACAAAATGAATCATTGAGTTGTATTGTTTACCTAAAAAGCAAAACTTAAGTATTTCAAACAAATTCAATTGATTTTGTACCATATTGTAAAGAAAGCAAGGCCGAATCTTTGTCTAGATATGTGGTCGTTATTATGCACTATGTCTGGAAAAAGGTTAACATTGATCCGGACCTACTTTGGTAACAAAGATCCGCTTACTGCTCCAATTGTTAGAACTATCTAAACATATCCGGGCGTAAACCCCAGGGTTTTCAGTTTTGCGTCACTAACTCGAACAGTAGGTTTGTGATCTCATACATCTCCGGACACGATACGTCATTGATGCATGAATAGATAACAAATCAACTGTTTTTAAGAATTTGTATGGGTTATTACTGTGATAAATATAGTTTCCTGTTGATATTAGGGCCGTCAGTGATGGCGCACAGATGGGGTGCTCCTGTAATTAATTATTGGAAAGCCCTGGAATTGTGGCTGAATAAATTTCTTATTTTTGCCTGGCCAACTGAATGTAGTGGTTTTTACAATGCCTTGTGTTGATTGATATTAGAGTGTTTCTTACTCACTTACTGTAAATAATTCGTTCCGCTTTGAGACTCATACAGTGCAGTCAATTAAATAAATAAATCGACTTATCTGCGCCGGCGATGCGGTGTCGCTGATTGAACTTAGTCTTAGTAGGTGTTAGAGTTGTGCATACTCGTTCACTTAGTCCGGTCTTTTAGTTCTTTTAATACATACAAGTAATAGAGTCTATACATGCTTTGCTCCTGTTCTAATATCCTCAACTCAAGTAGTTAATTAAAGGAATCGTTCATTAAGTTCCCACAGGTCAGCTTAATTCGATTGGTCCTTGGCTGGTCGGTCAATCGGACCTATTCAGAGTACTTCGGCGCCAGTTCGGTTCAGTTCGATTACCCGCTCTCGAGGTATTATACTACAATGTATGTGCCAAGAGTAGATAAGAGATACGGAATACTTAGTGTCAGGAAGTAGTTATTTTTATTACCAGACATAGGATTTCATTTAGGGGGCAAAACTTATTAACCGGTAGGGAGTTCCTTTATCGATAAACTCAACTATCGACGCTTTTCCTATATACTAGTGATCGCCCCCAGCTTTGTTTGTAAGTTTGTATTATTTTGTATGTCTAATTTCGGAGACAATTATGATAAAGTATATACAAAGCGTATTGTAAACGATAGCTGCTAGGTAATGAATGTATACCATTGCACTATAAAATATTTACAATACTTAACCTCGTAAGGCCCAACATGCTAAATTTAATACATACATATAATATGTCAAAGCAAATGTCAACTTTTCTTGATTGTCAATAAGTTTCAAATTATGATATATAGTCAAAATTTGACGTGAGCTTTACGAGGATATAGAAGACTAGAATAGATTTATATTTTGTTTAATTTTTTACTTTCTATAAAATTTCATTTTTACAAAAAAAACTTGGAGCGATCACTAGTATATGGGAAAAGTGTCGATAGTTGAGTTTATCGATATAGGAACTCCCTACTTGTCATTAAATTTTGCCCCCTAAATTCCTATGTCTGTATTATTTATTACGTACATAGACATGTAAGTACTACACAAGCCTAGTAGGTGTTGCCGCTAAATGGATATTGATATGATTGTACTGTACACTGCTGATACACATGTTTATGGATTTTTTCTGGTACCTACCGTAAGTATGTGGCATTTATCTATATATATTCTAAAAAACATTTTGAGGCATTGCAATCTTACGTCAAAACTCAAAACAACATTAACCTTTTCCTTTGACATCACGCATCTAAAAACGGTATTTGTAAACACTTAGAACTGCGTCCAAGCTTTATTTGCAGTACTTAATATGGGTCGAATGGTCTGAACATGCTATGCGCATAAAAAAAGAGATGGGTCATGATTAAGCTAAATTATGCGGCGGAGGTGTCCTCGTATATCGGTCAGGTTATACATTGTCAAACATAGAAAAGTACGCCGAACCTGGTGGGATAAAGCCGCTTTTTGCGTCATTTCCTTGTCTGTGACTTAATAGTTTAAAATAAATAATGCGCTTAACACAGAACTGATACTTAAAGGAATAGAAATGCTGTCATTGTAGAGTTAGTGTAGCCTTGTTTTATTTATTAATTTATTTGGTACACCAACAATTGTTTACCCTAGTAATGGCAATAAATACATTTCAATTAGCTTACGGCACTTTCACACGGGCAACGTCCCGTTTTTTGCGGGTTCGGTTTTTTGCAGGATCCCGTTTAGTAGCACGTATGCTACTAAACGGGATCCTGCAAAAAACCGAACCCGCAAAAAACGGGACGTTGCCCGTGTGAAAGTGCCGTTAGACGGGCAAAGTGTAACAATCACTTACAGGTAAACACAGCATGAAACAAGTACTGAAATATAATTCATTTTAAACCTCAGCAATAATCATTTTTTAACCAATTAACTCGAACGGCGGCGTCTTGACTTGACGACGAGATTAAACCGAGAAAATAAATAGAGCTTTTAAGCCATATTGGCGCATGGCGTAGTAGCTCATGTGATATTTCAAATTCCGTCATTATGAGTGTGGCTATAATTTACTTTAGGTAGTAAGCTAAGGATGACTATTTGTTTTAGTTTAACTTGAAGGCGCCATAATAATTGACGATACAGTCAACGGAAAGTTATTCGCATAATCTTGGAATAGTATTTATTGATGTGGTCGTCAAACATAATGAGCAAATTAAATGGCCGATCGGTAATAATAAAAACCGCAATTTTATTTATTGCAATTGATTTTCCGTGTAAATCAGACCACAATTGTACAAATTATCAGTGGTTTAAAAAATATCTTATAAAGAATTATCTCATAAAGAATTGTATTAAACACACAAAGGTATAATTTGACACTCTATTAATCGACTTCAACACAAACATTTACGTTCCAAATAATAGGCCGGGACGTACCACGTTGCGGGCGCGGTTATACGAGTGCTATGTACCTAATGGATTTTCATACAGAATTGCAGGCCTAGGCCGGGAAAGCGATCGTCTATTGTTTCATGTGACACAGTATCATGACGTTTATAGGTCTATGGCATCATGGCATTCAGCCCTAAAAAAACAGGCAATAGTTGCTTTCTTTGCAATATTAAGTAATTTTTTGAAGTTTTTTATTTATTTCATTGCATGTTTGAGAAAAGCACTATACAAGCCTCGGCCGGAACAAGGTTTGCCGGCCTCGTATCATGCCATAAGTCAAACCTAAGTACTCAGCCGGCAACCCCTTACTTCCCGGCCTCTGTTGTAATGAACTATTTACCACTACTTTAATTAACAATAGCAAATAATAATGTAGACTATAGTCCACTAACATGACTTTAGGCTATTATTTTTCACGTATAAGCCGTGGTGTAGTGGTTCTACCTCTAATTATTACGGACATTTGAAATCTACCATGAGCTTTACAAGCAATGGGCAAAGTTCATCATCATCATCATCATTTCAGCCGTAGGACGTCCACAACTGGACATAGGCTTGCATCCACCCTGAACCTGCGGCCTTCACCAAATCGTCCGTCCATCTTGTTAGTGGACGTCCCACGCTGAGCTTGCCAGTTCGTTGTCTCCATTCGAGAAATTTTGGGCCCCAATGGCCAAAGTTGCCTGTCAGATTTTAAGTAATCTGACCTTACTTTACGGTACTAGGGGCATACCTTTGTCTTAGGATGCTATCGCGAACCCACTTTACAGTAAATGGCTCTTCCTGGTCTATATATGTATATAAAGCTCCCACACAAATAGAATTGTATATTTAATTAGTAACACTTTCATCTTGAACTCGGTCAAGGTCATAAATACTTATGCCAATATTTTTTGTATTGATGCAAAATATTTTCCTTATCATACATAATTTCCAAACTGTTTGTGCCAAGAATGATTCACAGATTCAGTTATTTTCACTGAGGAATGTATTACTATTGAGTAGAAAATGCAGATTCTTGTGCCGTTTATGTGATTTTATTTTGATGCGATGATTAAGCGTTTGGATTCGTAAAGAATTTGAATGCACTTACACTCAATTCAATCACTAGAAGTGGGTGAATTCAACTTGCAAATTTTGAAAACAACTTATTTTTCATAATACAAATATTGTTAGTTAAATAAAAGCTGGCGAAAACATAGTAATATTTTGATCCGTGTCCTAACAACTTCCATTCATTAAATAGCGTTTAGAAAAACAAAACAACGCTATTAGAACAATGACCATTTTCTCGGCCAAGTTCATTGCTCCGATCGTAACTTATCGAGCGTTCGACATTAGCGCGAGAATTGGCCCCAAGGTCTGCGTTACGAACTTACGGCTCCATTGATAAATTCTTGCGTGTGCTTGTTTTTACGTCACGCGTACAGACGAGGCGGTTTGCTGTGTGAGTTTGCGAGCGTTAGATAGCGCTGGGACGCACGGCTGATTTGTTTTTACAAACTTTTTAACTTGCAACATTCCTATGTAAGTAAGTTATGGTTTCATAATTTGGTATCAATTTTTAACCAATTGAACTAAAATTTGGCATACTTATGTATCTTGGGTGGCACTACAATAATCTGATAGTGAAATCCTGGTGGTCAGGATCGTCTCCACAGGACGGAACTCTTCAACAGTTAATGGTATCGTCTTGAAACTTGGTACGGCTATGTGGTTCAAGTACAGTCAGCAAAAATTTTGTAATAAAACTAATATTATAAAGAGGAAAGATTTGATTGTTTGTTTGTTTGCATTGAATAGGCTCCGAAACTACTGGACCGATTTCAAAAATCCTTTTGCCGTTAGAGAACTACATTATCACTGAGTGACATAGGCTACTTTTTACCGCGGGAAAATACCTTTTTCCTACGGGAAAATTAATTTTTCGCGGGCGTAGCTGCGGACGGATGGCTAGTTGTATTATATAAACCCACCTACTTAGTTAATATTGGTACAAGATTAATGAGACAAAAATATTTATAGCTAAAATTTTGTCGACGTTTCGACCACGTTGCAGCTGCAAGTAGAAAATTATAGCAATAAAGTAGAACAGTTGTGTCCTCGCATATCTACTTGCTAGTGAAATATAATTTCTGTCGGCAAGTTTTATTAAATGCTGCAAGAACCGATATCAGAAACAGAAATAAGGAAAAAGCTTAGATTAAAATTAAAATACGAGACGTAAAAATACATAATTATTGATTAGCCAATCGGTGCCTACTTACTAAATTCTGTCCGTTTGTCTGGCCTCTGTAACATAAAAAAAAAAAAATTATAATGATATCGTGAGTGCGTACAAGAACTTATGTCAGGTTGATTGTGCGTGGCGTGTCGCGACGACGCACGACAAAGGCCGGAATAGGAAGCGACGAGACCGACCGCAGACGCCCGTAACTACTAGGGGCCCTTGGGTCCATATTTGATCGTTCATACAAAATTTTATACAGCAACTAGGTGTTGCCCGCGACTCCGCCCGCAAAGAAAAGTAGTCTACGACCTATTCTTAGATCTACCGCATACAGAGAAAAAGTTTCATAAAAATCGGTTAAGCCGTTTCGGAGGAGTTGATAACAAACACGTACTGCTCTGTAAAATACACTCTGTAAAAAGTTATGCATAAAAAAAAAAATTACGCGTCCACTTGAATACCTCCTCCGTTTTTTTCGTCGGTTGATTAATCTGATAAAATTTAGAATGCTCGCTTTTTCGTTAATAATGATAAATTTTACGATTTTCAAGCCTCATATTGACGGCAGCAATTAAACACTGTCAGTTCAGTCATGTTCAGTTTTTTATGAAAATTTTCTTTTTTCAAAACCCCTAGCTCGCACATCTTAATTTTTTGGAAAGCTGCATACTCCTGCAAAGAAACGCAATGGTATGTGTGAAGTACTTCATCTGCCACTGGGCCAACTTCGCAACTACGGCCCAAGCTCATTTTGAGAGGCCTTCCAGTTGGAGGTGGAGGTATACGAGTATTGGCTGGGATGATGATGATGATGAAAAATACCAAATTAAGAAGCTTTCAAAAAGTTTACTGTCTTCCTTTCTCAAAGCGGAACTCTCGACTAGCCTAAGCCGTGTCGTTTCAATTAAAATTAATCAGGCCTGCTGAGCCACCGGCTTCACGCACTAGAGCCTGCTCAAGATACGGCGGAAGTCCGGGGTCATCGGGTTGTCCGGGACGGATGCACTGTGTCTGGGTCTTCCGGACGTTAGAGACTAGTTCGATGAGGGCGACGACCGGGTTGATTGAGGCTGATATTTGTTAGCTCACTGTGCTGTAATTAACAAAGTATTATCATCATTAACGACCGCTTTAGCCTAGTTGGTAGTGACCCTGCCTACGAAGCAAGTGGTCCTGGGTTCGAATCCCGGTAAGGGCATTTATTTGTGTGATGAGCACAAATATTTGTTCCTGAGTTATGGATGTTTTCTATGTATTTAAGTGTTTATTTATCTATATAAGTATATGTTTATCGTCGTCTAGTACCCATAGTACAAGCTTTGCTTAGTTTGGGACTAGGACGATTTGTGTAAGATTGTCCCCTAATATTTATTTATTTATTTATTTATCATCATCTCAGCTTAGAAACGTCCCACTGCAGGGCACAGGCGTCCTCTCAGAATGAGTTTTGGGCCGTAGTTCCCACGCGGCCCAGTGCGGATTGGGATCTTCACACACATCATTGAATTTCTTCGCAGGTGTATACAGGTTTCATCACATTGTTTTCCTTCACCGCAAAGCTCATGGTAAATTTCAAATGTGATTTCGCACATAAATTCCGAAAATCTCAGAAGTGCGAGCCGGGATTTTAACCCACCATTTTCCGCTTGAGAGGCCATAGGCATAGGTCAAACCGTTAGGCCACCACGGCTTTTTTTAGGGTTCCGTAGTCAACTAGGAACCCTTATAGTTTCGCCATGTCTGTCCGTCTGTCTGTCCGTCCGCGGCTAAGCTCAGAGACTGTTAGTACTAGAAAGCTGTAATTTGTCATGAATATATATATCAGTCACGCCGACAAAGTGATTAAATAAAAAAAACTAAAATATTTTTTTTAGGGTACCTCCCATAGACGTAAAGTGGGGGTGATTTTTTTTCTCGACTAACCCTATATTATGGGGTATCGTTGGATAGGTCTTTCAAAACCATTGCGGGGTTTCTAACAAGATTTTTTTATTCAGTGATCTGTTTGCGAAATATTCAACTTTAAAGTGAAAATTTTCATTAAAATAGACCGTCCCCCCCCTCTAAAATCTAAACTGTTGGGTGGAAAAATTTGAAAAAATTCAGAATGTTAGTAAATATATCAAATTTACTAGGAAAATTATAGCGGCTAAGATTGCTTGGAAATTATTTGTAGTATAAGAGTAAATAGTAGCCTAAGGTATAAAACATACCTAAACTTGGATGATTCCGTACACATACGAAATCCTTAAAAAAATATTACTTGATTTTTTCGTAACGGCTACGGAACCCTACCTTGGGCGTGTCCGACACTATGTGATGTCGGAAATATCTGTGCACCTAATACTGGTACCACCCAGAATGCTTTTTCTCGCGCTGCCTCGCTCTCGCTTTGTGTTCGCGTACAGAACCGTATATATATATATATGCATAAATACATATATATGTGTGTATATATATATATATATATATATATATATATATATATATATATGTGTGTATATACACACCGTGAAATTTTAGTGGTTGTTTTCCCGAAACGAGGTGATTTAGTTTCGATTGTACAATCGATTTATAATTACTATTTTGACTAGAGTCAAAAATCCAATTGTGAAAAACGAAAGTCGAAAATGACCGCAAACCAATAGTAACGCTTCGTTGGTACAAGTAGCGTACGATCTTACGATAGGTTAGGTACCAACGAAGCGTTACCTTTGGTTTGCGGTCATTTTCGACTGTCTTTTTTCACAATTGGATTTTTGACTCTAGTCAAAATAGTAATTATAAATCGATTGTACAATCGAAACTGAATCACCTCGTTTCGGGAAAACAACCACTAAAATTTCACGGTGTATATACATATACATATATATGTATTTATGCATGTCAACTCTTTACTGTATAAAATGACGGAAAAATAATCCTGGGTTCGATCGAATTCGTAACGAAGTGATCCGGCAGAGAACCAAAGTTATCGATATAGCCACAGAGCCCACCGCATTAGCATGCTGAAGTGGCAATGGGTCGGCCATATAACCCGGAGAACCGATAACCGTTGGGGTAGGCGAGTTGTTGAGTGGAGATCACGGATCGGCAAACGGACGGAATAAATAGGACGTCCTCAGCCTCGGTGGAGCGATGATCTTCGCAAGGCGGCTGGCAAGAGCTGGATGAGAGTGGCCGAGGATCGTGCTCAGTGGCGTGCTGTGGGAGAGGCCTATGTCCAGCAGTGGGCGAGCATAGGCTAATGATGAATCCTTGGTAGCCTAGTGATTTTACTAATGCTCTCTGAAGCATTATGAAAGGATTTTGATAAATCCATTCTTAGTGCACCTCTATGATGCTCAAGGCATATGTCTGCCAAATATGAAGTCTATAGCTCCAATGGTTCAGGCTGTTCGTTTTCAGTCAGTCCATCAGTAACTTTACTTTTTTATAGATATAGGAAGTGAGCACATAAATGCATACATAGTAGTAGATAACAAAGGGGATCAAGGAAACGTAAAATTTTCGCGTGATAACGATGTAGGTATAATTCTTAGCAAACTTAATCATTGGCAACATCTAACAATATCAAAAGATCGGTGAAACATTTTTATGAGTAGGTATTAACAGCGTATTTATTCAAGCAATTATCCTTTTGATATAAGTATAATCATTTATTTCGACCTCATGTTGACGGCGTCTGAATGACAGGTAATAATTTAATAAAGAATCTTTGATCCAAGTTTTAAATTTAATACCCTACGTATAAGTACCCTTGATTACAATTTTGAACTTTATGCAGCCTATATCAGAGTCTCAATTAACAGCGACCATTAGTTTAAAACCTGTATACTTTAGTTTAAAAAAATCTAGGCTAACTATTGCTTCCAGGTGTAAAGGTTAGATCGTAATTTTTATCTGCAATAAAAATGAAATCGATCAAGTGTGTGTTGGGCAACGAGCAGTGTCGGGTTCCATACCAATATACGGCAAATACCTATTCAATACCGCGACTCCGTCTGCGAAGTATTTGTTTATAGCTATCGCGCGGGAACTATGACATTTTCTGGAATAAAAAGTATGCTACATGTTAATCCAGGTTATAAACTATCTGTGTGTCGAATTTCATAAGAATCCGTCAAATCGTTTTAGTGTGAAAAGTTACAAACATCCACACATCCATCCGTCCATCTATTCATACAAACTTTCACGCTTATAATATCAAGTGGTATTAAATTTTGATTGACTACCTATAGTCATTAACTTGTAAAGCCTACTAAACTGTGATAGTTTTTCTTCTGTTGTAGCTACATAGGCACGAGTATACACTTTTCAAGTCAACGATTTAGCTTGTAGAGGGGAAGACGCTTGACTCTTAACAAAAATTACAACTTCAAGGCTTAATATCATGCAAAAAGATCCTTAAATCTAAATTAGCTTAGCTAATTTACTACAAACTTGTAATGTTTTCGAAAGACATAAAAGAAAGAAAGGATTGGACGAAAATACCCTAAAAAAGATTTTTTTTTAACATTTTGCTAAACCACTATTTCTCTACAAAAATACATCTTCCTACCTCTAACAACACCTAAGATAAGCCGCGGACGGACAGACACACAAAAGGACAAGACGAAACTAAAAGGATTCTTGGTAGGAATACGGAACCCTAAAAATGCAGACAAAAGATCGATTAAGTTAGGTCAGGAACAGAATACCTATAGGCATGCATAAATTAGCAGATATTTTTGTTTCAGATCTCGGTGCGAGTTCAACGGCCAACGGACTTTATTGTAAGGTATGTACTCTTATTCGGATCTTTCTGTTTCCCATAAATTCACTTACCATACCAAGTTTTGCCATAAAAACACATAGAAGCGTGCTGTTTTCAGGATTTTTTGAAATTTCATCTTATAGAATACAGTATTAGGTTAGTTATTAATATCTCAGTAAGAGAGCATTTTTCAAAGTTTTCAAGGGTAGATTAATATATAATAATCAGACGAATAAAAATTTCTCGCTTGTATTTTTCTTTCTAAAAGGGATTGGTCCACGTGTGTATTGGGCACATTTGCATTTTTATAGATTAAATAACGATACCAACTCCTATAGCTAAATCGTTTAAATGAGTCCTCGCTCGCGCGGTACAGGGGCTGAGGGGGGGGGGGTTTATGACGACAAAGGGGGCGAGAGAGGTGCGGGGTGACGAGCGCGCCTCGTGTGCCTGGCGCCCGCACCTCTCCTGGCCCCCTTTGTCATCATACCCCCCAGCCCCTGTACCGCGCAGGCGAGAACTCATTTAAACGGTTTAGCAGTATTTGTTTTTAACCGACTTCAAAAAAAGGAGGAGGTTCTCAATTCGGTTGTATGTTCTTTTTTTTTTTTTTTTTTTAACGTGTGTTACCTCAGAACTCCGTCATTTATGAACCGATTTGGAAAATTCTTTCGTTGTTTGAAAGCATATGCTTCAAGGTTGGTTCCGTTCTTACCGGAATCCAGTTCTGATGATGGGATCCATGAGGAATTGAAGGAACTCTTCAAAAGTTCAAGGGAAATGTAAAGCGATTTTAGTATTTTCAGTGACAAATCGAGCATTTGCATTCATAAAGTGTCATTTGGTAAACTAGATCTGATGAAGAAGACCGCAGATGGCCAACGGAACTCCTCAACGGGTCAAATCTTGCAAGTTGAATTTGACTCACTTCCCGGTTTCTGATTGATTTCATATTTTACATGCATGTGTAAATCATTGAAGTGCAATCTCTGCAATAATTCGTTTTTAAGCAATTAAATCGAGCGACCCTTCGTTACAGACTGAACCAGGAAAACAAATATATGGCTCTTTAGCCATGTAGACGCTTCGCCTTTTAGTTCACGTGATATTTCTATTTTCTGCTTACTATTACTTCTAGTGGTTAGAGCTCATGACATCGATTAGCATGGACCCCTGGAAAACAATGAGTCTTACATACGCCTCTATAGAAGCTCTCTTAATTGACGCTCTATTTTTATTCTGTCTTCGCACCCTCTTTTCGAAAACATTGCGTAGTTAATATGTACGTTAGTAAACCGGTTTTATTTCGTGAGTATACAGAACTAATTCTTTAAATACATACGTACAGTCGAAGAAACTGAGTTGCGTACCAGGGTGGTACCCTTTTATTGAAAATGTCGTGTTGACATTCCATACATCTGCCAAAAACATGATTGTGAAATCGATTGAGAAAAGGTTCCATCGTGGTATGCGATTCAATTTCCCCATTACGACAACCATTACGCCCTACGAATTACGCCTGTATTCCCAAAGGGGTTAGACAGAGCACACGAAAAGTTAAATTTAGGTTTCGGGGCTACTTTTAACAGTTTTAGGTTTAATACATACTTGAATTTATATTAATTTAATAAATAAAATCATGCAAAAAAATGATTCTATTTCAAAATATTTAAGCTCTAAGTCCGCAAAATTAAAAAATAACGAACTGCTGTAAAACCTTATTTCAAAAAAGTCTAATAAATACTGGTCATCAATAAATTGTCTCTTTTAATTTACTTTTTATTACGCCACATATACGTTGTCTCTGATTGGTCATCCGACATCTCTTTGACAATTTACGCTGACTTCAATGCGTTCACATAATATTGTGTAAAAGTGTAGTTTTTAAATTGATTTTGAAATATTTTTCGTGTTATCTATCTATTTTAGAGGAAATTATTTATATATGTGCGGTCATGGTAAAGTATCATGTGTTGTAAATTGTTTACGAAAACATTAGGCAGCGGGATATTGGTCAGGAGCGCGAAGAGAGCTGTTGTATTGACATCATGTTGAACGAATGGTTTCATCGGACAGAAGAGTTAGAAGGAAGCTTTCAGGTATTTACTCCTTTAGATACTGCTAGAGCTTAGAACTGGGTGGTGTCGCAGCGACAGCATAAATATGTTCTCAAAACAAAAAAAGCCATGGTAAACCGCTATACATTTTGTTGTTCTTAAAACTTAAAGAAACTTTGTGTCAATTTTCTTTGATCTGTCAAAACATATGTGGTACAAGAAATTGGCTTAGTGGACTTATTAATGAGCCGAATTGTAATTCTTATTATTAAGAATATTCTACTATATTATTATTCTAACAATAATTGAAAATATATATAATTTTATTATTGCAACTTCGTGCTACTACACACCTATTTGAACTACTTTGCAACAAATCGTTATGAAATTTCTGAACGAAATAAAAAAATAAACTACGCTCTTTGATTTCTGAATGCAACTGCAAGGTGTTTGACGTTCTTTCGAAAAAACGACAGTACTTTGCTGCTACTACCTGTGATACGAGTCGTTACGCGAAAGTTTGAAATTTCGTAAAAATAACGATTTAAATGTAATGTAATATGTATTTACCTTTCTGCACAATATTTGTATTGCATCCAGGTAAGACATTTACACCATTTTTGTATTGTTGTTCAGTCAGAAAGTTTGTCGTGTTTATTAAAGCTTTAGTTTTGATGTTTTGAGGTTAGCATCAGTAGCTTTGATTTTACGGGATTTTCCATTTATAATATATCAGCTAGCTTTTGCCTGCGGCTTCGCTTGCGTTATATTTTGAAAAAGCAAAGCAGTATTTTCAGAAATACTTCTGCAAAGTTTCGAATAAAAAAATCTTATTTCTCCGTACAGACCTACGTTATAATACCTAATATTATGTACCTAAGTATCTGTGTGCAAAATTTCAGCAGAATCTGTTTGGTGGTTTGAGCTGTACTTACGTTGATAGATTCACCTTTTTATAAATATAGATTACAATATAGTAGTCCAAAAAACGCTTGGAAATCTATAAAATTTTCATACAAACATACCACAGATTTTTCTGTTATACTTACCTAGTATCTATTACTTCATTTCCGATGTTGACCGCTTAAACTAGACCTAACGCACTGTAAGTACAACATAATACATAACCATTGTCGTATACGCAGCGGCTATCACATCTGCCGTTATTTTAATTATTTTAATTAGCTTTTACCTAACACAAAAAAAATACATAGCGGCCTTCACATACATACGTTGCTTGCAGAACATTCTTAAAAAAAAAATGTTTCTATGCTTTAATGGTTAAGGCATTAGAATTTTATCTCGTAGGAATATCTGCATAAAAAATAACTTATGAAGGGTTAGCACACGGAAAGAACATGTCAGGTCACCTTTTTTGAAAAATTAGATTTTAATCTCAAAATGTAGAGCTCGCAAAATACCTACTATAAGTTACCTTTCGAAAAAATGAAATGTATACTTGAAAATAACATAATGTTTTTTTCACTTCTAAAGAAATGGTTAACATAGTAATTCTACGTGATGTAAGTAAGTAAGTAAGTAAGTAATTTATTAACTGTAAACTGTGTACAAAGGTGGTAAATAAATCACAAGAGTATCAACAGTTGCTCATTTCGAGCATACAATTATTTTGGTTTTATAACTAAAAATTAAAACATAAATTCTTAGGTACTGCATGCAACATTCGATGATGACTAACTTTCAAACTGCCATAGCTCAAAAAGTTGCTTAGGTGACTAGACATGTGCTTTCCGTGTCTTAATATGGTATTTCAGATATTCCGCTACCATACCAAATTTCATCTAAATCTGTACAGCTGCTTTAGCGCAAAGGAGTAACAAATGGACACAATTACACGCACGCGCATGTTCCCAAAATTTCGAGTTAATAATATTAGCAAGATTAGTAGGATTAATATATAGAGGACACATATTATTACAAATTGATCTGATGATTATTCTCTACATATACAAAAGTTACCGTGTTTTTTCTTTCCACAATCATATCGTCTCTTTTACGCCTCTCCCGCTGTCAAAGAGCACACATTTTTCGTGTTTTTATAGGTTTTGCTAGATTACGGAACTCATCAATGAAATGTAGATAATCTTTCTTAAGCCACCATATCTACTGGGTTGATAAATATATGACTTATTAGCCGTCTGCGCGGTCACGGTGACATTTCTATTCCTCTTAATATTAGCTCTGTGATGCATAGTGCATACCGTATGGTATGCAACTAGTATTAGTTGATTTCAGTATATAAATATGTGATGTCCTACATTTGGCAACTGAATGTAGCAGTATGCTGACTTTCTGGCAGGAAACGTATGAACACTAAATACAGTCATTCATTTTAGGTCATAGCTCGTATTTTCTTGAAGTACCGTTACTATAATCACATGTGAACAAGTGCCGTCTCTCGATGGATATTTTCACGCAGCCTTCCTCTCCTGGTCAAAGACCAGTTATGTGTTGAGTTATGTAGAAAGTACGATTTTAAAAGTTATAATTTTTTGTATTTCGAGCGCACATCGTACCTTGTTTACATTTACGAGCCAAATCCTGTATCCTACGGCTAAGAAAAAGTCTTCTTCATTGCTTCCACTACTTCCAATCTATAGCAACCGTTTTTTTACCACGGTCCGAATACCTTATCTAAATAAAATTTCCTATTGACTTCCACAAAAAATATTTTGTGTATTTATTTACGCCCCGTAAAATACTTATCATAAAATTATGTGCATTAAGAATGTTATTTTTTGTTGGCGCGTGTTTTTGCCATTCGCTTGCAGAGACTGTGATCTGATAGAGATTTAAAGCTAATTCTGCTCGTATCACGTAGATTACGGCACTGAAGGGTCGAAAACGAATAAAAAAAACTACCTACCTAGACTATACCTAGATCACTATAAGGCCTGGCTTTACTCGCAAAGCTCAATCGCTTCTGTGGCCTACCCAATCTGGAACAGTAGCAAAAAGAGGATCGCTTCCCACTCGAGTTTTTATCACAATAATGACCTTCGATTTTAATTGTCCCGCTAATTACGACATAATTTGACGACGACAAAGTAATGTTTTAATTGTACACCCTTCTCTTTGTATTTCTTGACAATTAACCGCGGTGATTTAATTATTACATCATGAAATATGAAATTCGGAATGGTTCAATCGCTCTTTGGTTACTAGGCGCGTTCGGATTTCGCGTGTCGTTGGCATGATGGCGCGAGCTCGCGTGCGCTTGAATGGTGGGATAGAGCCCGAAATGCAATCGCGATGGTTTCGCAGTTTGAATTCATGTATTTAAATTCGAAAATGTAAAAAAAGAGCCAACCGCGGCGGCCGGCCGGCAAATGCCCACCCAGAGTCAGCGCGCGGCCGTTCGCTATGCGCAGCCCGCGGTCCTGCTCCACCGTTCAGAAAATACCGCCAATTCCTTCCCCGAGCTTGTCTCCAATACACACGACTTAAAAACCAGAACCGTACCGACCGATTTATTACTCTATAACAACAATTATTAAATACAAAATCGAATGTCTCCGACACCGTTAATTTTTCAGACAGATAATGATTAAATTGCTTCGGCATTTCAAATCAAACGAAATTATGCTGTTATATCTTGTTTAATGGCGGGTCGATTATGTTTGTTCCGTACATACCAACATGGATACCTCCAAGTGAGATTTCTCCTTTGGCGGATTCCTGAAAGATTTATTTTCCGTTTTATCCATTAAAAAACTTGTTGATACCTACTTGTTTCTCCGGGGAAACAATTTAGATATAAATATGTGCAGTTAACAAGGTTGACAGTATGACTTGTATCATTGATACTTAACAAAATACTTAATTCTTGCAATGTGTTTTAGGTATCTTTGGAGCTTGAATAAGCGTTTAACATGTATTTTCCAATAAAACTTTAAGCCTTCAGTCTTATTGCAAAACTAGCTGTTGCTTGCGACTCCGTTTGCGAAAAATTAGTTTATCGCTCTCCCGCGGGAACTATACAATTTTCCGGGATAAAAAGTATCCTGTTATGTTAATAATCCAGGTTATAAGCTGTGTGCCAAATTTCATCAGAATCCGTCAAACTTTAGCGTGAAAGAGTAACAAATAAATATCCACACATTCATTGATCCATACATGCAAACTTACACGTATATAATAATTAGTAGGAAGCCATTAGTCAGGTGTTCTTTACTGTTACGTCACATGACCTCATAGTTCAGAACAAATTCCACGTTTGCCGTGATAAGCAATTTTATGGAAGCTTTAGACAACGTCCAGTAATATCCCCAATACCCGAGAAACTGTCATAATTTTCTTAGGAAATGTTAGGTGTTGTTCTGTTTCCATAGCCGGGCTTAACGCCGAGCGTAGACCGTAATTGGCTGCGCGGCAAGCCTTGTATGTTTCAACCGGCAATTGAATGTTGTGTGACGTAGGTAAATATTGGAATCGTAGTGCAGGACTTTACGTCGTCTTACTATGAGTCAGATATCAATGTCGATTTATTTTAATTCATGTTAATTTAATACATTTCAACTTGACTTAAGTTTGAATAATTTGAAGAACTTTTGTAGAATTTTCTTAACTTTAAGAATCAAATGTTTTGTAACTTCGATTTCTAACTTGTTAACAGAATTTGACACTTTATGAATGACCCTAAAGCTTTTGAATTGTACTGTGACGTCGGTAATTTTTACACTTTATAAATTTTTTATGGTTCTGGATTTCGAAATGAAAAACAGTAACACTCATTTGTATGTCTGTCTGTCTCCTTGTCTTTTAGTAGCCTAGTGATTTGACCTATGCCCTCTCAAACAGAAGATACTCGTAGTGGGTTAAAATCTCGGGCTCACACCTCTGAGTTTTTCAGAATTCACGTACGAAATCACATTTGAAAGCTTTACGGTAAATTACAAATATCGAGAGGAAACCTGGAAAATTTGAGAATTTAGATTTGATTTTCAATAATGTGCGTGAAGTTCCCAATCCGCACTGGGCCCGCGTGGGAACTACACCCCAAACAAGCAATCTGAGAGGAGGTCTGTGCCTTGATCAGATGATGATGGCTCAATACAGTTATCTTAGAAGCAATTGAATGGCGGTTTTGCATTAATTTCACTACATTTAGCAAATACAGTCAGTATTATGCAAACCCATTGATACACGCGTACGTAGTACATACGTGCGTTGCGTAACGCGATCTGCGTCCAAACGGTAACTCCACCGTTTCGTAAGATCCTCTTGGTAATTAAACGCACTCACGGATGCGTACGAGTTGAACACCTAGATAGAACTAAGAATCCGCGTTTTGTCACACTTCAGATTACACAAGTTACATTGACGTAGATTAGTAGTACCGAATCGTCTATGTAGCAAATGTCCGTAACGCAAATTGACCAAGAAACTAAATGTCAGACGTCCTGTTAGCCTTTTGTAGCATAACATCCATAACGCAGAACATCAAAATAGCAATTAGTCCGTGTAGCATAACGTCCAAACTACATATTGTCAAAAACGCTATCAGCCAAAAAAGCAAATAGTCAAATCTTATTGAAAACAGTTAGCTGGAGTAGCAGAATAACCAAAAAATTTTAAATAAAAAATAAAATCTCCTTCAAAAAACCCCCAAAAAAACATAAAATAATAATTGATTGAACCGACCACAATAAGCATGAAAATATCTTTCTACTAATCTGTTTGAAGTTGGTGCCTCAGCACGAGCCAGCAGGAGTGTAGAAGCCCTATAATAGGTATGTAGGTAAGTTAGATTACTAGGTCCACTCCTGCTGGCTCGTGCTGAGGCACCAACTTCAAACAGATTAGTAGAAAGATATTTTCATGCTTATTGTGGTCGGTTCAATCAATTATTATTTTATGTTTTTTTGGGGGTTTTTTGAAGGAGGTTTTATTTTTTATTTAAAATTTTTTATTTTTTTCTTTTTAGTTGTTGCTAATGGCCTGGACTGGCACTCTTTACTGACTGTACTTTTTGCCTCTGGTTACCAAAGTACTTATCAAGACGAATCAAACGAGACCAAACTTGATGGGGTTATGTCGTTTTACTACGGAGTTCTTATGGTCACCATCCAACTTCATTGTCAGACCCTGGTTACCATCTAGGACCAAAGTACTCGTTGAGACGAGTCAAATGAGTCCGTACTCGATGGGGTAAGTGCCGTTACTTTATGGAGTAACTTTGGCCACCTTCCAGCTCCATCATCAGACCCTGGTTACCATCTGGGATCAAAGTGCTCGTCAAGACGTTTCAAATGAACCCAAACTCGACGGGGTTGTGTTGTTTTATTACAGAGTTTCTATGGCCACCTTCCAACTCCATCATCAGATTAGCTCCATGTCACAATAATATTGCATTGTCACCTGATTTACACATGCATGTAAAATATGAAATCAATCAGAAACCGGGAAGTGAGTCAAATTCAACTTGCAAGATTTGACCCGTTGAGGAGTTCCGTTGGCCATCTGCGGTCTTCTTCATCAGATCTAGTTTACCAAATGACACTTTATGAATGCAAATGCTCGATTTGTCACTGAAAATACTAAAATCGCTTTACATTTCCCTTGAACTTTTGAAGAGTTCCTTCAATTCCTCATGGATCCCATCATCAGAACTGGATTCCGGTAACAACGGGACCAACCTTGAAGCATATGCTTTCAAACAACGAAAGAATTTTCCAAATCGGTTCATAAATGACGGAGTTCCGAGGTAACACACGTTAAAAAAAAAAAAAAAAGAACATACAACCGAATTGAGAACCTCCTCCTTTTTTTGAAGTCGGTTAAAAAGTGTGTTCAGCTTTCAAGTGGCCAGTCATATTATCAATTTAGAATCTACCTATTCAATTAAAACTAATTATATCGGGAAATACGCGACATTATATCTTTTGGACGTTCTGCGATTTTAGCGTTCAGCTTTAAGGGCGTGTTGCTATCTGGCCGTGTCCCTTCATAGACGTTATGCTAATTGGGTAGGTATTTTACGATTAAGGCATCTTCACACAATGGACAATTGACGTAATTGGACATATGCTTTTTGACCATCTGAATCGTGGTCATTTTGCTTTATAGACGATTCGGTACTGAGCGGTAGATTTGATTGTGAATAATATGTACCATCGAAAAAAAGGTCGCCTTAACACTTTAAATGTCCATTTTGCTTGCAGTGGCTAGACATCTGTCCGTACCAATCCATACCAATGAACTTCAACGGCTGCAAGCAAATTTGTTTTGAAACTGGGCAGGCCTCGGTTTTGTCGACTGTACAGTCTACGAAAACCTTATCGCATTAACTTTACATAATTACAACGTTAGTGCGGGCCAAAGGATCATCAACTTTCCGATCACAACATACAATAAGCGTAAAGTGTTTATAATATAAACATTTTCGCTTCATGACCCGAGAAGAAAAAAAGTTTTGACGCACAGTGACAGATCAAGTTATTAATACACGGGAGCAAACTCCGTTCCTATTGATTATCGTTGACACATGTTAGCAAATATCGAAATATCACTATGAGTACCATGACCATGACATACTTCACGCAATGATCACTGTCGTAGAACATAAACAAAATCATTCATTATGACATGGTTCTATAGTGGCCTAAGAATCAAATTGGTTGACTGTACGGTCGCGGACAATTTGATGAGAAGAGCCCGCTATTGGAGGTGCAATGTGGTAGCTGGACATTCTTAGGGATGGGTAAAAATATTTATGATGTCGATATCGATAGCTGCTCTTACTTTTTCTTTAACTATTCTATGTCCCTATATCATTTTTATTAAACAAGTTTATTTGTGATCCATGTTAATTATTGTCATCAGAAGTAGAATCCATTATTATTAAAAAATAAAACTACGGATATATCTATTGGTTGCTATTTTTCTGATGGTTCGAGTTGCAAGGCAATCCATGAACATTATTATTATTAAGTAGACGTGGTGGGTTAGATCCCGGCCTCGCATCCCTGAGTTTTTTGGAATTTATGTACGGACATGTCGGACATTTGAAATTACGGTTAAGGAAAAGTTTAAATACACCGTGAAATTTTAGTGGTTGTTTTCCCGAAACGAGGTGATTTAGTATCGATTGTACAATCGATTTATAATTACTATTTTGACTAGAGTCAAAAATCCAACTTAATACTACTAACAAACTTAATACTACAAGCGTTACTATTGGTTTGCGGTCATTTTCAGCTTTCGTTTTTCACAATTGGATTTTTGACTCTAGTCAAAATAGTAATTATAAATCGATTGTACAATCGAAACTAAATCACCTCGTTTCGGGAAAACAACCACTAAAATTTCACGGTGTATAGTTATAGGAAAATACAATAGTTTGTTGAAATATTTAAAAAGCGAATCACACATTTCACCAGCAACAGGCATGCCATTATGATTCATGCATTACCTAACTGTAAAGCCTAATGTATCTGACTGGTGGGTAATTCTGATTATGTAATTTATACTTAATTTCATGAGGTTTAATTCATAAAATATCGTAGTTGATTTAAAGCATGACAGATACCCTCCTACCCCAATTAAGCTCCATTTATTTGATAATTTGGCAAAACAATGTTTAGAGTCAGTTAGTATACAAAAATTGCGGCATCGATGATTCGCAAATGGCCATTTTATTTGCTGTAACAATTGTTCGAGACGCAATGTTTCAAGTCCTCGAAAAAACTCTACCAGACTCATTCTCTAAACCGGAAAGTAGGCGTATTATTGACGTGCAATTTATCACACAAACATCCAATGATGCGACTATTGATACCGCTTCAAAAGCAAATTTCACGCTGTCCTTCTTCTCCACTTTAATTGTGTTGTGCTTAGGCAGCTCTTTGTGGAGCCATTCATAAGTTTGCGCGCGGTAAAAACAAACAATGCCCTAGAGAAATGTTTAAAGTGGTCGCACGCTGTTTTTAAGGTTCCGTATCTAAAGGGTGGCAACAGGACCCTATTGCTGAGACTCCGCTGTCTGTCTGTCTGTCCATCTGCCTGTCACAGGAAACTCTATATCTTGAACCGTAATAACTAGACACGTTTTTTGCCCAAATAACATAAAACATTTAACACTTGAACTTTTCACCGATTATTCGACACCGACACCAATTAGACGACCAGGGCCCAATTGCATAACAAAGTACAACTAATATTACAAGCGGAACTCTCGCTTCAGTTATATTAACTAGAAAGGGAGTTCCGCTTGTTGTAATATAATGTATTACAAGCGGAACTCCCTTTCTAGTTAATATAACTGAAGGGAGAGTTCCGCTTGTAATATGTTGTACTTTGTTATGCAACAGGCTCCAGATGGCCTAGTGGTTAGAGAACCTGACTATGAAGCTTGAGGTCCCGGGTTCGATTCCCGTGTCAGGGAAGAAATTTGTATGAAAAATACGAATGTTTGTTCTCCGGTTTTAAGTATAAGTATGTATCTATCTACGAGTATATAGGTATGTTTTATCTGTTGCCTAGTACCCATAACACAAGCTTTGCCTAGCTTACTTTGGGACTAGGTCAATTGGTGTGAATTGTACCGTGATATTTATTTATTATTATTTTATTATTGTAATATTGTTGCCGTTGTAAAAATAAATAAAGGTGGTTGTCATACATATACAAGAAACGTGTTTTTTAGCGTTTTTAACTCGATCTTTATAATGACATCAACTAGATACTTGAAATTAACATTGATTATGTGTTACTGTGGCCGCTATAACAACAAATACTAAAAATAAAATTTAGTTAAAAATGAAACGAGGTCGTCATACAAGAAACGTGGTTTTTTAGCGTTTTTAACTCGATCTTTACTCGCACTTGGCCAGTTTTTTTGCTGTAACAACAACTTTATTACCGGCCTCCCTGAGCGGCCCGACTCTTGCTCACCGTTAAAATTCAAACAAAAGACGAAAGATGAACACTTACCGACAATAACTTAATTTACAACGTCATATATATTAAGTAGTGAAAGTTAAGTTTTGTTTCTAGTCTCTCGGTTAACGGTAAACAAAATAAGGGGAAACAAAGGAGCCGCCCTCGTACAGACAGAAGCGGGTGTTTTACAAGCGGCTATAAAAATTTTGCGAACTTTAATGGCATTTAAAATTTATGGAATAGTAACAGTCACACCTAACCTGTTTTGAAGGCCACAGTAGATCGTTGAGGCTTTGCTAAATGAATTATGTTGAAGACTTATCTGGAGTAATTCCGCCGCGGACGGCGGCGTTTCGAGGGAGTTTTAGGTTCGCGGCGTCTAAGTGCTGGAATGACATCCCCCCTCCCATCCTAAGTGTGACTAGCAGGTACACCTTTGGGCGAAAGCTTAAAGGCTATTTGTTGTCATTGCAAAATCCTTAATTTCCTCTCCTTTCCAGCACTATTTCACAAAACTTCTTTGATTTTTATTGTCTTGGTTATTTCATTTTTCGTTTTAGTCCGCGCAGGGTTGTATACTTGGCAAGTGAGATATACTAATTATGTTCAAGAAATTTTCTTATTATTATTTGCTTTTACAATTTACAAATTATTTATTTACGCATGTACCTAGTCTTATGTATGTAGCTATTAGTGTGCAGTTTATTTATTTATTTATCTATCTAAACAGCGATGCGGGTGTCACCAACGGTACTGGCTGAAAATCAGCGCTGGGGTGCTTTAAACGCCTCAGCATTATGCTGAGCCAGTGTCCGATTTGCAACCGCAATGACACATTCTATCTTCAGCTTTAGTATTGCCTTTTTGTTTTGTAAAATATTGTGTCTTGTGATGTTGTAAATAAATGTATTTTCTTTCTTTCTTTCTTTCTTTCTTTCTTCTAATTTTCGAAACTTATTTTGCCGAGGTGAAAATGATTCAAGAAGTCTTAGCGCGTCTAGGTAAGATTTTAAGCGCAAGAATGACATCTGGGATGAACGGAAGTAAACAATGGAAAATGCTTCATGTATTTCTGCAGCATTCGGGAAGATCCTACTAGCTTAATATTCGGTATAAAGATCAGCAAAGTTAATCATAGAGTTCTATAACAATAAATTCAATAAGTATTATGTGTTCCAGTTTATATCGTTAGTGTGATTCCATAGAACTACATTCAATATTCCATACAGTTTCAAGATAGAGGGTGAATTTGTTCACTTCTTCAAATTGCCTTCCTATTGAAATAGTTGTTTTATTTTATTACGCACTAGATGTTGCCCGCGACTCCGTCTGCGAAGAAGCCGTTTATCGCTATCCTATTTCCTTTCCCGGGACTCACATTGTCTCTACACCAAACTTCATCTAAATCGGTTCAGCGGTTTAAGCGTAAAGAGGCAACAGTCAGACAGACGGATAGACAGACACAATTTCGCATTTTATAATAATTAAGTATGGATTATGGCGAATTAAACGTAATTCAGTTTAAAATTTAACTTCATCATCATTTAGCAGTAGGACATCCACAGCTGGACATAGACCTCCCTCATTGATACTGAATCATTGCGGTTGGAAGCGGCTTGCATCCACCATGAACCTGCGGCCTTTTCCACATCATCTATCTCGTTGGTAGGCATCCCACGCGGCGCTTACCAGTACGTAGATTTACTTGGCAAGGGCATATATTATTAATTTAGAAGAAGTGAGAGAGGTCTTGACCATCGCTGTTCAGCGGGGCAAAGCGGCTAGTTGGGCACCTTTACGCTTGTTCGATCCGGAGCGGTTTATTTGACTGACTTTTTATTTTTATTTTATTGTATTTTGTGTATTGGGTCAATATTGTAATTTAAATAAACACTGAAATTTGATTTAGATTCTTTCATGTTTTATTATTATTAGAAAGTGCTTTTCATTGAATCAAGTCTAAAGGAACAGTACCTATCTACAGTTTATAGGTTGGTACTGTTCATTTAAGTATGCCTGAATGGACTAACTCCGATAGATTCAGCAGCAAATTTTTCTATGCCTCAAAATTATACATGGACAGTAAACGGATAGTGACACAATGAAAAAATAATGCGATCAGTTACGGGTCCGAAAACAACTCGAGCATGGTAGCTGATTCACGATCTCTCCCGGATCTGAGTGCACAAATAGGCTCAAGGGGTTTTGCCGATTACGTCAAATTCCAAAAATTGGCGGCTCTTACTCAAGATTACCGTTAGCCAAGGCTAATGAGACAAACGGCGAAACCTAAGAATAACAGTAAAACCGAAATGTCACAAAACCAAGGTGACATCCTTAACTGCTCAAGGTTGAGCAATTTCGAGGATTCGAGGAGCTTGGAATTTTAAGTGATGGCGATGTGACATTGCCAATGTAAGGAATAAAACACTTTTGATGTGAACTTATTTTGCAACATTTAAATAATTACCTAAGTAAATTAACATCAGTGTATGTAGGTATGTTAATACATTCATGTTACGCTGAAATCTTAGAAGCCCATTTTCATCCACTTCTAGTGCTCGGATTGTCTTGACATTTAGTGATCAATCCATCAGTTAGCAAGCCGAATATTTTTTTTATTCGGCTTGCAAATTTCGACGACCAAATGGCCTAGTGGTTAGAGAACCTGACTACGAAGCTTGAGATCCCGCGTTCGATTCCCGCGTCTCTATTACGCACCCTGCGATAGAGTTTTTAATACTAAGTTCGATTTAGCGAGCCATGTTGGGGCTCATGCTAGGAAACAAGTTAATTGTAATTAAATTTTGTAATTTTAAGTTATATTATTTTATTGCCGAGTCGTCGGCAATCCCTCACTCTCCGATAAACTCGATCCTCTTGCTCTCCGCAGAGACGTTAGCTCCCTTTGAGTTTTCTATAAGATCTAAAACGGGGAATGCTCTGAGGAACTCTTTGACCTCATTCCAGCTGCGGGGTTCCATTACAGATCCACCCGTCGTAAGCGTTCATTTCATCGTCATCATGTTGATGAATGGCAGTCTTCGACGGTACGTTTTAAGCAGTCTTTTTTGCCACGAACTTGCAAAATCTGGAACGATCTTCCCGCTGGGGTCTTCCCATCGAATTACGACCTGGGTGCCTTTAAGAGGCGAGTGTACCATTTTCTGCAGGGCCGACAACGCACTGGTATCGCGTAAGGCGCTGCGAGTGTCTATGGGCAGTGGTGTTCATTTAACATCAGGTGACCACCTAGTTCGTTTGTCTGGCCTCTCTAACATAAGAATAAAAAAATTGTAGAAATGCGATAAAAGCCGTGGTGGCTTAGTGGTTTGACTTATGGCCTCTAAGCAGAGAATCGTGGGTTCGAGTCCGGGCTCGTACCTCTGAATTTTTCGGAATTTATGTGCGAAATTGCATTTGAAATTTACCATGACTTTAACGGCGAAGGAAATAGCGTGTGTGAAGTTCCCAACCCGCACTGGGCCCGCGTGGGAACTACTTCCCAAGCTCTCTTAATCTGAAAAGAGGTCTGTGCCCTGCAGTGGGACGTATATAGTCTGGGTTGATGATACAAATAAGGACAGAAGTTTTAAAATAGCTCAAACGTAACTCTTAATAAGTAGCTCAAAGGCAGACGTGCGAGGAGCCTTATAAGTCAATATCAATAAAGTGTCCGCAGAATTTAGGGTTGACTTAAACGTGACGTACAGTTGTGAAAATGTCGAATGACGAATATTTGCAGTAGGTACCTTAGACGGGTGTGGCTACGAAATTGGTTACAATACCCATGACGCGGTTTACTGTAAATGGGTGATGTTATGAATGAAATCTATTTAGTCGATTCCGAGATTTTCATGCACCGATTACTGGTGACGAATCGAGGATGTGACATGTTTCATTATCATTTGTAGAAGCAAATCTGTCCTGTAGTTCTTGTTTTAATTGTAGAATATTGGCTCAGTACTTCTAAGCGTTACAGAGAAATGATAGTAACAGACAGCTTGACGGCGTGATTTACGTTTCACATACCATTGTATCACAGTAAATTTAAATTGCAGTGCGTTTGTGCAAAGAGTTAATATATGACACTCCAATTATTTTTGTGCAGACAGATAAATGGTGATGGTAAAGATGGTAAAAGAGCTTGCAATTGTATAGAATTCATTTTAAATTAAAATCTAAAGAATTGCACATTAAAATAATTATATTTTATTTTATTTTATATTTTATTTCTAATCTAAACAAAATGCTTGGGCACATTATTAAACATGTTGCATATTGTTTAAAAGTTTGTTTTTGGTAGAGAGTAATTTTTAACGAGGCAGTCTTCCTGTTGTAGGTCACAGGGTCTCAGAATGAGAGGGCTTAGGCTGATAGGCTGAAATAAAACATCACATTCAGTGCAATTTCAACTGTAAACAAATTCCCACAGCTGTAATACTCGTACACTACCATCATTTAACATTTTAGCGCGTTCCCGCAACCCTAACAGGTCATCGCTCCATCTTGTTGGAGGCCTGCCTACACTGCGTCTTCCGGTCCGAGGACGCCACTCGAGAACCTTTTGGCCCCATCGGCCGTCAGTTCTACGATCGATGTGCCTTACCCACTGACACGCGTTGGATGCGGATGGCACAGGAGCGACTTATTTGCGAACCTTGGGTAAGCCTATGTTCAGCAGTGAACGTCTTTCGGCTGAAATGATGATGATGATGGTGATTTAATTTACATCGGCGGTACTATTGTAGTTGCTTGTGCACGTAATCGCTTACTGTTTTTATCATGCACACTGTGCTAGCCCCTTGCATCAACGTAGGCGATGCACTATCGCCAGTTCCTTATCAGCAGGAAACCACCCGCTGATGCTGCGTAATTCCAGGTGGTTCAGCATAGCGCGACGCCGATTCACAGAAACTTACAAGTATGCCGTCATTGCCAAGATGTTAACGTTACTTCATTCGATGAGTTACCTACTTTCAAACTCGTAAAGATAACGTACTGTAACTCATTTGTTTATTCGGGATTTGGATTACCTGGCTGATTCATTAAGATTTCACCTCGTCTATAATAATTACGATGAAGATAAATTAAAATACGTTCTAAGTATTTACCTCCACAAAAACTAGTTAAAACTGTTAGTTTTGCTTTCGGAACTTTAATATGAGTAGCTTGTTAGGTACTTATATTTCATGAATTCCCGTTTGCTGTAAAATCAAATCTGTTGATTCAGTAATGTATGACATAAAGTTTAGCGAAAGTCGATGACTAGTATTTCCACGCTGATATAGTATAAATCTATTGAATCAGGCGTTACTTTGCGGAGGTCCATATTAATGAACTAAAACAATTACTTTGCTCACCCGCGACCTTACAATAGTTACGTTTATGCAAGAAATGTGCGTTCATGCAGTTCCTCCACCTCCACACTGTACGAACACACACAAATCACATAAACCCAACCATCACCACCACCAAGCTACACTGACGCGTTTCGAACTCAACCAGAGCTCATCTTCAGAGTTACCACAACCGTATGCTATGCTACCAAATGTTAAACTAACAAACCAAAACAAATGTTTTAACTTGTCACTGTAACTTCTCAAGTACCCACTTTATTTTTCTTATTCTCAAACTACCCCACAAAAATTAACTTTTATTGACATATTATAAAACTACCTTGAATTTTTTTGTTTATTTATTTATAAGGCATATTTAATTAATTACTAACTGTTCAAATTCGACCCAAGCCGCAGTAAAGGAGAAGATACTAAATTTACCTGTTCATTAATAATAGACCCCATAGTGTTGTACCTAATTATTTCCATGCATTCCAGAGCATCCAGACGCAACCCCTTGCCGCAATAATGTAACACTTCATAAGAATCTGAATCTAACAATGAATGATTTGATTCCAACAAATGTTTTGCAAAATTCGATCTATCTGGATGCTCATTCCTATATGCCGAAACATGCTCTTTAAATCTAGTATTAAAACTTCGGCCTGTCTGTCCTACGTATATCCCATTGCAGTCATTACAAGTAAGCTTAGTAATTAGTTAAATATGCCTTATAAATAAATAAACAAAAAAATTCAAGGTAGTTTTATAATATGTCAATAAAAGTTAATTTTTGTGGGGTAGTTTGAGAATAAGAAAAATAAAGTAGGTACTTGAGAAGTTACAGTGACAAGTTAAAACATTTGTTTTGGTTTGTTAGTTTAACATTTGGTAGCATAGCATACGGTTGTGGTAACTCTGAAGATGAGCTCTGGTTGAGTTCGAAACGCGTCAGTGTAGCTTGGTGGTGGTGATGGTTGGGTTTATGTGATTTGTGTGTGTTCGTACAGTGTGGAGGTGGAGGAACTGCATGAACGCACATTTCTTGCATAAACGTAACTATTGTAAGGTCGCGGGTGATCAAAGTAATTGTTTTAGTTCAGTATAAATCTTCCCAGGTGAATTTTTCGCTTCGAGCCATTACATTAAATTTGAACCTATGACGATACCGTTTGTTTTGAAAGATAAGGGCTCGAAGCAAAAAAATCACCTGGGAAGATTTATACTATATTTAGTTTTAGTCCGTCATTTAACATTTTCCGGTACACGTTCTTATTTAACCTTTAAAGGGGGCTTAACCATATTACAAGTTTTTAATGATTCTTATTTTAACAAGTTTGGTATGAAGTATTTTTTGTATTTTTATTTTTTCAACTTCTTTTTTTTACTTTTACGGTCATCCCGTGAAATCCATATATTTCATTTTTTGCGCTGTATCACTGCATAATGTGATTAATTAACAAACTGAGGTGTGCGATGTAAAGGAAAAATTTGTGCCTAAACTTATGACCAGTGGTTTTTTGGGTTCGATTCCCAGCGCTGGTCTTTTTTCTGGGGTTTTTTTCTATGCATCCATGTTTTAGTTTGTATTTAGTATGAAATATATCATATTAAATTGGAAATATTTTTTACGAAATCTAAACCGTGATTGCCTTTAATCAGCCATCGATATTTTGCCGTATCTACCAGTGTCCAGGTCCACGGGAAGAGTTACTATATAGGCATGTTTAACACTTATCCTGTCTGGGTGTTCCCAATGTGGGGTCATGAAGCTTTTGTTTCTGGACTCCGTGCTTTCACTATGGGTTCACTCACTCGGCTTTAAAGTGGAAGCATACTGAAGAACGTGTGACTTTGTGAAATCATTTTGTATAGGGAAAGTGAACATGTTAATCCATATTATGTAAGTAATGCGTCCCTTCAAACATTCCACAAACAAGCATCAAATTATCTGGCATGTAAGATATATGAGATGAAAAAAGCCAAGTTAGTCTAGTGGTTTGACTTATGGCCCGCTCGGTAACTACAGACCAAGCTCACTCATTCTGAAAGAAGGCTTGGACCGAGCAGTAGGACGTACCTATATGGGCCAAGATATGGATAAGTTTATTGAATCAGGCGTTACTTTGCGGAGGTCCATATAAATAAACTGAAACAATTACTTTGCTCACCCGCGTCCTTACTATAGTTACGTTTATGTAAGAAATGCGTGTTCTTGCAGTTCCTCCACCTCCACACTGTACGTGCACACACAACCCCAACTATCACCACCACCGAGACACTATCTATCTATCTATCTTCAGAGTAGGCACCACAACCGTCGCGTACGCTATGCTACCAAATGTTAGACTCTCAGTCTCTTCAGTTTTAACATTTGGTAGTTTAGCATAGCGTGCGATTGCGCGGGTGAGCAAAGTAATCGTTTCAGTTCATTACCTTAGATTATTTATACACTAGATAGAGTGTCAGTACAGTAGCAAACACTGCGATACAAAACATCCAAAAACCCATTTCACAGCTTCATCTTACGATCGCATTACGTCATTCAGACTGAAGGGGCAAATAACACATAAGCCAATTGTTGGCTTATATTTTACGGGACGTTTTCATGCCGCCTAAGCTCTATCTAGTATAAATAATATAAGGTAGGTACTGAAGTCTGTCTTGCGGGCCCTTTATTTAGATTAAGTATTAATATGTAGTAGTAACCCTGAACGCATATTATAATATGCGTTTTCGAGACTTTCACCTAGTGCCGCTGTCATAGTTTGGCAGTCATTTGAACGCACACGTGCGTTTGTGGCACCTGAAGAAATCTCGGGTCTGACAGCCGGCAGCGGAATGCGTTAATTTAGATATTTAATATAGAACATTCGTTTTATCATGTTAACTCACTATACATGCCTATTATTAGTTTCGATGACCGCGAGAATTAACTCTTGTCAGTTTCATTTTGTCAGCATTTAGCCGAATACCTAGTTGCAAATCTTGCAGGTTTTCGCCACTAAACATTTTTTATCATTCAAGATAAATTATTAAATTAGTATCAAAATTACGTTCTCAAATTAAGCATTTTGGTGCAAGTAGTACCTAAATTAAATTTCATAATATAGCCGTAGTGTACCACAAAATAGCGCTTTGGTTAAAAAATGTATGTATTTTATTACTCTTGAAAAGACAATGTAGTCACTACCAATTAAATTAATCAGGCAAATTAAGCAGCTAGAAGAACATGTTCGGATTTTTTAATTAAGCCATTCGTTCTTTTTAAAATTCACTGAGATCTGTAAATTTATTTTTATTTTGTATACTTACCACTTACCTATAAATATAAATTTCTGATCTTTTTTCAAAGGTGGAAAACAAATTAAATAACAGATGACATGTCTCTAAGTATAGACAAATTACACACTGACTGAGGGTCACATTTCATACAGATTTGCACGGGAGATGATGGGAACTGACTGTCGTGTATTTCTTTTTAACATTGTTCATTATTAGCTTGTTTTTTAAAGGTGACAGTCTCAATTCGACCAAGATATCGAGCTTCGTTTGAAATTTATTTGTACTTACCTACCCTGACATCTTCTGCGTCTGTTAGTTATCCGATGTCGATGATTTTTTTCTTGTTCGGCGTTGTTCAAAAACAGTGTCGTATAAATGTTATCAAGTCGATTCGGCAATTATTATTTTATTCCCATTTGAAATGGTGACGGTGACCATTATGACAAGAAAAAATGACAAATTCAATTCTGCTTGATCTCATCATCTCACAAGTTAAATAGAATGACCTACTAACATAAAAAGTAGAGTCACTAAATTTATGACAGAATATTTCATTGCAACATTTTCTGATTCACCTTCACCACCTTATATGTAGATAGATTTCTGAAGTAGAAGTTATGTACATAATCTTTGCGAATCAAAATACCTATGCATATATTTCAACCCCTATCTACCGGGTCCTTTCACTGCTTGGGTGTAAGGGGACCGGGCCCGCCCCGCCTCGAGCCCTGCTATTGGCTGACTAAGCTGAAAGCTCCCGCTATTGGCTACCCCCCCGCCCCCCCACCCAAACAGTCAGCGCACGTGCATTTATGTTACGGTCCGACTCGAACGCGTTTAGTTGATCAACCGACACATTCGCGTGCGATCATACGTTTAGGGGATGTTGTGTTAACTAACATCGATCATGGATTACTTAAGTATACCAGCCTGTGCCATGTACCGGCAGAGCGGTACAGTCATAGTCAAAGAGAACTTAGACTGCTGCAGAAGAAATATTAACAATTCACGTACGAATTTCGTACGGACTCCCGGAAAATGTGAAAAGTGTGAATGGACCAGGACAACTAGCGAATACAGTGAATGTGTTAGTGCTGTTATGGAAAAAAGCCGGCCGTACAGATCAAGCGCAGCACGCAGCAGTAAGCTTTTATTTTCAACGAAATGATAATTGATTTACACTTGAACTTAAACAAAATTTGAATGGACTATAAACTCCAAAAAATCAAAAGTATAGGTATAGGGTTAAAAAACATTTTTGAAACAATAATTATTTAATCGCATGTTAATATGTTTCTAGTGATACTTACTTATTTAAAATATCCGTGAAATTGAATCTGAACTTCATTATTTCATTGAACATTAATACTTATATTTCAGGAAACACATTTTCATTCAGCATTAATTATTCCACCAAACCGCTTTCTTACTCAAGAGCAATACCCTAGTGTACATACATCAGATTATTTGTTTGCATAAATAAAGGCATGGATGCGTCAGCTGTTATAATTATATTTATGACCATCATAAACGCCAGGTGATATGTACGTACCTGAGCGACTGTTAAATCTGTATCGCATGCAAAGTGCTAGGGAAGCAATGTCTTAGCTTAACAAATGCTATCATAATTAAATAAATAAATAATAATTGGCCACCTTCTCAAACTCTTACCCAGCACCATTAATGTAAACGGAATATCCGGTGAGCGGAGGCCTATTCTCATGACGCCGTAATCGCGCCCGTCCGCCGTAATCGAGCTTACAATTTCATTAGGAGCAAAAACTCGACCCTACAATGTTAAACACGAAGATCAGAACCATCTAACTAGGCTTAAACTGCTGCCATTAAACTAGCCTAGTACTGTTACTGGAATGACATGTCTAAATGTTTCTATCCTTTAAAGAGTCGTACAGTTACGCTGCCGTTTCGTAATTGCAACCGCTGTGGACCTCTCTATATGGAACCGAGAAATGATTTAAGTGTAGCGAGGGAAAAAAATAATACTGAGCTGTAGATTAGCTCTCGAGAATGTCCGGAAAAATTCCCGGGCGGGTATTCATTAGAATCTTCCACGGCTTTCCTATTGATTAGGGTAATTAGTTTCGGCAAAAAGTCGCCGCTGTACTGAGCGGCGACCATTTGTGATTAACCTAATTTTAATGGATAACTATTGCACCTGATTAAGAGTAATTGGTTTCACTACTGGATGACTTTCTAAAGCTAGCCCTTACTTTGAAATAATTGTCTATTTGTTTGTAATTTCAACATCTCATGATATAGATGGAAAACAACGTTCTTAAATATTTTCTCGTAAGCGGAATGATTAGGATAATATTTTAAATGACATAAGGATTTCTCCTTATATAATAATGACGACCAGATGGCCTAGTAGGTAGAGAACCTGATTACGAAGCTTGATGTCCCGGGTTCGATTCCCGCGTCGGGGCAGATATTTGTATGAATAATACGAATGTTTGTTCTCGGGTCTTGGGTGTTGAATATGTATTTAAGTATGTATCTATCTATATAAGTGTGTTTATCCGTTGCCTTGTACCCATAACACAAGCTATGCTTAGCTTACTTTGGGACTAGGTCAATTGGTGTGAATTGTCTCGTGATATTTTTTTTTTTTTTTTTTATTTAATAATTATTTATTCCTTTCCTGAAACAATTTTTTACCTAATTTAATTGCTAACCACGAAACCGCACCATTGCTACATCGTTCGTTCACTTGGCTGTCACCATACCGTCTCCGTCACCGTGGATTACTAAGCATATGGAATTATTTTATTACAAAATTCCTTTTACTCCATCCCATAAAAGGTTCACTCCCTATAGAAAATTTCCAGACTTTAATCTCTGACGAAGTCTAATTCTTAAGCGTTTTCTAGTGAAAAATCGTTTGAGTCATCACAGCATGGCAATCGTATGGTGATGGAGTGCGAGTACCCCCACGTGACGTCAGCCCATACGTTCTCGTTTATTATGTTCGACATCGAATAGCGCGAGATCTCATTCCACACCAGCATTATTACGGCATAATATGCAAATTTAATTATGTAATTCAATAGAGTTGATTTTAATTTAATTTGTCCGGTTAAAAGTCCAAACATCCTTAAACATTTACATCAAAAATTGTATATTTTATTAAAATGCTAAAAGATTTTTAATGCGGTTACTTTTTTCTATGTTTAAAGTATTACTGAAAACTGTAATAGGTACTGAAATTATTATTATGTATGAACGTTTTTACAGTTTTTTCATGTGCGCGGTAAAGATGTATTAATTTAATGCAAATTTCTTGTTGTGTGTGCTCAGGATTTTTAAACTGTTAATAAAAACAATGTCCATGCTTAGGTAATATGGAAATGAGCGCATGACTTAAAGTTAACCTAGTTCTTCCGATTGATTTGTTGTAATTGTTACATTCTTCATTTCTTTACTCGACACGTGTAGTAACAATTACTACCTACTTATACTTTAATCAAAATGGTTGTAAAGGATCTCCGCTACAACTTATTTTTTTTTTAATTGTATGTCGCAAATTGTTAAAATTATGTCTCATGAAATAAACAAAGTACATACTTACTTAAAAACTTTTTTCTCAAAATGAGTTTTATATAATTAAGTAATTTGAAAATCTACTCTAGTGACTCTAACATTTTATGATAATTATTTACGATGTAGGTAAGTTTACGCCACTAGATTTATCTTACCAGTTGATTCTTTGGTTAGGTTAAACTCAATATGAGTGTATGGTATGAATAGGCGAAGCCTACAAAAATTTGTAAGTGAAGTCTTGTTGTTGTTCATTAATTGCTATACTTATTAAAAATTATTTTGTCACTTCCCAAAAGTTCATAGCTAATAGCCATCGTAATCTCAACTTAGAGTATAGCTATGTAGCCTGCATACGTTGTATACAAATAAGTACGTGCTATGCGAGCTACATGCGCCTACGCTCGATTTCAGACGCGAACTATGTCCGCGTCATTAGGGCTGTGATCCCTCGCTCATTAGCAACATTTTCACATAAAACGCTGTTCGTTTAACCGGCAAAGCTGCCGCGTCAATTATAAACAGTTATTTCAGTGAGACGGCTCATAATTGCAGTATTTAACTGTCACCCATTTAGCAACGATCTCCGCTAAGCAATCACTTGGTATGAAAAACCCCAACGAGAGAACAGTTCGCTGAAAACGAAAATGTCAACCCTAAATATAATTCACGCCGCGCACCAATTTTGCCGCACCCAATTTCAGTAATAAGATTTCCGTCATAACTGTAAAAGCCGATAGATTGGATTTCTAGAAATCGACACGAGGAAATAACTGCGCCAAATTGCATACAGTGCATCTTCGACACGCACCGCCTTAAGCGTGTAGAGCTCTGATTGACCGAAATTATATTCTTCAATTATATCCCCAAAATTTAACACATTAACATTAAATTTCCCTTTAATAAAAGTTATTGCGCTACCGTTAAGTGCGATATCAAATTGTTACCTTATTAAATTATATTCGCGAAAAAATCGCGGCTGTTTCCTTAATTTTGTCGAAGGCTATTTAGCATTTAGAGCGATTTTCAGTTGATGAAGAGCGCCGCGTCGCCACGCGCGCTTTAATCGCACTTATTATGCGCAGTCAAATTTTACGAGCGATCGGTTGTTAGCCGCTACTAACAGAATGATGATCCGACTCAAATTAACTCTATTATGGATAAACATGAGGCTTTTTCTATGTAATGTCACACGGGTGGTTATCAGTACCGTTAATGACCTGGGCGAGTGTTGAAAGCCGCGGCGTAAACTTTAAACCAACTTAAACATAGCCGTTTCGATTTTGCCCTTTTATATTTTGCGACGACTTTCAGAAGTCTGTAGGCACCAAATTGTGAACAGATTTACAAAATAACGAGTCCCAGATTCCCATCAGTGTTTAAAAAGACTAGCCGCTGGACACAGACGGACACGGCAACGTTGGTTTGAACAGTATAATGTGTGATTTACATAATGATTTCGCAGGCGCCGGCCTACATCCGGCGGTCCGGCGACGCGAACTTTTCTCGGTTTTCGAGCCGAAATTCTAGTTAGCGGCAATCTCTTTAAAAGGGTAACAAGGTATCGTTTTGGTCGTTTTTCGTGCAGCCTGCCTCCACGGGCGAGCTGTTAAAAAATAAACGAACTCTTTTGTTTCTCGAGTAGTCGCGTCGACCTCCGCCGCGGTCCCTACTTTTTTATGCCCCCTTATAACCTGTGTATTACGTGTAGGTATCTACGGTTTTTATGGTCGCCCGGTCAGTTCTTCAATGGGCTAAGGAATGCGATCGAGTCTCCTCATTGTTCATCTCGGTTGCAATCAAATAAATTAGTTGTATTGAATAAAAAAGAGTAATCACTGACATTTTTACTATTTTTATTTTAAACGGGGTATTAATGATACAAAACTGAATAAAATTAAAAAACTATTCGGGCAAGTAAACAATTAATAAAGTAATAGTTTCATCAAATCACACGATAACTAAGCAAGTTAATAAAAAATAAGATTTAAGGTCGGCCGGCTCCATATCTTTTTAAGTTGACCTGTTATTTTTTTAGTTGAACTTTTGACGGCGGTCTCGGCTGCGTTTGACCGCCACTAATAAAATGTTATGATCGTGTGTTTAACGCGTGTAGCGATGTCGGACCGTCTTTTGACATGATCGTTATTACTGCTCCACCTTTGTGGTCGCCTCTGGTGCCCGAACTTGTAACAACATTATTATAGTGTCAATTAGACGGCAATATACCAATAAAGGGCCCATAGATCGTCTAGTTAGCTTGGTTTTTAACGATCACAATTTGTTTATGCAAATGGCTGCGCGGGGAAGGCCGTGTCGTGAGAGGGTTTTATAGCGCCGTCCTTTTTCTTTATAATTAGAGGGGCGTGCGATAATCGGTATCAGTTCACGGGGTCTAGTTAAATAATAAGCGGCGTGGAGCCCTGTAACTATAATTTCCTTTATTTGACCGCCGCCGCCCGAGGCCAAGGGGCGAAATCGCCGCAAACTCGCTAACGAGATCGAGGAGCAAAAAAAGTGCACGCACACACACTTTACCCACACACCAGGTTGCTTTACGTCCAGCCAAATAACGCCGCTCCGATGCGCGATTTGCTTTATTTTCATAGGTGTTTCTGAACAATTATATAGATTAGTTTGGCGCCATCGTATTTGCTGTGAGATGGTTTTGTTAGTCACCACGCATTAACGTACTGAGTCACGTTTGAGTCAAAACTGAAAAAAAAGAAATAGTCGTGAGTAAGACCTCGTAATTTCGCTAAGCTGTTTTAAATCTTGTTTATGATGAGTACCAATTTTTTTTTTGCGTAAATTTGGCGTAATTGACTGAGACAATTGAAAATCAATCCTTTTTTGCACTCACCTACAAATATGTAAATAAATTTACGAAAAAACCCAAGTATTGATTGACAGATTAAAAAAATGGCACATCGGCATAATAGAACATACATACACCGCTATCGATCAGAAACAAACAAGCATTGACGTAACTGAAAATAACAGATTTGTTGCAAAATACGGGACGTTATTAATATCCGCTAGGACGTCAGAAGAGATAGTAAGTTTACAGTGATAATTTGCCAGACATAACAGCAATAAACAATTACTAAAGGACACTTTATCAGCAACAACTCTTCCCTAGGGCGTGAGAACGGTGCGTAAACATTGAAGATAAAAAAACACTGTACTTCCCATTTTCCCTTTTTATTATTATTATGTTGATGTAAAATACATTTACGAACCCTTTTATCAATGAAATGCTTTTCATACAAACCAGAAATAAAACTAGTACAATAACGTTTTACATGGAGCCGTGGTAAAAATCGATTATTCAAATAACCTAATTGATTTTGATCTATCGGTATTGGAAGGTCCGTCCGTCCGGCTACAGTTAAGTAGCCCCGCATTAGTGATTCACTTAGGTTCACTGCACAATTAGCAAAGGCTGTCCACCTCTTGCCGTGTTTATTCATCGATTCATCGGATGTCCATCGATTACCATAATCGATAGCACCGCGCGTGCCGCATACGATACGGGCTTATCGAGTCTCATTCATGACAAGATTTGATTTACGCGTATGATAAATATCGGACAGTAAACTATAAAATTACCACTTACAAATCTAACTATTTATGTTATAAAATGTAACTACCAGATTTTTTAATTGTATTTATTGCAGAATGTTAATCGTGTATGTCGCTTTGACTTTAGGTACGAATTTACATTAATAGAAAAAAGTTTTCGCATTTCAATGTGACTCAATCTTGCTTTAAATCATAGATGGTTATATAGAATTTAAAGATCATGATTATGACTTTTAAAATCCAGTGATTGATAACAAAACTCTTTATGTTATTTGGGTCATAAGCAGCATAAGAAAAAAAAATTATCTCTCCTGTGGATATAAAATTAGCGACTCCGATTCAGCAAACTCAAGATTGATTTAATTGGACCGAAAGTTGGCCAGGCGTCCCACACGCCGATGTAGACTTAACTAAAAAAAACTGATTAAAGACCCTAACTTTTGCCATGTTCACAGGAGCATGATGAAGAAAAAACACACAAACGAAAAAAATGCGTATGACCCATTTAACTGCTATTGAATTAATGAGTTTCCAATAATTTTGTTTTCTTTTCTCAGGATACGTCAACGTCTGTGCGGCAGTGTGTCTGTTGTTGCTGGTCGGAGGCTTGTCACCGCTGTCGTCGGCGGCGCCGCATCGGAGGGGAAAGATGGAGAGGCACCGGCGAGATACTCAAGAAAATTCTCTGTGGGGGAACCCTTGTGATTATGAAGGAGGGGTAAGTTGACAGCAAGCCGCTCGAGGGAGATCCAGAGCACGAATCCACAGCACGCTTCTTTCCGTATAAAAAACATAGCTTAGTTGAACTCGTTTCCACCAGTGCTATGCTATGTGGACCAATGTATACGATTGGTGGATACTAAATGCATCTATAGCAACTTAGCATACCACATATTTGTTGAAAATGGTTTTCTTCAAAGTACAATGACTTTTAGAAATTGGAATATAAATACACTGTCGAAACTTTCGGAATTTAAGTTTAAGATCTAAGTACAAGTAGTTGAAAAAACTCGCGTTACGATACAATAGTAGACCCTGTGAGTGTTAATAATTATCTTAGTAGAAATTTTCACCAGAATATCAAATTGCATAGCATCAAATAGTGACTCATGGCTAAACAACTTTGTACTAGTATCACCACCATCACATGGTATACTACAAATATCTGGAAAAGATTAATCACTGGGAAAATCCCACTTTCAATAGGCGTATTTGTTTACTTACTACGTTGTTCAAAACATTATTATTCATGTTCGTTTTTCATTTCAGTCATCAAAATCGACAAAACAGTTTTCACGGAAGGACGCCACACTCGTCGCAAATCAAGCTAGGAGCGCTCTCACGCAAGCGATGTCATATCACGTTGTAAGTATTATACCATCATTTGATAATTAAAGTTGGCAAGTCTTTCTCTTTCATTCACCGATCGAATCCGACGTAGTATTCGCGGGGTCATCGTTATGCCCGACGCGTCGCGCGAAATGAACGGACGGGCTATGCCAGCGACCAATACCAATAAAACCTGGCTCCCGACGTCAATGGCGCATACGCATCGCCTGGGTATGCCGATTATTGCCGATTTTATCTTTATGAATGAAAGTGTCGTTACGTCGCAGGCTTTGTCTAGGAATTTCATTAGACACACATTTATAATAACATACTTTACAACGGATCCTCATAAAGGACTTTCTCATGCAAAGGTCTATGCACTCTGCCGGAAAGTACAAGAATTTTGACCCATTAATGATTCGAAACGTGCACGTTTTAGCACCGTTTTCTCACCGACGGATGGCAAGGCGCAGAGATTGTATCGAAGCGGGCGCCGGTTCGCGTCTGGACCCGCGTCCGGCCTTCGACGCTTCCTCCCTTCATAATTTAGTACTTTTCGTGACACCATTATCAAATATTGATACCTATACCTTATCCAACTTTGAATATAAAAGGATGATTAGACTTCCGAAATACCAGAAGACTACAAAGAAACACCGGCTTAACGATCATTGCGGAAACGCCAGCACCTCAACCTACATTCGAGAATTCATAAATAATTCACGAATTATATGGAACAATTGTTTGGCATGTTAATAAAACGATTCATATGACGGTTCTATAAATTCAATCTCCTGAATATATTTCCGAATCGGAAGTATGCTGAGCCGATCAACGAGAAGTAATGCTTTGTCGCTGTCGCGCACTGAATCGCTTATAGATGAGTCTTTACCAACGTTTAGAATTTACAAGTGGATCCTCGACGCGTTTGCAGTACATATCGGCTTCTTCGAACCGTTTTCTTATCCGTCTGGGAGTTACGGTATCGATGGACAGGGAACAATAGCAGTGTATGTAGTGTGATTGTAGACATGTCAGCACAGTTGTCCGTTTATGAAGAATGGTGGGATTGTAATAGGCTCGGCAGTCATAACGACGACGACGTCCTGTCCGCTGCCTCCTTGTCGTAAAACGACATTATCGACGCACAGTAGCCGGAACGAAGTACAGGACGGTGCGCGGATGACTCGAATACTGATTACGCATTAGTATTGCACGACACACCTGCCCATCGATGTGTCTTTTTTTCTGTCTCTCCCCTTAATGTCGGTCATTCGTTGCTAATGTATCATATTTATTGCGATTTAGACTCCCGGGAGGCGATGAACTGCTATTGTTGCCAATAGACAAGGACGCTCGACTCTTTGTTTTAAACGGGGAACGTTTTTTGACTCCACATTACGTTATGTCTTCGTAGTTATTCTTGTTATAAAATACTTTTTACGGCCGAGATAAAGAGATCTAAATAATTTGGGCTGAGTCAAGTGTTGTCAGCCCATTTTGTTTAAATAATAACTGGCCTCGTTGTACTAAGAACGCCATAACAAATTCAACGAACCCTACCGGTACTGTGTGACTCCTCGGCCAGCCCCGGCCACCGTGTGAATGCATTATAACACTCAGCTTTTGACATGACCGGTGTCATGTTAACGCACATTTCGGGACTTGAATACCTCTAAAACAGACGAAAACATTTAAACATTATAGTACTGCGAAGCATCTTTTACATTTTAAGTGATTCAACGTTTATAGTCGAGATATGTTTTTTCCTTGTTTTTAATTATCAGCACACAACATACCTTTGAAAAACTGTGCAGTTATCTAGCTCGAAACTAGTTCAAATTGTTTATAACTTTTTGTCAGTTAATTGCTGTTTATTTTAAACACGCAACTGATATACCTAGCGATGCAAATATCGAAATAAAATATCGCACGAAGCTTGATTATTAATTAAAATTAGTTTTTAGACACTGAATAAACTTTAAAATTTATGTCAGAAGTCGTCTTTAGTGCGTTTACTCCCTCTTTAGCCACTCTCTCTTAAGTTTCTCTTATCTAAGTGACTTTATGATACAATTATCTTTACTTCCTTCGATTAAACACAGATGGAAATCACACATCTGTCCAATAAAATAACAGAAATATAACAAAAATAGGTGAAACAGACTCTTACTGTCAAAAGAAATTAATTCAAAATGACAGTAGTTTTGTATCAACACTTCCATTATAGAAGAAATTGAGCTGTCAAACATTTCGCAAAGTAATCTGACCGCGTAGCGTGATCGACGCGGCATGCGCAATTCATCGTTTATCTTAGCATAGCCTCGATACAAACACTGAATACATGCCACTATATACTACATACATACGTACTTACTATGATAGCGTTGTTCACACGGCGACAGGCTGTCTGCGGCGGTAGGTGCGCCTGTGTGCGTTATGTAGACTATGTAACACTTGTGTGGGTGTTTCGATAAGCTTCCGATGCCCTGAGCTAGCCATTTGGACTGTAGGTCGTCAAATTTCTCAGACGAGGCCCACCCACACGTGGCTTCCTGAAGCGAATTCATTGCAATATTTAAATTACGACCACACATTTGCAACTATGTCCCTGTGTTCACGGTTTAAAATTTTAACATCGATTTGTTCGTCGATCATCAAATAAACAAGCAATGGAAACCGCTTGTTTGATGAAAATTATATCGCATTGGTTAAAACTATAAAGATAAATGTAATGTGAATAAACAAATAAATAAAAGATAAACACGAAACAAACGAAAGGTTTCAGAGCGATTAGAATAGCGTTATATAGTTTTTAGCTATTAATCTTAAACTAAACAAGCGTTGACGTTCACTGTAAAACTTTTAATGAGATAAATTTTAATAGAAGTGATCTAAAACAAAATTAGGTACGTTACTTTTAGTAAGTACATATTTGACAGTGATATGACAATTTACAAGCACATCCACGTGTCGTAGGTAGCATACAGACATGGCGAGGTACACCGGACGCGCACCTGCGACCATTGCCCACCTTAGCGCATTCCGAATCTGAGGTGAATCATACCAAATAGCTTAGAATCAAAACTGTCTCCGCGCCAAACAACACGCGATGTACTGAGTAACAGGTTCCCAGAACATATTGTAGGAATAGTAATCAAAAAGTGCAAGCGTAATCAAATTGTTTCAATACGACGCGTGGTATCTATTGCCTACATGATGACACGCATGTGAACGTACTGAGTAAATAGGTTTCTTCGAAAAGCAAAAATCGCAAAGCGTTCGTTGAATGCAATTAGCCGTTTTAGCTGAAGACAACACTCGTATTGTTTCAATGTTTGTTTATTAGGTGCACATATGATTTATCATGTCACTATTGCAAAATCTAAACAAATAGTTGCGGGAACTAAAAATTAACAAAAATAATGTTATTCAATAGCATCGTCTGAATTTAAATCGAAAATGCTACCGCTTTTGCACAATTTTCTATTGCCGCGTTAATTGCGTTGATCTACTGATATAATAAACATTGTTGTCGCAACATTGTTAACGTGAAACGAGCTCTTTCATTTAATTATCCGTATTGTTGTTTGGCGATATTTCTCCAATAATCGACATCTCGATCGACAAAGGGACAGATAATTTCTATCACCTCATTGTTGCATCTGCCACCGGTGGTAGCGTGTAAAGGTTTTTGAACTCTCTGCGGTACGATGCAGAAATTATTACCATACGCATACCGCGTCACGTACTCCTAGTAATAGCTAGTTTAGCAAAATTTTATTAAAATGTATGTTACGTTATGTAAAATACACAACAACGTTTCCACTCTCGACTACCGAGATAATCTTGCTCTATAAAAGTGTCGAATTTGAATGTCGAAATGGTTATTCGACTTGACTTTATCGCAACGCGGGACGATCTTGATTCGGCTCCTCTTTCAGAAGCGACCTTGTTGTGGCCGTCGAATTAGATACATTAAGGAGTGGCTTCTAGTTTCCGATCACGAAGTCCGTAATGTAATGATTATTTACGTATTATTGTTTAATGCTTCCGTTTTTATTGTACTCAACTTAGTTGTAAAACCAATCGTCCACCAGCATTTCTGAGTAATTATTTATGTAGGTATTTAAAAAAAATATGACCCTATTGCCGTCTTCAGTGTCTCTGGCTAGGTTATCCGGATAAACGTCTCAGTGATGGGCAGATTGCAATTGCAATATACAACCACTAAGGTTTGACCTCCTGCGAAGTTGACGTTACATTAACTGATAGTTCTACTACCCTGGTCTGTTGTGCACATGATCTATAAATATTATTTCGAGGAACGGTTGCTCGTATGTGGGAGACTTAATTTGATTAGTGTACTTTTCCGTATGGCAACTCCCTTTTATCTAAGTCTGTGCTAAAAATGTAATAGTAAAATCTTGAATTTTTTTTTGGCTAGGATATTTTTCTCACTGATTAAACAATGTGATCTCGGGTGCATCAAATGAACTTTGCATTTGTTTATTGTTTTCTCACAAACAGTGTCCAGATAAACACCGTCGTGTCTTGCGAAAATTCCAAAAACAACTACTGATACCTACACTAATGTGTTATTGGACACAGAGACACATAAATATTCAGTAATTGTAAACAAATATCATCATATTCAATTTTATCGCATCAGACTAATTTATTACTTCCATTCTTTGAAATTTTGAGTTCATATTACAGGGGTAACACTATCACGCATTCAAACTGAAAACAAAATTTTGGGGATTGAAATGATTAAAGCGCTTACCTGGACTTGGATACACTCAGTGTCAAGTCAAGAGATTGACTGCCCCAAACAGCCCCATCCTTGCCAATTTATATACCGGATTCAAAGCAGGATACGGCAATATGTGCACCAAGTCATCTTCCGTTCATCTCGTCTTTCCGTGAATGTCAATCTAGGGCTATTTTACTATTCAAAGAAATACGGGATCAAGTTGATAACACCATGATTCATGCAGATACGCCCCTGATGGAAACACAGTTGGTGTAAATCTTTGCTTGATCAGTTTGTTTTTGTGCCAGTTACATACTATGATTGATACAATACTACAATTTTGTGAAGTGATAATTATTATCTAATTTGCGTAACGACACTTTCATTTTGAATTATTAAGATCAGATTTAATTGTCATATTACTTTTTATGTTCAACAGTGGACGTCTTTTGGCTGAAATGATGATGATGAATTACTTTTTAAAGAAATTGGCTACGGTTGCTTATATTTTATGACTTCATCGAAGACTAAGATCCCATTTTTTTGTCTTATTTCAAAATATATTTTTAGTTCGACTTCGAAGCAGTGCCGTCGCTTCACGAACGCAAGCCCTGGCTACACAGTGACAAGTTCAAGTCGTTCATGACCGAAGAAGTCTTGCCAAAGGACAAAATTAAACTCGATCAGGCGATGTCACCGGAGTTTTTGAATAATGTCGTGGTGAGTATTTTTTTCGTAACAGTCTTTGTCTCTTAAAAAATGTAGCTTATTAAATAGTGCCAGTATTGAGCTGATCCCAGATGGAAATAGCTTTTCTTAATCAGGCTCTGGGCTAATGTTGAGCTGTTTCGATTAGTAGAAAGAAATCGAAAGAAACACTAAAACAGTAAAATTGGCAGATGTTTTAGTGAATAACTACTTAATCGGAATAATCATCAAGCTCGCTGCCTACGAAGTATAAGTTACCACTAGACGTAATGTCAGCCAGTAGTTATCATGTTATGACAGTTAACTTCCGACTGTCAAACGCTTGCCAAATTGTTTCCCAACCGAGTAGAATAATCGAAGGGCGGCGAATTCGCTGATGCCAAAAACGTGCATCCGTATGAGTTTTTCAATCGATTTCAAGGAATCGCCTCCGTCGGTGGCACTCATTGTTGTGGACCGACTATCGATTACGTGAGAACACAATGGTTTTGCAATGTGGACGTTTCAATCAGTAATGATTGACAAAATTCGGTGATAATGCTCGTTGGGAAAGGTTAAAGACACTTTAATAATTTCTTGCCCGTTTTATAATTTGTTGGAATGATAATCACTGCGAAATAAGTCTTACCTACTATTAAGTATTTTAGAACGATTTTATATTTTTACATATTGAAGTAAAAAGCTCATTTTTTTATAACTAAATCTGTAAAAATGGTTAGGTACCCATTATGTGACCCATTAAACAAATTGACAATTATTTAACCTCAAGTGGGACCCAAATATAATTTTGTGACTTCACTAAACGAATTAAATTCTTTTTTCATCAGGAATTGAAAATGGCCAAAATTTGCTAGTTATCTATAGATCGAGTCATTCACGATGACGCTTGTCGTGGCTCTTATTACAATGTCATTAATGTCTAATTTTGACAAATTCACGCGTCTTCGTGAAAGTTATTAGCTATATCATGGCTACTTTAGTAAGTAACAAAATAAAACCAACAATATTATATATTGCTTCATGATGGGAGAGTCGACTCGTATCTGGCCACCACGTTGCTTAGGATGAGGTTAGAGTTGCCTCGCACCCTGCACAGTAGATAGAGACCTCAACTAAAGAAACGATTCTTTAATCCCAAACTTTTTTTTATTATTAACTTTTTTTAAATTGTCTTTCTCTTTGTTCACAGTCGAACATAGATTCTCATTTGCCGTCGATGCAGAAGGCTCTTAAAATGTTAGTAGCGGGCTTGTATGCCGTCAATCAGAAACTCAACACGCAAATTGAAGAAGAAGTGACGCTTCAGAACGACTTCAACATTACCATGAACAGCGTCAGACAAGTCCTGTGTGTTTTTAATGTAAGTATTATTCACTTTGTCTTGATAAATAAATAGCAAAGTTTATTTATTTACTAATATTGACCTCGGTGCTAATTTTTTTTCGAATACTAGAATTTACTTGAGTCTTTAGAATATTTTAAGCACACTCAGCCAACTTATACAGGGGAATCTCAAGAAGGTCTACAAACGATTACATTTGCATTTGCATTAGAACTTTTTTAGATCACGTCAATCAACTCAAACCTGTCGGTTAAAGTTGTAAAAGTCCGTTAATTTATCAAAATATTGCAATCGTTTGTTAGCAAGTAATTTCTTTCGACATTTAACAAATCTTAACTCGTCGCTTCTTTTATAAGTTAATAATCGTGGTGTTTTCTATAATTGTTTCTGTCTCTTTTTTGCAGGATGTAATGGACACTCGTGAAGTAGAAGCAATTCCTCTGTTGGACTCTGAGATACCCGACGTGAGAGCCAGCGATAGAGTAATGACCGCGATTCTCATATATCGCGATACTTTACTGTATCTAGACTATCTATCGCAAGTCATGGACGTGTGGGGTAACCGAGGCTAAAACTACTCACAAACACAATATACAACCAAACCTCTCTTCACAGCCGTGGATTAAACGGTGTTGGTTGGCGAACAGCTGATTTTAGAATGTTGATTTCGGCTTTCTACTTAAAGCGGTGCTTATTCCAGTGTAAAATGTCCGAACGGTTGTTTAATTAGTGTAAAAGAGTCAAGTCAGCCTTTTCCAGAAATCTCAATGAAATTGTCATAGTATACTGTATGGAACTTTGTAGCAGATAATTGACCATAGGATAGTATAAAAATATATTTTGCATTCGTGTTCGCAATGTGTTATTATTATTATTATTTTAAGTTAGTATTTTTGTGAAGCTGTAAATTTTGACAAGTATTGTTGCATTTTATTTATTGACATTGGCGATAGAGATGACAGGTTCCAGTCGCTTTGTCAAGAATCAGCTGATATTTGAAAATTGTATACAAGACATGTCAACTTAAATGCTATAATATGATAACTAAAAGGCTGACTCAAGGTTCCTGGCTGGTTACTGGTGCCTTTACTCTATTAGTTCAGTATTTTGTCGACAAGTGCTCAGGTGTGTAACTTTACCTTTGCCTATGAAACAGGACTAAGTATTCTTTAATTTTTTGCATCGTACGTTTTCTTTGCAACCGCATTTTTGTAGCTTCTTGCAGATTTTTTATAATAAGTAACTTTTTCCATTTTGTGCGGCTATGGTGGGTTACACACCTGAGCTACTGAAGTAATGTCGGCGTTTCTGTTTAGTAAATTAAACTAGTAGGAAAATGTATTTGCCATTGCATTGCCATTTCGGTCTAAAACGAATTAGTTCCTTTTTGTAAATAGTTGTAAATTATCTATAATTTATTATTTGACAGACAGCCAGACAGCTTAACATTCGAAATTTCAGTTTTCCTAGTCAAGGTTTTATTTGTTCCCTATGGATTCCATTATTTTTGAAGTGAAAACTTCTTTAGCGGCGTTGTGCACTTTTTGGGATGGGTAAAATTTGTTAAACTCGCATAAGGACTCGTGACCCTGATCAAAAATTCGTAAGACGGTGGTGAGAGGGGGGGTGATGGGGTTCGTAAGACGGCGCAGGGCGCTTTCGCGAGTGTGCGTGTGTGCTTGTACAGTAATATCCCCCTCTCTATCCTATATATATCTATCCAGAGGGGGTGAGGGGGGGAGGGGGGAGGTTTTCACTTCTGCCGGCACTCCCGGCACTCCCGGTTGCAGTGCAACCTGTTGTGTTTTTTTGTTTCGGCTCATCCTGTAAATGATTTAATTATATTTTAGTGCTTAGACTCCACTCCACCAGACTTGTTTGTTGACGATGTTTTGCTGATTTCATGAATGTATAGAATGCTGAATCGTGATTTCATATGGTGTCGTATCGAAGGGGCGACCGATCGAAGTGCACACCATAGTCCTAATTGCTTAGTATTACTTAACTTTGTTAACTATTTATATTATTACTGTTACAGAAATCCAATGAAATATTACTAGCTTTAATAGATCTGTTAAATATTATTTGTAAAGAACAGAGCTAGTGTATTTATGACTTAATCATTATTTGTATAGTTCAAATAGTATTTATAACTGCGGCAAACATAATGACTATGTTTGTGAAATTAAATTATTACATTTAACGACGTGTTTTGTTTTAACCCTTACCTCACCTCTGATATATGAGATAAGAGAGCACAAAATGGGTCTTAATGTGGTCGAGATAAACAAAATAGTGAGTGGGCCCGCTTGACATAACAAAATGTCAACTTTTATTATTATAGCGCGCGGCATTCCGTGTCCCAGCGCGTGTTCCCAGGCCCCGGGCTGGAAACAATTTCACATCTTTACACAACATATTCACAAAGCGACGCGGACGCGTATTTGCGTTGGTGACTTGGGCGTTCGGACGAATTAGAGCGGACCATGGGTGGGAATAGGGTTACCAGGAGAAAAACTGAAAAGTCTGGAATAGATGCTTAGCTTTTATAAAATTATTCCGATATTAAGGTACTCTAAAGGTAAAGGTATCTAAAAATAAAATATAAAATAAATATTAGGGGACAATCTTACACAAATCGACCTAGTCCCAAACTAAGCAAAGCTTGTACTATGGGTACTAGACGACGATAAACATACTTATATAGTTAAATAAATACATAGAAAACATCCGTGACTCGGGAACAAATATTCGTTCTCATCACACAAATAAATGCCCTTACCGGGATTCGAACCCAGGACCTCTTGCTTCGTAGGCAGGGTCACTACCATATCAACTAGGCTAAAGCAGTCGTTAGGGTACTTTAAAGGTGGGGACTGACGTTAGCATTTGCTCGATGTGAACAGGTCGAATATTCGGCACTGCAGTACAGCGAGCGGAGCGGCTGCTCCAGAACAAATGCTTGATGCGAATATTCCATCGAGCAAATGCTCACGTCAGTCTCCACCTTTAGAAGTGGCAATTCTTTCTTCTCTTACCTACCCTTATCAATATAAGTCACAACGTAAAATAACCCTATGTAGAATGATTTGAGAAGGTATACTTAAGTAGTTTTTTTTTTTTTTTCTGATTTTTGTCGAGGCTTTGAACACTCCAGGTGATCATGTCAGCCTCATGGGTGCTTACACAATTCCCTATTCAAGGGACCTATCAATAAAATGGTAAATGCCGATTGCTTTGTCTGACAACGGCTCAGATAGCCAACAATTCACCTGGCCATTGTGCATGGAGCCCAAATCCCCAAGAACTCTTCTCCTCAAGTCCGAATTCCGGACACACTCCAACAACACATGGATCAAGTCATCACACTACTTAAGTAGTTGCTGCAACTGATAGCGCTACCAAAGTTCGGTATGCGTTGTTATCAAAGAGGTTATAGTAAAATAGAGAGACGGTGAAGGTAGCAACGAAGCAACATCAACATCTACTGTAATCTTAGCTTGGCGACAATTAGGTAAGAAGTAGTAATAATAATATTTCGCCATTTTGTATTTCGTTTTCCCTATTTTGATAGTCTGGTTATCAAAATGAGGGTTTTCTATGAGAGGCTATTTGGCGCTAGTATCGTCAGGTCCGTTTGACAACTTTGACATTTGTTGTATGGGTGTAACGTCAAATAGACCTTACGATACTAACGCCATCTAGCGATATTCAACCTGTCAGAAAACCCTCATTGTATTGCACGGTTTGAAACGTCAACGAACGCGTAGACAGCCATTTCGTTGCAGGATTTTGGTTGTTTTTAGGGTTCCTTACCCAAAGGGTAAAAACGGGACCCTATTACTGAGGCTCCGCTGTCCGTCCGTCTGTCCGCCTGTCACCAGGCTATATCTCATGAACCGTGATAGCTAGACAGTTGAAATTTTCACTTATGATGTATTTCGGTTGCCGCTATAACAACAAATACTAAAAACCAGAATAAAATAAATATTTAAGGGGGGCTCCAATACAAAAAACGTGATTTATTGCCATTTTTATAGATAATGTATATATATATTGTATATATATAGATAATAGCAAAGGATGATATAGCCTGGATTAGCAATCGCCATAGTACAGATCGGCCGCGGAAAAATAGTTCGATTACTTCGATTATTAAATCTAGATGGCGCTGACATATAGCCCGAGGGTTTGAAAGCAAAACAATAAGACTACAGATATTTCATATTACTGCAAATGTATTATTATGCAATATGTTCGAAAAATAATACATTTTGTAGTAATATGTAACATCTGTAGTCTTATTGTTTTGCTTTCAAAGCCTCGGGCTATATTTCAGCGCCATCTAGATTAATTAAACCAACTATTTTTTTGCGGACGATCTGTACTATGGCGATTGCTAATCCAGTCTAGATCATCCTTGATTATGGTACGGAACCCTTTGTGCGCGAGTCCGACTCGCACTTGGCCGGTTTCTTCAACATTTTGGCCCTCTATTACATTTAAACTTTTTAATTGTTATGAAACTCGTGACATTTTTATAAACAACTAGCTATTGTCCGTGATTCCGTCTGCGAATATTTGGTTTATCGCTATCCCGCGGGAACTATGCAGTTTTCCGAGATCAAAAGTATTCTAAATATTTATTCAGGTTATAAACTGTGTACTAAATTTTATCACAATCCGTCAAGCCGTTGTAGCGTGAAAGAGTATCTTATCAAACATCCATAAATCCATCCATACAAACGTTCGTGTTTATAGGTACTATTAGTAAGATAGCAAAACAAGAATGATATTTTCTTATTTTTTTACAGCGATAGGTGATTAAGAACTTTAGAAGTACAAGTATGCAGTAATTCAACAACGACTAGTCTAGATTCTTGACTGTTCATAACTTTTTATTCTGTCTAAGTAATCAAAAATTATGACATCCCGTCAGTGTTATAAAAAACTCGATAAAATCCCAAGACATCAGGAAAAATCCAGACAACTGGCAACCCTAGACGGGAGCTTAAGGCTACACAACTAATACCCCTATGATCTTAACCCGTTCGTGTAGAACATAAAGTCGCTTGTAAACTAAGGTAGTTTGCTACCGATTACGATGCCAAAAGGCAGCGATGTTTGTTTTATATATTAGTGGTGGTCGCTGGTGTCCCCAGGAGTTGGTGTTAGATCGGGTTGTTAGAACGAGCGGTATTATCAAAGCTCTCGTGACGGAGGTCAAAATGAACATGATTTTGACCTCCCTGATGGTCACGGTGGGTAAACAACGTCATCATCATCATTATCCTGGCCTACATAAGTCCCACTGCAAGACACAGGCCTCCTTTTAGAATGAGAGGGTTTGAGCTGTGTAGTTCCCACGCGGGCCTAGTGCGTATTGGGAACCTCACACATACTATTGAATTTCTTCACAGGTGTGTGTAGGTTTCCTTGCGCTTTTATTCTTCGCAGTAAAGCTCATGGTAAATTTCAAATGTAACTTCGTACATAGATTGCGAAAAACTTAGAGGTGCGAGCCCGGACTCGAACCCACGATCCTCTGCTTGAGAGACCATAGGACAAGCCACTAAACTACCACGACTTACAAAACAACGAGTTCTGATTATCAAGTCCTTAACTCCTTACTTACAATAATAATTAACGTAATCGAAATTAGTATCTAGAGACCGAAAACGTACTTATATCTTATATTTAAAAGCAGTTTTCTAGCATTGATTGTAATTCCACTAAAAGTTAGAGCTTTGGATACAATTAAATCACAGTATTCTTAGATAAATAATGGTCATTGAAGTTTCGGAGAAACCCAATGTGCACAAAAACATAAGTCTATTTTTATGCTTTTATCTGTTCGTCGCTTGTTTTAAGTGCCTACAATAAATAATATTACATATTTACGAGTTCTATTGAAAGTAAAATAAGATACTTATCTTAGCAGTCTTCACCTTTAGCACCTTTCATTGCATTAAATACCTATTAGTCAAATTAAGTTTTCTTGACCTATATTTTTGTTAAGATAAGTAATTTGCCATTTTAAAAGGCACTGACTCAGAATTTGTAATTTAAAGATTACAGAGTAATAGAGTAGGGTAGAGGTTGGGGTAGACGAGTTCTTGAGTGGAGCCCACGGATTTGCAAACGTAGCGTGGGACGTCCTCAGACTCGGTGGAGCGATTATCTTCGCAAGGCGGCTGGCAAGAGCTGGATGAGAGTGGCCGACGATCGTGCTCCGTGGCGTGGCATGGGAGAGGCCTATGTCCAGCAGTGGACGAACATAGGCTGATGATGATGATGATGATGACGATGACAGAGTAAAACCAACTAAAAACATAATTAGTTTTTTAATCTGCAAAAAATAAAGTACAAAATTGTTGGTCCCAACTGTTAGTCCCACGCGTTTTTTTAACTTCTTTCTTTTCTATATTTTTTTAACAGAAGCGATAATGTCTCGTCTTGTGAGGCTACTGGTGAAATTTTCCGTTACTTAATCCTTCCTCAAAAAAATAGTTATGACTTGTAACAAAACATTTTGGACTTAAAACTGTGGTAACGTTTAAAGTAATTTGTGTTCTTGGGATTAAACTAATCGTCATAAAAGATCGCATTGTTGATACCGACGCGACGAAGGTGAACTAAACCCTATTCAACAAAATAAAGACGAATAAGTATCTAATGGCGCCGGCAACTGCGCATAATAATGAAACTCCTTTTACACATTTAAGGTTGGTCTTTGAACCATATCTGTGAAAATACCACTCGAAATTGATAAAATGTCGTGTGATTAATCTCTTTAACTATTTGAAAATTTAATTTGAGCGTTGTAGCAAAACACTGATTTTTACCACTTTCGAATAGTATTTTGAATAGTCGGTCTCCTGGACGTAAAAATGGGGGTGTTAGGTTATAATACAGGTTGTCTCAAAAGTCAACAATAACCTGGTTCCGGGGGCGAGCAAGTTTTAAATAAAAGAACTGGAAAAAATAAGAAAATAAATCCATGTCGTTTAGTAAAGCGGTGATAGAATTTTTTTTCGAAAATGTCTAATGCACTCGGCGTCACGGGAATCGCATTTTGCTTTCAAGCGAATATAACTCTTTATCTTTATAATTTTTATTGATTTTTTTACCGATTTCGCATTGTTATTAAATGGAGAATTAAATTACCTTTCATATGAATCCACACACCCATACTTTACCTTTAGTCTATATATATAAAAGAAGAAACTGACTGACTGACTGACTGACTGACATATCAACGCACAGCCCAAACCACTGGGCCTAGAGATTCAAAATTTGGCATGTAGGTTCCTTATAAGGTCTAGGGGTGCACTAAGAAAGGATTTTTCAAAATTCACACCTTAAGGGGGTGAAACGGGGGTCCAAAGTTTGTATGGGGAAACAAGATTAGTTCGACTATTTTATTCGAAACTTCACAGAAGTACTCCTAATGATAAATGAGTAAACACGTGTTTCAGGTTTTTTGAGAATTCAACCCCTAAAAGGGGGGAAAGGGGTAACAAAGTCTGAAAATCAACATGGGTGTTGTTTCTATGGTTTATCGGGTCGCTGGTTATGAAAACAACAACGGTTTTAAAATCCGACGTGGCAGACGTAAAATACCATCTCCCTGGATGGGGTGCGATGGGGTTCAAATGTCTAAATAAACTAAATGACTGTTGATATATCAACGCACAGCCCAAACCACTGGACCTAGAGACCTTATACAATGTAGACATCCACTAAGGAAGGATTTTTGGGAATTCCCTCGGGAACGGGAAACTATAATAACTAGACTCTTCAAATTTGATACACAAGTAGGTATTACATTAGTTAAAACATTAATTTCAGGATTTTTCACAATTCCCACGGGATAAGGAAAAAACAGGATTTATATATTCAGTTCAACGGGATCCTATGAACTATAATTACTAGACTCTTCAAATTTGGCATAGAACTAGGTAATTATAATAGTAAAAATAAGTTTTAAGGATTTTCGGAAATTCCCACGGGATAAGGAAAAAACGGGATCTTTCGTTTTACTGGTCGTAGAAAGCTGAAATTCGGCATGTAGGTTGCTTGAGGAGTGTAGAGCTGGATTGAGAGAGGACTTTCCAAAATTCCCACGGGAACGGGAAAAAACAGGATTTTTCGTTTTATTGGTCGTATAAAGCTGAAATTCGGCATTTAGATAGGTTGCTTGGGGAGTGTAGAGGAGCATTGAGAGAGGACTTTCCAAAATTCCCACGGGAACGGGAAAAACGGGATTTTTCGTTTTACTGGTCATAGAAAGCTGAAATTTGGCAAGTGGGTTCCTTGGGGAGTGTAGGGGAGCATTAAGAAAACATTTCCCGAAATTCTTACGGGAACGGAAAAAAACGGGATTTTGCGTTTTACTGGTTGTAGAAAGCTAAAATTTCAAGTTTATACTGTAAGTAGGCCGCAAAGGGCTCTTTAACCGACTTCTAAAAAAGGAGGAGGTTATGTATTCCACTTTTTTTTTATGTAGGTATGTTCACCGATTTCTCGGTCAATTGTGGACCTGCTTGCTTGCTTGCCTGTATGCTTGCTTGCTTGATATCTTGGTTCTTTGTAATACTCATAGTACACGCGAGCGAAGCTGCGGGCAAAAGCTAGTACTGTATAAGGTTTATAACGACTTGACACAGAAATCCGTGGGTGTGCGATTTCCGTGACGCCGAGTGTATTAAAATGGTATGTTATGTGACTATTATCGCTAAAATAAATGGCATTTTGCGACCTAGTCATTATGCGATGTGGTCAATCAACCTATGTGGTAATTTTGGGACCTGGACAACCTGAGATCGACCCAACAACTTGAGCTAAAGTCTTGAAATCCAGCAAATATACGCCTTGAGTATCATAAAGATGCACTAAGAGAAGATTTTTTTAAATTCCCACAAGCTGACGCCGCGGGTATACACTAGTAAAGCCTGACCTGATATGATCATACGCCATGTTGCGGATTTCATTGAAACTAATTTCTGGGTCTGAATTTGAAGCTACTTGCCCTATGAACACCGAATTTGGATTCTGATTTTGATTACGGTGAATAAAAGTAGGTAAGTAGGTACCTAAGTCAAAATAATGACTTGCCAATCCACATCATTCAGACTATACTGAAATGTTCACACAAATGAAAACAGTAGCGCCCTCTTGACAATGATCATACATTTCTGGTCAGGCTTTACTTAATAAACGTACTTTGTTCACTATTGCGCCGACCGTCTCGTACTCATGTCAATTCTTGAATCCTGGGCGAGTACAAACCGCCACACTTTAACGATCGTCGGCGCAGCACAATGACCAGGTCGAGCCCCAGCATTATCCTTCTCACGTTCCTTGTTTTATTTATTATAGAGATTTATTATTTACCCCGCTCGCACACGATGTGTCACGAATCTGGGACGAAAAAACGGGGGTATGGTAATACGTTAGCGCACGTGACAAACTTTTTTTCAAGATAAAAGGTGGCTTTGGCTCTGGGTGGCGGGGGCAATCGATGGCCAGTGGCCATATGACTGCTTGATTAAGATTATCCGAGCTCAGATCAAAGACAAATATAGATGCTATGTTAAAACAGCAACAGAGTTAGGCCCTTCGCACATGGAGCTACTCAAAGAGAACTAGTTACGAACTTAAATTACTAACGAGTTGCTTGAGCGTCACCGCCCATACTTTCGCATTGAAGTTCGCACACGACGCGACTAGATACTGACGTCAGTAACTAGCGGCGTACTTAAATTACTAACGAGTCGCTTGAGCGTCGCTGCCCATACATTCGCATTGAATTTCGCACACGACGCGACTAGTTACAGACGGCGGTAACTAGCGGCGTACTTAAATTACTAACGAGTTGCTTGAGCGTCACCGCCCATGCATTCGCATTGATGTTCGCACACGACGCGACTAGTTACTGACGTCAGTAACTAGCAGCGTACTTAAATTACTAACGAGTCGCTTGAGCGTCACTGCCCATACATTCGCATTGAAGTTCCCAATCCGTTAGTAATTTAAGTTCGTAACTAGTTCTCTTTGAGTAGCTCCATGTGCGATCGAAATCATTTCATCATCATCAGCCTATGTTCGTCCACTGCTGGACATAGGCCTCTCCCATATGGCACGCCACTGAGCACGATCCTCGGCCACTCTCATCCAGCTGTTGCCAGCCGCCTTGCGAAGATCATCGCTCCACCGAGTCTGAGGACGTCCCACGCTACGTTTGCCAATCCGTGGTCTCCACTCAAGAACTCGTCTACCCTAGCGGTTATCGGTTCTTCGGGTTATATGGCCTGCCCGTTGCCACTTCAGCGTGCTGATGCGGTGGGCTATGTCGATAACTTTGGTTCTCTGTCGGATCACTTCGTTACGAATTCGATCTTTTAGAGAAACTCCGAGCATAGCCCTTTCCATAGCACGTTGAGCAACTTTAAATTTGTGGACCAGCCCTACAGTGAGTGTCCGTCCATGTTTCGGCACCATATGTCATGACGGGTAGGACGCACTGACTGACTTTAGTCTTCAGACTCTGTGGCATTGGCGACAATCGTGATGATCGAAATCATTTAGATCTGCTTAATTTATCCTGTTTACAATGAATTAGAAGTAGTAAGGTCTATGGGTATTATTACCTGACTTCGCAATTTCGTAGGTTGTCTATATCATTTACCTATTACTGAATACTAGTTGTTGCCTGCGACTCCGTCTGCCAAGAATTCGCTTATCGCTATCCCGCAGGAACTTTGCGATTTTCCGGGATAAAAAAGTTCCAGGTTATCTGTACCTGTATGCCGAATTCCATCAGAATCCGTCAAACCTTTTTAGTGTGAAAGAGTACCAAACTTCCGTATGGAGAAGCTGTATCTACCACAGCTATGCCCCTATGTTTCGTTTTTTTCCATATTAATTAACATAAGAAATATGAGCTTTTCAAAACTGAAAAAATTGCCCAATTTCAACGTTATTTTCAGACACTCATCAGAAAAGAATCCCTCATATAAACAAAAAAAAGAAAACATAGGGGCATAGCTAAATTTCTGTCCTCTAATTATTTTTGAAAAAAAAATAATTTTATTGGTCCAGTTTTCGAGAAGAAAACAAGGGACTACGAAATGCTGTTTTGATCAATTTTACGCGCCTATTAACGGTCTGAGCTGCAGTTGTCCCGCTCTCGCTGTACTGACACGGAGGGGATCGGGCGAGACAGCGAAATTTCATTAAACTACCTATTTCTCAAAAATGTCTCAGCCATCGTACCCTCTTAAATCCATTCGAGCCAACTCTTGTGAATTGACCTGTACCCAAGTTGTAATTACATTTGTAGGTAAATAAAATTAAAAAAAAATTGACTTAACTTTCGAAGTCATCAAACGCTTCTCTTCCATTACTGCTGCACTTTCAAGAAGAGGATAAATGGGATTTTTTTTTGCTCCGCCACTGATAACCTGTCTAGACTATTGCATGGCGCTCCTTCCTCTAGCTAGGTCATTTCTCCTGAACGTTTCCTGTCACCTCCTATTGCTTGATGATTCGGTGTCACATCTGATCCCGCTTCTCAAGGTCCTTGTTCCTTTCCTAAACATGACCAAAGAGGTCCAAGGTCCTATAGAACCTCATGCAGGCTAGCATAAACAATGCTCGACCTGTCATTATTAGGGATACATGGCTATCTTACTCATCGAACTAATTTGACAGCATATAACTTAAGAATGAATTTGCTTAGAATTAAAACCTTTTAGCTTATTTTATGCAACAATACGGAGCTTAATCTGTTCCAAGGTTGTTAAAGTTTTTTTTAACCAAAAAGAAATGGAAAGTAGTACGTATTTAACCATACCATAAAGCATCTTAAAAATTCGTTACAGATACCGCCAGGCATCCAAACAAACACATCAGTGACCGATATAATTTACAACAAAGCGGTCAAGTGCCATATTCAATATTTGTATTTATATTGAGGGCTTGCAGTGTACACTGTGGATCACAAACAAGCACTGTCCACCATCTTTGTCTTTTTGCGTATGTTTGCCTCGGTCAGGGCAGACCTGTGGTTTTGCAGTGATTAAACAAGCTTGTTTGAATCGTGTGGGGAAAACTCATTGCCGATAGTTTTTTTATAGAGCTAAAGGTTACCTTACGCCCTTATAATGTCGGAAGCGTATAATTTATACACATATTAATCTATACAAGGTGTTTAGGTGTCTTTGATGCGGTACACTTTTAACATCGGACAATGGATGGAAACGCGTTTATCAACCATAAAATTTACTTTACAAGAAAACAATTGTTCAGTCAGACTAACCCAGTTATCTCCTGAAATAGGTATTCTCGTGAATCTTAGACTAATATTCACTCAACTGTCGAAAGAGGGTTATGTTTTTATAGAACTAATCGATTGTAATAATAGCTGCCGAATGTACTACAGAAAGTACAAATTATTCAATGAATAAAAAACTTAAAATAATGCTTGTATTATCATAATAATGTACATACTCTCAAAATTGCGGTCTTGTTACAACTCGCATAGAATCCATAATAGCAAGACAGAACATACAAATTAGATAGGCGCCGCGTAAACAGCGATCCCTTTTATATCTATTATGCATGCAGGATAGAGTTCACGTGCACTCTCAGCCATATTGTTTTATAGGCCGTTAGATATTACAGTTAGTTGTAACACTTCTTATAAATTGGAACACTTCTCATCTCATCTCAGCCTAGCTATATACATCCCACTGCAACGTACGCCTTCTTTCAGAATGAGCGTGCTAGGACCATAGTTTCCACGCTGGCCCAGTGCGGATTAGAAGATTCACATACATCATTGAATTTCTTCGCAGATGTGTCAGTTCGAACCCACGACCCTCTGCTTGAGAGGCCACAGGTCAAACCACTAGGCTATTACGACTTTTCAAGGATCATATATCAAGAAACTTTAATTATATCCAAGCAAACATAGGTACTATTTTAAGACAAGCGTAAATGAAAACAGATACAGGTCAATGCCCTGTGACTCAGAGGAAAACTCATGACGTTATAGTAGAACCGCGAAAATAAAACAAAAACACATCGCATTCATTAACCTCTAATTATTGCGACTTACACGTCGAGACACGCAAATTGAGTCATACAGCCTCACAGCCATGGTCGTATGTAAAAAAAATGTAGTCATGTCGGATAAACCAGTTTCCACAGAATCCTTTTATCCTAAATTAGTTAAACGTTACCGCATTAATGGCGAAATTAGTCAACCAAGTCCAGACAAGATTGAAGACAAGTGATTGCTAGCAATTATCATTTCGTCTCCTAAGGTCACACTCGTTCCGTTTACGAGACACGGCCTCGTTAAATGAGGCGGCAAAAATGACGTATGTTCATACATTTTCATGGGAACTTACGTCGTTTTATTTATCAGCCAGGTCTTGCCGCTCACGAAACTATTGACAGGAAGTCGGGTGCATACCTTTCTTCAGGCGTCACCAAGCGCTGGTCCACTTTTCAGTTCGTGTTTTGTTTTATTTACATTTCAGTGTTTGGGTGTGTAATTACCGCGTGGTAACTGCAATAAAAGCTATATAGTTGATTAAATAAATAAATAAAATAAATAAATATTAAGGGACAATCTTACACAAATCGACCTAGTTCTAAACTAAGCAAAGCTTGTACTATGGGTACCAGACGACGATAAACATACTTATATAGATAAATAAATACTTAAATAATATAGAAAACATCCAAAACTCAGGAACAGATATTCGTGCTCATCACACAAATAAATGCCCTTACCGGGATTCGAACCCAGGACCTCTTGCTTCGTAGGCAGGGTCACTACCAACTAGGCTAAAGCGGTCGTTAGATTAGAAAGAATGGGTCTATATTGGGATCCATAAATATTGAAAGTCATATGTAATGTTTCCCATATTGATCGTTTGCCATACTTTTTTTTTCTATGGATCTATTATTCTATGGATTGTTATAAAATAATTCAACCTAACCCATAGAGTTCTACAGTATAACCACTTCGAAGTTTCTGAAAATTTTACGGTTTCAGAGAAAAAAGAGTTATGGCAAATGATCATTATGGCAAAAATTAACATTACATTATGACTTACAATGTTATGGATCGCAAATGGAACCTATTTAATAAGCTCTAAAGTACAGTCAACGTCATAAATAAGTGATCACTTTTGCACCTTGTCGCTTTCAGGTGCTACATAATTTCGTATCGCATTTCAAACATGACGCTAAAGGGACAAGGTATAGAAGTGATCACTCTTTTATGATGTTCACCCTACATATCAATTAGTTTACCTACTTTATACCTATTTTATAAATACTAGGGTTTTAAGTAACGGATTAATAGTGCTTGCATACAAAGAAAAATATACTAGTGTGAAATATGAGCGTTTATCTCAACCTGTGCATCGCATTGCATGGTACAGGCATTCTCTTACAATGACAGGTCCTGGACCGCAAACTCGGGCCCAGCGCGCGTATTGGAGATTGGATTTCTTCGTAGCTGTGTGCAAGTTTTTTCGCGAAGTTTTCCTTCAGCGTAAAGCTTGTGGTAAATTTCGCACATAAATTCCGAAAAACTCAGACCAGCATAAGACAAACCACTAGACTACTATGTCTTTTTGTATACAGTATTAGCATTAATGTTTTATATATTTTTACGACATTAAACAATTAAATAATACTTATATCAATTTATGAAAATAAACGTAAGTAGCATTATTTAACACTGTATAAGACCCGACGTCTTAAAATTTAAGACAACATATCAGAGTCAATACGATTTTTCTCTTAAGTAACATGAGATTATGATATAAATAATAATAATAATAAATATCACGGGACAATTGACACCGATTGACTTAGTCCCAAACTAAGCAAAGCTTGTACTATGGGTACTAGACAACGGATAAAGTACTTACATATATAAATAGACACATACTTAAATAAATATTAAACACCCTAGACTCGAGTACAAACATTCGTATTATTCACACAAATGTCTGCCCCGACCAGGAATCGAACCCGGGACCTCAAGCTTCGTAGTCAGGCTCTCTAACAACTAGGCCATCGGGTCGTCTAACTCAAACAAATACATGACGTTTCACTTGTAAGTCAACTTTTTTAATTCTGCAACTTACCACACAATTTAAAGGAGTAAAGACAGATTAATTTTTTATCCCGACCAGAGCTTGGCAACCCCTGCCTCTGATGCAAAGTTATACAAGTGATCATTGTCAGTAATTACGACGTAAGCACTATAAGCCAACAGTTGGTACCCCTGATCCTGTGCGGTCTATATCATCTGGTCAAACAATACGTGTTAATTGTTTACTATCCGGTTTTATTGGTGTAACGTCATCATGTATTAGTACCGGGATTCACAGGTGCGAATGTTAGTTTTAAAATGTACTGAAAGCTATTTGTATGGGAACGGATTATGTGACAGATTCATCATCATCATCATTTCAGTCGAAAGTCGTCCACTGCTCAACATAGGCCTCCGCCAAGGTTTGCCAAACAGACCGGTCCTGCGCCATCCACTACGTCCGTGGACGCCATTTAAGAACTTTTTGACTTCACGTGCCATTAGTTCTACGAGCGATGTGCCCTGCCCACTGCCACTTGATTCTGGCGATTCTTCGAGCTATATTGGTGAATTTAGTTGTTCTTTAGTTTTCGTGACAGATTATTAGCATCAAAATGCAGGCGCATGCTTATTCAGATGGGGCTTCGAAGCGTTTCGACCGCTGTATCCCGCGTGTCACGAAAAAAAGACAATGTCCGTGTACCAATTACGATTTTGCTAAGGTTAAAATTTTATAAGCTGGGGGTTTAGGACTGCAGAACTCATCTGGTAAAGATAACATTGTTCTCGTTTGTTCTATTATGGACGCAATACAACGCCGACGACCCACCTGAGTACCGCTTACAATGACGAAAGGCCTTTCTTAATGAGTTAAGCTTTTGCAATTTCAACCTTGTAACTTAGAGAAGACGGTAGCTATTTGTTTGCATTTTTTGTTACTTGTTCTGATTTGTTATTAGCGGTAGGCTTTAACAAACGAGAACAATGTTATCTTTACCAGATGAGTTCTGCAGTCCTAAACCCCCAACTTATAAAATTTTGACTATACCACACATCACACAATTCGTGGTGGTGGTCATTCGGATTTCTAGTTGACGGTCATTATTATTAGTCAATTTTCGTAACAATCGGGATACGCGATTGAAAGACATCAGAGCCCCCATCCTAGTGTTTTCGGGTAGGTGAGCATTTTCAGAAAAAAGTGTACCTTGTATTTTTTTTTAAACCTAACAAATTTTGGGTTATTTCTACTCAGAATCACAAGCACTATCGATTTAAAGCAATAAAAAAAGTGTCCCACTTTTAATCGTCAGTTTTGTGACGCAGTTAACCATATATGTTGTACGGACCGTCACAAAACTGACTAATAAATTTTGTATGGAAAATTAAGGATAATTAACGCAAAACGGGTAATTTTTTTTCTGAAAACCCCCAGGTACTAGTAAAGAATAAAATTTTTTCATACATTGAATAGAGTTAAAAGAGACTAAAGAGAGTCATCATTATCATCATCATCCGGAAGACGTCGAATATTAAGCAAGGCCCCTTAAAACGCCACATAACGACAGCTCGGAACTTGTATCCATCCGCTCGCGGCTTGTATGCCCGCAATTCTCATGATGTCGTCAGTTCACTTAATGGGAGGCCTCTAATGGACTAATTTCTGACACCATAGAACACTAATTTCTGATACCATTGAACACTAATTTTTGACACCATTGAACACTCACTTCTGACACCATTGAACACTAACTACTCTATTACCTACTCTACTCTATTGCCTATTCTGAAGATGAGCTCTGGTTGAGTTCGAAACGCGTCAGTGTAGTTTGGTGGTGGTGATTGTTGGATTTGTGTGATTTGTGTGTGTTCGGAGGAACTGCATGAACACGCATTTCTTACATAAACGTAACAATCAGGTGAAGGAACTGCATGAACACGCATTTCTTACATAAACGTAACAATCGTAAAGTCGCGGGTGAGCAAAGTAATTGTTTCAGTTCTGCTAAGATTAATTTCATTGCCTTTAACTAAATTAACCATGAAATTATTGTCACTGGGTGCTAAAGTGATATCAGTTATTGTGGATCATCATTTTAACTATGCGTGGTATGTGTTACAAGGTTTAGCACGTAAGAAATTGATAAGGTTTATTACCCTGTCTCCTAAGGACTGGAAAAACCATATTAATCATTAAGATAGAAGCAGCTACTTGATTTATTTTAAATTTTGAACGAATATTCTTGTATTTACTTGCAATGCTTGTATTCTTGTATTTTCTGGGCCCGCGTGAAACTACAGATTCTGGGAGGAGTTAGTTTAAGTGATTTTTAATGAGATAAAAATAATCTAGTTTCATCTTTTTGTGAGTTTTTGAGCGTGTGATAATCAGTGGGAATTTACCACGGAAAACAAATTGGCATTGATGTAAATATTTTTGAATAGAGAAAAATTTGGAATAAATATTAGTTTTCCCCATCAATGTTTCCGGTTTCAGGCACGGTCCGATATTCGACTTCAATTCCATTCGTTTCATTCGTGGTTTTAGTGATAGGTACCTACAATTACGAAATATTGATAGTGATCAGAAATTCTCAATGGTTTTCCATGATTGTGATAAAATATTGTGTGTAATTAATAACCTTTTCACAAAATATCAACTTTCAAGTACTTACCTCGTATTCTATTTTCGTATTTCAAATTTATTCCGTACTTCATAACTGGTTTCTAACAGGTATGTCATCTAAAAGCGACTGAATGAATAGCCTAGGTCCGTATTAATTTTGTGCAGAACAACTACATCATCATCATCATAATTTCAGCTAAAAAATGTCCACTGCTGAACATAGGCCTCCCCCAAGGCTCGCCAGACAGATCAGTCCCGTGCCATCCGCATCCAACGCGATCCCACAAAATTAACCACATCGTCGCTCCATCTTGTTGGAGGCCTACCTACACTGCCGTATGCCTCTCGAGAACCTTTTTGCCCCATCGGCCATCAGTTCTACGAGCGATATGCTCTGCCCACTGCCACTTGAGTCTGGTGATTCTTCAAGCTAAGTCGGTGACTTTTATTCTTGCGCGGATTTCATAATTTCTAATGCGATCCCGCAGAGAAACTCCGAGCATAGCCCTCTCCATCGCCCCCTGAGGACCTTGAGCTTTCTTATGAGGTCCATCATCAGGTGCTGATCAGCAGTAAGATGATTTCACCTGACTACCCTTACTTTTCGCACGGAAACACAGCAGCACAAGCTTTTCATTTTAAAGAGCGCAATTTACTTTTTTTAATGAGGAAATGTTTGTGTTTTCTTACTATTTATCTTCATTAAGAAAAAAGTGTCCTTAATTTTGAGTCAGTTTTGCTACTTTTTAGGGTTCCGCAGTCAACTAGGAACCCTTATAGTTTCGCCATGTCTGTCCGTCTGTCTGTCTGTCTGTCTGTCTGTCCGCGGTTAAGCTCAGAGATCGTTAGTACTAGAAAGCTGTAATTTGGCATGAATATACATATCAGTCACGCCAACAAAGTGGTAAAATAAAAAATAAAAAAATAATTTTTTTTAGGGTACCTCCCATAGACGTAAAGGGTGGGTGATTTTTTTTTTCTCGACTAATCCTATAGTGTGGGGTATCGTTGGATAGGTCTTTTAAAACCATTGCGGGGTTGCCAGCATGATTTTTCTATTCAGTGATCTGTTTGCGAAATATTCAACTTTAAAGTGAAAATTTTCATTAAAATCGAGCGTCCCCCCCTCTAAAATCTAAACTGTTAGGTGGAAAAATTTGAAAAAATTCAGAATGGTAGTAAATATATCAAATTTACTAGGAAAATTATAGCGGCTAAGATTGCTTGGAAATTATTTGTAGTTTAAGAGTAAATAGTAGCCTAAGGTATAAAACATACCTAAACTTGGATGATTCCGTACACATACGAAATCCTTAGAAAAATATTATTTGATTTTTTTGTAATGGCTACGGAACCCTACCTTGTGCGTGTCCGACACGCTCTTGGCCGGTTTTTCATATTATAGTTTGTATGACTCGTCAAAAAACGGACAGAAGAAAATTGTATGGAAAATTAGCGACTTTTTTACCATTAAAAGATAAAGATAGATATTAGATGAGTAAGAAAACATCGAAATTCCCATATTATAAAAAGTAAATTGCGCACTATAATAATAATAAATAAATAATAATAAACTTAATAATAATAATAATAATAAAATTAATAATAAAAAAAAAAAAAAAAAAAAAAAAAAAAAAAAAAAAAAAAAAAAAAAAAAAAAAAAAAAAAAAAAAAAAAAAAAAACCGCTGTCACGCGACACACGTGTCAAATTTTTATCATATTTTATAAATTTGTTTTTAATGTTTTCGACGCCTTTCTAAACATTTTATACCTTTCACAAGCATGACAACCAGCTGTCAAAGGCGAAAATATAAGAAATGGAAACAAATATTTGTGTAATAATATGATAACGAGGACACGTTCACAAGCGGCACAACGCGCACGCCCACGATCTCCGCCCGCGCCATCCAGCTCCTCGCCATCGTCGTCGGGCGACGAATTCGCCACAGCGCCCGACACCAGCGAGTCGAGCGACGAGCGCGGGCCGCCGTCCCCGGCGCCACGACCACCTGCGCGACGAGGACGACCACCGCTGCCGGCACGCTTGGGGCCTACGGGGCACTCCGCCCCGCCTACGGCTCCCGCTGTCGGTGGTGTAGTGCGCCGCATGCGATGGACTCAACAAATGAATGAGAACTGCATGCGAGCGTACTTTGGGGCTACAGAGGGGGGAACCAATTTGTCCGCGTATCGTGTCCGGATGCTTCCTCTGTTCCAGGCCCTTGAACCTGCCATCACCGTGTCTGCGCAGCGTCTGTCGGATCAGGTGCGAGTCATCCAGCGACACAAACGATTGGATGACGCCACACTTGATCGGCTACGCCTGGAAGCACTTTCTGTTCGCGCGGCCTCTTTCTCGACGCGGGATCCGCCCGCTACGTCGCCGACTCCGGTGCCCGCACCCGATCTGGCACCGGGGGTACCGCGGGTCGATCCCAGTGTCGAGGAAGAGGTCTGTGCGAATCAGAGTGTAAGTACCCAGGCCAATGAGCAACTGAGGAGGGTTTTGGAGGAGGCGATTACGCAGTATCGCTCCACGGGTAATCCTAGGCCACGATTACCTCGCTTGCCGTTGAATAGACGCAATCTAGCGTTAGTGGGAGCCCTGAATGATTTGCTAGACCCGTATTTACGGGCTAGTGAAGACTTAGTTGATACTCACTCAATCATGTACTGTGGGGCCATTGCGGCGTGCCGTGTTGCTCGCGTCAAGTTTCTGGACGCTGACCGAGCACCTAGGACCACCGGGGGTGTCCCTGCATGGCAAGTGCGGATTGAGCGGCGTATCAATACGTTCAGGACTCTCATTGCAAAGCTGATCTGCTTCAGGGGGGGCAACAACCGCCCCCGAGTAATGCGCTTCGTGGCCCAGGCCTTTGTGGGGACTGACATCAGGCCCTGCAACTATATGGCCTGTGTAACGGAACGTATCGACTTTCTGAAGCAGAAAGTCTATGCATGGGCAAGCCGTATTCGCCGCTACAGGAAGCGTGTGGACCGATACCAGCAGAATCGCCTTTTCCAGAGCGACCAAAGGAAGGTATACCGAAAGTGGGAGGGAGACGATCTTCGTGTGCCCGACGGACGGCGGCCGGATGCTACTGCCATGATTGACTTTTGGCGTAATATCTGGTCGGTACCTGTTGAGCACACCGAGGGTGAATGGATAGGTGTTGTCGAACGTGAGTGCGAGTCCATCGAACCTATGGGGCCTGTTACCATTAGCCCCGATGACGTTAGTTGTGCCATCCGGTCGGCTCCGAACTGGAAAAGTCCTGGGCCGGATGGATTACACAACTTCTGGCTGAAATGGTTTCGATGCTCACACCAGCGTTTGGCAGCACAGTTCCAGCAAGCCCTTGAGCTCGGATCCCTACCATCTTTCTTTACAACTGGTATTACCTCCCTGCTCTATAAGTCCGGTAGTACCACAGAAGCGAAAAATTACAGACCCATCACGTGCTTGCCTACGCTGTACAAGCTCCTAACATCCATTTTGAGAGCAAAAATTAACACGCACATTGTTGCCAACAACGTTTTGGCCCCAGCTCAAAATGGATGTAGGGTTGGGTCTCGTGGTACTAAAGAGCTCCTCCTCATAGACATGACCATTTGTCAACGAGTCCGACGGAACAAAGGGGCTCTCTCGGTCGCCTGGATTGACTACAAGAAGGCCTATGATTCGGTGCCCCATTCATGGCTGGTGAGGGTCTTAGAACTGTATAAAATTGATGCAGTCCTGAGATCTTTCTTAGGCGCTTGCATGGGACAGTGGACCACAGTCCTTCGTCAACCGGGGGAAGGAGACGGCCCCTCTGGCCCACAGGACTCTATCAAGATTGAGCGAGGGATCTTCCAGGGTGACAGCCTGAGTCCTATGTGGTTCTGCCTAGCGCTGAATCCGCTCAGCACCCTGCTGAAGGATTCAGGGCTAGGCTGCCGGCTTCGAAGAGGGGGTGAGGTCATTTCTCATCTGCTTTATATGGATGACCTTAAGCTATTTGCACCAAATAAACATGACCTGTTGGAGCTACTGAAAACAACAGAAGTTTTCAGTAGCGCCATCAACATGGAATTTGGTGTCGATAAGTGTGCAGTTATGCATGTACAGCGGGGGAAAGTTGTAAATTCAACAAATTTGCAGCTTTCTGATACAATGTCCCTCAGATCTATTTCCGAAGCAGAAACCTATAAGTATCTTGGTATGTCACAGTCATTGGGTATTGAGAGTGAGGTCGTAAAGCAGACGGTGAAGGAGCGCTTCTTCTGTCGTCTGACAAAAGTACTTAATAGTCTTTTGTCGGGCGGCAACAAGATGCGCGCCTTCAACGCCTGGGTAATGCCCTTGCTTACTTACTCCTTTGGCATACTAAGGTGGACTCAGACTGAGTTGGATACCTTGGATCGAAGAGTTCGTGTACTGCTCACTGTGCACCGTTTGCTTCACCCGCGCTCGTCTGTTATGAGACTGTACATCTCGCGCAAGTATGGAGGTCGTGGCTTTTTAAATGCCAAAGACCTCCACAACCGCGAGGTGTATAATCTCAGGGATTATTTCCTAAACAACGAGTGTGGGGTGCATCGCGACGTAGTAGCAGTAGACAAAAACTTCACCCCGCTTTCCTTGGCAAACGAGAACTGGCGCCGACTTAAAGTAATGAGCATCGAGGACCGCAAGGCGGTATGGAAGAGCAAGGAGCTACACGGGCGGTTCTACAAGGCACTCACAGGGCCAGATGTAGATCTGCTCGCGTCGGTGAACTGGCTACGTTTCGGGGATCTCTTCGGGGAAACCGAAGGTTTTGTCTGTGCAATTGCGGATGAAGTTATCATGACGAACAACTACCGGAGGTATATCCTGAAGGACGGTACGGTCGACATTTGTCGGGCATGCCGCCGTCCCGGGGAGTCACTCAGGCATATTATTTCCGGTTGTGGTCATCTTGCTAACGGTGAGTACTTGCACAGACATAACCTTGTAGCCAGAATTATTCACCAGCAACTTGCTCTGCTATACGGCCTTGTGGACTTTGAAGTGCCTTACTATAAGTATATACCTGCGCCAGTTCTCGAAAATGGTCGTGCCACGCTCTATTGGGATCGGTCTGTTATCACGGACAGGACTATTATAGCCAATAGGCCTGATATCGTGCTGACAGATCGATCGAAACGCCAGGCAGTGCTCGTCGACATCACCATCCCCCATGACGAGAACCTCGTGAAAGCTGAGAAGGACAAAGCCAGCAAGTACCTTGACCTAGCTCACGAGATAACCGCCATGTGGGATGTTGATTCGACGATCATTGTCCCGATAGTCGTTTCTGCGAACGGGCTGATAGCGAAGAGTCTCGACCAACACCTCAAGAGACTCTCGCTAGATGGCTGGATCAAGGGTCAGATACAGAAGGCGGTACTCCTGGACACTGCGCGGATAGTCAGGAGGTTCCTCTCTTTGTCGCCCTAACCACCGATAGCTTAGGCCCCGCCTCGCTGCCGGTGGCACCCTAGGTTAGGTTTTCATAATGATTTTATGATTTGTATGTATAGTTTTATATTTTACTTTTTGTATAATTATTGTAAAAATCTAACCTAAGAAAAAAATATAAATAAAGAGATAATAATAATAAACTTCACCCCGCTTTCCTTGGCAAACGAGAACTGGCGCCGACTTAAAGTAATGAGCATCGAGGACCGCAAGGCGGTATGGAAGAGCAAGGAGCTACATGGGCGGTTCTACAAGGCACTCACAGGGCCAGATGTAGATCTGCTCGCGTCGGTGAACTGGCTACGTTTCGGGGATCTCTTCGGGGAAACCGAAGGTTTTGTCTGTGCAATTGCGGATGAAGTTATCATGACGAACAACTACCGGAGGTATATCCTGAAGGACGGTACGGTCGACATTTGTCGGGCATGCCGCCGTCCCGGGGAGTCACTCAGGCATATTATTTCCGGTTGTGGTCATCTTGCTAACGGTGAGTACTTGCACAGACATAACCTTGTAGCCAGAATTATTCACCAGCAACTTGCTCTGCTATACGGCCTTGTGGACTTTGAAGTGCCTTACTATAAGTATATACCTGCGCCAGTTCTCGAAAATGGTCGTGCCACGCTCTATTGGGATCGGTCTGTTATCACGGACAGGACTATTATAGCCAATAGGCCTGATATCGTGCTGACAGATCGATCGAAACGCCAGGCAGTGCTCGTCGACATCACCATCCCCCATGACGAGAACCTCGTGAAAGCTGAGAAGGACAAAGCCAGCAAGTACCTTGACCTAGCTCACGAGATAACCGCCATGTGGGATGTTGATTCGACGATCATTGTCCCGATAGTCGTTTCTGCGAACGGGCTGATAGCGAAGAGTCTCGACCAACACCTCAAGAGACTCTCGCTAGATGGCTGGATCAAGGGTCAGATACAGAAGGCGGTACTCCTGGACACTGCGCGGATAGTCAGGAGGTTCCTCTCTCTGTCGCCCTAACCACCGATAGCTTAGGCCCCGCCTCGCTGCCGGTGGCACCCTAGGTTAGGTTTTTATAATGATTTTATGATTTGTATGTATAGTTTTATATTTTACTTTTTGTATAATTATTGTAAAAATCTAACCTAAGAAAAAAATATAAATAAAGAGAATAATAATAATAATAATTCATTTATTTCTAACACATATCCATAGATGGTTAGTAATATTAAATTAAAATCGCCGCAAGTACTGCTTGACGACAGGATTGGAGATTAAGGTGGTGGTAACGATCCGGACCTTGCAAAAGGTCTTACAACTCGTAACTGTTCTATGTATGAAATAAATGGTAAATTAATTTGCTAAATCGAAATCGTGATAAGGATTGACAATATTTGCGTGTCGTTGAATAAAGGTTGCTGTATTGTAATTTGTCTAGTGTTGCCAACCCCAAATTAGTGAAAAACTACATAATTATTATAAGCCTAACAAAAACTGTAGAAAACTGTAAATAAGTAATCAAATTATTTAAAAAAACCGGTTGTCTGTAAAGTCAGTTTACGGACGATAGTTTAACGTGACAACGTCATAACAAAAAATTCAAAAAACAAAAATGAAACCAGGCGGTCACCCATCCAAGTAGTGCCCGCGCCCGACGTTGCTTAACCTCGGTGATCGGACGAGAACCGGTGTTTTGTCAAATATCTTGAAAACGGTTTATCCTGCGGCAAAATCAATGAAAATTTTATCCCCCTTTAATACCCCGCACCCCCCCCCCCCCCGCCATTAAAAATTACCCGAGCGCTAGTACTAAGATTGTACATCCTGGCGCGCGCTGCTCTCTTGTACATCCTGGCGTTCACTGCTATGTATGGGACATTGCGTCATTCTTTTACGTGCGTGCAGCCGGCGTTAATCGATTTATTAGACGTTGGTACGTCAAAAAAAAACGGGCCAAGAGCGTGTCGGATGGACACGCCCAAGGTAGGGTTCCATAGCCATTACGAAAAAATCAAGTAATATTTTTCGAAGGATTTCGTATATGTGCGGAATCATCCAAGTTTAGGTATGTTTTATACCTTAGGCTACTATTTACTCTTAAACTACAAATAATTTCCAAGCAATCTTAGCCGCTATAATTTTCCTAGTAAATTTGATATATTTACTACCATTCTGAATTTTTTCAAATTTTTCCACCAAACAGTTTAGATTTTAGAGGGGGGGGGACGGCCGATATTAATGAAAATTTTCACTTTAAAGTTGAATATTTCGCAAACAGATCACTGAATAGAAAAATCATGTTAGTAACCCCGCAATGGTTTTAAAAGACCTATCCAACGATACCCCACACTATAGGGTTAGCCGAGAAAAAAAATATCACCCCAACTTTACGTCTATGGGAGGTACCCTAAAAAAATTTTTTTTACTTTTTTAAATTCAATCACTTTGTCGGCGTCACTGATATATATATTCATGCTAAATTACAGCTTTCTAGTACTAACAGTCTCTTAGCTTAGCCGCGGACAGACAGACAGACGGACAGACATGGCGAAACTATAAGGGTTCCTAGTTGACTACGGAACCCTAAAAATGGAAATCAAACATCTACAGCATTCATTATGATAATTATGTCACATGTTGTTACAACACTCTAAACCTATTAATTATTATTATTATTTAGACGACCAGATGGCCTAGTGGTTAGAGAACCTGACTACGAAGCTTGAGGTTCCGGGTTCGATTCCCGTGTCGGGGTAGATATTTGTATGAAAAATACGAATGTTTGTTCTCGGGTCTTGGGTGTTTAATATGTATTTAAGTATGTATCTATCTATATAAGTATGTTTATCCGTTGTTTAGTACCCATAACACAAGCTTTGCTAAGCTTACTTTGGGACTAGGTCCAATTGGTGTGAATTGTGAATTGTTGTTGTGATATTTATTTATTTATTTATTTATTTATTATTCCCAAAAATCTTTGAACATTTCTGGCGATTGCTAAAATAATGAGGTGGAGGTTCTGCAACGTGAGAGAAGAGTCAGTATCACAGAGGGAAACAGCCATTTTCATTCATCTGTGCGCCAGTCTAATTACCGTGTCGCTTTTCTCTTAAAAAGCGACACGGTAGCTATACTGAACGCACAGATCTGGGATAAGGAGGACAGCCATTCTTATTCCTCTGTCTACTGCGTCTAATATTTTGACGCTATTGCTATAAAAAATTACACGGTAATTAGACAGATGCACAGAACAATGAAAATGGCCGGAGTAGGTTTGTCTGAGGCCGAGTTAGTGTCGGAAGACGAATTAGATGACGCTAGCACCTTACTTCAAAAAACTGTATATTTGGAGGCCTAAACTAAAAACTGGGAACATTTCCAAAAAAACTGTAGATCTACAGTTGAAATTGCAGTGTTGGCTACATTGAATGTATCGCTCCAGTAAGTCTAAAGTTAACTAAGCGCTCAGTTTGAAGCGGATCTACAGAGCTCGGCTAATGAAAGTGGACCATGAATCATGGCCTATAACTGATCTGTATACCGCAAAAACGAGATGAGTAATACTAACGTGGACCTTTAAATTGTAGGACGCAAATGAGAGGAATCGTTGTTGGTCCCTCAATGTCAATTCATGGTCTCATTGGCATTATTAATTTGTAGTAATCGTTTTGTACAATTTATTGTCTGGTGCACAAATTACTATTCGTTCTTCATCATTTCAGCCGAAAGACGTCCACTGCTGAACATAGGCCTCCCCCAAGGCTTGCAAAACAGATCGGTCCCGTGCTATCCGCATCCAACGCTTATTCGTTATTATGCGAAATTAATTAAATATTTAAGAACTGAAACTAAATTAAAACTATAGTCTTTCTATGTAAATAAAAATCAATTGCAGAAAATGTATGTACGCTTACAACTTCAAAACGGCTGCACCTATTTGTCAAATTCTTTTTTGTTGTGTTACTAACTATTGAGATAAGATTTGTATGAAAGAAAATGTTGACGAGCTAATTCAAACTATCATATCATTCGAAATAAATCGATCGGATCAAACCGATCCATCACACCCGCCTAATGCTTCATTTTGACGGCGGGAAAACATCACGCGAATTTCGATACATTGCGGGCCCGCGCGGCTTCGAAATTCTATGTGAGCGACCATCGACGGCAATGAAGATTAGCCACACGATATTTCTCTCACCATTAAAATGAGGCCTAGTCCAATATTGGAGCGTGCCAAGCACAATACGAGGTCTATAATTATTTCTAGCATGAATCACACCGGAGATTCCTTGCGGATGTACCTGCAGATTTGCGTCCACGGGTGCGAAAGAATTTGCGTGAGTAATGTGGCGCCAATGTGATTTTGAACCGTACAAGGTCGTGCAGTGAAAGCAATGAAATTATGTACAATAGTTAGTAACTTTCCGTAAGATTAAATTTGTAAAAAATAATTAGTACCTAACGATATTGATTAAGTATTGCATTGACATTAAATCTGCATCTAGTGGAACTTCCTACCTGCGACTGTGTTCCCTGAACACTACAATTTGGCCGCTTTCAAGTATAGGGTAAATCAGCATTATTGAATAGGCAAGCGTGCTCCATCGTAGGCCTCATCTTCGTTTTCGATCAGGCGTGATTGTGGTCAAACGTTAGCCTATATTTTATAAAAAAAAAACTAATAAATATATAAATTAAAATCAATTTCTCGAATGTGTAAGCCCACCACTCTAGAACGGCTGCACCTATTTGGAACATTCTTTTTTTGCTGTGTTTTTAACTACCTACTTATCATGATAAGATTTGTACGAAAGAAACTGCTTGAAAAAATTAGTAGGTACACACGTACGAAGCCGGGGCGGGCAGCTAGTATAATATATGGAATACAATCAATTATATTTATTTACTACTAGCTGTTGCCCGCGACTTCAGTCTGCGAAGAATTCGTTTATTAACTAGGTACCTTATTTTCCGGAATTAAAAATATCCTATTATGTAAATCCAGGTAATAAATTACCTGTGTGCCAAATTTCATTAAAATTCGTCTAACGATTTTAGTGTGCATAGTGCTAACTAGTAGCTTTCGTATTTATAATATTAGTAAGATATTTTATATACAGGCGAATATAGCCTTAAATATAGGAAATATTTAGCACGTTCCATGTAAAGGAGACTTTCCTTTTTTAAACAAACAATACTGCAGGTCTGCAGTATTTCGATCTACATCATAAAATACGGTATGTTACTTTTTGTCGCATTTGACCGGGTTCGAGTCCCGACTAAGACAAGCGATTTTTCAAAAATTCGTAAATGGTGTATTTTTGTTTTTAAAAATAAAGGGAAGAATGTGCTATTTCTAATACTTAAAGTAGTTGCCCTCCATGTGGCGTTAATTTTTTCCATCCTTTTTAATAAAATTAAAGATTTTACTTATATTATGTCACCATTAATTTCAGTAACGTTTACGCATTTAGTGCCGGCAATCGTCTTTGCGTTAATAACTATTAATTTTAATAAAGTAACTGTCACCCTATATTTGTAAATGCATTTGCATGCTCATGTGCGTTTGTGGAATCTGACGAAGTTTTGAGCCTCTGAGCCACCAGCAAACGCGTTAAATAGCTGTAATTGTTTGCTAGGACGTATGTACAAATCAACGTGATACCGTCAAAAAAGAATATAAATATTTTATTGCTATTTGGTAATAAAAATAATGATAATTAATCTTGATACTTTTGTAAGTTTATTTTTTTTGTATAACTAGACAACTTTGAAATGGCTCTTTTATGTTACGATTCGCGCATTAGCACATTTAGACGACCAAATAGCTTAGTAATTCCTAGTTAGTAGTAGATAGGATAGTTGGTAGTTGGGGTAGACGAGTTATCAGTGAGTGGAGACCACGTTTCGGCAAACGTAGCGTAGGACGTCCTCAGACTCGGCGGAGCGAGATTTGTTCCAGAATTGGTATAATTTGACTTTTCACCGGATACCGGGTTATCAATGAGTTTTAGAACAACCTGTATATTTATTACCAAATAGATGAGCAACATTGCACGGTGTTTATGTAAATAAAGTTATTTCTGACTCGTCTTAATATTCGCACCCGTTTTTCGTACCCGTTCCATAAATACGTAATAGTAGTTTTTCAAGCTTTTATTTTAAATTACCAATAAACTAAGTCTTGCAATTTCTTTTTTAGGGTTGCGTACCCAAAGGGCAAAAACGGAAACCCTATTACTGAGGCTCCACTGGCCGTCCGTCCGTCCGTCCATCCGTCTGTCACCAGGCTGTATCTCGGGAAGCGTGATAGCTAGAGAGTTGAAATTTTTGCAGATGATGTATTTCGGTTGCCGCTATAACAAAAAATACTAAAAAACGGAATAAAGAACCAGATGACCTAGTGGTTAGAGAACCTGACTACGAAGCTTGAGGTCCCGGGTTCGATTCCCGTGTCGGGGCAGATATTTGTATCAAAAATACGAATGTTTGTTATCGGGTCTTGGGTGTTTAATATGTATTTAAGTATGTATCTATCTATATAAGTATGTTTATCCGTTGTCTAGCACCCATAACTTAGCTTACTTTGCTTTTTTGCTTAGCTTACTTTGGGGCTAGGTCAATAGGTGTGAATTGTCCCGTGATATATATTTTTTTTTTTTTAAAACGTGATTTTTTTGCTCGTTTTTGTTCGATATTGATAACGGCAACAGGTATAAGCTTGAAATATTCACAGAATATTTAATTATGTATTGACTTTAAAATAAATCATTAAAAAAATATATTTAGAGGGGGCTCCCATACAACAAACGTGATTTTTATAAATAATTGTACGGAACCCTTCGTGCGCGAGTCCGACTCGCACTTGGCCGGTTTTTTACAATCCAGTTTTTACACTATTTGTACCGTTGCGATGTTCTAAATTTAAAAAAAATATTTTACTACTTAGGTATAAAATTAAACATGAAATTGGTTTACAGCGAAATATTTTCTAAGCACAAAAACCTTTGAATTTTAGGTAGGCTCTAAGTAATAAATTTCTAATTATCTAAATGTAATGTTTTTATTACGCTACGGGTGACAGCTTTACAGCTACCGCGTTATATGCAAATACCTGCGCGTGATTCACCGTATCACCGTGAATGCAAACTTTATTCATTCACTGTTTGTTCAATGACTGGCAAACGTTTAACAATAAAGTAAAGGGGTTTTTAGTTGATTTTATTGATGCCGCTTACGTCTTGTTTATCAAAGGATTACGAGTGTGTTTAGGATTAAAGAAGATTACATTACTGTACACTGTGTCAACTATAGGTAATATGACAGTATGTGTATTGTCTTAACTATTAAATTTATCATCATCATCATCATCATCATCATCATCAATAACAACAACAACAACAACAACAACAACAACAACAACAACAACAACAACAACAACAACAACAACAACAACAACAACAACAACAACAACAACAACAACAACAACAACAACATCATCATCATCATCATCATCATCATCATCATCATCATCATCATCATCATCATCATCATCATCATCATCATAATCGGCATTTAGGGCTTCTATGAATACATTAAACCTTATGTTAATGTTATCTCGGCCTTTATACGTCCCACTGCAGGGCATAAGCCACCCCTAAGAATTAGAGGGTTTGGGCTGTACTTCTCACGCAGGCCCAGTGTGGATCGGAAACTTCACAATCGTCAATTTATTCGCTGGTGTGTGCAGATTTCCTCGCGATGTTTTCATATCATAAAGCTCATGGTAAATTTCAAACGTAATTCCGCAGATAAATTCCGAAAAACTCCCCTGTGGACATGGTAAAAGTTAAGCCAATGTAAAATAGTCCAGTCTGTACTACATCAGCGTGTGGGACGCCGGCCAACTTTCGGCCCATTTTAAAGCTTAAGTTTGCTGACTTGGAGTCGCTAATTTTATGTCCACAGGAGAGACAATATTTCTTACGCTGTATATGACCTAAATGAGATTATTTAATGAGATTAAGGGGCTGTTTCACCACCCATTGATTAATTTTAACTGACGGATAAATGTGATGCCGTCTCCGTCTATTCGAACAAAACAAACAATGGATGCTGAAACAGGGGGTAATCTTCTTAATATATATATAAATTACGCGTCACGTTGTTTGTCCGCGATAGACTCCTAAACTACTTAACCGATTTTAATAAAATTTGCACACCGTGTGCAGTTTGATCCAACTTGAAAGATAGGATAGCTTATAATATTGTATATTCGAACATAACTCTTTCTTTATCGCTTCGCGCTCTATTAACCGTTGAACCGATTTGGATTAAATTTGGAATGGAGATAGTTTGAAATCCTGGGACATAGAACAAGAGTTTTTATTCCGGAAAATTTCACAGTTCCCGCAGGCTAGCGATAAACTATTTCTTCGCAGACGGAGTCGCGGGCAACTGCTAGTAGTTTATAAATAAGAAAGTACTTAAGTCATCTTGTCAACTTCTACCTAAGCCATCATAGCTGCCCACCGCGATTGCAGAATAGATAACGAAAATGGTCAAAACGTTGTAGTAAAAAAAATGCTGTGATCCATTCACAAAGATCTACCGCAAGATATTACATGTCATTCGATAACTCAAAATATCGGTTGTTAAATTGTCAAAATGTATTACAGCGTACAAAGGGCGAAGATAGTTATAGTATCGAGTTACTTTCCGGCTCTGCCATTCAATGGTTAGTTTAACTTAATCCATATTAGCGAATTTATTTGTTTTTATAATAAAATTAGCTATTGCCCGCGACTCCGTCTGCGAAGAATACGGTATAAAAAATAGCCTACGACCTATTCTCAGACCTATTTACCAAATTCTGACAAAAAAGTTTCATAAAAATCGGTCAAGCTGTTTCAGAGGAATTCACAAACACCGTGCGTGATACGAGATTTTTATATATTAGAAGAAGAAGAAAAAGATAAAAATAGTCTGAGACGGTTTTAATATATTATCTAGATAAAAACAGTCTGAGACTGCGCTTACATAACTTTGCAAACTCATAGATGCGTTTTGGTTATCACGTGTCTTAGTAACTTCCAAATATACATTTTAATTAGTAACCCAGGTGCTTAAATAAAAAGGTTTACTAATGCTTCGGCGAAAATTATTTCGTAAATTATTAGTTCCCAAACTTTTTTCCCATATTTTTACTAGGGTGAAATGTTATTTCCTAACTCAACGGTTTGCACTGATATCATTTCCCAACTAATGATTTGATAAATTATTAATGTTATGCAAATTATTACCTAGGATTATTTTAAGTTGTCATTTATGATTTCGTCAAATGTATTGATTGGCATACCGTAATTTAGCAACATATTGAATGGCATTATGAAATCAAACCTAGTTTGTCAGAATGCAAGGTTCAAATTGCAGTATGATTTTATTTCATTAAGTGGGCTTAATGGGGTTTAGTGATGCACCATACAGCTAAATTCAGAGGGTATTACTTTTGTTTACATGCTCCGTGGCGCAAAATACCATTTCATTCTCGAGTAATTGTTGATAGTGAATGTTCTGTAAGCCGCTTATTTTGTAAGGAAGGGGTCGAAGATCTAACCCAACCTACTATTCTGTCAGCCGTCTGTCTTCTAAGGGGTCGCAGTTCTAACCTAACCGACTGTTCTCTCAGCCGTTTATCTTCTAAGGGGTTGCAGTTCTAACCTAACCTACTGTTCTGCCAGCCGTTTATCTTCTAAGGGGACGCAGTTCTAACCTAATAACCTAACCTACAATTATATTATGAAGGAATTAAGAATGTGTTTTATGTTTGTTCCAGACAAGTTCAAGCTCAAGGTTACGCAAAAAATACCTATGCAGCTGATATGACTTTCAATAAACAAGTGAAATGCTTATTAGCGCTCGCTTACATAAAAGTTTGTTGAAGTAAAACTTTGCAATATAAAATTTGGCTAAAAATGTTATTTGACAATTTGTTATTTGCCCAAGCAAGTCATTTCCCACATAAAACTTCGATGAAGTAAATTTTTGGACTATAAAAATGTTGCGAAATAAGAAAATTGCGAAGTGAAGTTATGCCAACGATTGGATTTCCAAATAAAACTTCGGTGAAAAGTTGATTGCCAAGTGAAATTTGGCGAAACGTATTTCGCCGAAAAGGCAGTACACCAAATCAAAAATATATAATTAAATTCTCTTTCACCTCATTTTTTCATAATAAACAGTACTTCCTATATTTGCTTGTTATTTCACACTGACAAAATACTCGAATCCAAAACAGCAAACGGCAGCCTAACAAAACAAAAGCTGTCAAAATTAAAAAAAAAAACCCTGACATTCACACGCGCACAGATTATGTGGCAATTAACGCGGCTAGAACAAACTCGGGACATGGGAACGTTTGTCCGAAGGAATGCGTTGCACTATGCTTTGTGTCACATTTTGACGTGTAGAGACGCCTTTACAGGGGTGAAGTTGATATTGAGAAGTAGTGAAATGTGTAGCTATTTTTTTATGTATTGCTAATTATAATTAACGAAACTAACTTAAAAGATGTACTATTCAAATTAGTGTTTTCCAAGTAAGAGTATTTTTCATTATCAAGATAATTTTAAAATTAATAATACCTACTAGGATTATATAAATAAAAACGAAAATAAAATACTCACCAGGACAAACCATGGCAAAGAAAATGCTTTTAAATTGGATAAATCTTGAATAATACTAAAAGCAGCTGAACAGAACACCTAGAATAAAAACTGGATAGCTACAAAATAAAAGGTTGATTATTAAATAAGACACAAATTTAAACCCCAATCGATTATTGTAAGCCCCAAATCAAATACCGAACATCCGCATAACTACACAAATAAACTTTGAAACATCGATCGCCGCAAAACAGGGGTTCTAAATCGTCGTGTAGGTCAAATAAAAGAATTTGGTCCTTTAACAATAACAGAACGCGCCGGCGCCGACGAGGCGACCGCTTAGCACACGCCCGCGTTATACCAAAAAGACGAAAAATAATGCTTCTATTCCCAACCCAATCCATAACTCAAACCAATCTAAACTTACACACTCAAGTTTTAACACCAAGTCGACCGCATCCAAACGGATAGGTGGAACTATTGGTGAGGACTTTACGTCGTTTAAATTTTGGATCAACATGAAATATTAAAAGATATCTATGAATGTGTGAAATCGGGATGACACCGGCAGAACAAACAAATCGGTATTCGAGCCGTTAAATTACACTGCAGGGAAAAAATATTTTCTATTGATGTGAATCAAATATTGTTTTGTCAGGGTAAGTGGTATAGAGGTATGATTTATAATGAACCGTGGAAGCATTATCTAAATTGATATGAAGAATTAAGGGTGAACTAGTTTGAAAGAACGGTGGTGGGTAAATTTGTAATTTAGATGTAGATAGGTAGATAGGTAGTTCCTAAGTGTACCTATTATCTAAACCTAGCTATATTTCCGATCATACATCCTTAATTGCATGCCGTAGATGCTCGTCAAAGGTGCATTGGCATTTAATCAATTTATAATTACATATTATACTAAGCGAGACTTATCACGCAAACAATATTCACCTCGACGTTTCGGCCACATTGCAGCAGCCGTGTTTACGAGTTGTCTCACAGTTGAGTTTAAAACAGTATATTTTATCAACACAGCGACACAGCGACAGCAACAGTTACAGCGTATGTAAATACGAAATAAAAAAATTTTGTACAAGCATCAGAGCACAATGTACGAAAAAAATCAAGAAAACAAATTCCAAGACACCTACCATTTAAGTCAACATCAAACAGAATATCAGATTCCGTTTCATTAATAAACTCGTTAGCGAACACACCGTAACGATAAATTGGCGAAGCGCGCCAGACGAGCCGTCCCAAATTAATTGGACATAATTAATATCGCGACGAACTAACTCCACCCAGCTCCTGACCGATCTTATGCGTTAGCTTATTTGTTATGACGAAAACAAACTTAAAAAACAAACTCAACAACTCTCCACTAAGCTTTACCTGCTTAGATATAAAACCTATAGTCCGACAATAAAGTGTTTGGGAAATGGGGCGTAAATTTGTCTTGTTGTGTATCTAAGGTTTTTTTTACATTCCTAACAAAACGCCAGTTGTAAAGAGCATCCGACGATACCACCCATTCATGCCACAGTGGCGACCCATTGAGATTTTTTAGATTTGTGTGGATAAGCCTTGATTTTTGACATCTTTATTTTATTATAAAGTTTACTCTCTTAGTGATTTTATATGTGATGAACACATTGATGTTTTTAAGTAAACGATTTTTTTTTATTTCTTATAAGTAGGTATGTGTTATTCTTTGTGAATCTTATAATCAGGTTGAGACTTTCGTGTCTGTCGCAACTAATGGCGGTAAAGGAAATAAGAATAACAGTATTTGCTCTTATCCCATAATACTGCTTTATTTTATGTAACTTCCATCTATTTTTTTTCTATGCAGAGACACCATTCATGGACCTTTTGCAGCTTTATGTTGTATGAAGAGTTCTTTCAAAATGTTATGTCGAAAAAATACAATTTCTACTCTCTTTAGTAACCAGTCTTGCAGAGTCAGCAACCCTAAAATATTTCTATAATAATGAGCTCCAATCTTTTACCTAGCTCCTCCGCTAGCGCCCTCGTGACGCGCTATAAGGTATAGGTTGTAATTTGATAATATGGACCTTCACAAAGTAACATATCAGTTATTTCTTTGACAATAAAAAGTGGTAGTCTGAGTCGTATCAACATTATTCTGCCGTGTTTCTAGCCCACACGCGCAGGCCTCTTGTATCGTCTCTGCGCCTGCACCTTTGTTGCTCGTTCCTGACGCCAAATTTACGAGCACCTAGTGGACCGTAACGAGCGTCAGCGCAGCTATTAACACCTTAGGTATCAATGAAGTTATCACTGAAAAAAATATAGTATCTTGTACTAGAGGATACTGGAAATAGTACTTGTATGCAACATTTTCATAATTACTTTTTAGCATTGCCTATAGATATTTGCTCATTTACCGACATTCATTAAGCGAATAATATACTCCTATGCAGATGATGAAAAAAAAGGCATTTTACAAATTAAATTAGAACTTATAGACTACCTCCGTTTTGGACCTTTTCATTCTGTGACTTATTATCTGTTATCTGAATGTCGTGTCATGAAAAATATTTTTGTGGATCATCCTTCGAATATTTCAGCTTTTATATTTCATACCCTTGCTCTTGTTCGTGCTACAGACAATTTCAATATATTCGTGTTAGTTTCTAATAACTGTTGCAATAATAAATGCTTTAATTAGGCTACTACCACTTATGTAATTTCAAGCTATCCGTAACATAACAATTTATATGACATCAAGTTTCATTTCTAAAAGGTTTCTTTTAAAATTATTTAAAATGACTCAGCCCTACGTTAGGTCTTTACTAAAAATTTGCATATACCTAGTCTTTCAAAATTCTGTGGTTTCAGCCGACCCCACTCACGCTCCACAGTCTCTTGATATTTGAGACATAAGTTTCACTTTTGCCATAAAAACCTATGGCGCATAATTAGTAAATAATCGGCCTCTCAAACAGCCACCTAACGCCTTTCTGACACGTCCACAATAAATCCACTGCCAACAAAAGTTTATGATTTTACAAGAAAAAAATAACTATTTATGAGCACTTCACCCCCGCTGTAACCATTCAAAGCCCAATAATTGTATATTCTTTTACAGTAGTGTGCCGTTTATTTGTGCGCCCGATGAAGGTGGCGACGAGAGAAAAAAATACAGGCAAGTGTGAATTGTGCCCTCATTGTGGGTTCCGAATGCTCGATGATTATGTAAGCTGAAGTGGCAGATAAGCGTTGAGGGAGTAAGGTTCTTGAGTGACGACCACGTGACGAGCTAAAAGACAAGGTGGACGGACGATATCGTGACAGTCGTAGGCAACTAGTGAATGCAGGAAAATTGTCAATCATTGTGGTATTCCAAGGACAATTGTGTTGAACAGTGGGCTGTGCAGCTGATGATAATGATTGGATTCTGTGGTTCGAGTAATTATAGGATATGCAAAGTATTACCTTAAGTTAACACATTCGTTCTAACAACGTCTTATTTTGGTTACACTTAGACAATGGCATGTTTTTAAAGTTTAAGTGATAATTATTTGCTGGTGCCATGAGAATCACAACAATTTCAAAAATGGAACGTGCTCAATTCATTATTCCAGCCTATATACGTCCCACTGCAGGGCACAGGCCTCTTCTCAGAATGAGAGGGCTTCGGCCGTAGTTCGCACGCGGGCCCAGTGCGGATTGGGAATTTTAACACACCATTAAATTTCTTCGAAGCTTTATACAGGTTTCCTCACGATGTTTTCTTTCACCGTAAATCTCATGGTAAATTTCAAGTGTAATATAACATATTGTATCATCACATCATAGTGTAATTAATATTGACAAATGTATGTGATCAAACTTAATATTTCTAAGCATTTTAATCATTTAACTACACTTCTAATTGTAGTGGAAGGAAACTTTCTGAAATATCTGCTCAATAATAATAAATCAATCAAAATTTAAAGGAAGAAACGAAATTTCTTTTCCCTTCCTGGACATTTCCCCACTGAACCCTAAAAACCATTCAACGAAAATCAGGCGCCTTTAATCACAAACTATTGAGATCTATCGCGGCATCAAAGAGGCGCGCTGCCATGACGAATTCGCCCCTCATAATATTGACACAAGGTGCAGTTTGCATTACAATTAGTCACGCCCGTTTTTGTGGGCAGCGGATGCTTGTGTCAAACGCTTTAGTATTTTGAGTTTGTTTTGAAAATTCTTTTTTTTTTTAAGTGATGTATTATTTGCTGTTTTTGTCCGATTTGCAGGGTGATGCTCAATGCTCATCTGCTCTCGGCGATTTGTTCCTACTGAAGTTCCTTACAATAATTTAGATGTCAAATAGTTTTTACTGTGACATGGCGAAGGTTTCGAAGGTTATTTATGGCGTTAGCTTTTGGTACAATAACCTTCGGTGGCTTTGAAGACTCGTTGGTGGCATTTCCGTTGTTTTGTTTAGTCGAGTACGGAATTTCAGTGCACGCCGGATGTGTATTTGGAAATTAAACAGGTGTTGGAAAGTTGTACAATTGGTGCCAATTGACCGGTTGCTCAAAAATTTCAATTGAGCATTTAATTTAATGTGACGTAGGAAAACATCGCAAGGAAAACCTTCATACACCTGAGAAGAAATTCAATGGTGTGTGTCAAGTTCCCAATCGGCACTGGACCCGCGTGGGAACTACGGCCAAGCCGTCTGATTCTGAGAGGATGGTTGTGCCCTGCAGTAGGAAGTATACAAGCTGAGATGATGATGAAATGAGGAGTTAATGTACAAAATGCTCAATTGAAATTATTGAGCACCACTTGTTGTTCAGCTTTCCACCACCTATTTAAATTCTGAAATTTCAGCATTTAATTTACAAAATGCTCAATTGATATTTTTAAGCAGATTGTCAATTGACACCACTCATTGTACACCTTTTCATAACGTATTTAATTTCTATAATTTGAAAAGAGCATTTAATGTACAAAATTCTCATTTCAAACTTTTAGTTTGCTTTTAACTGTGTCTGTATATAAGCGCCGCGCCAAGAAAAGACTTCAACGAGTGCCATTGACTCGTTTTAAAAATTTTAAAATACATTATTGTAAGCTCATTGAGAATTTTCAAAATAAATAACGCTAATTTATTTCATTAGCACATGCTTACATATTAATAAAAGGTCTTAAACTTTGAATTTCAGGCAGTCAAAAAAATATCACCGTTTGCTAACTTTTCTAGGTCGTTACACTCTTGACGGATGGTCGTGGTTGAGGATGAGTAACATAATATTTTGAACCTAACCTTTTATTTAATTTACTAGAAAAGTAGTACTAGTTTTCCATATGGTCTCTCAATCAGACGGTTGTGGGCTCGAGCCCAGGCTGGTATCTCTGAATTTTTCGATATTTATATACGAAATTAGATTAGAAATTTACCATCAGCCTTACGGTGAAGGAAAACGTCGTGATGGAACTTACGCACACCTGAAAAGAAAATCAATGGTATCTGATCTTTCCAATCCGTACTGCGTCCGCGTGGGAACTACAAACCAAGCCCTCTCATTTTGAGAGACAGATTGTACCCAGCAGTGCGACGTATATAGGTCGTAGATGATGATGATGGAATTTATCGTGAAAGTGTTACACGGTGCGTCCCGGGTGGTTTGTTATTTGTAACAATAGGGTGGTGTCACCGAAAGCTGTGCATCGCAAATGTCGGCAGCTGGCGCATGCGCAGACAGGTGTGGACGCGTCCTTAGATCTCCGCAACCTCATTGTATGGCTTAGCCCGCTTGACCAGAGTTTCATATGACATTTTTTTATTTTACAGGCGTGCTCTGTAGTTAATTTACTGAATAGAAACGCAAAAAGTGCCTTTCTGCAAAATTTCGACGCAAAATAGTGTTTTGTATCAACAAAGACCTACCTACATAACGTTTCGCCGACAAACGATTCGCAGATTTTTGTTTCGCAGGCGTTCGGCCGAGTAGTGATTCGCAGATTGAGTAAATCGCAGATGAGTCGTTTCGCAGAGTAACATTTTGCAGCTTAAACTCTAAACAGTAAACCCCCGTTCCCACTATGTCGTGTGTCGTTCCATTTTTTAATCGGGCGTTCCAGTGGCAGAACATTTTATATGAAGCTGTTCACATTTGTCCGACACGATTCGTGTTCGACAAGTGTGAACAAAGGGTTATTTGTGTGACATATTGGTCAGTACGCATTTGTAACTTTAACTCAAACAACTTTTCGCTTTGTTTAACTTTTTTTCGGTTTGTTCGATATGATATTGTTCTTTCGACAATCAAAGACGGGTAATGCATAATTTACTTTTTGGCACTCGCTTGCCGCTGCTGAGTGTTCAACCTAACACTCGTACTCGCTTCACTCGTTATCGCACCTAAAATTCTGTTTGATATTGTTTGACAATGCACGATTTAGCTTTTACACTCGCCGGCAGCTGCTGCAGCACGTTCGCTTCGCTCGCTCTGCTCGTGCGTTGTTTGACATAGTTCAACCTGACACTCTTTCTCGCTGAGACGCTCGTTGTTGCATCTAAAATTTTGTGTAATATGATTTGTATACTATCATTAAAATTTTTTAACATGATAGTAAGAATAACTTTTCTTCCTAATAAAGCTGCCAAACGATTATTTATAAATTTTATATCAAAAGTAGTTCTGTTAACTGTGATACAATACAATACAACACGAATATTCTTTATTGAATACAAAAAAAAAAACAGTACAGAAAAAAACACATTACAAAAATAAAAATTCAGGCAGATAAAATTAGTAGGTAACCATAAAATAATTACAAAATAAATAATCGACCAAAGGTTGATCTAGGTATGCATTTTCTGCCGACTGACTACTTGACGAAATGGATACCTAAATGACAAATGTGGTTCTGCTAAATTCTACAAATCAAAATGCTAATCTACAAATATTGTCTGTGAAATGAATGAAAGTCAGCGAATCGTTAGCGCACCGATGATTACTAAAACACAATTATGTACAACAGAAAATACAGAATCTCCTCCTGTTGATAAGCCTGTTAAAATTTTTAAAGTTTTTTAGCAGTCCTTGCGCATAGGCGCAGTCGTAAAATCCGAAACAATTCCGAACAAAATATCATGTTACTACTAATAAAACCCTTGTCCAAATATTTGGTATCATAAAACCTATTAAGATATAAAATATAGCGTAATCGGCAGTTCCTTTGTATTCATTCAGTGGAGCTCCAGCCACTTAAACTTTTTCTCTACAGTATTGAACTCTTGCGCATTAGCGGGCGTGTCACGTTCAAACACGTTATAAACTGTGCCTCCAATAAATTAAAAAACCATACTAGTTGTCAGTTTTACGATTGGCTTGCCAGTTATTATAACTTTTTAGATTGAAGGCGCGTGAAATTTAAGGTAGATTAACCGGCATGACAATTATTGTTCATATATGGAGAAATTGCGGAAACGTTTCTAGCTTTTGTACCAACACATTTACATATTTCAACTGACGCTGTAGTAAAAAACAATCAAATGGTTACACATATTGAAAATCGTTGAATATTTAAGCAAAAAATTTTGTTATGTGTAGAAAGTAAAAAGTTTTCGATTAGAACTTATTAAACACCCGATTTATCTCTTTACTCATAATCAGCTAGAAGACGTCCACTGTTGAACAAAAGCGTTTCCCTTGGAACGCTACAACGAACGAGCCACCCACATTCACCGCTTGTCTGCATCTCTCGCGATGTCGTCAGTCCCCCTATTGAGCCTAAGGTCCTACCAACGCCTCACCTTTTGGTTCGTGGTCCACAATCTAGAATTTTTCTCTCCCGATGGTTATATACTCTTCGAGCGACGTGGTCAGTCCATTGCCATTTTATCAATTCCTCGAGTTATATTGATGACTTTAGTTCTTCAGCGAATTTCGATATTCCAGCTTCTATCGCGCAAAGAAACTCCAAGCATAGCCCTCTCCAAAGCTCGTTGCGTGACTCTGAGTCTCTCCAAGAGGCCAACGGCGTTGCGGTTGTCGCGACAGTGCCTTACACTGACGAGCAAAAATAACAGGTCACTTTTCATATAACCGAGTATGAAAACTGACACCTTATCTATACATCTATACATATAATAAATCTGTAACAAGTCGGTGTCTGTACATTGAAGATATTTGAGAAAAACTGTCACTAGGGCTATTTATTAGCGCAATAGAACCCGAAACAATGATTTTTAGAATTATTGTCTGTTTGTCTGTTTATCTGTTTGTCTGTTTGTCTGTTTGTCTGTTTGTCTGTTTGTCTGTGCGTTTGTGCGCGCTAATCTCAGAAACGGCTTAACCTAGAAGGATGCGGTTTTCACTGATATTTTGGTATTTTCTTGGATTAACATTTAGTGTTTATTTCATTTGAATCGGTTCACAAATAAGAAATATACGTCTATTTTAAGAATTTATCGAACAGGTTTTTTTGTTTGAACGCGCTAATCTCAGGGACTACTACTCCGATTTGAATAATTCTTTCAGTGTTAGATAGCACATTTATCGAGGAAGACTATAGGCTATAGAATCATTACGCTAACACCAATAGAAGCGGAGCGGAGCGGAAGAATGTTTCAAAATCGGGGGTTTTTGAAGTAAAACTTCTATAGGCACGCTTGACTTGTGGTGAATGTGAACGCGGGTGTGCGGGGGGGTTCGGTGGGGGGGGGGGGTTGGGAGGGGAGTGCGGGGGCGGGTATTTTTTTATATCGAGGAACTAAGGAGAGCCATAATTGATGAAAAAGCAAATTGGATAAAAAAATAAGCTGCCCAAATTACTAATTCCACGCAGACGGAGTCGCGGGCAACAGCTAGTTTATTATAAAGTACTTATCAGTATAATTTATATTACGACCAGATAGCCTAGTGGTTAGAGAACCTGACTACGAAGCTTGAGGTCCCGGGTTCGATTCCCGTGTCGGGGCAGATATTTGTATGAAAAATACGAAAGTTTGTTCTCGGGTCTTGCGTGTTTAATATGTATTTAGTACCCATAACACAAGCTTTGCTTAGCTTACTTTGGGACTAGGTCAATTGGTGTGAAATGTCCCGTGATATTTTTTTATTTTATTTATTATTTATTTTAAGTGATCAGTCGAGGCTAGCAATGTTATGCAGCTTGCATAATCACAAGTTATAGACGAGAAATAAAGCCTACATAGCATGCACTGTACTTACGTGACGTATAGTCGACCAAGAAATTCCTTTACCACCCTAAGGTTTAATATCAGTTGTATGGCTTAAAACATAAAAGGCTATTTTCACTTACAAGTCAATGTGACAATCAGCCTTATAGTTTTATTCTGCTGTAGGAACTGTCATAAAAATGGTAAAGCGCTTACTTGGTCGACTATACATCTTCATTGACTATATATACAGTAGGTCATAATCATCATCATCGTTTCAGCCGAAAGACGTCCACTGCTGAACATAGGCCTCCTCCAAGGCTTGCCAAACAGATCGGTCCCGTGTCATCCGCACCCAACGCGATCCCGCAACCTTAACCAGGCCGTCGTTCCATCTCATCATCGCATTAGAAATGATGAAATCCGCGCAAGACCTAAAGTCACGGATATAGCTCGAAGAATCGCCAGTCTCAAGTGGAAGTGGGCAGGGCACATCGCTCCTAGAACTGATGGCCGATGGGTCAAAAAGGTTCTCGAGTGGCGTCCGCGGACTAGAAAACGCAGGCCTCCAACAAGATGCAGTAGGAGTACAATCAACCAATTACATTACTGGGGCACCACAGAACCTTGTCATCGTGACATTACCATCTAATAAGCATTGTCAGTAACAAATGAAATTATTTTCTAAGATAAGGTACTATGGTAGCCTATGAATCAAATTGGTTGACTGTATGCACTTGGCAGGCAAATGCGATAAAAGACATAATTTAGCACATTAACATATGAATACGCAACGACAGTAAAGATCAAAATTCGATTCCGATACATCATAAAAAGCCCATCAAAATCAATTTATGACACGAGTAACACCGGTAATACTACTCCATAATATCGTGGGGAGATAAATAGAGAAATGTATAATCGGGTTGTCAAACGAGGTCCTTACGATATCGCCGGTAAAAAAGCATTCATTGAGACAATAGCCGAGTTAGGAGCAACAATAAATCGTGACACGGTCCATTTATCACGGGAGATTATAATCGCGGCGGCGCACGGGGCAAATTCCGATTCCTGCCCTAATGTCGCATAGTTTTGTTGCCTAATTATGAAACACAGAAGGAGATTAGGCTCACAGTATTTAGATGAAGGGTAATGTAAAAGTGTGAATATTTGGTTGGGTTATTTTAGATTTGGGGTCCGATTTTTGAAATCATTTCCGTGGAAGTAACGTTTAAAAGTGGCAAAAATCTGTAAGTTCGTGCAAAACTACAGCTGAAATAAAATGTTCAACTAGTTGACAAGATTAACTACTGCTGCAATTTCGTACTAGCCTACTTGTGTTTCAAATACAGCCAAATTTTTCATCAACTTCGAATGATTTTTTTGAGTGATGTGATTTTAAAAATCTGCGCTTTGTCCTCATTTTTTACTTAAATAAAAGTCAATGTTAATTTGCATTTAAATGCACAGAAATAAAACTTCAAAATGCTGCGCCATTAAAAACTGAGTGTATCCCTTTAAACACTTAAAATCGTATATTTTACGAATCAATGGGTAATAAAAGCGGATTAGCCGCACGTAAACCTCGTTCGCCGTTAAAGGACAACGACACAGTGACAAATTGTAAAAACGCTCCGTGTGTACCGGCGAGGGTTTTAACAAATGAAGTACAATGTTCAGTTTGGCTTTTTTGACCAATCAGGGGGCTCGGATCGTAGAGAGCGATGCGCGCGGCCCTTTTCACACGGGGCGAGCCGCTCGCTTCCATTCGCCTTTTACGCCCAATTATTGGATCTATTATCCCCGTATAAACATTATTATTTATGGTGTATATATCCTCACCGCGCCCGTTTTATTGGCACTAAAGTATGAAATTACGCATTAGTAAACCTTTCACATCTGAGTTTCGTATCTGCGTTATACTCGGGATATGTTTTAGCGGCATTTTGTGCGGGATGTTTTGACGCGATGTTTTTATGGTAATATATTGTTGTCTTGATTTCTTCGGTTTTATAGCTTTTTGTCACTTTGTGCGGTGGTTTTATAATATATGTGGCATACTTGGAGAGTGGTTCATGTTTCTTAATGTGGAAAACGAAATACATTTTGTTAGGAAGTATTCTGTTTTTTTGTTGCTTTAAGTAAAGTTGGTTTTCTAGGTCTACGCAGAAGAGGACTACTTTTTTGTGTGAATGCGAGATTTTTTTATACAATCTGAAAACTATCTTTAACTATTTACCTAGTACAATAATTAATAGATAAGTGTATTATGTATAAGCGACTTCGTTGTATCCTGAACCAAATAATAACAAAAAAAAAACATTTACATGTAGTCTTCAATGTAGTCTTCAATAGAAACGGCTTGTCCATTTAATTAAAACGCCAAATCCAAATAAGAAAACAAATAATCGATTTACCTCCAAAATTTCAAGGGATCTATCTATACTTAATCTATAATCACGGTCTAATTTATGACGATCATTGACAGGAGATGGCAGGATGCGATATATTAAAGCATTTTGTTTGGCAACACTAAATTATCTGCGTTTGACTCACAAAAGCACCGACGAGTACCTTGTATCGCTTGTAACAGAAACGTCGTATGTGTATTGTGTCATTTTATGCCCAGGCGCTGTTTTGGAATGAATGAAAATGGGCGTATAATGTCTTAATTTCGAGAACGGAACACATCTAAGGCTAAACAGACCGCCTTGTTAGACTGTCCCACTGTGCAGGTGATTTAGCTGAGAGCTCGGTCTTTTGAAGTTCATAAAGTCACTCAGTAGTTACCTACTGGGCAGTTGTCTAGCGCGCGGTAGGCCTTTCAAATTGAGATGGTGACGCTACTTTGAATTATGTGCCGCACATTTTCTAAGTTTTTCTTGAGTCATGACTCATTTTGAAGTTTTTGTTAAGATTTAAAAACTGCTAGTGTGAAGTTCAATATAGATAATTTAATATAAGAATTAAAGTTAGTTACAGATTTGTACGCACGTATATACACAGTCATGCAATTATATAATACTTAATAATTTATTGAATCAAGCGTTACTAAGCGGAGATCCATATTAATGGTCGCGGGTGAGCAAAGTAATTGTTTCAGTTCATAATATTTCATGCACAGACAAAGTCATAGTATATAACACGTTACCAAGGCGTCAAAAAAAATATGTACAACTTTATACCATTAACCATAGATAAGATTGATGTTTACATAATTTAACTGTCGCGATGGCTGTAATAGATATTTCTGCTTTCGATTGTACATACCTTGATCACCAAAGACAAATACAACTTAATAAATATTTTTCTATCATGAAATCTTGTAAATTAAAATTTATAACCAGCTTTTGCTATGCCATGGGTAACTCCCATACAGATCTGATATGAATAACTCAATTTTCCAAACAAATTGCCTTCCACTGCCTTATTAACGGTTGCAATAAATTAATTATGTGACAACAAAGCTGTGAGAAGTGTAGATGTTCGCGCGGTGGGCGATATCGACAGAGCCCAAATGCCCCCGCTGAGAGCCCTCACGGGGGCTGGCGGGGCCTCGCCTTTGTTCGCCCAAATACGTCCTTTTTCGCCTCAAGTGTAAATTAAATTAGGATACGGTTCTGTAGATTCGACACGGGTGCTTAGCTTTATTGATTGTGTAATTTGAAGCGTCAGCCTTTCGACAATCTTTGTGTATGCTTTGTCTGAGTTAACATGCATTTAATTATACATCATTACAATGTCGTATTAATAAATTATCAGTAAAGCACGCGTCTTTGTAGAGCATCAAATTCTACCGTATTTTGTGCGATTTTATTTTCGCTTTTTCTGTATTTTGTATGATTCCAATTCATTTGGCCGTCGCAAGCAACAACTGCGTTCTTACTTTAGCCTCAAAGCTATGATATTATTAAGTTAGTAATCACATTTATACAACGTGTTTTGCTTATAAATATGCCCCATAGCTCTTATGTCGCGGAATTATGAGAGGGTTAAATCAATTCATATTTTTTCGCTTGACCGTACTTGAACCAGCAACTAAACTTGTCTTTAAATCGAACCGATTTGTTTTCTTTTTCGTACTTAATAAGTAAATATCAAGTTCACGGTTATTGTAAAAGGCCCTTTAGAGTTGTATTGTAATAAGTCAGCATCATAGCATAGTCAAATAAATTTAATTCTTGATTACCTTTTTAATAATAAAAGTTAGAACTTATAGTATATAGTAAAAGCATTGACTGATCTGATTACTTAAACCACTGAAGTCGTCAATACTAACTCAATTTGTTAAACTTTTCATAAAAAAACTGTACCTAATTATAAAATAAATTATAAAAAAAGCACGGCGTCAGGGTCAAAGATTTCGCAGAACATGGCAATGTCTTGTGTATATGAAAACGCACCAGCTCATGGTGCACTCCAGAAATACGCTAACTTACTGAAAAACTAGCCCGCGGTACCCCAAAAACCAATCGTCGGCGTCTCCTTTGCGTCGCGCTCATCATTTTTCACGTTTTATTCAATAACACACGCATAGTTGGCGCGATAGTGATCGAGTTTTGAAATATTTCGATGGGACACGAAGCCTTCCCAAGGATATGGTGTTACCCGGCGTGCGGAATGCGCGCTTACTGTTATAGTCTGCAGTGCCGCCATTTTTTTATTGCTATATTTCAGTTTTGTCGCCAGTTTTATTGGGTATTGGGACCACATAAGGATATGGCAATGCCGCCCTGGATTTTGTAAAATGGTATTACTTTTTGAAAGGTTTTCATAGTTGATATTCTGCACAGAGGGTATGGATCAAGGTTGAAGAGGATGTGTCCACCCTATTACCAGTATATAGCAGACGTCCAGTCACTTTCCGTTCGATTCATCATCATCGTCCCCTCAGAGTGAAAGAGCTTGGGCCGTAATTCCCACGCGGGCCCAATGCGAATTGGGAACATCACACACAACATTGAATCTCTTCACCGGTGTGTGCGTCCAGGTTTCCTTCATGGTAAAGCTCATGGTAAAATTCAAATGTAAATTTGTGTATAGGTGAATTTAATAAAACATAATAGAGTGAATTTAAATTTAATTTTGATTTTAATTGTGATATTCATTTTTTAATTGTGATTTTAATGATGATTTTGTGTTTATAGTTAAGTTTTAATTATTGTCATTGTTTTTAATGGAATTTTGTTTAAATAATTGTAAAGTATATAATTATGCATTGACTTTAACATATTAAAACAAAGTATAGAGTGAGTAGTTTGATTGGTGTAAGCATAAATAAATTTTTAGCTTTCTATCTTATAATATGTATGTCCCATGGAAGAGTCAAAAATTGGCTACCTTTCTATCCAGGGAATTTTAAATATCCCTTCTTAATACAATTCTGTGATCTTCAAGGATTACGTTTGACAAATTTCAATTCTCTAGTTCCGGTGGTAACGATACGACAGATTAGCTTGTTAGATAAATCCTTCATCTCAGCTTGTAAACGTCCCACTGCTGGGCACAGGCTTCCTCGCAGAATGAGAGGACGCGTGCCGTAGTTCCCACGCGGTTCCAGTGCAGATTGAGACTTTACGCACACCATTGAATTACTTCGCAAGTATGCGTAGGTTTCGTCACGATTTTTGTCCTTAAGCATAAAGCTCGTGGTAAATTTGAAATGTAAATTTTGCACACAGATTCTGAAAAATTTAGTGCGAGCCCGAACTCGAACTCACCATCCTTTGCTTGAGAGGCGATAGGTCAAACAACTAGGCTACCGCGATTGTGTGGTTCACCCTTGTCGATAAAGCGATACGGCAAAGCATCCTCACAATTATCTCTTTGCTTATTTCGCATACTTAATTCCAATTTTATACGGTAGTTTCGTAAAGTATTCAATTAATTAAGGCGTAGATACTTACTTTACTTATTTAATTCTAAGTTTAAAAAATATTTAAATATGTAAATCTGTATTTGAATAAATGAATTGAACTGAATATGGCTAGTTTCTTTGTGTGCTATCCGTGTCACTGTGTAATAAGTATAAACCAATAAAGATCAACATAATTGCATCTCCGGATAAACCTAAAATGCTTGTGCATTTGCATCAGTGCGCGCATTACATGTCTGACGCAGAAGCGTCTACGCGTAAACTTGTAAGTCATTTACTTATCACAATAGCGGTTATACACAAAAACCCTTTGTAGCCCCCACATAATAGGAAACCCAAGCAAGCAAAATTTTCGATATTACAATTGTTAAATTACTGTGTCGGCTACTTTAACGGATTACCACCTTTGTCAGCTCACTCACAGTGTTATTGAATGGTCAAGATTATATGCACAGTTATCCATCTTCATTGAACAGATGTTTATCTGTGAAACAATCTAAGTTTTGCAAACTGTAGACGCTTTGGTTCCTTATCGCGATCATTTAGAGCTCCATAAAGTCCTTATTTCATTTTAACAACGACTTAAATTTACACTTTAAACCCACTTGGTAGAGTCGTAATTGTATTTGGCCGAGAATTTAAATACAGCTATAAAAAATCTGTTAGTAGTAGCCGCCTTTATCTAAAGGAAGATTTAGGATGTAATCGGCACTTGGACGAGATTAAACGGTGTGAAAACGTCCGTTTTGTGATAATTTTGGTGGTTAGTTATCGATTATTGCTGATTAGAATGGGATGGCTTTGTTAAATACACCTGACACCTTATTGTCTGAAAGAAAGAAAGAAAGAAAGAAAGAAAGAAAGAAAGAAAGAAAGAAAGAAAGAAATTTTATTTGCCCAGAATACGTAAGTACACACAGATCTTAGAATGCTATTATTTAGAACCAGTATTCAGTCGACGAGTCAACATGCAAATTAATTACACAATAAAATTAATAAGTAAGTACCTATGTCTTCACTATTATCATTGCAAGATTAAATTACAGGAGATGGCGAATCTGATCGCTAGCACCCGCGCGTTAGTCGATAATTACACTGAATATTGACAGTTGATCTATCGCTGCATGAAAAAATATGTAAATAATGAATCGCAGACCGATTTCTGAAAGCACTAAGCGCAAGTTCGAAGGAACATCCCTTCAAAAAATATGCACCGAAAGATTTAATTCAAGACGAAGTGTATGTACTGAAACATTGGTATAAAAAAAATCTCATATATCTACTGTCATAAGCTCCAAACGCACAGATAGCGGAGACGTAGCGGTGCGGTAGCGGTAACAGTTGTAATATTCTAACTAACTTGTATGAACGGTTGTGCGGTACCCCGAACTCCTTCCTACAAGTTAGAAATTAGAATACAGGGTGAAATTTTGAACGTGATACAAAATTAGTGCTCCAAGCTTAGTTAATGCTGGATCACATAATGCATTTTACTCAATTGTTGAAATTGGTGTGATAAAATTTTGGATTTTCATACTTTGTTGTAGATAAATTATAAACTAATTGTATGGACACCTCAAATTTAACAATACTAATTCTATATTTCATACTAAATACAAACTGAAATATAGATGCACAGAAAAAACCCCAGAAAAAAGACCAATGCTGGGAATCGAACCCAGGTCCTCAGCATTCCATACCCCTACACCACCACTGGTCTAGAGATTAGACACGAATCTTTCCTATACATCATACATTTCAGTCTGCTAAATCATCACCTTATGCAGAAACATATGATTACGAAATATATGATTTCACGGGATGACCGTAAAAGTAATTAAAAAAAAAAATGAAGTTGAAAAAATAAATACAAAAAGATACTTCATAGCTAACTTGTTTAATACTAATTCTAACAACTGGGTAAATGCATTATGTTGTCCAGCATTAACTAAGCTAGAATTACTAATTTTGTGTCACGTTCAAAATTTCACCCTGTATTACAACCGTCATCGCCACCGCACCGCCGCGCCTCCGCTGTCTGTACGTTTGGAGCTTTAAACATGTAAAACACGCCACTCCTTTTATTTTCATCGGCGTATCAAAGAAGGTTTCATTCACAAAACTCAAACAAACCGAAGAGTTATGGATAATCGGTGAATTCTTAAGCCAGGATTATCTCGAGCATCATGTTCCTTTTTTAAGTCGGTGCCACCGTAGCGCCGGATGTGGGCGGATTTTGCAGCGATGTTGGCGCCATTTTGTTTTGGAATTGAGTTTTCCCGTTTCAGGGGTGGCCTATTCTACGAACTATTGAGTGGCTAAATAGGCTTGTAAATTGTGAACATTTTGTTTTTGCTTGGTTAAGGATTTGCCACACTGGATGCGTTCTGCGGTCGGTGCGGTAGAGACCGACAATGTTGTTCATACATAATGCGGGCTGCGTTCAATTTGACCTGACCGCGACCGCAAAACGCATCCGGTGTGGCAAATCCTTTAACCAATTAATAGTTTAGTTTATAGGTTGTGGGTGGCGAAAAGGTTTTATGGGTGATTGCATCTTTATTTTGCTTTTGACTATTGTAAAGCTTGTAGCTCGCGCGAGGTTAGAAATATGATTAGCTTTGTAATTATGAAAATAATTACTGGAGCACTGCCAACCTGCAAGATGAGGTATTTTAATCGCATTAATAAATAAAATGTACATGTCGTAATATTTATTTATACGTTCATCATCATTATTTCAGCCGAAAAACGTCCACTGCTGAACATAACCGGCCAATGCTCGCCAAACAGATCGGTCCTGCGCCATCCGCATCCAACGCGTTCCCACAACCTTAACTAGGTCGTCGCTCCATCTTGCTGGAAGCCTACACTCGAGAACCCTGTGGCCCCATCGGCCATCATTTTCTACGAGCGATGTGCCCTGCCCACTGCCACTTGAGCCTGGCGGTTCTTCGAGCTACGTCGGAGACTTTAGTTCTTGCGTGGATTTCAGCATTTCTAATGTGATCCCGTCATCCTCTGAGTGACCTTGAGCTTTACTTGAGCTTTATTTATACATTATCCTAATAATATTTATCGTGTAGTGTAGTTGTGTGCGTTTGTAACCGTCTGTAAAATGGCTAAACAATTGGATGAGTATGAAGATAGCAGGACGTTTGTCTGTAATAACATATCATCTTTTTATTCCGATGTTCCCACATGATTAAATTCCAAAATATAAAACACTAACTCTACAGACATACAATTTTGCACTAAATATATTATTCATACAACGTGAATAAAGTCTACGATGTAATTTTTGTCAGTCTAACGTGGTCTAACCTAATGGTTTACGCGAAGCCGTGCGTAAGGGCTATTTTAATAAATAATTTTACTACTTTCTTTATAGTGTTAATAAAAGTCAGTACACTTGAAACTTAAAAGCTCAAACATCTACTGATGTAAGTAGTAACGCTGTGCGCCATCTAGCGTTGAGTAGCAAAACTATCTCAAAATTCAATAAACAGTGATAGATTTACAATAAAATACAATTTCGGAAATCAGAAGCTCTTTTCAGATTCCATTTAAGTTTCTGTTTAATGTCTTTCATCATAGAACCACATTTAAATAGGAAAACTTAAGTGAATCCAAAGTATTGCTTTAATTCGTTAGTTCACCGACAGCTTCATAGATGGCGCAGTAAATCTATCACTCTAAATATGAAAATAGCAAATATGTGTACTAAACTAAACTTACCTATAAAAATAAAGGAGGTTTGAGTTGTTTTCAAAAATAATACACAATTAAACGCTTTAATTAAAACGAAATTTAATTGATTCCTTTGTGCAACGAAAGTTAACCATATAGTTTGTATGAGTAACTTTCGTTACACAAAGGACGCGATCGTGATTTTATTTTCATTCTGCTTTTAATTATGTACATTTTTTTCTAGAAACGTCTCGTTTAAAAGTTAAAAGACAGTCTTGCAATTTTAATTTAAAAACACGAATTAGTCGTAATTTAAAAAACTCGCGCTAATTTGGCGGTTCAATTTATTAGGTAACACAGCAAAAAAATGTTGACAATAAAATTCCAAAATAGTTCGATATCTAAAACTTACTCCAAAAATTCGTTAACAAGAATCACGTCCGCATAGATGGCTATCAAACGAGTCAGCGCCTAAGAGCGCGGCGAACATCCTGTCATTTCTACCATTTTACTTTTGATAAAAAAGAAAATAAAGAAATCCGAACAGTTTATCTCCAATCGGCACCCTGTTACTCGTTCCATGTGAAGGTTAACACCGATTCATTAAAAAAGGTCCATGGACCCCCAAAAGACTGAACGAGGTGGTATAAAAAGACTATATTTGGTTACCGCGCGGCGCCTAGCGGTTGCGCCTTAGCTGCGCCGTCTGTGAATTTGGACCCGTTTATAACTGACGATGTCTTAACTTTAATCTTTTTTAAGATTTTAGGGTATATATTGATATCATTAACCAATAATTACAAGACTCAACTCCAGTAAAAATATATTTAAGTAATTTAAACTCAATGACCAAATTAGTTTTCAATTTTATATTTATTAGTTTCGAAATAAATAAATAAATAAATGGCTCATCTTGGCGAGGGCATTACCGTGCCTCCACATTGTCACTTGAGCTGACTAACCAATGTCGACAATTCAGTATTATCATATATACAAAACAATGGGGAATCACGTTTTTATAGCGCATAAAAAGTAAATCTACTGAATGGTGGTGTTAAATGCTGCTCTTTTCTTAATTGAGAAGGTAGATGACGATGTTTACATGTGTTCAAATGAAATAGATAATTTTATGGTTTGTCGAGTTTTGACCGTCACTAAAATCAAACTGAAAGATGTTTAACGGAGGTATTTATAGCAAAAAAAGATCATAATGTACCTACCTACTGAAAAATGCCTACTATACGACACAATAAGTGGTGAATGTGAATAAAGCTTATAAAAATACTAATACTCAATGATGTACAGATGTGAAACTAAATGGGTGGTGTTCTGAAGCGATTCAACCGGCGTATCACATCAGTTACGAAAATCGACCAATAATAATATGTCTGCCGACCATCGAACACGAGGCGTGGTGTGCTGTGTGGACGCAGAATTGCAATTGATTATAAATAAGTTATAAATAAAAACGACAGCTTTATTTCATAAAGACATTTTTTTATTTAAACAAAAATCATAAAAAGACATGACCATATTCTATATCTTAGCTCGTTGTGCACCCTGTTAGGGTGCCATAGTTTGATATTAAATAATAAATATCACCACCACCTAACTACACTAGAAGTAATTGTTTCAGTTCATTAAGTAATATGGACCTCCGCAAAATAACGTCTGATTCAATAAATAAAGACACTTGAATTATGATTGTGACACAATCAATAAGTGAGTACTTACATCTTATACTTACCTAATTAATAAGCTTTATTACGATTACAAATAATTATGTTTATTCAATTGACAAGCTTTACACGTAAAAGACCACCACTTTTATTAAAACGTCTAAATCAAACTCTGATTCACGAAGATACTAATCTTTAAACAAACTGCAACCGTCAAGTCTTAGTCTCACAATCATACGTTTTACAGCTTTACATACAATATTATGTTTGCTTACAAACAATAAAAATAGATTCGGAATCTGAATGGGTCAGTGGTTAATAAGTTCAATAGGACGCAGGCCCACGCCACTTTCCGCTGGATCCACTAATCAGTCAGTCAACTAACATATTGTAGGTGTTTTAATAAGTATTTATAAGATTATGACGGTATCTTAATAGTTGAAGTGAAAGTGAAATAAAAAGAAACGTTGTTTATGTTTTAACTTAAAGAGTTTCTTGAGTAGCAGGCTATTTGAGGCCATGAATCAGTTAATTAACGAATATAATTGAATTGAATTTAAATTATTTATTCACTCAAATAGAAACAAAAGAAGTACTAAAATACCTATCTCTAAATACCTCTGCCAAACTGCATAGCAGTTTTTTGGCAGAAAATGTAGAACTCTAATTCCCTATTTTTAACGAACTCTTTATGTGCTGTTACGAGTAATACACAATTCCTCTGTATTTTTGTGGTAATAACTGTGACGTCCTTTATTAGAGAACTTTTTTCTAAATGGTTCTTTTCAGCCTAATAAGACAACTTTAAATCAAATCACTTTGTTTCCCATAATCTAATTTGTCATAATTTCACTTGCCATGCAACCTGTATAGGATAATGAAACAACTGTTTCAATCGAGCGATGTTTCAATAGAGCAGCGTCTTGAAAATATTGCTTGATGGTGTTGACACACGAGTACCCTATTCTGTCAATTTACTATCGCTATTGACAATGACAGTGCCATTTTATTAAAGGAAGTAATGGATTTTTAGTAACAAATTACACTATCCACTAATATTCTCCAATTTCGTTTTCTAGATTTTTTTTTACCGAATATCGTTAAAATACATACACTATATACACTGGCAAAATTGTCTTCTGAAAGACAGTCATTTTTTTTAACTTACCGAGTAGGTAATAAATGTGTGCATATAAAAATGAGACCTCACAATGTCAGGGTAATCTCTTGACTTGTTTTGGAACCACAAAGCTTTTCAAAACAGCCGATTAACTTTTGATAATGTAGACTATGTTTTGACATGTATATGTGTAATATATAGAGCATTAATATCCCAGAGTCATTTGAATTTAATAATTTAATTGGGAAAACTTCCAATTAATTTACAAGTAATCGACAAAAAATAATGTTCACTCTAACTCGTACGATCTCCGCAGAACATCGGCGCAAATGACGTTGCACCGCGAGGCGGGTGGGTGCGTTTTGTTTTCGTAAGTGTTCATGCCACAGTGTACGTCGAAACGTTTTTCGTTTAAGACTATGTTCAATTGGGTATCTCAGTAGGTAAATATAACCAAAATAAATAAATAAAAATGTAGTCATGTAGTTCGTTTGATGATGCTTAGTTTAAATCTGTACGAAAAGCTATTTCGTCTTATTTTTCCATACGACTACGTTCGTGGGGACCGTTGTATTGAATGTTTTTGGAATTATCCCTAATACAGTTTTTGAAAATAAAGCTGACCATGTAAATATTTTTCCTCGCAGTCGAACACTATTGAACTCTTTAAATAAGTGATGTACCTACACTGTCACATAAGCACGACCCCCACCTCTTGCCACGGCCATTAATTTATTCGACTATAGTTTACTTTTATCTTCTTCTTATAGTGCCACTTCATTATAGAAAGTTGACGGTCAGCTCCTTAAATTTCATCCTGTCCATAACCAGCTTCAATAGCTGTTTTAACGTCTTGGTGCCGGTTCACCCCCTTAAGTTACAGAGCCATGACGTTTTGCGTGAGACCTTACGTTTTCCGGCTATTTTGTTCATTATGAAGGCTTGTTTACTTTGCCATATCACAATTACGATTCAACCCTCTGGTCGTGGATTGTAAAAGACCCTGGCTTGGTTCGGTACTGAGCGTAGTTTTGTTGTCTCGCGCACACCTAATTTATACGTGTCTACTGCGCGCGATTCACTTTATGTGCGCATTCGCGAAGTGTGCTTACTTAATACGGTCCTCTATCGTTTGCTCGAATTTCGTAAGCCATAATGTAACGTTTTCATAATTTTCACTTGTTATAAAATTAATTATTTCAGAGAGAGTATTTTCTTCAGAATTGTTATTATACTAACCTGGTGACTACTGTATTCTATAAGATGACATTTAAAAAAATCCTTAAATAAAATATGTTTCTACATATTTTATGGCAAACTTTGGTATGGCAAGTGAAATTATGACAAATGATTATTATTGGAAACGGAGTGATTCGACTAAATACTCTTATTAGGCTGATAGGTAGAGATAAGTTATTATTATTTATTTAAAATATGGCTTCTGTCCCATTTCAGGACAATTTCGCCAGTGTCAAAGTAAGCTCTTTTTGGGAGCGACGTTGTACGGTGATTGTAGTTTTTGCAACTTGATAGTAAAATTCCAGAAACCACGTGGAGACAACTTGCGCATTAAAAAATGTCAGACACGAGAGCAATATAGAATTTTGTGATCACTGTTAATTAAGGTTAATCGCCGCATAAAACACTATCAAAATTATACTTCAACTAGCCAAAGAAACAGAAATACCAAAATTAGATACTGTCTACATCCGCCATGTTCGAATGCTACAAATCGAATGCTATAGATAAGTGGTAGTGGCGTAAGCCTTAACAACTTTATTCCCATTGAATTGCCTCATTTCACACTCGTCCGCAATACCAGAGTATCATAAATGCGACTCCAACCTAAAGAACTAAGAAAGAAGACTTCATAGGCCAGTAATTTCACTGACTGTCTTACTCCATTTTTACCGGAACACAGCAGCGCAAGAACTGCAGCTTGGCGGTAGGATTAGCGAGTAAGGTGATAGCGATCTGAATAGACATTGCATAAGGGCCTACCACCTGTGTAATTTACTACTAACTCTTACTAACTTACTAGACTAGATTACGACAGGATTGCCTAAATTTTTACGTGACGTCAGTAATAATAACTGCGAATTGTTTGATCCAAAGACATACTTAACACACGATTCTCGAAATACGGGTTTCCTAATGAAAATATTTACTCCACGCTGCTCCTATACGCTAAACTAAAACCAATTAGAAACCGCACTTCGTATCCATTCAAGATTAAAACCGACACACATTTAAACCGTCAAGCGCGGTTCCTTGCCCTTTCGAAACCTTGTTCATAATAATTACAGCCATAACTTCTTTAAGTCCAGGCGCCGACTTAGCCGCGTGTCTTCACGTCTCAAGCGTATCCCACAAAGGGTCCAGACAAAATATTGTTCAGTTTTGACAGATTATGAGACTGCCCACAAGTCCTACAGCCGAGGTATAAAGATGGTATCAGCGCTTAGCGAGCGCCGGTTTGATAGACCCTTTAGATTTAAGATAAATCAACATTAAATGGTAGGTATTTGTAACAGTTCTACGTGAGAATACGTTGTTTGTTTGATGTGGTTTTGGTTATTAGGCTGCGGTTTACGAGAATTGGGGTTTGCTTTGATGATAGCGCTGCTGAGTTAATGAGTTCTTTTTATTTTATTTTGGGTTACTTTAAGCCCATTCATATATTACACTGTGAATTGTCGCATATTACGATTAAATGTAATGGAATATTTATTTACTGTAATGTTTCGCCTTATCGTTTAAGTAAAAAATAAATTATAATAAGGTATTATTATAAACGTCCTTTTGCTCGACACTGACCCAATACATGGGACCTTCAATCTTATGTCATAGTAAGAGAGGTGACAAATGGGTGTCATCTACTGGGCGTTGAGGTGTCGAGCATTGGTACGTTTACCTTAATACAATGTGTTCTAAAACGAATGACTTCGTTTCCCATAATTTCATTTTCCATAAGAAAGTTTTTTGATATGTCGTCTTATGAGAATACATTAGACTAGGTAAGTAAATTTAATAACAATTACCACGTCAAAAGCGTGGCAACATTTTGAATTAAAAATTCAGATGAACAACCATTCATTTTAACGCAACAAAAGTTAAAATATTTAAATAGGTACCTATATATTTTTTATCTAATTGACGCTGCAAGGCGCCAGGTACGCTTTTTTTTTCTAGAGTAGCTAACAAAATAAAATGTTAATTACCAAGCTATCTCAATGATCATAAAGTCTTAGAGCGATAATGGAATGCGCAAGAAGTGTTATAGAAGTGGTATAAGAAACATTACTACGGCATTATGCAGTACAAGCACGCTATAACCGTGCGTGCCTTCAGTGCACTTTAAGCGACGCACTTATCATTTAAATCAATTATTTCTCCATTTACTATGTAGTTGCATTGGAAAGCTCCAGCTTTTTGTAAGTAAGTTGAACTCGATACCAACGGGATTCGCTTGAAATTAAAATGATGAATTGAAATGAAAATGCGAGTAGATTATTTAGTAGTAATTTTTTAGAAGAAATGAAATATTTACCTACTAATTTTTTTCATGTGTTCTAAGGGGTGGAAATCTAAGGACTGTACCTACGTACATTAGGTGCTACTATTCTTCTGTTACTAGGTAACTTTACATTCAAGCAGTGGTGCTTAATTTATTTCTTCGAGGAACTAACAATACTGACAGTAGGTACGTATGACTATAAATATAATGAATAAAATTTAGTTTAGATTTCCAGTAGTAAGTTAGTGAGGAATGTTTACTAAATGTAAACTCAACTTATCTATAAACCTCTAAAAGAGTAACGTGACTGATTGACTGACTGACAAAATTACGTACAGCCTAAATCACTGGAGCTGGAGACTTGAAATTTGGCAAAAATATTCCTTGAGGATGAGGATCATAGAGGACCAACCACTGTGAAGAAATATCCCGAAACTCCCACGGGATAGAGAGGTAGCTATTTAGCTATAAATATTCTATTCTATTCTATTCTTCCACGGGAGTAATGCCGCCTTATAAAGCTAATACAGCTAGAGGTTCTTTAACGACAGTCATCCTAAGAATAACTTTATCCAAGAAATCTTCCCCAATTTGTCGAAAATCTTTACGTCATCACTGTCGTAATATTTAAGGATCACATGAAACAACAAGGAAGGCGGGTATTACGAAGGCTGAAGTTTTTATACAGCCCCATTACAAGCGAATGCAAATCAATTTTGAAACGTCTTGTGTATTTTTCACAAGGAACCTAAAATTGGACCTACGTATAGAAAAAAAGACTCGTCGACATCAGAAAGTCAAACTGTCATAGTGTGACAGATAAAAAACTAAAAAAAAAACCGGCCAAGTGCGAGTCGGACTCGCGCACCGAGGGTTCCGTACAAATTTATATTTATGTATTAACATCCAGTCATAGCAGACCCCTGCTCCTAAGCAAAATGTGCGCAGTGTGGGATCATTGTAGATTGGTTGCTGATATAGACAGATAGAGAAAAAAATTATGCTTTTCGCAATTTTTCCTTTATCTGTGCTATAAGACCTTGCTTCGTACCAAATTTCAAGATTCTGAGTTCACGGGAAGTACCCTGTAGGTTTTGATTCCCTTGCGAGTAGTTGCAGTTTGAAAATATGCGGCTTAAATTGCTGTTTCTTTTGATTGCGTTGACATAGAAGTTTGATTTTGTTACAGCTTAAAGGTATTATAGACCTGAGTATTTGATATAAATTTCAATTTAATTCCTTTACGCGTTCATGAGAAAAGGGGTAGTAACTTTAAAATTATTAAAAATATTTTTATTATATGATTGAACTAAAAATTTACGGTTTTCGCAATTTTTCCTTTATCTGTGGTATAAATAATAATAATAAACGTTTCGAACTCAACCAGAGCTCATCTTCAGAGTTACCACAACCGTATGCTATGCTACCAAATGTTAACCTAACAAACCAAAACAAATGTTTTAACGTGTCACTGTAACTTCTCAAGTACCCACTTTATTTTTCTTATTCTCAAACTATCCCACAAAAATTAACTTTTAATTACATATTATAAAACTACCTTGAATTTTTGCCTCTTGCCTTCCATATTTACTGTATCAACTATTAAAGTTAACAAGTCAATTCTACGGGTCGTCATAACATAACCTTTAGTTGACACATCATTGTATCTTATTTTCACCTAGCTTACATAGCATACATTCTTGAAAATTATAGTTTCCATTATGTATAGACCTGTGTAAAAAGCATCAGATATCTAAGTCATATAATGTTGCTTTTTAGCAGTAGGTATGTAATCCTCTTTTACTTTATTTAAGTTTATATTGTAATTGTTTCAGTTCATTAACATGGACCTCCGCAAAAGTAACGCCTGATGCAATAAATTATTTATACTATTTGTTAAATGGTTGATAATAAGTGTATTATTGATAATAGGTAAATTATTTTTAATAATCAGACCAACTTTTGTTACGTTATTGTAAATAATTTACCAATTGCGACTCCATCAAATAAGAAGTTGATTTATTTCCCATCAACAAAATTCATTCCGTAATAAAATTCAACGTATGCTTGATTTCAGATAAGACAGGCCATAAAACCGTGTTAAATGACAAATTGGTTTATATTACAAACAATAGTACCTACATTGTTGTAGAGGCTGGAAAGTAAGCAATAGATGGACGAGTCCATCTATTGCACTTTTGGCCGAGACTAAACATTGTGCTTTTCACGACTAATGCGAGGAAATCATTATCATCATCATCATCATAATCATCCATCCATCCATCCCGTCCATCCCGTCCATCCCGTCCATCCGTCCATCCGTCCATCCATCCCGCCCGTCCATCCCGTCCATCCCGTCCATCTCGTCCATCCGTCCATCCGTCCATCCGTCCCGTCCATCCCGTCCATCCCGTCCATCCCGTCCAACCCGTCCATCCCGTCCATCCCGTCAAACCCGTCCATCCCGTCCATCCCGTCCAACCCGTCCATCCCGTCCATCCCGTCCTTCCGTCCATCCATCCCGTCCATCCCGTCCATCCCGTCCATCCCGTCCATCCCGTCCATCCCGTCCAACCCGTCCATCCCGTCCATCCCATCTATCCAGTCCGTCCGTCCGTTCATCCGTCCATCCGTCCATCCCGTCCATCCCGTTCATCCATCCATCCCCACCAACCCGTCCATCCCGTCCATCCATCCCGTCCATCCCGACCATCCCGTCCATCCCGTCCATCCCGTCCATCCCGTCCATCCCGTCCATCCCGTCCAACCCGTCCATCCCGTCCATCCCATCTATCCAGTTCGTCCGTCCGTTCATCCGTCCATCCATCCATCCTGTCCATCCCGTCCATCCCGTCCATCCATCCATTCCGTCCATCCCGTCCATCCCGTCCATTCCGTCCATCCCGTCCATCCCGTCCATTCCGTCCATCCCGTCCATCCGTCCATCCCGTCCATCCGTCCATCCAGTCCGTCCATCCGTCCGTCCGTCCGTCCGTCCTTCCATCCATCACATGCAGCAGACGATTACTGTTGATTGGTCCAATAATGTCGTTTCAACACGCCAGGAATGAAATTCAGAAATTATCTTTCAAAAAGTTTTATCGTATAATGAAATACATATACTGATACGTCCAGTTTTCGATTAGTGTAACTTTGTTGTCGTGTTTGCGCGCCATAAATGAGTCAGCTGTTAAATGTACATATTATATAGGCAGTTTTGAGTACTGGATTTAGGTTTTCTATGGCCACATTTTCGAGCAGTGTCGTGAAATAGTACATTACTGCAGAGGCCGGGACTTAAGGGGTGATGATGATTATGGTGATGATGATGATGATGATGATGATGATGATGATGATCATGATGATGATGATGACGATAACGATGATGATGATGATGATGATGATGATGTTGATGGTAAAATATTTCTCAAGGCAGATCACCATTACCATCACCATCACCATCTTACCTTACCTTAAATAAGCGTAGTTGCAGAATGTCATAATGAACCAAAACGCAAATATTGCCTATAGTTTTTTTTTTAATGGCTAAATGCTATGATGCCATAGACCTATAAACACCATGGTGCTGTGTGACATGAAACAATCGCATTGCCGGCCTAGGCCTGCAACGGTGTATTTTGAGGCCAGTACCTCTACCAAGAGTTTACGTGACCGTACTCGCTAGCGACGGCGTAAATTATTTGTATGGAGAAGTACAGCGCCTCTAGCGGTCACTTACGGAAGTACAATTCTCCATACAAATCATTTACGCTGTCGCTAGCGAGTACGGTCACAGTGAACTAGTGTAAACTCATGGTAGAGGTACTGTTTTAAGGAACACAACGTAAACATTACATAGCATGTTTGAGAAAAAACATTTAGTTTCATATATTATTTATTTTATTAGCAGTACGGCTGCTCACGCGGCTTGCGACGTGGTTCAATTGGTAGAACACCCGTTGGGGCGCATACCCAGGAGACGTGGGTTCGAATCCCACCGGCGCACCCGAAAAACTTTTTCGCTTTTAAATAATTTAGTTTCATTACGTAAAAAAAGCAATGAAAATAATAATTCTTATTTCTGACGTGACAACGTCTAATAAATCGATGAACGCCGGCTGCATGCACGAAAAAGGATGACGCAATGTAACGTACATGTACCTACAGAGCACTGAAGGCAAGTATGTACAAGAAAGCAGCGAACGCCAGCATGTACAATCTTAGTACTAGCGCTCGGGTAATTTTCAATGAGGGTGTTGAGGAGGGGTGCGGGGGGAGCGCGAGAGAGGGGTACGGGGGATGGGGGGGATGAACATTTCAATGATTTTGCCGTAGGATGCACCGTTTTCAAGATATTTGACAAAACACCGGTTCTCGTCCGATCACCGAGGTTAAGCAACGTCGGGCGCGGTCAGTACTTGGATGGGTGACCGACTGGTTTAATTTTTGTTTTTTGAATGTTTTGCTATGACGTTGTCACGTTAAACTATCGTCCGTAAACCGACTTTACAGACAACCGGTTTTTATGAGTAGGTACCTACTTATCCTTAGGTAGGTAGGTATCCTTACTAATATAAATAATACATAAGTAACTCTGTCGGTCTGTTACCTACCTCTTCAGGCTTTTTAAACCGCTGAACCGACTTAGATAAAATTTGTTATGGAGATAGGTAGTTTAAGACCCTAGTAAAAATATAGGATAGATTTTATTTACATAGTTCCCGCGTTTTGCATAGTTCAAATTAATTATACTTACTCGAATGAGTATATAATTTGAAAACAATTACCAATAAAATTATACAAACCACTTCAAAAGTTTAAAATGCAGGACACTTCCGTATTCAAAACCCTTCAAACAATACGCTCATCCAATCATAAAATTTACTAATTATTTACCACATTACAATTTCCACTACAATGTCCTAAGAGACAGACTGATTCATTTGTAAAGTAGCTTTTACAACAATGTCGTAGAGGTCAAAATGCTAGAGTTTTGTCTTTTATGACTTACAAAATTGCTGTCAATTTACTCCCATGAATGACAAAAGAATCAACACTCAATTAGATGGAAATGGCGCGGCAAGACGTCAACACGTGGGGTGTCGAATTAGAGAGGTGTAATGAGAGCGATTAAGGATCCGCGCATCCTGTCTGCAGGAAGTGCGTGGGAGTGCTCTTGATGTGACCCGCCATTATTTATAATAAAACGTTATTTTAGGCAGACATTTAGGTCAGTGACACGTTATTAACAATCTGAACTATCTTCAAAAACGCCTGGTTCGAGTTGAACTCACGCACTGAAGGAGTACAGATTAAAAAGTATATAACAAAAATAAGTTTGTGTTTAATAAGTAGAACTACTATGAATATAGCCTTTAAAAGACAAGTATATCACTTTTTGCAAGGCTGGCAACGCACCTCTGGTCCCAATGGTATACGTACTGTGTAGATTAGTTAATTATTATCAGCTGAATCGCACGCTTCTTGGTCGACCTTTATGAAAAAAAGATAAACAAAGTTATTTTTTTATAAATAATTGTGGCCTATGGCCTCTCAAGCATAAAAATTACTTTTGATTTATACCACGAGTTTTACTGTGAGGGAATATGCACACACCAGCGAAGCAATTCATTGTATAGTGCGTGAAGTTCCTAATCTGCACTGGGCTCTTGTGGGAATTATCAAGTTCTCTCATCCTGAGAGAAAGCTTGTGCCCAGCTTTGGGACATATACATATAGGCCGCGATGAGTTATCTTTAAAACTTCCTAACGAGCACGCTCATTGCGTAACTCCTCAATTAAAATAACTAAAATTAAAAACAACGCTCTACAAATAAACAACACACTATCTCATTTATTTTGTAACTAAAGCGAAGATTCCATGTTGACACAAAACAAAATTATGTTTAAGAGATAAAAGTTATAGTCATAATATGAGGGAACGTAAACTTAACATGCGGCTAATCTTTGAAGAGCTCGCCCGCAAATCACGGACGCTGTCCAGATTAACATCCAATATTTTGCATATTATTGACATTTACTACCACACTGCTTTATTTATTCATGCCGAGAGTTATTTGGGAAGTATTTTTTTGAAGTTGTCCACATAAAAATGTTGGGAACAAAACGAGCGATGTTTTATGGACGGTGCGATGTGTGTCAATGCGAAATTTATATTGTCGAGAGCTTGCCGTTTGAATCGGCTTTGTGTGGATGTGGCCCAACAGACAGAGCGCATATAAACGATTAAGCGCCAGATTAAGGTCTTAAGTATGAGCGCTGAAACAGTTAAACACTTTTAATGGGTATTGTGCGGAGGTAACACTTGATAAATTGACGATTTTGGGTTTCTAGGTCGACACAGGACTACAATTACGTATGAAGTGCAGTTTCTAATCCGCACTGGGCCTGTGTCCGTACGTACAACAGAATACGGATTCTTGCCGTTTTTCCAAAAATATTTTGGCAAAATTTCATTACCCGGACAAACTTTAGCAACTGTTTTCTTGTCAATAACATTTTTGGAAAAAATTAAGTATGCACGTTTTTTACGGCGGAAAATGACACGAAGGCATCTGGAGTGTTATCAAAAGCTTTATTAAAGCAGAAAATCATTACCGTAAAATGGGGTGAGTAGGTTTCGCGGGGGGAGTTGGGTTGCGAATCCAGAATTTCTTTTTTCAGTAGCTACTTTAATTTTCGGGCTTAGATTGTTCTCAAAGTAATTTGATTATATTTTTTCTTCTTTTCGCAACACTAAGCTGCCAAATCATAAAATTTTGAAACACAAATTCACTGTCAAAATTGATGCTCGAAAGCGGCGGATTTTTAGTTCAATTTAACTTTGTTTTTATGTGATGTTTGCCAAAGTTAGTGTTCATCTACCTTTCGGATATCGTTTATATACTTACATGGCTTATTGGAAACAGAAAAACATAAGTTATATTTTCTTTACTTATAATGGTTTTAACATAGAAAACGATTCAACTGCATTTGAGGATGTTTATGGGGAGAGCAGGGATGTACTGAGGGGTGAGTTGGGTCGACAACGGGGACAGTTGGGTCATGAATGGGGAGAGTTGGTGTTACGAACGGGGTGTACCGGGATGATAGAGGGGGGAGTTGGTGTTCGTAGTTCAGGGTTTTCGATTTACTTAAGTAGTCAAAAGTGTCTTACATTATGAAAAAATGGTAAATATTATTTAAAAAAATATCGATGTAGCGGAGGAATTAAATACATTGCAAATTAAATAAATATTTTATATTAAAATGTGCATTTTATTTATTTCATAGTGTGTCATGCAGGTCATCAATTTCATATTAACGTTTTTGATGGAATTCACGTTACTACCTAATTTCTATATAGATCAAAGTATTTTTTTAATTGATCTAAAAATCTATTTATACGTCATAAAAATAAGGGTCACAACTTACAGAAAATATTAAACCGGTTTAAGTAGGAGCATAAATAAAACATAATTTTGCTACATTAATAAAAATTCTCTTGACAAGTCAAGCTATTGCCTTAATCCGAAAGTGTCAACCCTAGCAATTTTCCCAACTCACCTCATTGCTAGCCTTATAACCCCAACTACGGGGTGAGCTGGGTTTGCCTACTATTATGTCTTTTTCGTTGAAACTATGCAATGAAGCAACAAATTATCATTGACAAACTAAAATTCATACCTCCGGAACACTTTTTTTGTATTTAAGTCAATGTGCCACATATAAAAATAAGGTTTTATTTAGGTTTGAACTTCGATTTCGACCCAACTCACCCCATTTTACGGTTATCTATAAACATTTAGTCAAACGAACTGTGATGACAAAAGGTGTATTTTTTTTTGGTTATTATATAAGTAAAAAATGCACTGTTAGGAGTGCGACGTGGATAAGTCTTAGCATAAATTTCGTGTCGTCAAATATGTGTCAGCGTAATTAGATACCGATATTAAGACACATCTTAGACCCTTTAAAAAGTCGGTACTTAAGTTCTAACCCATACAATGACATTGCTCGAGGTCGCAGACACACCCACGGGCGACCCGTTGACATTGTTATCGCCATTGCTGGTTACGATCAAAATACTGGCCAATTAGTTCCTACACACTTTCACATTCGCGCGATTACTCTTAATCCGGTCAATGACCTATCTGCCTAGTTTTGCAAGGACAAGGTGGATTGATTGTCAATATTACTTCTACTTGTGACACATTGTTTGTTTGGCGAGATAAGTTTAGCAAAGTTAAAGTTTCTCTTTTTTATTCGAGTTTGATTTTGCTCAAACGATACTGCATTACCACCCCAATCAGTACTTAAAAATTAATACATTCTTTTTTATTAAAAGTAAGCTTTTCAATTAAATGAAAAGCAAATTACAATTAGTTAAAGAAATTTTTACTTTTCTTCAAGATTTTAGGTTCTTAGCCGATCGGGATGTGAGCAGAAACGAACATTTGTGTGCTTACTGGTTCACAGTTACAATTTGATGATATTTTATATGATATTATAAGCTGTCACAGTTTTACATAATTATTCGTGAATTGATTTTGGAGCCAAATTTTTTAGACTTAAATCACTTTTATGTACATAATAAATTACGATTCAAAGTTACATTGAAGATTTACTTTACCATTAATGCTATTACTATTAATCCAGAGTTAAGTACTCGCGCTTGTAAAAAGTAGACCGCCTATGTAGACCATATTTTTTGCAAGCACTAGCTTTCTTTGTCGTAATTTAAAAAGCCATTCGCTGTCAACTCCTTATACCGATGTTTACAACAACATTAAGCTTTATCGTTTTACTACCGACTATAAAACTGCTCTCATTAATATTCGAAAGGTTAAACACTTACAAATCATATTAAGAAATTACCAACTTTTTTGGACTGAGGTCGATGGCGCTACTGTCTAACAGTCGCCTAGAATTTTGTACTTGATTTTATTAGTTCTAATTTTCACCACCGGAACGATAAAGTCTGTAATCCGAATTCGGTATGCTCTAATTAGGATGGCGGTGATTTCTAAGTCTAGAACGGTTGAAGATAAGTGAAAGCTAATGAAGAAACTATTTAATTATCATTAGTTTTTAACGATTACAAACCGGTAAACAGTGTGTATTTTTAAGCGCTAAGCGTTGCAAATTTTACTCGTTCTCAGACTGAGAGTGATTATAGGTGAAAACAGTAGATACGTTATATAGGTATGCTCACATGATGCCCAAAAAAAATGCTCCGCACGCGGCGGCAGGCACACACACATACACGTTTCATTTTACTTACATTTTATTACATTGACTGACGGTATAAGAGAGATGGCTTCATTAAGACGATATGAAGAAAAAAGACAAAGATAGTTTATCACTTGCGCGCAAGTGTAAGCAAACGTCACAATCCGACTGATTCCAATGGTCACAATTAGGACCATTTCGCGGCACACGTTTTGGTGCGTTGGTGCCATCTACCTCTTTTTAGGGTTCCGTAGTCAACTAGGAACCCTTATAGTTTCGCCATGTCTGTCCGTCTGTCTGTCCGTCCGCGGCTAAGCTCAGAGACTGTTAGTACTAGAAAGCTGTAATTTGGCATGAATATATATATCAGTCAGGCCGACGAAGTGATTACATAAAAAAAACTAAAACAATTTTTTTTAGGGTACCTCCCATAGACGTAAAGTGGGGGTGATTTTTTTTTCTCGACTAACCCTATAGTGTGGGGTATCGTTGCAAATGTCTTTGAAAACCATTGTGGGGTTGCTAACATGATTTTTCTATTCAGTTATCTGTTTACGAAATAGTCAACTTTAAAGTGAAAATTTTCATTAAAATCGACTGTCCCCCCCCCCCCTCTAAAATTTAAACTGTGGGGCGGAAAAATTTGAAAAAAATCAGAATGGTAGTAAATATATCAAATTTACTAGGAAAATTATAGCGGCTAAGATTGCTTGGAAATTATTTGTAGTTTTAGAGTAAATAGTAGCCTAAGGTATAAAACATACCTAAACTTAGATGATCCCGTACACATACGAAATCCTTAGAAAAATATTACTTGATTTTTTCGTAATGGCTACGGAACCCTACCTTGGGCGTGTCCGACACGCTCATATTCATATTCATATTCATTTATTAATAAAATTACAAATTTTACAAGTCAAATTATATTATGCATTATTGCGGCTCTTGGCAGGTTTTTTTTTGTATATAATATCACTGGGTGAAAAACTTAAGTCAAGGACCTGCTGTATGTAGTAGTAAAGTGTTCGTTTAAACAAATTGACGTTCCAAATTTGGTAAATTACTTAAGCTCCATATCAATTCTGTGTTAAGTTTTTCACTTATACTACTTACTATTTTTTCCAACCTAACCCGTGGTAATTTTTAGTACCTATCCTAAATCATAACTAGCTTTTATCTATCGCTTCGTTCGCGTGACCCGCTAGATCAAGAAGATAAATTGGAATTCCGTAATATTACTAAATTCCTGAAAAATATTCATTTGTATTATTTACTAGCTTTTTCCCGCGAATCTATCGACTATGCTCTACGATTTGTATCTAGCAGTATAGCAAATTGGACATGTTCCTCCAATTTGCTCAACGAGTTTTAACGGTAGAGCAAATAGAACTGTAGGTATTTCTCCAATTTGCTATACTACCTATAGTTCTAACGGTGTACTTCCGTTTGGCAAATTATTTTTCCCAAACTGATTCATTTGCCAAAAGTTCATTTTTTCTGAAACTGTAAACTATTCAGGATATATTTCAGGACTATTCTGTAGATTAGGTTAGTTTAGGTTAGGTTTGTTTTATAACAATCCTGAAAGTTAACAGTTTCAGAAAAAATAAACAATTGGGAAATGAAACATTTGCCAAATGAATCAGTTTTGGGAAAAATAATTTGCGAAACATTAGTAAACCATTACATTAAATAGTAGAGCAAATTAGAGAGTAAAAGTTGGATTTGCTCTAGCTCTAAATTTGTGGACAACTTCCATTCTCTATCCTAAGGAAAATTAGAATAATCCCGTCTCACTGCCCCTGTATGATCCTCAAAGATGATATCTGCAAAGTATCAGTCGGCAATAATAGGTACAGTTACAAAGAAGATTACTTTAAATCGAATTTACATATCGTTTATTCCTCACCCCGTGGTATTTATTCCCGTAAAAACCTTCTACAAAGTATCAGAAATGTTTAAAGACATAATGGAATCGGTAAAGTCGTTCTCGAGTTTTGTGCTTAGCAATACATTTTCATTTATCTAGATGGATAAATTATTTCAATACAGTTATTTCCAACTCTTAAACCCAAATTTATTCCAATTACCCCGATGAGTAATTTAATTACAAACAGCATCACCTAACACGTATTTTGTTACTTTGTTATAATGTGTTAAGAAAATGTTTACTTACGACCAAATTTACTTGCCGGGATTTAAAATCTTAATTGTTATTAGCGCTTTTTTATGCTTCTAAACTCCTTGTTAGCTTTACAAAAACAAATTGAATTTAATGTGCAATTTGCAATTATGTCCGTGAATGGCTCCCTGTCTCACACATTAATATTGACTTTTAAACAGAAGGTGATAAGTGACATAAATAATGCACAAAGGCAAACACCCTGGAAAAAAACAAGTTTGATATTTTTAAAATAAATTTTATTGATTTTTTTAAAAAGAGGTGGCAAACGAGCAAACGGGTCACCTGATGGAGAGCAATCACCGTCGCCCATGGACACTCGCAACACGGGGGGCATCACAGGTGCGTTGCCGACCCTTTTAGGAATTGGTAGGCTCGTTTTTTAAAGATTGCGATTAAACCTGATATTTAACGTTTCTGGCACATCTGAGTCTTCATCATCGACATCGTTCCAGCCTATATACGTCCCACTGCCGGGCACAGTCCTCCTCTCAGAATGAGAGGGCTGGGCCGTAGTTCCCACGCGGGCCCAGTGCGGATTGGGAACTTCACACACACCATTGAATTTTTTTGCAGGTGTATACAGGTTTCCTCACAATGTTTTCCTTCACCGCAAAGCTCATGTTAAATTTCAAATGTAATTTCGCACATAAATTCCGAAGAACTCAGAGGTGCGAGCCGGGATTTGAATCCACGACCCTCTGCTTGAGAGACCATAGGTCAAACCACTAGGCCACCACGACTTTTTCTGAGTCTTAATTAAAGTATAAAATACATCTATGTATCTATAGATCTGGATCTATACTTAACCTGAAAATTATCTGATTTTTTTGGTTATTGTTTTAAAACCCAAAAAAGGTTAAGGTAATTTTTTTAAAGCGCAATGAGCGCGGTCGCACGGACTACACCATGATTGCAGTTGTATAGTATAAATCTTCCCAGGTGAATTTTTCGCTTCGAGCCATTACATTAAATTTGAACCTTAATACTATGACGATACCGTTTGTTTTGAGAGATAAGGGCTCGAAGCGAAAAATTCACCTGGGAAGATTTATACTATAGACGAAGTTAACACGTCATTTTGAAACCCTAAGTGCTTCTATGTTTTTGAACAACGCCCTTTATTTTGGTTTAAATTTAAAGCATTATCCCACGTATCAAGAATCCTATGTCTCAATTCAGATCTTTGTCCATAATGTATGCCAAATTTCATCTAAATCCATTCAGCCCTTAGCCATCCATAAAATACGCAATATAATAATTGCAATAATTTTTAGACCCCTTTGTCACACGTATTACTATGAAATTCGCAATTATTTTGTTCTTGTGTCACAAATCGCTATACCTCCCCTTCCCTAAATCTGTGATGTAATTTTTGGATGACTCCTTTTGCGTGATTGACTCATGCAATAAAAAAATATTCAAACATCTAAACATCTTCAAAAACTTTCTCATTTATAATTTTATTATTAGTGGGGGGTACTACAGGATTGTCTAAAAACATTTAGCAGAAATTTTGTTACAGTTTTAGAATGCATAAAATAAGAGTAAGTAATATTTTTGATAAATTCAGACTGCTAATTAGGTGCTTTGTGTGAGTCAGTTTCACATGGCGCTTATGCTTATTCGTATTATTTAGAAAAACTGTTCACACGGGCTTATCGTATAATAATTTGGTCATGAAATAAATTTGGAATAAAGTGAGCGTTTTGGCTCCCTTGTGACATCCGCAAATTTCCACTAATGGCGTATCCTGTTAGCTCTCGTTACACCTAATCTTTGCCCATAATATCAAAATGATTTTATTATCTTTCTTTCAACTTCATAATTGACTTTATGATGCGATTAATTATTGCGACAGGAAAATTACAAAAACAACAGATAGTCAAGTAAAAATAAATACAATTTACACAGAGATACTTAATAAGGTATAGTAGGTACTAGAATTGTTAAGTGACCAAAATAAAATATAATAACCTAAGCTATCTCGTTTCAAATTACGTTTTAACAAATATAACCTGTGCAAGTATTTTAAATAAGCAACAATTTTTTGAATTATTATCCTCTTTGGCTGTCGGTGGCTGATTGGCGCTAAGCCCATGCCATGCACCGCGGCAAAAAAAAAGGAGCTGTCAGGGCTGCGGCTTTTCTTAAATTTTCGGCGGACGTATATTATATTGTGCATTGTGCTGTGCAAATAAAAAACATTGTAAATTGTGTTATCTAGTACTAATGATAAATAACGGACATTATTTAGTGTAATGCGTAATACCAAGTGGCGGTGCGGACTTTTCGGCTCTACGGACGGGCTAAGCGCGCGCTTATCGAAGTCGGCTTCATTGAGGTTTGTGGTTCATAAATTGTTGTTTAGTTTTAATGCTGCATAGAAACGAATAACCACGGCCTTGGTGACAGTCACTATTGGTCACCACTATATATCGAAGGTTTTGATGAACATAACCTATAAGTTTTTTGTTCGTTGATTATAATTTATTGAATTAGGCGTTACTTTGCGGAGGTCCATATTAATGAACTGAAACAATTGATTGAGACCTTTTTGGTCGCGGGTGAGCAAAGTAATTTGTTTCAGTTCATTCGTATAGATTATTTTGAAATTTTTCATAAATTTTTAGATTTGAAGCTTTGAAAGTCAGAATGCATAATTTAGAACATCATTTTTGTATACGTGGTAGGTATTACTTTCTATTTTACATAAAACTCATAAATTGTAGGTAATAAGAGAGACAGATATGCAAAGACGAACTTATCCCTCAAATGGGATCTCTTGCAGTTAGCCTTTAACCGGTTGACAGAAACAAGAGTAAGCATGCAATAAAAAGTAAAGAGAACCGACATCTCTTGCATCATTTTAACGACCGCTTTAGTCTAGTTGGTAGTGACCCTGCCTACGAAGCAAGAGGTCCTGGGTTCAAATCCCGGTAAGGGCATTTATTTGTGTGATGAGCACGAATATTTGTTCCTGAGTTATGGATGTTTTCTATGTATTGAAGTATTTATTTATGTATATAAGTATGTTTATAGTCGTCTAGTACCCATAGTACAATCTCTGCTTAGTTTGGGACTAGGTCGATTTGTGTAAGATTGTCCCCTTATATTTATTTATTTATTTATTTATCTTAAAATAACCTAGGCAAATAAATAATGCACTAAAAATACACATAAGTACCTAAATATATATTGTATTATATACAGGGTGAAATTTTAGTGGTTGTTTTCCCGAAACGAGGTGATTTAGTATCGATTGTACAATCGATTTATAATTACTATTTTGACTAGAGTCAAAAATCCAATTGTTTTGCGGTCATTTTTGACTTACGTTTTTCAAAATTGGATTTTTGACTCTAGTCAAAATAGTAATTATAAATCGATTGTACAATCGATACTAAATCACCTCGTTTCGGGAAAACAACCACTAAAATTTCACGGTGTATACATAATAATAAATATATTATGTTACTACTATTTTATATTCATAAATATTTTAATCTAATATATAAAAATCAAAGTGTTTGTTATCGAGCACCTCCGAAACGGCTTGACCAACTTTTGTGAAACGTTTTTTCTCTGTACTCGGTAGGTCTGAGAATAGGTCGTAGGCTATTTTTTATACACCCCTATTGTTCGCGGACGGAGTCGCGGGCAACAACTAGTTATTATTTTAAAGCTGAGTAATTTTTAAAATCTTCAAAAAGCAGTAAAGGATAGTTCTCAACCCCGTCCTTGATATTTATCTCGCCCTCCGACCCGTTACCTTAACCGTTAATTATTCCGCTGTTCCGCGCACGGTAACGGTTAAGCCTTTTGCGGGACAATTAAAAAGTGACGCACACTAAACCATTCAATGAGTCGCTGCACCGACATGTACTCGTATATGGCACGCGGCGGTGTCATCTCGATTTACGAATCGTGACCTCATTGCACATTTCGATAAATGGTCCAGTCGGTTAAGTCTTTTTTAGGGTTCCGTGCCCAAAGGGTGCCAACGGGACCCTATTACTGAGACTCCGCTGTCTGTCTGTCTGTATGGGTCCCTCCGTAGGTATGTCACAGGACTCTCTTTGTTGAACCGCAATATTTTCACAATATTTTTGTGGCAGGTATAACAACAAAATATAAATTAAAATTTAAAGGAGGTCGTCATAATATGAAAAGCGTTTTTTTTTTCAGAGTCTTTAACTCGATCTTTATAATGACATTAACTAGATACTTACTTAAAATTTTCACCGATAATTTAAACTGTGGCCGCTATAAAACAAAAAAATACTAAAAATAAAATAAAGTTGAAAATTAATGGGGGTCGTCATACAAGTAACGTGTTTATTCAGCGTTTTTAACTTGATCTTTATAAGTTTTTTACTGAACTATTACACGCTTTATTTTGAAACATTGTACGGAAGTAGGGTAGATACCCTTCATTTACGACTCGCACTTGACTGGTTTTTTACAATCTTAGGCACACATGGGCGAAGAAGTTAAGGTTAATAGACACATCAATTTAATTTAAGAGTAAATTATTTACAGAGTCAAAAACTTCGTTGACTGGACTTAATGCTCTGATCCTTTGATTCTTTATAGGTACCTGACATTATGAGACAGCTTAGTGATGCCCCTTCATCCATCTTCTTCACAGCCACGCCAATTTGTTGAAATTTAATTTAATATTCAATTTATTCTTCTGAAAATGAGTGCGTCAACAATTTACAACCGAATTCCCGGTCGTGATAAATCTTTCATCCCGTTAGATACATTCGTTGCATCACCCTTTCTAATCGGAAATTCTGAACATGTTACCTTAAATTTAAAACCTCTCGCCAAATGAATCATGGGCACCGAAACAAGATATCGATAATCGAACTTTTTTCACGTGCCCCTGTACAAAGAAAGCACTTTTACTTTTTGCTTTCGTTTTTCTCACGGTCCAGAACGGCTTGACTCACCTCTTTCGCCCGAATTTCGTCGTGTGCTGGCCCCTTAATTATGACGTCATAACCGAGGCTCGCATCCCGCGTTCCTTTTTCAAAATCCTTTTTATTTATAAACTGACAGACCCAGTATTATCTTATGGCGATCTTTTACACTGCCAGTTAGCTTAAAATAAGACATGGATATTTAGCTTTTGTATTTGCTTATTGTTTTGTTTTATTAAATTTATACTGAACGGTCTCCACGCTTAGCGTTAACAAGATCGACTTGATAAAAGGGGAAGCTTAATGATGGTAATGTGAATCATTAAAGCAGACGCCCAAGCGTTTTGTAAATTAAAACTTACCTTATTTACGGGCGCTTAACACGAAATGCTTCCGCGGTTGCAGAATATCATAAAGATTGACCTGCAAATTACTGTTAGCTGCTATCAAAGAGTACCAAAGACTAGGATTAAATATTAAGTCTTCAAAGGTCTGAATGTGCCTTGTACAAGTGACATTTTCCCGTTCCTTTTCACCGGGCCACAATGGCGCTCGGCTAACTCAGCCGGCCATTGTGGGTCCAGGACCGTCGTAAAATGGGTATAAATAAGTATAACTGTCCGATGGAGTGAGAAGAAAGTGCCCTCTTGGCTGCCTCGTAAACCGTAGCACAACTCAATGATCATAATTTCAATAAGTAGTAGCTGCTTATTGTGCATTTGCTGGTAGTCGGTTTATAAGCATAATATCTTGAAAACGGTAGAGTTATTTTTTGCTACTTGAGTCAATACAAAAATGTTAAGAAAAAACTGAAATCAATACTTGGCCTTTTATAAATATATATATACTTGTACTTATTATGATTGTTTTTAATTTTTTCATAAATTAAATTATTATTTTTTATTTTTTCATAATATCTTTTTCATCATCATCATTTTTACCAGGCTGTAGACGTCGTACCGCCGGGCATAGGCCTCCTTTAAGGTTAAGAGGGCTTCGCCAGTCGGTAGTTCTCACTCGGGCTCATTACGCATTAGGAACTGTAACACACGCCATTAAACTGTTTTGTAAACTTCCTCAGGATATAACTTTCCGTCACCAAAAGGCACGTAGTATCTTACAGGTTTGAATCTACACACCTCTGCTTGACAGGTCATGGTTCTAACTATTACCTATAGACTACCACTGTTTATTTTTTAATATTATTATTTTATTTCATGTACGAAGGCAACTATTTCTTGTGTTGTGAGGAAGCCTTTACCGGACGTGTAGTTACAAAAGCTAGCTCCTAAGATTTCACAACGTGAATTATGGTCTTAAGTCGCATGATACGTCTTAGATAGAGCATTATTCCAGCGTTGCTAGAGCGATTATGTTGACGATATTGTTTCTCAAAAAATTCCCAAAGACATATGTGAAATTAATTGAAATTTTATCTTTTCTGCGAGTAATTATATAACTTTAAACATGAAACTACTACCGTGAGACTCACTCATAGTGAAAATATACGGATCACTCACGTCTTAGAACGAGTTTAACTGTGAATATGTGAGTGATCCGTATATTTTCACTATAAGTATATTACTTCCATTCAGCAATATTTATCCCTACTAGCTTTCGCCCACGAATGGGTCCCCAGAGAATTCAAATTGGTGGAATTCTTCGTCTATTTCATTTCATTGCATAAAGCAAAAAACCGGCCAGTGCTGCACACGAAAGTACTTAATATTAAAATCTTTTACCCCCCATTTCATCCCTTTAGGGGTTGATGTTAAAAAATCACTGACACGCGTAATTCTTTATTTAAATTTTTTAATCAAAATTACAAGTTTCACGTTTCTAATTCCAAAAATGATCCAGTTCCAAAATTCCACCTTCTTTTTCACCCACTCAGGGGATGATTTACGAAACAAAAACCATCCTACGTCCTTTCCAGGGTCTTAAACTACCTTCATACCAAATTTCATTTCATCTTTCATTTTATTGGGTCAGCGTGTGAAGAGGTAACTGACATACAAACAGAGTTACTTTCACATTTATAAAATTAGTACGAATATGGATGAAAAAGTAACGTGGCTAACTGACAGACAAACCACGTACAACCTAAACCACTGGCTGGAGCGACTTGAAGTTTTAGGATATCGCTGTGGAATACTTAGAATAGAGGCCCTGAGTAATAAACTGGTTCTGCTCGGGTTTCCATTCATCTAGTTTGTGGGGTGACCTGACCCGTGGGCGGTAGTTTTGATTCTGAGCGTTGGAAACGTCGAAGTGTTAAACTGACAATATTTATTTAAGCATATTCGTATTAAGATCTCCATTGTACGTACATCGATAGAAACTACCGAGTAATTAATTGGCTTTTTGGCCAAATTGTTTTATTTTTCTTTCTCATGCATGAAAATAAATTATTACAGTAATTGCAGAAGGTCCTTTAGAGTTATAAGAGGTTAGCGTCAAATATGTCAGTGTTTTAACTTCGACGTCATGAATTAGAACCTTTTCAATGATTTGCCGCGCATAATTTTAACGACCGCCTTAGCCTAGTTGGTTGGTAGTGACCCTGCCTACGAAGCAAGAGGTCCTGGGTTCGAATCCCGGTAAGGGCATTTATTTGTGTGATGAGCACGAATATTTGGTCCTGAGTTGTGGATGTTTTCTATGTATTTAAGTATTTATTTATCTACTAGCTTTTACCCGCGACTCCGTCCGCGTGGAATTAGTAATTTGGGCAGCTTATTTTTTTTATCCAATTTGCTTTTTCATAAATTATGGCATTTATGGCTCTCCTTAGTTCCTCGATATAAAAAAAAATTACCCCCGAAAACCCCCGCGCACCCCCCCCTCCGCACACCCGCGTTCACATTCACCACCGTACTCCCAAGTCAAGCGTGCCTAGAGAAGTTTTACTTCAAAAACCCCCGATTTTTAAACATTCTTCCGCTCCGGTCCGCTGCTATTGGTGTTAGCGTGATGATATATAACCTATAGCCTTCCTCGATAAATGGGCTATCTAACACTGAAAGAATTTTTCAAATCGGAGCAGTAGTTCCTGAAATTAGCGCGTTCAAACAAACAAACAAACCTGTGTGCATGTCCAACTTAAGATGAACCCTATTTAGTATAGTTTACTATATTGTCGTCAGCTCATTTTATGTTGGATTTTTTTTTCTATGTACAGTCGAGTTCTCCAATATCTGTACAGCCAACCGTTCATAAATATCTGTACATAGACCTTATTACCGTAACATAAGGTTCATGTTTATATATTTATGAACGGTTGGCTGTACAGATATTGGAGAACTCGACTGTACTATCCATGTTCGATAAATTCGTAAAATAGACGTATCTTTGCTTATTTTATTTGTGAACCGATTCAAATGAAACAAACACTAAATGTTAATCCAAGAAAATACCAACATATCAGTGAAAACCGCATCCTTCTAGGTTAAGCCGTTTCTGAGATTAGCGCGCACAAACGCACAGACAAACAGAAAAACAGACAATAATTCTAAAAATCATTGTTTTGGGTTCTATTGCGCTAATAAATAGCCCTAGTGACAATTTTTCTCAAATATCTTCAATGTACAGACACCGACTTGTTACAGATTTATTATATGTATAGATATAAGTATGTTTATCGTCGTCTAGTACCCATAGTTCAAGCTATGCTTAGTTTGGGACTAGGTCGATTTGTGTAAGATTGTGCCCTAATATTTATTTTATTTTTTATTAAATTTATTTATTTATTTATTTATTGTCAATGTCATGTATATTATAATCAAGATATTATTAGTAAAATAAATCTGTCCATGACGCCCTGTAAGGGCACACAATAATTAACTAATAAGTCTAAAAAACAACTAAACATAAGTAATGTAAAATTTGATTATCTTGATTAATTATCTTTTTAACTATAAGAGACACCAGTGTCTAAGAGAAATTAACTTCGTTTGACCTATTGAACGTTCCCATAAAATTAAACGAAATAAAAAAAAACACGGCGAATAGGTAAACCATATTTCTACGTGATTGTGACTAGAGTAATTTCACTCGTGACTAGAGCGATTTCGAAAAGGTTGAAATATAAAACAAGTGATTAGCATAATTTAGTAACCTATGAACACGGATTAAATACACAATAATATATCTGTTCCCCTTTTTGTTAGTCTTGTGACACTAACGTAGGTATGCGTATGTAACACATGTATGTACATATAGCACTCACTTACATTGTAAAATAAAAACTAGTGCAAAGAACATTTAATTTTACCACATATAATGTTACTGCTCACACACCGTCTGTTTGTCTTTTTATAAACGGAGATTTTGTTACCAGCTGTAAAATTTATTTCTTTATGGGATTTTATTATTTTATAAGTTGAAAGGTAAGTCTTTGTGCGCTTTGTTGCGAATGCTAGAGGTGGTCCTTTAAGTTTATTCTTCTTGTAACCAAATATCGCTTCAAAATATTTGTTCCTACCGAAAATGTTATAATGATTTTATAGTCAAAGCACAAGTTATATTAAACACTTCAAAATACTAAACCCGGACATCTTTCTTGTACTGTACCTGTACGTGCAAAATTTGGACTGGACTGGCGGCTGAGGTTTTTCCAACATGCCACGACATGGGACTACGGTGCCTGTAAAGGTAGCATTCAGTCAAGTGGCTATCAATTTATGATGATTATCATTCCAGCCTACGTCCCACTGCAGGGCACAAGCCTCCTATCAGAATGAGAGGGCTTGGGCCGTAGTTCTCACGCGGGCCCAGTGCGGATTGGGAACTTTTATGATGATGATGGTAGGTAACCTTGTCCCCGTGAGCTGTCGCTGTACAAGTGTAATAAATTCATGCAGTCACTATAAAAATTAATGAACTACAATATATTTAAGTTGGTTCTCCGTTACCAACCGCACACCACATCTACGCCAGTGCGACATATATATGTTAACATGCAGAACCACCCTCTTCTATCCACGTAAAACGAGAAGATTTTACGTTTAAGTTACCTGCCAGCAGCTTTTTTTATGTTGTACGATATTTGATTTTTACTTTCATCTCACTTAGCTTCTTTCTATAATGTCAAATCATAGTAAAATCAAGTGATTTGAATTTGAATTTATATAAGTGCCTTACGTTTTTTCTGGAACTGGTTACCAGTCAAATCCTGTTATAGTCCTTGGCACTACATTATAAATCTTGCTAACTAGATAATAAGAATATGTATTAAGAATTCCTTTTAAATATAAATGTACATAGGGTACCTAGTTAAATGTTTGGAGGTAGATTCAAAGGTCTAAAGGTCTCCACAGAACCAGCGTTGCTGCACTCACTGTGTAGCAACACATGCTGAGTGGAGACCCTTTTTCGGTTACAATTGGTGTCACTACTTTAACAAACTTGTTTATTAGGTGTATTAATGTTGTTTTCTACTGTTTGGTGGTGGTACTCTTGTAACCTTAAATAAAATATTTTTCTTTCTTTCTTTCTTTCTTTCTATGGGTTATGATGCGTAATGTCAATAAATAGAATTTATAAGGAAATCCAGGAGTCCAAGAGGAACACACTGTCGTTACACGTCGGTCGCCTGTTTTAATACTCGCTGGTGCCGCAATAAAAACGATAGGTATCGTGTATATTGTAGCACCGCGGTGAGTAATCGAAGCTTGTTTATGACCTGCCAAACTACAATAATGCAGCATCTGGAGTTCCGTATCCAAGTAACCACTATTATCTTACCTTCATTAATGTTTTTTGACATATACGGTCAACCGATTTGACTTACTTACTTAGGAGTCAACCAGCATAGTAACTTTCAATCACAACATTTAAGTTAAAAGCATTCGTAATATAAAATAATATTCTGTGTCTTTTCTAGAATTGTATAAGCATGCATTTAAGTATTTTATATCGAAAATAAATGATTGATTGATTGCTTGAGGATTTTTTTTATTATGAGAGGGAGGAAAATGAGCAAGCGGTTCATCTGATGGGAAATGATCACCACCGCCCATAAATATTAACAACTCGAAGAGAGTCACTAATCTGTTACCGGCCTTTAAAGGAAGTACGAGTATAAACCCTTTTACGAAAGCCCCGATGTCATAGTTATCTGGAAGCACTGCTGCCGGAATTTGATTCCACAGTTTCACTGTACGTGGCAGGAATTGCCAACGGAAACGTATGTTACAGTGGTGGACCGCCATTCATCGACATGGTGACGATGGAATATAGACTTTCGGCGGGAGGCACATGTGGAATTTCGCAGCAGGCAGCAAATTAAATAATTCTTAATTGATTAATTAATTGATGGCCGTTGGGGTATATGTAGTCTTGAATAGCAGACATAGTAAAAACTCCGCCAAAACTTAAACTAACTTCAAATAGGATCCACATAAATAAATAAATATCACGGGACAATTCACACCAATTGACCTAGTAAGCTTAGCAAAGCTTGTGTTATGGGTACTAAGCAACGGATAAACATACTTATATAGATAGATACATACTTAAATACATATTAAACACCCAAGACCCGAGAACAAACATTCGTATTTTTCATACAAATATCTGCCCCGACCAGATAATCGAACCCGGGACCTCAAGCTTCGTAGTCAGGTTGTCTAACCACTAGGCCAACTGGTCGTCTACATGTGTTATATATATGTACATAAATTGAAATCATTAAGGAAAGGGATTTAAGCTCTTCTGAAAAGTGAATGACTCCTTATTTTACAACTATTTATGTATGAAGAAATAAGTTAAATTGTATGAATGAACATGCTGCAGGTACATTCGAATAGGTAAAGTAGTTTTCCATATTTTGTTAACCTTGGCTGTACCAATATCTTTGTAGGCGACCTGATTTCAAATTACTTACCATATTTTTTACTTTGATAACATCTCATGAAACTTAAGCGATTACTCTTAAAACTTGATTCGAATACAATTATTAAATCACACGTCAAAAACATGCCATACTTATTTACCAGTTATTTAGAAATGTATGTCATACCACATTATAACGCTTAATATAAAGCAATAAATCACAGGAATTATTAATTTATTGAACACTTTATGACAAATGGCATCCAAGCACGATAGACAAATTAACTTGTTTTAATTAAAATATTCAATTATCGTCCTATTGATTCCTATTATTTTTAATCATTTATCATTTATTATTACGGTTGGCTTGGTGGAGAAAGTTTTGATTTTTGAATAAGCTCTTAAATTTTTTAACATTCTAAATTAAAAATGCTTAGGGTATCTGTACCTCCTCCTAACTCTCAGCTACTTTTTTAAGTAGGTAAATCATCATTCATCATCATCATTTCAGCCGAAAGACGTCCACTGAAGAAAGAAAGAAGAAAGAAAATATTTGAAGACGTGAATGGATGAAGGTGATATGTCGCAAAAGTCCGATTTCGAGAAAATTGAGTTCAAAGTTTCGCATAAACATTTTGAGATATTTCAAAACGCATTAAGTGTATGCATTTAAAATTGGGGTCAAGCGGCGTAAACCGTTTAATATTTTTTATAACAGAAGACAAACAAAAAATAAATATGTTTTTAGTATTTTATTTAAAAAAAACTGAACATAACTCCTTCTTTCAAAAAATATTTTGTTGATTCAGTTTGAAAAAAAAGAAGTCTGAAAGAGACATGTTCCTTTAGAAATTAGAAAAACCAACACAAAATATAGAAAAACGCTTATTCTTCTCTAATAATGATTACTATGTTGTTTCGTGTAGCTTTGCTTATACAGGGTTATTTGTAATTCACTGACATCCTCTTAACCCTGAATTCCTATCACTCAAACAAATGTTTTTTGTTTTACGACTTTTAAAAAATGAAGCACTTTTAAAAACACACTTTTTTTCCGGTGGACCCCAAACTAGGCTGAGCCTGTATCTTGGGACCCGTTGAGTTGGATAACATAGTGCATTTCACTGCTGAACATAGGCCTCCCCAAGGCTTGCCAAACGATTGGTCCTGTGCCATCCACATCCAAGGCGTTCCCGCAACCTTAACCAGGTCGTTGCTCCATCTTGTTGGAGGCCTACCCACAGTGCGTCTTCCGGTCCGTGGACGCCACTCGAGAACCTTTTTGCCCCATCGGCCGTCATTTCTACGAGCGATATGCCCTGCCCACTGCCACTTGAATTGTATTTTAAGTACATATTTTAATTTTATTTTTTACATATGTTTTATTTTTTATATAATGTATTGTATTGCTGTTGATGCCCCAAATAAATAAAATAAATAAATACATGCCACTTAAATTATATATTTTAAGTACATATTTTAATTTTATTTTTTACATGTTTCTGCTTGTGTTCAAAGCAAAAAATTCAACATACCTCTAATTAACTTAAATAAGTTTTTTTAGCGTTGATATTCCTGGGTTTATTATATTTTTATTTTTGGTATATTTTAATGTAATCCTAGTTTTAATTTTAATTTAAAGATAGTGTTGCGTGCCAAACTTTACCACCACTGTAATCAGATGTACCTACTGACCAATGTGTACAATTAAATCACTTTGACTTTAGCAAAGATTTAATTTTTAATAGGTAAGTACATTTTTTTTGTTGGCCGTCGTCAAAACTACATATACCCGTACCTACCAAGGCTACCAAATCATTCCGATCACTAGAAGTAGGTGAAATTTTACGTACAAAATGTAAGAAATATACAAACAGAAATTAATATTCAGTGTGGCAAAGTAATACGAACAGACTTTTAATTATAATTAATTGGCTTGCATAAATCTAAGCTCTTATGCAATGTTTAAATTCAATTATTTAAATTTTAGTTCATCAACATCTCATAAAATCTAACGTAATCGATCGATGGTATGTCAAGATTAAATTTTATTAGTTCCGTTCAAACACGGCCGAATTTAGTTGAGTAAATATGGAAGTGATCCGAGTTTTCCAATATGACCTTGACACGTAGACTTACAATCACTAAGGATCTATTCATTATCAACTAATCGTAATCCATACTAATATTATAAATGCGAAAGTGTGTCTGTCTGTCTGTCTGTCTGTTACCTCTTCACGCTTAAACCGCTGACCTATTTAGATGAAATTTAGTATACAGATAGTTTGAGTCCCGGGAAAGGACATAGGATAGTTTTTATCGCGGAAATCACCCTTTAAGGGGGTGAAAGGGGAGGTGAAACTTTGTATGAAGAATCAATAACCGCTTAACCGATTTACACGAAATTTGGTAAGCTTCCATGCATTCTTGCTTGCTTGCTTCCATGCCTCCTTGCATGCCTGTTTGCCTGTCTGCTTCCACGCCTGCTAGCATAGGCATGCTTGCATGCCGTCTTGCAAGCTCGCTAACATGCCTGCTTGGATGCTTGCTTGCATGCTTACTTCCTTGCATACTTGCTTGCTTGCTTTTCTTGCTTGCATGCTTGCTTGCATGCTTGCTTGCAGGCTTGCTTGCACGCTTGCTTGAATGCTTGCATAATAGCTTGCTTGCTTAACTGCTTGCTTCCCTGAAATATGTATGGTTCACGAGAGCGAAGCCGCGCGTAAAAGCTAGTAATCAATTAATCCATCAATACTAATATTGCAAAAGCGAAAATGTGTCTGTCTGTTACCTCTTCATGCTCAAAGCGATCAACCGATGAAGCTGAAATTTGGTATGAAGATAGTTTGAGACTCTGTGAAGAACATCGTATAGTTTTTATCTCGACAAATTGCATAATTCCTACTAGATAGCGATAAAAAAATTTAAAACTAAATACAAACCGAAATATAGATGCACAGAAAAAACCCCAGAAAAAAAACCAATGCTGGGAATCGAACCCAGGTCCTCAGAAAAAATAAACACAAAAAAAAAATCCTTCATACCTAACTTGATAAAAAAATTCTTCGCAAACGTAGTCACGGGAAACAGTTGGTACCTAGTTAAATAAACGAAAGAGTAGTATTAAAATCAAAACTTTAATTCTCAATATTTCAAAACTTGTAAAAAGTAGTACAACAAAATTAATGTACCTACTAATTTTCGAGAAGATATAATTAAGTAGATGTATTTTTAAAAACGGCGTATTTGTAAAGCATTTGTTGTCTCATATTGCTAAAAAGTCGTTCATAGCTGTTTATTGATTAGAACACTCGTTTATTTGTGTTTGACAAATGCCTTTGCATTATAAGTAAGCTAACAAAATATATATTCATCCAGTTTAATTACAGGCATTGACCTAAGTTATAATAAAATGTGTTGAAGCAGATAGAAAAGTAATAAGTAGTTTAAAGAAGGAATCCAATTTTTAGGGGCTGTTTCACCACTTTTCTTAAAGTTCGGATTAGCTTAATCATAACCTTATTTGACAGATGGAATTAAAATTTCTGTTTCACCAGTCTCGATTAGCGCTAAGTGACGGACAAACTGTTTCTTAATTTGACCATCAGATCAAGAGGCATTTAGCATTTTTATCCGTCACATAAAGTTAGTTTATTTTTTTGTGGCCATGGCCCTTCAGCCGGTTTCAGAAAAATAAATCAAAGTATTTTTTTATTTTTTAAAGAAAGAGGTCATGCTAAATTGCATAAAATAATTTAAATATCAAGATTTGAATAAAAAAATGTAGTTACACTTTTAGTATGTAAAAATAAATCCAAAATTTCGTAATATTTTTTAATAACAAACTTTTTTCAGTGGCTCAATCGTTTGTTCTACCTGAACTTGTATGTCACCATTAAAAAAAAGTTTATCTGTCAAATGGTTTGGCGCCACTTTTCGATTCTTTTTACGTGATTTTATTTTTCTTTGTTATTGTTAACAAAGTATCGTAAATAAATATCGTTTTTGGATCAATTATAATGTTACATATTTGTTTATGCAAAAAAAAATAGATGTATTCAAAAATTATATAGTTAACCATTTCTTTTGCTTTAATAATAAGTGACTCTTTGAACGAAAGTGTGCGAACAGGAACGCGTGGTCGTGAAATGCGACGTTGCCATTCCGACTTTTTGTTAAACCCACGATTAGTTAAGTGGTACTTAGTTTGCACAGGACCGGAGTGGTGAAACTGAAAAAACACTAGCTGACAGATTTGTCCAGTACTTAGTTTATTCATTGGTTACGTAACCAGTAGTTTGACAATAAGGTAGTGAAACACCCCCTAAGTTGGAATAAAAATATCGCTATGTTTATTAATTATATCACAACCTCATGAATGGTGTGGAAGTAACCGGAAGGGCTACGGCGGCCGTGGGCGACATCCGGCGCCCACGGCGCTCGTCAGCTAGACATAGCCTTAGACTTAGTATTTAGGTGCAGGCAGCGTTAGTACGGAGACCGCTGATTACGTACAAGTAATCATCATCATGCCAGTTTATAGGTATTCGACCCAGGCACGGGCCTCAGAAGGGAGGGGCTTAGGCCATAGTTCCCACGCGGGCCCACTGCTGATTTGGATCTTCACACGCACCATTGAATTACTTCACAGATGTGTGCACCTCATGATGTTTTCATTCAGTGTAAAGCTCTTGGTTGTTTGCATCGATTTTGCAGAGGAACTCCAAGCATTAATTAGCTTTTCCTATTGCCCCTTGAGTGATCTTCAATCTTCTTAAAAGGCCCATTAGGTAACCACACCTCAGTTCCATGTGGCATCACTGGCAACACACGCTGGTTAAGACTATTGTATTATAACACGGCGATATTTGGGACAACAAGATGTAAGGAAAACTTGCAAACTTAATAGCGTAAAGCACGAAATGGCACATCCATATGTCAAAATAATAATATAATCATAAACCAATATATCATTATTTATGGATAACACCTCACTGAAAAAAAATATTACCTACTTACCCTAATATTTGTGTCCCACTGCTGGGCAAAAGCCCCGCCTCTTGATTTCCATAGCAATGTTTGACCACTCCCTCAGTTCCCCGTCGAGGTCGTCTCGCTATCTCCGTCTCAGCCTGCCTTGCCGTCGGTGCCCATCAAACGTTACTTACCACGTGGCTGAGAGCGCCCATCTTCATCTGGCAACCGGCAGGCCCGGCCCAGCCCCTATTTTTTTTTTTATAGTTTTGCAAATACCTATACCATTTCCAACAAGAAGAAGCACTATTGTACACTTGATCCTAATGCGCGTGTGCTTTTTCTTCCGGAGCAAGTTTGCAGTTGTGCCTTTTGATCTAATGACGACAGCTATGCTAGTACCTAACTAGCATCTAGTACCTAAGTCACTTACAAGTTCAAAATGAAGAATGAAGGTTCTACCGACACGTAAAGTTATTTGGCGCTACTAGAAAATGAAAGTAGCAAAGAACGCGCGTTGAAATGTTTCGTAGCGCGTGGCTAGTCAGCACAGCAATATATCACCATAGCTTGCAACGCATTAAAATTTATTTTCAATACAAAGTCTCATTCAATACAATGTTGACCCACTAGGCATTCGCTTGTGACATCCAGACACCGTAATATTTCATATATGTCGCTTCCACTATCGAGGCTTCGTCTAGCAATTACATTGAGCGAAACCCACTACACTGCCACCTGTTCTCACATTGATATCGTTAATAACCCCCTTCATCAAACTTGCACAAAGTATAACTACTTTTATATCTTTATTGATAGAGTCCAAGTTTCAACACACCGGTTGTATGTATTCCCTTTTAACAGAAGTTGAACTATGTGTAGTGGTTTCTAAGATCGACTTTCTAGCATCGTTTGCTTTTGATTAAGGATAGTCGCCCACGCATTTTCATTCATAGAAAATCTGTAGTTGTTTTGTAATGAAATGGCTAGTTTATTTAGTTGATCGTTTGTAGCAGTAGTCTGGTGTGGGGTCCCCTTTATGGTGTGTTTATTGGGTTGGGTGTTGGGTGACGATCTGATACAGTTAATACATGTTTATATGTCCGTGTCGTGACATTAGAGAAAGTAGTAAAACGGAAATTAAACTTACAAAATGGAGTAGTTAAAATAAACAGGTACTTGGTCTTTGCGTAGCACATGTTTTATTATAAACTCCGAAGATTTATTTTAAAGTTGTAGGCGTATCAACATAATTTCTGTTGGCAAATCGCTTCAAAACTGAAGCGTGTAACGGAGAAGTGAAATAATCTATATAGCAAAATAGCCAAAAGAGATTTTTTTAGCTCTTAATTCCAACATTTCAACTCCTATAATAATATTATCAACAACCCATGCCGATTGTCTGATTTGGGACCATTTCGTGAGATGTGCATTTTTTATTTTATTCTTGTTATATTTTTCTTCCATACTAGCACGAATAATCGTTTTCATTCTTTCTTTCACTACCCGCTGTTTCTCTTCAGTTCTAATTTTGTTCCCTTTAATAGGTACATTATATCAGTGTTGCCAGATGCCGGAATACAAAAAGCGGGAGCTGCGCTTTGAAAACGCGGATTTTTAAATGAAAATGCGGATTTTTCCAGCAGTGGGATATATTAAAGGCTAAAAAAAAAAGTCATCTCCGCTTCCGCGACATTTCTGAGCCATTACTACTGTGTGAGTGAAATGGCATATTTTAAAAAAGCGGATCCGCGTTACCTTAACGCGGATAGCGGGGCCAGTGGCCAAAACGCGGGGTAAAAAGCGGGAAAGCGGGGTGTCTGGCAACACTGCATTATATTCTTGACCCTTACCAACCTATTTATTCCCTTGTATCCACTAATCAGCAATGACCGTCTTCATGGGTTGCAAAAACTGATTCCTATGCGTTTTTGGCACTCGAGGAAACCTTGAATCCAATTTTAATTTTTTTACCTTTCAGAAGGGTAAAAACAAACCAGGGGCCCACTTGATGGTAAAGCAACCACGGAAACTTATTAGAATCAGTAATTTTCTCGAATATATCCCGCAGGAATTCCGAAAGAATTTTTAGTGCGAGTACCTATAGGTATGATTCTTTGGAAATATGTTGGCCATTATTCAAGTCTCTAATGGTTTAGGCTGTACGTTGTCTATCAGTCAGTCAGTCACATTACTCTTTTATACCTACGTACGTATTTTTTCTTGTCATTCACTTATGTAATTAATACCATCCTCATTGTGTAACAATAATTACGTAACATGTTTAAGCGTAAGCAGTAAAGAAAGGTTTTCAAGAGCTTTTAAATTTGTTCAAACAACAGAGATCCCGTTAGAGTCAGCAAATTAGGGACTCGTCTCGAGAACCCCGGGGTTCCGTACACAAGCTGCATTCTAATTTGCTTACATAAACTTGAAACAAAAGCTCGAGTGTAGGACGAAGATGTACAGATCATAGACAAGACAAGGAATACAAAGACATAGAGTGACCGCAGTTTCATGTAGGTAATGATTCGCTTCGATGTACGTACACTCCTGCTGAACTACTCAAAACATAAAGGGACTGTATAGATTAATTTACCGATATTATTTTTCCCCAATATTTTTATTTCCATTCGCATTTCCCCAATTGATTTTTTCCCACTATGATTTTTTTACTGAAGCTTATTTTCACAGTAGTGTTATTTCCCAATTTTAATCGACACGGAGAAAGTGTCGACGGAGCTCCGCTAACGCGGAGCTCCTGTTTCTGTATGCTTTTGGCCCTGCGGGCCGCTGCAAACTTAACGTAACCTAAACTTACCTATGTTTCTGTGCCGATTAAAATTGGAATAAAACGCGACTGTGAAAATAAGCTTCAGTAAAAAATCATAGAGGGAAAAAAGCATTTGGGGAATAATAATATTGGTAAATTGATCTATACAGTCAAAACATGGTAGATAAATTCAAAAAGTGAAAAATAGAAAATAAATATAGACAAAATTAACTATTTAGAAGCTATTTTAACAATTTTTGTGAATATTATTGGTTTAACTATCAATGTACAGTCTGCTGCAGAGAAACTTGACCCCCTGCATCCATAGTTTGTATGCAGGTGGGAGTCACGTTTCTTTGCAGGTGACTGTACTCCAACGGTATCATAACTTATTTTTACTATTGGAGTTTAATTTGACTAATCTGAATGTTTACAAAGGCTTATTATTATGCTTGTGATGCTGAATGATTGGTAATAACGAAATGAAACCCTAAACATTCTTAATCATATTTTACATGTGGGAAGAAAGTGGTAATTTATCTGTGTTTTCTTTTTCCATTCAATCTCCCATATGTAATAACTACACACCCAAAAAAATTATAAATGATGTCAAAAAAGAGCCTCGTGTTCTCTGCTTAGGCACCTCACATTGTTTTTGTATAGTTAGTTATCATAATAACTTATTTATTACATACCATATCCAGTAGTAGCATAAGCCACGTCTCATCCTACGCTCAGGTCCTCAAGATGTTCCCGTTTAGTTCTATATTTTCAAGTACAAAGAGCTTTATACATATCCAAGATAAACGGACCCCTGTGCGGTACGTAAGCTCACACAATACAGAGTTACAAGTTATTTGGACAGTTGTATAATTTCTTCATGAGCCGACGTAATCTTCGTCTCTGAGATCTTAGCTTGTGTGGGAAATAAGTTTACTACTCGAAAGCAAAGCTTTACAATGTATATAAGTAAGAATGATAAAACTAAACTTTACCGAACATTAGATTCCTATTTACACTTATTAATTAGTATAATGTCTATGATAAGCTGTTGTAGGTAAATCCAAAATCTTCTAATATATAAAAATCTCGTGTCACGGTGTTGGTTATCGAACTCCTCCGAAATGGCTCGACCGATTTTTATGAAACTTTTTTCTCTATATTCGGTAGGTCTGAGAATAGGTCGTAGGCTATTTTTCTTCGCAGACGAACGAAAAAAACGACTTCGAAGAACTTCCTCGAGGATAGTAGGTGCTTTTTTCTTCTTAATATGTAACCTATGGAAGGATTTCAATAAATTTTAAGAAAGATATTTTTCAAATAGATTCATAAATGATGAAGTTCTGATGTATACGAACATAATATAATAATAAATACAATGGAATTGAGAACCTCGTCGTTTTATGAGGTCGGTTAAAAACAAAATTTACTCAAGGATATTTTGCTTCTTTATACGCTGAGTGACTAAACCGATGGATAACAAGCAAGTAGAGGAAGAACTAACTGTGTAGTGCACAATAATTAGTTATTTAAAGGTACGTAATCTAGTTCAACAAAGTCACTCGTCAGGTTAGACGGCTAAATACATAAATCATTTCGGCACAATTAATGGTATATTGTGTCGTGATCGTGTCTAAAGGCTTAATTGCCGGGTGTGATTTAATCTCCATTTAATTGAACAATTGATAAACATGTTGGACAAACTTCGGAATGGGCCTTCGATTGATTTGATGACTCATTTGGAGCGTAATAGTGTCAGTACATGCGCCCAATGGTTTATTTGTAGCGTGATTTAATTTTCATGTTTGAATTTTGGGTTTTGGTGGTTTGGTTTGACATAATTTACTTGGTTTGGTTTGTTCAGTGCGTGGCAACGCATTATGTGCATTTTCATGACTTCCACCCAGTGCCGCTGTCCCAAATTCGCAGGCATTTTAACTCACATGCAAGTTACGTAACATTGCAGACGGGTGCCCTTTGCATCGTAGAATATTTTTTATCCTAATGTAACGATTGGTCGAATGATCGTTTGATATAATTATTTTCAAGTTGAATAAAATCTTTTACATGGGCTGCTTAAACCAATTTCTTTTAGATAGGATAGGTTTAAATTTTAATTGTTAGTTGGTTGGATGGCTTCAGCGTAAGAGGATAATTATACGACCAATTGTTCGATCACGCAAAACATTATGACAGTAAATATTAGATTAGACCATCCGATTTACATAACCCAAATAGAGCTTTCTTACCTGCGCTGAGTGATTGCAATAACTAGGATAATAGATAGGTCAAAAGTCAAGTCAAAATTCTTTATTCAATTTAGGCGTCAATTGATGCTCCTATGAACGTCGAAGAATCTACCACCGGTTCGGAAAAAACCCTGTTGAGAAGAAACCGGCAAAAAACTCAACAAGGTATATTTTTTTCAATCAGATCTACATTGTTATTAAATTACATACATCTAAAGTATTTAATACAATTAAATTTTTTAACAAAGTAGATACGCTATTTGAGACTAGGGATCGCCAATGCGGATCAGAATTATGTCCAAACATCCCTGTCCATGATATAGTCATTAATTTTATAGTACGCCTTAGATATTAATGTCTTCTTCACAATGGATTTGAATTTTGTATCAGTTTGTTCGGTTATTGTTTTCGGAATTTTATTATAAAAACGTATGCATAGGTTATTTTATCAACAATAAAAACTAGTGTTACTACTCTACTTCTATCTTCGCTACAGATAGGCATGTTTTAATACTTACAATAACCATTTATTTCACTATATTTGTTCTTGTTGCGATAAAAAACCGTGTAAGTTCTTTTAGCACCGCCATTCAACGAAAGAACGCTCAGCTTTACGGGCGCCATGTTAACTTATTTAGATTTAGTTTAGTTTTAAGTAATAAACTTTTAGTGTAGTTAACATTTATTTGGTTGAGCAGTTTGTGTACTTATTGACGTAACTTATCCAACGTTTTGTCATAACGGATGTTCATAAATCACAATTTAATGTGACCTGGTTAAACTGTACATATTCAATGGTAAATATATTAAACAATCGTCAATTACAGGTGCACAATAAAAAGCAATTATAGTAAATCACGTTCGTAGTTTTGATCGCATTAGCTATGTATTTGGATATCGTGGTTTCGTCTGATTTATGGGTCCGGTACAGGAGTATAATTATTTCCATCTGTACTCTAATATTTAGTGGTTGGAACATGTCATTCCTTCTAGCGCAGGATTATTAAAACCATGTTTACTTATAGTGCAGAATAATATGCAAAGAGGTCGAAACAATGGAACACATCATGCGAGTATTTATATGTAAATGTGATACCCTTGTCAGATTAATAATGAGATCCTTTGATGACAAATATCCCGTACCAGGAGACACCGCTATGTCAAATCATCCAATTAATAGATGAAGTGACCAAAGCTATGGACTAAGTGCGAAGGAGGGATAAATATACAAAAAAATCTCTACAGGGCGAAGTGTATCTGAAAGGACAATTAATATTTAAAAAAAAACGCAAAAGTAGCTTTGTATATCTGTCAAATTATTTCCTACCCCTCCCCCTGCAATACGTTAAACTGATATTAATGAAATTGAAATTCTTGATGTCAATTGATGATGAGGTCAAAAATATGCTGCTTTTTATGCATAGTTTCAATGAGCAATAAAGTTTTGTGCAGATGGATTCACAGATAGCAACTAGTACTAATAATAGAAAAAAAATTGATAAACATCACACAAAAGAAAAAATTCGGAAAATTAGAAAAAAGACTTTCGTAGAATTTGAAAGGAAATGCTCTTACCAATTTGTAACGTAAGAATAGATACTGTAAATGTTTCTAGAAGTGTGATTTCAGAAAGCAGCTCGAAAAGATAACGAGATGAGCTGTAGATATTTTATTATTTAGTTATTTGTGAAAATATGTAATTAATTGCTTTATCGCGGAAATTCAATACAACAGGAAGGCAGCACAGTGTAAACAGTTAGGTACCTTCGACTAATTACATCCGTCCGTAGGCAATTTATTCCTTTAGAATGCAGAAACTACTCAGATTATGGGCTCTATTTTATACCGCACATTATTGGTTTGACCTAGGACCTCGGAAATATAAATGGAAATAGCATAGTCGACCAATTGAGCCCTTTAAGTACCTACTATTTTTATGAAAATTTATGTATCTTGATAAAAAACAATAAGGCTGATTGTCATATTGACTTGTAAGTGAAAATAGTCTGTGATGATTTAAACCAAATAACTGACATTGAACCTTAAGATGATAGACAAATTTTTTGGTCGACTAAACATACCAGCCTTAGCTTCGCTCGTAGATCCGAAATTTCAATGGAAACTCCTAAATTTACATTATGATCTTCATCAATGTACTTAGCATGTTTGTTTGCATGCATGATTAACATTCGCGCCAAATTTCATGACGTTAAACTTGGTGGTTGAAATCACACACAAACTTCATCATCATCATCATTTCAGCCGAAAGACGTCCACTGCTGAACACAGGCCTCCCCCAAGGCTCGCCAAACAGATCGCTCCCGTGTCATACGCATCTAACGCGATCCCGCAACCTTAACCACGTCATGGCACACAAACTTATACCTTCATAATAAGTTAGTAAGTAAGTAAGTTAGTAAGTTAGGTTTCCGACTCAACCATTTTGGTCCATCTTTGAGTATTATACTAAAGACCAATGAAATTATCATGACCGCTTTAAACAGGATGATTGATTAATTAAATTGATTAAAAAATTAATCACAAACACCATCTAGTGAATTCTAATTGAGCTCGAATGAAACACAATTAATACTTGACAGTGTTTTATCAAAGCACAAGAAATCACTGTCAGTGGGCATGCACCCTACATCCTATATCACTTCAACAAGTACCTTACTAAATCTTACTCTAGCAAACACTAAATCGCTATTAACTCCTAGTCAAATTACATTTCAAATGACACAAACAAACAATTCCCCAATAAAGCAAATAACACTGACTTATTGCCTAGACACCGACCTCATTTAATTCATTTATTGAAGGGCACGAATCATTTATCATTTGCATTCTCAGACTACGGAATGGCTCGTGACGTCACCAATGATGTAATCTGATTCGTATGGATCATAAATAATTATCTTGTTAGACGGACCACGTCTGTGAACTTGGAAGAATGGTATGCGGTTTCGAATTTTGAATCGAGCTACTTTGATGCGGTCGGTGACTTGATCTGCGGGTGAGGTGTTGTCATTAACTACAAGATTGTGAGATACTTATACTTACTACTACCACGATACTTATTATTACGAACACTACACTGCCACGATACTTTCGATACTTTTCATTTGTTCTATAGAACCCTGAAATGTTTGACTTTAAAAGGAGGCAAAGGTAGGTTATCAGTTTAAAGGAAATTCTGTGAAATAAAAACTACTAACGGCTGTTTTAAATAATAAAAATATTTAGGCCGAACAGAAAATAGAATATTTAAGAGGGGTGGCCTAGCTATGTGCAGGGGAAAACGGATAAAATTTTTTAGTTTTAAATATGTCAATAAAAGTTAATTTTTGTGGGGTAGTTTGAGAATAAGAAAAATAAAGTGGGTACTTGAGAAGTTACAGTGACAAGTTAAAACATTTGTTTTGGTTTGTTAGTTTAACGTTTGGTAGCATAGCATACGGTTGTGGTAACTCTGAAGATGAGCTCTGGTTGAGTTCGAAACGCGTCAGTGTAGCTTGGTGGTGGTGATGGTTGGGTTTATGTGATTTGTGTGTGTTCGTACAGTGTGGAGGTGGAGGAACTGCATGAACGCACATTTCTTGCATAAACGTAACTATTGTAAGGTCGCGGGTGAGCAAAGTAATTGTTTTAGTTCATTAATATGGACCTCCGCAAAGTAACGCCTGATTCAATAAATTCAATAAATTACTTATTTTAAAGCAACAATACTTTTGTATAGTGACTGTTTTTATGTCATTACTTATCTCTACTATCATCTTTACTTATTACGTAGCGTTGTTATACTAACACCACCTACTGAGCTATTAGCGGCATTTGACATTCCTTTTATTTTACTTTCAGTGGTTCTATGGGGTTATTGAACATTCTTAGTAAGAACAAGTATACTTAATAAAATTAATATTTGTAATAACTTGAAGACGCTGATACTGGTAATACCAGTAAATGCACAAGCCTTTACTACTGCCATTTGCACTTAGAAACATTTATAAATATAATTAATGTCGTTAAGTAACGCTATTGGTACTGTAAAGTTATCGCTTAAAGAACTTTCACAACGTTTAATATATTGATTACCCTTAAATTAAATTATACTAGCTTTGGAGAGTAACTTTGTCTGCCTCTGTCCTGGAATTCATTGGAGCTGTGAAAGAAATTGTAGTTGGAGACCTTGAGGCTGCGGGTGTGATACAAAGCCAGGCAGATATATTGTGTTTAACGACCGCTTTAGCCTAGTTGGTAGTGACCCTGCCTACGAAGCAAGAGGTCCTGGGTTCAAATCCCGGTAAGGGCATTTATTTGTGTGATGAGCACGAATATTTGTTCCTGAGTTGTGGATGTTTTCTATGTATTTCAGTATTTAGTTATCTATATAAGTATGTTTATCGTCGTCTAGTACCCATAGTACAAGCTTTGCTTAGTTTGAGACTAGGTCGAATTGTGTAAGATTGTCCCCTAATATTTATTTAATACTAGCTTTTGCCCGCGACTCCGTCCGCGTGGAATTAGTAATTTGGGCAGCTTATTTCTTTTTTATCCAATTTGCTTGTTCATCAATTATGGCGCACCCCCCCGAACCCCCCCGCACACCCGCGTTAACATTCAACACCGTACTCCCAAGTCAAGCGTACCTATAGAAGTTTTACTTCAAAAACCGCCGATATTGAAACATTCTTCCGCTCTGCTCCGCTCCTATTGGTGTTAACGTGATGATTATATAGCCTATAGCCTTCCTCGATAAATGTGCTATCAAACACTGAAAGAATTTTTTAAATCGGAGCAGTAGTTCCTGAGATAAGCGCGTTCAAACATAAAAATCTGTTCGATAAATTTTTAAAATAGACGTATCTTTCTTATTTGTCAACCGATTGAAATGAAACAAACACTAAATGTTAATCCAACAAAATACCAACATATCAGTGAAAACCGCATCCTTCTAGGTTAAGCCGTTTCTGAGATTAGCGCGCACAAACGCACAGACAAACAGACAAACAGATAAACAGACAATAATTCTAAAAATCATTGTTTCGGGTTCTATTGCGCTAATAAATAGCCCTAGTGACAGTTTTTCTCAAATATCTTCAATGTACAGACACTGACTTTTTACAGATTTATTATATGTATAGATTTATTTAGCTTTGCCCGTGACCTCGTCCGCGCATAAAATTTATGGATTGTTCCCGTTCTCTATCCCGCGCGAAATTCCAAAAATCTTCACTCACTGCACCGGTATGATACTAAAAGATAATGTCTGGCCAGTATCAAGACTCGATAACAGCTTCAGCTAATCAATTAGTAGAAATAATCCTCTTTATACCGTATCCCATGAAAATTTTCGAAAATTTTGAAATTGTTTTTTTTTCCTCAAACTTGTAAAATTTGATGATTCTTGGAAGTAATTAAGGAGTAATTAAGGTTACTTTGAATCGAATATACTTATAGTGCGTTCTCGTGGGTTTTTCTGTAAGAACCTTCTCTCTCTCTCTATCTCTTCTTTCTTCTTCTCTTTCTTCTCTCTTCTTCTTCGTTCTGTTAGAACTTTTTAAAAGAAAATATTCATGAAATCAGTAAAGTCGCTCTCAAGTTATATCGTGACCAAAGGAAACAGGGATTGATTTATAAATTTATAATACAATATAGAAAATACGAAAAATACGGAGGATTATCTCTGGTCTTGGATGTTTAAAATGTATTGTAAGTATTCCGTATTCCGTATTCTAGTTTATCCATGTCACCAAAAGTAGAAGCTGTGCTTTGTTTGGGACTAGATCAATGGGTTATAGTTATATTTATATTTATCTAGCGTTTGTTTTGCGTAGAATTCTGGTATGAAAATTAAGTGTTTGTAATGTATTAGTATCAATTAACATTGTATAAAATTATTCAATCTCATATTCCTCTGTTATGTCTACAGTAAATCTAAATCCAGATCACGAGTAATATGTCTCTTGCGTTGTAAATAATTCACGAACTAACACGATTTATATGGCTTTTGTGCGCAGGAGTGGGCATAAATCATACATCTGTCCCAATAAAGTTACGCGAACCGGTTGGGTCAGAGGTGTGTAAAATCTTAAAGTTAAGAAGCAAGTCTGAAATTACCATACAAAAAATACTCAGTAATTAAAATTTGAATTACCGTAAATAAACACAAAATTGTTTAAAAAATAGATTTTTGATTTTTCATTCCATAAGAAATTTTTCGTTATTGAATTGGATTTTTTTAAAGTAAATGCCTCCATGATGAAATACTCCATACTGTGATAATATTTATTAAGCATATAGGTACATCTTCAAGGAAAAAAGTAAAGTAGAAGTCACAGATAGGAACCTACAATATTTATGTATCCAATAATTACGAATACCCACTGGCTGGCTTCACCTAAATTTCGGTGTCAAAGAAAAATCTTCATATCCACGAAAATTTTGTTACCATACCGATGTCGCTCGAAAACATCTTGAGCATTCATTGGATGTTGTGGTAGGAGTAAATTCGAACGTACTTTACGACTTAATAAACTTTAAATTCACTTCTGGACATTCAAGACCAGATAAACATATTTAAAAAAGTTTGTCGGCACCTGTACCTACTTAAGTTGGTATTAGAAAATACCCTTTACTCAAGCGAATGCTTCATTTTTATTTCATATAGTTAATAGTTTACACGGCTTAGCTGGGTTCATTGAAAAAACAGTCCGTAGGTAGGTACAGTCCAGGACAAAAATATACACCATAAAATATCAACAAGCAAACTAATTAGCTGTTTAAAGTACAGCCGCTGACAGACGAAATTGCAAAGTCTAAATTACAGTTTTTAATTTTTTCCCTGAAATAGAGTCTTCCGGTTTTTATTATTTATTTATTTCATTGTCAAGTGATGTATACCTATTATAAATTGTGCCATTGATAAAAGTGAGTCTATTTGATTTGATTTCTGATTTGTTGTTACGAGTATGTAGTATAGGTATTTATCTCTATTTACCATTCCGTGGTTGCGGATTGTACATTTTAATAGAGATGCAATTTAAAAAAATAACAATCTATAATATAAAAGAGAACGGCCAGAACGGGATAAAAAAAACGGGACAGAGCAGGACGGCGCTCTACAACACCATTTTGACACGTTTCTCCCAAACAACGCATTATTTCTCTGGAATTTTAAAGCAATTCGATTCTTTGACCTTGGGAATCGCGATAAACTTGAGAAAATATGATATTGGGTGTGTACATTTCGAATATTAAGCAAAATAAAATCACAAGTTCAAATTTCTAGCCAAAAGCGAGCGATCTATTATCTATGCCAGTGTTGCCATTCAGGGAAAAAGAAATCCATTCATTATCCTGCATTGCAGTCTGTAAAGCTCTTTAAGCACTGACCTGCATATTAAAGCATGACAAGTTCCTATTTAGCCCTCGCTATGTTGCGGATTTTCAGTGGAACTAATTTATTTTAATGGCAATGATTTTTTTGATAACAGACGTTGGAAGTCATTGAATGTCACCGATGTAAACAAAACGAAAATAATTATACATATTTCAGAATAATAATCGATTTTGCAATCAAAATGCCCAAAAAAGTTCACCCCGATGCAAAAAAAAATTTAAATACATTCAAATGGTTGCGGCAGTCACGGTGTTTATTATCGAACTCCTCCGAAACGTCTTGTCAAATTTTTTCTCTGTATTTGGTAGGTTTGACAACAGGTTGTAGGCTATTTTTTATACCCTTATTCTTCGCGGACGGTGTCGCGGGCAACAGCTAGTATTTATAATAATTATCATTATTTATTGTTGTAGCGGAAATAGAAATAGGTACACATTATTTATAAATTTTAGCTATCTATTGTGGCTATTGAACTTAAAGCCCTGTGACAGACAGACGGGCGGACGGACAACGTAGCGTCAGTAATATGGTTCTGATTGTCACCCTTCGGGTACCCCTGAAAAGAACATTCACCTGCTTTCTTTCTGGATTGGTTCACTTCATTCGAAATTTTCGTATTACTTTCGTATTGAGATGTGTCACTTTGAGTGAAAGATCAAAAATGAAACACGATAATGTACCAAAATTATCTGTCTGATACCACCATTAAGATTAAAAATATAAAATATTTTTTATATGTGACCCACTCACTTACTTTTTCGTCACCCAATAGCAAAGTCGAACATGTACGCTTAGTATAAGTTTTACCTCACCAAAATACTTCTCGAACGCGTTTACGTAAAAAAATCAATTACTAGGGAAACATGGACAGCGTCTCCGCGCGCGCGCAATAGAATAGAAATTTTTACGTAAACGCGATCGAGAAGTATTGAAGTGAAAGAAAACTTATACTAAGCGTACCGATACGAATACCTAACAGAAGCGAGTAAATGTCACATTACGTGTTCAAATATAAATTAACACGTCTAAATTGTTAATCGTAGCTACCAACGTGTTGGAACGTGCGCGAGGTCAATGATTTCATTAAGGCGTTTATACTAAAACTGGTAGCGGCGTATTAGTAGTTGAGGTATACCCGACACGTTTCGAACCAATCCGAACGAATGGGAAGCCAACCGTAAATTGGAATTCTCGTTCGAACTAACCTTGAGAAAACACCATGGATTAGTTCGAAACATGTCAGGCATACCTCGAATTATATCTGTGTCACGGTAATTTTAATTTAAAACTTTGAAAATGCTAAGTATTGTCAGTGCAGTGTAATTTATTAGTATAAGTTCCTGTCCTACAGCAATGGACTAAAGAAAAATATAACTATAAACTGCCAATTAAATCTAATTATAATGCCATTTAAAACTGCCTACCTTCCGTTAAGTAACGTGACTGACTGACTGACTGACAGACAATAATACACAGCCTAAACCATGGAAGCTAGAGCCTTGACATTCGGCAAACATTATTGCTTGAGGATCATAGAAGTGCATTAAAGTGAGATTTCTCGATATTCCCACGGGATAGGGATCTAGCAAATTTTTTAATCTTTCATGGGAGCAAAGCTGTACAATAAAGCTAGTGTCTTAATGTACATACGGGATATATACGCTCATTCCATTACTTATCGGTACAAATTATCCTAATGATTAAATAGGAAAGATAAAACATTTTTATATCTCGCATGTAATTGATTAATGATTCACATGATTGGAATCATCTACATATACAAATTCGTTTCACACTAGTCGCAATTAGCATAAGCTTTCCTAAAAATGGAAAGCCACGTAGGCTGATGACCAATCGACTTGACAAATTTTGATTCTGTGCTCAATAAAACGCAATCCAAATTTCACAATTTCACACTAACAAATTACTTACAATAAAACTATTTTCACTAGCGATTTTTTTCCCAATTTAATATTCTGGTCAGCTCCCAACGCCTACAGATAAAAAACATAACCTGTTGAATATCTACTCGGTTGCACAGAATCGTGTCGGATTAAACGTGTTCTGTTCTAATTACGTCATCATTACCAACCGTTGAAAAAAATATGTAAATTTATCTCCCTAATTGGTAGTTTACTTTGGTTACCATTACTCCGATGTGACGTCATTTCTCTACCAGACTTGCAGGTGCCAATCGTACACTCATTTAAATTCTTAAATCTATCTCGTCAGCATAACATTTCAAACCTTAATCCATTTGAATACGGTTCAGATCTTAAAACAGCGTCAAAAGATAAGCTCTTTCGGAAAGCTCTTGAATATCAAATGATGAAACAGTTTCAAGTATCGAGATTAATGATTTTGAATAGCGAAGTAGCAGTATTATTACAATGCTACAATGGTTATGGACAATGATTCACGGTGTATTGAAGCTTCTGTAAAAACTAACAATCGTTGTGCCTAATGGGTTAAACGCCCACGCCGCAGCATCGATTGATTGGTAATAAAATGTATGTAAATTGGCAGATAATTTACTTTGTTTGAATGTGCAAGAACTTGTTAGTTTAGCTTTATGTGATTGCTTGGCAGTGTCAAAGTCTATTTTGAACTAGCCGTTGTTGCTATATAGTTTGCTATATTAAGCCAGTTTTATCTTCATGAGTCCTAGAGTATTTGTTATAGAACAAATCGACTGTAAAAATAGCTGCCGATTATTAACTTATGAATCTCATCGGCATTGGCATTGGCAGAGCGTTGCGGGTCTGAGCCCGAGCTTGCACCACTAAGTTTTTCGAAATTTATGTGCGAAATTACATTAGTTAGAAATTTGGCATGAGTTTTTCGGTAAAGAAAAACATCCTAAGGAAACCTGCACGCACCTGCGAAGAAATTTCATTGCCAGCCAAACTACGTATCATTACCAAATAGAAGATGCAGATAGAAGATGCTACCATCAAAGACTTTAAAAAAAGCAAAAAAAAATGTGAAGGTATACTGTACAGTCTAAGTTAATATTAAAACTAATAATTAATATCGTTAAAATTTCTAAATTAACATACTGTTTGCATGCTTACACTAAGATAGGCACTATTGTCGAATTGTTTTAAAACTAGTATTTTATCTATAAGTCAATTTTGTATTTGTTAGAGAAAATAAAGTCTTAAACCATAAATGTCAAGTCAATCCAATCACTGCAAGTGGGTGAAATTCAATTAGTAAGATTATAATTATCCAGACGTACAAACAAACAATAGTTGTAAGTTAATTAAGATGGTCTGAGACGAAACGACATTACCAAGTACGATTTTAATGAAAATTACGATATGAACTTACCAACTAATTAGGAACTACACAAATAAGGCTTCGCACACATCTATCCTCCACAGGTGACAGCCTTTAAGCTCTGCAGGCGACGGAAACTGATGATAACTCATTAATTCACCTCTCAATGAAACATACCAGTTTCTTATCGCAAGCAAAAGTGGTTGGCAACCGCGACTCATTAGTTTTTGCTTAATTGAGTACGCAACCAGGCATTAACAGAATTAACATACAAATCAAAGTATTATCATATCTAAATTATTGTTTGAGGGTTGTGAAATGATAAAAGCACGAGAATTATAAAACTTCATATAGGTAGAATTGGGGACATTTTCACTTATACCAACCAGTTATTTTTTGCTGGAATGAGTAAAAAATACGATTCATTGGTGCAGTATGCATCTACACTGAAATAACGATAAAAGTGAAAGTACTCTTATCTGTTTATAACCTTTAAACGGCCAATCGCTTATACTCAAGCAATGTTCGTTTTTACTAATGGCTACCCTTGCTATACCATTTTTTGTACTGCCTTCCTTGCTGCTTGTTGTTTTTGCTTTATTGTTGCTGTTGCTGTATCTTCTTTGTACCATGTTTGAACAAATAAATGACTGATTACTGATAACTTGATTTGCTGTTTTGGGCATTTCCATTTTAAAGTGCTCAATTTACATTTTTTATTGAGGAAATTTTGTGATTTCAAAATCACAAGCATTATTCATTTCCATAAAGAAAAAAGTGTATATTTTTGAGTCAGTTTTGTGACTTTATTTTTCATATTTTTATTTTATATGGCTCGTCACGAAACGAACACGGATTTTTTTAACATCTAAATCAATAGCGCTCTTGATTTTGACTACGAAAATTCCAAAATGTCTTCATTTAAAATAAGTAAATCGCGCACTTTGAAATGAAAATGTCTTTTTAGAAAGGTATTTTGCCAATGTCATCGTAGAGACATGACACACATGAGGAGACTGTTCGGCTTATGAAATTCCGACAGTTTTCGATGCTGTGGAATGACAGCACCAACTGTTATTCTGTGACATAATAACACCACATTTATTTTAATAGTGCAGGAGTATGCAAATATTCAAAGCGTACACAACAATCCGCATACTATATAGACCAAAATATTGTGTTAAATAATATTGTTTTTTATTTAAAAAAAACGTGGCATAGCATTTTCAGGTAGTGCTATTTCGTTTTTTGAAAAATCATAACTCGGTTTGGTTCACATAATGAAGAGAAAGAGACCAAAGAGTGCCTGAACAACTCTAGGTTCTGAAGTGAATATATCAATTCTGAAAGTATTACTGTTTTGGTTTTCTCACGTTTATTTTATTAAAATCCACTGACAAGATTCACTACAAAGTAAGTTATTTAAAATAACTTCATCAATTTGTTTGTTCTTTTATTCACTAAATATTTACTTAACATGACTGTCTAAATTTCACCAAAAACTGACATCACTGAGTTATCATTCTACTGCAATTAATAAATTGTCCGAGTTTAAACCGAATTTAACACATGAAATTTGGTAAAGAAACAGAGTGTGATGTTGTTAAATAAGTAAGATTTTTGTTTCGGAAACGAACACAGATTCTGCAGCAAGAATTCAGTTATCAGTTATCAACTAACAGCTTCTTGGCTAATGGACCTGAAAACAAAAATTTTGCATGTATTTCCATTATTTACGGCTCGGTTGTGTTTTTTAAGAAACTAAAAAATATCGCACCAACAAATATCAGCAGAGAAGCAGGCCAAGGTGAAGATGCAGTGGTGAATGAGGTAACAATTTTATGACCTGAAAAATCGCCTATTCATAATAAAAATGCTTTGGGAATCAAAACGTCGTTGCCATCCAATGCGATATATTAAAAAAACCGGTCAAGTGCCAGTAGGGCTCGTAAATGGCGGGTTCCGTACTTTTGTACAATGTTTTAAAAACAGTTCAGTAAAAAATAGCTTAAGTAGTTCGAAAAAATCCAAACAGCATAAGTTCGGGTGCTCGTAAACGCGCGGCCAGTGGTTAGAGAGCCTGACTATGAAGCTTGTGGTTCCGGGTTCGATTCCCCGTGTCGGGGCAGATATTTGTATGAAAAATACGAATGTTTGTTCTCGGGTCTTGGGTGTTTAATATGTATTTAAGTATGTATCTATCTATAGCTTGCCTAGCTTACTTTGGGACTAGGTCAATTGGTGTGAATTGTCCCGTGATATTTATTTATTTTATTTATTTATCATCATCATCATCATCATTACAGCCGCAAGACGTCCGCTGCTGGACATAGGCCTCCCTCATTGATACCCAATCATTACGGTTGGAAGCGGCTTGCATCCAACTTGAACCTGCGGCCTTCTCCAAATGGTCCGTCCATCTCGTTTGTGGACGTCCCACCTTCCTTCCTTTGGATACGGAACCCTAAAAAGAAAAAACTGTTTTGCCTCTTTGATAACGGAGGCGAAACTTTCCGTCAGTAGCCAAGCGATAGGCGCTTTCCTCTCGGCACGTGAGGCGCGCAAGTGTTCTCGAACCCGCAATTTTACCCGTCGGCCACATTTTCTGCGCCCGATGCTAATTGGCAACTCCTTGTCTGCGAGGTATGGATTGTAAGAGGAAGACATATAGAGCAATTATTACCCCGATATTTTTTTATAACTTGTAGGTACTGAAACAAAATAGAAGTCATTAAAAAATTTAAGCTGGAGGAAATCGAACGTAATTAATCGTCGTGGTTTTGTTTAACATACGTATCCCGTATCCCGAGCGTTGTCATAAACGGTGAAATTTTCAATGTCTTCTCCAAATATTGTATTAAGAAAAAAAAAGCAATTTTTAACGAAAAAAACGTTAAAGTAAATACAAAAATTCACACAAACCCAACTATTACCACCACCAAACTACACTGACGCGTTTCGAACTCAACCAGAGCTCATCTTCAGAGTACCACAACCGTTCACTGTGCTACCTAATGTTAGACTCATCGTCTCATCGTGTTGATTATTTTTGGTTGCATTTGTAATTATCAGGGCAAGCTTTATGAAAATAAATTTTAATAGAAGCTGGGGTAGTTGCTAGGTAATTGTAACCTGGTAATATCAGCTCCACAGAAACACATGCATTACCGACAAGCCCGCAAGAAATGCAAGTCCAAACGTAACCGACAACTGAGCGACTTGAACTGCGTACCGACGTGTAATTTGTCAAGCAATTTAAATAATATGGATGATTATATATCTATTAAAGGCACAAGACGTGTTGATATTGAGCTAATGAGCTAACTCGTAATGCTACTTGTACCGCCTTTGTGATTTTTTGCTCAGAGAAATCTTTGTGAGACAAATTAGCCTGATTTCTTTGTTGATACCTTTAACGTGTTTCGGTGAAAATTGAGCGTTATTGCTGGTAGGGAGACGGGTTTTGGTTTGAAGAGGGATAAATGAAGTACGTAGCCTTAAAGACGAATTCAGAAAGTTTTTTAATTCAAAGATAAAGACATAATTTTACTACACAGTATGTTCTAATACTCAAAGATAACCGGGCAAGAGGATAAGTTACAAAAGTTCAACAAAAAAAATCCATGTCACTTAATTAAGCGATAAAGAAATTTTTGCGACTATATCTAACACTAAAAAATAATATATTTTAGGACTATTTTCGCTTAACTAAATGAACCAATTTTTATTTTCTTATTTTTCCAGAACTGGACGCCCACACTTGACGCCCAGTACCAGCTTATCGTTTATTTTTTGGGACACCCTGTATCCTAATGGAATCTGTGAATCTATGAACAAGTAAAGACTAAAAACTAAAAGTTTTTTTATAAGCTGTTTTGTAAAATAGTAGGTAAACAAAATGACTAGGTACTGATTTAAGTAGTAATCTCTTGCTTAAACATAAGGAATGCTCAGTCTCCAAGCGTGACTAGCTTCTGCCCCTGATTATATCTCTACAGTAGCTACGATAGCCTTTAACACTTTGCTAACGAAGCTTTCACAATTGTACAGTCGACGGAATAAATATCTACACAGCTATCGTGTCAAATACATCAAATACATGTAAACAACAACTTTATGATTAGTGCCATAGAGGTGTACCTATAAATATTTTCGACGTAACGATTGATTTTTAGACGACTAGATATATCTTAGTGGTTAGAGAACCTGACTACGAAGCTCGAAATCCCGGGTTCGACTCCCGTGTTGGGGCAGATATTTGTGTGAAAAATACGAATGGTTGTTCTCGGTTATATAAGTATGTTTATCCGTTGCCTAGTACCCATAATACAAGCTTTCCTTACTTTAGGACTGGGTCAATTGGTGTGAACTGTCCTGTGATATTTATTTATTTATTTTATTTCTGATCAAGAACGCCTACATTTGCCACATGCGCATATCTATCCCGCGCTAACAATATAATTTCCCGGGATAAAAACTATACAATGTCCTTCCCAGGGTCTCAAACTGCCTCCCTCCATTTCATCTCAATTGATCCAGCGGTCTAAGCGCGAAGAGGTAACTGGCAGACAGAAGTTACTGTCGCATTTACATAATTATCTATACATATAAAATCCTTTGTCCTGACTGACGGATCAACGCACAGCCTAAACCGCTGATCGTAGAGACCTGAAACTTGGAGGGTGTGTTCTTTGTATGACGTAGGCATCCGATAAGAAAGGATTTTTTGTAGTTCTACTCCTAAGGGGGTAAAAAAGGGGGGCAAAGTTTGTATGGGACAACGTGATTCCTTGGTCCAATCTACTTCAAATTTTGCATAAACATTCTATAACAGAATTGATGGAAGACGTGTTTCGTATTTTATTGAAATTCATCCCTTGACGGGGTTAAAAAAGAGTAGAAAGTTATTTTGGGGGTGATTTGCTTCGAAGTTGATATCAATACTCCTTAGTGCTTTTGATTTAAATTACTTTTTATTTTGACACAATGTAAACGAAACGAAACTTCAAATTTTGCAAACCATTTTTGTCTACGTTTGTCAACCACTTCCTGATCTGATCTCTGATAATAACTAATTATAATAAGTATTTGTATTTCACCAAGCTTTTGCTTTTACAAGCGCAGCGTGGGACGTCCACCAACGAGATGGACGGACGTTTTGGTGAAGGCCGCAGGTTCAGGGTGGATGCAAGTCGCTTCCAACCGTAATGATTGGGCGTCAATGAGGGAGGCCTATGTCCAGCAGTGGACGTCCTACGGCTGAAATGATGATGATGATGATGAAGCTTTTATGTGAGTTCAACCTTTTTCGAATAAAATCGAATTGAGTATTCAAACATCATTGTTGAACTCGCATAAAAGCTTGGTGCAATGCAAATACATATAAAATGCTTTGTCCTGAAGTCCTAAATGACTGACTGGCGGATTAACGCACAGCCTAAACCGCTGTATGTAGAGACCTGAAACTTGGAGGATGTATCCTTTGTATGACGTAGGCATCCGATAAGAAAGAATTTTCCGGAATTCCCACTGGATAAGGAATATACGGGATGTATATATTTCATCAATCGAGAGTGACCCTATCCCCATAACGAAGATTACTAAACTGTTCCAATTGGGCATGCAAGTAGAGACTATTAGAATAGGTATAAAGCTAATTTCAATAATTTTGAAAATTCCCACGGGATAAAGATAAATCAGGATTTATATACTCAAAACAACTGGATCCTATCTCCGTAACTACATTTACTAAACTTTTCAAATTCAGTATAAACGTAAATGGTCATACATAACAGCAAAAAAACTTATTGCAGGATTTTTGGAAATTCCTGTGGGATAGATAATCTCTGAAACTTCCGAGCCGATTAAAAAAACTCTTTTACCAGTAAAAAGTTACACTATCCTTTATTGACTTAGGCTACCTTTTCCGGGAAAATGCAAAATTCCCAAGAGATAGAAAAAAAAATCAACTTTGGAGCTCATTTTAAAATGTCTTTCACCAATAGAAAAGATACATTGTCCTTGATAAATGCAAAATTCCCGTGGTATAGAAAATAGTAAATTTAACTTCGGGGCTGAGTACAAAAAAAATGACCAATAAAGAGCTACACTATCCTTTGTTGGTATAGGCTAGGCTACCTACTATTTATTCGGTAAAATGCAAAATTCCCGTGGGATAGAAAGAAGTGAATATCACTTGAGGGCTGATTTGAAAGTTTCTTTCACCAATATTTACATAGACCATTATTTACATAGACTACTTTTCCCCGTTAAAAAGCAAAATTCCCACAGGAAAAAAATAAGTGAATTCAACTACGAAGCTGATTTTAAAAATCGGGGAAAATACAAAATTCCCGCGGGATAAAAATAAGCGAAAATTTGCATAGAATAAGGACAAATTTGTTGAAATTCCCACGGGATAGAGAATAAACGGGATTTATAATATTCACTAACTGATACTGATGATGATGAAATGATGAAATGATAATAATTATGGATGTTGCCGGTGCCGGATTTTTGTTTTATACAATGAAAGATCTGAAGAAGCTTTACCACAAATTGGAATTCTACGCGGACGAAGTCGCGGGCAAAAGCTAGTTAGGGATATAATTTTAAAAGAAAACCTGAATACACCTGCGAAAAAATTCAACAGTGTGCGTGAAGTTCCCAATCCGCACTGGGCCCGCGTGGGAACTACGGCCCAAGCCCTCTCATTCTGAGAGGAGGCCTGTGCTCTGCAGTGGGACGTATATATATATATATAGGCTGGGATGATGATAATGAATGTAAGGCTTGACCAGAAATATAATGATCATTGTCAAGAGGGGCGCTATTACAGTACCCGGCCATAAAGATTGCACACGGTCTTTGAAAAAAGACTCGGCAAATGTCGGACATTTGCAGTCTTTTTCCAAAGACCGATGTGTTTTTTTGTGTTTTTTATGTGTGTAACACACAAAAAAACATATCGGTGCGTGCCAAATTTCAAGTAAATCCGACGTCTGGCCCAACACATTGTAATTCAAAAACGAGTGTTAAAAAATCAGCTTTTTTAGGATAATTCATCTTAATACAATGAAATGTTTCTAATAATTAAATAGATTTTGAGATTGCTAAAGTCCACTTGTACGGTCTACGGCTAAAAAAATTACTTAAACCTGGGTTAGCACTTAGCTAGGAGTTACGTAGTTAACCCTGGTTTGTGCAAGTCCGCATAAGAGCTTTACACATATTGGAACGAATACGACCACCGAAAGCAGCAGTAGGTAACCTATTTGTAATGGCAGTTCATATCAGCTTAATATTCAAAATTCAAATATAAAATTTTACGTAAGTAAACCTCGGGAGCTTAGTTTCACGAATAAAATACACTTATTGCAAAAAAAAAGTTAAAGCTAAAATGTTTCCCACATCTGGCATTACAAGCGAAACGCCGATACGTGTTTGTGTCGGTCGGCTCATAATTGACTTGTCGTGTCAAATTACCGTTTATTATTTGTTACGATATCGGCTGAGTTATTATTTTGTCCGCCACTATACTTAGCCGCTGGTTTGTCAGCGAAGTGACATTTATGTCTTACTTTGCGAGGTGGGAAAGTAGCTAGAATTTATTACATACTAGCTGTTGCCCACGACTCCGTCCGCGAAAAATAGGGGTATAAAATAGCCTACGACCTACTGAATACATACAAAAAAGTTTCATAACAAACACCGTGCGTGACACGACATTTTTATATATTAGATATTTTTTTTATGACTTAAACCTAAAATTATTTGTCTTACTTTGCGAGGTGAGAAAGTAGCTAGAATTTATTATATACTAGCTGTTGCCCGCGACTCCGTCCGCGAAAAATAGGGGTATAAAATAGCCTACGACCTACTGAATACATACAAAAAAGTTTCATAACAAACACCGTGCGTGACACGACATTTTTATGTATTAGATATTTTTTTATGACTTAAACCTAAAATTATTCCATAGTAGCGGTTGCCCGCGACTCCGTCTGCGAAGAATTTCTTCATCGCTATTCCGCGGGAATTTTGCAATTTTCCGGAATAAAAACTATCCTATATTATTCCTAAGGTCTCAAACTATCACCAAACCAAATTAAATGTAAATCCGTTCAGCCGTTATTGCGTGATTGAGTAACAAACATCCAAACATTCAAACATCTTTACAATCTTTCACATTTTAATATAAGTAGGATGCATAAATTATTGCTACGACATGAGTGTCTTCAAAAGGCGAGTGTACTATGTTTTGCAAGGCCGGCAACGCACCAGCAGTCCAAATAGTGCTGTAGGTATCCATAGGCCACGGTAGTAGTAGTAGGCATATTCGTTGTCGGCTTTAGTAGTGACTGCGCAAGTAAACAAAAAATATATAGCCTGGAAGAAAAAAGGCTGTGACTTTAGATATCAAACGAAAAATGAAAAAATCAAACATGCAAAGGCAATTTGGCTACGATGCTTTTATTAGGTCAGCAGTGGACATCTTTCGACTGAAACTGAATTTGACCAACTTCTCTAATAAATAAATATCGCCAGACAAAATGTTTTCCTTCGTAAAATGGTTGCCTGGAAGAGATCGCTTCGAAGCGATAAGGCAGCCTATTGCTTACCTTGTATATTTTTTCCATGTACTTGTTTTTCTGTATTGTTTTCTTTGTGGTGTACAATAAAGAGTCATTGTATTGTACCTATATTATACATATACCTATATATTTTATACCGTGAAATTTTAGTGGTTGTTTTCCCGAAACGAGGTGATTTAGTGTCGATTGTACAATCGATTTATAATTACTATTTTGACTAGAGTCAAAAACCCAATTGTGAAAAACGAACGTCGAAAATGACCGCAAACCAATAGTAACGCTTCGTTGGTACCTAACCTATCGTACGATCGTACGCTACTTGTACCAACGAAGCGTTACTATTGGTTTGCGGTCATTTTCGACTTTCGTTTTTCACAATTGGATTTTTGACTCTAGTCAAAATAGTAATTATAAATCGATTGTACAATCGAAACTAAATCACCTCGTTTCGGGAAAACAACCACTAAAATTTCACGGTGTATATTGTTTACCAAAACTCACCTACCCTAGCAACAAAGGCATCCAGGGATAAAGATTTCAATTTGCGTTAAATCAATCCTGACCGTGAAGAAACTAGATTTTGTACCAAATAAAAAACAAAAGACAAGCCAGCGCGGCCTGTCACCCGGTGGCTATTAGCGCAAAACGACAAAAAAGTTTAAAAGTGTTAAAAGTGATTGCACTTCTGTACCTATAGCTACGACTAGTCAGCTATTTGTCGCTATTGTGTGGCAATCCGTGTTGGAAGCGGTGGGCGCCGCGACCAATCCGATGCTCTATAACATCCTAAATCCGGGTGTAATAATCTAAATATTTTTTCACGTTCGCGGAACGGAACCAAGCTAGCGCACTATTTTTTTCTTTACAAGTTTCACGATTTAGTGTTTCAAATATTTTAAATAATACGTAAAAATAACACAGAACTCCAATATAAACAATAGGTCCAATAAATGTGAGTTGTTGATATTTATATGGGTGGTGGTGATCATTTTCCATCAGAGAACCCGCTTGCTCGTTTCCGTCTTTCTCATAATAAAAAAGATAGTCCGTTAAGATTTTTGATCTGACATTTTAAAAGTGAAATATTTCATAAAATGACTGCAGCTTGAAATTATTATTAAATAATTCAATTTTGCGGTGTAAGAAAGTAAATTGTGATAGATTGGGTTCAAACTAGATTACATTAGTGGTCACGTAAATTGGTACTTAACTTAGCGTTTGTTTGTGAAATACATTCCACTGAAATTTTATTCATCAGGTAATAGAAATTCTTTATATAAGAATCAAATTTTTTAAAAACCCACGCCGGTTAAAATGTATTTGAAAAACCGCATCAAAATCGGACTAGTTTTGGTTTTGCACCAACAAAATTTTACTGCAGTGCCCCGTGGTGAGTTGTCATCGTAACAATGAACCCATCACTGAAAACCGCATCAAAATCGGACAAGTACTTTTGGAGATAAAAGGCATCATGGTTTTGCACAAACATCCTCTCACCCCAAACGTATAAATATATATGCCTTCTCCGTACCGCCATGGGTAAAAATATTCATAATGATTTACTACGTCAATTAATCTCTCTATTAAATTTAAATGGTTACATCTCGTCTACCGCCATTCAATCGGATCAATTAGTCGAGGTGGTGTACCGACCTGCGTCTGCGCACAAAAAGAGCTCGCAATACTACATCGTCATCCCCTGGGTTTCCCTACAATTTGGCTGATACTATCTAACCAATACGTTTAGATACGGGCTAATCTAATTCTTTATTTGCATTTGCTTTACTGTGAGGCTTTTTTGGCGAAGAAGGATGTCCGGCAGCTTATATTACATACTTTTACGTGTTAGGTTAGGTCATACTGGGTGCAAAAAATACTTCGACGGATGGCAATGATTTGGTTTAACAATTACAATAAGACGCAAATGTGGCGAGAGTGTATGAAACATACTAATATGATGGACTAAAACAATTACTTTGCTCACCCGCGACCTTACAATAGTTACGTTTATGCAAGAAATGTGCGTTCATGCAGTTCCTCCACCTCCACACTGTACGAACACACACAAATCACATAAACCCAACCATCACCACCACCAAGCTACACTGACGCGTTTCGAACTCAACCAGAGCTCATCTTCAGAGTTACCACAACCCCATAGTGTTGTACTCTAGGCTATGTAACCACAAAGAACAGGTAGATAAGGGAACTAGATCGGGGGTATACAAGCTTACTTGTAATGACTGCAATGGGATATACGTAGGACAGACAGGCCGAAGTTTTAATACTAGATTTAAAGAGCATGTTTCGGCATATAGGAATGAGCATCCAGATAGATCGAATTTTGCAAAACATTTGTTGGAATCAAATCATTCATTGTTAGATTCAGATTCTTATGAAGTGTTACATTATTGCGGCAAGGGGTTGCGTCTGGATGCTCTGGAATGCATGGAAATAATTAGGTACAACACTATGGGGTCTATTATTAATGAACAGGTAAATTTAGTATCTTCTCCTTTACTGCGGCTTGGGTCGAATTTGAACAGTTAGTATTAATTAAATATGCCTTATAAATAAATAAACAAGAAAAAAAAAAAAAAAAAATTCAAGGTAGTTTTAAATATGTCAATAAAAGTTAATTTTTGTGGGGTAGTTTGAGAATAAGAAAAATAAAGTGGGTACTTGAGAAGTTACAGTGACAAGTTAAAACATTTGTTTTGGTTTGTTAGTTTAACGTTTGGTAGCATAGCATACGGTTGTGGTAACTCTGAAGATGAGCTCTGGTTGAGTTCGAAACGCGTCAGTGTAGCTTGGTGGTGGTGATGGTTGGGTTTATGTGATTTGTGTGTGTTCGTACAGTGTGGAGGTGGAGGAACTGCATGAACGCACATTTCTTGCATAAACGTAACTATTGTAAGGTCGCGGGTGAGCAAAGTAATTGTTTTAGTTCATTAATATGGACCTCCGCAAAGTAACGCCTGATTCAATAAATTAATATGATGGACCTTTCTAATACTCCATCATGTTACAATACTTCTACTGAGTCTCGAATTTTGGATATGGCTGTATTGGACTTTCCGTTACGCCACCGTATTAGAACATTTCTTACGCTGAATCTGAAAATAGTGGTATGAAAGTTTCCAATACAACATCATATTAGAATGGTGGTATTGGATCTTTCCATTACGCCAACGTATTTTCTTGCACCGAATCTGGAAATCATTTATAATCATTTATAATCATTTAGAATATTTCTTACACTGAGTCTGAAAATGGTAGCATTGGACCATTGTAATCCGCCATTATGTTAGAACTTTTCTTACACTCTATTCCAAAATGGTCGTATTAGAGTATTTCTTACACTTGCTCTGAAAATGGTGTGTAGTAAGTAGGAGTCATCATCCCAGCCTGTATATGTCCCACCGCAGGGCACAGGTCTCCTCTCAGAATGAAAGAGCTTGGTAAGAAGTAAAAAGGGAAAAAAAGACCGAGAATAGTGTAGTGAAATTACCGATGACACTCCTGCTGCAAAGACGGCGCCAATGACACAAAGCTTATTAAATTCGTTATAATTTTTCCAAGATGTTTAAGCAAATGATGGTGAAAAACATACATATATATCCTTCTTTTTGGGCTCTGCCGCAACTGGGAAATAATACAGAAAATAGATGTAAGTATTATAAAAGGAAATGTAAAAACTCGCACTAGGAAAAAGTGACGGGAATAAATAGCGTAAATTTTGATGATGGGTGATGATAAAATTATAATGAGACGATGAATTAAACCTTTAAATACGAGTCTGTGAAGGCAAGAAATGTTGTCTCGGATGATTGAATTGTTCTCTTGTTGTACTCTTGGATGATGTAAGAGACATGAGACCTTTATACGAAAACTTAATCTCTTTACAATAGGAATTAGGTTACTGACTTACATTAATCTAGAACTAATTGATCCAGCAACCATTAAAATGGTATCACTTACAACGAAAATCCTTTGACAATGAATCTAATGATGATTTCAATTTGTATCTATGTATTACTAATTTGAAGCGTTATTAATATTACGGAACAACTAAATGTTGACACTTATGATAAAACGTACAGGTTCACAGAGATCATTCCAAAAGTAAGTTAATAGTAGCATTCTGCTCCGGTTATTGTCACAGATATAACCGGTCATTAATTACAATGACGAGAATATTATCCAACAAATATATATTTGCTACTAGCTTTTGCCCGCGACTCCGTCCGCGTGGAATTAGTAATTTGGGCAGCTTATTTTTTTATCCAATTTGCTTTTTCATCAATTATGGCTCTCCTTAGTTTCTTGATATAAAAAAAATCCATTTCAAATCGGAGCAGTAGTTCCTGAGATTAGCGCGTTCAAGCAAACAAACAAACAAACAAACTCTTCAGCTTTATAACATTAGTATAGATTCGATTAATTAAATGTCAGTTAAGAACTATGAAAAGATACTTATTTATTTTCTTTTAATGGAGTCAACAAATTTGGGAGTGGTTAGTGTATGTATGGCCCTGTATTTGTCGAATGGACGACCATATTTAATCCACGCTCTGAGAATTCATTACCCTTATCGCAATTACTCGGGTTTGAATTGTCAGATCGTACATTGCTGTCGTTCATTCTGGGGCGGCAATTACAAGTCGTACTTTAACTCCTCCTTTATCAGTGGGGCACAAAGGAGGATGGGCAGATTTGTAGGTACTCTGGCCTAGGGACCAATAACGATAAGCCATATTATATCATTGGAAAGGTTTTTCATATTCTACAACATTTTGTATGGCGGCATATCTCGAATAGCAAGACAAAAAAAAATATGAAAACGCATAATAAACAAAATTACGACACTAAGGGGCTGTTTCAGCACCCGTTGATTAATTTTAACTGACGGATAAATGTGATGCCGTCTCCGTCTATTTGAACAAAACAAACAGAGACGGCATCACATTTATCCGTCAAATAAATTTGATCAATGGATGGTGAAACAGGGGGTTAATCACCGACAATTAAGTACAAAACCTTCATAATACGATACAGGAACATAGTACACTACCTAAATATCAAAAAAACCTACATACGAGTATTAGTTTCAACTTAAACTACTCGCAGCGATAACTTTCTTCACACAAAGATTTGGGTCTACCTGCCATAGTTAAAGTTGTAGGACTTAGAATAAGTTATCCAGTGACATATCGCTTGTCCTTATTGGTCATTATAGGCCAATTTGCCCACCCTCCTTTGATTCTTGGGTCACAGTGGAATCTTATCTCAGTAACTAATTTTAAATGCTTATTGAATGACGTAAATGGCGTGACGGCAAGGATCTATGCTAGTCTAGGCTTCGAATTGGTTGACTGTACATCACGTAGGAGTAGTCCGATTTATTTATTAGGAAAGTAAAAAATGGATAGATTGAATAGTGAGATTTTTCAGATAGCAATGGTTGGTAAGTTCTTGAGTGAAGACCACGGACTGGCAAGCGCAGCGTGGGATGTCCACCAACGAGATGGACGGACGATTTGGTGAAGGCCGCAGGTTCAGGGTGGATGCAATTCGCTTCCGACCGTAATGATTGGGCGTCAATGAGGGAGGCCATGTCCAGCAATGGACGTCCTACGGCTGAAATGATAATGATGAAAATGAATGGTTGGTAATCCTGATGTTTCCTCTGTAAAACTACAGGTATTGACTCAGTCTTTCGTGACTTATTGACATATAAATTATTTAACTTTGTGAGTCCTAGCGTATTTTATGTAGGTATAAAGAACAAATCAACTGTAAGTATAACTTCCGAACATAAGAAGGGGCAACGTCATAAATAAATAAGTGATCACTTTTGTACCTTGTCACTTTAACATCTTGTTTGAAAAGCCATACGAAATTACGTAACGACTGAAACCGATAAGGTACAAAAGTGATCACATATTTATGAAGTTGACTGTACTAAATAAATAACATATTATTCAATGAATAAATAATTTTACAGATGCTTAAATATTTTCCAAAATTACAAAACCTATGACTCTCATCTAAGTCTTAAGCACTAGGTACATCGGTTAGGAAAATTTGGTACTCAGGAGCTTAATAGAAGATAGATTCGATGTTTTGTTTTGCATGATCCAATTCTATTTACTCTGTACTCTGTACTTACAAAATAAACATTTAGGTGCCTCAGATAGATCTACCCTGACCACTCCAACCACAATTGCCACAAACCATGATAACGGATTAAAATAACTAAATGAGTGGCGCTGATTCATGCGCAAGCGTTACTCTACCACGATACAATTATCAGCGACTGCTGTCGACGCAGAAAACGAGCGTCAAATACATTGCGTGTGTCACCAATTGACTGCTTTACAGTACGTATCTCAAACGCACAATGAACACTTAATTTTCATAAGTCAGTCGAGCAACGTCGTGACTAGGCTTCCGGATACGGCAATCGCTTTACTCATAGGGTTAATTTAGAACAAATGTTACTATAATTGGTCAATTAAATACAGATGATCCTGTACGTCGTTAAGTGGCGCCAACCTACGCAATATTTTTAATAGTTTATGAATGTTAAACGCTTGGAATTTGATACGTTAAATTTAACTTAACACAAACGGAACACAAGTACATAGCCATAAAATTGTCCTTGTCTCAAGATACAGGTTCAGCCTAGTTTAAAGTCCACTGGATATTGATACATAAACGCTTGTTTTGTAAATAAATATTTTTGTTTTTCATTTAATTACCAAGCAACCACTCTTAAGTGCAAGAATAAATAGCTTATTGCTAATAAGTGACTTTTGTCTTGGTTTAATCTATGAGTAGGTAATAAAAACGTTATTACTTATAGCTAAAGCCGCCCGCACCTCTCCCGGCCCCCTTTGTCGATATACCCCTTGTACCGCGCGGGCGAGGACTCATTTAAACCGGTCTAGCTTAGGGATATTCGATATACATCGATGCATCGAAATCACTCGATGTTTGCAATGCGATACATCGAATCGATCCGATGTTTTGAAAAGCTTTCGATGTATTCGATGTATCGATGTATTTTCATAAAACATCGAATCGATGATAACCAATTAATTTCATAAAAAACTCAGTTGGATCTCTAAACCACTATCAAAAAACTTTTTTCTTTAAGTATTCTCATACATGGCTTTTACTTTTTTAAATAAACAACATTTGAATCAGCGATGATTTGCATGAAAAGTTGTATTTTCTTAGTATATAAATTTCTTGAACATTCAGCATCCTTGATCACACACAATACATGTGCAGACATGGACAATGCTGGTGTAGGAGTATATAATTATAAATTTGATGTTTGCATGGACTGTCAGAGGGCTGACTATAGCATTGTGATGTAATGTTACAAAAAGTACTCGATGTCCAGAAAACATCGATGTTTCTAACCGATACGTCGGAAGACATCGATGCTCAGTTCCGATATATCGCATCGAAAAAAACATCGATATTTTTTCGAAGTGGACACCCCTAGTCTAGCTATAATATACCCCTTAGTCTGACACAACACACTGTACATTTTAGGCCCTGGTAAATGCATAGAAATATCAAAAGCTAATCAAGGTAATCACGGTCTACACCACGTAACAAATATCATCATCATCGTCTTCCTAACTTATTATACGTCCCACTGCAGGGCACAGGTCTCCTCTCAGAATGGTTTGGGCCGTAGTTCCCACGCGGGCCCAGTGGGGATTGGGAACTTCACACACATCATTGACCGTTGAATTTCTTCGTAGTTGTATGCAAGGTTCCTTCACCGTAATGCGTTACACTAGTGTGAAATAACTACAAGACCAAATTGTTCATTTGTTCGATTTTACTAAGTATTTGGCAGCGATCCGTTTCGTAAACGAGTCCTCACAACTCTAAAGTTGACGAAAAAATTTAAAAATCACAGTTAGGAGGCGTTTATGTTCTCAAGTTAGGTCGGCTGGTGTCATCCAGCTAAATACATGCCAGTTTAGTCTGTGTATGTCTAGTTGAAGGTTCCAAGGCAGACCATTTGCATTGACCAGTCGGTGCGGCCGGTGTCACATATCTTTGTTTGACTTTAGTATTGCAACGATGAAATTTAAGCCCAACTTAGGCTTTTAATTTGTTTGCGTTTAACAAACAAAAGATTGTGTTGTATAGTTTATAAATCAAGGAAACAGTCTTTGAATAATGAATGACTAGTATTTTATTGATAAGTAATGTAAATAATTTTAATGTCATCTTTGACGTACCATATTGGAGTTACCTTCTTTTATTAACTGACTTAAAAAATTACAAAATAAAAATTTAACCGGCTAAACAGAGGACATGACTGTGTCTGACGCGGGATCCTATCGATGTTTAGAAAATTTTATTTCCGAAGGTTTAGAATCCCGAAAACTTCATTTGTCCGAAAGCATTTTTTTCTGAAACTGTTAATATTTCATGATTTATTTCAGGACCATCGTGCAGAACCCTTTAGGTTAGGTTGATGATGATGATGATGATGATGTATGGGGACGCCTCGCTGAGTCAGGCGGGCTGTCGATCGTTTTGTACAATCATTCAGCCCAGTTCCCCGTGGTTGGAGCCAACGGTTACTGTCCCAGCAGCGCTCCCACACAGCATCTCTCTTCGAATCTTCTCGTTCTCCTGCAGAACAAAAGGACATCTTTAAGGCTGACATCCTTTAGCTCCTCCTCCCTCAGCTCGTCACTCCCGAATACATCACGCCGCGCTGCCGCGTACATGACGCACTCGGCTAGGATGTGCTCACTCGTTTCCTCCTTCCCACAATGTGGACAGGAGGCATCACTTTTTATATTTAGGTTAGGTTAGGGTTGTTTTATAAAAATCCTGAAATATTTAGTTTCAGAAAAAAATGCATTCGGATAAATAAAGCATTCGGGATTTTAAATATTCGGAAAAAAATAATTCTAAATTTTGATAGGTAATAGGTAACCGCCTGACGCACTTGGAATCACTAAATCAATCACACGATCTTTTTCATCATTTCTTTTCAACATGCGGTATACGATAAATATGAAAAGAGACATTGATTGCGATCGCTAGCACCCGCGCGTTAGGCAATAGCGTCTTAAGTCCTTTAAGTCACCTATGGCTCACCTCCTTGGATGCGCCCTCCGCGATAGCACGTCGCAGCCACACTCACACAAAGATTTCGGCGCATGCGTCAGGTGAAGTGCTGAAGCTTCAATCATGATGTCACAATGACCCGTGCTTCGACCTATTAATTGATTATTCGAGTCTTAAAATAGAAATGATCCAAGATCTCGGTTAGCCACTATGAATTCAAGACAGCGTGAGAATAAGACCTAGGCTTTGAATAAACATGGCGTGTTGCATTAACGGGTCTGTCCCAAGTAGCACAAGTAGCATTAAAAGAAATCACTTTTGGTGTACACGGAAACTTGAAGCTGTACAAGACAGTGTTACAATGGTGTTAACAGCGCTGTTAACACTGAAATAACTCTTATTTGGGCACAAATTATTCAGCCTATAGTTCTAGTTTAGTTCACGTTTCTGTTTAACAGCATTACAGTAGCACTATATTGGAATTATTATGGGTCACCAGGCTGTTTATCAGCTGCTTAACAGAATACGAGTGTCCTGTTATACAGACTAAGCGTCAGGATTGGGTGACTGCTAGTCTTATATAACGCTTTAGGTTTTACATTACCTTTCGTTCATATAGAAATTGCTTATTATATTTGCAGATTTGCTTTTAATAGTATTATAGCGGTGCCGATAAATTTCCAGAGTGTGATGTGTAATGGCGAAGTAAATGTCACAATTTTATTGAGAATTTGTGTTAACTCACGAAAGTACACCTTTATAGCCAACCTACTGTGAAAACATTTGGGAATGCAAGTTTACTGTGAATGTTTATATGGTTTTTTAGCAAAATTTTTACGCGCTTCGGAAATATCTCGTTTTAATTAGAAATGTTGTGAAAAAAGTAACACACCAAAAATATAATGTATATATTTTTGAGTGATTTACATAAAATTATACGAAGTTTTATATTATACTATAATAAGTATATGAATAACGTGTAATTTAAGGCAGTAAAATATAAAGAACAACAGAATAATTATCAATATATACGATTTAGGTTATAATAAAATGGCGCATTCTTAAGAAACTTTTGTGAACTCTTTTTATCCTGAATTAATTACCATGGCTGTACAAGAGTACACCCCAGTTCCTCTATTATACTTATTGCAGTAAATAAGAGTTCAAGTGAACCAATATTCAGCCTGTCAGCTGTTATTAGTTTTATTATGGTTCACATTAACGCTAAAACCATTTATTTGAACTACTTAAATGCATTACCTTTTAATAGTTATTTAATTTTTATTTAGTAGTTTTAATTTTAATTCAATCTTGTTTTAATTTTTCAATTTTTTTAGCATTTTGTATAATTTAATACACGATCCACGCCAACTGTTAAAATGACCGCTTAAGAATTTAATGATTGACTAACGTGAACCTGATTGCAGCTTCGTGCGTTATAATATATGTAAAGTGTTCTTCTATGCAGACTAAAACAGTATATTGGTATATTTCACAGCCAAATGCTGCATTTTTGAGTTAAACAAGGATCTTGAAATACCTTCGGTGTTCACGTGTATTAATAAAACACCTTTTAACTGCTTTGAAAAATAGGCTTATAACAGAGCCGAGGCGAACCGATGTGGAACTTTTTGTGTTAAATTACTCTAAGTGTACACTACTCTAAAACTGTTGGCTGTACGGTAGTTCACAGTGACACTTTTAAGACGCTAGCATTTCAGTGGTATAATTCTACGCCTTTAAACAGCAATAGCATATTTTACTACCACTTTAATGCTCTTAAGCAACCAATGCAAAAGAGACTGTAAGAAGGCATTTTTGACATCTGCACTAACTCTGATCCCGTAACAATAGTATCCGTTTCTACTTTTATGATGCTGTTATACAGACTAAAGCGTAATACGCAGCTCTAAGTTCTCAGTTGAACCATATTAACTGTTTATTAAGTCATGAAGTTCCGAGTTATACCCAAAGTGATTTCTTATAATGCTAACTGTGCTACTTGGGGTGTGCTATATGCATTTAGTTCGTTTGTCATTCACTACGATAGGTATATTTTGAACGTTACTTTTGATTGCCCTTTACCCGTAAATAATTCATCATTATTATCATCATTTCAGCCGAAAGACGGCCACTGCTGAACCTAAACCTCCCTCAAGGTTCGGTCAAGACCAGTCTTGCGCCATCCGCAAACAACGTGTTCCCGCAACCTTAACCAGACCGTCGCTATATCTTGTCGGAGGTCGCTGCGTCTTCCGATCCGTGGACATAATCAGTCGATAACCTATTCGCCCAATCGACCACCAGTTCTACGAGCGAATTTAAGTGCCCTGCCCACTGCCACTTGAGTCTGGCGATTCTTCGAGCCATGTCAGTGACTTTAGTCCTTGCGCGGATTTCATCATATCTAATGTGATCCGCAGAGAAACTCCGAACATAACCCTCTTCATCGCCCTCTGAAACCATTACGACGTTTTAAAGGAGACATTAAAATTTGACTAACCAACATTTTGAAATAAGTAGAGTAAATACCTACTCATTGCTTTTTTGCATTAATTGACCTTTATTGATGAGTGATTTCAAACAATATGATTATTGTTTTAAGGCATAAATTGGATTGAAAAAGTATCTAAACCTGTCAACTATAGTTGCATAAAGCATATGAGTGGCTCAACTCTGTACCTATTTACATTTAGAGTTCAAACTCTATACATATAGCCCATAATGCCGCTTAGTTAGTGTCTCCTTCAAGCGTCGATTAGATCTTCCCATTCGGGATTCCCAAAAATTAAATCATTTTTTTTAATTTGTGCTATAAAACCCGTGCAAATTTTCATTTATATAGACTCGGGTCTACAATCCTAGTCTCATCCAAATTGCTACAGCCGTTTTTTATTTATTTTTTATTTTAATTCTGTTCACGCCCAGGGTGTAGGGCTCAAATTATAATTCTTACATACCCTGGCTCCAGTCCTGGGCATTTTGGGTCACTTCTTCTCACCAGACACAGGCATCCTCCTCAATGAGAGGGTTCTGTAGTTCCCACGCGGACCCAGTGCGGATTCAGAACTTCAAACAGATCATTGAATTGCATCGCAGGTCTGAACAAAATCCCTCACGGTGTTTTCTAAGTAGCATTGTGTTCTATAGTTACATGTGTTCTTATTTTCCAATGCCCATATCTATCGAACAATCACGTAAATTCAAAAAACCGACCAGCTACACACCCGTCATAAATGCGTACTGTCGCAGTTCGTCCAACTCGCGGTAATAGCTCAAACGTTGCCATGGCAACAGGTATTACCAGAAGCCGTTGCAATTTTAACCATACAATTTACTGCGTAAGGTATACAAAACAAACTGAGAATGTGTTTGTTTGCGCAAGCTCAGCTGTCAAGTTACGGGCGATGCTGACCTTTGGATGCGTCTGAGTAACAGGCGACAGGTTCTCAGGCGGGTCCATTGCGGATTGGGAACTTCACACACACCATTGAATTTGTTCTCAGGTGTGTTCACCTGCACATGCACAATGTTTTTTTTTTTCACCACATAAATAATAACTCCCAATAAGACACTGACTAATAACACCAAACTCCTTTCACTGTGACAATTAATACCTAAAATATAACAAAATGATACTTTATTGAACAGTACAATATAAGTACAATTCAGGAAAATAGTTCTTACATACTTATGACATTTGTACCTAAAGCCCGTAACTATGTGAATGACCTATTATTTTGGCACAATTAGTTTGATAGTAGCAACGCAATTTTCGCGTCAGGCATGCAGATAAAATAATAATAATCTTCAGATAAAAAAATAATTTAAATTTAGGCAAAGCAAGTAATATAATACTATCTTAGAATTTAATTAAATGATAGGGCGAAATTGATTTAAAATTAGTTAGCAAAAAAGGGTGGCCTATTTTTTTACAGAGATTAAAGTACTTTTCTATATAAGTGCTAAGAACGATTAGTAATTGTGCACTATTATCTCGATTCCCTCTTTGTGCACCCTTTTCCTAGCTATTTATGCTAACTAAAAATTATGTGAAACAATGCCAAAATTATTAAATACTCATTAAATTCGAACAAAAACGATGCGAGAGGATGCAATTACCTTGCCAATAAGATGTGGTGTGTGTTATAAATCAGACATAGGAATCCGCGGGGCAAATTTTGTTGACAGGTAGGGACTTCCTATATCGATAAATTAAATTATCGGTGCTCGTTCTATACAGGGTGTTACAAAATTACCCGTAATAACTGAAGGGTATGGAAGTACTCCAGTAAAGAATTAAATTAGTATATATTTTTTTTATTCCATAGGTATGTTTTCAATGTCGGAAAAATAAGTGTTTTTAATAGTAAATTAAAATATCGACTGAGATTACGCACATCACTATTTAAGTTCATGAACTTACTAGGAGCAATAACTTACTACCTCCTACGTACTACTACTACGTATCGTAAGCGCGTAGGCAGATTCAAATGAGCCAATGAGGTTAAAGGGGCATTTTTCTCTTTCCTGAGACAGAAAGGGACAAATTTATTATGAATGACGATGAGCGGGGCGTGACGTAACTTGCAGTGAACAATTATTATTATGACTAGGTAGTCATGAGGATTAAAGAGTAATTAGTATGATTTTAAAATCTTATACCTGATTTACACTCTCGCCTCGTCACCTCGCCTCGCGCCTCGCCTCGTCGTCTCGCTCCGGACGCGAGCCTAATCAAGGCAAATCACGAGACGAGGCGCGAGGCGCGCCTGTTCACACTCTCGTCTCGTGGCTCGTCCCGCAGTTCGTCTCGCCACTCGTACGCGAGTGTAAACCAGGTATTAGAACTTGCCACGCGGGAGCGCGTTTCACGACGCGGGGCTAAACTCTCCATGTGTTCAGTTCAAAACTTTAGTAACAGCTTAGCAAAAACTACTTACATTGTGCCCCTGACCAGATACACGTACACACGCCATTAAAACACGCTTACTTTTCACATTTCCAATAGCTTGCTTAGTATGGCACCCACAAGCACAGTCCAGATGTGATCCTGAACTGATTGATACACAAACGCCACTAAAAACACGCTCACATTTACATCTTCGACAGTTTGCTTAGTATGGTACAAGCACAGTCCAGCCCGTAATCAAAAAGGTACCTAGGAATCTTCTCTAGGGACGTATTTACAGTAGAGGTTCGAAATGCCGTCCTCCTTCTTGAAGGCACAGGGAAGTTTCTTCTTTGGACGAAATCGGTAGGTATCAACTCCTGTGTACAGCGGTAGTGATACGGATGTTGATGGTCAGCTCGAAGAATGCGCCAAACTGAGACGTGGTTCATGTCGAGTCTTGTCGCGGCACGCCTGGTACTGACAGTTGGTTCCTCTTCAAAAAGTTCCAGTACTTCTTCCATTCGCCTGGCATCGACAGCTCTCGGTCGTCCACTGCCACGTGAACGATGAAAGGAGCCCGTGGAATGAAGCCGTGTTACCATATCGTGGAAACATTGGTAAGATGGTAATTGCCGTTGCCGCTGCTCAGCGGCTGGTCTGCCATCAATGAAACGTTCGCGATACAGCTCACGAGCTTGAGCTAAATTACCATCAGCTCGCCCTACACACAAAATCATTTCGTAGTATTCGGCATTCGGCATTCGAGAACTGCATGGTTACAACGATTTTAATAATTTGACTTTGCACGTACCTATGTCCGTTCGAATCAGATGACCGCGAAATACTGGCTATTTTTTACTAAATTTAAATTTATTTAGTGAACAACAAAGTACTTGCCGCTTGCGGCGGCTTTCTTTCAAAGAAATGCCGCCTTCTCCTTCGTCTCTTTCCTACTGGGTAGGTCAGAAAGAGACGGCACTAGAAAATATGACACAAACTGCGCTCCGGGTAGGGTGCGTAAAGCTTCGTTTAGCTGAAAATAGTCAAGTGATTAGTTATGTTTCTTTTACTTAATGTTTAGTTAAGTACTTAGTCAATGGAAGCGGGAACGGAATTATTTGCAGTTTTTAATTTGTGTTCACATTTTTAATGATATTATTATGATATTTCAGAGTGTATTAAGTTCCAATAAAACTGGAAAAACTGTTTTTTTTAAACATGCTCGGAAATGTGTACGTTAATGTCACGAAATGAAGACATGAAGTTTCTTGTTTATGGCTCCCTACATTACTTCTTGGCCTAGGCAATGCAATAGAGCAATGAAAATCCTAAGAAAAACCATTATTGTCCGCTGCTCTAACTTTTTAAATTTGCTTACTAACATTAAACTGACGAAGGAAAAATTACATTCTGCCAACCACCACTAGGCTCTGGCTCGCTACTACAAAGTGCTAAATTCGAACTTCGTTTCGTGCCGTCCCGCTCAAGCTAATAGTATTTATTAAGAGAGTGAGAGGGACCGCGCGATACGAACGGGATTTACTTGATTACCTGGTACTTATTTTAATTTTAATATTTCCTCACATTGCTTGAGTAACACCGCCGCCGCTCGGCCGGAACAGTGATTGCAGGACTCGTTTTATCCGGCCTTGTCTACGACTCGGCCGTCTACCCCAAGCTCATCCATCAATCCCTTAGTTCACGGCCTCTGCAGTAATGTACTATTTTTCTAGCTTTAAACAATTGCTAGGTGGTGTGTGGCAATCCTAATCCTAAATTTTAATAAATTTAATTTTGTAATCGTGTGCGAGATTTTCGAGACCTGCTTCATAGCCGTAGTGCTGATTGGCGGGCGCGACTGTCACATGCGCAGAAATTAATGGTCAGCGCTACACTTACGTGCCGTTGGGCTGTAGCAAGGAGTGCTTGCAATTAAATCCTGGCTCTCTTACTTTTCACGTGGGACCACAACTAAACATGCTTACTGCTGCTTAGCGACTGGATTAACTAGATAAAAAGCGGATGGCCATCTTATTCGCCTATCATGCTGCTAAGCTACTTGCTAGCACCGTTGAGTCTTGCTTGGGACTCGGCTCTCTCACTATCCACTTTGAAACACAAGCACTGTTGCTTAGTGCCAGTATTAGTTAAAAAAGTGGATGCAGTAGGACCCTACACAAGTTGTTAACATAAATAACCTAACCAACAAAAAGTTGGAAACCACCGAAATTGACATTTAAAAGTTCAATATCTCAAAAAAGGCTGAACCGATTTTGATAAAACATATCTAAGAACCATCGCTAGAAACCCTGCTTTCAAATAAAAAAAACCGCATTCAAATCGGTTGACCCGTTTAGGAGCTACGTTTCCAAACTTACACCCCTCTTTATTCGTCGGGGGTTAAAAAAACACATGTTAAAATAATTTTGCTACTAGGACTACATAATCATAACTTCAGTTACTGTAGCGCAACTGCACCCGACAGTTGGTGTGAACGCAGCACTGCGCGTGAGCAAGTTTTACGCTAGCCAATAAAATCAAAGAAGGCGGAGCTTGTAGTGAATAAGAATGATTTTGACCAGGCGTCATAAGAGTTAGTGGAAAGCTTCAATTACAAAGATTAAACTAAGACAGACGAGTCTTTTCGTATTGTAGGGTTAGGCAGGTACGTACTTAGTTTAAATTGATGTTTGCACTGATAATTTTTCAGCTCAGTTTAGTTACTCTCTCTCTGTTTATGTCAAATTAAAAATAAGTGAGAGTTTCCGACACCCTTCACGACACATTTTCAAACCAGGTACATGGTGGAAATGTTGAACTAACCGCCACCAATGTCAGATTAATATGGGGTCATCCATAAAGAACGAAACACATCTAGGTGGGGGAGGGGTCTGGCAATTTGTGACACGGGAGCAAAATAATTCCAATTTTCAAGTGTGATAAGGGGCGGGGGCGGGGGGGGGGGGGCAAAAATGGTGTGACGTCATTTATGGATGACCGCTACGGGTTATTTAAAGAAAAATAGTTATTAATTACGTCACAAAACTGAAACGTCGCACTAAGGTAAAATTGCTGACAAATTAACATTCTGATAAATAGTTAGTCTGTGATTTAAAAGCCAATGACCAGAACAGCTGATCGCTAGTGTTAGGAATCTTCTAAAAAACATGTCGATATTTTCAAAAAGTTTCGATATCGGTTTTTTCCATAACCATTATAGCTAGAAAAAAAAGAACAGCGCGCAAAATTACAGTTTTATTTACTGTTCATGGGGTTTCAGGCTTTAGGGGTTATTTTGTAACACCCTGTATACTAGTGATCGCCCCCAACATTGTGTGTTTTTTGTTCTATTGTTCAACATAGCATATTTAAAATAATCGCTAGGTTATATAAAGGTAGGGCGTAATACCTATTGCACTACAAAATAGTTAATATTATCTCAACCTCTTTAGATAATTAAATAGAAGTAAATTACCTATTTAGGCTGGATTTCCCCAAACTTTTATTCTGAGAATAACGCTTACTCTCAGATAGTAATGTCAAACCGCCATAGTGATTTGACATTACTATCTGAGAGTAAGGGTTATTCTCGGAATAAAAGTTTGGTGAAATCCAGCCTTAGACACTCACTATAAAACAATAGGTACTTGTCAATGTCGTCGGACAGTGTCATTTGTAAACTAAACACGTTATAATTACATAAGTATTTTATATTTATGAGTGAAAATAAATATTATTATTGAGTATTGAGTTATTATTTAATTATTTTTTTACTCTTAATAAAAACATATTTTTACAAGCAAACCTTTGAGTGATCACTAGTGTATAGAACTAGCATTGATAGTTGAGTTTATAGACATAGGAACTCCCTACTTGTCAAACAGTTTTGCTCCGCGGATTCCTATGTCTGGTTATAATATTTCGTATAAAATATACTGTATGTATGAAGTAAATGGGCATTCTCAATTAAAAGTGTTACCATATACTTGTTTTATATGAGGAAATTTTGGGGTTTTATTGTTCAAAATCACCAATGCTATTCATTGTAGGTAATATAATAGGTAGGTAGGTAGGTAGGTAATATGCGTCGCCTGTCAGTCAGTCACATATTCATAATATTTTTTATAGGTAAGTAAGTATAGACTATGTAGAAACGATGACACGGTTATTTATAGTTAATTAAATACCGCTGCTAAATAACATTATATTTTATTTAAAATAAGTTAAAACCAGATAAACGCATATTTACGGAAGACACAATTATGTGTTTTGCGACTCAGTGTTTGTTCCTAGTCAATGGTTTGTTTTAGAACAATGTCCGTTTAAACTCGCTATGTTAGGATATAAATTATTACCTATAGTTATTTGAAATCGGATTGCGTCTATCTATAATGTCATAATGTCGACCGCTTTAGCCTAGTTGGTAGTGACCCTGCCTACGAAGCAAGAGGTCTTGGGTTCGAATCCCGGTAAGGGCATTTATTTGTGTTATGAGCACGAATATTTGTTCCTGAGTTATGGATGTTTTCTATGTATTTAAGTATTTATTTATCTATATAAGTATGTTTATCGTCGTCTAGTACCCATAGTACAAGCTTTGCTTAGTTTGGGACTAGGTCGATTTGTGTAAGATTGTCCCCTAATATTTAAATTTAAATTTAAATTTTAAATTATATTATAGTCATTATCAATTTCGTAACTTAGAATACTTTCCTGCACTTAACCTAACATGGGATCCATTTATAATGTATCTGTGAATATGATATGGTTCCAAGACTTTTATGTGGTTTTTATTATCATCATAATTATTTTTTTTATTATGAGAGGGAGGCAAGCGAGCAAGCGTGACATCTGGTGAAAAATGATCACCACCGCCCATAAATATCAACAACTCAAATAGAGTCACAAATCTGTTGCCGCCTTTAAAAAGGAGAAGGAATAGGGGAAGGGTAGGGGAAGAGGTATTGGGGCCCCGGCGCTCTCATTGACCGTACGAAACGCAGCAGGAGTACTGCTGCTTCTCACAAAACCTAAACATAAGAGTTGCGCTCTTGTTAATGGAAAAATAACTCTCCCTTTCTCCCGCCGTTGATATGACCCAGCGCTGACGTTCTTCTTGATTTCGATTTACTTAATTAAATCTTCCTCTCTACACCACTCAATTCTTTCTAGAATGTTAGGAAATTACCGTTCTTAATCAGAACTGTTTTAGAAAATTGTAATTTACCTATATTTTATTACTTGTAATTCATGAAATACGTATAACGATGTGTGTTGAAAAATCACTGTATTTAATCACTGTAAACAAAACAATTTACCTTTATTTATACCTACGATGCAGCGATACTTATAGGAAGACTAAACACAATCCCAGAATCCCGCGGTCATGTCTATATTATCGTCAAAATTGGACTCCATTAGCATCAAATAGCACAGCTTATTAATCACTCAATATAAGCTACTGACGTCAAGTTAGCGTAACAATTGTCATTAATATTTATGGCAGGACGGCTTATATCAGTAAAGGCCAGCAAAAAACCAACGAATACGAGTTCAACACAGGTGATCTTTACTTGTAGATCTTCATAATCCCATCCGGATCCATGTCAGCACGCTTAATGTACTTTCTATTATAAATGACACATCATTTTGCTTAAAAAAAAATATTAATCATGAATCAATAAAAAACAAATACATTCTTCAATAAATTTTATGGAATTCACAAAAAAACAGTTGTCACCGTGCAGCGGCAACACCGATTTTGGCAAGTGCGACCGCAAATCGATTTTCGTCACTATTGATCTTCCGATTCGATCGATCATGCTAACTGTACTGATTTATTGTATTTAGGACGATCCGTTATCGAAATTATGTCCTTTACATTATGTCTTCGAGTAATGACGCATGGAAAAAAAGAACAAACGCGAAAAGGAATAACGCTTTCTTGGTTCTGTCGAGATGACGAATTTAATTTGTTTATACAACAAAGCATGGCTCAAACAACCCATTTCAGAATATACAAAATAAACTTGATAGGTACGTACTAAAGTTATTAAATGTACCTAATATCGATAAGCAAAATATTATATTTATAGTCTAAGTTAGCACTATTTATTGAGTAGCGTTTCTGTAAAATAAAACTTGAATTTTTTTGGAGTGGTACTGTCATTGTTCTACTAAGACGTTTTGAGAGAAATTTCCTTTTTCATATTATGCTCTTTTGCTGACGGTAAGTACTGTATTCAGCAGTCACGTGCTATCTACACGCAGTACGCGTATTATCTGAGTCATGTGCTTAGGCAAACCAAATACGAGCTTCTGAAACTAATAATTAAGGACAAATAGCTGGAAAAAAAGCTGTCAGCCTTAGGAAAAAGACGTGGCTGCGTAATATCCAGAAATGGTACAGAATCGCAATTTCTAGATCTATTTAACGTTGCCAAAGATTAAGAAAAGCACGTGAAGCCGACTACCAATCTTCACCTTGGAAAAGTCCTATGAGAAGATGCAATCTGTATTAATACATTGTCATTGGTTCTACTTAGACCTGCCGAATTCCAAGTCAGTCAGACTGTAAAAATGAGTTAAAAAATAGACTTCCAAGATATTCCATCTTTAGTGACAAGACTTCACTACTTAGATTATATTATACAACTAATTAATATGTTTTCTTGTTAGATCTAGATACAACTTACCGCAACTGTCTCCAATTAGGTAAAGTTACAAAAGTAAAAGGATGTCAATAAACATGTTTAAGTGTCAATTAAATGTAGACGTTATTAGGCTTGTAACTAATTGTACAACCGGGGCTTAATCACAGCTTAAACATATTGCTAAAATTATCATGAAGTTGCGACCACATTACCGCCCGGCCACGACTTCGCGCGTTTGGCGGCTCAGCAAGCGTTTTATCAGTTCATTGCGTGTGCCGCCAGGTAACCACTGTACGGCGAGCGTCTCGGCCGCGCAATGAATGCAGAAAACGCTTGCCGCGCCGCCAAACGCGCGAAGTCGTGGCCAGGCGGTTACGCGGCCGTAGTTACGATTAGTCGTTGGGACGAACGTTCAGAGAAATCGTCGGACATTTTCTGTTTTGTTGGTGGCCGGTGCAAAATCGAGATCAAGACGTGTTCGAAAAACATACGTAGCTAAGCGAACCTGTTGCCTGCAAGCACTTCGGTCTCTCGTGTGCACGGCCGCTATAATGTGGCCGAAACGTGGAAGTGATTTAGCAACATATTTAAATCGTGACTAACTTTTGGGTGTGCTCTTGCTGAGTGAAAATCGCGAAAGTTTCAAATCAAACATTATTTATTCACTGAAAGGTAGAGATCCCTTAAAGGGAATAAGGATGCATTTGTACATGTATCTCAACAGTTGGCAATAATAAAAATTTATAATTTAATTTATTTCAAGTATCAAAGACTCATGTTTAGTAGCTTAAGTTCTAAATGTTAGTAAAGAAAATTATAAAATTAATTCACTGACTAGGAGCATGTTGTAACCCCTGACAGTGAAGCAAGTAAGTAATGTTTTCATGTTCTTATTTTTGTACAATAAAGGGTTTAAATACATATATTACATACATTATGTTACAATGTTTATTGTTTATTCTGAAGGAACCCTAATGATATTACATGTTGTTTTGCACGTGTCGACGTTGTTTTTGTGTCAATCGGGCGGTCGGTCCTCTTTTGGCGCAGTGTTTTCATTGACAGTGACATCTTTTAATTGGTTTATTAACATTCCATTTGTAAATGATTAGATATTGTTTCTTGCGGTACTAAAGCCCACACATGATTTCGGAAGTTTTTAAAATCTAGAATGACAGGCTCGTCTAAATGTCAGTTTGACATGTGTCCCGTATATTCTTAACCGCATCATGTTGTAGGTACTTAGACTGTTCATATTTTTGACACATTTCTTTGACATCGCATGGTTCTAATAACTTCGAAATGATTTGTATTATGAAGGTAGGTTTTTCATTTAACTGAAACATCCACAAGAAATCTTACCTCCGCCTCCGCATGCTTTTAACGGAGGTGCAATACTTACTTAGAAATTAGTAGACGTTTTGTCCATTTCTTGCGATGCTAAATATGGAGCCGGTTTATTTTAAAAATTCCTATGAAATCGCTTGGAAGATGTAAAAGCATATGTCTGTTGTTTATTAATCAATTAAAAATATATTTTTTCCTCCCAAAATGTTATTTAGGTCATATGTTTTTCTTTATTTATCACCTCCGCTTCCATAAAGACTAAGTTCTGGACCACCTGCTTCGTCTCACGTTCTTCAAAAATATCCTCCAATACTGCAATTAAAATGCTCATTTCATCGACATAATTGTTCCCCTATATGAATGACACAGCTATTTAACAGTTTTAAAAGTTAAAGAAGATCTTACTTGTTGGCCACTCAAAGTGCGTTAGTCCCCGCGCCCACCAGCGCAAATACGCAAATGTTACCGACTCGTGAAGTGGATTGCTTTGGACTCTAAAAAGGGATTTTCTTTGAATACAAAAGTACACGGCCTTAACTCGCAACTCGTCCCCTAACTCCCCTATTCATAAATAGTACGTTACTGCAGCGGCCGCGTAATAGGGGATTGCCGGCCGAGTAGTTATAGATGGCCGAGTGTTAACGAGGCCATCTAGAGATACGAGGCCGGCAATCCCTGTTCGTGGCCAAGGCTTGTATAGAGTTTTTCTCAAACATGCATCATCATCATCACCACCATCATCACCGCCATCATCATCACCATCACCATCACCATCACCATCACCATCACCATCACCAACAACATCATCAACATCCATCAACATCCATCAACATCCGTCAACATCCATGAACAAGAACATCCATCAACATCCATCCATCCATCCATCCATCAACATCCATCAACAACCATCAACATCCATCAACATCCATCAACATCCAACAACATCCATCAACATCCATCAACATACATCAACATCCATCAACCAACATCCATCAACATCCATCAACAACCATCAACCAACATCCATCAACATCCATCAACATCCATCAACATCCATCAACATCCATTAACCAACATCCATCAACCAACATCCATCAACATCCATCAACCAACATCCATCAACATCCATCAACATCCATCAACCAACATCCATCAACATCCATCCATCCATCCATCCATCAACATCCATCCATCCTCCGTCCGTCCGTCCGTCCGTCCGTCCGTCCATCCGTCCGTCCATCCATCCATCCACGTCGACCACGTCGACCTATTAAACGTCATGGTGCTGTGTCACATAAAACAATAGACGATCACTTTGCTGGCCTTGGCCAGCAATGTTGTATGAAATTCCATTATTGACCTCTCGTCTAGCCGCACCTGCAACGTGACAGTTCGTGGCGTATTTTAAGGAACATAACGTCAATATTTCATAGCATGTTTGAGAAAAACTTTTTATAGATCGGATTTTTTGAGATCGGAGATTTCGCCAATGTCAGCATTTTTTATTTTTAACCCCCGATACAAAAAGAGGGGTGTTATAAGTTTCTTGTGTGTGTGTGTGTGTGTGTGTGTGTGTGTGTGTGTGTGTGTGTGTGTGTGTGTGTGTGTGCCAGTACAATTACTGAAGGCCGCCAGTCAGCTCTTTAAACTTTTTTCTGTCCAGAGCAAGCCTGAACAGCTGTTCCACTGATTTTATTCTGGTCTATTCTCTGATGTTTCGAAGCCACGAGATCTTACGCCAATCCTGCGCTTTCCAGATATTATTAAAAAGCCGGGATAAAAATACTCTACGAGCTATTCCTTGTCACATAGGCTACTATATTCCTACGGGATATCGGGATAAAACCTCGACATTTCAACCGCTAAGTGTCTCCAAAACATGAAATTTGGCACTGGTGTTTTTCATGCAACGTTAATATCTTCATAACCGTTAATGTTTTCCGTCCTTCGTCTATATTATGGAAGACCAACTCTTCAACAGTTATTAGCATCGATGTGAAACTTAATACGGATGTTATTTGGATGACAGTACAAGTACAGTCAGCAAAAAAAGCTTGTTTTAAAAATGAAATTTTAACAATGTTAGACTGGACTTATACCGCAGGCTAAGTGGGCGATGCAATTTAGTGATTACAGACTACATTGCTGACAGCTGATTGATGTGTCTAACGATTATCTTTTGACGCTCCACTCACATGAATTAGTCATGCAATTTGTGTGATCAAAATATTATCCGGTACCGGCATGATTTCACTGTCAGAATCAATAGTATTAGTATGACTTATTTTTAACTCTGGTCAAAGCTGATTGTACAGTCGAGGTCAAAGATATCTTTACACTTTAGTGCCTTGTCACTGCATGCCTTCTGACAATTTCATATAAAAGTTCAAACACGAAGTGACTGCGACAAAGGTAGTAAAGTGTAAAGATATCTTTGACCTCGACTATAAAGGATTTAAATTGTTGAGCATACATGGAACGTTGTCATATTGCTTTTAGTCAACATAGGCCTCCCCCAAGGCTCGCCTAACAAATCGGTCCCGCGCCATCCGCATCCAAGGCGTTCCTGCAACCTTAGCTGCTTTTATGCCCCATCAGCCATCAGTTGTGCGAGGTATGTGCCTTGCCCACTGCCACATAATTTGAGATTCAGAATCAATATTTAATTCTTTAGAGATCAATAAAAGTCTTTGACCCGATATTAGAAGTATTTCAAGGACGCGTGAAAAAATTTCGCCGTGTAGGCACTATCAGTTCAACTGAATCGTATAACGTTTTAAACTTTCGGGATTCTTTGAACATAAGAGTTTGAGTGCGCGTTTAGCAGCCGCCGCGATGTGTGGCTCCGGGAAGATGGGCTACGGATTAGCCTGAAACGGAACTTAATTGTTTTTGTTACCTCGTCGTTTTGACTACATTGGAATGGCCGTGGTCCAGTCGTGATCACATTGCAGCTGCCGTTTTCTACTGTGGTACCATTTCACAGATAAAGTCATAGTGACACCGCATTGTTTGGCAAGGTATAGGTAACGCCACGAGAGTTTGAGGCGAATGATTAGGTACACACACAGCTACATAAAGTACTGATTACAAATAAAATGAATGAGTGAATGAAAATGTGAGTTATACGATCTTATGATGAAATACCTACGCAATACTATGCATATTATAATTTTTCTTTTTCATATGACTTATTTTATTTCAATAAAACAATTTGAAACTGATAAGAAATATTCGCAACAAAAAATCGGTATTGATAAATAGCGAAAAATTTGCTTATCTGATTTAAATAAAAAGGATCAAAATATTTTATTTTCTGTTTTGTTTGAACTATGTAGATGTATTTTCCTAATTAATTCTTAACGATATATAGGTTAAAGAAATTTTTAGTCAATCTTGTAAGTCATTGTTGAGTCTGTTTAACTTGCTGTTGGTACGATCAATATCAAAATCTGTCATTACATGACATGTTGTTGTGTGCGTGACCTCAACTCTCGTGCTGGCGTTTCCTATAATTCACTATGAAATTTAATGTGAGGATGTTCTACGGTAGGTCAGTAATCAAACATTTCGATACTTATCTATCCTAATCGTTTGGATTAGTGTAGTGAAGAGTAGGTACGTCAAGAAATGATGAGTCATTATCAGAGATCGGACAAATTAGCGTCATTGCTCGCAATAATGTGGACATGCCTCCTAAATTAATTAATTAATTATTTCTAGCAATTAGTTTTGAATTCCCGGCAATAATAATTTACACATGCGTACTATGGCAATAGCAGTTGTTGTCGTTTTCGTTTTTCTTTACAATAAAGAAGTTTTCTAGTAATACGCCCTCATGTCATAGACTGCAGTTTTGTTTCTGGGTCGTAATGATGGAGCCATGTTTCGTCCATTGTTATAAATCGCGGCAAAAAAAGTTCCCGGTCTTGCTGCATCAGGTTCAAAGCTTCTTGACAAATCTCTAGTCTAGTTTGTTTTTGCGTGTCAGTAAGCATTCTTGGTACCCAACGCGCAGATACCTTTTTCATACCCAAGCGTTCATGTAAAATATTATGCACGCTCCCCGTTGAAATCTTTACATTTTCAGCAATAAAACGAACCGTGACACGACGATCCGCCAAAACTGAGTTTTCGACTTTTTTCACAATTTCTTCAGTTACTGCTGTAGTAGGGCGTCCGGAGCGGGGGTCGTCCATTGTCGATGTTCTTCCAAGTCTAAATTCGGCGCACCAACGTGCGACTGTCGAATACGGAGGAGCATTAGACCCTAAAGTGTCCCGCAAATCCAAATTGACTTGGTCCGTAGAAAAATTTTTCAAACACAAGTATTTGATAACGGCGCGCAGTTCAATTTTCTCCATTTTCGCTAACGTACTCAATAGCATTGCAAAGAAATTACCGTATATTTTTTTAAACAAAAGACAGTTAGTTTTTTTTTTCACAGCAATCAGCTAGATAGATTAGCTTTACCGGCCAGTATTTAATTTCGTAATATTAAAAGAGTTTGCATCTCATTCTCACTTTATATTGAACGCCCCTCGTAAATAAACAAACTACAAAACACTGAGCGATTGACATGACATTACCTAATGTTGTCATTTCAATAAATACCACACCACAAACAAATCGACCGCGCTAGCGGATCACGTCCGGCACGTTCTATGGCTCGTATCGTACATACAGTGACACATTCCGGCAGCGCGGCACAGCGTATACGATTTGGTGTTGTGCAGCGCGCTGAGCACAGCCCGTGGCGGTTCAATTTTGTCTGTTTATAAATCTTATTATAACAATAGATAAAATATCGTACTTTCTGTTTTACACTAAAACTCGATACTTTAAAATTAAATTTCGCTCCAGTAATTTTAAATAAGTCTACGAATGGCTGCATGAATGTCAATTCCGTCGGCTATTCCAAGTGGGATAAATTAATTAAAAAAAAGCTTCTGTCAAAGTGAAATTAAGCCTTATGCACAATGTAGAAAGTCTTTTTTTAAATGTGATAAGCCGATAGAGACCGGGTTATCTTCAGCCTATTCCATGCCTATTCTTACGGTAATAGACGCTTGTAGTGAATCTATGGTTTTATGAATGAATATTTACATGTGTGAGTGTACAATTCCTGCCGGAATACTGAATTTATGAATGACTGATTGGTCTTGTGGATATTTTGATGCGTTTTGTTACTGCACCATTTTGAAAAATACTTAAAAGTTTATTATGGAAGAGTAAGTCTCTATACAAATAATCGGGTACTAAGAGAAGCGTTTGGTTACTTCAAAATTTTAGGCAACCCGCTGGGAATCGAGTTGTTTACACCCTTCGCCACTGATGGGCTCTGTTTTTTGGGATGGTAAAGGGGTATTAATGATTGAGTATCTCGAGCATGGAGCCACTATTACGGGCACTTTACACGCCAAACAAATAGCAACATTGCGCAATGAGATCCGCGAAAAACGGCGAGTTAAACTCTCGAAAGTTGTGCTGTTCCACCAGGACAATGCCCCGGCACACAAGTCCGCCGTTGCAATGGCTGCAATTCGTGATGCTGGGTTCGATATCCTTAAGCATCCTCCGTATTCACCAGAGCTCGCTCCCAGTGATTTCTACCTATTTCCGAGATTGAAACAATACCTGAGAGGCCAGAAATTTGAAGACGACGACGCGGTAGTCGCTGCAGTACAAGATTTTTTAAGTACTCAAAATGAGACCTTTTTTAAAAATGGAATTTTAAGTTTAGAAAAAAGATATACTAAGTGTATTATGCTAAAAGGTGACTATGCCGAAAAATAAAATGACATTTAGTAAAAGTTGTTTATAACATACTCATTCTCACTTTTTATTGAACGCCCCTAGTATATACGATCTATAAATCTAACACAATATGGACTTGTTCTGAATTAAATCATTATTATTATTATTATTATTATTATAAATATAAAATTTAATATCCGTGGATTAAATTTTTCCTAAAAAAAGTTTTGACATTGATATTCAACAAATTACCTATATGGGAACCAATAATAAATTAAATAGTGGCAATTTTTTTACTGGAAAAATTCTTTAATAAATCGACATTATAAGAATTCTTTGTGTTATTTATTGACTACTCAAAAATATTTATTTATTTAATTTATAAGTCATGCTCATTACGTTAGGACTGAAGTAAGAAATTAATTAAATTATTAATTATTTAATTAACTTTGGAGTCATGTCCACATTATTGCGAGCAATGACGCTCATTTGTCCGATCTCTGCTCATTATCGATGAGGAACTAAATTAAATTGCCGGCCTATCTTTACGTTTCTACTTCTTTGCATGCTCTAGAGCCTCAACATAACTTACTTACACCGTAAAAATAAAAACAAAAAATCAGAAAGTGAAAAATTCCTGATAATCAATATTTTGTGTTTTTTTTTAATAGCCTGTGTAACTCGCCCTGTCTGCACTTGTTTTTGACCAATCGCTCGAGAACGTGTCTAGGTCATCCCGCCATCTTCGCCCTGGCCTGCCGCGGCGCCGATAACCATCCTGGGGCACCCATTGAGTGGTAACCCACGCCCACCTCTCTGGGTGCATGCGGCAGACATGGCCAGCCCAGTCCCATTTCAACCTGCGGTTGCTTTGCCTATTTTGATAATCTTAATATATATAAATTACGTGTCACGTTGTTTGTCCGTAGTGGACTCTTAAACTACTCAACCGATTTTAATAAAATTTGCACACCGTGTGCAGTTTGATCCAACTTGAGAGATAGGATAGCTTACATCTCAATTTAACAGTCGCAAAATTGCTTTATTGCAAATTCTCCGGATCACATTTGGGGTGCGGGTGCGGGGTTGGGGGGGTATTAAAGGGGATATATTATTATTAATTATTATTATTAAAAGGGTGTATTACGTGCACAATACAGTTACACCCGTGCAAAGCCGGGGCGGGGTGGATCGTGATTTATATGGCAAAACAACGTTTGCCGGGCCAGCTAGTACCTATCTTTATATTTACATCCTACTTTTAAAATGCCTAAACCATGCCTCATACAAATATTTTCTCACGTATCACCCATAGCGATTCCGCCGGCCGTTCGATGTTCATACACGATAAGATTATTTTGAGAATCGCATGGGCGTGTTGAGTATGGCGCCTAGACGTGTTTGCTTGCCACTGACGTCAAGAACCTACGCGGACAAGCTTATCGGAGTACAATATGCCTTTCATTGCGGCTTAATGCTCAATCATAAAACCTCAATAAATATCGCATTATCGGAGAAATTAAACTGTGTAGTCAAATAAAATTTTATTTTATTTCATTTTTTTTTCTTTATTGAGGAAAGGTAATACAAGCAGGTAGAACATAATCCAGCAATGTTTTCACTTGTATATAAATACTTCTAAGAAAAATGTAATGTAATGTATGTTTTTCGCTAAATATTGATGCGGTACTCCGTCCATTTGATCTGAACAAAAGTGAAGCGCTTTTTGAACTCGGGTAGTCTAGCAAACGTTCAGTGCCTCTCGGAGTTCCTCGTTTGGTAATTTTGACAATAGATGTCACCACGCAATAAAAATCAAAATAGTTCTACCAAAATTAATCTCCTCGACATCTTTACAATTTTTTTATGTCCAAAATACCCCTAACCCGGGTCTTTCATAACTCGCTCTAACTAGTTTCACAGTACACCTACATACCTATAAAAAAAAAATATCACGGGACAATTCACACCAATTGACCTAGTCCCAAAGTAAGCTAGGAAAGCTTGTGTTATGGGTACTAGGCAACGGATAAACATACTTATATAGATACCTCTACACATAAATTAAGATAGAATAATATTTATTTGTTTACAAGTTAAGTATGAAGTATCTTTTTCTATTTATTTTTTTATTTTCTTCAACTTCATTTTTTTATTACTTTTACGGTCATCCCGTGAAACCATATATTTCAAACTAAATACAAACTGAAACATAGATGCACAGAAAAAACCCCAGAAAAAAGACCAATGCTGGGAATCGAACCCAGGTCCTCAGCGTTCTGTGCTGCGTGCTTACCCCTACACCATCACTGGTCTAGAAGTTAGCGACGAATCTTTCCCATACATCGTACACTTCAGTCTGTTATAATCACATTTAGGCAGTGATAAAGCGCATCTATGTTATGCCCTCTACCGAGAGACTTCAACACTCCTTCGGAGCTACCCGCTCACCTGGACCAAGAGATGGCGCTACTAGGCCAACTTTTACATAAATAAATTTTTTGTAAAAGTTGGCCTAGTAGCGCCATCTCTTGGTCCAGGTGAGCGGGTAGCTCCGAAGGAGTGTTGAAGTCTCTCGGTAGAGGGCATAACATAGATGCGCTTTATCACTGCCTAAATGTGATTATAACAGACTGAAGTGTACGATGTATGGGAAAGATTCGTCGCTAACTTCTAGACCAGTGATGGTGTAGGGGTAAGCACGCAGCACGGAACGCTGAGGACCTGGGTTCGATTCCCAGCATTGGTCTTTTTTCTGGGGTTTTTTCTGTGCATCTATGTTTCAGTTTGTATTTAGTTTGAAATATTTATTTGTTTACCTATAAAACTGCTATCAATTTTATGTGGTCTGATTGACAAAATACCTGTTGTAATAGTTGGTAAAATCCAATGAAACCATGATACGCTTACTTACAGCACACAGCACAGCTAAGGAGTGGAATTCCCTGCCTGCGACTGTGTATCCTGTACACTACAATTTGGCCGCTTTTAAGTCTAGGGTGAATGAGCATTTACTAGGCAAGCGTGCTCCATCGTAGGCCTCATCTTCGCTTTCCATCATTCTATATTGTATAAAAAAGGTAATCACGGTCTAGATCCCGTAACAAATACATCTAATATTATAATTATGATTCAATGTTAACAGTTCCTTTTAATCTAAAATTATTACCCTTTCAACATCCGCGTGGAAAAAGAACCGAATACATAATCGCAAAAATTACTACAGCATATTTGTGTAACCACCGTTGACCGCAAGTAGGTAAACAGTAAGTACAGCATTTACCGGTATCGTTTATCGAAATATTTATACTGACTAGAGTTGAAATTCTCATGATATAATCATATAATTAGCACTTCTTGGAATTAGCATAATATGTCACTAAGTAGTTGCTTACTGCAGTTTAATTTAGTAATTGTCGAACGAGTATATCCTTTCTAATAGTTTTAAATGTACAATTCTTGTACATTTATTTATTACGGGGATCTTGGAAACGACTCGAAATAAATAAAAATTGTGGGGGTTGGGGGCTGACAATCGAACTAGCTTGGTGTTATCTGTGAGAAAACGTGTTTTTTCGAGCTTTAGCCCGAGTAGGTACTTTTAATTTAATTCACTCATCGTCTGTATTTTCGGAGAAATACAACCCTGGGGATCTTTAATGAGATTGAAGGCCAATCACCGACCAGTTTTTTGTAGTAAAACTATCAGCAAGTATCGGAAAAAAGCCCGTCTTTTCACTTGTAAGTAACGATGATAATTTAGGAGCCATTTACGAGTCGCAAAGCATAAAATTTGTTCGTAGTCTAAGGATGTCATTGGAGAATGTCGTAACATCATGGAATTCGCAAATATACAAAACAGGGTTAGGCTAGGTTAAGTTAAGAAGTTTTTCTGTCACCTTGATTATCGCTCATTCAACTCGAACTTTGTTAAGTGATCATAACAAAATTCTAATCCAAAAAAATATGGTTTGTTTCCCAGTACCCGTGCCTATCGATCAAATATTTGGCGCAAAGCTCCGCGCCCGCGCACAAACCGTCGCAATTACGTCAGAGTCGGGCTCAGTGACGCATTCGCGAGGTGCGAACTGCGAGCTGCATTTTTTTTTCTAGGAAAGCTACAACGGAGGCTTGTCTTGGATCCGTGACATAGTTTATTATTAAATTTATACACGATTAAAGTAATTCTGATTAAGGAGTGACGGGTGTATTTTTTTGTAGTGATCCTGTTGGATAATCACAAGCTTCGTTACTAAATGGCTTTAGCACTGGCTGACATAAAATAGTGATGTATTATTATTTACATACATGAAAAAAAACCGGCCAAGTGCGAGTCGGGCACCGTACCATTATCTATAAAAACGGCAAAAAAATCACGTTTGTTGTATGGGAGCCCCCCTTACCAGCGACATGCTGAGTCGGGACCCTTTGTAGCGACATCAACATGTCTACCTATGTCTATGTTTGTATTTTTAGTTTTAGCCTGTGTACGTGTTATTGTTGCTATAAATAAATGTTTTTCTTTCTTTCTTTCTTTTCCTTAAATATTTGTTTTATTTTAATTTAATTATTTATTTTTAAAGTGAATATATAACTAAACATTCCGTGAATATTTCAAGCGTCTACCTGTTGCCGTTATCAATATCGAGCAAAAACGAGCAAAAAAATCACGTTTGTTGTATGGGAGCCCCTTAAATATTTATTTTATTCTTATTTTTAGTATTTGTTGTTTAATATTGCGGCAACTGAAATGCATCAGCTGTAAAAATTTCAACTGTCTAGCTATCACGGTTCATGAGATACAGCCTGGTGACAGACGGACAGACGGACGGACGGACGGACGGACGGACGGACGGACGGACGGACGGACAGCAGTCTCAGTAATAGGGTCTCGTTTTTACCCTTTGTGTACGGAACCCTAAAAAATTGGGAACCACTTGGGTGCGGGCAACGCAGGACCTATCGTTATGAAACTTTTTTGGGGATGCATTTTGTCCAGCGATTTGCGAGCGCGAAACGCGAGCAAACGGTCTCCTAACTATTCAGGGGGGCTACTACAAAATTAGAAATTCCAAGTTCGTCGTGCCGTCTCTGTCCCTCTTCAGTTTAAGACTATTAGCGTGAACGGGACGTTACGATAAGTAGATCGAAAATCGAATTTCGTAGTTTAAGGCCAGCTTGGGTAAAATTCTTTCGTATGTCCGACGGACGTCGCATTTTTAACAGATTCTCGATTCGCTAATTATATGGAATTTTGTCGATGCACGATGCCACAGTCATGGGGGTTGAAAACGTAAAAAATATCATATTCCAGCTATTTCGCGAGGTCTACAGCTCACAACGTCACTGGTTGGTAATTAGTCAGCAGGTGTTTCATCGTTACGGCTGTTGCACCGTATGATCGAATTACTAAAATTGAATTGTAACAATACGTGACCTAGAGCATGTAAGAGCAAAATTCTTAATATAACGGAGCAGGGGAAACATCTTACCATATTTATCATGTCTCAGACTGTTGTAAAACATAATAAGTGCATTTTCAATTTAAACTATACCATTTACTTTTTTTTAAATGAGAAAGTTTTGGTGTGTCTTGTTCAAAATCACACAGTAATATTTTCATTTTCAGAAAGAAAAAGTATCCTTATTTTTTGAGTCAGTTTTGTGCCTTTTTTCGTGGCTCATAACTAAAGTGAAAAAAGTACGTAAGTATAGAAAATTGAGGACATTTTTTAATCATCAAAATCAATAGCGCCTTGATTCTGAGTAAGAACACCCAAAAACTACATAATTATGAAAAAAAACAGTAGCAGGCACGTTTTAAATTGAAAATACCCATTACCACAATAAAAGTTTTCCGGAAAATTTCAACTGTAGGGCACATCATGACTGTATTTTTATTTTCTAGCATCCCCTAAGACTACAATTTTTTCCCGCCCAGAAAGTAATGCGTAAAGCTCGCATTGGGAAAGTAAATATTACCTCTGTAGGATTGTAACAGCGCATTCAGCACCTACGACTCTTGCGCAACGATAAACAAGATAACAGCCGTGGGCCGCAGCGTCGGCGTCGTCTGGGACTTATGGACTCTATTGTGACGTCATTCTGCACTAGGAAAAACAGATACCAATTAATCTGTCAGAAAACTGAATTAGCCTATTAGAAGCGCTGGCGCCGGTGTGGCGTTTCTGTAACCGGGATACAAATTCTGGAAAAAAATGTGATAATGTGCGCCGGGATTAATGGGTTGTCGCCCAGGGGGCGTTCGGGTCAATTTGCCTCTTAACAGTCTTAGTGTACCTACTAACAAGCACTATGGATCTGTAATGGTCCGAAATAAACAATTTTTATTTATTATTGATAATATCTAGAATAGGCTATTTAACAACACCGATGGTCAACGCCTCCTCGCTCCGGGTCTTACCAGATTCAACAGATTGCGCAGGCCAGCAGCCAGGTACAGCGGGGTATTTAATGCTGCTTGTGTTACGGGGACTTTTGGGCCAGGTACGACGCGGAGGTTTTAGTTTGTAATAGATACTTAATATTATTTTTGTTTTTTTTTTTATTATTAGTATTGCAATTTAAATTATTAATTTAGTTAATTGTAATTGGTCATAATGTAAATGACGGCCTCACGGTCCCACCGGAAGACCAGCGCTGGCTCTCGAGCCGGCATTATGCTGAGGTGGGTCCGTTTCGTGATACCTAGTTGCTTTATATTGTAATCTTTATGCCTTTATGCCACGAATGTTGTCACGAATAAGTGTTTTTCTTTCTTTCTTTCTTTCTTAAATTTACTTAATTAATAAAATGTATAAAAAAAAATCAAATGTTACGGTTTTTTTTTAATGTAAAAAAGATCGTAGACAAGTATCGTAGGGTTACGATACAAAAACGATTTAAGTGAAATTTGATATGGAAATAAGTAGTTTAAGATAGACTTTCTGTCAGAAAATTGCATAGTTCCCTCGGGAAAAAAATCGTTTACCGCTATAAGCGAATTCTTCGCAGACGGAGTATCGGGCCATATTATAAATACTACTCGCACCTAACTCTGTCTGTATGTTACCTCCTTCTGATTTACACCGCTGAACCTATTAAAACGGATTTTTTTATGGAATTATCTATTTAAGACACTGCGAAAGACATAGTATAGTTTTATCCCGGAAAATTGCATAGTTCCTGTGGAATAAAATAATTATTTGCAGGCGGAGTCGCGTGCAACAGCTAGCATTTTATATTCAAGCTAGTAGGAAATTAATAAGTTGGGGAATACCTACGTAGTAAATTGTCCGTATGTACTTAAACTGGTTTGTTTCAAGACTAAGTGAGGTGATAAAAAGACTTATTGCTACCGTATTTCTGAGCTTAATCGTGGTTAGTTTAGTAGTTCCACTGACACTAAAAATTTACATTCAGCGTTTTTAAAGCGTTGCGTCTAAAATTGTGTGCCCTTAATTTAACGATTTATTGAATTACTACAAATACGAGAGATTAAGAGAAAGTTTGTCTTTTCGAAATTTGCCTAACATGTTTTTACGTGTACCTACTTGACAACTATGCCTTTAAAAAAATTAAAATAGTATAAAATACAAAATGATCTTTAACTTAGGCACAAATATCTTCATAAAATACTGGATGCTGCGTGGATGCTAACATTTTTTTTAATTCCACCGCACATTATTGTTATGCTGCATTTGCCCGCAAAACGGCAACAAACTTTTAAATTTGAAATAATTTTGTCAAAAATACAACATATTTTCTGAGGATATGTAAATCTCCAATAAATAAATAAATGATAATAAATATCACGGGACAACTCAAACCAATTGACCTAGTCCCAAACTAAGCAAAGCTTGTACTATGGGTACTAGACAACGGATAAACATACAATGTATATACGAGTAGTGTTAGCTTATTATTTATTTATATAATACGATCTAAGGTTTATTGTAAAATAACATGAATATATAATATACTATAATCTTTAAAGTCATAGTTGTCTTGGTTGTAAGCGCAGAGCGCCATCTGTATTTGTTTTATAGTGATTATTGGATGTTAGATCGGTAATTACTTACAGGATTACTATCTTAAACTTATTATAAAATACTGATATTTATTGTTAAACAAATTATATAATAATACGTTAATAAATAGAGTAAACCACTCAACTATCTCTCGGAAGTAATGAGTATAGCAGTTGTTTTGACTAAAACTATAGCGCGCCATTTTAACGACTACCGAGTGATAGTTGGGAGGGAGAAGCGGAGAAAAAGATCATTACTAGACGGGCAGTTGAACAGTGCAGACGTAAAATAAGGTGTAACGACGATTGTAATACTGTTTAAATAATAAAAATTGTAAAATAATACCTATGCTGTTTGACTTCTGGAACTAACTCCAACAGTAGGTAGCGGCGAAATAGCAGATAGGCAGTAAGGCGCTTAATGCGGGAACCCCGGCTGAGGCGGGCAGCGATTAGAGCAGCAAAGAAGGAATACCGGTAGGTTTTTAGTGGGTAGGCCTCCCCCCTCCTTCCATTAGGGAAGGAAGTTGCGGGGGAGGAGAGTACAACATACGGCGCAGAAGTATACGTAACGCATTTTCCAACCGCAAAAAAGGCAGTGACCACCGACTCAATATTTGTTTTAGGTTAACTTGATTTCAACACTTGGTTAAAATACATCGAGCGTTCCAACCGCCGCGTTTGGCCCGCCAGCCTGCGCGCGCACGGTAGGCGTGGACGCGGCGTGGGTCGCGCAGTTAGCGCCGCGCATCCATCAGCTGTTGAGTAATTGCAGACGGCGACAGTCGCAGCAATTGTTGATAATGATTTATCTAGGGATGATACAACTCATCCAATTTTTATGGTTTTTCAGAAACTAATTCACCAAATTTAAAGCTGTGTTAGGTAAATTCTATCACCTGTATAATGTGGATAATAAGCCAAACATACAGTGTGCAAAGACATCTTAGCTGAAACTAATTATAACAAGAGTAGTTGAATCATTTTGCTAATGTAATTGAATAATAATGTAATTATTATGGCACACTTACCTACTGGGAAATACGTAATACATACATTCCTAAGTAGACTAATAGACGACATAAGGTCATGTCACAGTGTTTCGAAGCTTGCATAAAAAAGGAAATTTAACTGCAATGGAAATAATCAAATATTAGATTAATACTTAATAATTTTTCAATTCTTTCATGTCATCACTATTGCCTACATAAAACGCATTACTAGTCGTATAGGTAGCTTTCTTAAAAACCTAACACGTGAGCTGTAAAAACCAAAATATTTCCGTTTTCACCGATGTCCTTATCAAATCTATGTGCTAAACTTCATGCAGCATATCTATCAAACTCTTTAGTCACACTTTCAAAATCAAATCACACCGGCAACCCCACCCCCCGTATATTTTAGTATCGAGTTATAGTCCATTCATCGTAGCAAACAAATCGAAAGCACGAACGGTACGGGCTACTTCCCGCCTTCATTCAATAACTGCGAAGTGTATGGACCATGCATGAATATTCACTTTGTTACCGCGCTATTGTACATTGTTAAGGGACATTCAGAATAAATAGGATTTGAGAAATGCCGTACGAAAAAAAACTTTTCTGAAGGTTTAATAGTGGTGTTTTTGTTTTTGGAGGTAGATAATATGGTATTAAAGTTGTTTAGGTAAGTTAAATGTCATGACATGACCACATAGTTCTGACATGACTTAGGTGCGGCGGTATTAAAGGGGGTTTCATTTTATTTTTAATGTTTTTTAATGGGGGGTGCGGGTGGGGGGTTGAGGGGGGGTGCGGGGGGTTCAAAGGGGGGATGAAAATTTCATTGATTTTGCCATAGGATGCACCGTTTTTTACAGAAATATTTTATCGCCTTTTATCTGTTTTCTACTAATATTGTTGAACTGATGAACAAATAGGTACCTATTGGACCCTAACTAAAAAACTAATTTTATTTACGCGTTTTACATTCAATAGTCAAAAATACGCATAGTAACGACTATAGACATGACGTAAGGCGTAGACGCTAAAATATCCTGCGGTTTGTGATTCATTTTGTTCTTTGGATCCTTTAGGAGCGAATCAATGTTAATATGCAATAAGAGCGACATAATATAAATAGTATTATGTTGCTAGAGATCTTGTCTATCCACCCTCGCCGTAAAAATTAGTTTAGTACACTCTTATAAATCAAATGGCGAACCGGAAATATAATAATATGTATAGTATGATGTGCAATAACACATTAAGCTACTTTTTACTTTGAAATTCAGAAATCCGAGACACGAAGTTTTACACAAACGCCCTTCATACAACTAAGACTAGTGTAACTGTAAAAAAACCATGAGAATTTAGTGAAATCCCTCAATTTCAAGCCAGACGTACTAATAGTTCATGTTAAAGGCTAGTGTATCATAAAATCAGGATCATAACAACAAAAAAAGGACAATCCACCCAATGATCTCAACAATGTAATGGGAACTGCAAAAACCTGAAAGTGACGGTCATCAACAGCTGGAAGACGTCCACTGTACAACAAAGACCCCCTCTGAACCCACAATGAACGACAGCTTGTTACCTGCATCCACCGGTTGTCCGCAACTCCCGCAATATCGTAGGCCCACCTAGTAGAAGGGTCGATAATGGGATCCATAAATATTGTCATTCATAATTTAATTTTGCCATAATTACTTTATGCCATAACTCTTTTTTTCTCTGAATCGATTAACTGTTCTGGATTGTCATAAAATAAACCTAACCTAACCTGTAGTTCTACAGGATGACCACTTCAAAGTTCCTGAAAAATTTACGGTTTAATTGAAAAAAGATTTATGGCAAAGGATCATTATGGCAAACATTACATTATGACTTACGATTTGGGTCGCGAATGGGATCCAGTCGGAGGGCTGCCAACGCTGCGTTTTCCGCTTCGTTTCGTAAAGTAACGTTACAATATCTATTTTAAACAACCAACTAATCAAGTCACGTTGAAAGGGGTGCCTCTAGTAAACGTCATTGTGTTTTACGCCCAAGCATCGTTGTAAATCTATCGTAGAATAATAGGTATCGCAATTTTACGGCTATTACATTTCATGACCGTGTTTGCGACATAAAAGGTATAGTTGATAATAATTTAAAACAGAAAGTTATGGAAGTTTGCATTGGTTACATAGTAGTTTATAGTTGTTAACTGGGCTAAAGTGATGTAGCTTTTAGTCATATATTATTAATTTCGTTAGTACAGTAAACTCCCGTTTATCCGAAATGATCGGGACGGCACGGATAATGAAAATGTCGGATAAACCGAAGTCCCGCGTGAAACACCCCGAATGGAGTCAATACCGCGAAATGTGTATATCTAGAAGTCGATCTAGAATGCTATGGTAGTCAAGAAGCCTGCATGATTTTTATTGAAAATGTATGTGTCGATGTGTTTAAAACGTGTCAAAGTAGGTACTCGCGGGTGGCGGTGGCACGAGCGGCGTGATTCGTTAGACAGCGCCAATGTGAGCCGCGTAATTTACGTGGTTGATAGAGTTTATATAATATGTACTTATATGAAGAGGTCTTACTAGTAAATATGGGTCACGATGTTATTCAATGGGTGGAGATGGGGTAGGTGCATTCGGAAAAGTTGGTTCGGATAAGGCGGATTTCGGATAAACGGGAGTTTACTGTAGGTACATACATTTATTTTGTTCACATATGAATGGAACTACAGCCCAAGACATTCTGAGAGTTCTGAGGCTACTTCCGTCCGCAAAAAAATCGTTTATCGGTATCCCACGTCAATTGTTCAATATTCCGGGACAAAAACTATCCTAGGTTCTTTCAAGGGAATACCAAATTTCATCTAAATCGGTTCAGCGGTTTAAGCGTGAAGAGATAACAGAAGGCAGACAAAAAGACACACTTTTGCGTTTATAATATTAGTATGGATTATTTATTATGTTTTAAAATCATTACTGATTAAATCAACATAATCGATAACCCTGAGCCTAAATAGCCAATAGTTTTATACGTCATTGCAACGATTCAACCAATTCATTCCGACTGAAAAAACGTCACCGTGAAAATATTTCACAGTGAATCCACTGAAAAAAATTGGGCTTGAATTAATGGCGTACACTTTTTATGATATTGTACGTCATTTCGCAGTTTTTTGAGGTAGTTGTAGACAATGTAGAGTTCATCGGCCAAAATGGTATTTAATCTCAAGATAATAATATTTGTTGCTGGTATCCCCGCTAAAATTATAAATGACTAGCCTTCCGTCCGCAGCTTCGTTCGCGATAAATTAATTTTCCCGTAGGAAAAGGTATTTTCCTGCGGTAAAAAGTAGCCTGTGGCACTCAGTGATAATGTAGCTTTCTAACGGACAAAGAATTTTTGAAATCGGTCCATTAGTTTTTAAGTTTATTCGTTACATACAAAAATACAAATCTTTCATCTTTATAAATAACTAGCCTTCCGTCCGCAGCTTCGCCCGCGATAAATTAATTTTCCCGTAGGAAAAGTTATTTTCCCGCGGTAAAAAGTAGCCTATGTCACTCAGTGATAATGTAGCTCTCTAACGGCATAAGAATTTTTGAAATCAGTCCAGTAGTTTCGGAGCCTATTCAATGCAAACAAACAAACAAACAAACAATCAAATCTTTCCTTTTTATAATATTAGTATAGATTTTAGTGTAGATGAAGATACATTTAATCTATGATACAGTAAGATTAATTCCACTTTGACACTTGGGTCGTCTCAGTTTTAACCGTAAAGATTCGTGTTTTCTCATAGGGTAAATTAAACTTATATAAAATCCTAGAATTAATCACATAAAATATCTCAGCCTAAGTATTGTACTTCGATCTCTCTCGATGTATGTCGAGAATTGCCGAGTGCCAAAGTGGAAATAATCTTACTGTACACATAAGGATATGTGTGTACTTAGTCATCATCATCATTATCAACCTGACGACAAGGCAGGTAAAGGTAGTGATAGCGAGACGACCAGGGGCTAAATTCAGGAACGACCCAACATAATTTCCAAGATCTAACAAAATAAGGCTCATCCCACGCTCAGCCCAAATCTCTCGCAAACCAGTGATTTATGGCGTTCCTATTCAGCAGTTCATCCCTATCCTCTCGCAAACGATCGAATTACCGCTAGCAAACCGTGTTGGGCCGTTCCTGAATTTAGCCCCTGGATGCGGTACTGACGGTGTGGTTAAATCTGGATAGAGAGATATGGAAGTCAAGAGGAGAGAGAGACCTTTGCCCAGCAGTAGAGCATATATACAGGGTGCTAACAAATTAGGTACCAATATTTCTATGGCTTAGGTACAATTAATCTAAAGAACTCATCAAAACAAGTCACTTTTATTCTAACACCTTTATAAAAAATAAAAATAAATCTCGATTTTTCCATTACTAAAGCAGTAATCCGTTTGGATGGATATGTACGAAAAGTTTACATCTTTTTTTTAATTTTTGAAAAGTTGTCTGAGTGTAACTTGTTTTGATGAGTAAGTTACGCCCTGAAAATATTGGTACCTAATTTATTAGCACCTTATATATTGGCTCAGTATGAAATAAATACAGTTTACAAATTTGCACATCACAATGAATAAAGACAAGTTGAGTTCTAAATTTTCTAAATACATACTCAATTTTGCAATGCATACTTATGTATTGCAACGCGTAATGTCTCCATTTCCGATCCGTATTGCTTTCAAAATGATCAATAACACGCCTCGAAACAGCGTTGAATGACGCATAATTATTTGAAGTAACTGCCGGTAACCACGGCCTTAGTTTAACTCTCCCATTACAACAAGACCTTTACCTGTTTAGGATGTTGAGGAATGAGGGCTCTTGCATGATTGGACGGTAAGTAATAAAACTTTATTTATATGAAGATCAACCTACACTGACGCTCCACCCTCCACCTATATAAACTTTCTGTTGCGCCGCATTTATGTTATTGTTATGTCTATGTGTCAGTGGAATTTAAGGGTAGTTGCAAGTTGGTGCCTTAACTTTTTGCAGTAAAACAAAAAAACCGCATAGCGCCGTGAAATCCGTCTTAATTAAATTAGTGTTGCCAATCGATAGTCGATTATCGATAGCTGACCGATCGCAGGACTATTGATAGACCTATCGATAGTATCGATAACTCAAAATAAGGAGATACTATCGATACCATCGATAGTATTGTTACTCGTGAAGAACAAACTGCCAATAGTATAGATAGTCTAACTAAACCAATCGATATTGTGGATAGTTTCGATATTATCGATAGTCTTTTATTTGTGAGCAACAATACTATCGATAGTATCGACAGTATTGCACTCGTTTGACAATTTTGCCGCGGCCTGTGCTATTGATAGATTTTTACAATCGATAGGCAAATCGTTAGAATGGCTTTTTCAGATGAAAACTATCGATAGTAAAACTATCGATAATAAAACCATCGATTGCTCGGCAACATTAATTACAGTAACGATGATGACACCACGACCAATCCACTAACGTGCTTTTTATGAGCTGTCAAAACACAACTCCCATAGGATTTGTATGGCAAGAGCGACTTATGTATGACATAGCTTGACAGGCATTGCCTAGTGTGGGATCGCTTGGTAAGCCAAAATTTATGTAAAATCGTTTTCTTTTAATAAACAAATTTATTTATTTATTTATTTATTTATTTATTTATGTCAACTTAATCGACTATTTATTTGTTATAGCAACTAAAAATTTATTTTTTCGGATTTGAAAATTAATCTGGCTTTCAGGGTTAAAACTAAAGTTATTTTACTAAAGTTGCGTCTTGGAAGTATTGTTGCTCGCGACTCCGCCTGCGAAGAATTCGTTTATCACTATCACGCGGGATCTATGCAATTTTCCGGGATAAAAACTATCCTTTGCCCTTCTTTGTGCCTCACACTATCTTCACGCCGAATTTTATCTAAATCGGCTCAGCGGCTAAAGCACGAAGTGATAACAGACTGAGAATAAGAGTTACTTTCGCATTTATAATATTGACTGACTTGTGAGTGAAAATAGCCTTTGATATTTAAAGCCATACAACTGACATTGAACCTTTAAGCCGAGTTTAGACCCGCAAGAAAAATCGTGCAAGTTGCATTAGATTGCGGCGCTCGATTGAGCGCTTCAATCTCGGTCGCTCTACGGCCTCGCAATGTAATGCTACTTGCAGGACTTTTCTTGCAGGTCTGAACTCGGCTTTAGAATGGTAAAGGAATTTCTTAGACAACTATACGAAACCCTTACGTACAACACACACACCGCGACCGGTTTTTCAAAATATTGCGAAATAAATCTTTTATACTAGAGCCGCATACTTATGCCCCTAAAAGTCTTTAACCATAATTTTCTGTCAAGGCCTTTATATAAATAGTTTGACGATGTGTCAATGACCGTAGGCGCGTGCATGACGTAGAATACCTTTATGCTACAGTCCACATTCACGTCCTACCTTTTCGTGAATCATTAGTCAATTCGCCCAACCTTGGACATTGATGATGTCAAGTATGACTTACATAATGTTATCTAAGTTGTGAGTAATACCGTTAGGAGTAACGATCCACAACATATTTTCTCGTTTGCCCTTTTAACCCCTGCTCGACGCTAAAGGATTTGCCACACTGGATGCGTTCTGCGGTCGCGGTCAGGTCAAATTGAACGCAGCCCGCATTATTATATGAACAACATTGTCGGTCGCTATTATATTGCGCGTGCGTGCGACCTGATATAACCGCACGCGTAATATTATAGCGACCGACAATTTGACCTGACCGCGACCGCAGAACGCATCCAGTGTGGCAAATCCTTTAAAGAGGGGTAGGTATTGTAAGTTTGACGTGTCTCTGTGTTTGTGTGCATGTCTGTGGCATCGTGGTTCCTAAACGAATGGATCGATTGTCATGTGGTTTCTTTTGTTTGAAAGCTGACGTGATCGAAATGGTTCTTAGCTACAATTTATGAAGACTTATTCAGGTTTCAAGGTCATCAGCTGTTTTTGTTAGCTGCGGTAGGGATTTTAGACGCATAACCGGTATAATACTTCAATCTATACCTATAAAACAGTACCGTGACTGACTGACTGACTGACTGACTGATTGGTGACTGACTGACAGACAGCGCACAGCCTAAACTACTGGGGCTAGAGACTTGAAATTTGGCGCACATGTACCTTGAGTATTGTAGGGGTGCACTAAGGATGGATTTTTCGAAATTCCCACGGGATAGGGAAATATCTAAGCTTTCTTTGTTTATTTGTTTATAGCGGAATCTCTGAAACTATTAAGCCGATTTTAAAAATTCTTTCAGAATTAGAAAGCTACACTATCCTTTATGACATAAGGTACTTTTTATCCGGGAAAATGCAAAATTCCCACGGGATAGAAATAAATTAATTCAATTTCGTAGCTGATTTTAAAATTCTTAAATTATTATGTGATATAACTATCCCCGATTGAAAAAGGCTACTTTTTATTCGGAAAAATACAAAATTCCCACGGGATAGAAAAATTTGAAATCAACTTTAGGGCTGATTTTAAAAATTCTTTCAGAATTAGAAAGCTACACTATCCTTTAATGACATATGGTACTTTTTATCCGGGAAAATGCAAAATTCTCACGGGATAGAAATAAGTAAATTCAACTTTGGCACTGATGTTAAAAATTCTTTCATATGATATGATATGACTATCCCTGATTGATATAGGGTACTTTTTTCCGGGAAAAATGCAAAATTCCCACGGGATAGAAATAAGTAAATTCAACTTCGGCACTGATTTTAAAAATCCTTTTATATGATATGATATGACTATCCCCAATTGACATAGGGTACCTTTTCTTCGCGAAAATGCAAAATTCCCGCGGGATAGAAATAAGTGAATTCAACTTCGGGACAGATTTTAAAAATTCTTTCACCAATAGTAAGCTACAGTATCCGTGATTGACATAGGGTACTTATTTCTGGGAAAATGCAAAATTCCCACGGGACAGAAATAAGTAAATTCAACTTCAGCACTGATTTTAAAAATTCTTTCAGAATTAGAAAGCTACACTATCCTTTAATGACATATGGTACTTTTTATCCGGGAAAATGCAAAATTCTCACGGGATAGAAATAAGTAAATTCAACTTTGGCACTGATGTTAAAAATTCTTTCATATGATATGATATGACTATCCCTGATTGATATAGGGTACTTTTTTCCGGGAAAAATGCAAAATTCCCACGGGATAGAAATAAGTAAATTCAACTTCGGCAGTGATTTTAAAAATCCTTTCATATGATATGATATGACTATCCCCAATTGACATAGGGTACTTTTTCTTCGCGAAAATGCAAAATTCCCGCGGGATAGAAATAAGTGAATTCAACTTCGGGACAGATTTTTAAATTCTTTCACCAATAGTAAGCTACAGTATCCCTGATTGACATAAGGTACTTTTTCCGGGAAAATACAAAATTCCCGCGGGATAGAAATAAGTAAATTCAACTTAGGAGCTGATTTTTAAAAATATTTTATAATTTTAAAGCTACAATATCTCTGATTGGCATAGGCTACTTTTCTACGGGAAAATGTAAATTTCCCGTGGGATCGCAATAAGTAAATTTAACTTTGGGGCTGAATTTGAAAAATATTTTACCACTTGAAGGCTACATTATCCCTGATTAACATACTACTTTTTCTCAGGAAAAATTCAAAATTCCCACGGGATAGAAATAAGTGAATTGAACGTGGGGGCTGATTTGTAAAATTATTTCACTAATATAAAGCTACACTGTCTCTGATTTTCAAAATAGGTCAAAACAGTTATTTCTATCCCGCGGTATATGCACTTTGCACTTTCCTGGGATAAAATGTTGTTGTTTCAATCAGACCTCCTCCCAGAACGAGAACACTTGGGCCGTAGTTCCCACTTGGGCCCAGTACGATTTGTACAGTGCGGGTGTGTACCATTGAATTTCTTCTCAGGTGTGTGCAGCTTTTCTCACGACGTTTTCCTTCACTGTAAAGCTCATGGTAATCTTCAAACGTAATTTAGCACACGAATTCGGAATAACTCAGAGGACCAAGGCCGGGCTCAAACCCATGACCCTCTGCTTAAGAAACCAATAGGTCAAACCACTAGGCCACCGCGGCTTATCGGCTTTAGAATTCACTTATTCAAATTCCGCGGGAACTTTGCATTTTTTCTATGTGTTAATCCACGTAATAAACTACCTGAATGCCAAATTTCATCCAAACAACTAACGTTATTGTCTTCGCGTATGAAGTTGCGGGCAAAAGCTAGTATTTAATAAAAATGTAATTTAAGCATGTAGTTATTTTTCAGAATTAGGGTCCACGAGTAATTAAAAAAAACAATGATTTTTTTATATTACCCCGACAAAAAAACATATTTTTTTCATGTAAGTAAGTCGTCCGCCCGCCCGTCTGTCCATCACATGACTGTATCTCCAGAACAGTAAGAAATAGACAGCTGAAAATTATACATATTGCGTATTTCTTGCCGTTACAACAACAAATATTAATATATACATTAAATCATAAATTAAGATTGGTCCCCGCCAACCAATATAGAATAACACTGCGTACATTTTAGGGCTTGGCAGAGAAAGTGTTGATGACTGATACTTATAACACCGACACGACAACTTAAACTATAATATTGATTGTAATGGGTAATAAACACCTAATAACTCACTACTAATTTACACGTCCATTTGTGCTTATAGTTTAACAAATGGACGTGTAAATTAGTAGTGAGTTATGTGACTATGACATAATCTATTTACTTGGATTGGGTTTATTCCAACCTAAATTCACTTATTGTGATCAACCGCATCATTTTCTGTTAATATGTCATGATGAGATAGATATATCAATGGAAAACCTGATAAAACACCAAGATCAGATGCTGATGTCTATGAATATGTTCCAAAAGTCTTCAATCTGAGGTCGGTTTTTACTGACATTCAAAAACAATACTCATGCAGCAAACTTACATGCAAACGGAAAATCATGCTAACTAGAAATACTCCAAAAATTGGTTTCTCAGGAATGTATTATCCTTTTTCTAAATCGAAAAACACACATGAATAAGTATCATGCAAATAATTTTTTCACCAGTTCGGAATTCCAACGAAAAATCCCCCAATATTTGTTCAGCAAACAGCGTTATATTTTCAGTAGCAATAGATATGTTGTGTCAACGATCAATGACGAAAGCACGTGTTCAAGCTTATCTTTGACGCCATCAAATGTTTAACAACCTTAGGTTGAATCACTTCGCCGAATAAGGGCCTTTTGAAACGGACAACGCAACAGAATTGATTTGAACGAAACTGACTTGCCCTATATCTTTCAAAATTAACTTCTTTGGCACATTTAATGGTAAGTTAATATCACATTTGCAGCGACAAAGTCCCCCAATTGTATAATCAAAATCATACAAATGGTGTCAAATGCATGTCACTTTTCATGCGCAAGTGTTTAATGTTTAATGGACATCTTTGTTGTTGTAATCCATCACGTAAGGACGTCGAGCCTCTTTGCAAAGTGATTGTTTCGCTCTCTACGTAGGTCACCCAATCCTGTACATATAACATAAAAACTAAATAGAGAAAGATGTAACACAAAAACAAGTCGAGAAAAATCATAGTATACTTAACTAGACAAGTTTTTTTAGCTATCCTTCAGTCTTAGCTGTTTATAGTAGACGGAAACCACCTAAAAGAGATAGCACGTTTGACGCAGTAGTCGCTCCAAATATTAAAACAGATAACTTATGGCAACAATCTATGACGAAAGCAAGCCGTGAATCTTCTCATGACGCCATCAAAATGAAATAGTCAAACCATTCAATTCGAGTTGATTCACTCTACCAAATTAGGTAGTAACTAAAACGTTCTCTCCCGTCACCAACTCTGTTTTATTTGGGTGTAAATTAAACATTGACTGGAAAACATGACTGTTCAATTAATTTGTTGCGAATAAAACTTTATGTACAATAAAATTTATTCGAAAAGCAAGTCCGCATGTTGCTGTTGCATTATTCACAGTCCGCTACTGAGGCATTGCATTCGTGATCTTGTACTTTTATTAACTGTTTCAGTAGGTTAATTGTGGCTTTGTATTTTGGCTTTAGAAATAAAATAATACATTTACCTAGCAAGAGTAAAGAATATAATGTTAAATTTAATTTTCCGGTGCAATTATTTAGACGACCAGATGACCTAGTGGTTAGAGAACCTGACTATGAAGCTTGAGGTCCCGGGTTCGATTCCCGTGTCGGGGCAGACAAAGATAAACTCTGCATTAAGCTAACAGCTAGCTACGGCTGCGTGAAAGCCTTGAATGTTTCGTCATGCCAATACGATCCGTCCTGTGGATCCTACTACAGAGTCCGCAAAACGCTTACCGTATTTTAATCATTGTTGGCGACGTGTCTACACGTTTAAAAAGGTTTATTATGTTTTTAAAACTGGCCGTAAATAAAATTACGACGGCTCGCTGCGCGTAAAAGATTAAAAATGGAAAATCTGTTGTTCTGTCATACAATAGTCCTGGGGTTAAATTCAGAAACGGGCCTTCACGGTTTTGGTAGCGGTAATTCAATCGTTTGGGTTGGGTTTGGTTTGAACTGCTATTCAGGAACGCCATAAATCACTGGTATATGCGAAAGGTTTGGGCTGAGTTTGGGATGCGCCTTACATAATTTGTTTGTTTATTTATTTATTTACGAAGCTAATTAACAGGAAAATAAGGGTCATCCCAAGCTCAACCCATTCCTATCCTCTCCCAAACGATTGATTTACCGCTCGCAAGCCGTGTTGGGCCGTTCCTGAATTTAGCCCCTTATCTCGTTACGTGTTGTTTTTAATGCATGACGAAAAAAGTTTAGGTAATTTATTTTGAGGATATCTTCAACTATGTATACTTTCAATTTAACGACCGCTTTAGCCTAGTTGGTAGTGACCCTGCCTACGAAGCAAGAGGTCCTGGGTTCGAATCCCGGTAAGGGCATTTATTTGTGTGATGAGCACGAATATTTGTACCTGAGTTATGGATGTTTTCTATGTATTTAAGTATTTATTTATCTATACAAGTATTTTTATCGTCGTCTAGTACCCATAGTACAAGCTTTGCTTAGTTTGGGACTAGGTCGATTTGTGTAAAATTGTCCCCTAATATATATTTTTTTTTTATTTAATTTATAAGTAGTTTTTACAAATAATTGTTTAATAAAAAAAAACTGTCATACTAGTCCTATCAGAAGTTTGGATTTTTGTAAGTTCGTTACCTCATCAAATACGGCTCAACATATTTCAGAGAGAAAGAGCAATAACTAGCACATAATCGAAAAAAAAATTGAATTGAAAATTGAATTTTTTCGCAGGTGTGTGCAGGTTCATCACGATTTTTTCTTCACTGTAAAAAAATACACAGGAAAAATACAAATAAAAAAAACATCGAATGGCCCCACTCAGAGTACTAGGTATATTAATATTTGAATGAAATTTGGCATTGTATTCGGATTAAATTTTTGAATTTGGCAACATTATAACCTGGACACAGGAAATTTGCATAGTTCCTTTGGGATAGCGATAAATGAATTCTACGCAGCCGAATTTGCGGGCAACAGCTGGTAACTTACACTTAATATTATGTCATGACTGTCTTTACTTTCGAAGTCTGAAACTCGGCTAACTTGCACTCCTTAACATTTCTAACTATAATCCAAGTCACGGACAAGTCACGCCCAGACATGAGTTTGGTAATGAGGTCGTTGACATCTTTTCGCTTTCATCCCCCGAATCTTGGTCAGCGCGCAGACGGCGTGGGCGGGGCGAAAGTGCGCTGATTGACTGCTCGATGTTGCGCATGAGCTAAAAAAAATAATGATCCAATTTTAAAAGTCATAGAGTACGCGCTATGGATTTTGCTGTATTTTTTTGCGCTTTAATAGTAAACCACTACTTACTCTTGTTACTTTGTTAACAAGGTACTTTGTTTATATTTCGTGAGAATTTTTTTATATTTATTACTCGTAAATAAGTGGAAACTGCTTTGGCTTTATATGTATACCATGTTAAGGTATCTTACTCAACTGTTTTATTATTTGCTGTTAGTTTCCCAAATAAATAAATAAATAAAAAACCATAGACCATACGAGTATTTAACGCTGTATTTTCGCTGAAACATTTAGGCTTTATTACATGACCCGATATTTTTAACGACCGCTTTAGCCTAGTTGGTAGTGGCCCTGCCTACGAAGCAAGAGGTCCTGGGTTCGAATCCCGGTAAGGGCATTTATTTGTGTGATGAGCACGAATATTTGTTCCTGAGTTATGGATGTTTTCTATGTATTTAAGTATTTATTTATCTATATAAGTATGTTTATCGTCGTCTAGTACCCATAGTACAAGCTTCGCTTAGTTTGGGACTAGGTCGATTTGTGTAAGATTGTCCCCTAATATATATTTTTTTTTAAATCATCATCATCATCATCATGCCAGCCTATATACTTCCCACTACAGGGCATAGGCTTTCTATCAGAAGGAAAGCAATTGGGCCGTAGTTCCCACGCGGATTCAGTGCATACTGGGAACTTCACACACACCATTGAATTTCTTCGCAGGTGTGTACAGGTTCTTCACGTTGTTTTTCTTCACCGTAAAGCTCATGATAAATTTAAAATGTAATTTCGCACGTAAATTCCGAAAAACTTAGAAGTGCGAGCCCGAGCTCGAACCCACGACCCTCTGCTTGAGAGGTCATGGTTCAAACCACTGGGCTACCACAGCTTTTTTATCTTATGGCGATTGATTGTGATCGTTGATTAACCACTGATCCATTATAAATTGATAACTTGAGTCGATTCCGGTTCTCAAATCGATTGTAATATTCGAGATTCAAAAAAATGTACTTGCCTACAGTACAATAATATCACATTGAATGAAATGACATATCGACTAATTCGTTAATCAAAACTTAATATTATTTAGTTATGATTATTTTGTTTAAGAAGATGTACGAAATTTGAATGTAAGTAATTAAAGAATCGATTTCGATACTTTAATGAAAAAAATATGATATTTATGATGCAGATTATCGCCACATATTATAAGGAGGTTATGATTATGGATGTAGATAAAAAATATAAAAACATAGGTTCTCAGCTAAAACAAACCCTTATAACACCCCTCTTTTTGTGTCGGGGGTTAAAAAAATAGTGAAAGAAAGAAAAAGTGACAAAGAGTTAGACAATAAGCACACTGGAGTATTAACTGGGATTACCCAATGGCCAATGGAAGTTCCCAATCCGCACTGGCCCCGCGTGGGAACTACGGCCCAACCTCTCTCATCCTGAGAGGAAGCCTGTGCCCTGCGGTGGGACGTATATGGGCTGGGATAACGATGATGACCCAATGGCCAAAAAAAAACCCTCACCGCCAAAGTAACCTAACTTTGCGATAATTTATATCCAGGAAAACAAATGATGCTCAAGTTTTAACCAGCCATAAATTTGTAAAAGTCTCCGCGCAGTAAACAATACAACTTTATAGTGATTGTAGTAATAAACCAGAAAGAGCGTAGGATTAAAAAAGTAGGTGGAACAGTGTGACCTTAGTTTGAAAGTGAAATTAATCATCCGCCTGTCAAAACTACTAACTTAAGCGCTGATGATTTTTCCCAAAGAATTAGATAATTTTTCATTGAATTAGAAAATGGTGATTTGGTGATGATTGATTTTAATCAAATTGTTTCTAGTTTACATGCATTACGCTTTAAGATATTGTTTGAACTTTCGCTTTTTGCACTCAACTATCACAGCAGGGACTTAATCACGATGATGTATCGGTTTTTATAACAGCATTTAACATGTATGTTTATGTTTGTACTTAGTTTTTACACTGTTTACGTGTTATTGTTGTTATAAATACATTTTTTTTAATTTTTTTCCTTCTAAAATTAACTTTAACGTTTCACCCGCAAAAAAAACAAGATCAAATACGGGTATAGTTCGAAAAACTCACGCGACTAAACGAACGTGATTATAGACATCAGTATATTCGTGACCGCGGCCGCTGCACTATGACATGACTAGGTAGTAGTCGTTGTATTTTTAGCAATAAATCAACGTGATTAAGTCCCGAAAGTGTTTTGAATTACATTTGAATATTTTTTATAATATCTTTATTTTCGTCCCTGTTACTGACTGCTGGACCCAGGTATGTCCTAAAACTGCGGCCAGTAATACCGGAGGACGGGCAGCAGCGTCCTCGATATTTACGGTGTAACCTACTGCGATCGCCAACCCGCCTGCCAAGCGTGGCAACAACCCTCTTATGGCCAGCGACGACGAGGTTGTCTGACGCGCGGACGCTTGGTATTTTATGCATTCTCTATTTCTTTCTGTAAAACGGTGACAGAAACAGGTGGTGAAAGCGATGGCAAGCGTCAGCGCCTTAGACCATACGAACTCTGCTTAGGGTTGAGGGAATGCCTTAGATGCAGATGACGCAGGACCGGTTTGTTTAACGAACTTTGGGGGAGGCCTATGTTCAACAGTGGATGTCTTTCAGCTAAAATGATGATGATGATTGACGTAGTGTCGCAAAACGATACACGCAGTCAAAATTCATTACAACCTGTGCAAGATACAAATACAAGTATTCTGGGAACCGACTTGTCAACAGGTATCATTATTTTAAAGGAAACGACCAAGAAATGCTCCGATGCATAATTAAGACAGTGCATAATGATAACAATTACTTGGCAGTGGCATGCAGAAATTATTTTGGCCTAGAAATAATCTGCAAGCGAGCTTGCTTGTCCCTTTCGAGTAAATACGTGTTACGTTAATGAAATTAATGAGAGGTATAAAGAGGGCTGGGAAGCGTAATTTTTACGCGGAATATAACGGGATTAGTGCTAAGAAATACCTATTAACCTACTCATTATGTCACGGAACAACTTACGCCACGTCTAGTTTTATTCTTTGAGTACCTGGAACAGAAAATCTTTAGTCTTTGCGTAGAGTAAACACGGCGGATAATTTTTCATAATGGTGACACCCTAATATGTTGCTGCTTATTGATATGACACATTATCTAATCGAAAAGGCTAACTAAAGTTCATCGTAACGTTATGTGACGAATGTATAGTCGACTATGAAGTTCCTTAAGCATCCCTACGAGTACATTCAATGTCACGACTTAAAACATCAAAGATTATTTTCTCTTACTAGTCAATGTAGCAATTAGCCTTTTTTTGATCTAGGAACTTTCCGAAGTCGATCTGTAATAACGAATGAAACTATCATTGATCAGCACTGGGATTAGCAATCATGAAAAACCTACACATCACGCATTAAATCGCTTTCACTCCACTAACATCGGAAACCACTCAAATAAACGACACTTATCTCTACTACAATAAGCAATTTATCATAAGCAAAGACGTTACACTTACCCAGTAAGTCAAGGAGAGAGCAGACCGTGACCTTGATACTGATTCGCACCACAGCATAAAAATATCTATTGGTGTCACTTTTTTTTTAATGTCTGACCCGCGTATATGCAAATAGAGGTACCGCAAATTTGAGTACGTCGACCTTGCTCCACACGCCCACAGCGTATGAATCAATGCGACCATCCGAGAGAAGCGTTGCGAGTAGCTAGGAGTGACCTACTGATATCCAAACTGTCGTAGGCGGCATGTATATGACGTTTCGTATTTTTTACGAGACAGTACAGGTGAGTTGGGTCGATGACAATATAATGATATCGAAACAGATTAATTATCATGGAGTTTAAGTTCTAAAAGCTCAAGAGCATAATAAAATCTCCAACGATTAAAGCTGGTTCGAGGCTCATTTACTAATAATTCACCAAAATGTTTTTGTCATATCCTTATCTAAATCTTTGCTAGGGTGCAAAATCTTCAGGATCAGCAGGAGAGCTTGTAAGTACAAGTTATAATAGTTTGTTGTCCGACTAAATCTAATCCTAAAGACACATAATTCTATGCGTTTATTCTTGCAATTACTCATTGGTAAGTTTTGCTTACCTCAGTTACATATATCAATCAAATGAATACTTTGTTTAAACCTAAACGATCAAACGTGACGTAAATAAAATAATATAGCATTGTTACAATTACGTCCGTTAATAAATTTATATCCGACGACGTTTTTTCCAAGTATGTTTTTTTCTATCACATTGAGGAATGTCTGACGCCAATCATAATTCTGAATGTACATCACGACGAATTCCTCTTAATACAGGTCCATTAAATATTCGTTTTATTTGATATTCAGAATGAAGTTTTTCATGTTCCTCAGTTTAAACTATAACACTAACTGACGACAGTCAATGAGTCAGTAGCAAATAAGCAAAATGGGTTACACTACGATACTCTACTAATAAAATATTTATCAAGTGCATTATCAGGAAAAGGTGTCTCTATAAACGATCTATTCAAATTATCCTAATATTTTATAAAATTAAAAACTTCAAGACTCAGCTGACACGAAAAGAAGCCAACCCGCAAGTTTTAACTAGAAGCCTAAACTGCTGGGTTAAGTTCCCTGCGGCGCGTTCTTCTTGTCAATAATGGTAAGTATTTCCTAAAGCGTTCGTAGTAGAAGAAAATAAAAACGCTCACCTCCCACTGCAATCAGAGTGGTCTCTGTGCGGTATATGTGTAACTCGTAATGATCAACTGCATAGGAGTGGTACCACTGAACTTCTCTTCATGACATTGATCGTTACGAGTTAAGCTGAGACCATACGGAGTCCGCACCGCTCATAGTGGGAGATGGGAGATGACGATGGATGGGATTTGATCTTGACTGCTCGATATTTAGGTGCGGTAGAAGCTTTCAAACAACATCGTGGAACACTATATACCTATATATATTCTAAGACGTTACTGTGAAAACGCATTTTGCTATTTGCGAATTGAATTGCAAAATTTCCGTACGTCGTAAACACAAGCTATTAAACTTAGCAATAAATGTTTGAAGTACATCGTGAAGCTAATATAATAATGCAATTAATGATTATTTATTACACTGCAGGCATGATGCTATGATTAGATTTGTCATGATAAGCAGACAGTTAAAGTTTATGAGCCTGGACTAGTTAATAAGATTATGAAACTAATCATCTCACAATAATGACTTTTTTTATAAGTTTTATAACGAAGCTTAATAATTTTTTCGAAGATAATTTCACAAGCCTAGCACACTTAATTTGTGCTTTGTTGTGATAATCTGTCGAAACTTGCATTTTAATTTTATTTGCAAATTACAAAGAACCTATTACATTAAAGGTTATCGTATTGCTTCTTTAAGTATGCCATGTTTTGAATCGATTAAATGAAAATTATTTTTACTCATTTTTTATGAACTGAAACAATTACTTTGCTCACCCGCGACCTTACATTACAATAGTTAACCTAACAATGATGATGATGATGATGTTAGTCTAACATTTGCTAGCATAGCTTACGGTTGTGATACCTACTCTGAAGATGAGCTCTGGTTGAATTCGAAACGCGTCAGTATAGTTTGGTGGTAGTGATAGTTGGGTTTGTGTGATTTTTGTGTGTTCGTACAGTGTTGAAGTGAAGGAACTGCATGAACTCGCATTTCTTACATAAACGTAACTATCGTAAGGTCGCGGGTGAGCAAAGTAATTGTTTCAGTTCATTAATATGGACCTCCGCAAAGTAACGCCTGATTCAATAAATCATTTTTTTATGGTTGAGATGTAATTATACTTTTTAATCAACATAAGTATTAAGCGACATACCCACAGAAAAAGCACAAAGTCGAAAAGGTTACCTTATAAAATAGCACATGGACTTTGTGGCAGTAAACATTTAATGGCTCAGTAAAATTAATACTTGGGACGGTAATTTTACGTAAACGTCACCCACGCGCTATTCAACAATTGTGAACAATTAAGTAAATAAACACTAAACTGTCATAGTTGTAATATTGGCTAGTGGGTCGCGCGACCGGGGCCTGTTGCATAACAAAGTACAACTTATATTACAAGCGGAACTCCCTTTCTAGTTAATATAACTGAAGCGAGAGTTCCGCTTGTATTATTAGCTGTACTTTGTTATGCAACAGGCCCCTGGTCGCGAACGTGCGTCGCGGTAGTCAGTCGGAGTCGCTGCCAGCCACTTAACCCAAGCTCCAAGCGCACAGACAGCGGAGGCATAGCGGTGACGGTTGTATGTAATATTCTAACTTGTATGAACGAGCTCGCGGTACGGTACCGCACAACCGTTCATACAAGTTAGAATATTACAACCGTCACCGCCACCGCACTGACATGCCTGCGCTGTCTGTGTGTTAGAGCTTTAATAATGTAGAGGCGATTTATCGACCACATGCATTGAGTTGGAAATTCAACCTTATTGGTTTCATTATACATCACAATTTTCATTGTACTTATTGAAAATACGACTAGTTTTAAAAAAAATATATACTTGTCAGGTATGTGTTCGATTGCTGCTTTTGATTCTGTGGTAGTATGCTTCAGTAAATGAGGCCTTATTAACGGTCAATGCCGTAATCGCATGTAAAAAATAAGCCAAGTTCTCCTGTAATTTTAAGAAAGGTGCCAGGATGCAGTGGCGATGGTCGTTTCGCTGGGGGAGAATTATATATTTAACATGTCTCACGAGAGTTTTAATACACACCAAGAACAATTTAAAAAGAACCGGCCAAGTGCGAGCCGGACGCGCGCACGAAGGATTCCGTACCATTATCTATAAAAACGGCAAAAAAATCAAGTTTGTTGTATGGGAGCCCCCCTTAAATATTTGTTTTATTTTAATTTAATTTTTTTTTTAAAGTGAATATATAACTAAATATTCTGTCAATATTTCAAGCGTTTACCTGTTGCCGTTATCAATATCGAGCAAAAACGAGCAAAAACAATCACGTTTGTTGTATGGGAGCCCCCTTCAATATTTATTTAATTCTGTTTTTTAGTATTTGCTGTTATAGCGGCAACCAAAATACCATCATCTGTGAAAATTTCAACTGTCACGTGTGTGTGCTATCACGATTCCCGAGATACAGCCTGGTGACAGACGGACAGCCGGACCGGACCCTTTGGGTACGGAACCCTAAAAAGGCGTGGTAGCCTAGTAGTCTGACCTATGGTATCTCAAGCAGAAGGTCATAGATTCGAGCCTAAACTCGCAACTCTAAGTTTTTCGGAATTTACGCGCGAAATTACATTCGAAATTTACTATGAGCTTTATGAGCTTTACGGTAAAGGAAAACATCGTGAGGAAACCTGTACACACACAATGGTCTTGAAGTTCCCAATCTTATTCTGAGAAGAGGCCTGTGTCCCGCAGTGGGACATATTTATATACCTACAGTACTTACGTCCTTATGCTGAGATGTTGATGGTGACGAAAGACAATTAATGCAATTTGTTTGCACTTCAGTCTTTTATTTGGCATAGTTGGCCAAAACTCAAAAGTTTTATTTATGGACATTTTAATTTATTGCAAGTCAATTCCATCAATCACATTGTGCCAGCTGCAGCCCTATATGTGTTTATTGTGTATGTGTGTTTCGTTAAAGAGACTAACATAAAAACATAGTACGTCGTCACAGTTTATTTTTTTTTATGTTAGAGAGGCCAGACAAACGAACTAGTGGGTCACCTGATGTTAAATGATCACAACTGTCCAGTGCGTTGTCGGCCCTAATGAGAGAGGGAGAGGAAAAAGGAAAGGGAATAGAGGCGGAGAGGTAATGGGCCCCCGGCGCTCTCACTGACCGTACGAAATACAGCAGGAGTACTACTGCTTCACGCCAGTGTTCTGTGAGAGGGTGGTACTGCCCCGGACGAGCCGGCCCATCCGTGATGCAGCGGCTAGCTACAACATGGCTCTACCACTACAAAAACATTTTTATTAATTGCAGTAAACGTGCAATAAATAAAAATGGTCCTGTTTTACCCACACTCGACACTTAAACGTGGTCCTAAAAAACCATACCGCAACGAAAAACAATAGTCACAATCAATTTACATGCCTGTTAACATGCGGTCAACCTCCTTTGATCAGTTTTTTGTTTACGATTGTTAAATTGAGACAATGATCATTATTGCAATGAATCATTATGACAATCGATCAGTGTAACTGGAATAAATGCCGGCTGGCATATATAACTAGGTCTTAACAGTGCATTTGTAATGCAAGCTTTATTGTTGATGGTATGTATGTATGGCAGATGTCCTTTGTCACAGTATTTTGATCGAATTGACACAAATTCCACGTCAAGATATAGACGTATTAGATGTCATCGTAATGTTTAATTACAGTACAGGCGTTACTTTGAGAGGGCCATATCAAGGAACTGAAACAATTAAGTACTTTGCTCACCCGCGACCTTTATGATAGCTACGTTTATGCAAGAAATGTGTGTTCATGCAGTCATCACAGAAATCCATCTATCACCACCCCACCACACTAACTGACGCGGTTCGAACTCAATCAGAGCTCATCTTCAGAGCAACACAACTGTTTACCATGCTACCAGATGTTTAAAATGTTTCTTCCAATAACGTAGCTATCATAACGTCGCGGGAGAGCAAAGTAAATGTTTCAGTTCAAAACAAGGCAAAAAGACGCATCTGACATTTTTTTTCAAAGTTGAGTGTGGTAAAAAAAGGCATATCTGAAAGTATACGTAACTCGGTTTTGGAAAAAAATATCAGATGCGTCCTTTTTCCGTATGACGGCAGAATTATGTAGTTTAGTAGTTCGTTACACCCCTTACGGACAATGAGTGAATGAATAAATAAATAAATAAATAAATAAATAAATAAATAAATAAATAAATAAATAATAGGGGACAATCTTACACAAATCGACCTAGTCCCAAACTAAGCAAAGCTTGTACTATGGGTACTAGACGACGATAAACATACTTATATAGATAAATAAATACTTGAATGATTTATTTATTTTGAAATACATCGCAACAATATTATACAATGTTTAGCTTAAGTCTTGGAAAGTTATTCCAAAAAAGGATTTCACTCAGCATTTGTAGATACATTAAGTGCAACGACACTGATTTTCAGTGAATCCGTGCAGACACAATGACTTTTACGACTTGACTTTCACGTAAACCTGTCCAAGTTTGTGAATAATTAATAGGTGTCAATAATAATTAGTTACGGACGTATTACTCAGCTCGAAAGGCCTTCCACTTACACTTTAAAATAGACCTTAATATGGTACAATGGGTATCCTTTTACTCATCCTCATCAACTAAGTATGTAGGTACTTACAAATATTGTAGTCAGGTGCAAATTGTTCAGTTTTATCTTAAATGAGTCAGTACTTTCATTTTTATGTATATAGATTTTCGCACTAAGCATATTTAATGTGATTCTTCTGAGGTGGTCTAAAAGGCGCAAAAGGATTAATGAAAATAAAAGAAGACTGACAATCGTTTTTTAGGTTTTTTTTTACCTGCAACTGGGTTTAATCCTTTTTGTTTGATAGGTATACCCATTGTTTAAATACGGTTCCCAACTTAGGGGTTTACCCCCAAATTTAGGGGGTAAATAAGTGGGATAGTATTTTTTAAGGGCGTTCTATTTTCAGGGATATTTTTGTGGATTTTCGGCTTATATTTTCGTATTCTTCATTTTTTGATATACAAAAATAAAAGTGTAATATATTAGCCCAGTGTAGCCAATCATAGGTTGATAGGTGTTTATTTGTTAACTTAGCGGTTTAGCGACATTTAGTCTAGTTTTTCGTTACTAAGGGCCCGTTGTTTGATCAATACTTAAATAAACTAATGGTGTATGGCAAAGATAACAATGGTTAACGCATTTAAAAGGCAATTTGACTATTAGTTAGTTTAACTATTGATCAAACAACGGGCCGTTAGAATGCAGAGTAGAAAGAAAAACAAATGTCATCATAGTGTCAAAGTAATTACTTCTTTCTTGATTTTAGAGGTATAATTTATTATTTATTCTTGTTGTAGTAATTAAATTTGCTTAAGGGGTTTACTAAATTGTGTTAATTTTAGGGGTTTTAACTTAAGTTTTAAGAAACTAAAACAATTACTTTGCTCACCCGCGACCTTACAATAGTTACGTTTATGCAAGAAATGTGCGTTCATGCAGTTCCTCCACCTCCACACTGTACGAACACACACAAATCACATAAACCCAACCATCACCACCACCAAGCTACACTGACGCGTTTCGAACTCAACCAGAGCTCATCTTCAGAGTTACCACAACCGTATGCTATGCTACCAAATGTTAAACTAACAAACCAAAACAAATGTTTTAACTTGTCACTGTAACTTCTCAAGTACCCACTTTATTTTTCTTATTCTCAAACTACCCCACAAAAATTAACTTTTATTGACATATTATAAAACTACCTTGATTTTTTTGTTTATTTATTTATAAGGCATATTTAATTAATACTAACTGTTCAAATTCGACCCAAGCCGCAGTAAAGGAGAAGATACTAAATTTACCTGTTCATTAATAATAGACCCCATAGTGTTGTACCTAATTATTTCCATGCATTCCAGAGCATCCAGACGCAACCCCTTGCCGCAATAATGTAACACTTCATAAGAATCTGAATCTAACAATGAATGATTTGATTCCAACAAATGTTTTGCAAAATTCGATCTATCTGGATGCTCATTCCTATATGCCGAAACATGCTCTTTAAATCTAGTATTAAAACTTCGGCCTGTCTGTCCTACGTATATCCCATTGCAGTCATTACAAGTAAGCTTGTATACCCCCGATCTAGTTCCCTTATCTACCTGTTCTTTGTGGTTACATAGCCTAGAGTACAAAGAGTTGTTAGTCTTAAAGGCAACATTAATATTGTTTGATTTTAAAATGCCATAAATCTTATCAGACAAACCCCCAACGTAAGAGATGCTAGATCTATATTTGTTAGTAGACTGAGAAGGTAACGCAGCGTAAAGCATGCTATTTACTAACCGTGCCTGCTTCTTTTGAACTAAACTATCTACCATTGATTTTGTATAACCATTTGAGATCGCTATCTGATAAATAGTACTCAACTCTAAATCAAAATGTTCCTTAGAAAGAGGCACAGTCAACAATCTATTAACATAACAATGGAAAGCAGCCAGTTTATGCTGCCACGGATGATTAGAAGATGCTGGTATAACAGCATCTGTGAACGTGGGCTTACGGTATATTTTAAATTGATGTTTACCATTTAATTTTGAAATCGTTAAATCCAAAAAGTTCAACGAACAATTTTCCTCCAATTCTTTTTTGAACCTTATCTTTACGTGTTTGTTATTCAAACCATTAATAAACACGTCAAGCTGTCTCATACTCCCTCTCCAGCATAGGATCAAATCATCAACATACCTAAAATAGTACACAATATTACTATTACCCACAATATACTGATTCTCAAAATGATCCATAAATATATCTGCCATTAAAGGACTCAGAGGTGAACCCATAGCTAAACCATCACTCTGTAAGTAATAAAGACCATTGAACCGGAAATAATTTTGTTTCATGCATAAAGTTACCAAATCTATTAATTCACAAACTTCACCCGGATGCAACCGCTTCCTTTCTAAGTGGTCTTTTAGAATTTCTAGTGTCTCACTATATGGTACGTTAGTAAATAAACTGTCTACATCCAAAGAAAGCAACGTTGCATTCGGCGGTATGCTGATGTCCTTAATTTTACTAACCAAATCTAAACCATTTTTTAAACTATAAGAAGGTTTAAAGGAAGCCTTCACACGAATAATACTATTTAATTTCTTCGCCAATTTATATGCTGGAGCACTCACGTATGAGACAACTGGACGAACAGGCACATCATCTTTATGAATTTTAGGTAATCCATATAGAATTGGCGCCTGCGGATTCATGGGAATTACAAAATTCTTTTGTTGTTCGGTTTCAAAGGCAAACAAAGAACCCTTTATTAGTCTCTTTAGATCTTTGTGAAATGTAATTGTAGGGTCCTTACGTAAAACTGTAAAACCGTCCCCTTGAACGATATCTAAAACTTTCCGATTATATTGATACCTATCCAATAAAACAATACAATTTCCTTTGTCTGCCTTTGTCACCACTAAATCATTATCACACACTTTCTCCTGAATAGATCTCAAAGAATTTAATTCGGTTATATTGACAATACACTCTGTGGAATTGGTATTTTTAAGTGTATTTGCCACTAACACTTTTGTTTCAAAATCACCACAGTTACTTGTAATAGCAACCTCAGAATCTACCGCCAAACCTTCCACTATTTTTTGACTAAATTTAGTGGGTAGATTATATTTTAAACCTTTTTCCAATAACTGATTCTCATTATCCAAAAATTCCACATTAGTAAGATAAGGTTCAAAAAAGAATTGGAGGAAAATTGTTCGTTGAACTTTTTGGATTTAACGATTTCAAAATTAAATGGTAAACATCAATTTAAAATATACCGTAAGCCCACGTACACAGATGCTGTTATACCAGCATCTTCTAATCATCCGTGGCAGCATAAACTGGCTGCTTTCCATTGTTATGTTAATAGATTGTTGACTGTGCCTCTTTCTAAGGAACATTTTGATTTAGAGTTGAGTACTATTTATCAGATAGCGATCTCAAATGGTTATACAAAATCAATGGTAGATAGTTTAGTTCAAAAGAAGCAGGCACGGTTAGTAAATAGCATGCTTTACGCTGCGTTACCTTCTCAGTCTACTAACAAATATAGATCTAGCATCTCTTACGTTGGGGGTTTGTCTGATAAGATTTATGGCATTTTAAAATCAAACAATATTAATGTTGCCTTTAAGACTAACAACTCTTTGTACTCTAGGCTATGTAACCACAAAGAACAGGTAGATAAGGGAACTAGATCGGGGGTATACAAGCTTACTTGTAATGACTGCAATGGGATATACGTAGGACAGACAGGCCGAAGTTTTAATACTAGATTTAAAGAGCATGTTTCGGCATATAGGAATGAGCATCCAGATAGATCGAATTTTGCAAAACATTTGTTGGAATCAAATCATTCATTGTTAGATTCAGATTCTTATGAAGTGTTACATTATTGCGGCAAGGGGTTGCGTCTGGATGCTCTGGAATGCATGGAAATAATTAGGTACAACACTATGGGGTCTATTATTAATGAACAGGTAAATTTAGTATCTTCTCCTTTACTGCGGCTTGGGTCGAATTTGAACAGTTAGTATTAATTAAATATGCCTTATAAATAAATAAACAAAAAATTCAAGGTAGTTTTATAATATGTCAATAAAAGTTAATTTTTGTGGGGTAGTTTGAGAATAAGAAAAATAAAGTGGGTACTTGAGAAGTTACAGTGACAAGTTAAAACATTTGTTTTGGTTTGTTAGTTTAACATTTGGTAGCATAGCATACGGTTGTGGTAACTCTGAAGATGAGCTCTGGTTGAGTTCGAAACGCGTCAGTGTAGCTTGGTGGTGGTGATGGTTGGGTTTATGTGATTTGTGTGTGTTCGTACAGTGTGGAGGTGGAGGAACTGCATGAACGCACATTTCTTGCATAAACGTAACTATTGTAAGGTCGCGGGTGAGCAAAGTAATTGTTTTAGTTCATTAATATGGACCTCCGCAAAGTAACGCCTGATTCAATAAATTAAGTTTTAAGGATAAATATTTTTGAGAGTTGGTAACACTTTGTTTTAATTACTGCAACATAAATAAATGGTTGCTATAGAAAATTAAACTTACTTTTGTTTTTTTACAAGCTAAGGTCGGTTTTGTGTATTGTGAAGCAAATCATCGGAGATGAAGAAAAAAGGTAAAAATTTTAAACAATAGATCGGATAACAAATTTTTTGCTAAGTTTGAGTCGGATCAGGTTACAACCTTTTTTTACTTGGCGTTGTGAATAATTTGTACGTATCTTCTAATAGATCTCAGTAATAAGTAGTAGTAATAATAGGGATGTTGACACCACCAATCAACTGACGTACTTTTTATGAGCTGTCAAAACACAATTCTCCCATAGTGTTTGAATGACAACAGCAATTTATGACGTCACTTTAGGGATGCCTCCGATACCGATACCGATATATCAGCGATATTTTGGGTTTGCCGATATATCGGCATCGGCGATATTTTTATTGCCGATACAACGATACTTTTTAAATTTCGCGCTTTAAAAAAGTAATGTAAACGCGCATCTTGTTTGATCTAGTTCGTTGTTGTTGTTCGGTCTTGTTTGATCTTGTTAATGTTAATTTTAATTATTAACAGTTATTGATTTCATTTTAATTATTACCCTTAATTCTTAATTTTAATAATCTTATTCAAAGTCTGTAACTGTTTATATATTTTAATAGAAATTAAAAATATTTAACCAAAAATGTGTGTTTTATATAATTTACCTTAATTTAATTTTAATTCACTAATCGTTTGTATCGGTATCGGTATCGGTATCGACGATATTTTTAGAAGAGTATCGGTATCGGTATCGTATCGGCAAAAAGGCGTATCGATGCATCCCTACGTCACTTGTTCTCCAAGTCAATCAACTAACTATTTATTTGTTTTAAAGCAACAAAAAATCTAATTTTACAGTTTATCGAAAATTAATCTGGTTTTCAGGGCTAAAATAAAGCGCTTTTTTACTAAAGTCATGTCTTCGAAATATTTTTTAATGGCAGCAACATACCTATTACTGAAGCTACTGGACGGTTTGTAATTTTAAATAACCGGCGAGAAACTCAATGAACTGCCCTGAAATATTATTAGTAATAATGTAAGCCTAAATTGAATAAATATTGGGTTTGCAATAGCGATGGATCGTCCACGATTTTAATGTTAACGCAACTAGACCGTTCATTTACGTTCATCGACTAGCCCATAGACTAGTTAAGTTGGTCGACAAGTCGACGTAATGTCTGCGTTAGGTATTTAGACGTTCAACTAAAAGGCACGTCGATTTCTACGAATCACTAGTCTGTGGTTGCAGTAGTCTACAGTCTACAGTACAACCCTTATTCAAATATGAACTCTAACAACAACTCTGACAAATTTGTTTGATGTATTAACCGACTATAATTTTGTGTCGACGACGCGTTTCTAGTAAATTTGAACAATCGTGAACTCTTAGTTTAGCCATCTAAGAATTCGACTAGTCTACGCTCCGTTGATGGACCGTTCAAACGTTGATTCTACATGGACCGTTCAATCAACTAGTTCATTCAATGCCCATCGCTAGTTTGCAAGTAAAACTCGTGTGCACCAATCCAGCTCGAAGGGCCAAAATGATTTTTCACTAGGCTATTTATTTAATTTGTAATTTACATCTGAGATGCGCACAGCTTGGAAGCTATGAGAGAAAAGCGAGTCGGCAATAGCTTACGTCTTATTCGGAACAGTTATTTCTATCATCTTAATCGACCTTGATAATGGCCAAAGATGGTAATCCGAGCTAGACTATGCTAAAACCTCATTTGAACCCAAAAGTGGCCAACCCTGACACATCTGTTGACTTGTCTATCTATCTCTCTGTGCAACTAGGCTTCGACAGGTAAATAGTGCTATGTACTTACAAAAATGGTGCTTCGGCGTATAATACACATATACTTAGCTTTAACCGCTTCGCCGCGCGTTGGAAATATCTTCACGAGCAACATTTACAATCTTTTCATCACTTAAGCTCTGAAACTAAGTTGCATTTAACTTGAAATCCGTGTTGTAAATTCGATTTTCTCAAAAATGGTATGAAATGTTGCCATTACGTCATCAAAAACGTCGTAGAAAGTAACGCATCCTGGAGACTAGCTGCTAGCGACCAGGAAGTAATCTCGAGCTGCCAGGAAGTAAGTATGAAATTCCATTACATATCAAGTGTTTAAATTTGGAACCCGTGCCGTGCTTCTACGTCTGTTTAAAACTTAAACTATTAATAAAAAAGTTCACACTTAAGAGGATGTATGCAAATTTGATAGTTCTCTGATTAAATAACTGGAACATTTTTCACTAATTTATGTTGTTGTAATTACAATTTTCGTGTTACAAATGTTTCAAAATTAAGAATTTTTTTATTAAAATGATGACGTTTGTAATTTAAAGTTGGCAGATATCTTAGTGTTGCCGGACAATTGCTGGTGAATCGATTAATCGTCGATTATAATTGCGGCGCACAAATAATCTAAATATCGATTATCCAATCGATGTATCGATAAAATCGATTATATCGATATAATCGATTATGTAGATAAAATCGATTTAATCGATTATAATCGATATAATTGTATGAATCTTAGTATCGATTATATCGAGATAATCGATTTAATCGATACGTCGATTGGATAATCGACATCTAGATTATTTAGGGGAAAAAATAATCGATTAATTAATAATCGATTATCCGGCAACACTAAGATATCTAAACTTCGCCGCCCGGTACCTTAAAAAAAAACAATCATACCATAGACAGACATAGGTTAGCGAGTGAGTAGCTAGCTAATGGCGGGTCGCAGATTTTCTTTATTTTTTCAGTGTGTACTTTTATTTTATTTTTATCAACTTGTTTCATTTTTGAGAAAAGCTCTATACAAGCTTCGCCCAGTAATCGCCATCCTGGCCTCGTATCATTGCTGGCCTCACCTAGCGGTTCGGCCATCAAACTTCTACTCGTCCAGGATGGCTTACTTACTGGTCTCTGCAGTAATGTACTATTACATCTTTAGGGATGTAAGTAAATTTAAAAATCGAATGGTTGCTCCTTTGTATTCACGAACTGTGGTAAACAAGGACATTGTAATGCGTAATACTTATCTCCAAACCTCCATGCAGGCATAATGCTGCTGGCCAGTGCTGGATGAATGTGCCAAAGCCAAAGAGCGCGAGGCCATTCAAAAAAAAACAAAAGACGGTTTGGCGCGATAAATTTTCTTTCGCTCTGTTACAAATTGCGTATACATTTTTTTCTCAAACATGCTATGAAATATTGACGTTATGTTCCTTATAATACGCCACGGAGTGTCACGTTGAAGGTGCGGGCTAGACGAGAGGTCAATAATGGAATTTCATACAACATTGCTGGCCTTGGCCAGCAAAGTGATCGTCTATTGTTTCATACTATGACGTTTATAGGTCTATGGCATCATAGCATTTAGCCATTAAAAAAAAATTATAAGCAATATTTTGCGTTTTGGTTCATTAAGACATTCTGCCACTACGTTTATTTAAGGTAAGGTAAGATGATGATGATGTTGGTGATGATGATGGTGATGTTGATGGTGTCGATGATGGCGGTGATGATGATGGTGATGGTGTTGATGATGGTGATGATGGGTGATGATGGTGATGATGATGGTGATAACGAGATGATGATGATGGTGATGATGAGATGATGATGATGATGATGATGATGATGATGATGATGATGATGATGATGATGGTGATGATGGGTGATGATGATGATGATGATGATGGTGATGATGAGATGATGGTGATGATGGGTGATGGTGATGATGATGATGATGATGGTGATGATGATGATGGTGATGATGATGGTGATGATAAGATGATGATGGTGGTGATGGTGATGGTGATGATGATGGTGATGACGACGATGACGATGACGATGATGATGATGATGATGATGCATGTTTGAGAAAAACTCTATACAAGCCTTGGCCACGAACAGGGATTGCCGGTCTCGTATCTCTAGATAGCCTCGTTAACACTCGGCCATCTATAACTACTCGGCCGGCAATCCCCTATTTCGCGGCCGCTGCAGTAATGTACTATAACATAATGGTTTTTCTTTACTTCCTCGCATTTGTGATGAAACATAAGTGTTCAACTCGAGTTTAAATGATCAATTACACCCGAGAACTATAAGCACCCTCGCTCGCGTTGCTCGCTAGTGCGCCTAAATATCTTGGATGTAATTGATCACTTACGACCCTTGTTTATCAATCTACTATTAGAGTTTGGCCTGCAAATGTTATGGGTACTTTACTGCCCGGTCAACTCGGGGGGCTTTTTTGACTTAAATTAGGGTATAATGGAGCTTTATTTTATACTAGATGTTGCCCGCAACTCCATCTGACTCCCGCAATTTTCCGAGACAAAGCGTATCCTATATGTTATTCCAGATTATGTGTGTGCCAAATTTCATCAGAATTCGCCAAACCGTTTTAGCGAGAAAGAGTAACAAACATCCACACATCCATCCATACAAACTTTTGCGTTTATAATATTGAGACGTAAATTAACCATGAACCATCAAAAACTGTTCAACGAGTGCTTTCACTCGTTCGCATTCGAATGATAAAGACGGAAGGCTAGTGCTTATATAAACTGCATGGCACGTTGCAAAAAAGGCTAAATCAAGACTGGCCGGCTAATGATGCCTCTTTATACAGAACCCGTCCTGTATTTCCTGTTCTCACTACAAATTACTCTGAGTTAAAATTCCATCACTATTGTGGAAGGAAATCGGTTCTCGGATTTTTCATTCGCTTTGTTTGAATATGCATGTTGCGTAATTGAATGAAAAGCAGGTTTGCGGTGTTGTGAAGGCGATGTGCTGATGGAATCATATGTTATGTTTTGTTTTCTATTTGACTGACCAGCGATGGACCATTAAATTTTATTTTTGAGCTTTCTGGTAAACGAAAAAATCGTGAAGAGACCTGAGAATAAATCGAATGGTGTTTGTGAAGTTCCCAATCCGTACTGGGCCCGCGTAGGAACTACCGCCCAATTCCTCTCACTATGAGAGAAGACCTTTGCCCTTCAGTGTGATGATATAACCTAGGTTGAAAATGATGATGAATTGAAACCTAGTCCAAAAGTAAGCAAAGCTACTATACTTAATACAGACTCGAGAACATACATTCGTATTTATCAATAATATCTGTCCGGACTTATATTAACGAAACTCGCACAATATTTCCCGAGCCGTGTTAATACAACCAAATGGCCTAGTGGTTAGAGAACCTGACTACGAAGCTTGATGACCCGGGTTCGATTCCTGCGTCGGGGCAGATATTTCTATGAAAAATACAAATGTTTATTCTTGAGTATTCGGTGTTAAATATGTATTTAAGTATGTATTTATCTCATCATCATCATCATCATTTCAGCCGCAGTACGTCTACTGTTGGACATAGGCCGCCCTCATTGATACCCGATCATTACGGTTGGAAGCGGCTTGTATCCACCAAATCGTCTGTCCATCTTGCTGGTGAACGTCCCACGCTGCGCTTGCCAGTCCGTGGTCTCTATTCGAGAACTTTTCGGCCCCAACGGCCATCTGTTCAGCGTGCTATATGGCCTGCCCGTTGCCATTTCAACGAGCTAATCCGTTTGGTCATGTCGGTGACCCTTGTTCTTCTACGGATCTCCTCATTCCTGATTCGATCCCATAGAGAAACCCCGAGCAAAGCAATTCCCGTAGCTCGTTGAGCGATTTCTGAGTCTATTCATCAGGATTTGTCTCGGATCCATATGTCATTACTAGCAACACACACTGGTATGATATGTACTGGTTTAATATGTATATAAGAGTATTTTCGGTTCCCTAGTACCCATAACACAAGCTTTGCTTACTTTGGGACTAGGTCAATTGGTGTGAATTGTCCCGTGATATTTATTTTATTTTTCAAACTAAATACAAACTAAAATATAGATGCACAGAAAAAACCCCAGAAAAAAGACCAATGCTGGGAATCGAACCCAGGTCCTCAGCGTTCCGTGCTGCGTGCTTACCCCTACACCATCACTGGTCTAGAAGTTAGCGACGAATCTTTCCCATACATCGTACACTTCAGTCTGTTATAATCACATTAGGCAGTGATAAAGCGCATCTATGTTAATGCCCTCTACCGAGAGACTTCAACACTCCTTCGGAGCTACCCGCTCACCTGGACCAAGAGATGGCGCTACTAGGCCAACTTTTACAAGTTAAGTATGAAGTATCTTTTTCTATTTATTTTTTTATTTTCTTCAACTTCATTTTTTATTACTTTTACGGTCATCCCGTGAAACCATATATTTCAAACTAAATACAAACTGAAATATAGATGCACAGAAAAAACCCCAGAAAAAAGACCAATGCTGGGAATCGAACCCAGGTCCTCAGCGTTCCGTGCTGCGTGCTTACCCCTACACCATCACTGGTCTAGAAGTTAGCGACGAATCTTTCCCATACATCGTACACTTCAGTCTGTTATAATCACATTAGGCAGTGATTCGTCGAAGATTCGTCGCTAACTTCTAGACCAGTGATAGTGTAGGGGTAAGCACGCAGCACGGAACGCTGAGGACCTGGGTTCGATTCCCAGCATTGGTCTTTTTTCTGGGGTTTTTTCTGTGCATCTATATTTCAGTTTGTATTTAGTTTGAAATATATGGTTTCACGGGATGACCGTAAAAGTAATAAAAAATGAAGTTGAAGAAAATAAAAAAATAAATAGAAAAAGATACTTCATACTTAACTTGTATTTATTTTATTATTTATTTATTTAATACGGCTTAATTAATGTCATTGAGAACCCATTGATTGATAATGATTTTATCAAATGAAGTCGTATAAGGAAAGTTTTATTTAGTTTGCCAATAAACAAGTGCGTAACAAAGTCAAAATGTGCATATTTGTTTTCACTTTCAATCCCCTTTCTTCTTGCTGTCTTATTAAGTCTCATAAAAACAAGCCACAGAATTACTTGAACGCTACTAGTACAGTAAATACTTGTCTGCGTCAACAATAGAACATTATGTCCCATAAAGCCAGCGAGATTACCACACTAAGGGTGACTTTCCACCAGAGATGTGCTATGCAGCTATGCTACGAGGATGTGAAAGCTACTCTACGAAACTATGTGACCGTTTCCACTAATGCTAAGCTACGCAGGGGAGAGGTAGCATGAAAGGAACTTAAGGGACACGTATTGAAAGGGACGATTCAAAATAAAAGTCCATTTATGAAAGGGAAAGTACACGTTTTTTAAAGATACGAAAATAAACAACTAAGAATTGAATCGATGCGATGTCGACAGTAGGGACCATCCATAGCACGCATAAAGTCACCGACATAGCTCGAAAAATCGTTTGACTCAAGTAGAACTGATGGAGCGACGAATTGGTTAAGATTGCCGGAATGCGATAGATGCGGATGGCGGACCGATCTGTTTGGTAAGCCTTGGGGGAGGCCTATGTTCAGCAGTGGACGTCTTTCGGCTGGAAATGAATGATGAATGATGATAGCACGCATCTTTCTGTATATATAAAAGGCAACCGTTACTGACTGATCATCAACGCACACCTCAAACCACTCAACGGATAGTGCTGAAATTTGGCACACAGATAGCTATTATGGCATAGGGATTCACTATGAAAGAAGAAATAAGAAGTATTTTTCAAAATTCCTATGGGATAAGTATGTATATTTCCACTTCAAAGTAGCCATATCTCCGTAACTATATTTATTAGAGACTTCGAATTTGGCATGCAAGTAGGTAATTATAAAAGTAAAAAAAAAACGGGATACTAATGTCGATAATGATGACGATGGATTTTAGGACTTTTGCTTTATTCAATGAGACAGATGAAGAAGCTTTACCGCACATTTGAATGCTGCGAGGACGAAATCGCGAGCAAAAGCTTGTTTCATATAAAAAACACAGCTTAGCTGAACCCGTTTTATCAGTGCTATGCTATGTAGACCAATTAATATGATTGGTGGACATCAAACGCATCCATAGCAACTTAGAATAGCATTTCTCTGGTGGGCAGGCACCCTTAGGCAGTGTGAGACTCTTCCATTCTTTCTATTAATATTATAAATGCGGAAGTTTGCGAGTGTATGGGTTTGTTACTCTTTCATCCTAAAACTGCTTGCTGATTTGAATGAAACTTAATGTAGCTCGATCTCTGAAACAACACTTTAGGCTAGTTAAAACTGCACGCAAGCTGCACGCTAGCTGCGACTGAAATGTAATGTATGCAGACCAGAGAAGCTCTTCCGAAGATCAACCCCGGATTATCCCGCAAACTTTGCGGTTATGGAAGAACTCAGCTCCGACTACTGGTCGGGGCTCTAACTGGACATGCCTTGCTTAACAAACACTTACACAATTTAGGTGTTACAGACAGCCCCTTATGCAGAGCGTGCATGGAGGGAGAAGAAACGGCCTCACACATCCTGCTGTAGTGCGCTAGTGTGGCGAGCTACAGGGCACTACACCTCGGGACACCGCGGTCGCTCCGGGAAGTCGTCGGCAACGTGAAGGGTCTGCTAGGCTTCCTTAAGGAGTTGGGCTAGCACGAATATATAGTGCCTATAGCCAGTTACGCAAAATAGGCGCGTAGAGACGTCGAATTGTGGTAAATAGCCCGTTAATACCAATTAATACCAATACTACTCATCGGTCGTTCCCCGGACGGATCTAGAAGGTAACTAGGAGGATACTCGACATGCCTTCTCCTCCTAGGTCGGTCCCTCATGTCTGAGGATCGTGGTCAGTATTGCATCTGAAGCGGTTCCGCCTCCACCTGTTCCTGTCTAGCGCGTTTCTTAAGACCGTGTAGAAATTGGCAGACGAAAAGTCTTTCACTTGATCGGTCCATCTCGTCGTAACGACCGCGCGATCTTCTGCCTTCGGTATTCCCAACCACAATCAGTGACCCGACCCGAGTCATAACAATCCAAAAAGGGTAAGCGTGCTGCCATCTCTTGTATTAAGAGCTTTGCGCCACGTGCGAACATATTAACAATCTGCATGTACAATTGTTACGATTATAAATACACCACTGTCACGCTACGGATATTCCTAGTTTTTGCCAACGTACCATTTCTGTGTTTCACTGGGTAAGTGAGCGCGTGCGCTCTTGTATCAGAATTGTCAATGTTTATCACGTTAAGACAATGTTCTCATATTCCCATCTAGAGGTGATATAATGAAAACTTTAGATGCGGCGTACAAAAATTTCATGTAAAATTTATTGTATTCTGCTGCTGTTGTCACTTTATTTGAGACTTCCTTATCCTCAAAGCTTTGAAAACTAAATAGAGACCGTCTGCTTATCCGGTGGGAAATTTACGAACTATATAAGATACTTAGGTAAAGCTAGCGACGTATGTTCGATTGGCCCAAAGCCGGCTTACCAGTTTCAAAACAAATTTGCTTGCAGCCGTTGAAGTTCATTGGTATGGATTGGTATGGACAGATGTCTAGCCACTGCACGCAAACTGGGCCTTTAAAGTGTCAAGCCGGCGTCTGGGCCGATTGTACCTACTAATGTGCATAGCAACCAACGGACGACAAAATAGTGTACACCGCTTAGTTGTGAGACTTATGAGTGAATAAAAGACATTATTGATAAAAAAAGAGTTATTAATATAATTTTGGTGAAAATAGGACTGTTAACACTGTTCTTCAATAGAAAACGGGTATCTGTAAATAGAAGTTATCGAAAAAAAATCATAACTTTACAGAATTATACGCCGTCTGTATTTTCAGTTAGACACAAACCTACGGCACTTCAAGGCTAGATTGAATAAGCTGTTACTGAAACAGTGAGACCTGCTACACCTTTGGCCTTATCTGCACTTCTCATCACGTGAGATAGAGGTCAATCACGGGTAAGTTCTATGTAAAAAAAACCGGCCAAGTGCGAGTCGGACTCGCGCACGAAGGTTTCCGTAATATTATACAACAAAAATCACGTTTGTTGTATGGGAGCCCCCTTATATTTTTTTTATTTTAATCTAATGATTTATTTTTAAAGTCATTATATATTTAAATATTCTGTGAATATTTCGACCTGTTGCCGTTATCAATATCGAGCAAAAACGAGCAAAAAAATCACGTTTGTTGTATGGGAGCCCCCTTAAATATTTATTTTATTCCATTTTTTAGTATTTTTTGTTATAGCGGCAACCGAAATACATTATCTGTGAAAATTTCAACTCTCTAGCTATCATGGTTCCCGAGATACAGCCTGGTGACAGACGGACAGACGGACAGACGGACAGACGGACAGACGGACAGACGAACAGACGGACGGACGGACAGCGGAGCCTCAGTAATAGGGTTCCGTTCTTACCCTTTGGGTACGGAACCCTACAAAACGTTAAAACATCACAACAAACAAAAACAAACATATCTACGTCTTCACAACATCTAAACTCCCAAGGTCTACAAGCGCCGTGGGAGCGATGCACCGTATTCAAATCGGTTTACCACATAAAAAACCGTTTTATGGAAAACCTTTCCAGTTTTTCCGGTGCCGTTGCATCGTGATTTTAAACGACTCCAAAGGAACGAGATCGTGTAATTGTACCACTGCACATAAAGGTGTACTTGCATATTCAAATCAGTCTTTGTCGCTGAAATGCGTTCTGCGTCTTTAGCTGTGGACTTTCCAGGCTGGTATTAATCGGTAATATTCACATGATACAATGAGGTGCTTTTGATGCAAATTCGCTATAAATTGTGTAGATGATCCAATCGCGTTACTTGAAGCTTGGTTGCTATTCAGGTCATACACAGTGGCAGGTATAAACAAGGTATAAACAAAAGTATTCAGGTCATAAACAAAAGTTTTTTCTTCTTATGGACTCAAAATTAGCGACTCCGAGTCAAAAAACTTAAGATTTATTTAAATGGGCTGAAAGTTAGCCAGACGTCTCATACGTCGATGTAAACTTGTCTAAGAAATATTGGCTATATTAGTTAGGCTAGTATTGTTGAATAATCCAAGTTTAAAATGTAGAAGTTATCACGATTTTCATTAATGTATTTGTTTAATCAGGAAACATATGTATAAATGCGACGTAAAATTTTTAATTTTCAGTAAAACGAAGTATAGCTAAGACCTAACTAAACAAAGAAGTTGTTCTGGTGTGTTCGCCCCCGTTACAGGGGGTTACCTTTTCTCTGCAGCTGACTGTACAAAAATTGTTCGAAGATTTCAAGTCTGAATTTTGCACTGCATGAAACACTGCTAAGACTTTACAACAAATAAGCTAACCTTACAAAATTTCATATTCTTAGTACAAAGTAAATCTGAAAATTGTTGAAAATAAAATAAGTTTTCAAAGAAACCTCCAACTCTTACTTTAAAATGTAGAGCTTGGTGATGGAGACACAAGTAATCATCCTTATGGCCATTACTGATGCCGTACCCAATTTATCTATCAGTATAAAGAAGCCGTCACCAAATTACGGTTAACATACAAAAACGATCTACAAAAAAATCCAGACAACATTTTCCTTAGTTTAAATTTATGGTTATGCGGAGGGTCACGGTTAGGTTTATCTTGTAACGATCTTGTTCCTAAATCAATACCTGGTTTGCGGTTAGCCAAGTTGTATGTTTAGACAAACTCGGTTTTGTACATTTATTCGAACATTTCGTACTAAATACAAACTGAAATATAGATGCACAGAAAAAACCCCAGAAAAAAGACCAATGCTGGGAATCTCTCGATGAGGGTGTAACATAGATGTGCGTTTGTCACTGCATAAGGTGATGATTTAGCAGATTGAAATGTATGATGTATAGGAAAGATTCGTGTCTAATCTCTAGACCAGTGGTGGTGTAGGGGTATGGCACGCGGCACGGAATGCTGAGGACCTGGGTTCGATTCCCAGCATTGGTCTTTTTTCTGGGGTTTTTTCTGTGCATCTATATTTCAGTTTGTATTTAGTACGAAATGTATGATTTCACGGGATGACCGTAAAAGTAATAAAAAAAATGAAGTCATTTATTCGAAGTCTCTGTGGCTTCGCGACATGGTCATATTTTATATTATAACACACGCGGTAAATTTTCTGTTTATTTTTGTCTACACTTTTTTTATTTAGATTCTATGGGATATAAAGATTAATTTATAAACTAACACGACACGATTAGAAAACAATGCAATTATATACTGTATAGTAAAAAAAAAAAAAAATGAAATTACGTAAGAACTTAAACTAAATTAAAACTACAGAGTGAAATCAAATTGGTGATACAAAATTAGTGTCTCTTACTCAGTTAATGCTGGGCAACATAATGTAATGTTAAAATTAGTCTGATAAAATTTAATATGAAATGAAATTACAAGCTCAATGTATGGACACCTCAATTTAAATAAAACTAATTAAAACAAATGAGTTAGTGTATTATATTTTCCAGCATTAACTGAGTCAGAAACAGTAATTTTGGATCACCATTTAGATTTCACCCTGTATAGTAAAAAATAAAATATAAGTCAAACCACTAGGCTATTATGTAAAATTTATTTATTAGAAATACGACTAATTTTTCAGAAAAGGGCATTGTACAGTCAAGTGTAAAAACTTGCTCATAAATATGTCCCATAGCTCTTATGTCGTCGAATTAAGGAATAGGTATATAACGATGGGAGGATTAAATCGATACTTATTTTTGCACTTGACCGTACGTAACGCGTGGTATTTTTAATTTTACTATTTTATTAAGGCGGGCTTGCGCGGACCTGGGTTACCTACTTAACTCCGAGTTAACTGCTAACCCAAGGTTAACAAGTGTCAAAATGTATGGAACTGTCATTAATTGTCTTAACCCAGGGCTACCGATTTAATTTTTTAAACCTGATCTGTGCAAGTGGCCCTAAAAGAATTACTTAGCTGTTGCCTGCGACTCCGTCCGCGTAAAATAGGGGTATAAAAAATAGCCCACGACCTATTCTCAGACCTACCGAATACAGAGATGAAAATTACATAAAAACCGGTCAAGCCGTTTCGGTGGAGTCCGATCAAACACCGTGACACGGGATTTTTATATATTAGAAGAAGATGATGAGGTAACGGACAACTAGCTTTTAAAACAAGTAATTGTTACACGGACCAGGTAATGCACACGCAAAATGTAAATAAACTTAAAACACTCCTTGGGAACATTCCTCATTATTTATAATGTTTAATTTAATATAATAACATTTTTCATACTTCGCCCGTGACATCCTCGCGCCCAGGGCGAAAATAACTTGCACTTAACCCAAAACCAAGCCGCATACTATTAACATAACAGTAATTTATTTTTACGTAATTCTTAAATAATTGGATGCAAATATGAAACTGTAATTTTACAGTTACTTGCCCCTAAATCATACTTTTGTCACCATAATTATTAAATTTAATACGCGTCTGAAGATGAACTTGTGAATAAACACAAAAACTATAAGTGTTGATAAGCACACAAACAAAAAAAAAATCGTTTTGCTTCGTGTAATTTGTGTCGCTAACTAAATACGTCCAAATAATAGTCCTATTTTTTTAACTTTCTTCTTTCCTCGTCATTCTTATTTGATTATCTGAGATCGGAATTTTCACGGCAAAATATAAGACTGTCGCAATCAAGCTAGTGTTAGAAACAATTTTTTATCGATATCGATAGTTGTGCAATAGAAGAAAAAAACGGTCCACTAAATAAAAAAACATATTTAATACAGAAGGAAACAACTTTTCAAAGGAAAAGTCATTACGATTTTTCTTGTATTAATTAATGCGATGTCACTATGACGTTTACTGTAAAATGGTTCCATGGTGGCTCATGAATTAAAGTCCTTGACCGTACTAAGTATATCGCGAGTAGTATCGCGGAATTAAAAGGTTCGTCACTTTTTGATCTTAACCTGTTGACATAATTATGTAGAGTCGAAAAAAACTGACGAACCTGTTCATTCCGGGACTGTACAAAAAGTAAAATAAGTGTAGTAGGCGTATTATAGCTGTGGTGGCCTAGTGGTTTGACCTATGGCCTCTCAAGCAGAGGGTCGTGGGTTCAAATGCCGGCTCGCACCTCTGACGTTTTCGTAATTTATGTGCGAAATTACATTTGAAACTTACCATGAGATTTATAGTGAAGGAAAAACATTGTAAGGTAATCTGCATACACCTGCGAAGAAATTCAATGATGTCTGTGAAGTAAACTACGGCCCAACCCCTCTCATTCAGGTCTGTGCCCTGCCAAGTGACGTATATACATGCATAGGCTGGGATGATGATGATGATGATGAAATATATGTATTAATTTTACTCATAGCGGTATTGGATGTCATAAAATATGACGAAACGCTTATTACTAGACCCCCTTGAAGAAGGAAGTGAAGTAACCTTGAATCGCAACTTTTCTAACGTCATAGTGATCACAGTTATGGCATTTCCTCCCGCGTAGGCATCCGGTCAAAAGCATTCTCGGAACCGTAACCCTGTTAGTCATACAATATGCTAAATCATACCTGAACTTTTGATAGCGCTTCCCTATTCCGAACTTTCGACTCGAAATACTCCTTGCGTCTTTTATAAAACCAGTACAAACGGATGAGATGAAGAATAAATATGAGAGTCGAACTTTCGAAGTATTATCAGAATAGCGGCGAAATTTTGCCGGCATGCTTCAGAAATACCTTCATCGTGACTATTCGTGAGATTTGTGAATGGCGGCTTGTAATTTGGTAGAACGTGAATTAGCATTTCAGACATCAGACGCACCGAAATATTTTCGTTTGCCAAAAAATTTGATTAGATCTACTGGGTCAGTGAGTCATTGGAACTTTAAAGAGTTTCAATGAAATTTCAGCCTCGACACGTAAAGAGATATTATTATGTTGTTATTTAGACACTACAACTAACACCAGTAGGAACTATTTGGCTTCTGTAGTCTACACTCCATTACAAATAGCATTGAACGAGTTTAATAAAAGCACGCTAAAAGGATATTGTTTAATTAATTAGAAAGACTTATGTTTTATCCCATTTTCTTTTAATTTTTGAACATTGGAATATTCGATTTATTTTGATAGTGACAAAAAAACTGGCTGCTTGCCTCCTGTTGTGGAAATGCACTTGAAAAATAATATAGTTCGAAAGAATCATAATTTTTATGGAGAACAATGTTTTGTGGTGTGTTTTAACTTTTTTTTCTTTACTTATACCTACTCATTTTGATCATTGTTTATATTACAGAGAACATCCGATACAAGATTAAGATTAGACTCTACCAATGGACTACAAGCTTATTTTGCTTTTCCTTTAAGCTCGTTTTTGTTTTGAAATAGAGAGAGAGAGTGCTTGCAGAGTTCGATGCGAGCGTTTTGTGCGGGTTTTGTGATAGTTGGGTATGTGTGACTTATGTTGATTTATATGGTAGTGGAGGAAGGCGGATTCTGTATATGCATCACACTGACGTAGTGGTTGTGCACGTGTGTGTGGAAGTAATGGGGTAAAGTCAAAAAATAAATACAGTACAAGACACATGGAGTTCCGTAAAGTAACGCCTGAATCAATGAACTATTTGGACTCTACATACTCTACCAGCATTCCTTAAAATATTCGCTCGCGTGAAATCTGTCAATTGCTGTATGGAGTGAGGTGTAAACTATGCAATATAATGCAATCTGACTGTTTATGACGGCATTGTCATTGCGGATTTGCATAGACAATGATTCAGCATGGAAATGGCTCGAAACGGGGGTTTCTCAAGTCCATAAACTGTTCCTTGTAATCGTTCACATCAGGACGTTTTAAAACCCTAATGAGTACACTTAAATTACGCGGCAATCTTGAAATTCCCTAAGAAAATGCGCTTTTTGTGATTCGAATGCTTTTTATAAATGATGCGCTTACACCGTCGCGAACGTTAATTATTTTTTTGTAAAATGTTTTAATGTGCCTCGTGTGCTTTTATGACTTAGTAAGTACCTAAATGAGCATGATATAATTCATAATACACGTAACGTAACACAATATCTTATTATGTTCGTATGTAAATAAGTCGTCTTCAATCTTAAAAGTCAAATTTTACCCACTACTAATGTTCGAATGGACTTATAATCTAATATATAAAAATCTCGTGTCACGGTGTTTGTTACCAAACTCCTCCGAAACGGCTTGGCCAATTATTATGAAACTTTTTCTCTACACTCGGTAGGTCTGAGAATAGGTCGTAGGCTATTTTTAATCCCCCCCCCCCCCATTCTTCGCGGACGAAGTCGCGGGAAACAGCTAGTTTTATATAGATATCTTAAATGTATATAGGAATAAAACAATAGAATAAATATATATATATATTATTCCAAATTTTCATTTCAACTGTTACCTATTTTAGGCATACGATACTTTATACTTAAGTTAAAAAATAAAAAGTACTTAAGTTAAATAATTCTAGGGTGATTTTTTTTAAGAAAATCTTTTTCCTTTTCGTGTCACTTTCTGATCGTGTTATGACCTGAGACGCTAAACTTAAAAATATGAAACATTTATTATTAAATTAATTAAAACTCTAATTTAAAACGAAATTCCTGCTCGCCTAAAGTGAATAAGCGGCATATTCTGCTCTCACTTTCATAGCTATTTAGTAACAACGGTGTGATGCAAACTCTAATACGTAATTGGGCCTTTTGTCTACATTTGCACCGTCGTTTGTTTTACGTAGCAATTACTGCGTGAGACAATGCGCGGGAGTCACGATAGCGTTGACATACTGCCGTGCCGTTGCTAAGTTATGTACTATGACAGGGATTATGTGTATCGAGATCGTGACTTTTTCTGCAGACTTATCAGTAACTTCGTAAGTTAAAGCAGAATGAATTCTGAAGAGTATTAAAATTAGAAATATTAAAGTTTGTGTGTGTGTGTGCTTTACGCTTTAAAACTGACCCGTGATTGAACCAATCACCTGATGGAAGATGCAAATGAGGCCATAAGTTCCAGCAACCTTAGGCCCCAAGATACAGGCTCTGCTCAAAAAATTTTAATTTATTATTTATTCAACCAGGTCATCGCTCCATCTTGTTGTTTATGAGACCTTACTATGACCTTTTTTTGGTTGTACCTACGGATTTAGATGAAATTCGGTATGTAGAAACCTGGATCTCGGGAATTGCGTTAGTTTTTTCGAATTTTATCACATTGCGGGACTGTTTGAATATCTACGCATATACGATACTTTGCTTGTACTTTGCATATAGGTATATGTATATATAGAGGTATAAAGTGATCAACCATCGACAGCAAATAAGTATCGTTACTCGCACTACCTATATTCCTCTCACCATCTAAAATTTATAAAATCTGTCTTCAAAAATTGATACTGCATTTTGAGCGTTATCTCTTCTACAAAGAACACACATTACGATACTAATTAGCGCGGATTAAGGCGTACCTATTTAATATCGCGCGTCTACACATATCTACATGTTTTTGCTTCATATTTAACTTTCGTAGACTGTATTCGTAGCAAGCGTAGCACTCTAAAGCTTGTCTAAAGAAATGAAATTTGAAGCGTCAATTAATCACTAAGTACCTATTGAAAGCGCTCTAATGGCTCTTTTATTATGCTACTAACTTTTACCCGTGACTTCGTTCGTGTAAAGTCATCCAGTTGAATAATATTCCAGATTTTTATTAAATTGACATAGGAATTTGCAGAAATTACAAAGTGCTCCTCATTTACGTCGTATAACGAAACTCTGTATACTATAGCGCATCAGATTTTGGGATTTGACATTTTACTTGGGAATATCGGCATACAATGTTTAAGCTATTTAAGGTAAAGTATCATAAGATAAGTGTGACACTTGTGATTCAATTCAAAAGAAAGCGATATAAAAATCTACTTTTTCATTGCCATTGTGTGCTGCAACTAACAGTCATTGAATTTAAAATAAAACTGAATCTAACCACAACTCGAGTAAAGAGCGTAAGTTTTGCAGTTGACATTTCTACTGTCATTTTAGTTTCCGGAAAATAATAAAAAACAGATCTTCCTTCTGAATATGACGGAGAGGAATAACCCATTTATATGATCATTCACTTTACGTCTTTCATTGCCTATGTCACTAATTAAAACACTTGTACAGTCAAGGAAACTGAATTGCGTAATAGGGTGGAACCTTTTCACAATGATTTTCACGATGCTTTCTTTGGCAGAAGTATGGAATGTCAACATGGCATTTGCAATGAAAAGGGATCACCCTGTTACGTGATTCAGTTCCTTCGACTGTACGTAGGCGTAATTGAACTACCTGAATTATAAAGAAACAGGTGATTTGAGGAAAAATAACGAAATAGCTTACCTAATGTTTGTGGTTTTGCTCAGTTGCTACTTACTGGTTAGTCATTTCTGTGTATATTTTACATCTCAAGTAAGACCTTATTTAGACTAACTTCATAATGACGTCAAACAAAATTTAACCAAAGACAATTTTGCCCAACCAGAGGCCGAATTGTCTAATGCTTCTGACGCTTGCCTTCGCTTTCACCATCTCTTTCTGTCATCTGTCTGTCTGTATAGTGTTTAGTAGCCCTAAATAAATAAAATTATGTGTTATTCTAATTCTTACTCTAATAATCTAAGATTTATTGACAGTTCTTACATAACATCTCCTTAAATAAAAATACTCCTCCAACTAAATTTAATTTGAAAAGTTCAGATAGCACCGCCTCTCTTTATTTCGTGTACTTCGAAAATCTAAGGAAAATTATTTGACCATGCTCAGGGCTCATTATGCAGGTAGAATATTAACTTACCTATTTAAAACATGCCAAAAACAAAAACACCTGTTTACAGCCGGTAACTTCAAATAACATTTGGAATAATGAAACCCTACCAAGTACTGCCTCGTGCACTCAAAACACCCAAAATTAATACATTTATAACAATCCCTTTATGCTAGAAACAAACGAATACAATAGAACAAAATATGGCTACTAAATACGAGCAATAAAATTCTAACATTTTTTTACCCGACTGCAAGGAAAGGGTTATGTTTTTTATGTTGCAGATTTTTCACAACAATACCTTAAGCATGATTAAATAAGTAGCTATAAGTGAAGAATCGAGTGACGATAGAAAAGGACAAAGCAGCCCTAGTAAAGGTGAGTGAAAAAGAGAAAGCATGAAAGGTTTTGGCGCCGTCATTTTGTCTAGCGCCGAGTAGTTAACAACACAACACAGGTACAATGTACCCCAAATAATATGCGGGTAAAGCGATTAGCAACTGGCAAGTTCAATTAACATTTTAAGATGGCGTCCCGGACGAATACCAGTTCCATTCAGGCCCACAGATACCATTGTTCTAAATTATCTAATGAGAGGGATAAGCGATAAGACAGTTGCACTAATCCACCTAAAATATTTTTGAATGTGAGATAACTAATTGTTACTTTAGTTTGGCCTTTGTTTCCCACGTACGTCTTAAATTGGATTTTAAGAATCATCTAGACTTTTTATCAGGTGGGATGGTTGTCAATCACGGGTAAGTTTCATGTCAAAAAAAGTTTGCTATCTTAGTTTTGATTTTAATAATAATACTATGTAATTATAAGTGGTCCGGTTTACCTCTTTGTATATTCAATTTTTTTTAAACGAATTTATTTTTATGCATACTCCGTCTCATCATGAAGTAGATTGTGATCAAGCTATTTTGATTATACAGAGACAAATAGATAATTAAATACAAGATAATTTACTTAATCCAGTAGTTTTAAGTTAGATATTTATTTTATAGTTAAGTTTGATTAATTGTTATTTTTTTCTTAATATTTAACATTTGATATAATTTAACATTATACAGTGTGTATATCGGGAAATAATATATCTATCAATTACTTTCTTGTTATTTGTACTTGTGTAATGCGTATCTCTCCAAAAAGATAACGCGAACACGATATTTCATGAGCTCAATTTTTTTTTCTGGAACCTAGAGCCTAAAACAAACTATCACTGCTAAGTAAAAATTCTCGCTCAATTTCAACGCGTACTTACAAACGCGATTAACTAGGTCGCGCGACCGACCAGCATGTAATAGGCGAGATGATTATTCCCGGCAACCAATAGAAGGGGGCTGCGGGACTCGCTCGCCGCCTCCCGAGCCGGAGGTGGAGCCCTGCCGATTGTGAATTTAAAATTGGAATGTCTGCACCATTGATTTTTACGGCCAGGATTAAATTTGCGCACGTGGTTATCCATTGTTTTTTACGTATGGATTATAATGAAGACCGGTTTAAAATTGGAATGATACGCACAGCGACATTTTTCAGCCAGGGAACTATCAAGTACTGGTTGGTCTATTAAGTTTTTTTTTTAATTAGGTATTTAGAGTGAACGGAAATTCACTTAGAGCCGCTGCTTGCACGGTATGGATATTTTTTTAAACTGGAATTTTGGGTGACAGTTCCAAAGGTACATTTTGACATTACTTAATCCTAGGTTATCAGTTGACTCATAGTTTTATAGTTACTAACCATTATCCACGCAAGCCCGCTTTACTGAATACCTATCGTGGAATCGAAATGTTCGTTCAGGCAAGAATGTTTGCACGTTAGACTGTCATTAGTTTTTTTTTTCAAATTTAGTACCTACTTAGTTCAAAATCGATGGAGTATAAATCATAGTGCAGTCTTAATGTATTTAAAACACTTTTTAACGGTGATAAGAGTAGATACGCCCAAAGTCGAATTAAAGCTATTATTTTTTGGCTCGGACTTTCCCAAACAATCTTGTAATTTTGTACAGTGAAGGGAAATAATGGTACTTGATGTAACTAAGTAATCTGTAGTAATGTACAGATGTAACCTAAACTTTAAATAAACAGGATAGCGAAACATTGTTATCAAGTGCGTCACTTTTATTGATGACTTCACTAAATATCCCAACATTATTGAGTAGGTAAGTATAGCTTAAAATAAATTGATGATTTTGCAGTCTAAATATGAACAAGTTTTAATTGATAAGAGCTATCAATGACCTAATGTGCATAACGCATCTATCTGTAACAATCATCGAGTAATATAACTCGTTTTACAACAAAGTGATTCAGTCATAATCATAACCTAAAATTTTAAAGATAAAAAATAATAATAAAAATAAAAAATAAATTATGTTAGCGAGGCCAGACAAACGAACTAGTGGGTCAACTGATGTTAAATGATCATCACTGTCCATAGACACCCGCAGCACTTTACGCGATGCCAGTGCGTTGTCAGCCCTAAAAGGAGAGGAAAAAGGAAAGGGAATAGAGGAGGGGGAGATGTATTGGGCCCCAGGCGCTCTCACTGACCGAACAAAATAGATTTACACTTAGTTTTAATTAAAAAATAAACATTAATATAGTTAATTTAAGAGTTGTTATGCTGACAACTATTTTTTATCGGTTTAACATAAAACAATATATTTATTTAGGACACATTTGAAAACGCGATGGATCATTATCATTACTCCTTACGTTTGTATTGGCAGAAAATAATTATGGACATGATCTTTGAACAGGATAATTTTACGTCGATCCCAGCCTATACATATACGTCCTACTGCAACACACAGGCGTCCTCTCAGAGTGAGAGGGCTTGGGCCATAGTTTCCATGCGGGCCATGTGGATCGGAAACTTCAGACGCACCATTGAATTTCTTCGCAGGTGTTTCCTCACGATGTTTACCTTCACCGTAAAGCTCGTGGTGAATTTACATTTAATTTTGCACATAAATTTCGAAAAACTCAGGGGTGTGATCTCGGGCTTGAACCCATGACTATGACTTTCTACTTGAGAGGCCATAGCACAGAATAAGTAATAGTACTAACGTACAGAAGGATCACTCTCGAACAAAGGTCAACTTTAGGTATAAAAACTTTCCTACTTCTACTGCGTGCACGCGAAATTAAAACTTATCGTGTGATACGAGCGTTCATATTCCGTTGGGCACCGCTGATCCGAAACCAAGGGCACAGGGTTCCCACTCGCCCATATTTGGTAGATATATAAATCAAGAAAGATAACAGTGTGTATTAATTCAGTAAACTACCTTTAGTATGTAAGTAAGTTATTTATAATATCGTTTAGAAGTCATTGTTTGTTGCAAAAATCACAGAAAAAAAAGATGCTTAATTACGAGCGACGCGGCTAGCGTGCGAACTGAAGGCCGCGCGACAACCTACTGCCATACTCCTCCCGGGAGGAGCGCCGGCCGAACATACCTAAACTGCGGAGTGAAACCCCCCTGGCTGGGTCTCGAACCCATGATCCTGTGGTTGAGACGTCTTAGGTCAAACCACTAGGCTACCACGTCTGATTCAACATCACAAATAATTTTCAAAAGCAAATATTTAAAAATTTGTCTATTTTTGATGACAGCATTGAACAGCAGCTATTTTTTATGCTGACTGTACCTAGGTAACTAAAATTATTATATTAATTGAATTCGTTATATTTTCTTCACGCTCAAAAATAGACTCGTTTATTTGTTAGGTACTAAACTTCTCCGACTTGTTCAAGAAAAGTTAGTAAGTAAATTAACGAAGTTGTCATTAAAATTTTCTTGTTTCTCTAATTTTCGTGAATTTACACTTTAAAAACATGATGTTTTTTGGCCAATTACGAAACTTTGAATTACCATTGAACTGAACCGAAATAACTGCACTAAAGACTCATATAAATACATTTTTACCATAAAATCACCTCTATAGGAGTGGGTACCTACGTAAATTAGAAGAATTGAGCAATTCATTGTGTGGTCTCACTTTATTGTTATCAAACTTATCAACTAGTAATTATCTAAAAATATTTAGTGTGAGACCTATCAACTGCCCCGCAAAGGGCTCTATCTTCTTTAGCTAAATTGTATCAGTTTTAGTGAAAATAAACGGATCACTCACGTCTCAAAACGAGTTTAACTCGACATGTTTCGGGCTAATCCGTAGCCCTTCCTCTCGGAGTCGCACGTCACGGCGGCTGCCAAACGTGCACATGTCGAGTTAAACTCTTTTTGAGACGTGAGTGATCCGTTTATTTTCACTATGAGTGAGTCTCACGGTAGTTTCATGTTTAAAGTTGTATCAGTTTATTTGCCGCCATACCTACCACCAGTAGTACCTATGTTTCGTAAGACGGTAAGATTCAAGACCGAGGTATGGCATTTCTCAAAAGCACTAATAAACTATATTTTGATAATAAACTCCTTGGACTCTAACTTTACGAAGTCCTCGTCACTACGCCCTTATCATTCGTTAAGTAAAAGAGGCTATGTTACTGTTACTTTTACATTTCTCGCTAATTGTTTCTTGCGTTTCTTTAACACTTAGCTATTAAGAAAGGGACGGCTATGTTTGCAAATCATCATGATCTCTCCCCTTACCTGGGAGCAAATTTTAACCATCATAGATTAGTTTAGTTCATGGTGCGTAACGAGATACTTTGTCAGTGCGATTTTTCGAAGTAAAGATTTTAGTGGACAATAAGTGCCTTTCTTTGAGATTTGTCACCATGGGTAAGTTATTTGTTTCATTGTTGTTGTTTGCTTCTTTTGTTTCATTGTCAAAAAAATATTGGTAATATCTAATATATAAAAATCTCGTGTCAAATCGGTTTGACCGATTTTTATGAAACTTTTTTATCTATACTCAGGTCTGGAAATAGGTCGTAGGCTATTATATTTTTTATACCACTACACTATTCTTTGCAGGCGGAGTCGCGGGCAATATCTAGTAAAAGTGTATAATAAATAGTAGTATTTTAAATTTTATTATAAAGAAAGTACCTAGTTTGAACAAAACTATGATATCAATTTGGTGTATTTGTGTACTATCTACCTTATCTATAACAGCGACCACTGAAAAGCCGTCAACATGGAAAGTTAAATTAAGTATTTATATTTCGTATTTTAATAAAGAGAAAACAGGGAACTAAAGAAATTGCATCAATTTGTAAAATATTGCAAGAAACTTAAACGCAATTACTTATTTCTATTATTATTATTATTCTGTTTTTTTTTTTTTATATTTTTAACTAATTATTTAAAAAATTCACTTGCGGATGTTCAAGAATAAGTGCTTAAATTTTACCAGCTTCAGTCGGGAAGAGAGAAAACCATAAATAAATTAAATAAAAATAAAATTTAAATAATTTTTACTTAATATTTTTATATCTTGAAAGGAAACGGCACAGCGACGGACAAAAATAGATAAACGAATAGAATAACATAAAATCGCTCCGTTTCATATTTTTAGGACTAACAAAATTAGGAAATATAGTTTACTAACTGTTGCTCGCGACTCCGTCTGCGAAGAATTTGTTCACAGCTATCCGATTTTTCGAACTATTACCATTTGCCAAGATAAAAACTATCCTATGTTATTCCTAAGGTCTCAAACTATCGCCTTACCAAATTTCATGTAAATCCCCATTCAGCCGTTATTGCGTGATTGAGTAACAAGCATCCAAACATCCAAATATCTTCACAAACTTTCACATTTATAATATTAAGTAGGATGGATAACATCAGAGGGATAATCTTGCTCCTTTTTTATTGGGATATTAAAGATACAAACAAGTTGTAGATAGTGAGAAACCATATCCATTTTGTAATTGAAACTGATTTTATGCTTGTGTGACAGCCCTAAGTCTTTTGGCGGGAAAGTGTGATGTACGGCGGCGTTAGATGCTCTTCAATATTATTTATACATATATCAGAACTTTCATCTGTTTTGTATATCATTTGTTTGTTTTGTTTACAGACACGCGCTTGCTCAAAATATAAAAAACTAGCTTTTACCCGCGACTCCGTCTGCGTGGAATTAGTAATTTGGGCAGCTTATTTTTTTTATCCAATTTGCTTTTTCATCAATTATGGCTCTCCTTAGTTCCTCGATAATAAAAAAATTATCCCCCCCTCCGCAACCCCCCCGCACCCTCCAAACCGCTCCCTCCCGCACTCCCCCCGCACAGCAACCCCGAACCCCCCCCCCCCCGCACCCCTCCGCACCCCCTGCACGCCCTCCCATACAGCACCCCCGCACACCCGCGTTCGTCCCATCCCAAGTCAAGCGTGCCCTATAGAAGTTTTACTTCAAGTTTTACTTCAAGTTTTTTTTTGTCAAATATCTTGAAAACGGTGCATCCTACGGAAAAATCAATGAAATTTTCATACCCCTTTAATACCCGCACACCCCCTCTCCCGCCCCCCCCCCCTCAACCCCCCCACCCCTTGGTGTTTTTGTCAAATATCTTGAAAACGGTGCAAATCAATGAAATTTTAATCCCCCCCGAAGCCCCCGCACCCCCTCACCCGCACCCCCCCCCCCCTCAACTATACCCCCCACCCCCTTGGTGTTATTGTCAAATATCTTGAAAACGGTGCATCCTACGGCAAAATCAATGAAATGTTCATCCCCCCTTAAAACTCCCGCACACCACCCCCGCACCCTTACCCCCCTCAACCCCCCACCCCCTTGGTGTTAACACTGAAAGAATTTTTCAAATCGGAGTAGTAGTTCCTGAGATTAGCGCCTATACAGAAGTTTTACTTCAAAACCCCCGATTTTGAAACATTCTTCCTCTCCGCTCCGCTCCTATTGGTGTTAGCGTGATGATATATAGCCTATAGCCTTCCTCGATAAATGGGCTATCTAACACTGAAAGAATTTTTCAAATCGGAGCAGTAGTTCCTGAGATTAGCGCCTATAGAAGTTTTACTTGAAAAACCCCCGATTTTGAAACATTCTTCCGCTCCGCTCCTATTGGAGTTAGCGTGATGATATATAGCCTATAGCCTTCCTCGATAAATGGGCTATCTAACACTGAAAGAATTTTTCAAATCGGAGCAGCAGTTCCTGAGATTAGCGCGTTCAAACAAACAAACAAACAAACAAACAAACAAACAAACAAACAAACAAACTCTTCAGCTTTATATATTAGTATAGATAAATAAAATAGTACTAAGTAACAGTAATGGTGTTTTAAACCTTACTATTGAATAGAACACATTGGACATTATTAGGACAACTTCCAGCAAATCGTTAATAAGCCCAAACGTTATAAAGTTACTTAAAATCAAAATCAAAAGTTGATTTCTGTAAGTAGGTCATTGACCTTTTAATTGTCTTTTTTTTAATCTACCAGCGCGATTCGGAAAGATCATGACTGTCAACAAGAATGCGCCGCAAGAAACTTGACACAAATTTTTTTTTTAAAACAGACTACAATCTCACTTACAATACACACCCACAAAAGCATACTGGCAGCTTTGTTTACTTTCTGATATAACAATAAACCTGCCACTTCTATAAATCCCCAACCCTAAAACCAGGAAAAGCCTTGACGCCAAAACCTTGTACCGAATATAAATCATTCCATAAACTAGTTACATAAACCATGTACCACCACAGCACATAACAATTGTTAATTTTCACATACGCCCAGGATCCGGCACGGCACATGTATTTATTTGGACAAGCGGTTACGCTATAGCATCTGGCTCTCTTACGTCCTAATCGCGCGCGATGTCTTATCCGTGACGTAATGGCCCTCTAGTCCAAACAATCCGTTTTTTGCACCCTTTATCATTGGTGCCGGCCGCCGCATAAAAGCCATGGAAAACGTTCAGGGCACACATTACACGTAAAGCGGCCTGAACGACCCAGCGCCTGAACGACGCGCCGCTAATTCAAATATCGAACGCGTGTTTCCTCGTCTAAAATTGTGATGTGCCAGTGATATACTGACTGTGAAAGTGATTGAACCAAAGATAATTTTAGTTTGTCTGTGATACTTAAATATAAATTATGGATACCTTACACTGCAACAAATGTTCCTCGGACGAGGGGTCGCCAATAAATGGTAAATTATTTGTTTTTTATCAATTAAACTAACATTTTTTTAGTAATTGGCAACAATAGGCTATCAATCTTTTGTAGTCCGTGTAATCCAATTGTTATTTTAAATGGAAAGAAAAAACTGTAACTCAATTACTTAATTTATAAATGACTTAATTAGCTGACAGTTTATCAATGGGGTAGTAAACAAGTAACAGGATCACCTGAATATACCTTTTCCGTACTAATAAAAATTAAAAACAACTCAATTAACTTTAAACTAATTTAAGTTTTTAACAAAATATTGCTATCAAGTACGTAACTTCTAACTATTGATGACTTCACTAATTCCAATATTATTGAGCACAGCTTAAAATATACAATAGGTATAGGCAATATGGTAACAAGAATAGTATGATTTCATACATAGATGATTTTGCGGCGTCTAAATATCAACAAGTCCTCGCCGATAAGAGCTATCAATGACCTAACGTACATAACGCATCTACCTGTAACAATCATCAGATGATATAACACGAGTTACAAGAAATTGATATAGTCATCATAAGATTTACTTACTTTAAAAACTTTTTAGATTTACAAAATGAAATCTGTCTTAGAAAAAAAATACGGATAACTCACGTCTATGATCGAGTTTAGCTCGACCTGTTTCTGGCTAATCCGTAGCCCTTCATCATAGAGCACGCGCCTCGTGGCTGGTGCCAAAGGCCGTTTGTGAGTTATCGGTATATTTCCACTATAGTGAGTCTCACAGTAGTTTTATGTTCAAAATATCTCTTAATAAAAACTCGTCTTCTACCTCACTCCCCTTCCTTCTTATATTTCCTCTTTATATTTCACTCAAGATTTCTTGGAATTTTTAAGTAGCTCAAAACACTGATAAGTAATTATCCAATTAGTGTCATCGTTAAAATAGGGACAAAATAGGTTTCTGGAAGCTTTAATTAAAAATAAACATTGATACATTTTTAATTTACCATGAGCATTACGGTGAAGGAAAATTATTATTATTATTATTACTAGCCTATTCTGTCCCACTGCTGGTCAAAGGCCTCCCCCCAACATTTCCACTGCTCTCTGTCCGCTGCATGCGAGGACCAATCGAAGGAAAATATCGTGAGGAAACCTGCATACACCTGCGAAGTAATTCAATGGTGTGTGTGAAGTTCCCAATCCGCACTGGGTCCGCGTGGGAACTACGGCCCAAGCCCTCTCATTCGGAGAGGAGGCCTGTGCCCTGCAGTGGGACGTATATATCTAGGCTGAGATGATGATGATGATGATTGATGAGCTCACTTAAAAGTTTTTGTGTTTATTTGTCTATCATTTAGGCCTAAAACATGTCTTTTGTTGTAAATAGCGTTTTAGCACAAATTTGTAAACATGATGGATCAAAATACGTCTCCCATTTGTACAAATGTTGCAGAAACTAAATAATTAACGACCGCTTTAGCCTAGTTGGTAGTGACCCTGCCTACGAAGCAAGAGGTCCTGGGTTCAAATCCCGGTAAGGGCATTTATTTGTGTGATGAGCACGGATATTTGTTCCTGAGTTATGGATGTTTTCTATGTATTTAAGTATTTATTTATCTATATAAGTATGTTTATCGTCGTCTAGTACCCATAGTACAAGCTTTGCTTAGTTTGGGACTAGGTCGATTTGTGTAAGAGTGTCCCCTAATATTTATATTTTATATTTATTTATATTTAATTTTAATTAATGACCATAACTTGGACGGGATAATTCGACTTCATTTAGGTAAAAGTATCAACGTCACAAGTAATTTTCAGATGCGGTTTAAAATGCTGGTTAAAGGAAAATGCGTGCATTTTGTTCAAATTCAACCACATCTAACCCGTTATCAAATTCAATTCCTTTTATAGACAAACAATAATTTTATTGTGACAATGTAATGCTAGCACGTTCGCATACATAGTCATTCCACCTATGTTTGTTTACTCCGAGAGTGCATCAGGCGAAGGCTTTCTCGCGCCAGTCAGGCTTGATTTATATTGCGGCTGGCAAACAATGCCATTCGGCTATTGGCTCCAAGCCGCAGGCAACGCCGGGCGGAAGCTTATACCTTACGGTAAACTTAAATTAACTAAACCACGAAACTTTAGCAACACGCTAGTACATAATATGTATGCAACGACCTAGGTTTCGGTTGATTCACAAAAACCTACGACATCTTGGCGTCTAATTCACAGTTTCGACATTCAAGGATGAACAAATGAAGCCAGGCGGATCTAGTACCGCGCTTTCTACAAGCGTGAGTAACGCGCCCGGCCACCCGAGACGATGTTTGTAGGCTTTCCTTCATTTTTGCCATGACTCCGCGAAAATTCGGGAAATCCATGACTCACCGATGAAACAAGCGCCGGAAAAGCCGCCATTTAAACTAATTACCGTCTGAAAAACAAGCAATGAAAGCTGTATCATTATGTCAGTAGACATGAACAAAAACGCACGCGCTGGGAAACCGACGCAAAAAACAATAGTAATCTCCCGCAACTCGTATTGCAATTACAAATCGCATCGTCTGTCGTATCATTTCACCGCGCTACTGGACAGTAATTGCTTGCAGTCTTGAAAAAAAAACTTCCTTTGAATTTAGAAAAAAACTCTTACACCACGGTAGAGGTCTACCGCCCACAGACTAAAAACAAAAGAATAAAATTTGGTGCATTATTAATCATGAACTTTAATAATCCTGTATTGACACTATCAATAAGCGGTCACGTACAATAACGACGGCTTGTTAAGCACGGGACAAAAAAAACGTGTCAAAGTAAATAGTGTGCCGGCTCCAGAGTACCGAGCCATACGCGGTAAAAGTTACCACCAGACTTGTTCTCAGACGGCCAGTATACAAAGTGATATGAATGTCTACACATTTGTCTCTGTAAGTTAGTATAAAATAGTAGTTTATTTTGTGTGCCTACGTATGAACGTGAATCTCTACTTTAATCTGTGTCACAAACTCGTCGAGTCTTTCCCAGACTCGAGTTGTTTTTTGTAGTTTGCTTTCTTATTTTGGTCCTTGTTTTTTCGCATCGTGTTTGCTGTTCATGTATTCAAAGGACGGTCGACATAAGTAATTTTCTTCGCTCGGAGAAAACGAGACTTGTATGTTACTTTATAGTTATTGCTTTTGACTTATACCTGCTTATTACAGGTGGTTCAGAGACTATTATTTAACAAATTCACGTTAATCGTTGCGTAATCAATCAGTGTTTAATTTATAATATTGATATTTATGATTGAAAGATTATTTGAATAATTATGATTTTATCTCCTAATTTTAGTGACAGTCAATTATCGCGATGTTGCTAACTAGTAGTGCTTGCCGCGCCAGACGACGCGTGTTCTCGCGCTCGATAAAAACTCACTTTAGGATAGACTCATCGATGAATCACCACGCGCCGGCCGAATGATATTGTTCGCTTGCACAAGATGTGAAAACGATTGGAATAGAGACTTTCTTTCAGAAGTTAGCTTGATTTTTTTCGTCAAAATATTAATACTGATTAAACTAAAGGTAGAGCCTGACTGCAAATCAGACAAAAATACTTAATAAAAAAAAAAATTAAACATTATTTTTTAAATTATGCTTAATTTAAACTCACTAAATATATCCAAGATTTTTTTTTATATTTGAGAAGTAATTATTACGTAGGTATCGCATTTTAACATTTAATTATGACCTCCCATGATTCCAATTCAAAACTAAAAATAAAATCGTTAACGCGTGCAAAGGTAATGTCATTAAATAATTGTGAGAACAACATCGTCTCCTTAATCTGGCGCGCTTCTGTGCTGCCGGCGGGTAAGGGTTTTCGCATTACGTTTGACCGGCTATTTCATGTACGGTGCCGCATTTCGGTACCCATTCATCGAGTGGAGGTTGCCCGCGCGCCGGTCTCGCACTCGCGCCTCGCACCACATCGGTGACACACGAATCGAGACGAATAGTCGAGTGCGAATATTAAGCCGAACTCTAGTGCGTTCGAATTTTAAAAATCATCGTTATTTTTTTCCCAAGTGTTTTCGCGAGTGCTCCGTTTCCGGCCAGTGTTCGATCAATTTGTACAAATATTAGTTTTCCGAATAGAGGAAATCGTGAAAATTTGCCCGCGTGAATATGGACTTGCCCGAAGAAGCTACATCAATGCATTGTTCATGGATGTCCTTTTAACTGGTGTGTGATTCTGATTAGAAATTAATTTAGCAATTGTTGTCCAAAAGTATCATTAACTATTTAATTTTCTAAAACCTATATTTACAATTTAATTTAAACCGTAATTAAATTTAAACAAAACATACAGCAGAGTCCTAAAAGTGAAAACTTTAGCAATACCCAAAAAAAACATAAGTACATACATAAGTTATTCAAACTTACGTAAAACTTAATCTAATGTGGTTACATTTTCCCATTATGTCACCACCACAATCAAGCCGCCTATAAACAAACAACAAATCACAACAGCTCATTAATATGCATACAACAATGGCAATAAATACAGAAATGCTGACACAAGTGAAGGTGCACCGAGATTACATAGTGCAAGTACAATTCCTGAACGAGTATGTCATTGTTATGTTTTGAATCGATTGCTCATTTTTGGAAGTCAACAATCGACGCTCAGAAGTGGCAATGCCTAGCCAGCAGTTCGTGTGGGAATGGACAACACTGGCCGTCGGCAAAACGTCAAAAGGATTCGTTGAAAAATCTGCGACATCCGATTCTCGTTTGTTTTCGATGAGCAACTTTTTAATTAGTTAAAACAAATACAATGTATTGATTCGGTAGCTTGTTTGCTAAACGCGTTGATGTCGGACTTATCTGTAATTTTTTTCCTTGCGTGGTTCTTAGAAACAATTACCTTGCAAACATTAGAAATTACTTCGTTGTAAGTAATGTTATGAGAGTACACAACATTAAACCGATAAAGCAGAAAATTGAACAAAATAATCAAACCTCACAAGATAGAAGCGTCTATTTTTTTAATGCAGGATCTTGGTATTTTTGTTGTAAGTTATCGGTATTGCTAATTTTTCTCGGGGAATATTATAAATATTATAAATATAAATTTAAACACATTAAAGCGGATATTACATAATTATAATCTTAATCCTTTTGGTAATTCACCGTGTTTAGTATTGCGGAAACTTAGTTCAAACAGCTATGACGGCAATAAAAAGGGGAAAATCCAAAGCTGTATTGTGATTTCAATTTTCGCGGTAATGCACGCCATGGCATTGTTTGATCTCGTCAATTCATCCCACGATGCTAATACGCTCCTAATCGTACACAATAGACACAGAGTAAAAAAGTTACACTAAATTATGGAGAAGAATGAGCAGCCTACAAACATGGAGAGTTGTTAAAAGTTTGCCTGTGGTGAAAATAGCGTCATGTTTAGTTAACATACATTATATTGTCAACGACACGGCTTGACCTAATGATTCACTGACCATTAAACTCGATTTTTCCTTATCTGACATAATGTATTACGTACGAGGAATTGCCACCGTACCTTAAATATATTGATCTTCTATCGGTTCTGAAAATTCACAAGAGTGGTTAAATCGATATGTAGATGTAACCGCAAGCGGAGTCTTCAGTTTATCTGAGTACTTGCTAGGAAAACTTGCGATATACGTAGTATTTTTAAACGTCAAATTTTAGCTGTGAGTATTATAGTATTCTACGCAACGCATTTCCTTAATTTTATAAAATATATTACTTCCAACAATTCTAATGCAACATAACTTACAATCGCAATCCTAGGTCATAAAACAGCATATTTACGCAATTTGAAAGGGTAACTTTCTACGCATTTGCACTCAGCGTTGCTTTTTAAAAGTCTGGAAACGTCGCCTCGCAGAATGGCGAGGCTGGGCCGTAAAACATATTTTATGGTTGGCGCGCAACATCAAAACCTTCAATAACAGTCAAACGTTAAATCGAAAGGGACATGTCTGTAAAAATTTGCACAACCTTTTAGATACATCACCCTTCACAAAAGCTACAATCGTTCCAAAACTAGAACTTAAATTGTATCGAAAAACAAAGTAATTTCTCCGTTTTAATTATCGTGCCGTGAAGTAAAGGGCTCATTATAGAAACCGTCGCATATTCCCCGACTGCTAGCTAAGAAAGTGGTCCGGAGATGAAGATCATACATGCCCTTATACGTAAGGTGTATACTGTACATGTAGGTGCGGTAATCGCAGAGCTTATTATTTTTTATGTGACTCTTCGTTGCTCGAGGAATGCTACGCTACTGTGTGAACCGGCCGTCGGAAGTACCTCATTGCGTTCAACAAAGTACTATCGCCTCTTCTTTTGCTTAAATATCAACGAAACAAAGCCAGCTTCGAAAACAATTAACAAACCAGCTGAGATCAAAGGACATGAACTGCATCCTTCTGTATTATCTCAAATATATCACTTTTAAAACTTACTTTCGGAAGTTATTCTACATCACTTATTAATTTTTACTAATTGAACAGTTTTACTTAATATTGTGAAAAACATTTGGTGCTATGAGGACACGATATTGGCAGTGCTCTAATGTTGTGAAATTGTAACCATGAAGACTTGTCACTTTTTTGGCAATCGATAACCCATTTCTTTTCATAACAATAGCTGAAGACGTAATCAAATTTCGGACGTTGATTCGTGTAATCTCACAATGGCATGTAAAGATAATAATTATCTGTGGATACTTTAATTAACATCCATATCAAACGGTCCAGTTTCTTATCGGAGTGATGAAATTTATTAACATTCTTATGTTTTGTTACAGGTTTTCCTAAAAAGCTGTTGGTAGCTATCTCACTGATTTTGATCCTCGCAATGTGCCTACCGCAAACCGACGCACGGTCTTTAGAGCACAAGCAGAGGCACAGGAAACAGCATACGAAAGAAACAGTACCAGCACAAAGATTAACCAAAGACTCCGCTCACCTAAGAAGGCCAAAAAGCGTGGATTTGCATTCCATGCTTGCGAGAAAAATTATCAAAAAATTAAAGAACACACGGAGATTCTTCACTGATGCACGTAAAGAAATCAGCAACTCCAGAGAGAACCGATTCGGGAATCCAAGATGGCTGCCCAAAGTGAATTTCATCGAGATTCATAATCACGTTTACGATGACCTACCGAGCGGGAAGCCCATGTCGGCACAAAAAGTAAGTTTTGACTTTTTTCGATGCATTTAATTTAAAAATATGTAATTATTCTTTACCGACGATGTTGGATATGCAATATTGCAGTTTTTATAGTAACCGAATGAAAAAATTCGCAACTTTGTTGTATAAATTGTAATAGGCGTTCAATGACCTTTACGTTTTGTTCAATCACCTGTTTCGTAATTTTTCACTATGACTAAAGCAAGTTATGACATGTCTGAGAGCAACCGGATACTATTAAATAGGTCACTGATGATTCGTTTGGGTTAAATAGATGAATTACATGATTCATATAGGTAGGTATTCTAATATTTAACACAAACGTCTTGACCACAAATCAGTCTTAATTTTACGTTTGTTACATTTCAAAAACTCAAAATCAATTACATATTATTAACCCACAAATACCCGATATGAATGTTCCAAATATCTTATATTTTATAAACATCGGTTGGAGCTGGTACGGCGCGAGGGAGGTTTGGTCCAACCCATCTCTTTTATTTTCCGTTCAATGTTTTTAAATTATTTTTTGATTTTTGTTTTCTTTAACGCAAAGTTCCCGCGCACATTAGCCCCGCTCGAGGCTTCGCTGCAACTAAATGAGACTCCGCCGGCCAAATTACACGTGCCCAGCCCCGGTGCCGCGTTTATTTACTTCACATTGTACTTAAGGGCAATAACTACAAATGCAAGCCCTTAATTTCCAATACCGCAACAGTGCGAAAATCGATGCAATTTTCGCCCCGCGAGGCGTTCCGTATTACTTAATCTGGATCTATATTGACGCCTTAATTCATAAAATTAAACTGATAAAGTTCAATTTCGCAAGTCGATTATCAATTCAAAATTTAATTGGAACGAATTATCGCTTCAAATTTAATATAGAACCGCCTTCGAGCATGACCAGCTACGAATGAACTTTGGTAAACCGCCGGCGGTACTGGACGGGCTAAGTATTCCGAGTCCAGGGGTTCTAGCTGGACTGGTGGCTCATAAATTCGAGCTTTACGGTGCGTGTTAGTGGGAGCCGGGCAAACAAAGAAGCCAGTTAAATATTTCGAGGAAATTTGCATAGATCGACAGTCCGCGGCGGCACGCGATCCCGATAACCACAGGTCTACGCCGCGTATGATAATTGCTTTTAGACCATCGATTGTTCTCGCCGCCTCCGAGACATATGAAATATACAAGCGCTTGTAACGGGTCTTCTTAAGCTCTTTTATTGTTTACCAAGCACACATCTGGACCGCGACTTTCTATTACGTATTAGTATTGGACACCCACTAATTAGTACACAAAACTAATGCGACACGAGACAATAAGCATGTGTGTATTTGAAGCGTTCGGTGTCCGTACATACTGGGAGAGTTTCGGCGCCCGCCGGCTGGCAACGCGTTATCTCGATACACGAGCGAACGGAGTGGCTTAGTGTCTACACGGTTGTATGTTAAATATTTCTGACGTACGACTCAACATTTCATCGATGTATGGCCACTTAAGAAATTCAAATATTTGACTTTGGGCAAAGGAAAGCGTTAGAATTCAAGTGATCTTGGCTCCGCTCCGGCTTTAGTTGACTTACAGACAATTTAAAAACTAAACAGCCCTCAAATGAGACGTTAAAACACTGAGACTTGTCAAGAGGATAATTTGGATGAGTCTTTCAAAAAACACATCATTCGAATGACTATTGAATTATTCAAGGATAAAAAAAGTAAAAGAATAATTTTATTTACTTACTTCCTTTGTTTGAGAATTTCCTTCATAATAACCGTCGCAAATATTTTCCCCGCGAACATGAAACGGACATTCCTCTTGTCGGAGCTTCGGCGTGGCCGCGGCGACGATCGCTTTAGCCGCAGAGACGCTAGAGTTTGTTCAGTATTTACGATTTAACAAAACAACACGAAATGTTAAAAACACATTATTTGTTCAAGTGAGACGAATGTGAACTTACGATTCCGGGCTGTGCCGCGTTTGTCCGCGACACGTTCTCGACTCTTTAACGCAAATATACGGCGTATTGTCGGGTTTTCAGCTTTAATACTTGCCCATATTTGCCCACGAGCCGACGCTTTTATTATCGTTCGACAATTTCTTCTCCGGAATTCTAAGCGACGGCGGGAAACTGTGAAACGCGATACGTTTTACGAGCCGAGAATTATCGGCTGTTAATAATAAAATTTTCATATTCTTAAATCAAATGTCATTTATTTTTGAGGAGATTAACAAATTGCTTTAATAGTCTTAATACCATACAATTACCATTACAATGTGGCTATAGAGCAAAATGTATCAATGGAATTCGTATTATGCACAATTTATAAATAGGTCAGCCCTAAGCGCCAGAATTCCAGAAACATTATCCCATGCCGGTCATTCATGAATCACTCATTCACAGAGAGGAAGTTTACAACTTGCGACACTGTTTATGCGTAAACAAAATATTCAATTACGTCCGACTGTTAATTGTCCCTGTAATATTATATTCTACGAAGACCGTTACTAGTGGGATGAGTTCATTCATTCAACGGCCATTCAGCATCACTTGAAACCTTACAACATTATTATTAGAGCAAAGTGAACTCTACATGACTCGAGCAAAGTTTAAATTTATTCAGTACGAATTTTAGGGGATTTGAGCCATCACAAAATTGAAATACTGCTCCATTTTCTTTGTATCGTACAAATGTCACGGTCATTGTGAACTTTAAACGTATTTATCTAAATGATGGCTTTGATAAACGCAAAACAAAAATTAATTCAAATTTCATTTGTCTACTATTTCATCCATCACTTCAATTGCCTACTTAAACCTTTTAGCAACTTTATTCTTTAGCTATTGCGAAGAAAGAAACAAACAATACACGTGGGCAGATATTTATCGTTCACATCAACTAAGGTCGTTTTCAAAAGACAATAATAACCGATCAGTTACAGCGTCGAGGCAAACCTGTGTGGCCGGTGTATGTACTTGTATTTACCTACATTTTGCGATCCATCACGACTACACTGAAGTGCAGCGCACTAAACCTCGCATTGTCCTAGGAGTAAAGCAAAATAAAACTCCGCTGGTGCCACTAAAAGTACTTTCGAAACGACAATTGACTTGCCGAGTGCTTTCAGTGCAATCTCTATTCGGATCGCGACATTTTCACGCGTGACAGTGATACTAAACAATGAGATCACTCCAATTCATTAAATAAGCCAAGTTATCGATAAATGATTTATCAAATATTTTACAACATGCCGTATCATTATTTTGTTTTATCTTGATAGCTTGTATAAACACTTATTTATTAATTTATCGTCAATTCTACCTTCTCGTCATCATCACCGGTGCAACTGGATACGACATTTGCAATTACGCTTCGCAGATTGTGTCATAAGCGAGCAATGTACTTCTCACCATACTCGAAACAACTTAAATGACGAATGATCCTAAGGCGTTTAAGCCATTTTAAGTAAGACACATAGTTACGTAGAGATGTATCTAAGATATTCAAGTGTTGGCAAACCGGGATTCTATAGAACGCACATAAATTAAACAATATCGTATTTCAACTAGAAACATGAATTTAAAGGATTGTTGCCTATTTAATCAGAAGATTAATTTTATAAGTGATAGTAGGACAGTGATTAAAAGGGTCTTCGTTAATAGGTAAATGCGTTAGATTGCCTCACACTAATATTTATTGAGCAAAATACTTGGATTCATTTCGCAATGCAGTTGACATAATTTAAAATAAAGAAGGAAACTGCAAGAGCTAAGCAATCGGTCATAGGTTGAGCAAAGTTGCATTAATGTTAGTTCCTACGATCACAAAAACGGATTATACAACCTCGACACGAATTAGCTTCGCAGTAAAATATCACAGTTTATATGTATTTAAGAGCCAACAATGTGATTGCATCAAACTTATTACATTGTGTACGTGTACTGGATCCTGAAAATTCCCTTTACTTTATCAGGGTTAAGTTGACAAAGATGTTAAATAACATAACTAACGTATTTTCTCTTTTGTTTCAGTTTGCGTACGTTGTGCCGAAGCTATATAAGACTCTCCTAGACTACAAAGCAGTTTGGGAGCGCCTCCAGATCGTGAACATTCGCCATCTAGACAACGACTTCCTAATGAATTACACTCGAAAGCGCGACAGTCTCATCCGAACAACGCTAGCTGAAATGCAGAAGTTCATTACAGAAGTTGAAGACGACATGGAGAAGGCGAACGTGCCTAAACCACACATTAACAAAAATCGAATGAACCTAGAACATTTGCAAATTGACGACGTGGACACCAACCGGTGTCTGCGGCAAGACACAATTGCCATCAGAGCTTATGCCAACGCTCTGAAAAAGTGGTATTGGGAATTGCGCTGCCCCGATGACTCCTTTAGTGTACAGTGCAAGAAATCTGCACGCCAACTCTTAGCGAAAAAGAACGGTAAACAACTTAACAACCCCAAAAGAGCGATAAGACAAAGAAGACATAGGCAATTTAGATTAGAACAAAAAATTGAGTAAATGATTTTGTCATCGGTGAAAATTTGTATTACTGACTCCAGTCAGACTGAGTATTATCGTGCGTGACGTAGTTTAGATAAGGTCTATTTATTATAGTGCCTGTATTATTTATTGTTAGAGTCTAATGTGTGTATGCTCTCTTTGAAATGGTTACGATCGTCGTATACTGTTCCATTTAATTAGCGCCATGATTACTTAGTCAATTAATGACTTTTAAAGAAAAAGTTTAAAATTTCAATTTAATCAGTATTGTACGTCACGAGCTTTAATTTAGGACCCACTTAAGGTTGACAGTCCTGTCGTATTGTATAGGAATTCAAAGGATATTTTTTCGGAATGGGTCCCAAATTAAAGCACGCGACCGTACACTATCCCCACAGTAATATTAACGACGATTACGGCGATTGTTAGTTTGAAGTGCTTGACGGAATATTTTCGTCGAATAAGTATTGGGTACTTTCTCTGTGATATCTAGTAATCCATTGTAAGTAATCATTAATTTATTTTAGTATAAAGCACTTGTTTTTAGTTCCTTGTCACCGCCATCCGTCAGTTTTAAAATTCCAGTGTCGTCTCATATCCCAACTATTTATTATGTTTCATGTCATCATCTATTACCATTATCATCTAGTGATTAAACATACCTGTTGCTTAGTATTTTTACTGTGTTAAACAATTTCTGTAAAATAAGAACAGCATTTGACATTTAACAGGTGATATCGCTTTTTCCACTGAGTAAAACTCCTCATAATTTTGTTCTTTTGTCATATTTGCTGGCTATTGTATCAAAACTTGTTAATATCTCAAATTATGAAATAAGCACTAAGTACTCATCAATTCTTAATCTCTATTACTTAATAGTATTACTAATAATAAGATTATAAATATTATGATGTGACTTCATTCAAGAAAGACTTAGCCTAAATAAGTGATTCTCCTTATTTATAAATACATAGCATTATAGTATTAATGTTGTACTATAGTAATGTCCATGTAAATGTGCCGTTAGTTATGTAATAAGTTACTGAACTGAGAATTGTAAATATTATGGAAATAATATTTTAAACGAATAATTTAATGCGAATATGGTTACCGCATATAAAAATTAAATAAATTTATGCGATGAATTTCTGCCTTTTTGTTGTTGCGATCCAAACCTCCCTCTCCCAGTTTTAGTCGTTTTTAGGGTTCCGCACCCAAAAGGTAAAAACGGGACCCTATTACAGAGACTTCGCTGTCCGTCTGTCACCACGCTGTATCTCATGAACCGTGATAGCTAGACAGTTGAAATTTTCACAGATGATGTATTTCGGTTGCCGCTCTAACAACAAATACTAATAAATAGAATAAAATAAATATTTAAGAGGGCTCCCATACAACAAACGTGATTTTTTTTGCCGTTTTTATAGATAATGGTACGGAACCCTTCGTGTGCGAGTCCGACTCGCACTTGGCTGGTTTTTTGCTAACATTTATGCGTATACTCCAAATACAATATCAATCAATGTCTGTATACCAAGGATGGATATTAACAGTCCACCGCCACCTCGTAAAGCCCAACCCTCTAAATTCAGTACATAATGTCTAACTAAGCAAACGTCAACTTCTTATTGATGACAGTAAATTTCAAATTATGATGGTCAACATTTTACGTGGGCCTTACAAGCATAAGTAAGAACAGACGTCCGACTTTTATATTCACGTCTGTGTCAATATCATTCGAAAATAGTAAAAAAACGGCAAAATAAATCACGTTTTTAGTATGGGAGCCCCCCTCAAATATTAGTTTTATTTTAAATTAATAATTATTTATTTTTAAAGTGTATATATAACTAAATATTCTGTGAATATTTCAAGCGTCTAGAATATTTCAAGCCTCCTTAAATATTTATTTTATTCTGGTTTTTAGTATTTGTTGTTATAGCGGCAACCGAAATACATCATCTGTGAAAATTTCAACTGTCTAGCTATCACGGTTCGTGAGATACAGCCTGATGACAGACGGACAGCGGAGCCTCAGTAATAGGGTCCCGTTTTTACCCTTTGGGTACGGAACCCTAAAAACCATGGCCAATATGAAATACAAGTGAATTATTAGAAAATTACTCCTCTTATCGGCCCGGCTGAGTACATCTGATAAATAAAAGTATATCATTTTAGTATACCTACTAGTATGCAATTAGAAGAAACTATTAATTTTATGTTTCCATAGTTAAAAATATGTACAATTTTTTTTTTTTTTTTGTGGACAATTCACACCAATTGACCTAGTCCCAAAGTAAGCTTAGCAAAGCTTGTGTTATGGGTACTAAGCAACGGATAAACATACTTATATAGATAGATACATACTTAAATACATATTAAACATCCAAGACCCGAGAACAAACATTCGTATTTTTCATACAAATATCTGCCCCGACACGGGAATCGAACCCGTGGCCTCAAGCTTCGTAGTCAGGTTCTCTAACCACTGGGCCATCTGGTTATTTTTAAAAGGTGGCTATGTAGCACTCATACAACGTTTGGCCTATATTATTAAAGCTGGTGTTGGCCGTTTAAACATGATTATCAAAAGAAAAATATTTTAAATTTTAGTAAAAATTTGGCCTTTTTTCAGATTGTACTTAATTAAGGTTCACTGGAACTTTGCATTGAAAACAGCTAAGTAAAAAAACTCTATCGCCGTTAATTTCACAAAACAGCCGCTTCGCCATCAAAATTGCGATATATATTTTTCATTGATAGAAATACTGCTTTTTTATTTTTTATTACAATCTGAAGTAAATGTAGAACTTTGTAAGTTAACGGCTTACCATATATTTCTTTTACACATAGGTTATTTAAGCTTATGTGACAAAAATTTCCCAATCATAAATTTCAACTTTGATTTAGATTTTTGGAGAAACTGTAACCAATTTTGAAAAGTTTCGATACCTATAAACATCTTAGAATGCTTCTAATGAAAAGTAATAACCATTAGAAAAATAATAATATTTATTAAAATAAACCTAAACTGACAGAAAATGGAAACAATCGATAAATTCGAAAATCGTGTACTCGTAAACCGTGACATTTTTCTAAACATGTTTTAGGTTTTTTCGATAGGAAATGATCGTACGTACACACCGTTTTCATCTGGACCACTATTTATCGGGACACCTTGTATATTTTGTATGCAGTATTATACATATTATAAAAATAAGTTTATTTTTTATGAATTTAGGTATATAAGGTATTTAAGTACTGAATAATTATATTGTAGCGTTCATTATTTCTAGCCCTAAACTCATTTTTTGCCGGTATCCTTAAATTTTATGTTTTCTCATCCAGACAAAGGTTTATTGGTAGAAATCCCTTAAAGGGATAAGTTCGCCTTTTGTGCATGTATCACAGCGTTTGTCCATTTTGTTTATATTTTTTTTCTACAATAAAGGACACATAAATAGTATTCATATTGTTATTTATGCAGCAATAACGAATTTCAAGAATAAGAAAATAAATAAAATGGTGAACAACCCCATTTTTGTTTATATGAAGTTTAATTTATTTACGTAGTTTACAATATAACTCATTTGACGACGTTAGCGACATCTAGTGTGCTACACTCATAGTGCTACAAATACAAAGCGCTATCTAGTTCAATTAATTTTACTAATACCGCACTCGAGGAAGCTGTGGTATTGCTACTCACCGCTAGATGGCGTTTTTATACAACTTGTAACCAAATGTCACATTGTAGTTCTAAACAGTGCTACTAGATGTCACTACCACAGAGATTGTGTTAAAAATTGTAATATTTGTACACATCTGCTGCAAAATCAAAAAAGAGGAGCCATTCTTTCTTATCTTCTTTGTTTGCATGTACGAACGTTTCATTGTTCCCCTTTAGGAACTTACGGTTGGTCTGATTTTGATACACATAAATGATGCGTCAATCTCAGATCAAATAAAAAGTAAAGATAGAGCGCTGCGAACAACGAAGTGAGGCCGGTCAAACTACACCAATCCGTGTGCTTACACAGTGACACGCGCACACTTGCAACCAAACTACACCAAATTTTGCTTAGAACCCAAAACGTCAACCCTAGTGCTGCCATTATAATTTTGTAGTTACCCTATTATTGGATAAATGCCGTCTATTCTTTTTTCGTTTTTAATTTTATTCTTTACTAGCTTTTGCCCGCGACTCCGTCCGCGTGGAATTAGTAATTTGGGCAGCTTATTTTTTTATCCAATTTGCTTTTTCATCAATTATGGCTCTCCTTAGATCCTTCCGGAAGAAGTGAAACTTCATAATAAACCAACCCGCTCCCAATCCGCCCCAACCCGCTCCCAACCCGCTCCCAACCCACCCCCAACCCGTTCCTAACCCGCCCCCAACCCAATCCCAACTCGCCCACCCACCCGCTCCCAACCCGCCCCCAACCCGCTCTCAAGCCGCCCCCAACCCGCTCTCAACCCGTCCGTCCCCCCAACCGCTCCCAACCCGCCCTATCTAGCTGGGCTATCTAACACTGAAAGAATTTTCCAAATCGGAGCAGTAGTTCCCGAGATATAGACGTTTTATTTCCAAAACCCCCGATTTGGAAACATTCTTCCGCTCCGCTCCGCTCCTATTGGTGTTAGCGTGATGATATATAGCCTATAGCCTTCCTCGATAAATGTGCTATCTAACACTGAAAGAATTATTCAAATCGGAGCAGTAGTTCCTGAGATTAGCGCGTTCAAACAAAAAACCTGTTCGATAAATTCTTAAAATAGACGTATCTTTCATATTTGTGAACCGATTCAAATGAAACAAACACTAAATGTTAATCCAAGAAAATACCAACATATCAGTGAAAACCGCATCCTTCTAGGTTAAGCTGTTTCTGAGATTAGCGCGCACAAACGCACAGACAAACAGACAAACAGACAAACAGACAAACAGACAATAATTCTAAAAATCATTGTTTTGGGTTCTATTGCGCTAATAAATAGCCCTAGTGACAATTTTTCTCAAATATCTTCAATGTACAGAAACCGACTTGTTACAGATTTATTATATGTATAGATTAACACAGCTTAAAACGTGAAAACGTGACACGCAACGTAAAGTTATTTGTTTCTTGTAAAAGTTTATCAACGTTTTTTATTGTAGTAACGGTATAAACGTGACACGCAACGTAGTATCGGGGTATTAAGAATTATTATGGCAACACCGGCCTACGCACACATGTTTATAAAACCGGCTTCACTCATCTGTTCAACGCGCTCTATCTTTACTTTTTATTTGATCTGAGGCGTCAATCGACTCTTCTTACTTTAGCAGTACACTTGGCTACTTATATTTATTGTCATCTTTTGAAGCACAAAGCCCAGAAGTCTTGTTTTATTTTGAAGCGGAATGGAGAAACGAGTTTCGGCAAGTGCAGTAATAGACAAATATTGTAAATAAGTACCTTACCTCTATACCTATAGGTTGATTGCGGTCTTACACAGACTCGCTAAATCTGAAAGCTCCGTGTTCTATCTGTAGATAGAATTTAAAGGATTTAAAGTATGTATACGTTAATCTGGCTATTTAAAACAGCTTACGGTTTTAACGACCGCTTTAGCCTAGTTGGTAGTGACCCTGCCTACGAAGCAAGAGGTCCTGGGTTCAAATCCCGGTAAGGGCATTTATTTGTGTGATGAGCACGAATATTTGTTCCTGAGTTATGGATGTTTTCTATGTATTTAAGTATTTATTTATCTATATAAGTATGTTAATCCGTTGCTTAGTACCCATAACACAAGCTTTGCTAAGCTTACTTTGGGACTAGGTCAATTGGTGTGAATTGTCCCATGATTTTTTTTTTTTATTTATTACATATTTGAAGTGTCTATCCTCAATTTATTTCGTTAAATGTAGTATAATTTGTAAAGGCGATAGGCATTTAAATAATAGGTAAACAATTCGAAAGGAAGTAGATCATGATCCCAGTAAACAGATTACTTGCCTTAGGTACAGTAGTCCACAGACGTAGGTACATACATCCGATTCAAATTCAAATTAACCTTATCTCTGTAACTGTAGCGTAACGGGAGTTGTCTATACTTTTTTTCTCTGCACTAAATTAACATACCTTCTGACACTATTAACATATATATTATTATTAGATAGGTACCGTTTTATAAAATAAGTACCTACTTAAATAAATAAAATAAATAAAAATAAATATCACGGGACAATTCACACCAATTGACCTAGTCCCAAAGTAAGCTAAGTAAAGCTCGTGTTATGGGTACTAGGCAACGGATACACATACTTATATAGATAGATACATACTTAAATACATATTAAACACCCAAGACCCGAGAACAAACATTCGTATTTTTCATACAAATATCTGCCCCGACACGGGAATCGAACCCGGGACCTCAAGCTTCGTAGTCAGGTTCACTAACCACTAGGCCATCTGGTCGTCTAAACTTGGACATTTTGTATTTAAAGTGTACTTACCGTTTAGTTTTTTTTATAATTGGGAAATACACTCGCGGCGCGAACGCCCGCGAAAACTGCGAAATGCAAGTGTAAATGTTGTTCACGCCTTCGCATTCGCGCTTCGCGCCATTCCCCGATCAGTGTCGGTTTTTTGCCTGCGACAAAGGGTTCGCGGCGTGCGAACGTGAACGCAGCTACACTCGAGCCGAGCCCGCTCTACACTCGAGCCCGCTCTACACTCGAGCCTGTCTACACTCGAGCCCGCTCTACACTCGCGCGCGAAGTCGCTCCTTTGACTTCGCGCTAGTGTAGGGGCTGAAAATGTTATACTCGGGAACGGGAACTGAAGTCCGAAGGAAAAGAGTTGGAAGTTGTATTTGTGTATACGAGTGAAAAAGCGGTGGTTTTTACAAGCATTTATTTACCTTTTGTCTGTGTGTCATCAAATCTTGCCCCACTTTTCGATATTCGATTAAGCTGAAATTTTGCATGCATGTGTAAATCGGATGACAATACAATATTATTATCACTTTCACAGTCCAGAGCCCCATATAAGGGTCACAGCGACTTAGCTTCACAGGTCTGTGCCCACATATGGGGCACTATGAAACAAACAGACTTGCATCCAGATTAGTACAATATCTTGTTTACACACTGAGCAGGACGGTGCAGTGATTAAATTGATTTGCTGGACTTACCAGGTAGTTGAAAGTTGATGGAGCTGGAAAGTGGCCATAGGAACTCTGTAATAAAAGGACACGACCGCATAGAGTTTAAATCGTCTTGACGGGTACTTTGGTAATACACGATAACCAGGGGCATTAAAAATTAAATTTTTAACAAAAGCTTATTATAATTGATGCCTAGATGGCGCTAGAGGTCGCTACCTTAGTATGCTGCGGTAATAATGTTGCCTGTGACCGTCCTTCACGGCGCGCGCCGCTTCCGCCGGTTTATAGTGGCGCAAGCGCAATTCGCCAACGACCCGCGTTGCCGCTGATAAAGCAAAGCACTATTTCTTTGATAATGGCTTTGCTCATATTTAATTAAGGATTAAGAAACAATTTTCCGTGGTTTCATAGAGCGTGATATTTTGTTTTACTTGTTAACCACCAAAAATAAAGTATGGTGGAAATGGAGGTGCTAAAATTGACCTGTAAAAGCTCTTTGTGAAAGAAATGGTTATTTTTATGAATGAGCGCATGATTTTTCACAAAGTAGATTTTGACAATTCCTTTTTTCATCTTAATTTAATACACATAATCATATTCTTAGTTTCATTAATTTAATAAATTAAAAAAAATACACATAATTACTGTAGGTATTATTTCTTATTAGTAGTGTTATTTTAATAAAAATTCTTTTGTTTTGGATAAAAAATCATTAGTGTACGAAATTTATTTAGTTTATTTTTTACAGCCACCCAAAAGTTTTGTTCGTCCGTTTCTTTTCATAAAAAAAGTCACAGGGTAAACCATCCAACCCAGTTCATGCCCATGCACCAGTGATTTACCACTTCACAAAAACATTGTTAACAGTAATTGTCTATCATATTTTGATTAGCATTCACTAAGTGGTTCTGTAATTGCTTTATGTTTACTGCGCGTGTGTTTGACTGACTTTTTAGGATTCCGGAGCCAAAATGGCAAAAACGGAACCCATATAGTTTCGCCATGTCTGTATCTACGTCTGCCTGTCCGTCTGTCTGTCCCTCCGTCTGTCCGCGGTTTAGCTTAGAGCCTATTAGTGCTAGTAGGCTGTAATTTTGATGGATATATGTAGCACTTACCCCGACAAAGTGATAAAATAAAATGTAAAACAACAATTTTTTTAGGGACTCCCATAGACGTAAAGTGGGGGTGATTTTTAATAAGAATAAAAAAAGTAAGAGTAAATAGCAGCCAGACCTATAAAATATAACTACTTCGGAAGTTCCGTACAAAATACAAAATCCTTAGAAAAATATTAGGTACTTATTGAATAGTACACGTCGTAACAGCCGTGGAATTCAATCCTGGGCGTGTCCGATACAGCCTGGTGGCAGACGGACAGACAAACAGACAGACGGCTGGAGATATGAAATTTTGCTTGAGTCTTCATGCAACGTTAACAGCGACATGTTTCGGGCTAATCCGTAGCCCTTCCTCTCGGAGTCGCACGTCACCCTTGAGTGCACGTTTGGCAGCCGCCGTGACGTGCGACTCCGAGAGGAAGGGCTACGGATTAGCCCGAAAGATGTCGAGTTAAACTCGTTTTAAGACGTGAGTGATCCGTTTATTTTCACTATGAGTGAGTCTCACGGTAGTTTCATGTTTAAAACGTTAACAAAGACCAAAATATAATTTTTGAGAATTCCCTCGCAAATTTAGTAGATTCCGAAATTTCAATTCAACTGCAAACTTAGTTCTAATTAAGATTGGAAGCCGCGGGTAAAGGGTATATTATTGACTCTACATGAGAATACATGCTATAAGTACCTTTTAGGGTTCCGTACCCAAAGGGTAAAAACGGGACCCTATTACTGAGACTCCTATGTCCGTCCGTCCGTCCGTCTGTCCGTCTGTCACCAGGCTGTATCTCATGAACCGTGATAGCTAGACAGTTGAAATTTTCACAGATGATGTATTTTGGTTGCCGCTATAACAACAAATACTAAAAAACAGAATAAAATAAATATTTACTTAAGGGGGCTCCCATACAACAAAAGTGATTTTTTGCTCGTTTTTGCTCGATATTGATAACGGCAACAGTACCTCTACCATGAGTTTACACTAGTTTACGTACTTCCGTAAGTGACCGCTAGAGGCGCTGTACAATTCTCCATACAAATAATTTACGCCGTCGCTAGCGAGTGCGGTCACTGTGAACTAGTGTAAACTCATGGTAGAGGTACAGGTAGACGCTTAAAATATTCACAGAATATTTAGTTATATATTCTTTTTAATATAAATAATTAAATTAAAACAAACAAATATTTTAGGGGGCTCCCATACAACAAATGTGATTTTTTGCCGTTTTTATAGATAATGGTACGGAACCCTTCGAGCGCGAGTCCGACTCGCACTTGGCCGGTTTTTATTAATGTACTAGTTGCTGCCCGCGACTCTGTCCGCGAAGAATAAAAGTAGGTACAAAAAATAGCCTACGACCTATTCTTAGACCAGAGAAAAAAGTTTCATAAAAATCGGTCGAGCCGTCTCGCAGGAGTTCGATAACAAACACCGTGACACGAAATTTTTATACAGGGTTATTTGTAATTCACTAGCACCCTTTTAACCCTAAACTCCTACCACTTAAACAAATGTTTTTTGTTTTACGGCTTTTGTCATAACTTAATATTTTTGGTGTAATAACGTTTTGAAAATTTGAGATTACCTCTTATTTTTACGATACTCTGTGTATTTGTATGTGAAAAAAAGTGCTTCATTTTAAAAAGTCGTAAAACAAAAAACATTAGTTTGAGTGATAGGAATTCAGGGTTAAGAGGATGTCAGTGAATTACAAATAACCCTGTATATTAGACTAGATTAAAGAAAATTTCGATGCACTGGATGGAAATGTATGAATTCGATAGATAGAAATGATTGTTTTGCATTAAAACGAACATTGTACACCTTTGACCTCATCTGCACTTTTCATCGGGTACGAGTAGATAGAAGTCAATCATAGGTCAATTTACGTAAAAAAATACATTCCAATATTTTTTTTTATTTAATCACGCTTTAAATCGGTACTCAATTAATTCTGCAATAATTTTGCACGCCTACTAATACAAGTTCTTTGAATCGACAGAATCAAAAGGGTCATGCACGATTCAAATCTCGTCGTAATTTTGGAACCCTAATAATTCAATACAAAAAATAAAAGAAAAAATAGGTTCCTGTGTGCACTGTAATTCACATTGTCAATTAAAGGGCCTAAAAAAACTTAGTAAAAAATATAAACACCCGCAAGACGTGCGCGCAACAATACAAAGCCCGTAGACCGGCGCTTGCGCATAAAACAGATAGAAAGTTCCGCAACGAGTTTAGTCGCCGACGGACCGTAAGCAGGGACTGACGTGCAACGCAAATGTGACCAGCGCACGCGGCCAACAGTTGCGTCCTGAATTTTTTTTTATCTGTGAAAAAAAATCGTGAAATTAAATTTTCAAAATGGGTGCCAGTGCGTTTATTGCTATGTTTTTGCTGATCTCCGGTGCCAGCGCTGTTCCTGCGGGAGCTAGCAGGAAACTTCCAGCTATAGGTAAGCTAAAAAAATGACATTCCTTTTTTTGAGAAATGGAAGTTAAAGGAACCTTGACTATCAAATCAAATGTGCAGAATTGCTCAGATGACAGGAACAAAAAAGTTTTGCTCCAAAACTCCAAAAGCTTTCTGTTAGAGAGTGTGTATTTTCTTCTTTCTATTCTACAGATGCAGAAAGTTTTAAACATACATATGTATACACAGACATAGACATATGTATACTAAACTACTTAGGACACTAAAGGACACTACAGAAAAATAAATTAGTAGTCTGGATGTGTAGTTCTGTAGGATTAAATACATAAAAAATTAAAGATCACAAAGTTCATACAGGTGTAAGTAAATAATGTACGGGCAAGTGCAAAAATATGTCGTCAAATAAAGGTATCGGCACATAAATAAATAAATAAATAATTATGAGAGGATTAAAACGATACATAGTTTTTCACTTGACCGTACTAAATATAATTTACCTTGTATCATATTTTTTTTTTACTTTTAATAAATATCAGTATATAGAAATAATAGATGGAATAAAATGACTAACCCCAAAATCAAAATGCGAGAAGCGTTCACTGAACTATGAAACATTTATAATTTATTCCATAGACTAGTTAACAATATTGTCATCGAAACAAACGCAAAGGCGTTACGCAAACGGGTTCACGAACTATTCGAAAACTAGTTGCAAGAACTGCTAACAACTTTTACGGTAATTTCACGGTGAAAAATTACTGCACGCCTGACAATGACCTGAAACTCGCGTCACGCAGCGAGATTACAAGATTTGGCATGTTGACGTAGAAATAAAATGAACTATTTCGTAAACCTTGAACTGTTTTGACATCTGAGAAACGCACAATTTGTAACATTTGGCGGTTCGATGTACTCCTTTGTTACAAGACACCCTTTAACCTCGATACAAACAATAGATATACAGATATCTAGACATACTAGTGGTCCTAAACTTCAATTAACGTATCTACGTACAAGATATCTCAGAATAAATCTGGAATATTTCGCATGTGATTGAGCAAAAGTGTATTCAACACCCTCATAAACTCTTTTGACGCATTACGTATTGAACATCGGCTAAAAATACGAAAAATTAGTCGAACTCAATTTAAAAATAACTTAGTCTTACCCGGCCTCTGGATTAAATATTCCAAATATTTCTTGATACGTTGTATTGTTACAAAGAGAAAAAATAAACATAAAACTGGACAGAAAATCAGCGCTTGGTGCGTGCATGCACTTGGGCACTTCTATATGGAGCACTCACCCACAGCACCCGCTAAATGAAAATATCCATAATTTCTATTATAGTTCTAAGTGTGTTAGTAAAGTTCTATACTATTCTATTAAAAATTGTTTAATTTAAACACAATAGGAGCATAAAGAGCCAGAAACAAAAAGATAGAGACGTAAATGTTGACAAACTAATCCATCGATGCTTACTACACAAAAGGGGGAAATTATATTTGCGTTTGTATGTAAAAAAGCTGTACTTAAAATCTTTTATTGTCTAACACGGTAAAAGTATTCCTTAAGTACAGCATTTATAAACTGTTTCAAAATCAGTGCAGCCATTTTAATTTCATTCCCGCATTTGAAGTCAGTCAGTCAGTAAGTTCTTGTCCTAAAATATTTTTTATTGAACAACATTGAACAAATTTATCATTGTTATGAAGGCAATGAAATTAAACAATATTGAAACGCGAACAAATGAAGAGGCCACAACAATTATTCACTTCACAAGCATAACATTGCACATTAGACTCGATCGACAGCGACCCAGATACCTAACGGGGCAAACGAATTTGATGTTTTGATAACACCGCGAAATCTAAAAGTATCAATCGGCCATCTGAAGAGTTTAAAAATAATATTTTTTATTATTAATTAAGTAGCATCGACTTAAACCAAAGTAACTCACGAATTATGGATTTTTTTGCCTGATTTAAAAGGGTTTTATTTATTTTGGATTTGGTGAAAATTGTTACTAATGTTAATAATATACCTAAGCTTTGCTTTTTAGCGATAAGACCGCCTATTGTCTACCTGAATTTTTATTTTTGTAATGTCACTGTACTGCTTTTGGTGGTCAATCCTATCCTAACTAATATTATAAATGCGAAAGTAACTCTGTCTGTCTGTCTATCTGTCTGTCTCGCTTTCACGCTAAAACTACTGAACCGATTTAAATGAAATTTGGTACACAGATAGTCTAGAGCCTGAGAAAGGACATAGGCTATATATCATTACGCTAACACCAATAGGAGCGGAGCGGAGCGGAAGAATGTTTCAAAATCGGGGGTTTTTGAAGTAAAACTTCTATAAGCACGCTTGACTTGGGAGTACGGTGGTGAATGTGAACGCGGGTGGGTTCGGTGCGGGTGCGGGGGGGTTCAGTTGTTGGGGGGGGGGGTCTGGGGGGATGCGGGGGCTGGCAATTCTTTTTATATCGAGGAACTAAGGAGAGATTGATGAAAAAGCAAATTGGATAAAAAAAATAAGCTGCCCAAATTACTAATTCCACGCGGACGGAGTCGCGGGCAAAAGCTAGTAAAGAATATTTGTATTGTGTTGTATTGTATTGTATAAGATGTTACTAACTGTGATACGCAACTTCACCTGTGTCCCGCGGGAATTTGCTCTATCCTGGATTAAAATTAACCTTCGTTAATCTGGAATAGCGTTTCTGTGAGTGTAAGAATTTTAAAAATAGGCCTTACTTCCAAAGATCCAAATAGATTAAAGCAAAAACAAAATGTACCTCTTTTTATATTAGTACAAGAGATAATGAATCAGAAATTATTAAAGCTTTAATGAACTGTATTATAACAATCTAGTGTCCCAATTCACCGGAAACATATTTCTTACTCATTGTCCGTAATAAGCAGTTTCTTACCACTCTATTGTTGTCACTGCATTGTCTTATTTGTCTACAGCCTAATCTGACTTTAAACAATATCTGATTTCAAACTTGGCAAATCTGCATTGACGAAATAAATTGATCGTACATTTTTTGACAATGAAACTTAATGTCCATCAAATTGCGTTTAGCTGATTTTCTTTGGCCAAGGATTTACTTGCGTCAGTTCTAATATTGCCTAATTGCTTCAACCTCCAGTACTGTTGGTGGGTAACAATGGAAACCCAGCAAGGCTCTTTAATGCTTACAGCTAGATTTTTAATGCTATTGTTAGAACGGTAGTGCTTAATGAGACCATTCTTAATGTGTATCCTGGACTCAGAAGACTCCTACATAATTTGAAAGTCATTTTCGTGATAGGATACTGATTTTTTTAAATCATATCACTCGAAAATTCCATTCACCAGTCGTGAAAAATTGTGATAAATTAAAAATAGAAGGATAGTAAGAAATTACAGGTTTAATTCATTTTGTCAACTAATACATCATTTTGAGCTTTTTGTCGCAATGCGCTGTTTTTTATCACTTCCAAATGGTGTTGTATATGTTGCCGGTGGTTTCTTAACAATCATTATTTCCATTACCTTAAGTAAACTCTTTAATTTCTTAATTACATGGATATTTCCTTAAGCGCGTTACTTACTTATCTTTTTTATCTCAGAAACATCTTCCCTGAGTGACTCTTACCTTTTACCTGTGCATTGCCCTGTGTCCTTTCTCAGTTCAATACCCTCTCCTTTAGCCAGTTAATATTGACAATGTACTTTGACTTTACGACTGCACTCTAACTTACCCCGGTTAAGAATGCTGTTTACGAAAAGCATAAGGCCAAAAACTTGCATACGTAATAAATTTCGCCCACACGTGTTTAAAAACTGAGAAAAGCAGTAAATACATGCCTCGTGTAGCTCCTGACTACTTTTAATTTGTTCTCTTTCGACTTACGTTTTAAAATTAAGTAATGCTGTCGGATCAATACTGAATCAGTCTCTATAACAGCACTATTGATTAACAACCATTAGGCTCTGAAAGATCTTTTCTTTTATACCATTATCCTTATGTCAGTTGAATTCGCCGCTTTGAAACTGACTTTGATCATTAGATACAAATCTTGTCCTGACCAAAAAACCACTCATAGTATCTCAATTTTGCTGTCATCACACAATGATCGTAGAGGTTCTAAAACCAGCCATCCCAGTTCCGATTCATTCAAAACGCAATGTTGTCTAAAAAACGTTGTCTAATTACTCACTTTGAAGATAATAATCAAACCACCAATACCAACATAAATATTATTTATGTTATGAATAATTAGAATCAAATGATACGACACGTCCATCACGATTAAAAGCAACCTCTCTTCAAAACCAATCGTCATCATTTCTCGCAACGAACTATAGAATGTGTAACGCATATTTTTGTTTCTTTATTTATTTCCTCATGCATTATCATTAATTTTATAATCGTGCCAAATATTGCCATACAAGTTTGATTACCGATTTCGTTATAATTATCGACGGTTCGTCGTTTACTGAATCACAATCTGTTATGTCATATTTGTTTTGCAACAATACCTAATCAATATTTTCAAAAGTAATCGCTTTATTACGATCGATAGGAATAATAGCGGTTTCCTCAACTGCCAGCAATATTGAACATTCCTGATTAAACGAAGATACAAAACTAATTAACAGCCCGTTTCGTAGAAAAGATACAATCCTAAAAAGTTACGTCAAGTGTTGCTCTACATTTTCGATTGAAACAGATGCATACCAAGTTCTCAAATTCTTCTTCTTTTGTTTGTATTGATGCCAAACCAGTCATTATGAATATTAAGCATTTGTTTTAATTTATGCAATAATACTCAAGGTCACGTACTTGTGTTCCGCTTAGTAGCAATGCATCGAAACAAAAATAAACAAATGTCTAATCCAGGATCCAATTTTATCCAATGCCGACATAAAATGTAATCTATCCAAACATTTGTTCTTCGTCAAATTAACGAGCAGCAACTATTACAAAATTACAATTCAATCACACACACCTAATTTTACTAATACTTGAGCTTTTTGGTTTACTTACTTCATTTTAACTTACGCGTACCACAGATCGACATTCTTCATACCAGAGGGAAAGGAACCTAAGAGAATGTTTCAAAATTTTAATCTGCCACCGAAATGGATAATCAGGCTTCTCAGCGCTTACAACACCGTTTCGCCATCAACTCTTCATCTGCACCGCCTTTGTGTTTGTTCCCTGTTTGTGAAACTTTGTGGCTTATAAGATGAATTTATTATGAGCCTTATAAAGCTTGGCAGTATTACCAAAAATTTATAGGAGCTGCCTTTGGAGCTGCTTAAAGATGGTGCCAAATTTAGACGCAGCTCACTAGCTCGGTTTGAGCTTATTCCGTTTCCAAATAGGAATGAGCGGTCAAAGGGATATGAAATTAGGCCGTTCTTTGTTCAATGCCTCATAATATACCGGGTGTTATATTTAGATCGGTCAGTATGGGCAAGTCTGAAACTATAACACATAGAAAGATCTGTTCTAAGGAATCATGTCGTCGGTTTTAGTGACAAATAAGTATAACTGCATTCATATAAAACTTACTTGGTTCGGGAATCGAACCCAGTCATGTTGGAGAAAGATTCCAGTCCCGGTACCCGTCCGTCGATAACCAAATCAAGAAAGTTAAATCTGAACCATTTTTAGTGGTTGGATTGACTTCAAATCACCAAAAAACTTTGAATTAAAATTTAATTTTTCAGAACAAAATCGTTTTTATTTTTAATTTCTGAACGCAGCTTTTCTTGTCACTAAAATCAGTGACATCGTTCCTAAGAACATGTCTTTGCATGTCTTATAGTTTCAGACTTACCCTTACTGACCGATTTAAATGTACCACACTGTATAAATGTTATGGTTACGTACAAATGGTTTGCTTCTCTGTGCAGAAAAATGTAACCACAGAGAACAGTGTTAAACCCAATACACTACTGTAGAGTCATCTGGGGCAACTGTACGCAGTGGGTAAGTGTACGCAATCCCATTCATTTCGGACTGAAATGCATGGGTTTGCATACACTTACCCACTGCGTACAGTTACCCCACATGACTCTACTTAAACTATTTGTAAGCGGGGATTCATTTTTAAATCTGACCGATTTAATTAACTGTTAATATGTCTATCTAATATATGTTAAACTTTATAATGGTCTTCAAAATCTCGTCTTAACTAACGCTTTAAAATATCATTTCATTAATTCTCAATGTGTAATCACAACCCAGAGTTCTCAGTTGACAATTCGAACCCTCCCAGTGTTGGGCAATCGTTTTCAAATGTCATCAAAGATATTCATGTAGACTGAAGGGTACCGGGCGATACTTGCAACACCATCTCAATGCAACATGCATAGCAGACACTGCATATAGACAATGAAATGCTGAATTAAACATTATGGATGGAGATCATGAATATGGGAGTGGCTCATCATTGGGGCTCCTCTTAGGTATATAGGGGTGGAGTTTAGAATGTTAGATACCATAATTTTCCATTTTGACACGAAAATTAACTACATATCCTTAATAATCCTATCCTTTTATATATGAGTAATTTTCGTATCGTAGCGGATTTTTTTCCATTTATAGTCGTTTTGTATGATAACATACCATTTAACTTGGCCAACTTTTTGGTCTCCACTCATAAATAAAAATATCTCAAACTAAGCAAAGCTTGTGCTTTGGATACCAGTCAATGGATGAACATTCTTATTTATATAGGTAAACTAGCTGACCCCGCAAACGTTGTTTTGCCGTATTATCACCTAGGGGTATAAAAAATAGCCTACGACCTATTCTCAGACCTACCGAATATAGAGAAAAAACTTTCATAAAAATCGGCCAAGCCGTTTCGGAGGAGTTTGGTAACAATTACCGTGACACGGGATTTTTATATATTAGATTAGATTCATATTAAACATCCAAGTTTTGTTAATAAACATTAGTATTAAGAACTGTGTGAAATTCCGTCAATGTGGGAAATATATCGAATCCACTTGGGGAGAAGCTTATTCTTAGCAGTATGACGTTGCATATAATACGCTAGAATCTAGCAGCTAGATGATTTTGTTGATGTGGTATAGTGACGAAAGATTTCGATCTTTGCGTCGATTTCAATAAGTGAATTAATCGAATAACGAGATCAGGTGTTAAAATGATTATCTACTTACGTAAAAATATCTGGGTATAACATGACGCTTTTGACCTTCATTCAGGTAACTAACTAATACATACTTTACGGTCATTAGTGTAGTCAGTGACATGTCTGATAGTTTTTATAATTAGACATGTTTTATTTTTGTTAGAGTGGTCCCTCTTCCACTAGTATAACCTACAGATATCCTTACGAGTACTTTTTTATCGAGACTTACTTCAAATTTGACGAAAACACGCATAGCATTTTCACCATCTGCAACTTTTAAAGCGCATTGGTATTAATTAAAAAAATAACTAGTTTATTTTAGATCAATCACAGCAAAATCATGCATGATTGGAAAAATCAAGTGGAAGTTATTTGTTAAAAACTGGAAGCATCAGCATATGCGCTTTATAAGTTAAGACAGACTGTGAATGCGGAAATAGTTTTGTCAGCATACCACGCACTAGTAGGTTCCATTCTTAGATATGGTGTAATTTTTTGGGGAAATTGCACAGATAGAGAATAATAATATCACAAAAAAGATGTATTAAAGCAATGTTTGGCCTTAAACCGTTAGATAGTAGCAGACCATATTTTAAGAAATATAAGTTACTGACATTTCCTTCAATCTATATCTATGAAGTAGCTGTATTCGTTAAAAATAACCCTGATAAATTTCAACGTCATTGTGTAAGTAACTATCTCAGACCACGTGATACTGATAGGATAGTGAGCAGGGTCACCCATACTGCCCTATTAAAAAAAAGTATATTTGGTCTAGCGCCTAGAGTTTACAATAAATTACCATTAGAAGTTAGGAATAGTACTATTGGCATATTTAAGAAAAGGATGATGGAATTGTTACTGGAAAAATGTTATTATAATCTTAATGAATTTCTGAATGATAATAGTTTTTAGGTGTCTTAAAGTACTTATTTAATTTTGATTGTGTTGTTCTGATTATTATTGTATTAGGAAATAGGATCATTTTATTCAATTATTATTCTGTTACATATAATTATTATTATTGACATTTGAATTTGTACGCCGAAAGGCAGAACATGACGGACATTATTTTAAACTTGTGACCATTATGTAAACTTACTCATGTTTTTACAAATAAATTATTTTATCTTATCTTATCAAACTTCGACCAATGATGATTTTGCTCAAATTAAAACTAAGTGGTAAGGACGTTGAATCTTGATCCCCCGTGATACAGCTTATACTAGTACGGGGGTCAGTTGACGCTTAATCTGCGTTTGGTTTTTTACCATATAATAAAATAATTATGTAAGTAGAAATAAGCATTTTTTTAAAAATGATTTAAAGTGAGCACTTAAGTCTTTATGGCCCATTTCAGCGGTCTGTTTTCATCAAGATTACAGCAACCCCTCACACAATCGTGAGCGTGTCAATAACACAACAATCGGACGAAACGTTTACTTTGTTTCATCACCAGCATCCATCATCTGACAATTTACAGCAATATTGTGCCGCGAAAGATCGTGACCGCAGGGACTCGAACGAAACGCCTCTCATAATAACTATGATTCAAGTACCAAATCCTCATTATTCCGAGCTTGAAACGTAATCGAAAATGGGCAATTATGTCGCCGACATTCAATTGTCCTAAATTGTCATTGGTAAGAACAATTCAATTCGTACGACCTTCGGCGACTTGCATTTGTTTCCAACAACTGTCATCAAGCAGTTGGGAAACGTCTTCGCTTGTCGCTCCTCGATTTGCGAAGATTGCATGAAATTGGACAGACTGGATAGAAAAACGTGATGTATTAAATTACGTTGCTCAAGGAGCTGATCGAAGACCGAAACTTTATATACTAGCTGTTGTCAGCGACTCCGTCTGCAAAGAATTCTTTTATCGCTATCTATGTAGCGGGAAGTAAGCAATTTTCCGGAATAAAAACTGTCCTATGTCCTTTCCAAGATCTCAAACTATCTCCATACCAGACTTCATCTAAAATGACTCAGCGGTTTAAGCGTCAAGAGATAACAGACAGACAGACATACAGACAGACAGACAGACATACAGACAAACAGACAGATATGGATGGGTATTAGAACCAAAACAGAACAAACCCTTTTTAAAAAACAGAACATCTGTCCACTTTATAAAATTTCACAAGGATAAGCTATTACGATAAATAATGTTCGAAAGCCAGATATTATCCGGTCTGCCAAATACTGTCCATGCATTCGCCGGAAAGCCTTGATGATTTGATTTTGTAGTTCGCAGACTCTTTGTTAGCAACGTAGGCAAATTAGCAATAAACACCCGAACTGGACTAGTTTGCGGGCCATTGCAAAACTTGTTTAGTTTATAATAGCGGACTACGCTATGTCTCGGCATTTAATATCAGTAATGACATTGCATTCGGTCTCAACTATTTGCAAAATGACCTATAAGTTCACTTTCAACAACTACCTACTTATTTATATGTAACTATTAAACAGACACTCACCTATCCCAATGTTAATAAGCTGATAGCTTGCCATGATTTATTGCACCCATATTTAAAACTAAATCACATACAGGCAATGCTACATTAGTATTAAAATCACATGCAAAAATACCCAAGTTTCGAAGAACATTATATGAGCCTACGTGATAAGGTGCATTGCTTTCCTTTCTCCGACCACTTCACACGTGTAAATTATATTTATTATCTTATTCAATTCATCGGCAACAATAGGAATGCTTGAGTAAGTTACGCCTCTCAAACCTAAAGTGTTACGAAATTTCTTACAAACTCAGATTTATTAGTAACTGTTCATAAGGCAGGAACCTATTTTAGAGAACCTGATGTTAATCGGCAGTTATGAACAACTTTGCACCCGTAATTTCAAAATACTAAGGGCAGTGTTTCTAGAAAATTTCGACATCAAGGCTTATATTTTATTACAGATTCACATAAAATACAAACAAATGACAATAATTTTATAACTTAAGACTTGCTTAAGTGTAATCGTAAAGTCCCCCACGAAGGCTTTGAATAAAAGATTTTATACCTACTTCCTTTAGAGACCGGCAACAGATCAGTGATTCTCCTTGGGTTGTCGATATTTATGGGTGGTGGTGATCATTTCCCATCAAATGATCCACTTGCTCGTATTCCTCGAGCTCATAATTTTAAAAAATAGCTGTCGAACAGAGGAACCACCACTTAACGGCATATTTTGTAAAGGCTTGGCTCTACATGCGAAATATGTCCTGTTTTATCAAAATATTCGGAACTCATTTCAAATAAAATCTAAAGCAGCAAAAAAGTGGTTAAAAGTGCCAAAATAAACATCCAAAAGATAACATTTAATGAAATGCAACGCCACAAGTGCGAACCAACTCAGCTACCGTATTACCAAAAACTGTAAGGAATTTTTATGTGACCCAATAAATTTTGGTTTTATTTTTTTCCACGTTGAACGACCTTCAGGTTCGATAACCTTGACAAGCAAATAAACCGTAACTTTATCGTTTTATTTGGGATGTATATGATTTCAATTACACACTCGGTCGTGTTTAAAATCACATTTTACTGTAAATGCAGTGCGATTTAAAGGAAATTAAGTACACATTTTATGTTTTAAATGCACTCTTTTAAATAGTCGACAGCTAGTCGATAGTAAAAAAGCTCAAGAAACCCAAAAAAACTTTGACTGCCATGCCAAAGAAATATGTTATTTTCGACAAAGATGGATTGCAATTCTGCTCTTTCAATAACACTTAATTTACTAAGAAAATATTGAAGTTCATGCTTCAAACCATCTGAGTCATGCATGTCAATAAGCTTTTATTGAGTCTTAACTTGTCAATAAGTACTTGCAAGATCATGCATGACATGAAAATAAAGATTGTTCCGAGAAGGTCTTTAACCGTCTTCATACATTTTTCACAGTGATAAAAACAAATGAATCATCAACGCTTTGGTAATTTCCGAAAGTTGAATTACAAGACATGAAATTGTCTCACTGCAATTGATTTTCGCGACATCTTGTGACAAATTTATCTTTGTCCCGCTTATGAAACTGGGTGCTAAGATCGTTCAGTAGACATAATCATCAATAGCTACGTGAGTGATATGCTAAATTTTGAGAGAACGTGTTAATTTCTTGCTTCAACCATCTTTTAACTAGTTATTCTGTTTCTGGTAAGCTACTATTTTCTCTGTCTTGTGAGTAACTTAATGTGTTGGCCACATTTTATCAGCGATTGTGATAATGATGACTACCTACCATTGTATTCGTAACAGGTCGCAAGTTTCATGTTAAAAATAAACATCAGCTGTTTATAACGACCGGATGGCCTATGGGGTTAGAGAAACTGACTACGAAGCTTGAGGTCCCGGGTTCGGTTTCTAATCGGGGCAGATATTTGTGTGAAAAATACGAATGTTTGAGCTCGAGTCTTGGATGTTTAATATTATTTAAGTACGTATTTATCTATTTAAGTATGTTTATCCGTTGTCTATTACCCATAGTACAAACTTTGCTTAGTTTGGGACTGGATTAATTGGTGTCAATTGCCTCATGATTTATTTATTTATTTTAGGACTGGTTTTTCAATGTTCAGTTACCAGTATCTGTCAGATAAATGTAAGTTCTGTCCTTTTTTCTTATGACTTGAGAAAAGGAAAGCGTTAGTTTTAACTGACGGATACTTTTATCTGGAGATTGAAAAACGGCCCTAAAAGATACAAAAAAAACTAAACAATTTTGCAGATAAATTGCAAGATAAGTTAGCAGAAATTATTAATTTCAAATAGTTCCATTCATGCTTTGAAGAAAAGGTTATAAAATAGTTCTAGTTTTCAATGAAGCTAGTTCTAGTTTTACAAATAAAGTACAAAACGGCATGTTGGCAGACAATTTACGAACTATAACTGCATACAATATATTCGAAATACTTGCATGTAACGTTCGGAGGAAGAATATTGTTAATATACTTTATTAATACAATAAGCAATATACTTTATTTTATTTTAGCAAAATTACCGCAAATTAAACTATTGAAGGAAATTTCCTTCAATAGTTACTTCCGTTGTCCGCTATTTAGAATAGTGTATACATATATTTTTACTTAGGTGTTTCCCGACGGATAATCATTTTATTTTAAAAGAACATCTTTAATTTGCGGTAATTTTGCTAAATCGACCTATAATTTAAGTATATAATATAAGTACTGGAAAAAAACCGTGCTAGCCTCGTGGTTTAACCTATGGCCTCTCAAGCAGAGGGATGTGGGTTCGAGCCCGGGCTCGCACCTCTGAGTTTTTCGGAATTTAAGTTTTAAATTACATTTGAAATTACCATGAACTTTACGGTGAAGGAAAACATGCGCCATGATTAAAACTGCACACACCTGCGAATAAATTCAGTGGTGTGTCTGAATTTCGCAATCTGCACTGGAACTGCGTGGGAACTACGTCCCATTTTGAGAGGAGGCCTGTGCCCTGCAGTGCAACATATATTTTCGTATATAGGCCTAGATGATGATGATATAATATTAATAACCATAATCATGATTCACATCACTTTGCTTACGAGATATCATCTGATGATAATTTATTTAAAAATCTTTAATTAGATTCATATTTGGAAACTATGACCGTCAATCTGGCCTAGTTTCACTGAATTTGAGTACACGCGTTATAGATTTGTGAAACAATTTCAATGATTCTGTGTGATGTCCTAAAAATCATCATCATCATCATTTCAGCCGAAAGACGTCCACTGCTGAACATAATCCTCCCCGAAGGCTCGCCAAACAGATCGGTCCCGTGCCATCCACATCCGACACGATCCCGCAACTTTAACCAAGTCGTCGCTCCATCTTGTTGGAGGCCTACCCACACTGCGTCTTCCGGTCCGTGAACGCCACTTAAAATAACAAAAAAAAATCCTAAAAATGACTGAGTTAAATTGTAATCCTATCCCTATCCGTTTAATGAATTACAATACAACATCTATTTACCTTAACCTTTACCAAAGCTAAAGCAAGTTAAGGTTGGTAGCGGAGTAGCAATGTTGTATTGTAGTTGTAGTGCATTGCTATTTTTGCGGACCTCCGCAAAATAACGCCTGAATCAACCAATACAAGTATTCGTTAAGTTAAGTTAGTTCCATTCTAATTTACAATAATTGTATAAAATATCAAAACATACTTATAGTACTGCAAATACCAAGCGCTCTTGTTAATTACAATAACAGATCATAGCGTCTAACCTTGATCTAATGGCATTTATCTTGGCTCCGTGTCAATCAACGTGTATTGCTTTCACCCATTCTTCACACCAGTTCGCGCGCCGAATCATTGTTTGGCCCATTTGACATTTGTGATGGGCTAAATAGGTCAAGAGTAAATTTTGTAATTTGTTTTAGATATGTTGTAAGTTTTATTTGTTGAACTGAAGTGTTATTTGGTTGGTATCTTCACGGCGGTGTACTTTCGTTTGGCAAATTACGTTTCCCAAACTGATTCATTTGGCAAATGTTTAATTTCCCAAATGTTTATTTTTTCTGAAACTGTAAACTATTCAGGATATATTTCAGGACTATTTTGTAGGTTAGGTTAGGTTAGGTTAGGTTTGTTTTATAACAATCCTGAAAAGTTTACAGTTTCATAAAACATGAACATTTGGGAAATTAAACATTTGCCAAATGAATCAGATTGGGAAACGTAATTTGCGAAACATTAGTAAACCCTTCACGGCATGTTGGTTGATACTCGATGAATAACCGCATGCCTCGCCTCTCTTAATATCTCTTTTCAAAGAGACACTGGCAGTAGTGAAAAAAAAACTTCTCAAACTATCCAAGCTTATTAGTCAGCTCCATATGAATATTTTAACCCTGTATCTTGCAAGGTGAATTGCCTGGGCAGTACCTACTCACGAAGCTGGTTTCCCCCTCATATTGTACTAAAAAAGTCCTTCAAACAGTGACTACAATATTGACAGTAATTGCAAGACATACGGTCTACATAAAATAACATTCGTGCTCGCAAATTACTAACACGTACTGATTTACCAGATTCTGTTAATCTGTAATCTTGTAATTTAAATTGAATGGATACATTTTACTTCAACTATCTACCAGACTTTCGCTGCGAATGACTATCGCTTTACAATACGTGGTTATCGGTGGTGCATCAAGCTTTCCCCAGGCAAAAACATCGAAAGAAAGACTCCGAAATACCGATTCCGGATTCGAATCGGTACGGTGCTATTCAGAGCGGGAGTTTAGTCACAGAGGTAACTCACGGCGAAAGTGAAACTTGAAATATGTTCGATGTCGCGCATTACGCAACCACGTATCGAGTCGAGAGCACGCCGTGATCGAAATTATTTAAAAGCCATTCTGGGGAATCGCGAGCTGTAATAGCTACGTGTTTGGATGACACACCGTTAGAATTCTGAAAGCATAATGAAAAATTATTTGCCTAGTACCTTCTCATTCTATTCTCTGTATTAAATCTTTGTTTAATCTAGCTACGCCGTGTGAAGATCAAAAATGATTCCTAAGTTGTTTCGCCTAAATACGTCTACATTACTCAATAATTCTTCTCCATATTTTTTCAAATATTTTTTTGTCTTATTTCTAAAATTTACTGCAGCATAAAGCCTTTTAAACTCTTTTCAAATTACGTCAACGCCTTTGTAGCCGATATTACTAAGCTTTTTGTGCAAATATTTTCAAGTGGGCTTATTTTAAATTCACATAGAGCGGCTTTTGTTCGCTATCAGCTGATCGTAGATATTTAGCTTTAGCACTCGATCATTGAATTACTTACATAATATTTGTAATTGCTTTTTCACACAGTCTCGTAACTGCAATCTTTCTTCCTACTTCTCGCATGCAAAGCCGTCGTCGTTCGCTTCTTTGTCTATTTCTTCCGGATCTCGATTGCTTTTGCTATCTGAACTGGTTTCTGGGGTTCCGTTTAATTGGCATTGTCTTGGTTAAATACAGTTTTTTAGTTCCTATTGAATAGTCTTTTCTTTAAACTTTGAACAATTTGATTGTTCTTTCATCTCACGTACCTAAGCTTGTAATTTAGCCCACGCATTGTATATCTAAGTACATATTGGAGTTCATTATATTTTTATCGGATCTCTTAAGCTTGCGCGGTTAAGAAAAACAAATCGATTTTCTTTTTTTTATTATTTGATTCATATCTTTTGGTATTGTAGAATATAGATGTACGTTTGAATTAACTTATGTTTCAATGCTACAGAACCTTCAACTCTTTCTATAAATTCATGCAGATTCTAATGTAGTTGTTAGCAATAATCTGCAGTCTAAGTGCTACTGTTGTTACGATCAACATTAAAAGTCGATTTTATGATGTGGGTTAACGTTGTCTATTCGTCTATTTTCATGCAATTACCTTTAACTTGGTTCCTGTAGTTGGAACGGATAAGCTGATTATAGTGTTTGATAGATGCAATTTTCAGTAAAATTACGTCTAAGGTTTCTCATTTCGTTTCGCAGTTAAGTTTTGAGTTTTAAAACATTTACCCCCTGTTTCACCATCCATTGATCAAATTTATTGGACGGATAAATGTGATGCCGTCTCTGTTTGTTTTGTTCGAATAGACGGAGACGGCATCACATTTATCCGTCAGTTAAAATTAATCAATGGGTGGTGAAACAGCCCCTTAACTGTTAAACTAAAAAACAGTTACCTACTCAAAGTACTGTAGGCGTATTTTTTTCTGATATATTTAGTACCTTACCTATGGCGATCTGTTAAATGAAACTAATGCACATAAAAGTATCTTCCGCTTTAAGACTGCCTCATTCAAAGACGTGACCTAACTGGAATGGACCAATTTTCTACTTTTTCTTTTATATTATGTCATGGTAAAGCAGATTAGATAGGATAGGTAGTATTAAGTAGTAAGTTAAATAGATGAGATTAGTTAGGTTATTTCCAAATGCGTTTTGGCAATGATCACATCACGCATCAACTGACAAGTTTTAACTGCGCCCTTGTTTAAAAAGCGTTCCCGTGTTTAATTTAATTACTTTTTCAATTGTATTATTTTCATTGCAAATTAACCAATTAAGGCTGCAGTGCCAGGAGAATCAATAGTCCGCAATTTATTACGATTGACGTTTTCATTGCTGTATGATCACGATTTTATTATTTATCTTGATTATTTGCTGCATTCAGCATTTAGAATGGCGGTTTCGTGTGTGATTAAAGCGGGATGGTTACGATAATTCAGGCTGTAAAATTAAATAGAAACGCAAATATCATTATATTTTATGTGGCCATGTTTTAATATTTAGTGCTTTATGGACCTTCGACTGTTAAATCTTTTAAACGAGGAACCAAAATTCTAACGTTTAAGGTCCCAAAAATGTGGGAACCAGGCTCGTGAATTAAAGGTAGCGATCATTTAAAGCCTTTATTGGCAAGCGAAAATAATAAATACAGACACAAATCGTACAATTTCGTAAAAAAAAATACACACACACACCGTTTACTTTCGTCGTACGTTGTCAACTGCCATAGCAATCGCAATTGCTTGCTATGCCAAATCATAAATTTTTGGGTTCATTAATTTAAGTCGGGGTTAGAGTCGTCAGTTAACCAGCACTTTTTTTTGATCTCTAGGTACAACAGGTCTTGCGAACAAATATGTATAAAAAAACATCTATAAAAGTACTATATAATAACGCAACATAAAGTCAAGCAATTTATGTTATTATTAGGACGTAAAACACTTTCACTTTCGAGCAGTATTTTCATGTACGTGCATATCAGTGTAGTTAAAGAAAATTAGCTCGTTATAGGAATAATATAATGAGGTATGACGTGTTAGATTTATTATCTAGGAAATTAAGAATTATCATAAGTTCCTAGTTTTATTTAATTAAAAGTATATCATCATCATTTGGCCTTTGATTTAAGCTAATTCCAGCGCCAAGATGACGGGTTTCCATTGATAAATGAGAGCAACATTTTTTACATTTTTAACATAATACGCAAAAGACAAAATTATACACCGTGAAATTTTAGTGGTTGTTTTCCCGAAACGAGGTGCTTTTTAGTATCGATTGTACAATCGATTTATAATTACTATTTTGACTTGAGTCAAAAATCCAGTTGTGAAAAACGAAAGTCGAAAATGACCGCAAACCAATAGTAACGCTTCGTTGGTACCTAACCTATCGTACGATCGTACGCTACTTGTACCAACGAAGCGTTACTATTGGTTTGCGGTCATTTTCGACTTTCGTTTTTCACAATTGGAGTTTTGACTCTAGTCAAAATAGTATTATAAATCGATTGTACAATCGAAAGTAAATCACCTCGTTTAGGGAAAACAACCACTAAAATTTCACGGTGTATTTTGTGTTTTACGCTACAGGATAGATTGCTCCGAGTACTAAATGTCACTTTGCTCAAAAACGTTTCAAAGTGAAATGCATAGCAAGTTATCCTGAGACGCCTTTGATGTGTATACTCCCTTCAAATTTCGTTTGCAGTATGCTTTCTTATTGGCTATCTTTACTAAAAATTAGTTATACTTAGTTATTTTATATAAGTCTCGGTTATTTTGGATATACATCAGTTTTCTATTTTCTCACAGTTTCCACTAATTATTTCCTAATAACGGTCCTTGCTCGTGTTTTGGGTCAGCTGCTTTGGCCCTAAACAATGTATGTTGTTCGTCGTACAAGGGTACCATTGAATCTTAATGCATGTACGTAAATAATGACATTGACTTCTATTCCGTGTGCGACTGCTTCAATTAGTATTAAATCTGCCTCAAATCACTCCCAAGGGTAATCAAACGCTTACAATACATTTTTACCAGCCGCAAATGTTGTCTGTATAATTACAGTTATTAATATATTTTAAGCATCATGTGTGACTTAATTACTATTTGACTCTGAGCGTGTATTCGTAATTAAATCGTTTATCAAGTTTTTGTGGCTTATGTAAGTCAGTGTCTCGGCTATAAAATATCAATTAATTTGGCCTCAAACAGAGAAACATTATAATTTTAGCTTGTTCTGTTCTAAGAATGTGCGGTACACACCTAAGTTTTATTTTTCATGTTATAAAAAACCTGTTATTTAATTTAATGCTAATTTATCTAGTGTAAACTGTTAAATTTTGAATTTACTGCAAGAAGTAAAATCAAGTTATAGTTTGTCGACCAAATTGCCACTAAGTATTTATTCTAGAAAAATTTATAGTCCTTTTAAAATATACAAAGCGACGCCGAACCCTAAGCCGTAAAAATACCATACATTGGCGCCCTTTTACCAAATTTACCATTTACTAGCGTCTAGCGTCCTTTTAGCAAAATTACCATTCGTTGGCGTTCCTCTTTACCAAATTTACCATTTTTTGCGTCCGTTTAGCAAATTTACCATCCGTCGGTGCCCCTTTACCAAATTTACCATCCCTCGGCGCCCATTTACCAAATTTACCATCCGTTGGTGGCTGGCGCTCCTATACTATACCAAATTTTGGGTAGCAATGGTTATTTGAGTCCACAAATCAATGAACTACGACCTTTTACCTCGCTACTCTACTACCAACATTTGGTTGCTAAGCTAATTTCTGTAATATTTTACCGTAATGCCATTGTTGGATTGCGGTCGGTGCATCGTGACAGAGTGGTTACGAAAACTGCTGCTTAATTTAATTAGGTAGGTACTGAATGTCGTTAGCAATCATTTATTGCATCAAAACATTATTCAGCTGCCGCTGTAGGGAACCAGGCTCGTGACTTGGTTAGCACATCTCCGATAGATGGGCTTTGCAGTTTACTGTCCTAAGTTTGCATTATTATCAAGCCATTACAAAAATAAAGTAATGGGGCCTTTTGGGGGTCTTTGGATTTTTTTTTGTTTATATTGGTAATCAGGATGAGTATTTCACATAACAGCTGGTACAAGAACTTTTACATGTCTATTTTAAGCTTTTATAGTTTGGAAAACCACATAAAAATTTGCAAAGTAGAAAAACATTAAATTAAGCGTTTGTTTTTTATTTCTGTTGTTTTTTTGCACGAAATATTTTATGAGTGACTCTATACTTCGTTATTTTCAAAAGGTTACTTCAGAATAGTTTCAAATAATTTTTCTTAGACAACCTTTAAACCGCGCCGAACTTAAACTACGCAAGTATTTCACGAATGAATGCTTTTAGAGGAAAATTATTGTCATAACAGATATTAGTTCACACTAAACGCGTAACTAAACAAATTACAATAATATCCAAAGTAAAACCTATTACACAATGTTCGTGAGAATATTCTTGAGATCCTCACTTAGACGTAATAGTTTGAGTAACGCATTGTGATTGTTTGTCAAAGTGTACGTAGCGTAGGTACTTCCGGACGCGATTGAAATCAGTGATAATGATGTATAAAGCTTGCATAACAAAGTAAATCGAATCAAAACAAACATTAACTGAGAAGCAACTTTTACGTCAAGCGCTGACAAATGGAACATCGCTCTAGTTACGCACCGCGTAAATGCGGATGAGGCGTGAAAACTGTGATCAGATTTACGCGTGAATTTCACGCGAATGAACAAATATCTTACTACACTCTTATCGTTAGCCTACTTAACATAATTATTGTGAAAATACAAAACCTGACAAACCTCATCAGCTCTGGGAATTCGCAGTTTACGCGTGTTTCTTTACAAACACGAAGCGGTGAGATGTAAGGCATGCGTAGTGACAGAACTTGCGTAGTGTTTGTCATTCAAATATTAACTTTATAAATTGGGAATACTTATTCAATTCGCGTGTTGGAAATTGTGATTTGTATCATTTTACACGAGCGCTCTAATTAATTAATCGTAATGTTGACAGTCTCTTCATGTTTGATCGTCTAGCCAGCCTAAGGGTCATTGAGTTTACACCGTTGTATATGTCATAAGAACCGGAATAGGCTAAGTTAGTTTTTCTACCAACGATGTTATCTCATCGATTAGTTGTTGGCCTTAAAATAATTTACATAAAAAAATCTAAATTTACAAACGCCGTGAAAGAAACTAGTTCAATGTTACGACCTCCTTAGGCTAATTGAAATAAAAAACTGATTTTCTGTTCTAGACTCTTGACTTAAACTTACAATATAAATATTCTTTATTCGTCACCAAAAGCAGTACAATGGCATTACAAAAATATAAATTCAGGCAAACAATAGGCAATTATGCCTAAAACGCGATCTCTTCCAGACAACCAATTACTCAATTAATAAATATGAACCGACTAATGTAGGTGGCAGAAACAACAGACAGGAGAAACGTAGAATTATTAGATAATAAATTTTAAAAACTATACAAATATAATTAAAATTATATAAATAAACAAATACATTAAATATAATACTTATACACTACATACATGGTTATCGGTAAGTCAACCTATTCCCGTCAAGGGGTTATGGGGGAGGTCACTTGCAACCACTCTTGTCCCATAATAACTTACTTTAGTTTAAGGGTTACTTCGGCGTTAATCGTTGTCATGTCATCGATTGAAATGATTCAAGGCAACGGTCTACGTATTATTTTCTACCGTGGCATTGTGTGGAATGTCGAATGCAATTCCGTAGAATCTTGCTATCGAGATGATCAGAATGATAGACAGTCGGAAATTTGATTTCCAGGTCGATTCGTACCTACAATATTGTATCGATTCACGAATACGATTGCCGTTGCTCAGGGCCTGTGATAACCTAATTAGGGTTCTGTAGCCATTCCAACCCTAAGATAGTTGAAAATTTTAGTATGCATTACTCTGATATATTTAACAAAAAATAAGGGGATATCCATTCAAGAAACTTGCTCGTTCTTGCTTGACAATGCCAGTTGCCTCGCACTTGGCCATTTTTCTATTAGAACATCGTGTGTCATCAACAGCACTACTTGTTACATTTATCCTAAATATTTTACATGATTTTTATGCAATAACAACATTGTTTTGGAGCTTACGAAATAGATCGTCTCCACATTCTTTATGAATGAGAATGTTTTATTCATGGAGAATCGGCCGCCCATACTGCCACATTCGAATACGAGAAATACCAAAACGATTCTTTTTCCAGCTAAAATAAGTAAAGACTTTGCTCGATCGAATATAAATGTACGTTTATTTAAGTTAAAAAGTCACTAGCTGTTGGTCACGAGTTCGTCTGTAAAGAATTCATCTATTCGCACATCTAGATCTAAAGAGGGTCAACTCAAAATAATATACCATTTTAATTCAGACCTTTTATAAATTGACTGAAGTCTAAATTAGAATGGTATATTATTTTGAGTTGACGCTCTTTAGATCTAGATGTGCGTATTGTTATCCCGCGGGAGCTATACAATTTTCAAAGTAAGTTAATTTTGTATTTACTAACCAATGGATCTACGTTATCTGCAATAAATTATTAATATTATTAAAATGTATCATAAAATGCGTTAAACCAGTTTGTAAAAATGTCTGTATTCCAAATTTTATTCATATCCATCCTGCTGTTTTCAAGCGAACGTGTAGGTACGAAACATACAGACACGCTTAAGCTCAAAATATGCGAATTAGTATCCATCAAAAAGTCACATCAGAAGTCACTACAGAATCATAACACATAGTTTTCTTCAAGGAACTATAAAAAGAAAACACGACCAGCCTCTAGTTTATGAGGAAGCGGAACATAACGCGCCTACCACATACTAGCAACTAGTTCCCGCATGCCCATATTACTAGTACACCCTACAGGTTATGCTAACTGGTCGTTTACTATTACGGCCACCATGTCTATGAACAGCCGGCGACGCGAAGGGTATTTCTTTCATTGCTCGCTCGACACCCTCGCCGCACACCAGCTATGTTTCAATGCGAGCAGTGTATTAGGAAATTGCATCAGTGTCGCTGGTCGCACTTAATTGTCGCTGGGCCTTTACTGTAATTAGAGAAAGTGCACGTGGCTTAACCAAATACGTTTACGTTTAGGTCGTCTTTATTTAAGTATGTGTGGTTTGAGGTAATCTTTATGAGATCGTCACGTAAGACTTCTTAATATGTGCAACGTATCCTCATTCTTGTAGTAAACAAACATTGTAGTATGTAATTTATTGAATCAGGCGTTACTTTGCGGAGGTCCATATTAATGAACTAAAACAATTACTTTGCTCACCCGCGACCTTACAATAGTTACGTTTATGTGGTTTGTGTTACGTTTGTGGGGTAGTTTGAGAATAAGAAAAATAAAGTGGGTACTTGAGAAGTTACAGTGACAAGTTAAAACATTTGTTTTGGTTTGTTAGTTTAACATTTGGTAGCATAGCATACGGTTGTGGTAACTCTGAAGATGAGCTCTGGTTGAGTTCGAAACGCGTCAGTGTAGCTTGGTGGTGGTGATGGTTGGGTTTATGTGATTTGTGTGTGTTCGTACAGTGTGGAGGTGGAGGAACTGCATGAACGCACATTTCTTGCATAAACGTAACTATTGTAAGGTCGCGGGTGAGCAAAGTAATTGTTTTAGTTCATTGTAGTATGTTTAAAAATGTCATATCATTGTTTAGTAATACGGTCAATTTTAATACAACTAATTAAATGTTTGTAAAGAAATAAGCAAACGAAGAAATAAGCTTTTTGCTTACCCACTCGCTTGGTTTGGGCAACTACAGTTGCCAATTTATTTATTTATTTCAATCAAATTTATTTCTTAAGACAATAATGATATTGTTTGAAACCACTTTTTAATAAATTACAGCAAATGCAAAAAAGCAACTGAGTGGATAAGGTAGTTACTTGGTTACTGCATTATGTAAGTATGTGTACCAAATTTCAAGTCAATTCAGTCCTAGGATGTGGATGAAAATTAATTTGTAAAATCTGAAGCAAACCAACAAAACAAATCCGCAATTGATCAGCGTGGGAACTACGGTCCAAACCCTCACATTCTGAGAGGATGCCATACCTGCAAACAATTCTGACATACCTACAAATAATGAGATGTTTAGTAAATGGACAGCTTTTTGGCTCAAATGGCTTTTCTTCACATATAATTCTAATTGGCTCCATGTTTACACTAACGAACGCTAATGATTCTGACCTGATTTAGTGTTACAATTACTAGTTAAAAGGTCAATAATTTAATTAAGAGATCGACCGTGAGGTAATGATTAAAAGGTCTCAAAGTAACTCAGAAGCTCTTGACCCAGTGCGTCAAAGCCCGTTACAATGGGACAAAAAATAAAAATATTTGTCATGTCAGTAGAGTTCGACAAACTACGTCTATTGGTCCAAAAGTCAACGAACGGCATCGCTGACTGACTCATTGTTTGGTCAAGCAATATTGCATGTATTGCCAGTAAGTATTTGCCTAACCGCTAAGTCAGAGTTGATAGATCTGTGCCACTGTGGTCCAAGGTAAGAAATAATTAGGTTATTGCGAATATAGTGTAAAAAGTTATAATAGCTCTTTGGTAACTTAAAGTGAGGCCATAGCCCAACTGTCACTTTACGGCCTAGCTTAGGAACTGGGCTAACAACCATAGTCACGAGGTTGCTAACAGAAAAAAAAACTGTGCCTTAAACGGTACTGAACGTATTACATTACATTACAATTACATGAAGTTATTGCCTGAATTATTTTTCTTTCTCTTTTTATAAATTAAAATCCATAACAAGTCTTTTAGGAACTTATAGCACCATTGCATCAACGCGGTCGGCTTGATAAGCGTAATGTTTTAGTTTCAACGGAAATAAACATTGTCAGCTCATATATAAATCGTACATAAACTACTGTATTTTGAAACAAATCATCAACTTATGTAACAGTAGTAACCACATACGCGGCAAGTTTGCCCCATGCCCCAATAACCTGTTGAAGTAAGTTCCGTCATATCACCAAACCGTAATTATAGGGCAAACTTAACTTTTACGGTCGCTTAATCTGGAAATGCTACCGTCACATAACAATTTTGATCCAGCTGACTGGTAACGACGATTTTCTCATATGAATTTATAATTTTGTAACTCTTAAACGCGCCTACAGCAACCAAAGGCTGTGACAGACGGATTGTTATGTCACTGTGACAATAAATCCGCATTCAGGTCGCTCCATAATGGATCTATTAAGTTGAGAATGTGTCTCAATATGTATATGAGGAACAAAAGTAAAGTTCAAAGAAATATTAGTTTTATAATGTAATTCTGAATTGTTTAATAAAAGCAAGTTTTAAAACCAGACTTCGGTTATCAATATTACCTATTTTTTTAGTGATGATGCCGATAATCACAAAATAAAATCCTAATTTGATGTCAGATTCAATTATTATGCTTCATTCTTCATTAGCAAGTATTTTAATTGATTCAAGACAAATACATTTTTGAAAGGGAATTATAATAACTCCGCAGCTCCTTCCTTCTTGGGCCACAAACAATACCGCAGTAACATCAATACCGGTACATTGCGGTAAAGAAATATGCCAACAAATTATTCACGCGCGCAAAATACTGTTAGCGAATATTCAACAATAACGACAATATGATAGTAGCTTAATACCCATGGTATAAAGGACTTGTACGTCTTAAATTGAATGTGACGTCGAGTACTTCTACTTGACACAGTTAGAGGTGCGGGTGAGTGAGATACTTCGTTTGCACCGTCATTTATTATGAACTGGAGACCGTAATAATGTATATGTAATTGAATATTCTCCGGCAATTAACCTACATAGATAGATACACAATTTGGAAGAGTCTGATTTATTTCGCTCTTCAGTTGAAACCAAAGTGTTTTTATTTATTTAACTCTTCATTTTCATCGAGATATATTTGAGTAATGACTGATAGTTATGATTTGTTTTCTTACGGTAAGCATTATATATTTTTTCTAGGTTGCATTTTTATCTTCTTAATTATAATTACATACTTGCATGCCAAATATGAAAAGTCTAGTAATCATAGTTACGGAGTGGTCACTCTGAACCAAATATATAAATCCCGTATATTCCCTATCCCGTGAGAATTTCGAAAAATCCTTTCTTATCTCGGGTACACATCGTAAAAAGAACCTCTGTGCAAAATTTCAGCTTTCTAGGTTCAAGTGTTTGGGCTGGGCGTTGTTGAGTCAGTGATGAATGAGTGAGTGTGTCAGGCCTTCTATTTTTATACATATAGATATCAAGTACGTGCTTGCCATTTTTTATGACAGTTCCTACATCTGAAGAAAAACAATGAGGCTGATTGTCACATTGGCTTGTGAGTGAAAATTTGATGTTTAAATTCGTACAAACCTTACATAGGGTGGTAAAGTAATTTCTTGGTCGACTAGGTATATCTTAGTATAGAACAACAGACATTGAAACATTATTACCTAATGATAAACAAAAAGATGCACTTTGAAGCATGAAGCAAGTAGTAATAATGCGATTGTATGTAAACTACAATATACTTTAACCTACGCAAAAGCAAAAAATAGAGGACAGACGATCAATCACTGTAATTATTAAAATGTCCAATTATATCCTTCACAAAACCTCAAAGGGCACATAATGTCCTAAATATGCAGTCATTAAGTCAATGGGTACGAGTTCACACGACGGCATCCACACGCTACTATTGTTCTCTTCGGTCAAGGACACGAGTGAGTCCGTGAGTGTTTATTTATCAGATAATGCTCACTTTTGTTACATTATAAAACTGTTTGCAATCATACAAACATGCGTGCAACAACATAACGCCAAAGAAAAGGTGAAACATTTACGGCAAGTACGCTTAGTATACCTAAGTTTTACTTCACCAAAATACCTACTTCTCGATCGCGTTTACGTAAAAAAAATCAATTACTATGGAAACGCGATCGAGAAGTATTTTGGTGAAGTAAAACTTATACTAAGCGTAAAGCTGAGAGACGTGGGTTCGAATTCGGACTCGCGCCTCATGAGTTTTTTGGAATTTATGTGCTAAATTATATTTGAAATTTACCATGAGGTGTGTACCTGAGAAGAAATTCAACGGCGTGTGTGAAGTTCTCAATCCACACTAATAGGCCCGCGTGGGAACTACGGCCTCAGCGCTTTCATTCTCAGAGGAGGCCTGTGGCCTGCAATGCGACGATGATGATGATGATTTACGCCATGCATTAATTTTATTATATCAAATTCATTAGTTGAATCATGAAAAAATAAGTTAGGTATGGCGGTGCACGGTGTATAAATACTTATTTTTAACTAGCTGTTTCCCGCGACTCCGTCTGCGAAGAATAGGGGTATAAAAAATAGCTTACGACCTATTCTCATACACCTACCGAATATAGACAAAAAAGTTTCATAAAAATCGGTCAAGCCGTTTCGGAAGAGTTCGAACACCGTGACACGAGATTTTTATATATTAGATTTAACGAGCTGTTTATTACCAATGAACGTTAGAAGGCTATAAAGTTTTAATAAGCTTACGATTTGAATTACATATCAATAAATCAACTTGAATACCTGTGGTGACCAAATACTTAAGTAGCACAAGCGTTAGGTACTACGTTTTTTAGGGTTCCGTAGTCAACTAGGAACCCTTATAGTTTCGCCATGTCTGTCCGTCTGACTGTCTGTCTGTCCGTTTCTAAGCTCAGAGACTGTTAGTACTAAAAAGCTGTAATTTAGCATGAATATATATATATCAGTCACGCCGACAAAGTGGTTAAATAAAAAAAACTAAAAAAAATTTTTTAGGGTACCTCCCATAGACGTAAAGTGGGGGTGATTTTTTTTTCTTGACTAACCCTATAGTGTGGGGTATCATTGGATAGGTATTTGAAAATAAATATGGGTTTACTAAATTTATTCTTTGGTAAAATGAATATTTTCGGAGATATTCACTCCGAAAGTTCAAAATAATGTGTCCCCCCTTCTAACTTTTGAACCGCAAGTCTAAAAAATATGAAAAAAATTACGTTAGTTAAACTTAATAAAAACTTTCTAGGAAAATTATTTTCAACTTAATCGGTTGAGCAGTTTTTAAGTTTTTGTAAAAAAATATAATTCTAAACTAAAATAAGTCCGCCTAAGTATTGTGACGGTCGGGAACTACGGAACCCTACACTGAGCATGGCCCGACATGCTCTTGACCGGTTTTATTCATATTAAAAACTACGTACGTACTGTACTGTTTTTGGTGATCAATAAAGAATATTTGTATTGTATTGTATTGTACGTCTGTATATATCTAGCAAAATAAATTTAAAAGGTAAAATAAATAAATATTTTTGTCTCAGTTTCCTCGGCGGAGAAGCAACGTGCATTGTCTCTTGCGATTAGTTGCGATTAGCATAGAGCTTTGGACGACACGAAACAATTATTTACCAGTATAGCCTCAAGGACATGTCGTGAAATATATTGTGGTTACGGGATGTTAAATGCCAGTGTCCTAACTACATTTTTGAGATATTATTTACTTGCCTCTCCCCGCTGCTTTGCTCGCGTAAGCCATTATAATATCTGGCAGTCAAATTTCCGAGATTTTACTAAAATCCCATGGGAATTCCCTAAAATTACATTAAGCTCTTCTCTTACGTTGTGTGACAAACAGTCTGACACCCGTACGAAATTTCATGTCTCTAGACTGAAGGCCACTTGCACAGTTCAGGGTTAAAAAATTAAATCGGTAACCCTGGGTTAAGAATGACAGTTCAATACATTTTAATACTTGTTAACCTTGAGTTAGCAGTTAACTTGGAGTTAAGTAGCTAACCCAGGTTCGCGCAAGCCCGCCGTAGTTAAAACTTTGGGATTTGACACGGATCCTGTGAGCATATCGGAATAAAAAATAGCCAGTTCCCAGACCCAGCCAGCCACAACAAGAAGCACAGGAAGAGGAACAAACAAACACAAGCGCACACACGCTTACTCACACACACACACACACAACACACACACACACACACACACACACACACACACACACGCTCACACATACATTTATAATATTAGAAGGATTTAATAAGCTAGATAATGTTTTAACCACAAAATTGCACATACCGCTATTATTTTTGATACTCGCGTAAATGCTACGTTAGTGTAGTTTAAGTTATTAACGTTCAAGTTGTATTCTCAGTTACAAATTCTGAGATTCAGTAAAGGTTAACTCATATGTATTGGGATGTGTATATGACCATCCTCACCACCTTGATGGTTGGCAGTCTAGCACCGTCCGCTTTAAGCGGAACTTTTTCCCACGTACGGTAAACTGGGGTTACTTTAGGAAATTTTGGGGCTACTTTGATATATTTAAAAACGGGAACGGGGGTTATAAAAACGGAAACTCTTATAGCTGGGTGTGTAATGATAGATATAACAACATTTGATATAACTGTAACATTTGGTATAATGCTACATTTGACATAATTCGATTTACTCGAGAAGTAAACATTCTACGATTCTTTTATAAAATAAACTAACCTAACCTAACCTAATGCATATCAGAATTAATATCAATCCTCCGAAGTTTACTTTTTGAGTAAATCGCATTATATCAAATGTAGCATTATACCAAATGTTACAGTTATATCAAATGTTGTTAAATCTATCGAGGCGCACCCCTCATAGCTCGATTGAGCAAATGATGTAAAAAGTAAGGTAATTTATCAAGGTAGTTATTTCACTGCCTCAGATGGTCCTAAAAAAATAAGGACACGGCGTAAAAACTGTTTTCCAAAATAAAAGCTCTGCATTTTAAAGTAACCCCGTTTTACGGTACCTACGACAAAGTTATGGAACCAGTCAATTACTACAGAATCTTTTGCAGTCAATTTCAAGTTGACGGACGATTTTCGAATGGGAAAAATTGGCTTAGCTTAGAGGCAAATTTTGTGCGGCACCTTTTGTTTGGGCTCAGAATACCAAGATACAGATATAAAGCTAGTAAATTGTATGCCATCCCGGACGCACGAACAGACAGACGGATAGACAATCTGCAAAACCAAAAATAACATTTTTTACTAATTAAATATATCATCGTATCTGGCCTATGTATAGTCGGGGTAAGAAAAGGTTCGTCACTTTTCGACTCTATGTCGACGAGTTAAGGTCGAAAAGTGACGAACCTTTTCTTACCCCGACTATACGTCACTGCTTGAGACAGACTTCCTCTCACTTGGGCTGTAGTGTGGATTGGGAACTTCATGCACACCATTGAATATACAAGTTTCCTCCCGATGTTTTCCTTTACCAAAAAATTTCGGGTGCGAGCCCATGCTACCTCGACTTTTTTTTGTCAAAATTGCAAAACAAATCTAAAGTTAAAATCCGTCTAATCAACTGTGTAAATTCATTTTAAACGCTGGCGTTCCGCAAAAACATCAAACAAAAATACTATTTCCACTAGTTACAAACAATTAATCCGCTATTAATAGTTCTCCAATGGTAATTAGAAATCACTCGGTAATAAGTCCAAGGTTAGTTGTTAAAAAGTAACATGATGGCGTGACCGCAGCGCACGCGCCATTCCGCAATAATTTATACCTTTAGCTGTCGCAGAAAAAGTGTGCACTGCGGAACCAATGACGTTCTAGTTAAAATATGTGCATTATGTGTACTAGCTTTTGCCCGCGACTTCGTCCGCGCACAACTAAAATTTATGATCAACTCCCGAATTCTACCCCGTGGGAAATTCCATAAATCCCTTTTTACTGCACTTCTGTGATCATATACTTCGTTTTTTTAGCATTAGAAAGAAGGTAATAAACGATCTTGACGTGTCTTTTTAATAAAACTCTTTTAAAAAATAAATCACAGCAAAACGCTGGCCATCAACAGGTTCCTTTGGCTGTCTTGTTTTTATACCAAGATTTAGCTGTCACTGTCTTCTGTGCGGTTTTTTCGGAGCATGTCATAGTTTTAAATATGGTTTAATAAATATTATTTACAAGTATTTAAATCCATTTTCTACTAATATGTAACAATTAGGAAGGAAATATGGTCATTTACATTTTTTGGTTTCGTAATAGTTACTATTTTTTAAAAAGCGTTTTTCAATAAAAAAAAACTTATCAAGATTGTTTACCCTATTTCTAATGCTAAAAAACAATGCATAAAGGAATGGTTACGGAGATGGAGTCCTATTGAATTGAATATTTATACCCCGTTATTCCCGAATCCCGTGGGATTTTCCGAAAATCCTAAAATTAATTTTTACTCTTATAATTACACACTTGCATGTTAAATTCGAAATCGTTAATAATTATAGTTACGGAGATAAGGCCACATTAAAGCAAAAATTAAAATCCCATTTATTCCCTATCCCGTGGGAATTTCGAAAAATCTTATTCTAAATGTACATACCTTAAAACTTGAAATCGTTAGCCGTTTCCGAGATCCCTGGAATCAATAAACAAACATACGTACCTATACGAGTTTCCTATTCCTTGTCTTGTTTAAAGTAGCTAGCAATAAGTTAATAACATAATTACCTACGTGTCTAGTTAAGTATTTTTTAGCCGATTAGCTTACAACGCTTTACTTCCCAGTAAAAAATCGCTGTTAACTATTTTTTTCTACTATACCTTTGAAAGTACAACTGATCGCGATCTCTATTGGCATTACGTATTCCAATAGTTCAAGGATCTGGTACTGCATACAATGAGCTGATAAATCTGCAGGACGATGGAAATAACTAAAACTAAAGCACGAGGATCTTGATATAGTTGGTTTGTGAGGGGAAAGGAAACTTATAAAGTTACAACCAATTAAGGATACGTTACTCGAAAAGTTACGACTCCGACTACTACTAATTGTAAGCACTGCAGAACCGTAAACCGTAAACCGGAAAATACTAACAAAAAAAACCGGCCAAGAGCGTGTCGGACACGCTCAAGGTAGGGTTCCGTAGCAGATACAAAAAAATCTTTGCATACTTTATTAATGTGGTTGTTTTTGTCCCAACTCCCACCGCGCGCTTGGGTTAACAGCGCGATGTACCTAGAATTTTAACGTCGGCGGTACAGCGCCATCTATCGGCAAATTGGGTTCACACTCACCGTTGACGCAGTACGGACATTCAACGCTGTTTTCCAACTCGGGGGTACTGACCTACCACTATCCCGGTTGAAATTTGGATGAACGAACATGTCGAGTTACACTGATTTTAAGACGTGAGTGATCCGTTTATTTTCACTATTCGGGTACGCTGTTACGGAATTTGAAGAATTTTATTTTCATCTACCCTTTGGTTGGGGTATCGTTATGTAGATTTTGAGAGGAGACAATTTGTATAACCCTCACCCAAATATTAAGATTTTACGCCAATTTTTTGCAATATAGGTAAATCGCTTTTTGGTCATCATGTTTCTGTCTTTTCTGTAGGTATTTTTTTTCTATACTTATACCCATCTGAAAAACTAGCTTGACATATAATTAAAATACCATTGGAACTGCGCTCAAATTAGTCCTAATTGGTCCTAATCAATTAACTAGGTATCTTATAGGATCCATCAACACAGTATTAACTCTTATTAGCTAACAGAAACATTCCACGCCTGCATATAATGATTTATTTATATCATTAATGCCAACTTGTTTGTTTAATTCAGTTATTTTTTACTTGACCTCTATTAAAAATTCATAGAATTGTAGATTAGCAACATTTTTTCTACGATATTAAGTTTAACGGATGCTCGTTAGATTCTTCGATAGTCTTTAAACTTCACAGGATGAGATGTATTAAAACAATCTTTAAGTTCTGTTAAACCTCAGATAATTGCAGTTAATGATAGATAACTATGTTTACATAACGTCGTAAATGATTGGGTAAATAATCGATGATTAATTACAATAATTACCCTCGAATCACGAAGTTATTGGTTTATTACTTCCTAAATAAAAATAATTCAGTTGATTTTTTTTTCGTTAATTAAGTATATGATTTGCATGTGGCGCTTCCTTGGCCTAACTGGTTGTTGGAGTATGAAAACGAAGGTTGCCCGCCAATTATTTTCCCGTATTCTAAATTTTGTTTTTCTTCACGGTCGTTTTGTGTTCTTAATCGTCATTTCATGCATTTATAATTCAACTCGACTTCAAACAAAGGAAGAGCCTCTCAATTTTAGACGACCGGACCGGACCTGACTACGAAGCAAGAGGTCCTGGGTTCGAATCCCGGTATGGGCATTTATTTGTGTGATGAGCACGAATATTTGTTCCTGAGTTATGGATGTTTTCTATGTATTTAAGTATTTACTTATCTATAAGTATAAGTATAAGTATGTTTATCGTCGTCTAGTACCCATAGTACAAGCTTTGCTTAGTTTGGGACTAGGTCAATTTGTGTAAGATTATCCCCTAAAATTTTTTTTTTTTATGAACCTGTGTTTTTTTTGTAGACGCGGAAAATGGGTTACGGGTTAGTGATATAAAGTTAAATACTGAGCCTAACCCCGGGTCATGAATTTGGGTACGCGTACATGAAAAAAATACCATGATTGAACCACCGAAATCCATTTTAAATTATTATTTCTGTGGCTATTTTTATTTCGGGTACGAAAAAAGGCTCTTGTCTAACTCTACATGCTGGGTCATTGTTAGAGGGTATGTATTACAATACCGAAGTACGAAAGACCGAATGTATTAAAACATCGAATGGGTCAAAAGACCGACACGATTTTTTTTCTGAAACCGTTAACTTTTTGAGATCGTTATAAACTAACCTCACCTGACCTAATGGGTTCTGCTTGATGCCGTTTTAATAAATTCTGAGAAGTTTACGGTTTCAGAAAAAAATCGTGTCGGTCTTTTGACCCATTCGATGTTTTAATACATTCGGTCTTTCGTACTTCGGTATTGCAATACATACCCTATACCCTTGTTAGATAATCTGAAGGACACAGTTATACGTTAGAGTGAGATGGAGGTATGTACTTCACCATTGTGGCGCTAACAACAAATAGTCGCGTCCTTAAAGTTGGCCGACATTGGCCCAATGTAAAGAGCGAGCATTCAATTCATCATCAAAATTGCCAGATGATTCTACTGCCGAGGTAATAAGCTTTGTAGATAATTTTGAGCTCCAAAATTACCCATCCACTTCTGCTGTTAACTTTTTATTTTTATTGTTTTTTTATTATGAGATCCGGAATCAAACGAGCAAGTGGGTCATCTGATGGAAAATGATCACCACCGCCCATAAATATCAAGAACTCAAAGAGAGTCACTAATCTGTTGACGGCCTTTAAAGGAAGTATAAACCCTTTTCTTGAAAGCCCCGATGACATAGTTGTCTGTGTCCAGGCTGACTGTAGCCAGGTGCTATCCAACATTTATTTCTCTTGTGACCCTTTATTTAGAGTCACGGTACAGTCGAATGGAGACATCAATTTACTTGTCAAGCCCGGGGGTCGAGTCAAAGTTTGCATGCTAAATGTTTAAATATCTACTTAAGTAGGTACGTCGACAGGTTGTTGAACATGTTGTCTACGACTTATAATAAGTTTTGTTAAAAATTTCATTTTAAATGCAAGCTTTTCCATTGACTGTAGTTTTGGTTGACTGTACTTGCATTGTCGTCCAACTTACATAAGTATACCAAATTTCAAGTGAATCCGACAACTGAAAGTGGGTCAAATTTTACTTGCAAGATTTGACCCGTACATATGTACATATGTAGGTACATTTATTACATTGCAAGTTAATAAAAAGCCTATAATAACTTTATAGTTTTTATAGGCTTTACTAGCTGGCCCGGCAAACGTCGTTTTGCTACATAAAATATTTCTTATCTATCACCTAGCGGTATAAAAAATAGCCTACGACCTATTCTCAGACCTACCGAGTTTAGAGAAAAAAAGTTTCATAAAAATCGGCCAAGCCGTTTCGGAGGAGTTCGGTAACAAACACCGTGACACGAGATTTTTATATATTAGATATTAAAAAATTTAAAACCCCCAACGTAATTTGGTCGCACTAAGTAAATGCCTATTATGCGTCTCAGATACATTCTGCGGCTAACAAAATAGCTTATAATTTTGAAACGGCACCGATTTTGATGAAACATGTCTAAGAACCATCGCCAAAAAACCTGCTTTCAAATAATAAAAAACCGCATCCAAATCGGTTCACCCATTTAATAGTTATGATTATGATGCCACAGACAGACAGACACACATACATAGCAGTCAAACTTATTATAACACCCGTCTTTTTGTGTCGGGGGTTAAAAAGAAAATTTTTGTACCTTTAATAAGACACGAAAATGAAACAAGTTCAATGATTTACGAGAAAAATCAAGCATTAGGTTCACATGAAATTTTAAAACTAAACGGATTTTGATTCTAGTTCAACATTGTGAAAAACAAATCACTGATTGTACCCTGTCAGTTGGTAGACAATGTATTTAGGTACACAAAATGTTACAACTACACATGTACTACACTGATTTGAAATCATTCATGCGAATCATGTATGAAGTGCAACAGCAATAATACACTTCGAAACCTCTGAACACGAAACTGGGCCTTGAAACTTACTCGAGTTACAACAAACGCAGTATTCTTGTAAAAGCCCATTGTTATATTATAGTTATTTTACATTTATAATTGCACCATATTCTCATAAACTTTGGTAAGGTTTTAAGTTGATCGTTATCGATGATTTATTAATTGTCATGAACTCATGATGTTACTTTCCGCTCTCCTCATCTTTACTTGTTGTCAGTAAATTATGTAAGTGCATTGAAGTTAATCTAACGAATAACTTATCGTTTTAATCAATAAGGTCGTTCTGCAACATTTCGGCCATTAAGGTAATAAAATATTTACAGACTGGAAAATTTAACAAGTTTGATATGAAGTATCTTTTGTATTTTGTTAACTTTCAACTTAATTTTTTATTACTTTTATGGTCATCCTGTGAAATCCATATATTTAGTACTAAATACAAACTAAAACATGGATGCACAGAAAAACCCGCCATTGGTGATGGTGTAGGGGAATGGCACGCGGCACGGAATGCTGAGGACCTGGGTTCGATTCCCAGCGCTGGTCTTTTTTCTGGGGTTTTTTCTGTGATCCATATTTCAGTTTGTATTTAGTATGAAATAATTAGACTGGAAAATGCCAAAGATACTACTGATAGATATTGTATTCAGAAGCTTAATTTTGGAGTAATAGACATAATATTTGTACTTATGGTATTTCGAATACAGCACGATTCTTTTGGAGTTCTAGTTTTCGTACGAGATGAAATAAAAACGGAAGAAAGAGGAAGTAAATAAATATTTTCATAAAAAATTGCTGCCACATTTAGGCACTTTACGTTAGAAATGTAATAAATACTAACAAACTGGCTTACTTAATTAATTCTTACTCTTCGCTGTCATACTTTAAATATAGGGAACGGGATATAAAGATCCCTCAAGCCAAAGCAGAATAACACAATATGGTGACTTCCCCTATAAAAAGCTACAAAACCTAAGTTTAGCTCGACATAACTAACTAACTATTATAATCAATTTTTCGGTCTGTGTCTAGATAACGCTAATTTCGTTAAATTAACAGAAGCCTAACAAAAGAAGCTTTAATGAATTCGAGCGTTTCGTTCTCATCTTTCTCAAACCACATTTCAAATAAAAAAGTCTCAATGTCATCAAATTCTATTTGTAACAAGTTCTGTTTACAAAACCCAATGAACGGTACACATTTTGAGACCTAAATGTCATCATTTAGCAAGCTTTCGTAACTCTGGCTAGACCTAGGCACAATCTTTAGCATCGGAACCGCTTATCAGTAGACTCGCGTGTCAATCCATCAAAGCATGAAGCATGTCGAAAACTGCGACCTACTGTTTCGAAAATCAGCAACCTTGGTAGCTTACTGGGTTTCCTAAGCCGACAACAATAGTTCTTAATGCACAAAATCACATCGAGACACATTGGTTTACAGACAAGCGTGCAAAAACTTAGTAGGTATTGCTTCGTTTAAAGGTCGAGCGTATTATGGCAATTACAGTTACAATTTCTTTTGTATTAGTTCATTAGGAGTCACAATTCTGGGCAAAGGCTTCTCCTATTTTGAACTCCACACACACTACAGACTGAATTCAAATTGGTGATACAAAATTAGTTTTTCGTACTCAGTTAATGCTGGGCAATATAATGCGCTAACTCATTTGTTTTAATAAGTCTTATAACATTTGGAGCGTCCATACATTGAGTTCGTGTCAGTATTAACTGAGTACGATACACTAATTTTGTATTACCAATTTGAATTCATAATTATAACAAATATTAAGTCTGCTGTGGAAGTAGTCTTAATCGAAATTCTTAAAGGCTGTGTGTGCTAAAACGTATTTACAGATCGCGGGAAACAGTTCAGAGGTGCGGTCGCCTTGACTGGATGATATTAAGTTGACGTTTGAGGTCGATAACTTGGTAACTTAACCGCATTTTGCAGTGAGAACGTGACTACAAACTCCGGACCCAGCAGCAAATTCATCTCGAAAAAATAACAATCCAGTTATTTTTATCAAGGTTTACTTACTTAGTTTTTTATTGTTTATGTGGATTACTCTATGGACAACTAGCGACCCGCCCCGGCTTCGCACGGGTGCAATTATGCATGTATTATACATATAAACCTTCCTCTTGAATCACTCTATCTATTAAAAAAACCGCATCAAAATCCGTTGCGTAGTTTTAAAGATCTAGCATACATAGGGACAGACAGACAGACAGCGGGAAGCGACTTTGTTTTATACTATGTAGTGATTCATTAAAGTGCAAACGCAGCTAATTAAATTATTAAGTATTTTATTTGTATGGCATAAACAGAATCAACTGTTAAATGAATTAGTAGCAAAATATTTAAATATGGTATTGGTAAATGTCTGTTGAATAACGACCGCAGCTGCAACCACCTACGCATTTTCGTGAATGCAAGCAATTCCTTTTTAGATTTACTAGATCATAGATTAGGTGTTCATTGTTGAACCGGTGTTAATTAAAAAATCCTATTTTCGAGAAGTAAGAGCAATAGGTACTTATAAGTTGAACAAAAAACAAGTTCAATAAAAAACTAGTTTTCTTGTTACTCTGCAGCCCCACATGCAAAATATTGACGTCTTTGCAGACATAACGAAGTCAACACAAACAGCAACACCAACTCCACACAAGACGCTAAAATAACGCGATTCTAATTCTGTAGGGTTCATTTTCAAACCTGCAGTTGTAGCTAGTGTCATTCACGAAGACGCGTGAATTTGACAAAATTAGACATTAGTGACATTGCAATAAGAACCACGGCACGCGTCATCATGAACAATTCGAGCTATAGCACATGCATGCATGACCGTTCCGTTCGTGAGAATGAATATATTCAAAGAATAAGATCGTTATCTTGAAATTCTATTGAAATCAAAATCATTGATTAAATCCATTTGTTCGACCAAGAATCATGAACGCCACAGAACGGATCACCACGTTGAGTACGTATTATCTAATGATGATATCCTCGCAAGCGGAGAGTCGTGGGTTCGAGCCCGGACTCGCAACTCTGAGGTTTTCGGAATTTACGTGCGTGATTACATTTAAATTTACCATGAGCTGTACGGTGAAGGAAACATCGTGAGGAAACCTGTACACACCTGCGATTCAATGGTGTCTGTAAATTCGCCCGCGTGGGAACTACGACCAAACCCCTCTCATTCTGAGAGGCCTGTGGTCTGCAGTGGAACGTTTATAGGCTGGGATGATGATGACGTTGTACCTACTCCTTGACGTAACGATAGTACCTCTTGTTGGTTCGGGAGATGAAAACAAAGCTGGCTGGCAAAACCTTTTTCATTAACTATGAATACGGTTGCATTACAGGGCACATAATTTAACTGACTTGTAATATTGTCGCATTAGGATTAGGCACACCCTTAAGGGCGTTGAATTGTTATTTTTCTTAATAAATTATCGTATTACATTAATTTATTCATAAGTCACGTTAAATGTAGCACTAGATCAAGTGTTACTTTATTGACCCGATGACAATTTACATTCCACTGTGAATACACGCATTTACATTTAATATCTTACTTACATCATTCTTCAATCATGACGTTGACATGCACTATAATTGCAACTACATTTATAACTCCTTGAGATGTAAACACCATAATAAAATTCATTGCATTCTCTTGTACTGGATCGGCTTGGACGCTTTTATTTAGCTCAATGGGTCTTGCTTCAGTAAGCAAGTCGTTATTAGCTGAAATAAGTTCAGTAACTTATTTCAGGTAATAACGACTTGTCCAGTTGTCATTTGAGGTTTTCTTTAATACCATCAAATGCGGCAACTCTACCTAACTCTGCCTAGTCACAATATGTGACTACACTTCATTTGATAGACCCAACACTTCATAGCTGATAATCATCGAGCGTATTGTTGTAATCAATATGCTGTAACGCAATGCTGACCTTAGTGAGTTAACCAGAAAGTTAGAATCGCCAGATCGGAAAATTATGTCGTCGTCAGTCGCGAAATGAAAAGGTTCATCAGTTTTCAATTACTTTAATTTAATATGTCAAAGCGTCTCGTAATCGTCGTGTCCCAGCCGGGGTGTTGCCTATGGGAGCCATTCAGAAGGAAGGGCCTGAACAGCTGTGCAGCGCGCGCGTACCGGTTACAGTGCCCCGTATTTGTTGTACGGTTTACGGTTACGGTTGCTTGGGGGCGCGTACAACACCGCGCTCAGCTGCCTTCTTCCTGCTTATTCCCCTAAGTTCAAGTCTAGGGTGAATGAGCATTTACTAGGCAAGCGTGCTCCATCGTAGGCCTCATCTTCGCTTTCCATCAGGCGTGATTGTAATCAAACGCAAGCCTATATTGTATTTAAAAAAATCGCCATTTTTCTTACAGCTTACTTGCTTACTTCAGCATACCATGGATAAGCTTCAGCACAAGTGTTCCTAATTCAAATATAAACTTGTTACACAAACGATAATAGAAAGTAAATAGCATGGAAATATGTAACTGAAAAACCGCATCGATCACCTGCATCAAGTAAAGGTCTTAATTTTTTTTTTTATAATGGCTGTTATGTATACTAACACTTAACTTGGCAATTCCTTAACAATCATGAAGTATAATTAAATCATCTCTGTTGGCGACTCATTATACAAATAACTGGGCATTTAGTGTCACAGTGATTTATGTCGTGAAGTAAAATCCTACTACATAGTTTGAAGATGTTTAGATGATTGAATATTTGGAACTCAATCACGCAATAAAGTCTGAACGGATTTAGATAAAACTTTATTGTACAAAAATCGATTGATACTTAGGATACTGTGTATTATTATCCCGGTAATGCGTAATATTTTAACTTTAAACAAGAAGAGGCTCTGTCCAAGAACGTTGAAGTACCTATCACTACTTTTCAAATGATGCGATGTCTGAGTTGTAATATATTGCGAGCTTTATGTGCTGCCATATTATTTACTATACCGATAACGTCGAACCACACATGGGATGATTTCAAATAGTATTTTCGTAAAAAAATACCACTTATCACCCTCTTTGATCAAACGATATGGCCGCTTGAAATGAACCTAGGTACCTGTATTTGACTGACATTGTCATTCAGATCAACAATAAATTTGACGTTGTGATAACAGATTTAACAATACATTGATATTGTCAAGGCAGCGAGTTGTAAAACTTATTTTATTTTTGTACCACCTCATCCTTTGTACTAAATGACGTTTTTACGTCATCCGCACTAAAAGCTCGAGCCCTGCCGATGAGCAATTTATGTTTATGCATACATATATCTCTAATTGTCATTACAAAGTCTATACAGGTGTCGTAGCAACTTTACAACTGAAACCGCGAAATATATTCGCTAACTTCACTTAATATTTGCATGTTTTTAAACAAATATATCACATTTATAGAGATAAGCCTATAACCAAATGTAGGATATTTCAAAACGTTATCGTACCGATTATTAAAGGTATACAGGGTTATTTGTAATTCACTAGCATCCTTTTAACCCTAAACTCCTACCACTTAAACAAATGTTTTTTTTGTTTTACGGCTTTTGTCATAACTTAATATTTTTGGTGTAATAACGTTTTGAAAATTTGAGATTACCTCTTATTTTTACGATACTCTGTGTATTTGTATGGGAAAAAAGTGCTTCATTTTAAAAAGCCGTAAAACAAAAAACATTTGTTTGAGTGATAGGAATTCAGGGTTAAGAGGATGTCAGTGAATTACAAATAACCCTGTATATTTAGGCAGATTCCATTTAAGATTTAGTTCATATGCTCGTTATACCCCTGAAAACTTCAAGCTATTGAGAAAATACTCTTTAAAGCAAATCAAGATAAGATCGATGCTTTGTTGCATAAGCGAGTAATTTTTAAACCGCCATACCCAAGTATTTCTCCTGTAATTTCCTCTATTAGATCATCACTGAATAGCGGACACTACATTGCATTTCTGAAGTAATTTTCATATCATCTTTAACGACTGAACATTATTTATTAAACTGCGTCTTCACTTTTTAAGAAAAGGTTAAATAGTTTTACGCTTTCGTTTATAACGTCTTACACATTTACGCAATAGGCACGCGTGACATTTAAACGGAAGTCTATGAGTTTAGTTATGTCAATTGTTATGAAAATAGACAGTGCAGTACAAGGTTCTACGTGTGCTTGAAACTATAGTCAAAATTGGACTTTCTTTGTTGACTCTAGGGATCATTTTGGAGATTTTGCAAGTGTAATATAAGGCCTTTTAGTTGACCTTTTTCGCTCGTTTCATTTTATACAAAAGAGTTAATGTAGAGAATAACTAGGTAATCATAATGGAACGGTTTGTTGAGCCAAGTGATCACTTGAGGTCAGGTTACAAGGCACTTTATATAACCGTTAGGTGGTATGTTTATTTATTGAATAGCATCGTGACTTGACCCACCCGCGTAGAATGGATAAATTAGGTTGAATAAGTAGTTTATGTGGCTCATAAACAAGATGTATTGCGGTCTAGCAGCTTGTTTGACACTATAGTGCCAGACCCCGAGTTAGAAGTCCATTTTGCACGAATTAAGCTGAGCTTGTATGCATCAAATGACATACAATTGTGTAGATATTTGGAAGTTTGGATGTTTGTTAGTCAATTACAAAGTAAAGGCTTTACGAATTTGAATGAAACTTGGTAAACAAATAAACAAAAATCTAAATTGAGGCATAGGATACCGGTAATGCGTTCCCCTTGGGTAATATTTTAAATTTTAACAAGAATAGAGGGCGCTGTCCAAGAACATTGTAAGGTACAATCAATAGATGGCGTTGTCCGAGTAGACGTTGCACTTCAAAAATGTAACCGTAACTTTTTAGTCAAAATGATCATTATGTATTTTGTCCATTATGACACTCTTCCGGCGGAGTTTAGTTTAGTGAGTGCTACTGTTTAAGAAGCCGAAAAGTGTTTAATCCTGATTAAAGATAAGTTAGAAAGCGTACCGAAATACTGCATCCTTTTGAACGGCTATGTCTCCAAAATAGATGCGAAGAAAATAAGATTTTACCTACTTTTCACACTTCTTTTACCTAAGAAGCTTAAAAAAATCACGCATTCCATCAGAGTAACTGTATATACTAAATGTTACAGCTACTTATGTCAATAAATATTGCTATATCGATCATCACACACCCATTTCACTGATTGTTATAATAATTACGAAACTCGTCATATTATTATTATGTGTCGCGCATACGTAGCTATGGTTCACGGTTGCCAGAGGAGAAGCAAGATAAAAATATTTTACTTCTATAATAATTTCCGCAACCAAGTGTAGCTCTTAACGGGAAAAGCGTGAGACGAGCGTACTTCCGTGAGATCGAAAGAGGCAATAAAATACATAATTGGAGAAATACAGTGTGAAATACAGCACACGGATATGTAAGTTATTGTAATCTTCCGTGATAGGCGACTTTTCTTTTTTTGACGCTCTAATTTATATGTTTTAATCGCTCTTTTAGACATGGCGATTCGCCGCTGCATCGAGAGCTGCATCGCGATTATAATATTAAAATCAACTGCCGCGTTACATGCTATATATGCGCGTTATATGTTATATGTATTTAAGTATGTATCTATCTATATAAGTATGTTTATCCGTTGCCTAGTACCCAAAACACAAGCTTTGCCTAGCTTACTTTGGGACTAGGTCAATTGGTGTGAATTGTCCCGTGATATTTTTATTTTTTATTTTATATGCTGTTAAAAGAAGAAATGTTGTTGTCTGTATTGTGATGTTCAATAAGGAAGTTTTTTATTAATACTTCAACACACAGGCGACGTCCGCCGAAACCAGAGTCCTGCAGATTATGTCGTTTAGGGCGTATGGCGCGGAAATCTCCCCGCACAGCGGCAACAACTGAAAGCGTGGTGGCTGTTGCACATTATGCAGAGTGGGGGCCCAATTTATACTATTCGATGATTTTTATTTGTATCTTTTCCTGTCAGCTGTATTTCAATAAACATCTCTCTCTCTCTCTCTCTCTCTCTCTCTCTCTCTCTCTCTCTCTCTCTCTCTCTCTCTCTCTCTCTCTCTCTCTCTGTTGCTCTCCACATCGAACCACAGATGCATGAGTTTCACGAACGACGCGGCCCAGACGGAGCGCACACGTAAATTTAGAAAAAGTCAGAGGATATATGGTGAAGCAATTCAATGGTGGTGAAGTTCCCAATAGGACGAATATAGCCTGGGATGATGATCAAATAATAAATTATAACTTTTAACTTTCGCCATACTTAGTTTATATCATAATGTGTAACTATGTAGGTATTTCTTAAGTACTGTGGGACTTAGCTAGAGTCTAGGTAGAACTAGTACCGGGATACGCGCGTGATGCTAAACTTCAATAAGTAATAACAATATATATTTTTATATGTGGATTTATTCCTTGAGATCAGTATAACTACTACAGTATTATGTCCAGCACCTTTGGCTGTTCGGAGCAATCTGCCCTGACTCGCATACCGCTGACGCTTCTAATTTATTTAAAATCAAGTTCTAGAATTATTTACAAATTTTATACATAATAACATTAAACTAACCTGCCAGTTGGACAACATTTTACCACTGGCTAGCGGTATCGAGCCGTGCCTACAGTACACATTTAACTATAATGTCACTGACGCATGCATCTTTATATTTAATATAATGTTGCATGTAATACATTTCTATTTGTATTTAGTTATACTTAAAAAATTAAAATAATAATAATAATTTTGAGATGTCGGAATCCGTATCAAAATAATACATGCCATAAGTTACCTTAATATCCAAAATGAAATGTTCAAAATTCAATAACATCTTTACTAAAGAATCCGACATCATAAAATAATTTTAACTTTAAAATAATTTTAATTATAATCCTTTTTATATTGTATTTAGCACTTTTATAATTTAAGGAAACTGTAGGTCTTATGTTAATCATAAGTATTTCTGTACACATTCTTGTATATGACCGTTGGTTTCTCTTCTCAATAAATAAAATAAAAATAAAATAATATAATGAATAGCTTAACTTCTAAATTTTTTGTTGCTAAAAGATTCACTTGACGCTCCAAACCCACAAACATCAATGTACGTCAACTGTTCAGCTTCGTAAAAATATTTTTTATCATATTTATTTACCAACTATTAAAATGGATTCAAACCTCAAAGCAATTAACAAGTGTTTGATATATTGCTCTAATTATGTTCACCTTTAATGATTTTAATTACCAAGTCTCATGTATATGTATGAAATACATCATTATTTCTACAGTCACATTAGACTAACAACATCACGACCGGTTGAGCATGAGATTGTAGAACATTTTGCGGAAATTACTTGTGACATGAATCACTTTCAAGGATACTTTATAGACCGAACTGAATTAAGTAACTATTTGGGTCCACTCTCTTTGTCTAAAACGGCTTGAGGATTATTGTTAGACTATTGAGCTTGATACCCACTCAGTTGTTCATCTAGTAACAAGTGATTTCAAACAATGTCAATATTGACTTAAGGAATAAAGTTAATTGAAAATAGAACCTCCTCCTTTTTTGATGTCGGTTAATAAATAAATAAACTAGCAATCGTGGTAATCATTACAAAAGCTTTAATTTTTAATTTTAAACCAAAAACTTCTTAATTATTTTATTAGCTTCACCTGTAACAATGTAAGTAAACAAATCTACTCTAGTAATCTATTTTAAACTACTTTTTATTTTATTGGTGTCTAATTAACCCGTGATATTTATTTATTTTTATCTAAAGGTCCAACAAATTCACTTTATTTCTTTACTGTACATGTGTCAGAACATTTTTTACATACGTATACTCTAATTTTTACTTACATAATTATTAGATTGAAGAAAAACATTTTTTTTAATCTTCCTTCTCCTTTCTCCTCTCCTAAATCACCTAGTCGTGTTATCCAAATCGGGCCCACTCTCTTTATAAATAATTTATTAGTAAACTAATAATTTAATGGACGATTAATCAATTCCAATAAAAAATCTGTGAGTTTCTTTGGTAGTCGCTTTACGGAACCGATGGTTCCGGGTGACTTAATTTCTGCCACTTCATATATTTTTTGTCGCATGTCCTATGTACATATCGGCACCTAATTCTCCGGCCTAGATTCAACATTATACAACACCCAAAACAAGTTAACTTGGGCAATTACTTTACTCTATTTCTCACATATTTTATTTCAAACGATCACTGAGTTTTTAACAACTTGACATTTACACTAAACGCTATTATCTAACTTAGTAAGTACTTACTGACACGCCATATCTCAAACCGAATTAATCAATAAGTAAACTAATAATTAATAACGGCACAGTAACTCTTGCACAACTTTTAAATGCCAAATTTAAACACTTTATATAACTATCCACAATTAACTATCACTTTTGACACCCTCCATAAAAGTTTTTCACTTGTTTCATATGAAACCGTTCGATTATCTAATTCAAAGGTCGGGTTAAGGGTCATTTATTGCATATCCAAGATTAAGTTTTACATAAACGTTTGTAATCGGAAAAACACGATATGAGTATGTATGAGTGGTGTCAATACACCTACGTCTAAACAAAATTATTTATACTTTTCATAACATATTTCACCTGCCAATTGGACTTCTATTTCGAGAAAAAACGGTATACAGAGCGAACATTCAGAGCTATTATTACATTTGCTATGTTTAGCCTATAAACGTCCCGTGGCAGGGCACAGGTCTCCTCTCATAATGAGAGGGCTTGGGCAGTAGTCCCCACGCGGGCCCAGTGAGAATTGGGAACGTAATACACTATCGAAAATCTTCGCAGGTGTATGCAGATGCGAGATGATATGTTTAGCGGCTATGTCGGCTCATAAGTCACAAAACACAGACAAGTCGAGAAAATAAATTTCGCACTGTAACCATTGTTTGCTCCCAACTTAATTTTTGTTTGCCTTGCCTTGCTTAAATTGTATAAATTATCTTTTTTACTATCATGACACTTCTAATACGCAACCCAAGTGGAGCTGGGTGGCACATGTCTGTGGAGATGGCTGGATGATTTAGACCGTGATGACCCATTTTAGCAAGATTTTGCAAAGGATACTTAACGCGTGAATAGGGAAGGCATTTGCTTAGAAGTGGGACGTACAATAGGCTATTAAAACACTTCTAATTCATAAACAACTCTTAGAAATTTTCCCTCTAAATTCGCGTCCTTCAAAAAACCCTAAATAATTATTGTGTTTGTTTTACAATACAATTATAATGACTTTAAACATTAAACTACCGTGAGACTCACTCATAGTGAAAATAAACGGATCACTCAATACAATGATGATACAATGACTCTTTATTTATTATACACCACAAATAATACGATACAGAAAAACAAGTACATGAAAAAAAAGGCTTTATTTCAGTTTTCTTGTCTTTCTATTTGTATTTTTTATTTTATTTTATTTTATTTTATTTTTATTTTTTTTATTTCATTTTTAAGTCATGTTCATTACATTTGGTGACATAATTTTATAGCGCATTGGTTATATATACTGTATTGCTGTAATTTTTATTCATGAATGAATAAATAAATATTTATTCGCCTAAATGTACTACAAATACAAAGACAAATACAAATAATTTATTTGTCAAACATAGGTTAAATAGATGGTACAATGATCATAGACTTGTATCACTATGCTGCACCCAAGGGCATATAAATATGAATATTCACATTCAGTCATGCACAAATCAATATACTTATAGTCTAAAAAACTGTTCAACTATCACGCATATACTCATCTAATGAATAGAAAGCTTTATCCACCAAAAAGTTAAAACTTACTCTTATTACTCTTGTTACTTGTTACTCTTTAGTCTTTATTAGTTCGCGAAATCTTCACAGTTCCGTGGCCTCGCTGCTCTCGGTTTCGCCGTGTGCACTCTCACTTTCCAACTTTTTCTTATCGGAAGTTCAAGGTGAACCGCGGACGTGATGTTGCCCTATTATCGGTGATGCCGATTATCGGCTAACTAGTCGTAACAGTTACATCGTGAGTTGAATGAACGTTATCTGCGATCTTAAGATGCTCGATATGTTTGTTTACGTATGCCTATTAATATATTTAGGAAATTATATACAGATACAAGCAAATAGGTTTTGGAGAACAATATGTATGCAAGAAAGGTGAATTTTTGCATGGAGTACTTTATGTTCTGACGTGGAATAAAGACAGATTTTGCGAAAGTTTATAAGCGAAGCCAGGGATGGGAAGGGAATGTGAAAATTTACCGCCCCTGTCTGTATTCTCTTGAACTTTCATTATTTTTATCACGTTTGTAATGTCTGCTCGTTACCACAGCCATTCTGACATGCTGGAAATGTCGAGGTTAAAAGATATACGATTAACTCACCACTGAATTTAATAATTTACTTCGGAATGCGCTATGTAAAATAATAGCAAAAATATCATGGGACAATTAGTCATTACGCAAAACTTGTATGTGCCCACGGCTACGGGTATATGTATGTGCGAGGTGTTTAAAAACATCCCGGAATTAGTAGATTAGTTTCAGGTAGGTTGGTTTTGAACAACCCCCTAAAAATGTTTTTCAGGACTTTTTATTGTGATTGGCTTATTTTTCACTATAATTAAGAGATCTCCAAAATATCTAAAGTGACTTCACCTTGAATTAAAAATTCCGATGACGGTCCACCACTGTAGGGTAGAATATATTATTATCCTACGTTTCTTCGGCACTTGCCATATACAGTGAAATTGTGGAATCAACTTCCAGGTGCAATGTTTCCAGACAATTATATGATAACGGGGACTTTCAAGAAAAGGGCCGGCAACAGACTCTCCTCGGGTTGTTCATATTTATGGGCAGTGGTGATAATTTCCCATCAGATGACCCGCTTGCTCGTTTTTCTCCCTCTTATCCCTCTTATAATAAAAAAGGAAAATTTCTTGAAATAACCTTTACAGTGTTCAATTAAAGTGACCAAATCTGGTGTAATATTCCGAATTCATTTAAAGACATCTTGTACGTGTAACATCCATGTCTCATTACAAACTTGCCCTACTACAGTACCTCTACCATGAGTTTACACTAGTTCACAGTGACTGTACTCGCTAGCGACGGCGTAAATGTTTTGTATGGAGAATTGTACTTCCGTAAGTGACCGCTAGAGGCGCTGTACAATTCTCCATACAAATAATTTACGCCGTCGCTAGCGAGTACGGTCACGTAAACTAGTGTAAACTCATGGTAGAGGTACTGGGCCAGGAAACGACCGCTTTAGCCTAGTTGGTCACTACCAACTTCGTAGGCAGGGTCACTACCCTGCCTACGAAGCAAGAGGTCCTAGGTTCAAATCCCGGTAAGGGCATTTATTTGTGTGATGAGCAGGAATATTTGTTCCTGAGTTATGGATGTTTTCTATGTATTTAAGTATTTATTTATCTATATAAGTATGTTTATCGTCGTCTAGTACCCATAGTACAAGCTTTGCTTAGTTTGGGACTAGGTCGATTTGTGTAAGATTGTCCCCTAATATTTATTTTTATTTTTATTAGGGATTTGAACATGAATCCTCTGTCCTCTATCTGCATAGTCAGGGTCACCAAATACTAGTCTCCAGCAGGGGGGTTTCACTCCGCAGTTTAGGTATGTTCGGCCGGCGCTCCTCCCGGGAGGAGTATGGCAGTAGGTTGTCGCGCGGCCTTCACTTCGCACGCTAGCCGCGTCGCGCGTAATTAAGTATCTTTTTTTTCTGTGATTTTTGCAACAAACAATGACTTCTAAACGATATTATAAATAACTTACTTACATACTAAGGGTAGTTTACTGAATTAATACACACTGTTATCTTTCTTGATTTATATACCTACCAAATATGGGCGAGTGGGAACCCTGTGCCCTTGGTTTCGGATCAGCGGTGCCCAACGGAATATGAACGCTCGTATCACACGATAAGTTTTAATTTCGCGTGCACGCAGCAGGAGTAGGAAAGTTTTTATACCTAAAGTTGCCTTTGTTCGAGAGTGATCCTTCTGTACGTTAGTACTATTACTTATTCTGTGTCTCCAGTCGTGAATAATGACGTCTCAAATGCTCAAAGCACAAGCACAGGATATATTAGTAGTTAATCCTGAACTCTATTTTACCTTCTTACATTTCAAATCCGACACTAATCTCACTCATGGAATCATGTAATCATTAACTACCTACTTACTGCAGTGCGACTCGAGTCATCGGTTGCCTCACGCGCTGCTCAATGATTTGACAAATGGGATCAATTACTTGGTGTGTGGTGTTACGTTACGAGGAAGTGCGACGTGCGATGCTCTTATGCGTTTTAAGGTTTTGCAATGGTTATGGTGGATTATGGGTTTCTGTAACAAGACTGAAGCAAAATGATAAAAACATAAGTGTGCTGCCTTAGCGATGTACAAAATCCTACAATACTAATGTTATAAGAGTTATTAGTTTTGTTTTATGTTTACGCGTGCACACTCATCATATTTTCAAATTCATAACCATGATTAGTATTTTATTTTTATTCGTGATTGTATGTTTATTACTCTTTCGCACTGTTATGTTTGGACGGATTTGAACGAAATTTGGTATGTTTATAGTTTAAGCCATGATGGTGACCTAGTGGTTTGACCTATGGCCTCTCAAGCAGAGGGTCGTGGGTTCAAATCCCGGCTCGCAACTCTGCGTTTTTCGTAATTTATGTGCGAAATTACACTGGGCCCGCGTGGTAACTACGGCCCAAGCCCTCTCATTTTGAGAGGAGGCCTGTGCCCTGCAGTGGGACATATATAAGCTGGGATGATGATTGTGGTGATACACCAGTAGTCAGGTAAATAATCCGAACTTTAAAAACCCCTTATTTTCCGAATGTGGTTAAAAATCTCCATCAAAATCAACGCCAACTGTTTTCCATTTAAACACAAGGAAGTTAGACAACGCGTAGGTAGTAAAATTTTACTAACTGGTATAATAATGTCTTAAATATTTACTAGGGCGCTGTAAGCGTTGCATATAGTCCACTTAGAACTAAAACACTTTTACTTTTACTTTTACTCTGTCACCGCCAATATAGTCCAAAGCACTGTATTTCTTACTTGTTACTTCTATCTGGATTAGGAAATCCTGCCGCCAAGCAGCAGTGCTGGCGCTGGTCTGTTCTGGAGTTGGAGCATTTTTGCCCATGCTGAAGCGGAGATGTTTCGGGCACGATCGGTTGGTATAGATAAATTACCGAGAGCATGGAATTGCATATGTAGTGGTATTGTGTGTTTATATGCATTGGAGAGAGGGATCTCTATATTGTTGCCTCTCTCTCACTTAAGTGGAATGCCTATAAACACACAATACCACTTCATATGCAATTCCACGCTCTCGGTAATTTATCTATTAGGTACTAAGAATGAGTCTTGTCGATTTCGTCGCATAGTCGAAGCTAGTTTAAACGTAACAAGTAACAACATAATTGGATTTATTGGTAGTTATCATAAACGCAATATCAGTCTTCCCAGTTATTAGTTAGAAGAGTCAAAGCCCGCGGGTCAAAGCTATCATCATTTATTTTTTATTTTTTTATTTATTGAACTAGGTTTGTTTGTTAATTATCCTGAGTAGTTCCCTGACCATCATCCCTGATCATTGCAGTCGATTTAAGAGTGCTCCCACGCTAGTAGGACGCTCTGAAACGGCTTCAATAGATTGGTAGAAAAACTGCGATTTGGATTAGGGCTTCTACGTTAGTAAGACGTTTTGCCGAACACAGTCAGATAGATATCTCATTTATCAAAGTAACGGAATATAAGTACTTAGTTGGTGTTATACTGAATTAAACTTTGTTTGACTCGTCTCCACCAAACGCACCTTTATACAAACTGGCTAAATTTTGAACTAGGTTAAAAACCCTCGCCTGCGACGTCGTTCACCTTTTCAAACCCCGTTGCAACAAAACTGCGAAGATCTTTGATAGCACCGTACTTGTAACGTATTATTACATAGTCACGTTCCACAAACGGTTCCGAGGCAATCGAACCGTATGCCACGAATGCACTGGACGGTGCATAGATTTCGAAACAGTAGGATAGTATATATGAAAAGACTACACTTAGTGTAGCATTATCGTCTACTTACATAGGTACAGTTGTTAATGTGACACATTTTAAACTAAATAGTTCCAGAGGTCCCATCAACCTTAGCATTTAGGTATGTACCGTAATGTTGACGATAATATTTAAGTCATCATAATTATACCAGCCTATATACGTTCCACTGCAGAGCACAGGCCTCCTCTAACAATGTAAGTGTTTAAGGAAATTAAGTAGATTCATTGAAGAAATGTAGAGCAGCATATTCAGAAATATTCAAATCCTTTCTTTTGGTTTTCGGATAAAACTAATGAAATAGTCACGCATGGTGGCTTTGGCTAATGTTTTCCTGGTAAATATTCCTTAAATTGAATAGTTAAATCTTTTCAGGTTAAACAGCGTACTTTCTTAAAATCTGGAGCGTACGAAAAATTCTGCCTAGGTATACGATAAATATGGGGATCCTTACTTATTTATATTATTTTAGAACTTTTTAATTTCAGATTTGCCTTGTTATAAATCTGTTTTTAATTGCCCTACTGTGACCGAGCCTTGAATCGATTCTCTAATACCTAACAAATGACTCGATGACAGCAAATTCCGTATCAATGGATTTGGTTCGTAAATTACCGTGTTAATGTCTTAATTTTATTGATTGATATCTATTTTTTTTTAGTTAGGTAGATACAGTAAATTCGGATCTTTTTCCCTGATGGGTAACTTTGCCCATTAACTCACTCCATAATTTATTTTCACATTAAAATTTTAGCAAATGGCCATATGATTGGTTTTAGCTGACCGCCCACGTGTTTTTTTTTTTGCTAAACCCTTCTATATTATGTGATTTTCATATGGGCCAAATTTACCCACCATTGGATCAAAGTACAGTTACAGTACTAAAAATCATTTATTTACTTGGACCACAAGCTTACACCCAATCGCGAGCAATTTTTACAAGCTTTTATTTAACTTGCAGTGTTTGTTTGTTCGGGTCAAATCTTGTAAATCAAATTTAGCCCACTTAGAAGTGGGTTATCGGATTGTCTTGTTGGTACGGTTAAGAACTTTGATTCACAATGAAAGTATCTGCAATAACTACAGTCAGCCTAAAAAGACCATTATTTTTTGCTTCAGTACTTAAGATGTGAGAGAACAAGCTACAAAACAAGGACCCAGATTTACGCAATTTAACCCATAAAAATTAACTGGGCCAATTTAGACCACGAACACAACATTCTTTAAAATATGATGGGCCTTTTAAGCTTACAAAACTGCCATTAAACATTAAAATAAAATTAGCACTTAGTAATTATTACTGCAATTAAATTGCCAATAAATCATGTCATGAGTGATGAGATTTTGCTACCGAAAAACTTATGTCATACGTAAGGAGCATCAAAACGAACTCATCCGCGCTAAGTGCCCTCTCTAATGCATTTAACCATTACATTTCATGATGTGCATTACTTGTTTTAAAGTTTTTTGCAATTTATATAACCAAAGATAATCACTTACGACTTTCGCGTAAAAGAGCACCAAATAAAATGCTCTTACAAAATAATACAGTACGTTCTTCACAATAATTAACTGGTTTTTTGTACTCCAAATGTACTTTGCTGTAAAGTAAAGATAAATTGTTACTAGTTCTTACGTCTGTCGTTATGTTTATGTCAATGTACGCAACTGATGAGCACTTCATTGCTTCATCGTCATCACAATCATCGGTAGTACCCATAACATAAGCTTTGCTTACTTTGAGGCTAGGTCAATTGATGTCAAGTACCCCGTGATGTTTATTTATTTATCAATGACGCTTCGTCACCATTTGAAAACATATTCCTTGTTGAGTTTCTTGCAGGATTCTTCTCAACAGGGTTTTTCCGGACTGGTGGTAGATTCCTCGACATTCGTAAGTGATTGTAATAACCAAAATTAAATAAAGACATTTAGATATTGACTAGCTGGTGCCCGCGACTTCGTCCGCGTAGTAAAGCTTCTTCATTTCTTTCATTGAATAAAACAAAAATCCGGCAACGGCAACATTCAAAAATCCATCGTATCATAATCATTGTTATTACTTAGTGAATATAATAAATCCCGTTTATTCCCTATCCATTGGGAATTTCAACAAATCTATCCTTTTTTGTTGCTCGATATTGATAACGGCAACAGGATATACTTATTCACAGAATATTTAGTTATAAGTACACATTCACTTTAAAAATAAATTATTAAATTAAAACAAAACAAATACTTAAGGGGGGCTCCCATACAAAAACATGATTTTTTGCCGTTTTTATAGATAATGGTACGGAACCCTTCGTGCGCGAGTCCGACTCGCACTTTGCCGGATTCTTCAACATTTTGGCAAAAAAAAACTAAATCTTTTACATACCCCACGCAAACTGCGGTTTGCCGATGCCTGTTTTGGTATAGCATTTATAATTATGGTTTTGTATGACTCGTAAGTTTTATGTCTTACTATATTAGTACAAAACATGTTAGGTATGTGGAGCATTAGGTAATGTAATGCTTATTAGTGAAAGAATTTTTAAAATCAAGCCCGAAGTTGAATTCATTTATTTCTACCCCACGGACAAAAAACAACAAAGTTTAGACTATATTTTCCTATCCTAACGGGAAATCGAAAAACAATTTATTTAGTAATGTCAAGTCTGTAGCATCAGTTGTTAAGGATGTGCGTTGTCTGTCAGTCAGTGTTGTGTGACATTGTGGACTCTGTGTAAATATAACAGCAGCGCCTGAGAGCAGACCAAGGTGAGTGGCTTTCTTTATGTTAAGAGAGTACAATGCCTAGCCTAAGGCCCTGGGGCTATCCTAATAGAAACCAAGGACCAGTGATCTCCAGCTATCGAAGGGTTCTTTACACGAATATATACCAACTTATAAAACAGCACCGTGACTGACTAGTTACTTGTACTCTCTTAACATAAAGAAAGCCACTCACCTTGGTCTGCTCTCAGGCGCTGCTGTTATATTTACACAGAGTCCACAATGTCACACACACAATAATTTTCAAATGAAGTATCCCGATGACCGAAATAATATCACCCAAAAACCAGTACTTTGGTTAAAAGAGCCCAAAACACATGTGATGCGTACGTTCGTTTACCTCGAACTGTCAAAGCTCTTTTGCCGCCAACCGACCGTAGGTATTATTGTGACTTACCCTCATATTAAAAGATTACAATGCCCGAAGAGTATAGATTAACGACGATAACTTTATTTATTGTGACCCAATTTTAATGAAACAAAGCCTATATGTTGCTCCAATTTAAGCTCCATCTATCTGCGAAAACCGCAAGAAAATCCGTTCAGTAATTTCGGAGATTAGCGATTACATACAGACAGACGGAGCTCTTCTTTTACTGTTTTATAAAAATAATAAAGTTTTGATCATCTAAAAACAAAAATAATATTATAATCCCGTAGTGCAGTTGGTAGCGCACATGGCTCTTAAAGCCAGAAGATTTGGGTTCGAATCCCGTACTCATAGCGAACATGAAAGTGAACATTTATTTGAAAAAGTTATTACTTTTATATCATAAAAAAATACTGGTTTACATAATATTTTGTATCGGAATGTTATTTTCACGGACAACCTCAACTTGAACTCAGAGGCGTTTAATTGAGCGAGATATTGCAAAAGAACGACATTCAAATATGGTTGGGTGCGTTCGAGTACCCGACTACTGAACATGTCCTTGCAATACTTCGGCAGAGCCCTGTTATTTGATACTTGTCTTTATTTGATACTGTTCTTTATTGAAGCCGTGGTGGCCTAGTGGTTCGACCTATATATAGCCTCTCAAGCAGAGGGTCGTGGGTTCAAATCCCGGCACGCACCTTTGAGTTTTTCGGAATTTATGTGCGAAATTACATTTGTAATTTACCATGAGCTGTACGGTGAAGGAAAACATCGTGAGGAAACCTGCATACACATGCGAAGAAATTCAATGGTGTGTGTAAAGTTCCTAATCGCACTGGATCCGCGTGGGAACTACGGCCCAAGCCCTCTCATTCTGAGAGGAGCTGCAGTGGGACGTATATAGGCTGATGATGATGATGATGAGTCTTTATTCGCGGCTTCGCTGGCGCAAAACACAAGATCCTGCACTTGAATTGATATTCCGGGATTTCACTTAAGTAATTTGCTAAAGAACATCCAAAAATTATGATTATGTCATGGTTTTCAATTACGTTACATGAAGAATAGGCGTGCCAAAATTCATATTTCTAGACATATCGAACAATTCGGAATTTTATAGGCGTAGGTACATAACATACCCATCCCATAGGATAATTTGGAATAAAAAGTATATACCTACGTACTATTCCAGAGTTCTAGCTATCGGCATACCAAATTTCATCAAAATCTATCGAGCCGTTTTAATATAAAATAGCAACAAACATAGTAGGATTTCATTTTACTTAATTATTATGAAAGCGCAAGTTTGTATGGATGTTTCATATACTTAGTTTATAGCCTGGATTTACATATAGGATATTTTTTTATCTCAGAAAATAGCATAATTCCCGCGGGATAACGATAAACGAATTCTTCGCAGACGCAGTCGCGAGCAACAGCTAGTTCAATATATAAGCAATCATCGCAACAAGGAAGAAATAACTTCAAGTCATTCGATTTTACATATTGTACTTACTGATTTATTATCTGTTACTATTAACAAACAAATGGTCATTTATATCGGTCATTTAAACACATAAAGCCTCACGTTCGGAGTTAAATAATTTCTTTGGGGATGGCATTGGACCTTGTCCAATGTATCAAGAGCTCTATACTAAACAATACAGCATACGACACATGTGTTTAGCTATGTTGGTTTTTCTGCAAAAACCTTAGGCAAAGTTTGTCGAACAGTGACGCATATTGTCGTGTAACAAATGACTGTCGTTAGTGTAAAGACATGTGCGGAAATGCGTGAAATAGGCGGATGCTGTGAGACATAATGCTAGGTTCAATGCCAGATATAAATAAGGGTCGTTTATGTGGTTAGTCTTCAATAATGGACGCCACGAGTAAATGAATGCTTTATGTGTTTTTTTTAACTGAATAAGTATTGATAGTTTTTTATTATAAGTATCGAAATCTATTGTGACTCTTAGAAACTATACATCTCTAAGTAGTAATATTGACCATAAGAGACTATACATCTCCAAGCCATTTTAAGATAAGTATTTAAGTATTAAACTGTAATATTATTATTAATTCTGGGACCTTATACCTTGAGCTTTATGGTAACGCTTTATGAGCTTTATAGGAAATTCCCTGCTCGTGCCGGCTAAAAACACTCGCTTCGCTCGTGTTTTAAGATATCCGTCACGCCTTGGGAATTGCCTACTTTCCGCACATGTATCATAGATAACCATTTTTATCATTGAACTACGCGTACAATATTATTTATTACTTACCTGGCTTTTCTGTTACAAACCATACATTAAGGTTCGGGCATTTTTGTAGAAATGGTAGAAGAGTCTGATACTGTTCCTTACTTATCTATCTGGTAGAAATACGTATAATATGTAACAGAAAATGGACTCAAGATCTGAAGCCAATTCGTAAAAAATGTGGCACTTTCGTAAGTGAGATGGTTGTAACGCTCTAAAATAATATCCCATCACAGCCATGTCTGTGTTACGCGGTTGAAATTAGTCTTCGCCCGCACGGTACAGGGTTGGGGGGTAGGACGACAAAGAGGGCCGGGAGAGGTGCGGGCGGCGAGCGCGCCTCGTGTGCCTGCCGCCCGCACCTCTCCCTTCCCCCTTTGTCGTCTTACCCCCCGCGCCTCAGTACCCCGCGGGAGAGGGCTCATTTAAACGGTTTAGCTATAGCATTTTGTATGGTATTAAGACGCGCGGATAACCTAGTAGGTAGAAAACCCGACTACGAAGCTTGAGGGTTTGATTCCCGGTCGGGGCAGATATTTGTGTGAAACAGATGACTGTTTGTGCCAAAGTCTTGGATGTTTAATACTTGGTTGTTTATGTATTTAAGTATGCATTTATCTATATAAGTAAGTTTATCCGTTGTCTGGTACCATATAGTACAAGGTTTGCTAACATTGAGTACAATGATATATTTATTATTATTATTATTTGTGATAGTAAGGCCTGCGTGACATATTTATTGTGGTAGGTATACGACTTATAGCAGAGAAGCAAGATTAGGTAATAATATTCTTGTTCATCGATATAACCTCCCCAAAATAACGCTTGAATGAATTTATTAATATTATTTGTACACTTTGCGCATAAATTCCTTAGAGAAAGTCATCCTTAATTAGGACTTCATGAGTAAGTGCGAAAGTTGCAGATTACACTCAATGACATTGCGTCGTCACTATTCGAAAGCTTTGGCAATGGTTTTTAAGTGCATGCTATTGCAATTTCTTCATGCTCGGGTAATGCAACAATGCTAAAGGATTTCAATTTCCACCCACGTTCTTTAACAGTTCAATTGTTACTTAACATCCCTGTCTAGAATAATAAACTATTATACATTCGCTGAATAAATAATATATTGTGTTTGCATATATATATATTGTGTGGCATTTTTTAAAGCTTTTTACAAGCTTCTATTTAACTTGAAACTTTCGGGTATAGGTAATTAAATAATTAGTCCGTTTCAAATCATGCAAATAAATTTTAAACCAATTTCCGTGGTTAAACTGACTTGAAATTTAGAACATGATACACCGTGTTTTTTAGGGTTCCGTATCCAAAGGTTCCGCAGCCAAAATTACTGAGACTCCGTGTCTGTCTGTCCGTCCGTCTGTCACAGGGCTCTATCTTTTGACCCGTAATAGCTAGACAATTAAATTTTTCACCGATTGTGTATTACTGTGGCCGTTATACCAACAAATACTAAAAATAAAACAAAGTAAAAAATTAAAGACCGGAAGACACAGTGTAGGTAGGCCTCCAACAAAATGGAGCGACGACCTGGTTAAGGTGGCGGGATCGCGTTGGATGCGGATGACACAGGACCGATCTGTTTCGGAGGAGTTCGATAACAAACACCGTAACACGAGATTTTTATACATTAAAGAAAGGTTTTTTTTTAATAAGAACCTTCTACAATGTTTTAGAAAAAAAGATGAATTCGGTAAAGTAATTCTCAAGTTATGGCGTGGCGTGACCAAGGGAAATAATGATTATTTTTTATGTACGGGCGAGATGTCCCTTAACTCAACGATAACTTGAGCGGGCGAGCGGTCAATTTTTACCAGTTCATTAAAAAATAAGAAAAAATGTATGTCACTTAATTCCGCGATAATACAGTCACATAACTATTAGTATTAGATATTTTCGAAAAATAGGTCTATTATCGCTTGACTAAGAGACATGGATTGTTTTCCTTATTTTTTCTAGACTTTTTGGCCTCTCTTCCGGTATCAAGTTATCGTAGAGTTTTGGGACACCCTGTATACAGATTATACTGAAGTTTGCGTATAGCCATTAACTACACAAAAAAGCATACCTTTTACCGACTATCTAAAATTACTTACCTACTAAATGTTTGAATTGTGCAAGTAAAAAAGACAAACAACAATTTACTCAGTTGCGAAGCCATGCCCAATCGCGTTGCCATATTAGAAAAGAATGCGTATTTGTTTCACTAATCGATGTCGTGCTCTACATTCCAACTATGCCGAACGTTGCAAGATGCGTTACCGAAATTAGTCATTTCAATTCAGTAATAATGACGTAGCGGACATTTTTTGTAAGGCAATTCCAAATTACCTATTAGAGACGCGGAGTTATGAGCGCATGTGTATTGACCGCTCGAGAGTTCCGACCGCCTGCTGTGTTCGTTATCGTAAGGGACCTAGTACTATCGCCCCAAGCGCCAGATAACCACCTTAAAGGCCCAGTTTGCGTGCAGTGGCTAGACATCTGTCCATAACAATCCATAGCAATAAACATCAACGGCTGCAAGCAAATTTGTTTTGAAAATGGGTATCTGGCGCTTGGGGCGATAGTACATTCGAAAGAACGCAGAACTCGGAACTCGGAACGCGGAACGCCAGACCGCTCTCTGTCTGCGCGCGCTCTAAGTCTTCGTCGTGTTCTTCATTTCTGACGTTGACGAACCGCTTCCACACCTTTAGTCTTCGACCTGTCTCAGAGCTGCAGGCAAAGTTAGTTCCGTTATTGCCTCAATTTGGACCGACCATCGGGTTGGTGAATATCCTCTTGGACTTGTCCTCTCCATCTTGCCTAGCAGAATCAGTTTTTCGAGGTTGTCTGGTTTCCTTCGAGCGATATGGCCAAAATACTTGCACGTACAGGGTTACTAACGGACTTGGAATTCGTCAGCGAAATTATCTAGATTGAACGACTAATCTACAAATATGTAAGTAGGAAAAAAATCTTGTTTCACTTCATGATTGGTATGATTTAATGATCTGGTCAAATACTACATTATATAATGTACAACTATCCTAGACTAAAAATAAGTACAATAAGAAAAAATAAAACAAAAATATAAAATAATGATAATTATAACTAAAACATATTCTGAAAGGTAGTCCCCTTAGGCAAGGTGCCGAAGATACTGGCAGCGTTTCCTCTTTGAATAGCTAAGCTAATACTTTGTCCGAGGAAGCTGCCAGCTCTTCGGTACCCTATTTGAATGCCTCTCACTATGCACCCAGTCTCATAAATAACTATTAAATGACTGCAAGGCGGCTGGCAAGAGCTGGATGAGAGTGGCCGAGTATCGTGCTCAGTGGCGTGCCATGGGAGAGGCCTATGTCCAGCAGTGGACGAGAATAAGCTGATGGTGATGATGAAAGGACCGCGACGGTGTATAGACATTGACAGTCCTTTTGATTTTATCGTCCTTGATGTTAATAAGTAACACGTGTTATTACTTATTATTAAATTCTCAAGAACAATATGTACGATACAGCGGAAATTGCAAAGTAATAATTTAGTTAATGAGTTGTTCTGCCTTAGGCCGTCAGGAAAATGTATAATATATGCAGAAGGAAGCGTACAAGCAAAATTATGTATCAGTCATACGTGAAGGAACATTTATACGCAATAATTTGTAAAGAAAATTATCGTAAATGTGTCTACGCGGAAATATTATGCCATGCGCGAGGAAGAAAGGACCTCTTATGCCACCTGCATATTTATTGCATGGTTTAGCAATCTGTATGTGTAATTTGTTGACCTGCGCATGCGTAGTGCGGTAGTAGTAGAGAAACACAAGGAAAAGTGTAGCACCTCTAAGAGTTTATTTAAGGTGTTTTTCCATAGGAGCGGAGACATGCAGAATTTAACAATCATGCCCTAAGTCATTGTGTCATTAGTATATCGCTTCAACTAATCATCTCTAGTAAAAAATACCTACAATATCACAATAAAATATGGAGGTTCACAGTAAGGTATCTCGATCCCGCGGTCGGAGCAGATATTATGTAATAATCACAATAATAACCATAATCATTTACCTATTGTATTCGTATGAAAAATACGAATGTTTGTTCTCGATTCTTTGGTGCTTAATATCTATTTAATTAAATATCTAGCTGTATAAGTATGTTTATCAGTCGTCTAGTACCCATAACACAAGCTTTGCTTACTTTAGGACCATGTAAATCGGTGTCAAATTATCTAAGGTCCTGTGACATTTATTTACTTAGGTATTTAATGAAGTTATGTTCTCTCTATTAGGTAAACACTATGCATAACAAACGCTATCATGCGCAAGCGCTGCGCCGCGGCGATGCAGCGTGCGCGCACCAGCCCCAACAGCATCCTAACCACGGTGCATCGGTGGGATAGCCCACTGATAAAACACTGGCTGAGCTTACATGCACCGTAGACGCACCTGTCCTATATGATTTGTGATGTGTCTATGTTAGAATTTAGATATAAGTATTACTAACCCTTAGGATATAAAAATTAATGTACCTATTTACTAACACAAATTATGGATTTTTTGTCTGAAATAAATTATTATTATTATGTTGGTACGGATTTCCGATCACGGGCCCATGGGGACCCGGTCATTTGAAAGGCATACATGGGGCCGAAGCCAACATGAAGAGGCCTTTGGTACCATATAATATAAATGAGATGGGCGCAACTATGGGGGTCTATCCCCTAATACACCATGAAGATGTGCTAGCGGACAGTCCCCCACAGTTGCCAAACTATTGCCAGGTAGGAAGTGACATGGAATTGGCTATGGGGTTGGGATGTTGTGGACAGGATTACCGGGCTATGGAGTGAGATAACGGACACCTACCATTTCAATATCTCATAAACTGAACTTTTGGTAGGCGGTGACTCGCCATTCACTAAATGGGCCCCTCAAACTATTGCCCACTCGGGGCAACGAGGCGGCAACATTGGTGTAAACGGCTAAGGATAGAGACGTGTTCCTGGACTTTAAACTTCAAAATGCCAACTCGCCACTTACGGAAACACATCCATCCTTCGAACATTTAGCTCTTGCGCTCCACTCTAGGCGGCCAACAAAGGCAAACTAGAGGCCGGGTGGGTGTGTAACTGTGTGTGAGTGTGTGTGTAGGCGCATGTGTGTATGTGTACCCCTGGAGGTCTCGGGTTCGTGGTGTCGCTACGCACCAACAGCTCGCCACATGCCGCCCTGCGATGACTGACTGCACTGGTGACACAACACCCGCGGGCGATGAGGTCGTCACATCCCTACGCCTTTTGACTGACTGCGCTGGTGACAGACACCACAACACCAGCGGGCGATGGGGTCGTCACGTCCCTACACCTTTATTATTATTATTATTATAAAAACAGATAAAATGCAATATGTAGGCGAAAAGAAAAAAGGGAAGCAACCACTAAACATTTTTTTAGTAAAGAGTGATAGAGTTATAGGTACACGCGTTTTCTCTGAAACCAGCCAGGAATAAGGATTATCTTTTGTTTGTTGACGTGATGCAATTCTATTGCTTTCGCTTGTTTATGTCGTTTTTGTTTGAGACTTCATTTCTTATTTCATTTTCAGGTACACTCAAGGAAACTGAATCACGTAAAGGTAACCAAAAATATTTGACTATTGTCAAGATGGCGCTATTGTTCATATTTATATGGCAATAGTTCAGTATAGTCGGAACAATGACATCTTGACTTGTCTACAACGTTTACCTGTAGCTCTGAATGGCTGTGATGTTAATTTGGAAAGGTTTTGTAGCGAAATAGTTTAATTCCCCAAGCGTTTTTTTTCCAGTAGTTTATTATAAACATTATTTACAATGATCCGTTGTTGACTACGAATCGTTTTGGGCATTTTTTGTTATTGTTCAAAGAAACCGCCACAGTGACACTGACAATCATTAAAATTATTGCCAGTGTAAGAAATTAGTTCCAAAGAAATTCCGCAACATGGCGAATAGTCATATATTTCTGGTCAGGCTTTACCAGGGTGAACCCTTCCTATTGCAAATGTCATGTTGACATTCCATACATCTGCCAAAGCAATTATCGTGAAATTGGTTGTGAAAAGGTTCCACCCTGGTACCCGATTCAGTTCCCTTGACTGTACCTGAAAATTCTCAAACAAAAACGACATAAACAACCGAAAGCGATAGAATTGCAACACGTCAACAAAGAAAAGATAATCCTTATTCCTACGCAACTTGCGTATTGCCTAGTAACGTGCGTTTAATCTGATACAAACGCACATTTCATTCTGTATTACGTGGAAAGACGTGACTACTATTATTGCGTCGGTATTATACTCTACCTCTCGTCAAAAGCTGCCTATTTCAAATCTAGCCTTGTTATAACCTAACCCGAGCTTTCTCCTGACCTATGGCATAGTTATGAAACTCCGCGTTGTTTTCCCAACAAAAATGCAGATTTTATTTCAAACAAACTGACTGTGGGTCGAAGGTTGCTAAGGTCAGTAATTATGTAGTTGACTCAAAACATAGTATTTCATAGAAAAAATATGAATTAATTTACAATTCCTTATGCATAATAATCGTAGCTGGCATTCATGACTCCAAAATGGCTTTCGAATGATTTCGTTCGAAATTCAAAATTTAAAAAGTAATGACTACAAACCACATTGACCAACTGGCCTATGACATAATCGAATGAGTTAATTTTCTTCGGTCCAAAAGGCTCAGACATAATAAGTTCATACAGCCAATCGGGCAGAGTGTGACAATATCCATAGGCTTGCGACGTTATACGTAATGGGAGGACGTAATGGTACCGACTAATGATAATGAATACTATTAATCATTATACGAAGCTGTGCCAGAGTTTGTTGGTTATTTTATTATTATACTGTAGTGATGTGGGCTACAATCTTGTTGAGATGTAGTAGTTAAATTTGCTTGAGGATAAGAGTATAGTTTATTATTTTTAAAATTAATTTACCTAAGTATTTGACGACCAGATGGCTTAGTGGTTAGAGACCCTGACTATGAAGCTAGAGGTCCCGGGTTCGATTCCCGTGTCGGGGCAGATATTTGTATAAAAATACGAATGTTTGTTCTCGGGTCTTGGGTGTTTAATATGTATTTAAGTATGTATCTATCTATATAAGTAGGTATGTTTATCCGTTGCCTAGTACCCATAACACAAGTTTTGCCTAGCTTACTTGGGACTAGGTCAATTGGTGTGAATTGTCCCATGATATTTATTTATTTATTTATTTATTTATTTATTTAAGTATTTGTTGAAAATTTTGTTCTGCTACACATCAAATACACATACAGTCAAGTAGAAGAAACAAAATGCAAACTCGACAAAGGTTTATAAAAAAAACCAGTTCAGGAAATGTAAAATGCAGTAGCAAACTAATTCCGCATCAAAAACAATAAGCTACTTATAAACATCTGTTTTATAAATCCATCGCAAATCACACCGAGACGTCACGCCTCACGCCCACAGCCAAAAACTTAATTTACAAGTGTAATGAAAACAATGCGTTTATGCATTATTTATAAACAAGCACAATCTCCGTTACAACACATCAAACCTACATGCGTCAAACTCCGTATTGTTTTATCGTTATCAAGGTCTCAATCTATCTTTTAAACGAGTGCTGACATTTGATGAAGTTAATCGGATTGACCAAAACCCGTTGCTTGTTTTGGACCCTTAAGCACCCTACTTGTTAAATTGCCGTCCATTCTAAGTGGCCAGTTTGATAAAACGCAATTTCAACTAATGAGACGCCGTGATAGCTAAAAAGTATCACGTAGAAATAAAGACGTATGCTTCTCCAGTCGTTCAATAGTTCCTAAAATGGTTTCTTTTGTTTGTTTCAGATGACTTAACAGACCTCAGCGCAGAATCATCAGAGATCATCCCAGAAGCAGTAGCACCACCACATCAGCATTTTGAACATCAGAACCCCCACGAACCCCAGCAAGCGGCTTCCACGTCCGTCCAGACCGACCATTCCATAGAACTTGTCGGTGGATCACAAACCTTCTTCCCCTCTTTTGCAAATCTTTTTGAACCACGGGAACAGAGCAGTTACAGCCTTGGCTACAGAAACCAAGAAGCGGCCTTCAGTCAGAAGCCACAGTCCTACAGATCTCTACTAAACTATCCTTTATTCGGAAACTATAGGAATCTCGATGGTTTCGGGAAACAGAACGGCGCTGCTTCAGCACCCCTAGTTGACGCTAGCTCCAGTGTTCTCGGCTCAGGGAACTTTGGCATCATTCGAGGAGGAACGTTCTTTGCTCAAAACGACGAAGACAGCGACGACTTCAGCGATAGCTTCAATTCGTTCTACAACAACGGCCACGGCAGACCGTCCAACGGACTAGGCTACATCGCCAACCCAAGGCCTAATTTCAATCAGGACCAATTCGCAAACTTCCGAGACTTCGCCGATATAAACGCGCCGTCTAACTCCGCCTACTCTCACTTTGTTGTAGTATACGCGAACAAAAACGCAACGATGGACGAAATCAGCGAAGAAACGAGACGCGTCGTCTCCGAACCTAAAAACATTATCGAGACATTAGAGCGTCTAGACGACAAACCGCCAAAGATTACGAAAGCTAAAGCTAAGTTAGCTGCGACAAAGCAAAAGTTTAACAAAAAGGAACAGTGGAAGAAAGCTAATTCAAAACACTCGAGCCCAAAGCACGATCCGGAAGAGCCGTTACTAGCTTTAAGTTAAAACCAGTGTTAATACAAAGACTTGCGTTATGTAAGTGATTCGACGTACCAGTAGAAAAATGTAGTGACATGTGCCGCCGAGTGACGAAATGTCGCTGTCTAAATTTAATTTTGTGTAGTGCGGTCTACTTGTGTGAGCGGTTTTGTGTGATACGAATGAGTGAATGGGAGCTGTTTGCTTATGAATGGAAAAAATGAGATATTAAATTAAATTAAGAACCTTATCTATGGTTTTATTTGGCGCTTCCCCTAATTAATCAAAAAGATGTACACATCGACTGTCTGGGTTGGTAATTGTGTGTTGTAAGCAGATTGCTAGTTACAAAACGGAACTAGATATTTGTTCTCAATTGATTCAGTAAAATATACAGTACTTTCGAATTGCCTATCAGGCTCGACAGCCTAGAGAGATGAGTAAATTCGCATTTAATCTTATAACTCACTGACAAGACTATTGATACTAAAACCGATTTAGACCTGCAGGAAAAATCGTGCAAGTTGTATTACATTGCGAGGGCGAAAAGCAAACGAGTTTGAAGTGGTCAACTTGGCGCCGCAATGTATGTAATGCAAATTGCACGATTTTTCTTGCAAGTCTAAAGAGGGCTTTAGATTTAAAGATGTTACAACTACAAAATCGAGCTAAGTTAGCTTTACTTAAGTAATATAATAATACGCAGATTGTTACCATTTGTTTTACATAAAATAAAACTAACGTGACTGACCCTTATCTCACCAGATGAAAAGTGCAGATGAGGTCAAAGGTGTATCTCACTGGTTCACTAACAGCGTATTCACTCTAAACTTAAAGAGCTTTAAAGAGGTTGTATCTATCTGGAAATATGTATAGACGATTGGAGCGAATTCCATTCCTTAGCAGTTGGTATTGGGAAAGATGAAGCGAACCGCTTATAACCACATATGTATCTACTTACACATCCATATCCAAGTATATATATTTTTTTTAAGTATATTATTGCTAGTGACTATCTACAATAATGCCAAATGTGTGTAATCACAAATTCTGTTCTTTGCTCGAAATATGTTTTTAAATAATCTATACATATAATAAATCTGTAACAAGTCGGTGTCTGTACATTGAAGATATTTGAGAAAAACTGTCACTAGGGCTAGTTATTAGCACAATAGAACCCAAAACAATGATTTTTAGAATTATTGTCTGTTTGTCTGTTTGTCTGTGCGTTTGTGCGCGCTAATCTCAGAAACGGCTTAACCTAGAAGGATGCGGTTTTCACTGATATGTTGGTATTTTCTTGGATTAACATTTAGTGTTTGTTTCATTTGAATCGGTTCACAAATAAGAAAGATACGTCTATTTTAAGAATTTATCGAACAGGTTTTTTGTTTGAACGCGCTAATCTCAGGAACTACTGCTCCGATTTGAATAATTCTTTCAGTGTTAGATAGCACATTTATCGAGGCTATATATCATCACGCTAACACCAATAGGAGCGGAGCGGAGCGGAAGAATGTTTCCAAATCGGGGGTTTTGGAAGTAAAACGTCTATATCTCGGGAACTACTGCTCCGATTTGGAAAATTCTTTCAGTGTTAGATAGCCCAGTTAGATAGAACGGGTTAGGAGCGGTTGGGGGGGCGGGTTGAGAGCGGGTTGGGGGCGGCTTGAGAGTGGGTTGGGGGCGGGTTTGGAGCGGGTGGGGGGGCGAGTAGGGAGCGGGTTTGGGGCGGGTTGGTAGCGGGTTGGGGGCGTGTTGGGAGTGGGTTGGGGCGGGTTAGGAGCGGGTTGGGAGCGGGTTGGGGGCGAGTTGGGAGCGGGTTGGGGGTGGGTTAGGAGCGGGTTGGGGGTGGGTTGAGAGCGAGTTGGGGGCGGGTTGGGAGTGGGTTGGGGGCGGGATAGGAGGGGGTTGGGGGTGGGTTGGGAGCGGGTTGGGAGCGGGTTGGGGGCGGGTTGAGAGCGGGTTGGGGGCGGGTGGGGGGCGAGTTGAGAGCGGGTTGGGAGCGGGTTGGGGGCGGGTTGAGAGCGGGTTGGGGCTGATTGGGAGCGGGTTGGTTTATTATGAAGTTTCACTTCTTCCGGAAGGATCTAAGGAGAGCCATAATTGATGAAAAAGCAAATTGGATAAAAAAATAAGCTGCCCAAATTACTAATTCCACGCAGACGGAGTCGCGGGCAAAAGCTAGTGAATAATATATGCATAGAAGCTAGAGCTAGAGGTTAAAGGATTTGTCACACTGAATGCGTTCTGCGGTCGCGGTCAGGTAAAATTGACCGCAGCTCGCATTATGTATGAACAACATTATGTCGGTCTCTATATAATGCGCGTGCGTGCGATCTGACCGCGCGGACCGCACGGTCAGATCGCATATCAATACAAAATATATAGAGAGATAGAGACCGACAATATTGTTCATACAATGCGGGCTACGTTCAATTTGACCTGACCGCGACCGCAGAACGCATTCAATGTGACAAATTCTTGAAGAAGAACACACTCACTAAATAAATGTATAAGTTTCAAATCCCTCCAGTGACGCTAGAAAAACAAGTTGTTGATAGAGTGAAATGCGCGGAGTAAAAAAAAATAAACAAAATTTTAACTTTCTGCGTACCTACTAGTAAAATAATTTCGTGCCTAAATAGTACCTAATAATCTAGCTGTTGCTCGCGACTCTGTCTTCGAAGAATTCGTATAATGCTATCCCGCGGATACAATGCAATTTTCCGGGATAAAAGTATCATTATAATACGTTAATCTAGGTCATAAACTGTGTGCCAAATTTTATCAGAATCAGTAAAAACGTTTGGCGCGAAAGAGTATATAACAAACATCTAGATACATCTACCTATACAAACTTTGGTGTTTATAATATTACTAGCTGTTGCCCGCGACTCCGTCTGCAAAGAATAATAGGAGTATGAAAAAAAATAATTCATCATCATCATCATCATCATCAGCCTATAACAGTCCACTGCTGGACATAGGCCTCCCCCAATGAGCGCCATTGCGCCCTGTCCTCGGCTAGACGCATCCAGCTTCTACCAGCAGCCTTTCGCAGATCGTCACTCCACCTGGCCGGAGGGCGTCCTACACTACGTTTGCCAAGACGCGGTCTCCACTCAAGAACTCGTTTACTCCAACGGTTGTCGGTTCTTCGACAAATATGACCAGCCCACTGCCACTTCAACTTGCTAATTCTCTGAGCTATGTCGATGACCTTAGTTCTGTGTCGGATATCCTCGTTGCGGATTCTATCTTTCAGAGAAACTCCGAGCATAGCTCGTTCCATAGCTCGCTGAGCGACCTTGAACTGGTGGATTAGCCGTACTGTGAGTGTCCACGTTTCAGCTCCGTATGTCATGACGGGTAAGACGCACTGGTGGATGAAAAAAAATAATTAATAAAACTAAAAACCCGCCTGCGGTATAAATAAAATAATAAATTAAAAAATCAAAAAAACCCGCCTGCAGAAATACTGAAAAGGTAGAAAGAAGGTTTATGTTCAATAACAATAGAACGAATTTAAAACACGTCGATGGCAGTCTTTCAAAATTTAATGCAACGATAAAATGCAGTCAGAGGCATGCATGAAGTGACATTAAATCCCATACAGGCACTGACTCCCATGCCTCCGACTGCAATTTATCGTTGCATTAAATTTTGAAAGACTGCCATCGACGTGTTTTAAATTCGTTTTATTGTTATTGAACATAAACCTTCTTTCTACCTTTTCAGTATTTCTGCAGGCGGGTTTTTCTGATTTTTTAATTTATTATTTTATTTACACTGCAGGCGGGTTTTTATTTTTTTTTATTTTTTTTTTTGTATTTTTTGCTGTTTAGTGTAACCTCCTGAGACCCAGATAAATTATTAAGTATTTGAATTAGGAATCCTATGCTATTTAGTTAAAGTTCAAAACCAATTTTGAAATATGTAGGTACTTAATTTTCCACATGGGTTTCATAGAGAAAATTATTGCTCGAAGATATCTTAGTAAGTAGGTACCTATGTCGTCGTTTTAATGCATTGATTGCCAATTTACTATTCCAAATTAAATGTAAACACATAACTTGTATATATTTTTGTAATCTCTTTTAAAATCCCTTTATTTTGATACCCTACTCGATAGGTTTAAATAAAAAAAATTTTTTGAAGACTCACATCTTGGCGCCTTAAATCCGCCATTTTGATTTTTCAAGAATTTAATGTATCCAGTGTTACTCGCGTTATCAAGACGAATCCAATGACGTATCATTTATCAAAATCAGTTCAACCGTTGTGTAGTTACGAGAGGACATAGGAATGGACATACATACATACATACGAGTCAAACACATAACCCTTCCTTCTTCGCAGTCGGGTAAAAATAGATGTTGACCGATTCTCAGACCTACCCGATATGCACACAAAATTTCATGAGAATCGGTCGAGCCATTTCGGAGGAGTTTGGTAACAAACACCGCGACACGAGAATTTTATATACTTATTAGAAGTAAGACTAATAAGTATAGGTATCCTAAATTAACTGCTGTGAGAAAAGGACGGTGATTGAATTTTCCTAATCTTTTCAATGAATTATCAGGGTGATTTTACTGTGTTTATCGTTATCTTTATTAACGAAACAAACAAAACATCAACAGAAAAAGTGTCCTCGGTGAAAAGTTGTCGAAAGGTTGCTATTGAAAGGCCGTTCGTTTCATTAGTAATAAAGATTTAAATCAAATTAATAAATTTTGTATGAGTAAAACGTGTTTTCTTTTCACTTTTTAATCTATTATACATTATTAATTTCAATACTTGATGAAAAAAAACCGCCTGTATAAGTAATTCCCGTTGCCATGGGAATTCCGGGAAAATATAATTTTTTTATGTCACTTTCGGAACTGAGACGAATCTAACGACACCTCACACTTCAAAATCCATTGAGCAGTTTAGGCTGCAGGGCGGGCAGAATGATACATACATTACATAACCCTCCTTCGACAGTCGGGTGACTTATAAACTTGGCAGCCATAGCGACATCTATTGATGGGTGGCGGAACGCTCGAAGGCGACATCACCATCTTCTATCTATTATTTTCGACGCTTCTATTTAACGCTTTCAACGGACATTAGGTTGTTCAACATTAAACATTAAATAATCTCTACTCTCCTTCCTTATCCTTAATAATAATATTAGGTAGTATTTTATTATTTTTACTATTGCCATCTACCGTTCAATAGCAGAACTAATAAATTGCTTATTTGATGTTGGCCAAGGTAGAATAAATTTCATATCATTTTCTACGAGCGGCCATTTGCACCAACGTTTCACATTCAATCAGTATATCCAACATAACACAACTTAGAAACAGTATCATTGTCAGTATGAAAAATTCGAAATGTACGACTGCAATATAAAATTTACACAAATGGCAACACCAAACCAAAACAGACTGCAAAAAAAAGTTATTAAAATGAAATAAATGTGATTTTGCCGTGATGTGTAGATTATTCGATTTAAAATCGTATTATTAGACATGTTTTACAATTTTAAAACGTGCCAATGTTATAAATGATGTGCTAGCTCAATGAATTAAGAATAACTTGTGTAACGCTCGTGTAAATAGATTAATTATAGTCATAATGTATTCCGGCAAAGATGCCATAAATCCGTCATATCCCACGCAGTGGGCCTTGAATCCCACTGCGTATCAAAATATTGATTCAAATTCGGTGGACTGGGCTGCCTTAGCTCAACAATGGATCGCTATGAAGGAGGCTGCGGCCATTGTAGGGGCTCCATCAAAGGATATCGAAGAAGGCGAAGCGCCGATGGAAGTGGAGAATCCGGACAACAACAGCGACGCTTCTGGGCCTGCTGAGTGGAATGCTGGCTCCAATTCTTGGGGCGGCTCTTGGAACCAATGGGGTAAGTCCTACAGTCAGTACTGGCTGCTACACCTCATCCAACAACCCTGGGTGGTGGTGATCATTTCCAATCAAATGTGTCACTTTATTGTCATCCTTCTGCTCAGAATAAAAGCAAAACCATTTTAGGTATTATTGTTTCCACAAATAATCAATGTCCAATGCAGGTTGTGAAATCTATCCATTGTTACATTGCTGTAATCAAAATCTATTATCAAAATCTATTTATCTTTAAACTGTAACTAGATCTTAAATGACTTGCCGATAAAGTAACTTAGCATTTTTTTACTTGCTTATGCATATTAGTATAACCATTACATTATGGATGAATAATATTTAAAAAATGGTAAGTTCCGCAGGGAGTTTTTAAAACCCTTAGTGCATTTCTATGAGATTCTAAGTCTATGACTGCCATGTTCTTAGGTTGTGTTTCCTGCTGTGTATTGACACAGAAAAATTGCAATTTTGCATTTTTTGCATTGCTATGTTCTATTTATTACGAATTATAACATATTTTTTTGGTTAAATAAGTAGTTTTTACTTTTCACTTTGTTATTTAACTTGCTTAAAAGACTTCTATGTATTTTTCTTTTATGTTGCTATTTTAAGTCTTGAAAAAATAGTTAAGCCACCTTCCACACTTTAATTGATTGTGATAAGATGATTGCTGTGTTTGTTGGTTATTGGGTTATCACTATACCTAGATATTTTCCTGGCACAAACAATGTGTGGTTAGTGTTTGACATAATTATAACATCGATTCAAGTATAGTACCTATATCACTATTTATTATTAACATTAACACATTGATTTTTTGTTTATTTTATAGTGTTGTACCTGTTACCAAAACAATACTATAAATAAATAAATAAAATAAAAAATAAAAAATACCTAAATTATTAACTCATCTTTACATATTTTTCAGTGAAGTAACAACATTGCTAAACTTTTGCATATGTTTGATTAAAGGATGGGGCTGGTCAGGATCAGGAGATGGCAAGATGCCAGACTCATCTATGGCTATACCCCCCATGATGGACGGATACACAGTGCCGACGGATGGTTCCGCTGCTATGCCAGGGTAATGACATTTTTTGTTACTTAATTCATAATTCTTTATTGTACATAAATATCTTTTACAACAGAAAATAACAAGAACAAGATTTTTCACATTAAAACCAGGTGATATAAATGTACGCAACAATTTCACAATTTTGGTTTCACTGGCCCCTACACTACTACACTACACACTACTTCAGAGTATTATAATATAATATTTGTTTGTATGTGAAAGAGCTTCATTAAGTTTTGGCTTATTGAAAGAAAAATTTATGATTAGAGGATAGTAATGTAAAAAACCGGCTAAGTGTGAGTCGGACTCTTGCACTGAGGGTTCAGTACACATTCTTAGTTATATCAAAATATACGCCGTAAACAGCCGTAACTATAATAATCCAATGTTGGGTACAGAACCCTAAAAATGGTAAATCACTTGATCAACTATACCATTAGGGTGCGTTACGATCTCTCCCGTGTACATAGTTTACCTGTTTGCACTGAACCATCTGTACAGGTACACCACAGCGGGCGTGGGCGGCCCGACGTTCCAGCACGGGTACTGGACGGCGGCCCAGCAGACTGAGGGTAGCAACCGGAGCGCCTCACGTGACCGCGGCTCCAAGAACAGGAGCAGGGATTCCAAAAGTTCCCGGAGTCATCGGTCACACCGTTCTGTGAGGTTTGTGTCAAATTGATTAATGATTTGATTTCATAGCTGTCTTCAGCCTATTTAAGTGTCACTGGGCACAAGCCTCTCGGACGGCTTGGGTTGTAGTTTCCAAGCATGCTCATTGTGAATTACAAACTTCACTTGTGTATTAGAAATTTCCTCACAGCTAATGCAAGCCTAAATAACGGTACCAAACCTCAAGTCTGCTTCAAATATTTTATGTAGTAAACTTTACTAAAGTTCAATCAAATCAAACAAAACACTATCTGACTTGTAGACTTGAGATTTAGCACTTATTTAACAGTGCCTTAGCTTTAACCTCCTGAGGCCCACGAAAATTTTGTTTCAATGAAATTTAAACTTTATTTCACTTTTGAGTGAGTTCGATATCACATTAGAAGTAAGTCCTATAATAAAGGACTAATTCTAATGTGACATTGAACTCACTCGTAAGTGACATAAAGTTTAAAGTTCATTGAAACAATACTTTTGTGGGCCTCAGGAGGATAAGAATAGATGGTTGATTCTGGTACATGTGTATAGTGTCCCAAAACTCAACAACACCCCATCGCTAGAAGCTAAGTTATTGTTATAATTTAGCTTCCAGCAATAAGGTATTGTTTGTTCTGGAAAATAGATAAAAATCCATGTTGCTTAGTTAAGCGATAGGACATTTTTTCGAAAATATTTAATACTTAAATAAAATTGATATGGTTATGTGACTGTTATCAGTTATCACTTAACTTAATTCAGTGACATGGGTTTTATGTCTTATTTTCTTCAGAAGTGGTGTACCTTGATGACGCCGTACCTGGTTATTGTATTTTATTTTTATACAATATAGGCTTGCGTTTGACCACAATCACGCCGATGGAAAGCGAAGATGGGGCCTACGATTGGGCACACTTGCCTAGTAAATGCTCATTCACCCTAGACTTGAATTTAGGGGAATATAAGCAGGAAGGCAGTTGAGCGCGGTGTTGCTCGCGGCCCCAAGCAGTGCAAACTGTACAACAAATACGGGGCACTGTAACCGGTACGCGCGCGCTGCACAACTGCTCAGACCCTTCCTACAGAATGGCTTCTATCTTATAAGCAACAGGCCGGAACACGACGATAGTCGCTTGGCGGCCTGCCTCAACCTATAGGGTTGTGACCTGCCACACCACCGGAGTTGTATAGCTCGTTTAACACCACCCAGCGGTCACGTGTAGGGTTTCCAGGGTAAACCTACGGACGCGAGCGATTTCGACCCCCAAATGTAAAAAATATAAAGTGTATCTAATGTTTATGTATTGTTTTATAGGGAAAAAGCCCCTCCAGTAGCCCCCCCAGTGATCGAACCAGTAATGGCACCATCTGTGATGCCCGCATCCACTATAGATGCCGCCAAGAGAAGACAACTTCCAGCGTGGATTAGAGAAGGTAAATAACTTGAATATTTTGCTTGAAAATTAATGAAATCAGATCAAAATCACAAATGCAAATAGACCATAACCTTCTTTAGGAGCTTTCAAAAGTACTATCATTACCAAACAATACACCACAAGATAGTTGACATCAGATTCTTTAACTAATAACTTTGGTGACAATGGGACCTATTTGAAAGCATGACCTGTCAAACCCAAAAAAAAATCGAATTGGTTTATAAATGACAGAGCTCTGAAGTGACAAACAGAAAAATAAACAACCGAATTCATGATATCCTTTTTAAAGTATGTTAAAAAAGGAAAAACAATTTTTCTGTCACCCTCTCTTAACCATAAATTAGATGTGAAAAAGATAGTTACAGAATAAAATTAGCAAAAGAGTTCCAACAATAAAGAGTTGTAATTGTAACTGACAGTTTGGTTTTTAATGTTAAGTAGATAAAGACAATGTAGTGTTTTATGTCCCCTGTAAATACTGGTGTGCGAAGGCCTCATGAATTATGAAACTGATTATACAATAACTTTAAATCATATGCTCAGGTCTCGAAAAGATGGAACGCGAGAAGCAACGAGCGATCGAGCGAGAACAAGAGAAGGTCGCTAGAGAAGAAGCTGAGAAACAACAGAAGATTCTAGAAGAAGAAAGATTAGAAAAGATGAAGGCAGAGGCCGATGGTCAGCCGCTACCGCCGCCTAAGAGCAAATTCGTACGTAAACCTAACTAAATGCCTAGAAGTCACTGTCCATGTGATATCACTGTTGGTTTCTGTTACTTCTGAGGTGATTAGTGGTGCATGTTTCATGGTATACTTATGCGCCAATTACACTAGGTTGGCCACCAAAAGCGTTTGCCGAACTTGTCTCAAACTTCTTCGGCCAACGAACGTTGCTTTGGTGTAGACGCAAAATGACCAATAAGTATGTATTAGAAAAAATAACGCAGAAGGACCAAAACGCGTAACGACCAATATACACCGTGAAATTTTAGTGGTTGTTTTCCCGAAACGAGGTGATTTAGTATCGATAGTACAATCGATTTATAATTACTATTTTGACTAGAGTCAAAAATCCAATTGTGAAAAACGAAACCTGCTTTCAAATAAAAAAAACTGCGTCCAAATCGCGGTTCACCCGTTTAAGAGTTATGATGCCACAGACAGACACACACACACACACACACACACACACACACACACACATAGCGGTCAAACTTATAACACCCCTGTTTTTGTGTCGGGGGTTAAAAAATAGACAACCCCAATTAAACAGAGAAGGCACAAATTAGAAGACACGTGAAGAACAGGTGCTGACTCAGCGTGCTGCGATAAGGATTGTAATTATTATTAACATTATCAGTGTCGGCGTTAGGGTGGGAGGGGGGCGATCGTTGGGAGTGGGATGCTTCCCCCGCCAATCTGGCACTCGATCTTGATTTTCTTAAGTGGGCACCACAATATTCTTGCCCGGGGTGTCAGTGATCGTAGCGCCGGCACTGAACATTATACCATGTTGTATAGGAGACAGACTCTGAAAGCGAGGAGACCGAGAGAGAATCGCCCCGGCCGCCGCCGCCGCCCGAGATCACCCGCGACGAGCGAGCCCCCAGCGCGGAGCCCGAACCGGCGCCCCCGCCGCCGCCGCCGCAGCGCTCCAAAGAGGAAATCATGCAGGAAGTGGTGAGCAGAAAACGTAGCATGTATCACAGACATTAACCCCTTGAAAACTGCTGTCAATTTAATATATTAAGGGGCTGTTTCACCGCCCATTGATTAATTTTAACTGACGGATAAATGTGATGCCGTCTCCGTCTATTCGAACAAAACAAACAGAGACGGCATCACATTTATCCGTCAAATAAATTTGATCAATGGATGGTGAAACGGGGTAAGTGCAGCAAGACCAAGTCAAGTGTATTAAAAACTAAAGATGTCTAATATGATGCGATCACTATAATATGATGTTAGTTAACTAATTATTATTAGGTAATGATTTATGACAAAGTTTTTAGTCAGATGTTCCCATCAAACCTCCACTTGGTAATCTGGAGCTAATTTGGATTACTCCTTTCTTTAGAACTACAATGTTTTCCTTCGCGGTTCCACAATAAGCAAGTTGGTTGAAAACGAGTTCTATGGACAGCTCAGCAGACTCTCAGTTCTGCTGGTTTTTGGTCCAGTACAAATTTGCCCATGATCCTTTTACAATATTCTTATTGAATAGCTCATTTAGGGTTTCTATATCATGGCAACAGTAGTTGCCTCGAGGCAGCTGGCTCAGTCAGTACCACATGGACAATTTTTCATTGTAAAGCTCAACGTCCCTGTGTTCAGATGCTGACCGTCCGGCGATCGCTAACCGAGATTCTCCTCGAGGTTACCGACCAGGAGATTCATATGGTGAGCCAGGAAGAATTGGCCCGATATACCGCCGCACAAGGTATTTCCTCTATACACCATATAGGCTTACCGGCCCGACTCGCAAGACTATGTCCTATACAACGAGAAACATACGCGCACTGACTCTAGTGATACACTTACTGACCAATCTGTGATGAAGAAACTGTGATGTGTTTATTTATTATGGCTAATAAAGTCTTATTTCAGATTGCCTGTTGACAGTTGAATATATGTGGTGTGTGTGATTAATGTTGGTTTTATTTATATGGTAAAAGCGTCGCGTCTCAACGCCATCAAAGCTAGCAAGTCCAAGGCGCTCGCCGCTATCGCCAGTGGGCTCGGTAAGTTCACCTCCTAAAGCCCTCATAGCGGACTCTCTCGCAAACTGAATCAGGCAATCGCTCCTTATGACGTGGCAATGTCAGTTTTGGCGCCATTGTATATTAATTTCATCACTGTGTAGCGCAGTGGCATCAGAACTGCTCATTGCTTGCCAATTGCCAATTTCCAAATGCCAATTTCTGTCATAATGCGAATTGCTGACACAGAGCTTGCCAGATTGTTACGTGAAACGCTAATGGTGGTTTTGTCAGTTGTATCTACTTAAAACACATTCTTCTTTTTGTTCTAAGCTATTTTGTATGATACCAAGACACAGCCACCAAAGTGTTAGTGATCTTTTCTTTTCAGAAATAAAAACGTCCAATATTTTAAATTAGTATTGTCGAAAATACAGTGCGACAGTGTTTAAATACAATGTGTTTTGTGGAATTATTGGTAAGAATTGCACATAAATTATTATCGATGTTATTTGAATACGTATGTGTACCTTATGGAATTAGCACGAGATTTACAGTGTTAGGTGTTTCGAGTTTATGTAACTTTTATATTTTTTTCGACTAAAGGTGCTTATCAAATAATACAATGATATAAAATCTCGACGTTCATCCATTTTATCATTCTATTCTATTTATACGATCACAAATCTCAATACTTTTGAGTACAATTGTACTCTTAACAATAACAAACCGCAACACAATGCATTGAAGAATTACGTCTAGGTAAAGAGTATTTGAAGTCTTTGTTTCTAATCTGTGGAATGAATCAGATGGTACTTTATTTATAATTGTCGATTAGAAAGTATTACGTGAATATTGATTTGGCTCACTCCAGTAAATTTAATTTATATTACGTTAAAGATTCATTCGTAATTTGCTTAAAAGTTACATTAGCTCGTGATCCGACTTGTCATGTAAAACCCACTATCCACGGTCCGTCCGATTGAGAAGTAGTTATGCAGTATAGTGTCGTCTCGCTCTTACTTACGACTGCCTCACTGTCGGATGGTCGTGCCAACGGTGCCAATAGTGTTTCTTATTGGGTTTTTGTGCAGGACTGGGCGCTTACGAGAGCAGTAGCGAGGAGAGCGGGGAAGAGGACTTTAACGAACTAAGTGATCAGCAGCTACAGGTAAGTGAAATACCACTGTGTATATGTCATAGCCAGTTTATAATATGTTCGGCTATCTTTTGAAATGGTGCCATTTTATGATGTAGAACAGTACCTGTTGGCCACATCAAATTATGGCTTGGGCTCGATTGCATAACAAAGTACAACTAATATTACAAGCGGAACTCTCGCTTCAGTTATATTAACTAGAAAGGGAGTTCCGCTTGTAATATAAGTTGTATTTTGTTATGCAATTGGGCCCTGGTCAGTCACACAATGTTTGATGATATGAATTAAGTAGTAGTTAACAACTAAGAGACCCCATACATCCCTGTAAAAACTAGATATAATATTGATGACATATGTGTTGATACCCATGCAATTTTGGTCTTGTACATATGCTTGTATTTGATAGAAAACACAATAGTTGTTGCACAGACTAATTTTATTTTCTTAATACCACAGATACTAAAACAAAGGCTACATCTTACTTAATACTGAACTATACTAATAGGTGGCTCTATTGGAGATATGTCAGAATAGATTATGTTGATAATGATAATACAAGTCTCGGGTTAAATGGGTCACTTTCCACCCTTGGTTATCAATCTACAATTTCACTCTCATTCTACCAGGACATCATCAAACGCAAGAGGCAAGAGTTCGAGCGGACGTCGCGCGATATCGAGGCGGAGGTGCGACGCGCCGAGTTGCGGGAAGCCGGCTCATCTCCCGCCACGCCGGACCGGCAGCAACGTAAGCACACTATTAGAGCATTTTTATTGACGTGACAACATCTAGTAAATCGATGAACGCCGGCTGCACGCACGAAAAAGGATGACGGAATGTAACATACATGTACAGTCGACTACAAAAAGATCGATACCGCCAAAGTTACAAAGATATGTATACACACCTTTATTGACTTAACATTAAGGTCGTGTATACATATTTTTGTAACTTTGGCCGTATCGATTTTTTTGTAGTCGACTGTACATGTTGTCTCGTACAAGAGAGAGCAGTGAAGGCTAGGATGTACAAGAGAGCAGCGCGCGCCAGGATGTACAATCTCTCGGGTAACTTTTAATGGGAGGGGGTGCGAGGGTATTAAAGGGGGATGAAAATTTCATTGATTTTGCCGTAGGATGCACCGTTTTCAAAGATATTTGACAAAACACCGGTTCTCGTCCGATCACCGAGGTTAAGCAACGTCAGGCGCGGTCAGTACTTGGATGGGTGACCGCCTGGTTTCGTTTTTGTTTTTTGAATGCTTTGATCAATTATAACTGATCAGTTATAATTGATCAAAGTTTGAATGTTTTGTTATGACGTTGTCACTTTGAACTACCATCCGTAAACCGACTTTACAGACAACCGGTTTTTAACGAAGTGGAAACACGTGTACCCCGGGCCCGGGGAGACCTTAGGGTCCTTAGGGGGTAGGGAAGGGGAGGGGGGAGTATACCCACTAAAACCACTCTGACGTTGCCCTCTTGCCAAGTTTGGTAGGCGCCGTGGGGTCCCAAAGATTCTACCACGACGACACTATTAGAGCCTGTCCGCACAGCGATATTTCACCGCGAGGTTTTTTATTCCTCATTCTGTAACACATTGAATCTTATGGACGTAGCCGCACCGGCGTTAAAAAAATCGCTCGAAAAATCTGTGATTTTAGGCAGATTATCGCGGAATATAATACGCGAGAATAAAAACCTCGCGGTGAAATATCGCTGTGCGGTCAGGCCCTTACGTCATTTTGGGCTTTGTCACATTTTTAGGGGATGTACCGGTTGTACCGTGCCCAAAGGGTGCCAAAAGGACCCTATTACTGAGACTCCACTTTCTGTCCGTCCATCCGTCTGTTACAGGGCCCTATCTCTTGAACCGTAATAGCTAGACACTTCAAATTTCACCGATTACGTACTAATTTGTGGCCGCTATAACAAAAAATACAACAGGTCGACGCTTGAAATATTCACAGAATATTTAGATATAAATTAAATTTAAAAATAAATTATTGAATTAAAATAAAACAAATATTTACGGGGGGCTCCTATACAACAATAGTTATTTGTGCAACAAGAGAGCAAAGTTGTTTTTTACTGCGAGTGCTGATTTTGAATCACGAGTTAGCGAAGGATTCTATAATTGAATCACGAGCGTTTAGCGAGTGATTCTAAGTTAGAATCCTGAGTGCGCGAGTGATTCAAATACACGAGATGCAAAAAACTTTGGTCTCGTGTGACACATACAACTTTTCACCTCAGCAGCGAGAACATAATAAATTATTAAAGGTATATGAACATCGTCTTTTTGTCTTTGTTGTGGTTTTCAACATTGAGTAAATACTTCATATTATATATATACCTAACAATAGGTACAGTCTCCGAAAAAGTGTTTGCATTGTTTAAAAATATCATAAGCTTTTAAATAATTTTCGCGAGACTTTTCAAGTAAGAAACTTACTCTGCATTATGTATTACTCCATTAATTCGTCTGGTGTTCAATTTTCGACTTAGTCACTGGACTCACTCAATTCACTCATATCATATTCAAAAATGTATTAAATAAGTACTTATTACTATTCTAATAATTTCCAAATTGCCACTGATCGTGTACCAAACTCATAGATATCGAACTCTGTAGCTAGAGAAACAGAACAAAAGAATTAAAATTTGAATCCCGCTATTTTTTTAAAGATGCGTTCCGATACTACACCCGCTGCGTTCCGATGCTGCATCCGCTGTATTTACCACAATGTTCAAGATTGTTAAAATTATTAATAATTATATAGATACATGTTTAAACTTTGTTTTCAACAACATTTTTACTATAAATTTGATTATATAAAAATATAATCCAATTATTAAAAAAGTACCTACAATAATTTAATTTAAAACCTTAACAGACGAATTACAATTTTAAGGTTAAGAACTTATTATGAGTATCCGAACGTTCAATCGTTCGTTTATTTTTAGGTCTACTAGGATAGAATTTGAAATCGAAATTCGAATCGATTTGATCTTATCTCTCGCTCTTTTCGTATCGAAATGAAAGTGACAGATCAAACTGAAGTTCAAATCTTTCGAATTCAGTAAGCAGACCCATCATTGTCTTTGACTTTAAAAAAAAATAATTAAAAAGCTACTTTGTCTCACGCAGTGAGCAAAATCGGATTTTGCTCACTGTTTTTTAGTAGCAAAACTTGCCCGTTTGAGGTGCTGAGGTGAAAACGTGTTTTTTTTGCTGTTTCTCTTATAGATAACTAACTGACCCGACGAACTTTGTTCCGCCTTAGAGTAGAGGCAAAAAAAATGAAACCCCCTTTAATACCACCGCACCCCCCCCCCCTCGCATGGTACGGAACCGTTCGTGCGCGAATCCGACTCGCACTTGGCCGGTTTTTACAGATAATGGTACGGAACACTTCGTGCGCGAGTCCGACTCGCACTTGGCCGGTTTTTTATACTTCTGTCTGTTATTGATATTACATTAAAATTGTTTTTTTTTTTAGGATCCTCAGCAACACCGCCACCCATCGAGAGTGACACTCCCGAGAAACTTCCAGAACGACGTATTTCTAAGGACAAGAAAAACAACCACAAGTCTGCGGACAAGTTTGACGCGTCCAGAAGATTTGAGATCATTTTAGAAGAAAAACCTAAGAAGTCAAGTAAAAACGAACTAACTCCAAGCCCCCAGAAAACTAACAGCAAACCAAACCACAAGGAACGCACGTCGTCATCTTCCAGCGATTCCGAAGAAGATTCCACTTCGAGTGTAAGCAAATTTTCTTTAGAGAGCGAGCCAGAGGTCAAAGTAGAAACGAAACCCAAAAAACGCAAACGCTCCAACTCGAGCAGCTCGCGGCACAAATCGAAAAAACAAAAGAAAGAAAAATCTCACAAGACCGACGACAGAGACCGTCACTCCAAAACCAAACACTACGACGACTATGACACAGAAAAGTCACGTTCCAAACGGAAAGACGAATACTACGACAAGTATAAGTCGAAGAGTAAGGATTACTCTCACAAGGATAAATATAGGGATGATTCCGACGAGGACAGACCGCGCAAGCGTTCTAAACGCTCGCGCTCAACTAGCTACCGGTCGCGCGATCGCTCTGAAGACAGGTACCGCCGGCGCGAGAAGCGATCGTACGACAGAACCAGCTCCAAACGGGACCGGTCGTACGACCGTCGCGACGACAAGTACGATAGGTATGAGCGGGGTAGGGACGACAGACGGCGCAGTCGCAGCCGCTCCCGACACCGCCGGTGAACGAAGGTTGAACACTCGACAGGTTGTATTTTTTCTATGCCCCTAGTTTTAGAACGCCCATGGTACCGAGTACTTAATTAGCAATCAACAGTAAAAATAATTTAGTTTGTAAATACTACGATAAAATTTTAACAACCTAACAAGATTTTTATAGCGCTGTTGATTTATGCGTTCTTGTGATATTTTTTAAGACTTAATTGTTACTTAGCAATAAAATTCGTCCTACTTTGAAACTAACTTCAGATAATGTAACGATAATGCCAGAAACACAAATTTCATTACACTAAAGCCGAAAGTTTACATGGAACTTTTTTCAGTCAGTCGTTTTGTATGGTTAACATAACAACCATTTAACGTGGTCCAAATTTTTGGTCTCCACCCTTTAATTTTTTTTACTCTGGAGTACAATAAATAATTTGTATTTCTGGCATACCGCATACAAGGCTGTGATATATTATTTTTGTTTTTTTCTCTTGCAGATGGTGGTTAGTGCTTGCTTCAGGTGTAAATATGCTAGTATTTGTGTATAGTATTTAAAGTGCACTAGCGTCGCTGGCATTACCTTATTCCAATAAAATTACTTCCTACTTAATAATGGTTTTTTTATCCAAAATACAAAACCTTTGATAATTAATTGGTTTTGTATTTAACCTTTCATATCTCTAGTGCCGTATCCGTACCTATACCTGTCGTATGCAGGAGAGGCTCGCACACTTGTACAAATATATTTCTTAAGTGCGAGTTAAAAGGTACAACAGGTATAGGTATGGATACGGCACTAAGCATACAATGGGAACAAATGCAAGCCTCACCGGCATACAAAAAGTTAAGCAGCGATATGTTACATACGGATCTGCCCTCCTCTTCCACATAAAAAAAACAATAGGTACATACGTCACACAAGCTCAATTATCACAAACGCGCCACATAAAATGCTAACGACTTTCCTACTCTTAATAGCAGAAAGTACAGTTGCAAGCTTTAATTTGGGACCCACTTAAGGTTGACAGTCCTGTCATATTGTATAGAAATTCAAAAGTATATTTTTTCAAAATGGGTCCCAAATTAAAGCACGCGACCGTACTAGATAAGATGCTAACTAAATGATAACCGGGGAGTTAGCCCATTTTTCAGTGGACGCTAATAAAGCGGAGAGCTTCGCAGCGAAAAACAAAACGGCTGTAGTAAATAACGAATTAGTTTCATTTGCCAAATCTTAGGTCGCATTTATTATATTTGAACAGAGCATCTACAAAACTATGAACGGTAAAACTGTGGTCAAGAGATAATCGAATCAATTCTGTGAGCCTTATTTGCCAAGGCAAAATGCCGTGGATACAACACGAGGACCCAGTGTAAAGTATTAAATCTGGGTCTGGAAATGAATAAACTAAACTAAGCCTATAATTTAATTCTTGGACTGTGATTTCTTTATAATTTTGTGGACTCTTGACTCTTTCCAAAGCAATGCGTTGTATGACTCGTGAAATTTTTGGTCGCCCGTCTTCTGGCCCAAGTACAGTTACAACCGTCTGCGATTGTAGCTGTCTAAAATCATTTGAATCATATCTTATGCAGCGAAGTACCTCTTTTTTATGTCTCTCCACTTCTTTGAGTAGTTTTTCTTCGTCTTGTTTGAGATTACCTGGAAAGTTTCGGCGTAGTTTTGAGGTGTGCCCCTAAAGTTTTGGGATATTAGTGAGTGAGTACCTAAAATAAAAAGAGGAACAGGGAGGAGGGAGACAAAATGCTCACCAAAATATACCTACGTTCAAAAAGCCTAGGATAAGAGAAGAGACTGAGTTAAGTAGCTAGGGCACGTCTGCCGCATGCAGCCGACCCGACTAGAGAATCAGTATCAAACCGCGTATCTCCGGTTTGAAGTTACGTCATCTCATGACCTTTTAAGTAATTCGTCAGCGTTCAAGCTACACAGAAGCGTTGCGATAAGTAGATATGCAGTATCTTTGATTTATATTTATTCGATAGATTTTTCTAAACAAACTCTAGCAATAGCTATTTATTAGTCGAAGAATCAAATCACGATTAAAACAAATAATTTTAGTTGTATTGTGTAGGTATAATCTTCGATCAACAATACAACTAGATTTCGGGACAGGTACAAAATCCAAGCCAAAATGCTTGGTATAATTGTGATATTCACTTGTTTTCGCTCTACCAAACAAACTCGAGGCAACTAAACTTAAGTAGGTAGGTGCTATAGCGTAGTGCAGGTTTACAATTTATCGTACCTATCCATTGTGGCTAGGTATTTAATAATGCTAATGTAGTGTGGCACTAGCTACCAAACAAAACAAGGTGCGAGAGATATACGATTGTTTCAAGAGTAGTTTTCAAAAAAAAAGCAGGTAGACAATTAAGGGATTTAAAACAAAACTTAATTGATTCCTCTGTGTAACTAAAGTTATCCATATAGTTTGTATGACTAACTTTCGTTACACAAAGGACGCATTCGTGATTGTTTTAATTAAGCATTAATTTTTTTTTTAAATCATCCCCTAAGTAATCAAAGTTAAATAAGTTTGTCAATAAACGACGGCATTGTACCGCAACTCGCGTATTTCTCGCTCAGTCTACACAAGGCTAGTCGTCGCTTTAACGACAAACAATGGGGTTTGTGATAATAGTTATTTACCCGTGACGTCATGTAAGCTGACATAAGGCACCCTTGCCACGAGACTCCAGGTCACGACGCGAGCTAGATCGCTCATACAGTGGCGCTCCGTATTCGCTAGCACCACCAAATGGTTTAGAGGCTTGTTCAGTCTTGGTATATTTTCCATTAACACTCCAATGTCGCTAGCCACCTCATTTGGTGAACTGCTTTTTCTGACCCAAAAACGGTGATAAACATGCTGAATTGTCACAACTACATTTATAGTGATATGCATGAGAAAATACAGACATTCTTTGAACAATTGCCATATGAACAGTATTATCATAATAGTAATTTCCCATAGAAATTGTATAATAATCATTGTATTGCCCCTTCCTTTGTTGAAGTAATAATAAATGCAATTAAATTAAACAAATTTATTGCTCAATGGGTACTTAAAAATCAAAATGCAAGTACCTATATGTTATAAGCGTTATAATCTGGCTATCAGTGTAAATAAAAATGCAATTATATAATGATTGACATAACACATATTGTAGAACTCTATATCACAGTTCACACAATGATTTAGATGATAATTGCACCTAGATACCATATTATCAACTTTTTGAACGCCAGTGTTGTCTATAGACGACAGTAAGGTAATACAAAAATTAATGTACCTGCATCCAAATAAAAATCAATTTAGTTTGTAACAAAAACGATGTGTGGCGTTCAAAAGGTTAAGTTAAATTTTAAATTACGGAAGTATATAAATCTCATGGTGGCAGTGGCACTGTGTTGCTGTTGGCAAACTAGTCACTGAAACTATTCACATGAAAAATTATGAATGTTGGGTGTGACTTTTATTTCCAGGAACACACAAATATGAAACAAAGCAATGTGCCACCATTTCAATGTGACTATTGGTGCTATCACTTGAATTGAACCTAACCCATGAGTTATGTGACCAATCAAATTCAACAACAATCCATATCTCTTAGATTTAATTCATGCCAGCATGCATTAATTATACAACATTCCCTACATTTTAAATAAATAATAACTAATACACTTAGGCCTAGCCCTAATTACAAGAATAACTAATTTATTTACCAAATCTTTGATCACATTTGTTGTACTTATACAGAGCACCTATGTAGGTGTTAATGTTTATGCTATGATCTAAAGATAACTGCACAAATTCTGTAAGTCTTATTTGCCAAGGCAACATGCCGTGGGTGCAACACGATGGGCCAGTGTATAAAACTACATCTGGATCAGGAATGGAAGGGTATAGGGAGCTAAGCCTAGCATTCAATTCTTTAACAGTTATTTCAGTATTTTGCATACTCTTTGCCCTTTCTTCAGCTATTTGACTGATACATTCTGCAATTTTCGGTCTACCATCATTGGAATTAAAAATGTTAATAATCACTGTATGTGCTTGAATACCGTTAGTGTACCCATTTAAGTCCGGTTTCTTTGCCCATTTAATATATCCAGGGACACCTTTTTTGTGCCTCTCTACTTCTAGGAATAATTTCTCTTCATTCTGCTTTAGTTGACCTAAAATAAAAATATGTAGTTAATAAAATACTATTTTACGTTTATGGGCTGATTGTGGATGTATGATAATGATAAAAAAATGTTTCACTAAAAATATACAGTAAAATTTGTCATTGGTAAAACTGATAATGTTCACAGTTCCAAGTTTAAATAATACTACCCTACACATTTTTGAAAAAAATGGCATGATCTTGGTTACAAAATTTCACATTTTAGAGTTATTGCAATTGATGTAACTTCATAAGAAATGGTCTAATTAAGACGTGAATGGATGAAGGGGGTATGTTATGTACCTACATTTTTTCGATTTTCGGTTTTATGTCATAAATTATCATAAATTATGACTTAGCAAAAATTTACATACCCCTTCATCCATTCACGTCTTCAATTGCATCCAAAGCATTTACAACCGTAAGTTCTAGTATTTATATTTACCTGTGACATCATGAAAGCTGATGTAAGGCACACCGGCCACAAGACTCCAGATCACAACCCGAGCCAAGTCGCTCATGCAGTGATGCTCCGTGTCCGCTAAGACTACCAAATGCTGTAGCCGCTTGCTCAATCTCGGTGCATGTTCCATGAACATACCGATCTCACTCCTCGTCACCTCATATCTACGTAAACTGTACTTTTTAGCCCAAAAACGATGATAAACATTTTGTACAGCAACAAGTACGTTCACAACCAAATGCACGAGGAAAAAAAGTAATTCTCTTAATAATCGTGACAGCATGTTCAAAGTATAATCTCGGCACTTTTGATTAAACGGTAAGCACTTATTTTATTTGATCATTTTAACACTTTTAGAATAAAATCTTAGTAGAATTAGACTGATCACACGGCCAGTCAGCCGCTTTTGCAGGAAGCCAATCAGAAGCTTCGATGTGGAAATCGGGCCATCCAACATGATAAATCTAAAATTAATGTATTTTCTTGTCTAAAAAGGTTCTTACCACGTTCAAAATATTGTATATCTTGCCTAAAAGTCCATTAAAGTACACTTTTTAATTAGTTTTTTATTAAATGTGAAACGAATTATTACAAGTTATTTTAGGCTTGTAAGTATTTTTGTAGAAAAATACATTTAATTGTATCGTGAAAGGGATCTCTCAATCGGTTTTAACGTTTATCGGTTTAAAACGGTTCGACGGTATTATTGATATAGATAGATATAGTTTCAACTACCATGGACGTACTATAGAATGGACGCGTCATATTTAAGACGAAATATAACCATCGGTATTCTCTCTCCTTCTTAAAGAAAACATCATCTGCAAATAGAGACACAATGTGTAGAGTCTGTTAGGTATTGCTCGGAGTCCAAAGTACTTGAAACATACAGATCGTCTTATGCTAATAATAAGTTTGGTGTACCCCAAGGCAGCATCTTGGGTCCGCTATTGTTCTTGATGTATATCAATGACTTGCCTAATAATCTTACCCATGAATGCATTTTATTTGCCGATGATACTTCAATTATTATAAAAGGCTATAACCTGGCGACCTACAATAGAGATATAAATGATGTACTCGCACAATCTATAACGTGGTTAAGAGCGAATAATTTAAAGGTAAATATTGACAAAACTAAGTTTATCCAGTTCCATACGTATAAAAATCAACCTAAGATATTAAATATAAGCTTTGATAACGAATCAGTCGAAGAAGTCTTTCAAACCAAGTTTTTAGGAGTAATAATTGACCGTAACTGCAACTGGAAGACTCACTTGGATCATATCTGTTCCAAAGTCAACAGTTTTGTTTATGCCCTTAGAAAAATAAGGCAGACAGTATCCGTACCGGCTGCCTTAACTGCATATCTCGGTTATATCAATTCGTTATTGCGTTATGGTATTGTTCTTTGGGGGAACTGTGTAGATATGGGGAGGTTGTTTTTGATTCAGAAACGTTGTATGAGAGCAATATTCAACCTAAGAATAATTGAATCATGTCGCCCATATTTCATTCAACATGGCATTCTCACAGTGATAGGTTTGTATATTTTGGAGGTTTGCGTTTTTGTACACAAACATAAGACTCTCTTTATAAAAAAACAAGATATGTGTACAAATACGGTTAGGAGTCAGTATAAACATAAATTGTATAAACCCTTAGTTAAACTGGCCCTAAATTCCAAAAACTCCTACATTATGTGTATCAAAATTTATAATAAGTTACCTGACGATTATAAAGAATGCAATTTAAATTTATTTAAGAAAAATACTAAAGATTGGCTCACTGAGAAATGTTTTTATTCTGTTAATGATTTTTTTTTTAATTGATATACTTTTACCTATTATTAATTATGAAATTTTATTGTGACATTTAATTTAATTTCATTAACAATTGTAATTTAGCATTTTTTTTTATTCTCAATTATAGTATGTAAGCAAAAAGTGTGAACGCCTGAAAAGGTAAGAGTTTAGTGAGATTTATGATAAGAGTGCATTATTGAACACCTATGTTACTGTACCTAAATTCTTCACAATAAATTGATTGATTGATTGATTGAGACAGATATACGTCTGTCTGTATTGGCTTTCAATTCAATGAAGCCAGTTTACTATAGTGTATTTATAAATCGATATATATATGTCCTAGAGATGTGCCACTTTTATATCGATAAACTTTACCTGTCAAAAATAATTATCGTGTCATAATTTAAAGGACCATATTGGATTCGAAAAATTACCAAGAATACTATTCAGCATTTTAATGATTCTTTTATACTCTTTTCCTTTAGTTAAAAAATTACGAAAAGCAGTTTGATGTTAGACGACCAGATGGCCTAGTGGTTAGAGAACCTGACTACGAAGCTTGAGGTCCCGGGTTCGATTCCCGTGTCGGGGCAGATATTTGTATCAAAAAATACGAATGTTTGTTCTCGGGTCTTGGGTGTTTAATATGTATTTAAGTATATATCTATCTATATAAGTATGTTTATCCGTTGCCTAGTACCCATAACACAAGCTATGATTAGCTTACTTTGGGACTAAGTCAATTGGTGTGAATTGTCCCATGATATTTATTTATTTATTTATTTATATTGGAATGAGTAGGAAGTAGTAGTTGTAAGTTGTAAATTAGAAGTCTGCGAGTTTAAAAATAAGCATACTGAGACGCTCTTGGCAGATGGCGGGGCGGTGCGGACTAGTCGAATCTAATAACGACAAACTCGAAAAACAATACAGAATTATTTACAAAAACAACAAAAAAAAAACGCAAATCCCCGAGCCGTACCGCCATCTGCCCATCGCCTAAAATGGCCCAAATAATACCTGCAACGTAAAATTTTTTTAAAGAGACCATACTTAGGTCCCGATAAGGCGTATCAATCTAATCTAATCTAATATATGTATAAAAATCTCATGTCACGGTGTGTTACCGAACTCCTCCCAAACGGCTCGACCGATTTTTATCAAACTTTTTTCTCTGTATACGGTAGGTCTGAGAATAGGTCGTAGGCTATTTTTTATCCCCCCTCCCCCCATTCTTCGTGGAAGGAGTCGCGGGCAACAGCTAGTTATTTATATTTATTTGTGTATTTATGTACGAGTAGTATAATGGATACAAGGGGAAAAGTAAAACGACAATTATGAAATAATAATTATGGTTGTATTTTACGTACTTTTATCATTTATTGACCACTAAATAAAACCAGTTCACATTCTGTATCCACTATTTCATCAGGATCTTTAGGTAACCTGAGAACAATACACATCCACAATTAGCATTATATTAGTCATAATACAACTTACTTAGTTTTTCTTGTAGTGCTTCTCAGAGCCTATAAAAAGTTTAACTAAAACATATATTAATTTTAAATAAAAGTGACAAAACTGAACCGGACATACAATATCGATTTATTTAACCACATCCCTATTAAGCTTTGAACCGTTATTTGAAGCCTAAATAAATAAAAATATGAGAGTAGCGAACTTGACTTCCGGTAGCAAGTCGGTCTTACACCCACCATTTTTCGTTCCTATCGTTGTGACGTCATATCCTGGGCACCAGAGTGGGGAGGCGAGCTGCAGAGTGCTCGGCCGCTCCGTAGTCATTGGCGTTTTGATTGCCATAGCAATCGGTCGTGTTAAAAGAAGGTAATTTCAGTATATTATTTTTTTTTTCTAACGGTGTTACCGTTCGTATTTAATTAGGTTTAAATTTCAGTTAACGATGGGAAGCGACTCGGGAGATTCATCGGATTCCTCGAGCAATAGCTCCTCATCCTCTGAGCATAAAGATATCGAAACTGATACTGTGCCTCCGCCGGTTATGCCCACTGCTCCCGCGTGCTCGTTTCAATTACCATTAAATACGTTTTTAAAAGAACCAACTGTTCCCAAATCGTCACCGGAGCTTGTGCAGTTAATTAATAGCATACAGAGATTTAATACTGATGATTGGGACAGTGTTCGTTACATCGACTCCCAGAAACAGTATTGTTCATCACCGGGGTTTACTCAGTTAGAGACTAACGATGAAATCAAGCCATTCGATAAATTTAATTCACTTTCTTTGATTGAACGCGGTTTTGCGGCGATAACTCAGGCGGTTATAAAACAAAACGGGGCGGCTCAAGATGGTTTTAAGTGCTTAGTTGAGTGGTCTAGTACGGTTGAACAGGTTACTCCTAGGTTACTAGAAGACAAGTTAAACGAAATTTTCGTGCAAGGTAGCTTTCAGAAAATTAGTAATGACGTTTTACAAATGGCTTGCAGTCACCGAGCGGAATTGATCCAACAAAGACGTGATAATACTTTACGGTCAGTTAAAGACAATTTTCTGAAGGCGTCTTTGAAGAAAATTCCGCCTACCTGCGATTTTTTGTTTCATAAAGATTCGTTTTCAAACGCAATCGACAAAGCAGGTGGCGCGTCTAAAGCATTTTGGCCGCCCCGAGCGCCAACCAACAATAAGGCTGCTGCGCAAGCTCAGCCCCGACAGCAAGCTCAGGCCCAGCCCAGTTATGCCACAAACTATACAAATATATTCCCTGTTTCCCTTAACGCTAACAACGCATATTCTGACTATGTCATGAATCGTTTACCGGTACCCCCGATGATAAGCTATCAGCCCCGCTATTATGGTCAAGGTGCTTATAAACAAAGTGCCCAACAATCAATAAGGCCCTCTCGTTCGAGGCCTAATCGTAATTTTCAAAGTCAAGAGGGCTACACCAGTGCTAAAGGAGGTAGATTCTCTGGCCCCTCAACGTCACGTGGACATAATAAGCGTAAATTCTGACTCGAACAAGTTTCAGGCAGGCCGATTATTAAACTTCGTGAGAAGTTGGGAAGATTTACAGGCTCCAGCAGCTTTAATTCAAATCATTCAAAACTTTCGAATTCCATTCATTGCCAAACCCCCTTTAAGTTCAAAAAATATGACCAATCATCGATTATTAACCCCAGTAAGCCGCGATATGGACCACGCAATACTCGAAATGTTGAAAATGAAGGTGCTGGAGCCTGCAGGTCACAGTCCCAGTTTTGTGTCCCCGATGTTTCTTATACCGAAAAGCGACGGCTCGGTCCGCCCTATATTCAATTTGAAAAATTTTGAAAATTTTTCGGCTAATAAATATGCACAAAATAATGTCGTTCCTGCAGTCTCACGACTGGCTAGTCAAAATAGACTTGTCAAATGCATACTTCCACTTGCCAATAGCCAAGGCACACAGGTGCTTCCTTCGACTAATTTACAAACGACAACTCTTTCAAATGACCTGCCTGCCGTTCGGCCTGGCGTGTGCACCGAAGGTGTTTGCGTCTCTAACAAATTGGGTAGCTCAGCTTCTCAGAGAAAGGGGCCTTCGTATAATTGTCTATCTGGACGATTTTTTGCTGGCAAATCAAGATCCTTTAACCCTGGCTCGGCAGACTCGCGAAGTGACTCATTTACTAGAACACCTTGGTTGGCAAATCAATTATGCCAAGTCAATATTGAACCTCCAAAAGAGTGTTCAGTACCTAGGTATAGTCTGGAACCCCCACACAAACATAAAGCTACTTCCAAGTCAAAAAGCGACGGATATTCTAAGGAAGGTACTAAATCTACTAGCAAGAAAGAGAGCTACACTATTCGAAGTCCAAAGTATAACGGGAATGTTGAATTTTGCGAGTTTTACGATACCCAGAGGTCGCCTCAACCACAGAGCTCTTCTCAAACATTGTATAAGACTACTTGCAATGGATCCTCGTTGCCACTACCCAATTCCAACAGCGGCGTTGATGGAGTTAGAGTGGTGGCTCAACAACCTCGGAAAGTCTCCGATCCATTTCCCACCCGTGAACCATTACTTGGTCACAGATGCATCGGGAATAGCTTGGGGTGCACAGTTGGACAATGTAAAACTATCGGGACCCTGGTCCCGGGAGGATGCAAATCTGCATTCGAACAATCGCGAGATGTTGGCAATATGGTACGTATTAAAAGATCACGCTCAGCATCTGGCAGATTCTTCTCTATTGATACAGTCGGACAACAAGACTTGTGCGGGATGCACCTATGACTGGTTGAAGTTAATGATGGAGTGAAGAAAAACAATACTTTGTAGAATGCCAGGTAGCGGGAGGCGTTGCAGTTCGGCGATGTTTATCGTTTGGCGGCGTACGGAAGAGTGTGTCGTGGCGGGCGGCCGGCCTCATTTTATTGCCGGCCGTATCCCCTCCACTTCGTCGGGCTACCTCACCCCCGCGCGGTCTTTATTTTATTAAATATAGAAATAACATTGCGTTTTATTAATCACGCTAACCTTATGCTAATCCTTATATTTATTTACATATTAATTTATCATTCCTACGTACGGCATGGCGTGTGTCGTCGATCTACGACCGATTTTCCCCCGCGACGCTAGTATATTACCTCGTCCCCCACCTCAGGGGTATAAATACTCGCCTTAGCATCGCGGGAGTGATCAGTCGTAGATATCGCGCATGCGCGGCGGATCGAATAGGTTCTGTTTGTTTACATTTTACGTGATCTTATTGGAATCTAATAAGAACCTATCCGATCCGCTATGGAATGATACGCTAGACGTGAGTATGTTTATTTACAATTAACAGCTATACTTAAATGTTTACATTGCACGAAACTATTATAAAAACTTAACTATATCGCAATGTTTTCTTAAGTTTACGACGCGCAAGTCGCTACTCGGTGCGTGTGCACTTGATAACGCTATTTTCCGGAACATTTCTCCCGCCGTGCAATCGCTCGGTCGAGCGTTGCAGAATCGTTGTTGTGTAGGACGTCTGGCTGCGTCGGTAGTATCACCAGCTTCTTCGTAGGCCTCCTCAGAACTCCTCCCTTCGTCTGCACGTCGACCACTCGAGTGACACCGTCTGGACCCGGGTATCGGGCGATGACGCGCCCCCGCGGCCATGTGTTACGCGGGAGCGTGCCGTCCACGATGAGCACGATGTCACCCACGGCGATTGGCGCGCCGTGTCCGTGGGGCTCCCGCCGGTATTGGAGTGTCGGCAGGTACTCCCGGAGCCATCTACTCCAGAAGTGATCGGCGAGGCGTTGACTCGTCTTCCACGTCGCTCGGCCGACGAGTTCGGAGTCGTCAAAGGTGCCCGGCGTGGGCGCACGCGCGGAGCCCCCGAGTAGGAAGTGGTTCGGCGTGATGGACTCTGGCTCTTCGGGGTCTACGGCCACGTGGGTGAGGGGGCGGCTGTTTACCGTATATTCTGCTTCGGCGAGTAGAGTGGCGAGAGTTTCGTCGTTTGGTCGGCGTTCCTGTAGCACTGCGCGGAGGGCGGTTTTGGTTACGCCCACCAACCGTTCCCATGCGCCCGCCATGAAGGGTGCGGCCGCTGGGATGAATCGCCAGGTGATTTGGCGCTTCGTTGCCTCTTGTTGCGTCGCATGGATGAAGGCTTCCCGAAGTTCTCTCTCTGCGGCGTGGAAGTTGGTCCCGTTGTCGGACCACAGCTCCGTCGGACAGCCGCGGCGAGCGATCATGCGTCTGAGCGCCATGACCGCTGAGTCCCCGCTGAGACTGGGGACGACTTCTAGGTGTACCGCGCGCACGGTCAAGCAGGTAAAGAGCGCCACGTAGCGCTTCTGTGTACCACGGCCGACGGTTACGGTGAGGGGGCCGAAGTAGTCGAGGCCCGTGTAGGTGAAGGGGCGCTCATGGTGCGCCAGCCGGCTTCGCGGATGGTTCCCAGTGGGCGGGACCGTTGGCGTTGACCTCTTGATGCGGCACGGTAGGCAGCGATGTAGTACCATCCTCGCCACAGGACGCAGGCGTAGGATGGCGTAGTGTTGCTTACACTCATTGATGGTTGCCTCGACCCCGCTGTGCGCCAGCTGACGGTGTACGTAATCGATGTACAGCTTGACGGCCGGGTGGTTGCCGTCAAGCACTGGCGGTCTCTTCTGGGCTTCGGTGATGTCCGTTGCGGCGTCGATTCTTGTCTTGATTACGATGACCCCGTTGACGAGTTCGACCGCTAGGGGGCGCAGTCGACTCTGTAGCGTCGGTGGTCGATTTTTGGAGAGGTTTTTTCTCTCTTCGGTGAATGCTTCGTCTTGTACGGCGCGTACGACGAGTTTCTCCGCATTTCTTATGTACTTCGCTTCGAGAAGTATGTATTCGTCATTTTTCTTAATCGTTTTCGCCGTCGTCCGTGGCGTCTCGCGACTCGGTTGGCTCTTCCAGTCGGCGTCGTTTCGTTTATTCGCCGCCGTGCGTTTATAAAGTGACCTCGCCTTGTGAGGTCGGCAGAGGTCAACGAACTGGAGTACGCGGGCGATCACGCGCAACATTTTTTCCCATTTGGAGAAACGCTCGGGTGACGGTAGCCACGTCTGTGGCGTCTCGACTTGTGATGTCGTAACGTGGACCCGTTCTTCACCCGTTTGTTCGATATCTTCGCGTTTTGACTGTGGTGGCTCCGCCGGCCATGTAGAGCGTTCGTTGTGCAAGAAATCCGGCCCGGTGAACCACCGGTGTCTGTCATTGAACTCTCGCGGCGCCTCCCTCGTCGCTTCGTCGGCAACATTCTGTTTTGTCGGCACCCACCGCCACTCATTGACTGCCGTCATTTCCTCTATTGCGGCGAGGCGATGTGCGACGAAAGGGCGATATGAGCGCGCGCCCGTTCTTAGCCACGTGAGTACCGTGCGGCTATCTGTCCAGAACGTCTTCGATTCGGGCTTCTGGTCGTGTTCTTCGATGACTGCGGCCGCCATCTTGGTCCCCAGTACTGCTGTCTGTAGCTCGAGGCGTGGGATCGATATGAGCTTCAGGGGGGCGACTTTTGCCTTTGCTGCCACTAGAGTCACGTTCACGTGTCCATCCGCCGCAGTTGTGCGCCAGTAGAGAGCGCACGTGTATGCAGTTTCGCTTGCGTCGACGAACACGTGTAGCTCGCGCTGACTTGCTTCTGAGTAGTTGGGATAACATCTCGGGATCGCCATGTCGCGTAGAGCCCTCAGCTGGAGTGTCCACTCTGCCCACCGTTGGGCAAGGTCGGCTTCGATCTTCTCGTCCCAGCCAGTCCCGCGGCGCCATACTTCTTGCAGTATTTTCTTCGCTATGATGGTGACGGGCGTCGCGAGTCCGAGTGGGTCGAACACGGACATCATAATTTTTAGCACTTGACGCTTCGTGGGCTCGATGTTATCCAACGCGTCGGGTGGCAGGCGTGTGAGGTCGAGATTGAAGGCGATTTCGTCTGTCGCTGGCTTCCAGATTTGCCCCAGTACGCGTTCCGTCTTATTTTCGCTCTTGTTAAGGTCGACGGGCGTGAGGCATGCAGGTTTTTCCACGATGTTCTCGACGACTCGCTTCGAGTTCGACGTCCATTGGCGTAATTCGTAGTGCGCCTGGCTGTGTATGTAGCGGACGTCACGTGACACTCGGATGGCGTCTTCTTCGGTCTTGAAGCTCTTGAGGTAGTCGTCGACGTAGTGGTTGCGGATAATCGCTTCTGTGGCCTCGGGGTGAGTTTCTTCGTATTTTTTCGCGTTTATGTTTTTGACGTAGATTGCGATTGACGGCGAACACGTAGCACCGAAGATTAGCGACGTCATTCGATACTCGCTCGGCGGAGCGTCGTCGCGGCGGTCGCCGCGCCACAGGTAGCGCAGCGCGTCTCGATCTTCAGGCTTGACTTTTACCTGCATGAACATTTCTTTGATGTCGGCTCCGACTGCGATTGGATGTTGGCGAAATCGCATTAGCACGCCGGGCAACGATTGTAGGAGATCGGGCCCGGTGAGTAGGCGGTCGTTGAGCGACACGCCTCGCGTCTTGGCAGCGGCGTCGTGCACGATTCGCACTTTGTCGGGCTTCATGGCGTTCAGCACGGCGAAATGTGGCAGGTACCACACTCTGGGTGACTCGTGTGATGGCGCAGGCTCGGCGTAGCCCTTCACGATTAGGGCGTCCATTTCTTCGTTGTAGCGTTTCTTGAGCGCTTCGTTTTTGTCGAGTTTATTCTCGACGCCGGTCAGGCGCCGCAGGGTGTTTTCGTAGTTGTCCGGCAGCCGTGAATCTTCTGTCTTCCAAAGTAGCGGGGCTTCGTAGTGGCCGTCGCTCCTTTTCGTTATGGCTTCGTTGAGGGTGGCGAGCGCCCGCTCCTCTGGGTCGGAGTGGGGGCGCTTTGGTTCGACGAGAAGATTTTCTAATGCGAAGTAGTCGCTCAGCTGACGGTTCATAGGGTCATCGACCTCTTGTGTGGTCACGTGGTACGTCGAATGGGTCTGTCTTCCGAGTGTACGCGTGTGCGCGCCGTGTAACACCCAGCCGAGCGGCGTTAGGGATGCCACTGGCTGGTGTCGTTGACCTCGACGTACTTCACTGGCGATGAGGAGATGCCAGTTATCTTGACCGATGAGTACCCTGGGTTCGGCTGACTGGTATGTGAGATGGCGCTGTATGTCTTCTAAGTGTTCACACGCGCTGACATCTTCTTTCTTGACGGATTGTGGCGATAGATGAAGATCTTGTATAGTACGGGCGTTTATTTTGTGTTGCTTGTTTGCGCCGCGTACGTCGAATTTGACTCGACGTGAGTTCGAAGTCACTATCTTCTTGTCGGCTATCGCTTCTATCTTCAGAGGCTCCGTCGGGCCCTCAATGCCCACTTCTCGGGCTAGTTGCTCATCGATGAGCGTGATCGTTGATCCATCGTCGAGCAGTGCGTGGGTGTGCACCGCTCCCGCCGGTCCCTTGACCTCGACCGGAACGATCTTCAAATATGTGCGTGAATGTTTCGGCATCCACGTCGATGCCACGGTTTCGTTGACTTCTTCAATTTTCTTCTCGTTGTGAAGAAGTTTGTGGTGGGAATATTCGCAGCCGTCTCGCTCGCACTTCACTCGTTTGCAGAAGTGCGTCTTGTTTCTGTAGCGTAGACATCGGAAGCAGAGTCGTTGATTCTTCACTGTGTTCCATCTCTCGTTCGTTTCTTGCTCTAAGAATTTTGTGCACGCGTCGATGTGATGGCCGATTGTATTGCAGCACGCGCATCTCGGTGTCGATTTTTCCGGTTTCGCTGTGGTGGCGAACGCTCGTTGTGTCCTCTTCGGTGGCGGTGTTGCCGTGCGATCGATGTTTTCTGGTGCGGCGTACGGCGCGCAGTAGTCGGCCTCTCGCTGAAGGAATGTTGATAGTTTCAGCAAGTCTGGCTCGTCGTTGTATGTTACTGCGGCGGCGTAGTCAAACCACCTGTATCGTAGTGTCGGCGGCAGCTTTTCCAGCATCGATTTTGTCGTTTCAGGACTGTATAGGTAGTGCGAGCGATTTAGGGCCTTAAGCGTAGCCATTGTGTTAGCTACGCGACAGGCGAAACTGCAGATGTCGCGTGGCGCGTCGGAGAGGCGTGGCATGGCGCGTAGCCGCTCTAACTCGGCGAGTGCGATGGCGTCCGGTCGTCCGAATCTTGATTCGAGCGTTTTCATGATGTCGTCGGAACGTGCGTTGAAGATGAGAAGGTTTTCGACTGCTTCTTTGGCTTTCCCTTTGAGGCTTCGTCGTAGCCTCGCGACGTTGTCCGCTTCGCTGTAGCTCGGCGCGGACTCGTTGTATGCGGCACGAAAGGAGAGCCATTCTTGATAGGCTCCTGTGTACTGCGGTAGCTCGATGTGATAGCGTGTACTATGGCTGCCCCGCGCGGCGATGGCGATGGCAGCGGCGAGCTCCGATATGTCGACGCTTTGTTTGTGCGTCGCGACGATCTTCTCTTCGGTTGCGTCCAGCAGAGGTTGACGCGGTTGAAAATGAGAAGGTATGTGAGCGCCTTCGTGTGGCGCGATGTATGAAGAAGCGGTGGCGTCGGCGCGGGGCGCAGCGGCGTCGTAGGGGGGGGGCACGGGTCCCGGTCCCGGCGTGCGCGGCGGTGGCATCGGCGGGAGGGGGATGGCGGTCCCGACGCGCTCGGCATTGGCGTCGACGGGAACGTCTTCGTATATGTGCTCCTCTCCTGCTGGACTCGACTTCGGTGATTCTTGATCGGCGTTGTGTGGCGTGTTGGTGATGGCGAGTCTTTGATTCGTTTCGAACCATTCGTCGACACGTTGTCCATACGCTGATAAGACGGTGGCGTCCTCATCGCCGCTATCTTCGGCTTCGATAGTGGCGATGCGCGCTTGTACGAGCTCCAGCTTGATTCGTAGTGCTTCTTCTCGCGCCTGCGCTAGACGTAGCGCACGGCGGCTCGTTGTCGTTCTGATTGATTTGGACGGCGGCGGTGCAGGGGGGCGAGAGCTCGAAGTCCCCTGTGCCGTCGACGTGTGTGTCTCTTCTGTCGCGCCCGTATTTGTAGTCGACGTGTGCGTCGATGATGTTGCGGTAAGCGTGGCTTCGTCCGTCGTCGTTGGTTCGGCGGACGTCGTCTGTACTCTCCCCGTGGATCTTGTGACTGGCATTCTTGATGTTGTGAAATCTTGAAACGTTGATGTTGAAATCTTGCAATATTGATGTTGAATTCTTGAAATGTTGATGTAATCCGGCTCGAAGGACCACAATGTGCGGGATGCACCTATGACTGGTTGAAGTTAATGATGGAGTGAAGAAAAACAATACTTTGTAGAATGCCAGGTAGCGGGAGGCGTTGCAGTTCGGCGATGTTTATCGTTTGGCGGCGTACGGAAGAGTGTGTCGTGGCGGGCGGCCGGCCTCATTTTATTGCCGGCCGTATCCCCTCCACTTCGTCGGGCTACCTCACCCCCGCGCGGTCTTTATTTTATTAAATATAGAAATAACATTGCGTTTTATTAATCACGCTAACCTTATGCTAATCCTTATATTTATTTACATATTAATTTATCATTCCTACGTACGGCATGGCGTGTGTCGTCGATCTACGACCGATTTTCCCCCGCGACGCTAGTATATTACCTCGTCCCCCACCTCAGGGGTATAAATACTCGCCTTAGCATCGCGGGAGTGATCAGTCGTAGATATCGCGCATGCGCGGCGGATCGAATAGGTTCTGTTTGTTTACATTTTACGTGATCTTATTGGAATCTAATAAGAACCTATCCGATCCGCTATGGAATGATACGCTAGACGTGAGTATGTTTATTTACAATTAACAGCTATACTTAAATGTTTACATTGCACGAAACTATTATAAAAACTTAACTATATCGCAATGTTTTCTTAAGTTTACGACGCGCAAGTCGCTACTCGGTGCGTGTGCACTTGATAACGCTATTGTCCGGAACAAGACTGTAGTGGCATATATGAGAAACGAGGGTGGCACAAAGTCTGTAGCGTTGATGGACTTGATTCACAAAATTTTCAAGCTGTTGGATCAGTTCAACATTCATGTAGAAATACATTACTTGCCAGGCCGTTTCAACGGCGAAGCCGATCGCTTGTCACGACTTATGGAGCCCCCAGAATGGCACCTTTTGCCAATTATAACAAAAATAATTTTTGCCAGGTTTGGCAATCCCGTAATAGACCTCTTTGCATCGGCAACAGCGCATGTCTTACCGATATATGGGACTCTAGATCTGACAGACAAGCAGGCTTATCTTTACGATGCCTTCAGCCAACCATGGGATTATCCCCTAGCTTGGGTGTTTCCACCCCTATTCCTGATCCCCCGCGTGTTACATCACATGAATACGGCCAAAGGAACGTATTTGATAGTAGCTCCCCGGTGGTTGAAAGTCTTTTGACGACCCGATCTCAAGAACCGGGCACTGAGCCCTCCATTTACCATACGCAACCTGAACAAAGTCCTAATAGATGTAACAACGGGACATCCACCTCCAATGACGCAGGATATGGTTCTAGAAGTGTGGAAATGTGGGGGTGGGCAGATAGACTAACGGGCTGATCTCATGACCAATTAGTTATGTTGCAGAAAGGTTGGCGGGACTCTTCAATAAAAACTTACAATGTAGCATGGAAGAAATGGCACACATGGGCTAATGAAAACTCTGTTAATGTATCTGAACCACAAGGCGCCGATTTAGCTAGGTTTTTAATTGACCTCCATCTTAAACAGGGCTTAGCATATAGTACTATATTAGTATATAAGTCTGCTGTTTCTACACTAGGTGATCCAGATATGAATAATCGTCTTAGTTCTCATTTATTAGTTAGACAGGCTTTAAAATCTATTAGTTTAAGTAGTACAAATGAAAAGTCCAAGAAGGCCCCCATATGGGACACAGACATTCTTGTCAATTGGTTAAGACACAATAGCTGTAATGAAAATAATTTGTATGAATGTTCTGCGCGTACCGCCATCTTGCTTCTATTATGCTCAGGTCGGCGCGTGCACGATTTAACGTTATTAGTAATCGATGATGACAGATGTATATTTTCGGAGGATTCTGTAATTTTCTGGCCAAATTATGGATCTAAGACGGACACAGTAATTAACCGCCAGTCTAGGTGGAAATTTTTACAAAATAAAGAATGTCAAGCCTTAGATCCATTATTTTGGATTAGAAAACTTATTCAACTTTCCCAGACGAGGAGGTTATCTTCTGGTGCGAATAATTTGTTTATCACGACATGCGGAAGTCCCAAAGCCGCGTCACGAACAAATATTGCAGGCTGGATCAAAAAAGTCCTACTGCAGGCCGGTATTACGGCTAGTGCCGGCAACATAAGGCCTGCAGTAGCATCTAAGAGTTGGATCCAAAATTGCCCATTAGATAACATTTTAGCCCGTGGAAACTGGCGCTCGCAAAACACTTTTTTAAAATACTATTGCCGGGTAGTTGAACCCCCTGCTATGTCTAATTCGGTTAACAATTTATTCACACCAATTGAACAGTAAAAATGTATGTTGATTTAGTAAAAGTGCTTAGCTATATTTATTTTACATACGAAAAGGTTTGTGATTTATTCTGGTATTTCATAGGCATAGATATACCTATCTAAAGAAAAACGTAGCGTTATCTTATAAACTATTAAGTTATGTATTAGTTACTCATGTATTAACTTACGAATGCTAGATTAAGATTCAGTGAGATATCTCTTGATTAAGTTTTTTGGTGCAAAATTTAGAATAGTGGCAAATAAGAAATGCTTCAATTACATTTAAAAACATTCTATACGAGTGATTAAATAATAATAAAACAATTTTGTGAATAAAATGTGGGTATTTTTCTAATTAATTTACTATCCCATCCTTATGAAGTCACATTGGCGTTATCCTGGCCACCAGGCGATAACAAACACATCTCATATTTTTATTTATTTAGGCTTCAAATAACGGTTTAAAGCTTAATATCAGCGTTTTACCTACCAATAAAACGCTTATTAAGCGATAACCTTATTTGAAGCCTAAGGTTTTAATTCTGCCTGGTGAAAAGCATAAAAATATTAGCGATTCAATGACTACGGAGCGGCCAAGCACTCTGCAGCTCGCCTCCCCACTCTGGTGCCCAGGATATGACGTCACGACGATAGGAACGAAAAATGGTGGGTGTAAGACCGACTTGCTACCGGAAGTCAAGTTCACTACTCTCATATTTTTATTTATTTAGGCTTCAAATAAGGTTATCGCTTAATAAGCGTTTTATTGGTAGGTAAAACGCTGATATTATCAAATGTTAAGTACATGAACTGTCATAACGTCATGAACAGATGTTTTGTTGTTGATTATTTTAATAAATCTTTGGCCTTACGTGATCTTTATGACTTCACGATATTTAGAACGGCAATTTATTTATTGAGAGCAGATCATATAATCTAAACATTGCGCAATAAGTTCCTTATGATAGTCGATAACTTACCTATGGAAAGATATTCTTTGGTCACTTTCTGTTAATATACCCATTCTACTCTTGCAACCGATAGCCACACAAGCTTTGGTTCTAGTGATATGAAATTAACTAAATTTCACTCTTCAAAGTGGCATAAATCGCATAAAATTAAAGGAAAACTAATAACAAAGTTGGTATCCAGCTGGCTACCACGGCGACTCAGAATTTGACACACTGACGTTTAAGATGGCATGTTTGTCTATGTTTCACTCTTTTCTTCACAGTGAGATTTTGCATGTGCTAGAAAGAGACACATGACGGTTTTTTGTTCGTCTTAAATAGAACTGGTCTAACCTTATACTACGTCTATGCCAACTACAGTATCATTTAATATGATATTTCAAAATTTTAACATCTCCTAACTGAAGCTTTAATACACTACATTTACTGCATGGTAACGCAAATTGCGAGATAGTGCTTAGCGAAGTAAATAAAATTAAAACTAAATTAAATAATAAGTTAATAAAATTCACAGTGAACGGAGCTCTCTTAACAAAACAAGCTTTTAAAGGTCCAAACCACAAATCGGGACCACAAATCACAAATCGGGAGCGCGGGCCGCCAACGTAATCTCTCGGACCGCTGTCTCTAGTTGCCATTATTAAACTGTATGTCTTGGTAATATGGGTCACTTTTGATTGACTAATAAAAGTTAGTACTCAGTCCTGGTTAGGTATTAAGTCCATGATTAAAGCAATTTAAATTTTTAGATATGGCAACTCAAATTTTGACTATAAGAACACTGAATCGGTTTTTTTTATTTGTCACTCACTACAGCACTAAACTACCGCGTCCGTTTCCTTTCCGCCAAGGTACCAGCCATCTTTGTTTCTTTCGCTTGTCAGAATTGACTGATAAGGTTAGTATTTTGTGAATTAATTCCATAAATTGTTAAATTTGTTAGTGTAAGGTGAGTTATTGTGTCTAAAAAGAGTAAATGTTCGGTGACAAGTGCGTACGTCGTAAAATTTGAGTGCAATAACTTGTAATATTGTTCAAAGTGCGTTCTCATTTACGACCATGCTGTTGCATGGCTATTGCTGACTGAGTTTCATATCTTTCAGAGACATCAAGATGCAGCTCCACATCAGAGGACAATTGACGCACGTTCTAGACGTTGATGGGCAAGAGTCCATTGCTCAGATCAAGGTAAATGCAGTTTTCATTGCAATTCCATTAATGCAGTCTTGAGAAGTGAAACACGGCATGAATAACCAAAGGAAAAGATTTGCGTTGTATTTAAAAAAAATACCACCCAAACCTTAATAATGATCGAATTATAAATTTGTGTTGTTAATTATTGTCTTCTATTATCTTTCCGATCAACCTTTAGAGGTTATTTGTATGATACAACTATTCAGTAAACCTAACCTTTGATTAAATTGTCAACTAAACCTGAACTCAATCGTTTAGTTTTCAGAAATATACTGAAACAGTAGAAATAATTAAAACATATATAAGTTAAAATACCATTAAAATTCTTGAGTATACAGACATTTTCATTATTTAATAATCATGTGTTATTTTAGGATCGTCTCCGCGCCCTTGCAGAGGTAGGAGCTGAGGATGTAACTCTCTCACTGTGCGGAGCTCCGCTCGAGGACTCCTGCCTGGTCTCTGAGCTCTCCTCCGCTGAGTTGGACCTCACAGTGCCACTTCTCGGTGGTAAAGTGCACGGTTCCCTGGCTCGTGCTGGTAATTATCTTGTTTCTTTATTTGTATACTAAGATAAACTCAGAGGCGTGAGGGACATGGGTCAACTGTGCCCTGGCAGCCTGAGCGGCCTTGTGCCTTTAAGTTTCTCATTTTTTTGCTTCATTATACATCAACCCTCTTGTGCCTCTTAGGCCTCTTGTCTTGTCTCTCATAGGGCCTCACAAATATTTTGTCCACATCAAATTGAAATCCTGTGCTGCCGCTAAGCAACCCCTAATACCTATTTACCGGAATCCATTTTAATATGCTCAGGTTTGGTATTAACCATTTGTAATGATTGATATGAGTCATTAACTAGGTACTGCTAATGAGTAAATTTCATAACATCATTAGTGATGATTATTTTATTTGGGTATTTCCCTTGTTTTTATAAAGTATTAATTATAATGGGAAAACCAACACATTAAGTTATTATGTACGTATACTTAGTTTTTTTTTATCATTAGAAATTAGGTGAACAATCTTGATGTCTTTTTTTTTGGAAACACTTTTAAAAAAATAGTAACTATTACTAATGATACAAAAATAATTAAAATTACCATATTTCCTTGTTAATTGTTACATATTTGCTGTGATTTATTTTACAAATGTTTTCAATAAAAACACATGTGAAGATCACTTACCTTCTTTCTTATGCTAAAAAAAAAGAAGTATAGGTATGTATTCTTATAAAAAAAATTGCAACTTGATATAGGTTTTTTGTGAATTTTATAAAGCCAGTTGTGTGATAAAACTATCCTTAAACATGTCAATGGAAATGGGGCAAGATGTGCACTACCACCATTACCACTAATTATGAGGTTGATTCTGCATGTCTTTACTTTGCTCAGAAGTAATAAAAGTAATTTAAAACTCATTACAGGTAAGGTGAAGGGTCAGACCCCAAAGGTGGAGAAACAGCAAAAGAAGAAGAAGAGGACTGGCCGTGCCAAGCGCAGGATCCAATACAACAGGAGGTGAGGATTTTATTAGTTTCACTTAGGGGCTGTTTCACCACTTTTTTAAAAGTTTGGATTAGCTTAATTGACAGATGAACTTAAAATTTCTGTTTCACCAGTCTTGATTAGCGCTAAGTGACGGACAAACTATTTTTTAATTTGACCATCAGATCAGGTGGCATTTAGCATTTTTATCCGTCACATAACTTTTTAATTAGTCAGTTAATTTTTTTGTGGTCATGGTTGGAGAGCCCTTCAGCCGGTTTCAGAAAAATAAATCAAAGTATTTTTTATTTTTTAAAGAAAGAAGTCATGCTAAATTGCAAACGAGGATTCAAATATCAAGATTTGAATAAAAAAATATAGGTACGCTTTTAGTATGTAAAAATAAATCCAAAATTTCGTAATATTTTTTAATTACAGACTTTTTCAGTGGCATAATCGTTTGTTCTACGTGAACTTGTACATCGCCATTAAAAAAAAAGTTAATCTGTCAAATGGTTTGGCGCCACTTTTCGATTCGTTTTACGTGATTTTATTTTTCTTTGTTATTGTTAACAAAGTATCGTAAATAAATACCGTTTTTGGATTAATTATAATGTTACACATTTGTTTATGCAAAAAAATAGATGTATTTAAAAATTACATAGTTTACTATTTTTTTTGCTTTAACAATGAGCGACTCTTTGAACGAAAGTTTGCGAACAGGAACGCGTGATCATGAAATGTGACGTTGCCATTCCCCCTCTATGTTAAACCGACGATTAGTTAAGTGGTACTTAGTTTGCACAGGACCGGAGTGGTGAAACTGAAAAAAAACTAGCCGACAGATTTGTCCAGTACTTAGTTTATTCATTGGTTATGTGACCAGTAGTTTGACAATAAGGTGGTGAAACACCCCCTTAGTCCAATATGAAGACAAAACTCATAAGGTAGACTTGGAAAGCAAATGTCAAGAAAGAGAGCAGCACTCTGAAATACTATGCAAAATGTAAAATGACTGACTCAACCACGTGGAACATTTGAACACTGAGACACATGATTGCCACTCCCCTCCCTTTGAGTGCTCTCAATTTATTTTTAAGTTAAGAATTAAGAAAACTGACTGTACCATCCTCGATTTAGCATTCCTTTTGTTTCTCATTAACTGCAGTTGTTACAGACTAATAAGTACTATGTAGTGCTATATACTCTCTTGGATAAGTTTGTATTCTTACCTTAGAATCCATACTTAACATTATAAATGCAAAAGTGTGTCTGTCTGTCTGCCCCCTTCATGCTTAAACCACTAAACCAATCTACACAAAATTTGGTATGAAGATAGATTAAGACTCTGGAAAGACATAGGTTAGTTTTTATCCTAGAAAGTAGCATAGTTCCTGCGGTATAGCGATAAACGAACTCTGCAGACGGAGTCGCGAGCAGCAGCTAGTAAAGAATAAACCAACATTTTTGCAAACTGCAACAAGTGGTCTAAATTCTAAGCGAAAAACGCGCACATTTAAACAACAGCGATGCCCATCACTGCAGTTTACAAGTTAAATATTAATGCTCTTATAGAGTACTAACATTCACTTCAACATCTACACAGTGGTTTATTCTATATTCTAAGATTTCGCAAACTTTGCTTAATTTCGTTTCAATTGTGAACTTACATTTCTTACTCTTTTACAGGTTCGTCAACGTCGTCCAGACCTTCGGCCGTCGCCGCGGACCTAACTCCAACTCATAGACTATAAACTTTGTACATAAAATGCAAGTATAACATCTTATTGCACCATTCGGATTTTTATTTAGCCATCCTGTCCAAATAGCTTACAATATTGACATGAAAATAAAGAGGCATGCTGAGCGTTTTTGAAATTTTAAAGAATCTGTTAAGCTCGCCCAATCGCCCATGGCTCATGAAGTTATGTAGTAAAATGATTTAAATAAAAAATATGCGACCAGCTAAGATATTCAATGAGCATGCATATTAAAATAATCATTGGCTCAGCCTCATCATCATCATTTCAGCCAAAAGTCTTCCACTGCTGAACATAGGCCTCCCCAAGGCTCGCCAAACAGATTGGTCCCGTGCCATTCGCAACCCTGGTTCACCCTGTTTTGGCATAATTTTGTAATTAATAATAATTCTTTGGGGCATAATCTATATAGCCATAATAGGCATAAACTGTTATCACAGAATCTAAATTCGCATAGTTTGATAACGCTGACGACGCGACACGCGTTAGTCCAACGAAATCGAACGAAGTCTGTAGTTAGTTATATTTTTCATTCTCCGAATCATGTCTCATCATCATCATTACAGCCGAAAGACGGCCACTGCTGAACTTAGGCCTCCCCTAAGGCTCGCCAAACAGATCGGCCCTGCGCTATCCGCATCCAATGTATTCCCGCCACCTTCACCAGGTCGTCGCTCTATCTTGTTGGAGGCCTACCTACACTGCGTCTTCCGGTCCGCGGATGCCACTCGAGAACCTTTCGGCACCATCGGCCGCCAGTTCTACGGGCGATGTGCCCTGCCCACTGCCACTTAAATGTAGCGATTCTTCGAGCTATGTCCGTGACTTTAGTTCTTGCTCTGATTTCATCATTTCTAATGCGATCCCGCAGAGAAACTCGAAGCATAGACCTCTCCATCGCCCTCGTGAGTGACTTTGAGCTTTCTTATGAGGCCCATCGTTAATCACGTCTACGCATAAATTAAATAAGCAATAAAACTGTTTTTCCCAAAACTATCGTTGCAGAAATATGTTTCGTCACAGTTAGATTTTCCAGGTGGCCATGAAAAAATAACTAAACCAAAAGCATTACACCCTTTGAACCTAACCATTCCGAGTCGCTTTCGCTCCGATCCGTATTGCTCGCTCGTTGACTGCTTATTGTTATAATTTCGGACAATATGCCGAATAAAATTATGCATAACAGATTTATGCTTAAAAATAATCGGTCTTAATAACAGTATGCGAACATAATTTCGGACCTCATTTTCGGGGTGTTACAAGTTATGTCAAATAAAGTTTCTGCTACATTACCATTCGTCGAAAACCGATTAGGTCAAGTCTGTTGTCCTAAAACAGTTTCAGACAATAAATGTTATGCCAAATAGAGCGAACCTAAAATCATTCTCTGCGATACAGAGTTCTCTAGTAACCCTAGTGCAGGCATACGTGTTAAATAGACTTGTAAAACATTGTATTTCTTGTCATCTTGTACTGCAAATTATTGAATAAATTATCTTATCTTTTTTTTTTTTTTTTTAATCTTTATTTTAAGGAACTTTGATCAAGTGGATTGAACATGTCAGTTCCAATAGGCCTTAACTAGATAAAAAAACTACCAACCTTACAATTAAAACACATGGCTCAAGCCAAGAGGGGATACGACACGACCCCCAAATCACAACGCCGAAGCCCCTGACACAGACCACCAAACCCGTACACGGATTCTCTGTTAAATAAACGCAACACAGTCCATTTACTTACTTTCTAAAAATCCGTATACAAATCTAGCAGCCTGCGACAAGGGCTCCGACAGTATAGCTTGGAAAACACCAATATTTAAGAGGGTAAGGTCCCAGACTCTACAGAACGTATCCCTCTTGACTCGAGTCCTTGCACACTCCATCAATAAGTGATGCACATCCTCAACCATACCACACTCATCACAATTTGGCGACTCCGTCTTCTTCATTAAATGCGCAAACTTATTTAGAGGAACATGGCCAGACCGAAGCCTATGCGCACAAACCAGTTTTGCTCTGGAGAGCCTAGCAGAGTCAAACCAAGGCACATGAGGAGGCTCAGCCTGCATAGTTCTGTACCAAATGCCCTTTAACTGAGACCGATCACTAAAATGTTCTTTCCAAAGATCATAACATTTGCTCTTATACCGCAAAATTACCTCTGAGAACTCAGGAGCAATAACGGCCTCGGTTCCCTCAGTCACAGATGACGCGGCTAGCCGGTCAGCCTCCTCATTGCCCAGTAAGCCAATGTGTGACGGAATCCACTGTATTTTTATACGTCTGCCTGAATGTTGGAATAAAGAAATCAGTTCCAAAATTCTGTAAGCCGTAGAAAAACAACGCTTGCCCGATGTACACCGAGCTATATCTTATCTTATCTAATCTTATCTTATTCTTATTAGAACATCCTCCATTTTTGAGATAGATTCATTATCAGTCCAGTATTTAAATTTGATGACAATACATATAAAAGGTACTTTCAGTTCAGTCATCAAAAGACTAACCTCATCCTTGAATTTCATCCAAGCCGTTTTAGCATGAAGAGTAACAAACTTTCACATTTATAATGTTAGTGGGATTTAATGAAAACAACAAATAATTCAACAAATAGTTTTATTCAAATACAAATTTGCTGCAAAAATAGGGAAAACCCTGGTTAAAACACTCTTTTTATTACAATCTAGGCTAGGGAACATTGCTTGCATTGCCCTTTAATAATTCCTAAACTAGGAATCCTAATTTGATAATAATCCCTGTACTTCATAAGCCTTATTTCTTCTAAAATCTGATATGAAACAGGTTACTGCCAATAACATTACAGGTTCATACACAAAAAATATGCATGTTGTTTTCCCCTTGAATATTTTTTTATAAAAATCATGGTTTGGAATATAGATCAAACTTGCACTGTTGTTGCACACATAATGAATATTAGCTATAAACACTTTGGTAATGTCCACTGGAAACTCGAACAAAATTCCGTGTGACATGGTACAATCCAATTTAGAAACCATTTTTACATCTGATCTATTATGTTAAGCATTACTTTATAAACCATGGTCGATGACTGCTAAAAATAGTCGAGAAGAAGAGAAGAATCTTGTTACGCTGGCACGACTCTTTGCTTTTTCTAATCGTGTATTCTCGAGAAGGAAAGAGATACAGTAAAGCACTTTCCATGTGAGCAACGGAGATGAGATGACCCTTTGAATGACTAATACACAACCACATCACTCTCATATCATTGCCATAAGGATTAAATTATCAGGTTGTGCTGTGCATTCATTCAGGATCTTACATTAACCGCACCCGACCCACTAATAGCATATGGTAGCGCCAGGGCTAAATTGACCCGATTACATTTTATATATCTTTTTGGAATAAAGTAAATGAACATTCTCATGTTAACCATTATTATATTTTTGACAGAACCTTCCCTTAAAAGTTCGTTTACAGAATCTCTTAAATGTAGGTACACATATTGCAAGAACTGCAAGCAACTTGATATATCTTTAATATGGCACTGTGGCATCCACACTCAAAAAAATCATAGTCATAAAACAAAAAATCCAACCAAAAAATAAATAAAACAACACGATAGAATATAATCACTCCTAAATCTATATTAACAAATCAAAATGACATTCGACTTATTTGTGTAGATTATTAAAAAATATGTTCAGTTACAATGACCAGCATTGTAAGATAAATATTTAAAAAAGTAATTAAAATATTACGACAAATTGGCAGTGACTATATACATCTCATACATAAAATATATTTGTGTAAATAAACTTAATAAGCATACAATTGCACAATTTACTTGTTATTTTACGAAACCTACATCACTATCACCAAAAAAGTTGTGATGATTATGGCGCAAGTACATAAAAAATTTGCAAATCAACAAAGTAATGCGTGTAACCATTACAGCCGACTGAAAAATCGCTTTACCGTTACCACGTTTCTGAAGCATTTACACGCCATACAATATCTAAATATCTTGGCTCTGTATAATTTTAGGTAAGTAGGTATAGCTATATCGTTACGTCGACCTTTAATTGCTGAACAAAACATAAATAGATACAAGCAAAAAAAAGGTATAAAATGAAAAAAGAATGAATACCCGATGACTATGATTTCTTAATTTACAATCATTAGATTACGCTAATGTACCACAGCCACAGTTATAATTCTTATCCTAAGTTATGTATAAAATATACGTTAAACATTAAAAAAGTAAAAAAGGCGTTGTAAGTATAGTACAATCGGCTTTTGGAACTTTCTTCCATAGGAGGTTGTAGGTATAATAATAAATCTATGTATCATAATAAGTACCACACATTCAATAAGGCACGAACATTACAACTAGCAAACCTTTGAATATTATTAAATCACTCTTTTTTTTGCATAATTAAGTATATGCAATTATTATTTATTACATTTTTATTTGTAATAATCTTATAATTATGTACCTACTACTTGTAAGTTAGGACTAGGGTGCATACAATGATGGATGGCAATATTTATTCATATTTTTCATTAGGCATATCAGGAGAAACTGACACTTGTATTTTTAAATTGATTTTATAAGTACGTATCTGGATACGAAAAATATTCGGACGGTGCATTATTTTCACTTGGAGCCCCTAGTGTACAGTAAGTACAAATTACCTAGTCTTAACATTAAAGTACGGTTTGGCATCAGATCAACTCCACTAATCGCACTTAGGCAAAACTGCGTATCTACTACGCTAAATATTTCGAGTCTTTGTACTTTCTAACCTCTAAGTCCTATGATTAAATGCAAGATCTGACTTTACCGAGCCATTGCAAAAGCGAGCTCGTGCAGTTTTGTCCAAAATCTACTGGGAATGTTTCTACTTTAGATTTTCGTATTCGAGGTATCCAATAAGTAATTTTAATAACAACAGCTTAAATTGTACGTTTAAAGTTCATTTGCACGTTGTCGCCTGAGATTCACTTCGCTTGGGTTCTCTCAACAGACTTAAACTGTGCGACCGGGGTTTTTGGCACCTGTCTTTATTGAACCGATATCAGTCCGGTGTATTTTGGTCCTGTGGTGTCCAGGAGTGAATCAGACCTTGGGGGGTGGCGAGAGCTTAGCGCGAGCCCTCTCCCACCGACTGATGTAGTCCACGGGGTAGCAGAGTACGGCAGAGAAGAGAAGGAACCCACCCGACACGTAGAAAGATATGTCGTAGCTATTCGTCATGTCCATTAGAGCGCCTGTGGGGATATTGTACGGATTAGAAACATCAAGTAACTTCTAGCTAGAGACACAGGGATTGTTACTTAGGCAATTTCATTTTAAAGTGCGCAATTAACTTTTTTTTTAGGAAAGTTTGGTGTTTTCTTACTTAGAATAATTTTTCATTTCCGTAAAGAAAAAATGTACTAGGTAGATATTTTTGAGTCAGTTTTGTGACTATTTTTCATATAGTTTGTATGATAGGTACCTACGTCACGAAACGGACAAAATTGTATGGAACATCAGGGTATTTTTTTTATCATTAGCGCTCTTAATCCTAAGTAAGAAAACACCAGAAATTCCTGATAAAAAAAGTAAATTTGTAAAATGCGGACTTTAAAATGAAAATGCCCACATAAAAGAGTTCGGTTTTGGTTTTTATCAATCAATTTTAGTTAGCTTTAATCAACTCACCGGCGATAGGCGCTCCTAAGAGTGCACCGAGTCCTTGGAACAGCAAGAACAGCCCGAAGCAGTTGGTGAGCTGCTCCAGTCCAATGTATTCCACCACCAGGATCGACCGCAGCGACGCAAAGCACGCTACAAATAAAATTCTCGTTAATCAATCTCGAATATCAAGTGTAGATACTTACACTGTAAGCACTAGGTACGTACTTAAGCCTAATGCATAAGTTGTGTAGTTCTTGATGGACCCACTCATGCCTTATATAAACTACAAACAATAGGTTAAATGAGACCATAAAATAATAATTCTAAGACGCGACTCTAGTAAATGAACACTTTATTTTAGCCCCGAAAACCAGATTAACTGATTAATTTGTAATTAGGCAACTGTAAAATTCGATTTTTAGTTGCTTTTAATATAGTCCGTCGATTAAGTATGTTTGCAAAGAAGTGACGTCTTAATTCCATCCATACTAAATCTATGCGAAAATGTGTTTTGATAGCTCATATAAAGTACCTATATCAGTTGATTGGTGGTTTCATCATCCATATTCTCTGTGTTTTGCAGAAGTGTTGATGATATCTGATAGTCTCCGCTATGCTCCACCTCATATAAGCCAAAACTCGTAAGAAAGATTTCAGAAGTTCAGTCCTGGTTTATTTCTTAAATTAGTGTACCTATCATATAACAGTAATAAATAATTTCTATGCTGAAAATCAGAAACAGGTAGAGTGGGTACGACAATAAAGAGTAGAGATTAATGATGGCCCCACTTTCTTCATATCTACCACATTTTTGAGGTAAAATACTTGAATACATATGGTAAGAATTTCGTACGTAAGGTTCCTCTTTCGTCCGTTTTCTACTTTATTGTAGTACTGCGTATGCATTATTTTGTGTTATTTAAGCTTACCGATGGCCAGTCCAAAGATAGCGCAATATCCGAATTGAAAGGCTTCATGGTAACAGTAGCCGCTCAACATGGTCGCGAGTCCTCCGGCCGACAGCGCAATATTGTTGAGCCAGAGCGGGGACATTTTCGGCATTGACGACACCAGCCCGCACGCCACACGACCCACGATGTTCGCCACGCCGATCGCCGACACCAACATTGTACTACTCGTGCTGCCCAGGCCGTTTTCCTCTGCCCTGCTTTTAACATACATGTAGGGTACGAAGAATCCCAGCATCGTGAAGAAGCCGCTAATAGCCAGGATACAGAATGTTGGTGAAAAGAATAGGCTCACGTCCAACATAGTGGCCAGGGTCCGCTTAACCGCTTCGGGGCAAAGACGGCATTTTCCTGAGTGCTCCTCCTGAGCATCTTCCTTCGTCGGAACGTGAGTAACTGCCATGTGGTATCCGAGGGAGTTGCGGGACGTGTATTGTGGTAACCTGATCAAGCTACCACTGAAGAAAATGTCATCACGGTACAGAGGTCTAGCGACAAGATCAGCGTGCGAGTGGCGGGGCCTGGTCTCCCTTTGAATAACTTTAATGGGGTGTGAAGTGTTGATTAGCGGCTCAGTATTGTCAATGTTGCTGTTGGAATCGTCCTCGTCTTTTTCAGCGACAGGACCGGTGATAAACATCGGTCTTCCGAGAGTATTCTTGATTGTACTAGCGTTGGCTGAGGACCGCCGGCTGAGATGCGAACTGCTGCCTCTGAAGACTTCTTCGGCGGTAGGATAGCGGGTGTTGTTCGGGACTCCGACCCACGTGTGTGGGCTGACTTTGTTGCTGAACCGCATGTCAGCCGGCATTGATATTCCGGAGTCCAGTTTGCTGTGGAGTTTCAGCATGGAGTTAAGTTTCTCGACGGCTTCCTCGTGGCGGCGCGCGACGTCATCTTCTCCGGATTGGTCAGCGAGTGCTACCCGGACCGGCTTGATAGGCCTGAACAGTGCTCCGAAGATTACGCACAGAAGTACGAATCCTGGGGGAAAAGAATTGAGACTTTAGTTTAATAATTATTAGGACAAAATGCTTTGTCAAGATCTTGTTTAGGCTTACCAGCAAGGATAACGATGGTGAGCCGCCACCCGTAGCTGTCGATAAGCTTTTGGGTGAGCGGTGCAAAGACGAAGGTCCCAACGCCGGAACCGCAAAGAGCAAGGCCGGTGGCCAGTGCGCGCCAACGTTCGAAATAGAAGCCGACGGTCAACACCGCAGGCATGTAGATCATGCAGAAGCCGATACCTGACAAACAACGGGATACAATAAAATTTATCACCAAGCTCTACTAACGGTCCTAACTTAAAACAATGTGGAGACTGATGTGGGCAGTGGCCTTAACATTGAAAGTAAAATTGCGGAGAGCAAGGACGCCGAGTGTGACGCCACAAGACTGACAAGGGCAGATATTTTATTTGAGTTAACTATAATAGGTACCTACGTAAGTACCTAATTAAAACACCTTGCCGGATTAGGTACCTACCTACATATGTGGGCGCTCTGAGCGTTTAAAATTTAAATAGTCTCCTAATTAGGAAAAAAAACAAAATTTAATCATGTGGGCTGGCTGGCACACACACTTTTCGAATTTAATTAGGGGCAACGCTCGTTTATCTTTATCATGAGCCGATGTCACATCCGGCAAGAGTTGACAATGGATAGGACGACTTCTACTTAATGGGAAGTCAACATTCTATTTGCCAGGAAATTACTGCCATTTTTTTATGTCTTTAACATAGGTCTCATTCTAAATCCCTAACATCGTTTGTCCTAATGTAATGTTTGTCCTAATGATCGATTGTCCTAACACTTTTTTTCTCGGAAACCGTGAATTTTTCAGGAACTTTGAAGTGATTATCCTCTAGAACTCTATAGGTTAGGTTAGGTTTGTTTTATAAAAATCCAGAACAATTAATAGATTTTTAATAAAAAGAGTTAGGACAATCGATCATTAGGACAAACATTACATTGGGACAAATAATCATTAGGGATTTAGATATACCTAGAGCCCTTTAACATACCTCCGAGGATGCCATAGACGAGGTACAAATATTGGACGCTGGTGGCGAAGTACGAGAGCGCGAAAGCCACGCTGCTGATCACACTGCCGACTATCGTCACCACACGGAATCCATATCTGGAAACAGAGGGCATGTTACTAGTAGGTACTCGTAGTAGAGAAAAATCAAATAAAAGTGAACCGATCATTTTTGAAAAATATAGTTGTAATATTTGGCATGAGACGCTCTGAAGTTTAAAAAGTTAACTCTTAATTGAACTATACTTAAGTCATATAATTTATCCTCGCAGAATGCATAAATAACATTTTTATCCGTTCCGTAAAAAGATTGGGTAAGTACCAAGTAGAATTTACGAAATTAATAGATACGAAATCAAAAGATTAACCAAAAATTTGCTTAAGTACTTAGGTCCAAACCAAACCAAACTGAAACTAACGAATTAACGAAACCTAAATCGAAACGGCAGTACTTAATGCAATGAGAAAACCACAGTTTCAGGGAGTACAAATAGGCGTGTCTATGTGTCATCTAGGTAAATTACGAAAGGGCATAAGTAGGTACTTACTTATTAGCTAAGGCCGACACGAAGGGTCCCGCCAGAAGATAAAAGCCGGCCAGCAGCGAGTTCACAAGTGCCACCTGTCCGCCGCTCGCCTGGAACAAGAGATAATTCCGTTTAAGTACATCACAACACAACAACAACAAAACACAACAAACAACAACCACCAGGGGCGTAGCTACCGCCGTATCAGCCGTATCAATGATGGCCCCCGGGCTACAGAGGCCCCTAACGTGTCTAAGCAAAAATTAGTAAAATGTTATCCACAATATCACTTAATCGGGTTGGGTGCTGAAGGCCTTACTTGCATTTAGCCTTGGCATTCAAAACGTCTCAGTACCTAGTACACTGACCAAGTATGCAAAACGACTTGTTTATTTAATGCCATGATTACAAAACTGTCTAAGTTTCAAGAAGACTTTCTTAGCAAAACGTCAAGGACGTGAAATGCACAAGTAGGCAGAATGACTCAATATTGTATAAGGTCTTGATTGTATTATATTGGTAATGAAGGTTATCCAGACCATTTACCTATTGAAACATTAAATAATGACATTAAGTCGTTTTACAGCCAAGTCATTCAGTCTACTATGTCTTATAGCAATGAGGGCGTTTTACAGACCAAGACATTTTGCAACGCGGACAATTATACAACTAAGCCTAAGCCTGACACTTCAAATTTTTACCGATTATATATTTCTGTGGCTGTTAAGCAACAAAAACTAAAAATAAAATAAATTTAAAATAATATTTACTTGTTCTTTCAGTGTTTTCAACTCGATCTTTGTATTTTTTTATACTGGACTATTGTTAGCATTGTACGGAGGTACGGAACCCTTCAGATGCGAGTCCGACTCGCACTTGACCTGTTTTTTTTATTAGCTCTTTAGACCCTAGTTCACAGTTAACACCTTCCCTGCCCCTCCTTCCAGTATATGAATACAAATTCCTCTTGTATACGAATGACAATAATAGCGCAAATAATTTCGTGGGTTGTGGCAGGATGAAACCTGGATTAAGCGATATCGATGATTTTTAAAGTTAGTAAAAAAATACTAATACTTCAATAAAATAAAAAAAGGAAAAGCCTAAGTTTAAGGAAGGAGCTTGCCTGGAAAAGATAAGCGATAAGGCCGCCTATTGCTTACCTTTATATTTTTACCCATGTAATTGTTTTTCTGTATTGTATTCTTTTTGATGTATGTACATACAATAAAGATTATTGTATTGTATTGTAAAACAATTAATTTAGAGTGCACACTAACCTTAATGGCTTTGCCAAACATACTGATAAAGACTAGGTTTACCTAAATGTCAGTTGTTGATTAACCAACTTCAATTGTATTAAATAAGCACACAATAAAAACTAGAACAACTACAACAAGTTATATTAAAAGGCAGAAAAAGTTGACCAATTAAGATAAAATGGTAAGTTGTTTGATTCTTCTATTTCCGGTTTTGACGAAGGTGACAACGGGGAAGTCCGCCCACAGACAATCATTTCCGACATCGCACCGGCCCCCTGGGCACTGGCCTTCTTGTTTACGGGCCACGCTAAGTTGGAAGTCAATTCCGTTTAGGTACTTTAAATTCTGTCTTCCTTACACGTAAGCCTGTTTTTTATATAAAAAAAAAATAAAAAATGTAGAGTCGATCGACAGTTTCTATTACACCAATCGATTGATCGTCGATCGTTCCATTAGGATGAAAGAGAGGTATCATCAAATCGATTTATCTCAACTTCCATAACTTTACAAGAATATTGGTAAATAACTCTATTTTTTGGTTTGTCCTCAGTCAAGTGACAGAAAAGTAGAAAATGCTTAGAAAAATGTGAAAATATGATCCCTATCTTTGTAGAGTCGCCACCGCAAAATATGACGAAACCACAGCATACCTACTTACTTAAGTACTTAATAGTAGGTACAGGTAGGATCAAGTACCATAACATACTATCCTAAGACACTTATGTGCGCAGACTTAGGTATAAACGATGTCTAGACTCACTTAGTACAGTTACGCATAGAATTTTAAAGAATACTTATACTCGCAGATAATGTTTTTATTTATCTTTCAACACGTCTACTAAATTAAGTTCATGCTGATTGATTATTCTCATGCCATGTTTACTTGCTTGGCTTTGACGCTTTGAATTTCCATAGCCAATAAGTTTTAAGTTTTTGTTTAAAATTTAATTTTCAATGCAAGCTTTACTTATTTTTGTATGTATACTTTTTGTTGACTGTACATGCATTGTCATCCAACCTACAAGTACCTATACCAAATTTCAAGTAAATCCGACCGCTGGAAGTGGCTCAAATTCAACTTCCAAGATTTGATCCGTACATACATACTTGTACAATGTACATACATCGCAAGTTAATAAAAAGCTTTTAAAAAAGCAAAGTCGGAAAACTTATAGTGTCACGATGTCCGTCCATCCGTTTGTCGGCGTGGGGGATCGTTAGATAGGTATTAAAAATATTGTAGGACTGTGAAAACCCTTTTTCGATTCAGGTATCCCTTCGTATAATTTAAGCTTCGAAGTGTTGACAGTTTCATAGATTTTGACTCCACTTAACCCTGGGTTTACACTTTACAGTTAGCTATTAAATAAATAAGTAAGACGGATCCTTGATACCAATTGATCTAGTTGGGATCCATAATTGGTTTCCATACAATTGAAATGCATAATGTAATTGTTTGTCATAATTTGGTTCTAGATAGCGCTCGTTCCCTAAATATCAGAATTGCAAAATGCTAGATTGCTGACTTATCCTATTTCTAAAATACCAAATTCCCAGAATACCAGACTTTCCTGCCACTGTGTTTTTCTCTATATCAGGCTTGTTTTCCATGTTCCATGTTCCATTCAAAACCGAATTTGAAAACAAGCTTTTTTGGCATATGTAGAGAAAAACACGGTGACAGGAAAGTCTGGTATTCTGGGAATTTGGTATTTTTTAGAAATAACGTAAGTTGGCAATCTAGTATTTTGCAATTCTGATATTTAGGGAACGAGCGCTAGATAGTAAAACCAGTGGCAGAAAGTACTGTCACCAAAAAAAAGCTTGTATTAAAAATGTTTTTTTTCCTAACAAATACTTATTGACCTAGACTCTGAGAGGCTCTGATATACGCGGGTGACAGTACAATAGTCGCTACTTGCTAGCGGTGCTGAGCGTGTGGTCTATTTGCTCGCACGCTGCATGCAGGCGCGGCGAGGCTGTTGTCCTAACGGGAACTATTTGCGGCGCATTCCGATGGATTCGCGGAAAACTCCGAAGGGCCGTTCTCGATACTGGGAATACCTTCATGATCACTATCCCAGCCTATATACATCCATACTTCCATACTAATATTATATATGCCAAAGTGTGTCTGTCTGTCTGTTAACTAGGTACACGCTTAAACTGCAAATCCGATTTAGATGAAATTTGTTATACTTAAAGATAGTTCGAGTCCCGGGAAAGGACATAGAATAAGTACTAGTTTTATCCGGAAAATAGCATGCTTAATTCCCGCGAGTTAGCGATAAACGAATTCTTCGCAGACGGAGTCGCGGGCAACGGCTAGTAAATAAATATACAAGAATTGCTCGCTTAAAGGTATTCGTTTAATGTTTTATAGTAAAATGTCAAAGACGCCGCTTTGGAGCATACCTAAATCATTTTATACGGGATCTTTAATACTATGCCGCTGACATTGATCGATATCTTAACCATGGGAGAAAACCAATAAATAGGCTACTTTCCTAACTAGTCAGTCTTTTAGATTATCAAAAAATATTGGACATGTATTTTTTATTTTGTCAATTAAACAAAAAATTACGAAGATATGGCGCGTTGAAGTTTCGCGTGACGTCACTTGTTCCTACACTTTGTATGAGCGTTTTAGGAACAAGTGACGTCACGCCTCGTCACGCGGAACTTCAACGCGCCATATCTTCGTAATTTTTTGTTTAATTGTCAAAAGAAAAATTACGTGTCTAATGTTTTTTGATAATGTAAAATACGGACTAATAAGAATTATTATTGTTTTACCTAGGAAACATCCCTATTATACAGAAGTTGAAATTATCATAAATGGAATAGCTATCTATAGAATTGACGTGAAAGCGAAACGCCGTCTATTGTACTGGCAGTCGGCATTGAAGTAACATCAGCGTACCTATATACTGGGGCTCTAGTGAAAAAGGGGTTAATAGGGATGTTGACACCACCAATCAACTGACGTACTTTTTATGAGCTGTCAAAACACATTTCTCCCATAGAGTTTGAATGGCAATAGCAACATATGACGTCACTTGTTCGCATACTCAATTAACTAACTATTTATTTGTTTTAAAGCAACAAAAAATCTAATTTTGCAGTTAATCGAAAATTAATCTGGTTTTCAGGGCTAAAATAAAGCGTTTTTTTACTGGAGTCGTGTCTTCGAATTATTTTTTAATGGTGTCAACATCCCTATTCTACAGAAGTTGAACAGTATGCTTAGTATAAGTTTTACTTCACCAAAATACTTCTCGATCGCATTTACGTAAAAAAATCAGTTACTAGGGAAACATGGACAGCGCCTCCGCGGCCGCGCGTCCATGTTTCCATAGAATTGAAATTTTTACGTAAACGCGATCGAGAAGTATTTTGGTGAAGTAAAACTTATATTAAGCGTACTGTACCTCTACTATGAGTTTACACTAGTTTACGTGACCGTACTCGCTAGCGACGGCGTAAATTATTTGTATGGAGAATTGTACAGCGCCTCTAGCGGTCACTTACGGAAGTACAATTCTCCATACAAATCATTTACGCCGTCGCTAGCGAGTACGGTCACTGTAAACTAGTGTAAACTCATGGTAGAGGTACAGTTGATTTCGACTTAACCCCCTTTACTCATAAAATAGAAAATAGCTGTTTAATTTCTGCAGCCATAACCCCTTTTTCACCAGAGTCCCAGAAAGAAAATGAATCGACTCGCCTATCAACGACGCACTAATTTTTGTGGAAGACCATACCTAAGTGGATGTTATGAGTAACTACAATTTTATTATGTACTATTAAAAAACCGTGGTATCCTTGTGGTTTGGCCTATATCAAGCTGAGGGTCGTAGGTTCGAGTCCGGGCTCGCATCGTTGCGTTTCGAAATTTCTATGCGAAATTTCATTACAAATTTACCATGAGCTTTACGATGAATAAAAACATCGTAAACACACTTGCGGAGAAATTCAATGGTGTGTGTGAAGTTTCCAACCCGCACTGGTCCCGCGTGGGAACTACGGTCCAAGCCCTCTCATTGTGAGAGGAGGCCTGTGCCCCGCAGAGGGATGTATGTACATGGGCTGGGATGATGATGGTAATTATTAATGGCACTGTGAACAGTAGACCTTGCGTGTTTTTCCAAATGGCTGCATGAAATATGATATTTATTGAAGTTTTGAAAAATTTCAAGATACCGAATCTGAGTTTTCAGAAAAAAATGTACCCGTTTTGCCTTAATTATCCTTAATTTTCCATACAAAATTTATTAGTCAGTTTTGTTACGGTCCATACAACTGCGTCACAAAACTGACAATTAAAAGTGGGACACTTTTTTTATTGCTTAAATCGATAGTGCTTGTGATTTTGAGTAGAAATAACCCAAAATTTGTTAGGTTTTTTAAAAAAAAGTACAGGGTACACTTTTTTCTGAAAATGCCCATAATCATCAAACCTGCTAACAAAATGTTTTGAGATTCGGTTGATAAATGCTACCTGAAACGGAGAACAGTCGGCCATCCCATCCGGTCAATCAATACAAATGCATTCTTCTTCTTCTTCAATCAATACAAGTAAGCAGAATCGCAAACGCTTAAAGCGCAATTTTCACGTTACCTTAAAATCATTCGAGTAGCAATACATTGCAGGCCTTAAATAATCTATCGGATTACAACATTTATAACTAGTTCAGTAACCCCGCAATCTATAGCTGCACGGATAATTTTACTCGTATTATGAAAGCCCGGCTTCAGTAATCCGAGATGTGCACAGTGCATGCACAAATGCAATATAAATATGACTTATGCGCGATGTCGGAGTCTCGGGCTCTCACGATTAGCAATGCAGGCCGAGCAGGGTCAAGCAAAGGCATGCAACGTCTGCTGATTTACTGCTCGACTTAAGTATAATTATTGCATACTTGCTTCACTATGATGTTTAAGGCCACCACAAACCGCAGCGCGGAGAGTGCGCCCAGCGCGGTCTATAACACTGAATCATATACGGTGACACACACCGGCAGCGCGGCACAGCGTATACGATTCAGTGTTATACAGCGCGCTGGGCACGCTCCGTCGTTGTCGCGCGCACACTGTGGAGGGCTTGAGATTGCTCTTACAATGGTAATACATAGGTAGGTCTGTTTTAAATTTTACTTATTTTACTTTTACTTACAACCGTATCATGTTTCGATCATATTTTTAAAGAGGTTTTTAGGTGGTTACCTTAAATAAGTAGGTATGTGCTCGACATGTGATATCGTAAATAATCTAAAATCAAATCAAAAATTGTATCCGCCTATGTCTATTTTTTTAAACTTTGAAACAATCTGACAGATGTGCCCCAAACTGCTTTAATTTCAATAACGCGAAGATGATTGTAGACTACTAAAACAATGCATTACGAAAATTCGGTCCATTCATGGGTCAATTGCGCGGACGAACCTAGTAGTAGTACTTAGTAATTAGTACTTAGTAAATATATTTTTACCACGAACTATTGTTTCAATTAAGGTATGTTTTGAAATATGTTTCCGTATTTATTTAAAGCAGCGTTCATTGCACCTTCAATACAAACAATACTTAAAACGACTGACTAAGTACAACTCAACTCTCTGGAATTGGGGATGTCTATTTTTTTACAATGTATAGTAAATCGAAAACCATTTCGAGATAAATGCTTTTTAAATCGTTTTCTGTAGTTATTTAATTTTAATATTATGTAATGAATTTATTATATAACAAATAAGCAATGGGGTGTGTATTATAATGTATAAATTTAAAATACATATCGGTTGAAATACATACAGTTGAAATGCCGAAAATCATAAAATATAATGTATCAAAATGGGTGCGTATTATAATGTATAAATTTAAAATACATATCGGTTGAAATACATACAGTTGAAATGCCGAAAATCATAAAATATAATGTATCAAAATATATAAAGTTATTTGACATAAGTTCTAAACGTATAAGTTTAAAATGTATAGTGGTCAAAATATATAATAGTTACAATGCATAATGGTTCCTAGTCATATTGCACAAAATGCATATGTTTACAATGTATACGTTCAAAATACATAAAATTATAAAATATTATAGTTAAATAAAATATCAATCAAAATTTTTATACAGTACTGGTTTGTTACTTTTGACTTTCGTTTGACACGTGTCTTTTACTTCCTGTAGAAGTCATCTGAGTGTCCACCAATCTGAGTCAGTTTGGTAGGTTCTGATTCCCTACGAGGCAACGGACCCTTATATATAGTACTGGTAAACAAGGGTTACTTTAGGAAATTTTGGGGCTACTTTGATAGATTTAAAATGGTTATAAAAACGCAAATATTCATAGCTCGATTGAGCAAATGACGTAAAAAGTTAGGTGATTTAACAAGGTACTTATTTCACTGCCACAGATGGTCTTAAAAAATAAGGAAACGGGGTAAAAAACTCTTTTCTAAAGTAGCCCCACATTTCAAAGTAACTCCAGTTTACGGTACGTTTTCCATAATGGTTGAAATACATAATTAAAGGTTATAATATACACCATACCCGCAAGACCGAAAAATTATAAAAACACCCTTTCGTATACCCTAACCGGTAGCTCGCTGGCAGTGAGCGAGCGAAGCGAGCGAGCAAGACCTTTTAGGGCAGAAGCGACTCGGATAGGTTAGGTTTTTTTTTGTAACAGCACAGAAAATGATTACTTCCATTAGGTATTTGTCTTTAACATTATGAAATGTAAATGTAAATCATATACCAAATTTTATCAAACAAATAAGGTTTTCTACGTAGTAATAAAAAAAATAACTAACACCAAAGGCTAATGTGGGAGCTTCGCTCCGCTACGCTCCCGCATTAGCCTTTGAACCTAACCATTCCGAGTCGCTTCCGCCCCGAACCGTCATGCTCACTCGCTTCGCTCGCTCGCCGAAAAAAAGCAAAGCAAAGTTTGTTTCATTTCAAATTATCTAGATACTCTAATGGTTAGTAGTGGTGTAATGGTAGGGTTACCCTTGTTTCTAAATCTACTACAGTGTACTTAGTGGTACTAAATCTTTATTGTTTGAAGATTTTGTGGTTAAATAAAGCATTTGGTAAAAAACAAAATGCCTTAATGTTATTTTCCGTGATGATATGAAATGAAAATTTGGCCAAATGAAAATGTGCATACTAAATATACTAAAGATTGCATTGACATCACCACATAGTATAAAACAAAGTCGCTTTCCGCTGTCTGTCTGTCCCTATGTATGCTGAGCTGCACTTTATGTCCACCTTTTTGAGTTTTAAATAACTAAATACTATCCTGTGGTATTATTAACCGACAATAAAATTACAAAGCACACTGCACCAGTAATCATACAGCAATACAGACTCATTCGATCGATCAAATAATGTACCTACCCAGTTACAATCTCATGTCTACCCTATTTCTGTGCAGTAGGTAATAATACTCTTTGCTACCCTCTCTCAAAAATATGAGCTTTAAACAAAATAGTGTTGTTGCGATAGCGATAGTTTCGCTATCGATAGTTGATCTTGAGAAAATCAGTCAATAACGCGATAGTTCTATCAAAAATATCGACATGCTGCAATTCTATAGTGAATATTAGGCGATACTATTGAACTTGGTCGATACTATCGATAGTATCGCGTCAAAAGAGTCGATATTATCTATACTATCTATGATCTATCGACGCGTTTCGATAGTATCGATAGTTTTGCAACAGTATAATATAATGAAATGTTCGTTTCGATGGTGGATAGTTTCGATAGTACTATCATGAATATGACGGATTTTCAAGCCCACGATAGTAACACACGATACTATCGATCGATATACTATCGCTATCGCAACACCACTAATAGACATTAATAGGACGTAAATAGACTGGAGATGATGATGAATTGATGAACGAACAAACAATACAATAGGTTCCACTTTGACTTTCGGGATGCTTCGGTTTTAATTGTAAAGGTTCGTGTTTTCACATAGAATATAAGTATACAATCCTAGAACATACTATCAAAATGCTTACATTACGTTGGAAGCAATCTTATTGTACGCATCTTGATTGTATGTGTTTTGACCGTATGGATTTCGACCATTATGAAAAACGTTCTTTATAGATTTTTATTGTTATTTCTTTCAAACATTATATATTCTAATTGTATATATTCTGAACTTATACATTGTGAACTTAGTCATTTTAACTGTATGTATTCCGACCATTATGAAAAACGTACTTTATGAATTCTGATTGTTATTTATTTTAACTATTATATTTTTCGATTTTATATATTTTGAACGTTTATATTGTAAACGTATATATTTTGATTTTATACATTATGATACGTACCCTAAGCAATGACCTTCATTTGACATTGGTGTAAATTGCGTGACCGGTTCAAGTCGTACTTTATTCTGTATGGTTAGAATTCTTCCAGGAGGGACACACTTACATATATCACACTTTTCATGCGACTACAGCGATCTCTGGTGTTTTATTAAAGAACTAAATTAGCGGCCATCTTGGTTGACTTGTCAAACTTGTCAGTTGACATTCATCGGCCATGGCCATGGCGTACCAAATTGTACGGTCAAGGACTTTAAATGATAAGCCACTTGCCAATGTTCGTATTTTAGCCGTATAGTGCAAATCGGGTTTAGCCGCTTATACTTCGTATATGCTGATTTGAATTAGACGGCTAAAATACGAATAGTGGCAATTAGCCTTTCAATTAAAATTACGCGTAATTATAGCTGTACATCACTACCAACATATACATATAGATAGGTGTACATATATAGATACGTCACATTAGTTCTTGACCAGGGCGTAGGGGAGCAGCACCTTCCATACATGCATATTTGACCATAGAGTTGCCACTCTTGTTCATATAATATTACAATACTCTTTGAATTCTTCACAATTCACGCGTGGATTATACTACGGAGTTTGATTTGGACCCGCTGTCTGACATCTAGCACTTTGTCAGTGCTTGGTCAGTGCCAGTAAAGTGACACAGTGTATAGTGTACCACTACGCAAAAAATAATTAAAGGGGTTGCCTTATCGTACGCATTTAGATAGATTTAGAAATTTGGCATTGTGGGAGCCCTCAATTATAATCTGACGTCATCAACTAAAATAATTTCAATAATTAATTTTGAAAACAGTAGAGAACTAAATGCGAAAATAATGAAATTAGTTTCTTATAATTGACTTTTCTATACAAAAAAAATATAAAAACCACTGGTAATTTTTTTTAGACATTCCCAATTGTCGCTAAGCTCGAATCTTAGGGGGTAGTACCTAATCAATTTAGACGACCAGATGGCCTAGTGGTTAGAGAACCTGACTACGAAGCTTGAGGTCCCGGGTTCGATTCCCGTGTCGGGGCAGATATTTGTATCAAAAATACGAATGTTTGTTCTCGGGTCTTGGGTGCTTAATATGTATTTAAGTATATATCTATCTATATAAGTATGTTTATCCGTTGCCTAGTACCCATAACACAAGCTATGCTTAGCTTACTTTGGGACTAGGTCAATTGGTGTGAATTGTCCCGTGATATTTATTATTATTATATTATTATTCAGTCATTTTATGATAATTGCCGTGACACTTGCAATGCCAACTGATAGTAGGTAGAGTATAGTGTCGACAATTCGATAATGTTTTTTGTCCAAGTTTTCCATACTCCAACGCGAGTCTCAGTAAAATGACTACCATTACTACTTGCTATACGGCATTCTCCATGTGATTAGGCACGCAGTTTACGTAAATGTGCGTTGAATTCATTCATGTCTGTCGGTCTCAAATGTCTATTCAGCTATTGGTCAACTTGGTCGGAAATTTTACGAATAAATTTACAAGTCGTGCTATTAGCATTGCAAAGGTTTACCTTCGATGTGAATTGGATCGGTTACGGATTGGTAAAAAAGTAATCAATAAACTGTTCTTTGCTTACAAACGTGTACGGGGTTTAAACGCTTGTTTGTTTAAAACTTTTCAAGCATTTTAACATCCTTAGATTCACTTGCATGTAACTTACTAGCTAAAATTATACACTTTATCTTAAAATTAATCGGAAATATTTCGGGAGAGTGTTGGGCTAATTATACTGAACCTTAGTACTGAACACCCCTGTAAATAATTGAAATGATTTTTTTACTGTAGTTGACGATTAATTCCATGCATTGGTCGGTATCAATAGTAACATTCAATAATTCCGGTGAAAAATTATCAAGCTAACCATCTGCTGAAACAATAATTCCGGACTAAGTAATTTTCTTTGAGTATTTAGACTGAAGGGAGGCGCCTTGAAGCGCATTTCCCCTCTGCCAAAGGTATGAACCCGCAGGGTATAACCGTTATACAAAACTGTTTTGCTCGCCTCTCATGACATTTCAAAACGGCACGCGTCAGTGAATGAGCTCCCACAAAAATGACCAAAATGCAAAGAATTCGGGCGTGAAAAAATGTCTGACACGTCGAGTCTACAAAAAGACAACGTAACTTTTCATCTGGAAGTATTTCGTAAAGTAATTATTGTTGATTAATAGTAAAAATACGTGAAGTTTATAATAATATTAATGTCAGTCAGTGTGGCCAGCTTTTTTGTAAAAATAGCCACATTAGCCATTTATAATTTTTATAAATCAATTAATTATTAACGAGGTAAAATATAAATTATTTTGATTGATCTTATACATTCATTACATTGTTTGATTGACTTCATCCATGTAGATTTTAAGGCCAGGCGCTGACTGCAACTTTTTATCACCTCGTTTGATTGCTATTGATTTTTGTGCTGGAATTATATGAAAGCGCGCTCACCATTCAAAATGCCACCGCTGCTACCATCAACACAAATACAAGATTTCATCTCTTAATTAAAAATTCCTAACAATTCTATAGCACTCGACTCGAACGAAGCGACAAAAAAGTGCAGTCGGCGCCTGGTCTAATAATCTAAAATCCGTACTAGAACTAGCTCAGTTTTGTTTTGTATGCGGTTATACCTATAAGATATAAGTGATTGTGACACTCAGCTCAACATGTTTATACAAGCAACAATTTCTGATGTACCTAGTGCTAACAATTGTTGGTAAACCTTAAATAAATAAATAATAATAATAAAGAAGAAGCTACCATCACCCATCTGTTTAACGGATTAAAATAATTTTCTATCAAATTTAATACAGTAAAAAATATATATCAAGTGGTTTGGCAAAAAACTACTGGCCAGACAATTATTAAATAAAAACTGATTGTCTGTAAAGTCGGCTTACGGACGATAGTTTAACGTGACAACGTCATAACAAAACATTCAAAAAACAAAAATGAAACCAGGCGGTCACCCATCCCTGCGCCCGACGTTGCTTAACCTCGCTGATCGGACGAGAACCGGTGTTTTGTCAAATATCTTGAAAACGGTGCATCCTACGGCAAAATCAATTAAATTTTCATCCCCCCTTTGAAACTCCCGCACCTCCTCCCCCCACTCCCCCTCCCCCCCCCACTCCCCCTCACTCGTAAATTAAATATTGGACTAATAAGATTAACAAATAAGTGAAAACCACATCCTTATAGCTTAAGCCGCTTCGGAGATTACCACGAACAAACGCACAGATAAACAGACAGTAATTCTAAGAATCGTTACTATTTTAATTGCTATTTTTATTTAACTATGGACGAAGCTTAGTTCTCTTTTTTATTTTTCTAAATAGATTTAGCTATTTTTTTTATTTAAATGGTATTTCATCGACCACTAGTAATATTGGCTATTTTTACTTACTAAATAATTGGCCACACCGATAACCGGTCTAGTATCGACTAGAGAGGGGACACACATATTTCCACAATCGATAAACTATTGAGTGAATGAATCAGTGAATGATTTGTCTTATCATGGTTTCATATTTTAAAGGTTACTAATAAAATGGAAATGTATGGTTAGTAATAAATGTATGTTTAAAGTATTGAACTCGTTAAAAAAATTGACGTGAAAGTATTAACAAATACTTTTTAATGATTCAATACAAGTAACAGGCAGTGATTCAACTTCATTTCATACTAGAGCACCCGAATCGACGCACGCACACAGCCAAGCCTCTTACACGGCCGCGGCCGCTAACCAATCTTCGCCAGACAAAACTACGCAGTTCCACGCCGCACGCCGCGCAGTTCGGTCGCTGGTTGAGTGAGTGCTGTGACGCGCCGCCCGCTCTATTCGCCCCCGTTTCGATTCCGTAACGTGGCTATAAGCGCTCGGTACAAAGTGACTAGGTACATATTATAATATTTTCTTTAATAATGGTGGCGTCACGAGAACGTGTGTATTGCAGTGTTTACGGGTGCCTAAATTCAACGGTGATAAAATCAACATTGTAATTTTTTCAACTTCCTGCTGATGCTGAAAGGTAAAATTAGCACCTATTAGGTACTTTATTATTAGTCTATTAAAATTTGTCTAGGTACCTTCTCAACAGTGTCTATTCTATTTATAGAAAATTACAAAGTAAAAGAGACATTTGGCACATCTGACATTAATATTACTTGCTATATGTACATATTTTGATAAATCCTCCACTTTTAAACCTTATAGAGCAATCACATTTATTTAGAAAACGAATTTTCTATTAACAACTTAGGGATTAATTGAACGACTGAATGTATGAACGAGTGAATGCTTATCGACATTCTTATCGACATGGCCCTAACTCTAGCTGTCTCTAGATTGTTGTATATGTGTGATGTACGTGTGACATGTATAGACGAGATGTTTTTCAATGTGTCTATGGCGATCACTGTTGTGTTGACGAATTCGGTTTGTGTGCGTGTGTACAAACATTGCTCTGTTTTCATTTGTAGTTAAATTGCTTGTGTGTGAGTGCATTGCCCCCCCGCGAGTTTTGGCAGAAAAATTGTTTAGCAACCTACGGGCGATAACATCTCCTTTCAGTCTAAATACTCAAAGGTAATTTTAAAACACCTTGTACATGTCAAAAGGCATGGCCTCATAAAGACCACGTAACATTTTGACTTTACTAATAATTTGGAACATAGTGAAAATAAACGGATCACTCACGTCTTAAAACGAGTTTAACTCGAAGTGTTTCACTATGAGTGAGTCTCACGGTAGTTTCAGGTTTAATTTGGAACATAATTGTGAATCAATAAAAGTTGACATTTGCTTTGTCACATGCACCTACAAAATTTAGTATGTTGGGCTTTACGAGATTATGTTAAACTATAAAGGATCGGCTGCAGCAGTACTTACAAGCTCAGGCTCGCCAGTTTTTTCCGTATTAAGCGACTTGGTGAAATATACTAAAATGTCTTTATGGTATTACGTATCAAGAATGGAAATTTATATTATGATATGATATACAGTGTGTATCACGGGGATGATAATTTAAACGTGATTTATTATTAATATAGTCCAGTTATCTGCAACTATAAACAAGTCAGGCCTCTTCAAGTACAAAATTAAATAGGCGTCGACCGAAGTGCGTTTCAAAGTCATAAATAACCAATCATTATCACTTCATAATTAAGACGAGCACATCTGATTGGCGTAAATAGCTCCAACATTGACCTGTCAAGCGAAATTTTGCGCTGATTGACCTCGCTTCGATAATACGTAATTTTAGCAAGGCTCATAAATTGTTTTGTTTTGTAAGCATATTGCGTGTAGAGGCGACACGACAACCATTGTGTCTTGTTCTTAAAATAAGTAGCTAGACGCCACCAGAGTTAGATCTTGGGATGCAGCCAAATAGCTTGTTACAACATCGGTATCACGCATAACAAGATATCTTCGAATCGACGGGCAAGTTTATTGTGCAGTTAAAAAGAAAACCATTAACAAATCCTACTATAATGTGTGAAATCTTACTATCTGTATTCTTTACTTATGTATTTTTTTTCATATGTGTACCTACCTAAGTGTGTATATTGTTCAGTTTAACGTAATTATAAGTATATTTGTTGTAGTAGTTGTTGTTTATTTTGTGTATTTATTTATATGTTATATTATATATATATTCCTTTCTTCTCTCTGTAAATAAATTACTGTTCGCCTATCTTTTAAGTGTTTCCTTTCATACCAGGTTAGCTTGAAAGGATCCCTTTTAGGGATAAGTTCGCCTTTGTAATATTTTTGTATTTTATGTACAATATAAGAACTCTCTAACGTGGCTTTTTTACATACATACATACATACATACTAATACCAACTGAAAGTTTGCAGGCATGTGGAGTATTTCTCCAGCCATAATTTTTCCGATGCAACCCCAACGAGCCTTCTGGAGAAAGAAACCACCTCACACGTGACACACCTCACTTGAAGGCATAAAAAGTTTGCTAAGCCTTGAAAACGTCAATAAAATTAGTTTGGACTAGGTACTTCCCCAGCCAGATCTTTCCCGGAGGAAAACCTTCTGGAGGAAAGAAGGCTCGCACTTCATGACTTTTAAAGATTTAGAAAAGTTTGTTTGTTTGTTTGTTTGTTTATACTCTTTATTGTACAAAAGGAAAACAAACAGGTTACAGAAAAAAAAATGATAAGTACAAAGGCGGACTTATCCCTGAAGGGATCTCTGCCAATCAACCTTTGAGTGGTAGAGAAGAGCAATCAAAAAACAAGGATCGACAAATAGAGCAAAACATTTGAATAAATATAAATGCATATGTAAATCTCAAATACCTAACTATACCTAAACAATAGGTATACTTATAAATTATTATACATAAATAAATAAAGCATTAATACATAAATACAAAATACATAAATACACACAGTTACATACAATACATAAAAACACAAGTATAAAGGATAATTACTTACTAAATAAATAATCAAGGAACTATAGTGTAAGCCACATCTTCAATGTCTCCCTGAACGAGTATACGGAGGAAGATTGTCGGACGGTGATCGGCAAGTTTTACAACACTGGAAGATAGTCAGTAGCAGTGGGTTCTACTATAAAATACCTACTCAAATAATAACTATCGATTACTACGTCAATCGATTTAGATTATGTTAGATTTTGTGGTTGTCTAAATGAGACTCATAATCAATTTGCTGACCCTAGTGACAGTACAATTCCAATAGTGCCTCGATACCGAAGGAACGTTAATTGACCAATTATTGCCGTTGCTCTGGCTTCTGTGACGTGGTAGAGCTATCAAATCGAACGTCTCGATAAACATATAAAAATAAACGACCGTACCGTTTAAGTGTGCAAGCACACACAAACCTTAATTTTTATTAAAGTAAAGCCAAAGGAGTTGGATATTTTCAGATCGGCCATCGGCAAATTTTCGATGTAGAGTCTCATACCAAAGTTTATTTTTATTTATTACAGATTGCCTACTAAAAAGTTCCCAATCGGACTTTAAAAATAAATCATTAAATTAAAATAAAAAAATATTTAAGGGGGCTCCCATACAACAAACGTGATTTTTATAGATAATTGTACGGAACCCTTCGTGCGCGAGTCCGACTCGCACTTGGCCGGTTTTTTTAAAAAAGTATGAGTTCTTGCGCAGACAACGATAGCTCCTATGATAGGTACAACATAACATGACATAAACATAATACGATAATACGAGATAGGTACGTTTTGAAATGATTCCAAAAATATTCAAGTTGTTGTTTAGATATTACATCAACGGTTACGCGAATGAGTTATTGAATGAACGGTCTGGTGCGCCGGCGCAGGCCTTGGCCTTAGCGTTATGGTAATGATCGCGCATTGTGACGTTTGGTCTAGATCCGTTGCGCTGACACTGTTTACTCAGTAAGTACCATTTTTAATTGGCATTTGGCATGAGCACTCCAGTTGACAGGATGTAAAGCGGAGGTACGCTTCAGCAAAAAGCAATGTTGCTTCATGGCTCCTTGCGGCAGTTGCAACAATTTGCAACTGACAAAAGATTTTTTTAATGAAAGGGAAGGACACATCTATTATTTGCTTCTTGAAACGCTTTTAATATTCTACGCAGTTAAAGACAGGAATAAAATCGGAAATATATTTTGCTAGAATATCTATCAATATTGTGAGGGTTATAGAGGTAGGTAGGTACACAAAAATGATTTTTCGAGATTCACCGCGGGATACGGAATAAAAAGGTAGATAAGTATTATGTTCGTGTTTCAAAGTTGGTCTCGCCCGACATGCAGTTTGCCGGTTGAAATAGAGTAGAGAACAACTTTACCAAAATCGTTAATATTACTATCTACGCGAACGAAGTTGCGGGTAAAAGCTAGTTTATTACTTATAAAACACTATACATTACTTACCTACAAAGTGGTTAACAATCAAAAGTTTAATCGAGTCAGTCACATGTTTGTTTACATGTAACTATAAGTATTTAGAGGTCACCACGAGTTACTTAACATTTTGTTTAGGTACCCGCGACGTTAACATTTTAACGGTGACTCAAGATAGTAACTTATTTGTACTGCGTAGTTAAGTTTAAGACGATAATAGAATCACGGTGAACCAAATCTCAATGGTACGATGACGCATGAAAAATGTGATGTGAATTCAACCATAATCATTTACTACTCGACAGCGATGAAGGGACAAACAAAATGATTACAAAGGTCCTGATTAAAATTGGCGTCATGTCATAATATTTGCTACAAATTGGACAACGTTTAAATGGAGGCCTGGCCATGACGCACGCGCCGACGAGGGTGTGGTCTGAGACGTTAAAAATAGCACTTCGACATCTGCAATGTTCGAATTTTAAAATTGTTGTTTTTATGACCAGAAACGAAATGTTAGTGGCCAGCAATGGATGTGCCTAAACTTTTTATGATCAGCCAAATGTGAATGTGCATTCAGTTTGGGTAGACAAGCGTGATCAATTTCATGCCACATTGTTGTCAACTTGGGCTCTATTCAGAAACTTTACAGAGCGTTATGGAATGTAGCGTGAGCGTATTCTATTTCATTCCTCCCTGTAAGCTTTACGTATAGGCGTGTGATAGAATCTTGGTATGTCTATAGTCAACCAACCGAACAATCTCATTTCTTCTTCAGGTCCATAAGGGATTGTGAATCGTAAGCAAATTTTTATGATTAAGTTTCTTTGTATTTTTTTAAATTAAATTATACCTTCACTTTTAATTTAGTGTAAGATGAGATGATATTTAGGAAAAAGTCAAATAATGTTGGTACCTAAATAGGTTGACAAACCGTTTTTTTAATTAGCAAATAATATATCACGTGTGCTGATGCCATTAAATATACGATTATTTTAATTGGTAACTGATACCCACATCAAAACGCGTGTTCGGACCACGAGACCCGATAGATAAGAAGCAATGCCAGCTACTTACATACGAGTAAGCTGCAAAGATCAATGATGAAATCTAAATAATGTCTACTCTGCTACTACTGCGAACTACTATACTAGTACCTACCTACGAGAGCGATACTGCTACAATATTACGAAATAACATGTTGGACAGATTTCCCACTAACTGGACAATAATTTAAATCTAGTTTATTTCATTGGTGGTTGTTATTTCATACCAAATAATCGTCATTTATTGTAATAAAGATACTTAAACACAAAAAAAACAATAAGTTTATAACTTAAGACTAGCCCAAGTGTAGTCAAAAAGCCCCCACGAGTTGTCCCCGGCGCAAAGGTACAATCGCCCCAAGCGCCAGATAACCACCTTACCTTTTGACCGCCAGCGTCGGCTATAGACGACAGTACGGTAATACAAAATTAAACCTACCCGCATCCGCATAAGAATCAATTTTGTTCCAAACAAAAACGATGCCCGACGGTCAAAAAGTTAAAGGCCCAGTTTGCGTGCAGTGGCTAGACAGCTGTCCATAACAATCCATAGCAATAAATGTAATGGAGTGGCGTTTACGAACGCACTCCCATTAAATATGATATCTGTAGCTGTCACTTTTGACAGCTACCTCTTTGCTAAAGACAGCCCATGCAAGCGGGTGCACATTGTATTAACAAAATAATTAAACATGTAATAAGTGTAAGGAAGATCTAAATAAAAAGTGTTTCAAGTTCATCGAGTATTTTATTAAATAACAATACATGGCGCAGTCGTAAAAACCACGAACCAGCGAAGATTGATGCAGATTAGTAAAACCACGCGAATCACCGGTCCGCCATCATGGGAGAAAATGAGAACAAAGAAGAGCCAATACAATTAAAAGTAGACAACATGTGTGCGGTGGAATATAAAATGCCATCGAGTTTGAATCTAGACGATATTGAAAACTGCTGGCCACAATGGCAAAGATTCAAACTATCTTTCAAGAACTTTGTACTAGCAGCGGGCTTCGAGAAACTGTCGGAAGCCAGGAAAGCTGCCATTTTAATAAACTGCATAGGACAGCAGGCCCAGGAGCTATATTTCAACGTGCTAAAGAAAGAAGAAAAAGATAAGCTGGATGATGTAATTGAAATCTTTGACAACTACTTCAGACCAAGACAAAATGAAGTCATTAATACTTATAATTTAAACAAGAGGAACCAAGAAGAGGGCGAGTCATTCGATGCATATTATACGGCTATTAGAAAATTGGCAGAGAACTGCAACTTTGAAGACAAGAAGGACAGGATGCTGAGGGACAAGATTGTCATCGGAGTGCGGGACCAAAGGGTACAACAGAAGCTTTTGGAAGTCAAGGACCTCACACTGGACAAGGCGGTGGATATCTGTCGGTCAACGGAGCTGTCTAGGGAGTTTGTCAAGACTCTTAACAACCCGGTGGTGCATGCGGTCCAGGCTGGCAGGCCAGCATTCCATGAACGGCAGGACAATAAAGCTAAGTATTTTAACAATAACAGTAGCATAGTTTGGTCTCAGTCCCCAAAGACTAACAATAACTATAACAAGTTCTTTTATAAATGTAGGAAATGCAATACTGAACATGGGCCACGGCAGTGCCCTGCCTTTGGCAAAATGTGCTCCAAATGTAACAGACCAAATCACTTTAGTGTGGGTTGTACTTATGTTAAGCGAAAGGTTCATTATGTTACTCAAGAGGAAAGCGAAGAGGCCTGTAATGACATTCAGAATTTGTGACTAGTAACATACAAAGTGTATTCAATAAATTTGAATAATATAGAGTGGTCAGAAATGTTCAGAGTGGACAACAAGAGGGTCAACTTCAAATGTGACACCGGAGCGCAAATAAACGTAATGAGCCTAAATACTCTTAAGAGAATTGTCAATGATGATAATAATATTAAAATTTCTGAGACAAGAATTTTACTGGAGGTTTATGGGGGTGCTAAAATAATACCTTTAGGCAAAGTCACACTAAAATTATATTCTAAAAATGAAGAACATTTTTTTGACACTGATTTTATAATTATTAATAAAAATGCACGCCCCATTTTGGGTTTACCCTCCATGGTCCAGCTGAAATTAGTTAACATTGAAGATATTAATATTAAAAAAATTAATGATGTCAGTGTCAATGATATAAGTAACTTAAATGGTAAAGACCATATAATTAATAAACATATTGAACTGTTCCAGGGTGTTGGGGAGTTTAAAAATGAGCTGCAGCTACGCATTCGACCGGGAGTGGAGCCAGTGGTGAGACCTCCGCGCAGAGTGCCGAACGCGCTGCACACACGTCTTGCGGAGAAACTGGAGGCGCTGGTGAGGCACAAAGTCATTGCTAAGGTCGATCACCCAAAAAATTTTGTTAGTAATTTGGTTGTCATAGAGAAAAAGAACGGCTCACTCAGAATTTGCCTTGATCCCAAGGATTTAAATCAAGTCTTAATAAGAGAACATCACTTAATTCCGACTTTGGATGAAATTGTTCCAAAATTGAGTAATAAAAAAATATTTTCTGTATTAGACTTGTCAGACGGCTTCTATAATATTAAGTTATCAGACAGTTCGAGCGATTTATGTACATTTAACAGTCCATTTGGTTGTTACAAGTTTCTAAGATGCCCATTTGGCATTTCAGTAGCCCCGGAGGTGTTCCAAAGATACAGTGAGAATGCCTTTGGAGACATTCCTGGTGTCATCGTTTACTGCGATGACCTTTTAATATGTGCAGACACAGAGCAGGAACATGATGCAATATTAGACAAGGTATTTAGTAGAGCAAAAGAGCATAATGTGCGTTTTAACAAGGATAAATTTCAGTATAAACTAAAACAAGTTAAATACTTTGGCCATATTTTCTCAGACAAAGGCATGCAAATTGATCCGGACAGAGTGACTGCCATAATAAATATGAAAAGTCCTAATAATAAAAAAGAATTACAAGTATTTCTCGGTATGGTCAATTACTTAAGGAAATTCATACCTCACTTGGCTGATATTGCATCCCCGCTGCAGTTGTTATTGAAAAAAGATGTGGAATGGCTGTGGACGGAAGTTCATGAAAATGTATATGTTAAAATTAAAAATAAAATTAGTGAAGCCCCAGTGTTACAAAATTTTGATGACAAACTGCCGATTACGATACAATGTGATGCATCAAAAGATGGCCTGGGATGTTGCTTATTGCAGCAAGGCAAACCTGTTTGCTTTGCTTCAAGAAGCCTGACACCCGCTGAACGTAATTTCTCACAAATAGAGAAGGAATTACTAAGTGTAGTATGGAGCACACATAAGTTTCATTATTTTATCTATGGTCGTAAAGTCACAGTATTAAATGATCACAAACCTCTCGAGAGTTTACTGAAAAAACACATGCATGAAGTTCCGTCACCCAGACTACAAAGGCTAAAGCTGAAACTCTTAAAATATGACCTTAACTTTAAATATCTGCAAGGAAAATTAATGTTTATAGCAGATCTTCTATCTCGTTCTTATTTGGTCTCTGATGATAACATAGATGAATCTTATATGTATGAGGTCATTCATTGCGTTGGATTAGCCAACAATTTAGAATGTACTGAAGAACAAAAAACAATGTTAATTAATGAAAGCTCGACTGATAGCGAGTTAGACATGTTAAGAAACTTTGTACAAAATGGTTGGCCAATTAATAATAAAAATATTCCTAATGGTTTGCATGACTATCATAAATTAAGAGGTCAGCTTTCAGTGGATAACAGTTTAGTATTTTACAATGACAGATTAATTGTGCCAAAGAATTTAAGATTATCTTTTATTAAAACATTACATGAAGGCCACATTGGCATGACAAAAATGAAACAACTTGCTAGAAAATTGTATTACTGGCCTCATATCGATTCACATATTGAGGAATTTGTTAAACGATGTTTCCCTTGCCAAACACATCAGAATAATAATGTAAAGGAGCCTTTACTCCCACATAAGATACCTTCATTGCCTTTTGCAAAGATAGCCACAGACATTATGGAATATAAAAATAAAAGTTACCTCGTAGTTTATGATTATTACTCTAAATGGTTAGACATTAAAAAGATACCTAGTAAAAGCGCGAAGAATATTATTGAGGCTTAACCGAAATATTTGCAAACTTTGGATTTCCCAGAGAAATAGTCTCAGACCATGTGCCGTTCGACTCTAAAGAATGTAAAGACTTTGCTCGTAACAATGGATTTATTTTTACGTACTCTAGCCCGAGATATGCCCAGTCCAACGGAATGGCCGAAAAGGGAGTCCAAATAGCAAAAAAGATTTTAACTAAGTGTCATGAAGATAACACTGATTATAGATTAGCATTACTTAACTACCGGGCCTCACCCGTATCAGGTACAAACTTGTCCCCATCTGAGCTAATGTTAAATAGAAATTTGAAAACAAAGTTAATAGTAAACAGTCAATACTTGCAGCCAAAGATAAATGTTAACGTAGAAGAAGAGTTTAATAAGACTAAAAATAGAAATGTCAGAAATTATAATAAAACAAGTAGATATAAAAGTTCATTTTTGGTTGGTCAATCAATTTGGTTTAAAAAAGATCCGAATAAGAATGTATGGCAGCAGGGAAAAATTGTTAGTAATAATGGTAATAGAGCATATAGTATAGTTGATAAGAATAATGTTATATATTGCCGAACTTCTTTTCATATCAGACCTCCTTAGTGAGGCTGGGTGCCTCACCGGACTCTACAGTTGGGTCTACCACAATCGGTCGAATGTGCAGTCTGTGCATTCACTCTGTGAATACATCTTGGCATTCTGTGATTTTTTTTTTATAAGTTTGTATTATATATAAGTGCTTTCCTTTAAAAAGGGGATGAAGAGAGTTTGTTAATATAATATATAGTCAAATATAAGAAAGGGGATCTCACTACCTTGTAATAAATATTTAGTTTAATAAATAGTAATTCTGTGTAACGCAACTTAATGTAGGTAACAATAAATTTGTCTTGTTATATTGTGTGTACTTTCTTGTCGCAGTAGTCAAACGTAGGTATACTAGTGCTGTATAACTTATTTTCTATAACTAGCTTGTCTCTGTTGTTAAATTGGAAATGTAGTGCTGTATAACTTAACTTTCGTTTAAAAAGGGGATGATGTAATGGAGTGGCGTTTACGAACGCACTCCCATTAAATATGATATCTGTAGCTGTCACTTTTGACAGCTACCTCTTTGCTAAAGACAGCCCATGCAAGCGGGTGCACATTGTATTAACAAAATAATTAAACATGTAATAAGTGTAAGGAAGATCTAAATAAAAAGTGTTTCAAGTTCATCGAGTATTTTATTAAATAACAATACAATAAACATCAACGGCTGCAAGCAAATTTGTTTTGAAAATGGGTATCTGGCGTCTGGGGCGATGGTACCTACCTCATCACATTGGCCGCGTTACCACGTTGAATGGCGACGAATTTTAAATTAAATAAAAATAAATTAGTTTCGTAACAATATAGTCGAGTTGACATAAATTCTGTAAGTGGGAGGAGGCAACCGACGGTGCTGATGTCTATTATCATCAACAGAAAATTTGATGAATGAACCCACAGAATGAACCCATATCCTAGCTTCTGTCTACATCCCAGTGCATAAGCTAAAAAGCGCAATTTCAACATTAGCTTTCCATAAGGGTCACGTCTGTGGACAAGGCAAAAGTTAAGGGTATAAGCCAGTATTTTTTTGTGAAATCTACATCGGCGTGTGGGACGCCTGGCCAACTTTCGACCCATTTATTTAATTCTTAAGTTTGGTAACTCGGAGTCGCTAACTTTATGTCTACAGGAAAGATAGCTTTTGTTTCTTACGCTGTTATGTATGACCCATTACGATTCAGGATTGACACAAGTTTAAGACCGATTTCGGCTATGGCGACCACTTCGACTCCTAGTTATTTATTTGGTGCTCATGCTCAGCCTATTTTAGCTGTGAACGTACGTCCGCATTGCTGGCACGTAAGCACACCGTCCTCGTAAAGTTGTGGGAAACTGAAGGCGTCTGTAAACTAACTTAAATTGAAGAAAAACTTACTTTGAACTCGTTCTGTATCGGTCCGAGCAGCATGCCGCCGGAGAAGATAATTCCGTCAACCAACACATTGCACATGAAAGACGCGAAGACGATCACCCAGCCCCAACCGCCGTCCGGGGGGACCACCTGAAGGAAAAAACAAGTTTAATTATAATAAAACTATTAAGAAGAAGAAGAAGAATAACAAGAAGATATGGCTTAAATCGCGGTCCCATGAGATCTTTATCAGTGATATACTCATTTTGTAGCTGTGATTTCAGGAGGATTTCATGGGTTTTGACCCATGAAATCCTCCTGAAATCACAGCTTATGGTTTGGCATAATAGGTACCGTTTATTTGTACTAAACAATGGATATTATTATAATTTCTTGTTCTAGATAGCCAAATACTCCTAATAGAACGAAACGATACATCACACAATCTTCTTCGATGCTGGCAGGCGTCTCTTCTTCACTTTGTGGCATTTTTGTTTGATATTACAAGTAAATTAACCATTTTCAGTAGCATTATTTTAAACTTGCTTTATGCTTGATGACAACTTTAGAAAAGTCAAAATATTGATGAACAACAAATATCAAAACAGAATATTATGGATTAAAAAGTTTTGCTGACATGTTGGTTTTGTCTATCATTTCATTTATATTTTTTCATCATTTGGATCGATCTTGAGCGATATGGATGATGGCATCAACAATCAACTGACGTACTTTTTATGAACTGGGAAAACACGGCTCTCCCATAGATTTTATATGACAATAGCTAATTATGACGTCACTTTTTGTCTGCAGTAAATTGAAAATTAACCTACCTATAGTTTTCAAGGCTAAACTAAAGTGTTTTTTTTACTGAGTTGCGTCTTGGCATTATTGTTTTATGGTGTAATTTACCTTATTGTGTAATGTTTGTGCAGCAAACATATACCAAAATTACAAAAAAATATATACCTACTTATATTTCTATGGCTAAGTAATCTTTGTTTGCAATACTTCACCATGGTTTGGCACAAGATCTGGAGTGATTGTAATATCTACTCATCGCAATACATCAAGACTTTATCCACAACTAGCCTTTACCCGCGGCTTCGTTCGCATTAACCATTATATCTGGTGTTTGCAAAATTCCGTGGCAATTGTCAAAATTATATCAGTCTTCATTTACGTTGTCTTAACCCTTAATAAGGCCCCATTTATTGGAGCATACTACCACAGAATCAAAGCAGCTATCGAACCTGACAAATGATATTTTTAAAGCTAGTAGTTATTTAAATAATTACAATGGATGGATATTGACTTATTAGTAAAACCATAAGGTTGAATTTTCTAGTCAATGCATGTGGTCGCTAAATCGCCTCTACCGTATTAAAGGTTAAGAATACCCGCAAAAAATGACATGTTTCTAGACTTGGCAGTTAAGGTTATGGGATTGTTCAGCCGTTTTAGCGTGAAAATTAACAAACATAATTAACGCACGCAATTTAGTAGGATATCCGGTGAATTTTATCGTAGAACTTGACTAGCGAGGTAACCTTGTCGTATAGAAGGCTGTCTAAGAAATAATGACCTCGATAGATAGTGTGTCACTCAGTTGCCACCCTAACCAAGTGACTCCGTTGGCAATTATTACTAGTAATTACCTAATTGATTGCCAACAATCGCTGTCTCGACCATTCTTTCAATGGAAACACCTACATGAATGAAAGCCTTTTGACGATTGAAATATTTTAATCAAAGATCAAATTAATAGTTTATTATTGATTCTAGTTGATGCTAATGTCATTGTGAAATTGTATTAAATTTTTTACCCCGGAAACAAAAGATACGTGGACGAAAGACAAGCCTGCACAAGGTGAACTATTTTTGGCTGTATTTTTTGTTTCCGGAATAGAAAAACACACGTTAGCAACCAATGATGGTCAAAACGCCAATGATCATAGCCGTCCAAGCTGCTGCATCTAAAACAACTATAGCCACTTTTCTGGCTATTTCTCCTCGTCGCTGCCACGCTTTACGTAAAGCCATGGTCGAGTAATCAACTAATCAGTTACAGCATCAAAAGTATAATAGCCATCGTGATTTCAGCGAATGCAGTTGTAATAGTGCCGATGAGAACAGCGTTTATTATTTTCTCTAGAAGCTTGCGCAGTAATTTATCTCTGCTTTCTTTTTTTGCTGTCATAGTTGAAATTTCCTTTGGAATTTGTCCGAATTGTCGGTGTTCATCAAATCATGGTCATGGTGGTGTTACTTAGCTTCTTCCCCGCAACTGCACTCAGAAACGCACGCGGAATTCTTTTCGGAATCAGCATCTGGCGCCTCCTCCAGGCCTTGATCGCTTTCTGTTTCTTCTTTCAGTTTGGTTGGCCACGTTACTTTGTCAAAGCCTTTATGAATAACCAGCGCGATATGTAAGCCGACTACTAGTGTGAATAATAAATCAATTAATAGATCTTGATCAATCATATCAAAACGAGCAGATTTTTACGTGGGGCATGTCGCTGAGCCCCAATTTTAGTTTGATTTTTAATCAAACCATGTTGAGCCGTCACTTTGCGTTCATTTAATCGTTTGACGTCTGTCGTAAAATTAATCTTTTTTTATTACCTACCTGTCACATTTTTAAGTTAGTTCAGCTTCAAATAGGTCATGCTTGAATCAGTGAGACTAACTACTTAACATTATAGAATCCATACTTCATACTAATATTATAAATGCGAATGTTACCTCTTCACGCTTAAACCGCTAAACCGATTTAGATGAAATTTGGTATAGAGATAGCTTGAGACCCTGGGAAGCACACTAAACTTGATAGTTTTCATTCCGAAAAATTTTATTTTTCCTCAGATAGCGACAAACAAGTTCAGACGGAGTCGCGGGCAACGGCTAGATCAGAATAAAAACAATAACGCAAAATAAAATTTTTAAGCTCTACAATTGACATTGAACCTTAAGCTGGTAAAGGAACTTCTTGGTCGTCTATACATATATGTCCTCGAATAACATAATCAGGAGCTTACCAGTGCTGCTTCTGGCTCCGATTCTTCACTCGGCGAGTCGCGTCCCAAACCGCTCTCGTCCGAGGACGGCGTCTCGAACGGCCGCTCGTCGGTTGCCACTCGCACCACCATCTTGAATCTGCAACCAAACATAGATTTTAGTTTTAAGGAGTCTTTTATTTCAGGTTCATATGTAAAGCCGTGGTAGCCTAGAGGTTTGACCTATGGCCTCTCAAGCAAAGGGTTGTGGGTTAGAGACTGGGCTCGGACTTCTGAGTTTTTGGAGTTTATGTGCGAAACTGCATTTGAATTTTACCATGAGCTTTACGTTAAAGGACAAACATCGTGACCTGTACCACTACCATGAGTTTACAATGACCGTACTCGATAGCGACTGCGTAAATGATTTGTATGGAGACTCCATACAAATTATTTACGCAGTCGCATTTACGCTATCGAGTACCGTCACTGTAAACTCATGGTAGTGGTACTGCACACGCCTGCGAAGAAATTCAATGGTGTGTGTGAAGTTCCCAATCGTGCCGTAGTTTCTATGAATATATGGAAGTGTTTCATCTAAAATTTTTAATTACCGAATATCACAGGAGTAAGTCTAGAGAATCTCAGTAGTTACCATTACCACGTGAGGTAGTCAAAAACTACTACCACGAATCATTTTACTGTTTTTGTTGACATAAAAAACGTATTCGAATCAAACGTTAAATATCGAACTGCAAAAACGAACCTTAAATTTCACTTCATGATACGAATACAATTAGGTTTTATTTAACACACACTGATGAAAATATGAATGTCTCTACTTTAATGCGTTATAAGCCTCGTCACACAGTAAAACAAACTGTACTGAAAAAAATATTTTAAGGTGGCAATGGGAAATGATGACAGAAATAGTGAAGGCAGTTAAAAACAATAGACATCTGAATATTTCTATGTTTCAAAGGCCAACGGACTTGAATGTACGTGTGGCGCCAAGTTACTTACAAATACATGCTTTAAAACGTTTATACATATCGTCTCAATGCGTCATACAAATGAACACAGACAATATAAGTTAAACAGTTTTCCTATTCATTATAATTCATGAAAGCAGCGAGAGGATAGCCTTGTGTACGTCAATGTTCAATCTACGACCAGCGTTTACCGACGCGCAATATATTTTGCCATTGAGTTCGCGTTAAAAGCCAGACTAATAAAATTAGTACTTAAATGCATAAGTAAGGACAGTCAAGTGCAAAAATATTTATAGATTGAATCCTCTCAAATTATGTACTGATACTTTAATTTGGTCGACATAAGAGGATATATTTATGAGCACGATATCTACACCCACATTTTTACACTTGATTGTACAACTTTGATATACAAAGGCCCAAGGCGATTCCGTATAACGCCCTATGTGAATCTGAATCTTGCAATGGCGATAATATGCTCTCATATAGCAACTAGTTTAGGCGTGTCAAACTGTGTTTGGCGTCGCAAAACGGTATTTTACGTTGTCAACACACGTATCTAAAATCATTTAACGACCGCTTTAGCCTAGTTGGTTGGTAGTGACCCTGCCTACGAAGCGAGAGGTCCTGGGTTCAAATCCCGGTAAGGGCATTTATTAGTGTGATGAGCACGAATATTTGTTCCTGAGTTATGGATGTTTTCTATGTATTTAAGTATTTATTTATCTATATAAGTATGTTTATCCGTTGCTTAGTACCCATAACACAAGCTTTGCTAAGCTTACTTTGGGACTAGGTCAATTGGTGTGAATTGTCCCGTGATATTTATTTATTTATTTATTATTTATTACATAGTTGTAGGTAGAGAAATACGTAAGTACCTACGTATTTGCTTTCACAAAGGCATCGCAAAAAAAACAAATACGTCACAAAAGTAGGTTGGGGCTACAGTTGGCGCTGCAATCAGCATTTTTTGGCGCCTAGTAGTTGGCAAGCATACGATTAGTTCTGTGGATGTCACTGCTGTAATCATCCTCTGTAGCGTGAACACTTTTTCAAATAAGCAAACTGCTATCCTAGACAAGTTTGACAGCGTTTTGGCCAAAAACAAAGGGCTGCTTAGCAAGCATAAGCCCAGTGCCGTCTTTCCCAAGGTCTTTCCCATAAGAGAACGCAGTCAATATACACAAAAAAATGTTTTCTGCTGCCAATGTCAATTGCTCTTTATAAGTTCCAACGGGGCTCCAAATTCAATCAATTCAATTTTTCCAAAGTTGTTTAAGATATATTTTTCTATTTGTTGCATTTCTAAGACCGATAGCGTACTGGGCTTGAGTCCTGGTGCTTGAGGGTCCGGAACATGCTACAAGATGGCTCTGCGCAAACCTACGGTGTGAACTAACCGTTGCTTGATGTACAAAAGACCGCGAACGAAGCATAGCTCCTTTTCTGCCGACTTGGTCATTTATGGTAAAGTATTAACATACAGCTGATTAAATAATACTTGCTGTAACAATGCGTTCGTTAAGTTATGGTCGGTATTGAATTAGTATGACGCACTTACTACTATATAGTTCAATAAATTTATTACGACTTAAGGAAACTTGATTGTAACACATTATAAAACGTGATGTTGTTTGTAAACAAAATGTAAGTATAGTGTATCATGCAAATGGTTGCAAAAGTATCACCGATCCTGACTGACGTCATTTGCGATCAGTTTTATTGTATTTTGTATGCTTAAGTTCTAACTCGTTTACGCCAAACGTGACTCTATTTAAACGAGTTCTAAATTTGGTTTGGTCATTCGGAGGTAATTATGTGTTTTTTGTTGTGTCTGAATGTTCATTCGTACCCAAAAAAGTGTTGATTATATGGACAAAATGGATGCGGTTAGTGAACCAAGACGAACTAAGTGCCCATACGATATTTTACCTACTGTATTCGTACCGTGTGTAAAACCAGAACTGTGGGAAAAACCCAACGGTTTTTAGGAAAAGTTTGGAGTATTTTTATATAATGTAGAAATTCTTGGTTGCTTTCTCTACCACGTCGGTTTCGTTAAGTCTCAGTTAGTTAATTAATAATCTGATACAATACGAACAGTAAAAATTCAGCGCATTCTTCTGGGCGAGAATGATCTTCCCGAAACGCCTAATATAATAATCAAAAGAAGAAATGTAAAAGAGCCCTTGGTGGCTTACATACAGAATAAAGTTTTTGATTTTCACTTTCGTTTTCAGGCGCTGTTGCAGCTTTTGATTTTTGGGAATGACGAGTAAGACGGTCAAAAGTTTCCGTATTTTTTTTACAAATGTCTTGAGACAAAAATAAAAATGCTATTTTTCAGTGATTTGACATGTTTTGAACATAGTTCATCTGTTGTCTATCTTTAGGAGGTTTGTTGTATTATATGTTGTTAGTACAATTTAGGGGAGGGGTATTGTATCCCCATGATCCTCCCCCCCCCCACGGACTTCCACTGGCCTAAATATGGATTAAGATTAAGTATGGAAAAATCCATATGTCAAGCATATCGTATCGATAACTTATAGTCCATAAAAAGTATGCCGATATGTAGTCCGATGACCGCGTACGTGACCTGTAGAAAACTATAGCACTGATAACAGCAGCCAGCATAAGAGATATGTGCGTCTCTTTCTTACTACGACAGAGACTTAATGCTACAGGGACGCACTGAGCGACATACGAGACATTGTATCATCAATATTACTTTAGAACTTTAAACTTTATAAAACGTGATGTTCACTTTTGTTATCCTACTAATATTGTGAATAAGAAAGTTTATGACTGTGTTTGATACTCTTACACGTCAAGACGGTTAGTCGGATTTAGATAAAATTTGTTATGCAGATATATATACGGGACCGGAATTAAATCCCAAAATCTCAATCCCTTATGATATGATGATGTTTCTTTTATGCGACACCAATAAATACCACCAGTAATCCTAACAATGTTCATAAAAAAAAACATACTAGCGTCTGTCCGCGGCTTCGCGCTCGTGTCTGGCAATTAAGTTATAATTCTGAGACTTCATAAAAAATTACAAAATTACATCGTAGTCGAAGTTTTCATTTGAACGTAGCATGAAGAGCACCCATTCAAAATTACATGGTGTCTATACGTAGCGGTTAAGATTATGGCATTTAACTCGGATATCGGTTTAAAAAGGAGTAACAAACACACACACACACACACACACACACACACACACACATACTCTCTCACACACATACACACGCTCACAGAATTTATAATACTAAAAGGATTAGCTATTTCCCACGATTTCTTCGGCAAGGTATCGCTTACTACTATTCCGCGGAAACTATAATTTCCGGGACAAATAGTAGGTATCCTTTGCGTGAATCCAGGTTTAAAGCCTATATTTAACCGAAATGTCTTCGAAATAAGTTCAGTATTTAGTGTGAAAGAGTAAAAAACGTCTAACCATCCTCACAACCTTTCGCGTTCAATTTTAATTAGGAATACAATACTTTTTACAGGCAGTTGTGATATAAAGGACTCGTCAGTGCAATTTCAGTCACACATCCATCACATTAGTTCTTATTTACGTACGCAGAACCATTGTTCGTATACGTCATCTGGCCGGCGCAGGCGTCACTTTTAGATAACCGTCAATCGTCACCTTCGATGACACGCTAATCACAGCCATAAAAAAAGCTTACAAAGAGTCATTATTATTACCAGGGCGTTTATTCGAACGTTTCAACCGCCTCATTTATCTGGTCACTTCTTTTAAGAAATGGCCGAAGATTCTGATAGAGTTTTCAGTTATATGGTAGGCGTACAGGACGTTTTAGTACATTACTGAAGAGACCAGTAAGTAAGCCATACTGGACAAGTAGGTACGATTTGAAGTCCGAGCCATAGGCGAGGATTTTTATTTACAAGTCCAGTATGGCACTTATTGGTCGAAGCTTGCATGTAAAAAAAAACTGCAAAGACCAAATAAATTACATGACAAAATTTTCCCGCTCTTTTTGAAGTATGAAGTATTTCGCCGCTGCTCTTATTTTTTTTTTAATCAAAGCGCGTACTGTTGGTACATATACCGTATACTACCTAAAAGTTCTTATAGTTGTCATAAATTTCCAGCTAATCTATTTATATTTATGTCTCTAACAATAGAAATCCTAATAAAAATATATTTAAAGGTATAATAGGTACCATTTATAACAAAATATACGTTTATTATTCAACCTTTTCAATGACCCCAAGATGAGTCTTTTTGCACTATTAAAAATATAATATATTTTACAACTACTAAATAAATTCAAACTACAATGATGTTATGTTATGTTATGAGATTTGTATCGAACTTACTGGACACTTTTGCATTCCAAATTCAAAACCTCTTTACTTACCGGAGACTTTTGATCATTGTCCGGTATTATGAACTTACTGGTGACTTTTTAATGATGCAATGGTGACTTTACGTATCATTTTGAGTAAGAAATATAACTAAAAGCCCCATCAAAATCTACAGCCATTTCTTAAAAAATGTGACCAGAAAAATGAGGCGGTTGAAACGCTCGATTATACGCTCACCTATTCTTTTGCTGTTCATTTGATAAGAAAACATTATAGTGTTAAACAGCACCATAGCAACAATTCCCTTGGAATGATTATTTCTTTTAACTTTTTTGTATATAATAGTTTGACGGATCGTGTCTCTCGTAACTCCACCCCCTCGGTCGGAACCTCAACGAATGTGACGTAGTTAGCGACATTTAGATGTTAGTGTTACTTTAGCAGCATATATTGGCTACAAATAGATGCGTTCGAAACATTAATTACAGCAAAAAAATAACACTAAAAGCTACTTTCTGGATCAAAATAAGTTTATATTTTTAAATAAATAAAATGAAATAAATATCACGGAAAACTCAACACTAATTGACCTAGTCTCAAAATAAGCAATGCCTGTGTGGTATGAGTAGGTACTAACATTATAAATATACTTAAACAGAGCAGTAGGTAAGCTCAGTTTATTAGGAACACTATTAGAAATACATACGTATAGTATCAAAAGGTATGGATGTGCCAATTATAACGACTAAGTATACCTATAAAATAAATAAATAAATAAATAAATATTATTTTCGTCAAAATCGCGCGGCGCGCGGCTGTTGCAGCTGCTGGTGGCCGACGGCGAGGAGGTGGACGGCGGCGCGCGCCGCGCCTCATTTATTTGAAAATCGAACTTATTCGAAAATCGAGCTGGCCACGCCACGGCAAGCCGAACGAAAAAAAATCAATACTTAAAACAAAAGCCGCGAGTATTTCAATACGCTGCAATTTTAAGTATCAAAACTGCAAAAGAAGATAAAACATTAGGAAAATATCGAGTGATGAAAGAGATTTGACTCCTGATTCCATTAAATTAGACGCCTTAGGACCACTTGCACAGTTCAGGGTAAAAATTAAATCGGTAACCCTGGGTTAAGAATGACAGTTCCATACATTTTGACACTTGTTAACCCTGGGTTAGCAGTTAATTCGCTCGGAGTTAAGTAGCTAACCCAGGTCTGCGCAAGCCGGCCTTAGAAATTGTTAATAATGTACTCCCAGAGAAGTCGAAGGAAAAATACTTAAAAGCTTACAAAGATTTCGACAAATGGAAAACAGCGAAAGGCGCAAAGTCAGTGTCAGAATCAGTGCTTCTGGGTCTATTTCGAGTATTTTTCTAGTAGCCTTGGTTTTTATTGTCTCGCAAAAGGTGAGAAAAGTAGAGTATACTCCTCGGGGATAAAACTGATTTTGCCTTGGGCGCGCTTAAATCCTTCACTGCTCTCAGGACTCCATCTTAATTCCCTCGCTTCGCTCGGGAATCAACTAAAAACCCCCTCGCTACGCTCGGGAGTTAAATCTGGAGTCCCTCGATACGCTCAGGATTCAATATCGCGCCCGTGACATAATGCAGTGCTTTATCCCCTTGGTGTACAATCTACTATTACTGTCCGGAAGTCTGAGTTTTCATGGTCCGTTTTTTTCATGCCTTACATGTATAGGACTGCCGGGTAGTAAAATTCATTGTAGTGCACAAACGCCCTAAAAGGGGGAAAATATACTTATTTCTGTTAAGTATCTTGCAAAGCAGGTCTTTCCTAAAGCACTGGTAGTTTAAAAAAAATAGACATTTACAAAGAGCCCTTTGTGGTCTACTTACCGATAAAACGTTTTGATTTTTATCAAAAAAGCCCTCTTAGTACAGTCAAGTGTAAAAGGTACACACAACTTGCTCATAAATATGTTCTATAGCTCTTATGTCGTCGAATTAAGGTATAGGTATCTAAGAATGGGAGGATTAAATCGATACTTATTTTTGCACTTGACCGTACCTAGTAGAAAGTTAAAAAGCTCGTAATCAGTAAACGTGATTGCTCGGCGGATAAACAACTGATATCACACCATTAACAATTTAGGCCATTTCATATCGGCCTCAATAAAACTCTAGTGCCTAAATACCATATATTTTTTATGGGAAATGCCCCAGGTGGAACTTGAAGGGTGTCCTCGTAATTTATTGCGTGTTCAAGCGAATTAAATGGAGAATTTCGCTGTGTACGTTCCTATTTCCTATGGAAACTAGCAGCAGAAGAACGGTTTTAAGTAGCAAGTTGATAAAAAACACGTTTTTTTTATGGTAAACTGGTAAATATGAAACTCAATAGTTCACAAGCTGGCGACGTAAAACTTTTAGTTTTGTGGCATTCACATGGCCATCGAAGCTGCGACAGACCGAAAAGGAGATGGCATGACGATTTGACGAGTGTTAGAAAGAGGGGAGGCCTTTGCCCAAGAGGCCTCTCAATAGGCTACAATGTGTGTGAAGTTGATTGTTTCCACTGGGGCTCTCTGGGAACTACACTTCTATTAATTTCACTCTGCAAGGATACACAGGCAATGAGTCGCACCCATACGAAACAGGCTGGAGGAGGCAATGGCGCCCAAGGACGTTTAAATCGACCCCCAGTGGTCGACTAAGACCTGCGAAGCATTGACCTACACGAATAAAAACAAAATCAATTTGCAAAAGTTCAATAACCCTTCGCGACTTCTGAGGTACAGCTAAGTTTGCTGTGCGCTGTAATTATCATCACAGATGAAGTTAATAAAAACAAGTAACGAGTGGAATTATTTATAAATTAATCAAGTTGACGACGCGATGAAACGTGTTTGCGTGGGGTTGTTTACAGTACCAGATAGCGGGTGAACCAGGGAGCAAGCACTATCTGGCGCCTCTGCACAAAACAATAAAACAGAGATGATGACTGTGTTGACTACAACCTTTTTGCCCGTATGATGAAAAGTTTGTATAAACATTTACGTCTAATCGGGACGCATCACATGACTTAGATATTAGCGTATATAGGGTTATTTTCCAGGGGAACTGGACCATGAGATGCCACGATTAATGCGACGAAGGAAAGTCTTCTGGGTGTCGACTTGACCCACAAGTCCTGTACCCTACGTCGCGGAAAAACCATAAGTTATGCCATTACCATAACAATTACCCCAGTATACCTAATGTTTTAATACCTACATTTAATGAAGACTTTCATAAAGCCTTTGTGCTTTGCACTTAGTCCCGTAAAAAAACATACCTAATATATGTAGTTATTTATTTAATTATTTAGATAAAACTTTTTCTTGTTGGATTTACAGCATTAGAAGCAGAAGCCTTAGCAATATTCACGTGGGTACTATTTTGGAAAGCATTCAAAATAAACTTTTGAAGCATTTAAACTACAGAGCTACCCGTTCTCGGCAAAAATTTGATGGCACAAACATAGTTTCCCTTGAAGATCGACGCACATTGAGAGACCAATTATTTTTGTTTAAATTGATTAATGGCTTTACTGTCTCCCCTTACCTTCTTGGTAAAATTTATTTTGGAGTCCTCGGCTTAGTCGTCATACTAATTGTTTATTTCGTGTCCCTTTTGCCCGAACCAATTACGCAGGTAGTTCTTTTATTGGTAGAGCCTGCCATAGTTACAATACATCCTTTTTTGAAATTGATAAATTTAACATCTCCTTATTTTAATTTAAGGCTTCCCTCTTAGATTTAATCTTGGTGGCTTAACTTTTGTCCTATTCATGTTTCTTTTTTTCTCGTTCATGAACACCGATTTTATTAGATTGTCGTTTATATTGTGTTAGATAAGTCTAAGAATACCAATTCATCCAATTTGTATTTATGAGTTAACTAATGGTGGCATATTTATTAGTTAATGCTAGATGTAAGCATATTAGATGTAAGTAAATAAAATTGTACCGTTTGAGCCCAAATAAATATTAAAACGATTCACGGTTAGACATTTTCTACGGGATGTGGATCGCAAGTCACAATTACCTTCAGATATTTCGACTCGTCATGACTACGGACAAACTGATATTGGGAACGAATAAAAGGTCTTCGTTCCGTAGAAAATATTAATAATTTTCCTATGTAACTACTTTTTATAATAAGATGGTCTGTTTTGAATATGAAACTACCGTGACTCACTCATAGTAAAATATACGGATAACTCACGTCTTTGGGTAGTAGGCGTTTGGCAGCAGCCGCCATGGCGTGTGATCCAGGAAGAAGGACTACGGCTATCCGTATATTTTACTAAGATGGTCTGTTAATTAAAATAAAATAAGACATAAGTATCTTACCTAACAAACTGTACTTCTGAAATTTGCAGACTGGTTCTTGTAAACGGTTTCGGGAACAGAACACGCTATAGCAAGGAAGCGACGGCGACTGAACTTTATAAAGCCATGTTTATAGCTCCTATCGAATATATAATGTCTATGTTAATTTACTGGTCGAGCTGGTTTAGCAAAGGATTCCATTTTATTTGTATTTCCAGCAGTTACGCAATTAGCTGTAATATTGAACTTGAAAATCATCCCACCATTAAAATTTGTGATTGCGACATACTTAATACCTTAATACCATAGTTATCTACCACCAACTCCTAGGTACCATAACGTACCATAGAATTTTTCATTTTTATTTCAATTATTTTAATGCCACGGCCCCCTTTAATTGTAAAATTATTTAACGACCAGGCGCGATTGAAAAATGAAATAAAAAGAAAAATTTAATTTATTGAATCAAGCGTTACTTTGCGGAGGTCCATATTAATGAACTGAAACAATTACATTGCTCACCCGCGACCTTACGATAGTTACGTTTATGTAAGAAATGCGTGTGAGCCTGAGCCGACCATATAGCCCGCAGAACAGATGGCCGTTGGGGCCGTAAATTTCTCGAATGGAGACCACGGATTGATAAGCGCAACGTGGGACGTCCACACGAAATGGACGGACGATCCGGTAAAGGTCGCAGGTTCACGGTGGATGCAAGGCGCATCCAACAGTAATGATTAGGTATGAGGGAGGCCTATGTCCAGCAGTGGACGTCCTATGGCTGAAATGATGATGATGATGACGACAAAATAAACAATCGTAATGTATATTTCATACTAAATACAAACTGAAATATGGATGCACAAAAAAAAACTCAGAATAAAGACCAGCGCTGGGAGTCGAACCCAGGTCCTCAGCATTCCGTGTCGTGTGCCATTCCTCTACACCACCACTGTTCAGGAGTCTAGACACGAATTTTTCCTATACATCCTTATCTCAATCTGTTAAATCATCACTTGCGTGATAATGTAACCAAAATGTAACCAAGATTAATCCATGCGAGATAGTTACTTAATTACAATGGCTTTAATTACTGATTTACTTTTATGACTAATGCGACTCCTTACAGAAGTCATGGTTGTTAAGTGAGCTCGTAATTGTTAGAGAATTATGGGGTGTACACATAGGGGTGCTATCATGTCACGCAATGTGGGTTTTTACCACTGCGTCCTATATTTGCAAAACGTAACACAAAATAATCGAAAAAAGTTACCTAAAGTTAGGTTAGGTTAGGTTAGTGTGTTGATTGTCCCTCATTTAAAATTAACCACAACATTTCCGGTGAAGGAAAAACACCGTGTGGAATCCTGCACGAATCTATGAAGCACTACAATAGTGTATATTTAATTTATTGAAACAGGCGTTATTTTGCGGAGGTCCATATTAATGAACTGAAACAATTACTTTGCTCACCCGCGAAGCAAAAGCGGGTGGGTGGTGCGTGAAGCGGCTGAGCAAAGTAATTGTTTCAGTTCATACAATAGTAATAATAATAATTTATTGATATAACTGTATTATTTTTCACGTTTAGGTTGAGGCCTTCTAGTAGGTAAGTAGATTACCTGTAGCAGAAGACCCCGAGAATAGAAGAGAGTAGTGTCGCTGAGTTTTCCAATTTAAGCTTGGATAAATAAATGTTACGACCGAAGACTGACAACTAGTTCTCGTAAATCTACTGATGGGGCGCATAGGAAGTAGGGGCGTGAGCAAGCTTGTTCAAAGACAAACGAGATAAACACTAATCATGCAAGTACCTATATGAAGACTTATATTCCCAAATTCAAACAATTGTTATGCTTATCTTAATTTAACATTGGTTTGCCTTTATCTGTTACTTTGACCATTTATCTTTGAAAGACACGAACTATACTATAAAGGTTTAGGCACTTTACTAAATGTAAACAAACTCCATATTATGCGACTAAACTAAACTAAAGAGTCGAAATGTGACGGGTGAAAGTCAATTACAAATTTTGCATTTGGCTGGTTAACCTGACACCATAAATTTTGCATTTGGCTGGTTAACCTGACACCATAAATTTTGCATTTGGCTGTTTAACCTGACACCATAAATTTTGCATTTGGCTGGTTAACCTGACACCATAAATTTTTCATTTGGCTGGTTAACCTGACACCATAAATTTTGCATTTGGCTGGTTAACCTGACACCATAACTTTTGCATTTGGCTGGTTAACCTGACACCATAACTTTTGCATTTGGCTGGTTAACCTGACACCATAAATTTTGCATTTGGCTGGTTAACCTGACACCATAAATTTTGCATTTGGCTGGTTAACCTGACACCATAAATTTTGCATTTGGCTGGTTAACCTGACACCATAAATTTTGCATTTGGCTGGTTAACCTGACACCATAAATTTTGCATTTGGCTGGTTAACCTGACACCATAAATTTTGCATTTGGCTGGTTAACCTGACACCATAACTTTCGGTCGTGTTGGCAGCTGATGTTTGTTTACATTTAGTGAAGTACCTAAACCTTTATAGTATAAATATATATTCCGTTAAAACAGGTGAGCAACTTTTTAATACGGAAGTAATAGAATAACCTTTACTTGGTAATAACGCAACAGTGGTTTAATGATGGTCTAATCACAGTGCGACACGTGTAAATGTGATAATGATAAGTTATGTGTTTAATTTATTCTATGTTAAAAATACAATTAAATGCGTATTTTAGTCGGTATACCAGGCAATGTCTAAATATTAACATGTTTGTAGCATCACATAGTTTATATTGCCCGAATAATTAAAATTCTGTAGGTAGGTAGGTACTGTTTTTTATTTACATGCACCATTAACCCGAATAGAACGAATTTTATTCTGTTGCATTGCATTACGCAACGCACGGCGTGTAAAAAGATAATTCTTGAAAATTTAGATCAGCAATGCGTCTTCCCACGTAAAACTGTCATGGTTAGAAAATAAAACCGCCTTCAGATTGTCACTCAGTTTCTTGCTTTTAATTCTAATTCTCAGTCTATTTCGTAATTGATGGTCTAAAAACGGATTAGCATTCTGATTCTGTAGATGTAACTTCAGACGGGCACCACTAAAAAAATTTCCGTCCATTTTGCTATTATAGCCACCTTCCGATGCTCCTTTTTGTCGACCAAAATATTTATTAAGGCTATATTAAGTCTATTATAATCCATTTGGGTTAAAATGAAATGTTTCTATATTTCATTTCTCCAAGTCAGAATTTGACAACAAAAGGTTCGCTGTGCCTAAGATTTTTTTAAATAATCGTCTTTGGAATAAGGAAGCGGGCAGTCTAGAATCCAGCCATCGACAACCTTGATACAAAATATAAATAAATCAGATCGTTTTGCAAGGAATGTGGTCGAAGCGACTTTCCATGTCTTGTACAAGTTCATAGCAGTCTCACGTGCTTCACAACCGTATACTTAGATCGTTGATTTATATTCGCGTTTGTATACATACAATGTTTGTTTATAAATACTGATCTAGGTAGAAAGAAATGCGATGGCGCGACTTTTTTTATTTTGAAAGATCTTCTGGCATTGTGCCCGAGGTGTTAAATATGTAAAATACGCAAAGGTTTACTGATGCAGTCGGGTAGTACATTACTGATCCATAAAGTTTCAAACGAATTAACAATTCAACGAGAAACAAAGCAGGTCCAGTAAAACAGTTAAAAAAAACATAAGCGACATTGATTGAGGTACGTCGACTTTACCAGTAATATCCGCTTTTCACTTGTTTTTACTCTTTTTAAGTATATAAATGTAGAGTATCAAGCATCAATAACAATAAAATTGGTAACCCACATTCCTGTTTTGCGATTTTCTCAACGAGTTTGTCGTTCAATTTTAAACCTTAGGACGAAAGCATTGGAAAATTTCCACCACGTGACATTTTATTTCACACTGACAATAAGCAGTAAAATATTTAAACAGGTGATTTCTGAACAATAACGGTTTTAACTTGAGCTGGATTAAAGCAGTCGAGTAGACATTTAAACAATAATATTTCGAAATATTTCATCACTTTTGCTAAAAATTTTGGAAAAGTTACCGTTTTCTCAGACATTGTAAGTTTTATTAACTTCTAATCCAGTCCAAAGCATGTTTTAAAACGACTAACAGAACAGGATTGTCACGAGATCGTGTCACTGACGAATCGGAATTTACCTTAATAGTTATATAAGATTGTTTATTTAGAACCAAACCAGTTATTGGCAAGTAAAGACCATAGATGTACAAAACAAGTGTGATAATTTGATTAGCAGACGAACAAATTGGTCATCATCACTGACTTAGTTGCTGTTTGGTTTTCGCAGGATATAAGGAGATGTTGACAGTGCTAGAAACGGGTATTTGATCACTAAGTTTGACTTAGAGGCACCAAAAACGTTGCATGTTTGCAACTGTTGTCTAGACACCGTTTTTATTACCTCACGCTCCTCACGGTGCGTACCTAATAAAGTATAATTTCATGGTGGTAATATTACATATTTAGTCACATTACAACCGCAGACCTTAACTTATAGAGGTGGTCTAATTTTACATTTTTATCATAAAAATGTGGCGAAATATATTTTAATATTTACTTACACATGGTAAAACCTGTACACGTCTGTCTGTACCTATTAGGATTCGAAAGAGTCTTTTTAATTTGCAAAGAACCATTTTTTTTGTTTTGGATTTACATTGTGCTACACTGAAGTTAAATAAATATTGTTCGTAAAGAATTTGTTCGTATTAGTTAATTTTCTTAAAATTTGACAACTTACTTAGCATGGTCGAAATTAGTCTAATTGATGGTACCGTTTCATCATAGTTCTTTGATCTTTGTTTTGACAAAATTGCAAATGTTCTGCGAATATTTATTACACCTACTCAATGCAATGACACATACACAAGCCTGTTCGTCGTTTCCTACAAAAGTAAAACTAATGACAGTCATAAGTACAACAAATTTTTTGAATTAATTAAGACTACAAATTTTTTGAAAGAAGGCTCCGTTTAGCAGATGCTACAATATATCAGGCAATTTTTTTTTGTAAATCGTTTGACGTTCGTGAAATTTCGTTAACCGAAGCGGAACATCCGCACCAATCACGTGATTGCTGGGGGAGCCCTTCATGTTGTAGATTTTCTCCTGATGTAAGTATTCTTTGGTCAAATGTTCGTTCGTCGTCTACATTTTCTTCCAGTTGAAACTAAAAATATTTCGGAAAATCTTATATGTGTTACTTAGAATAAGTTAGATTAGGTTTCTTTAAAAATTGTATAATAAATCTGGAAAGTCGATGGTTTCAGTATAATTTAAATTACACCAAACAATCATACGACCAAACAATACATTAAGAAAAAAAAATCGACCATCCGATATGGATACTTTGGGTGGCACCAATATCCCGTAAAAAGTTCCGACGGGGTATAATCTCACACTGAGTTTCTCACCTTTTGAGGGTTCACAAAAAGGGACATCCTTCTGAGAACTGACTCAATAAATAAAACCTTTCAACTGCAATCGTACAAAAAAGACCCCAAAACATCAATGAAATGGCGCCAACAAAAAATATTAAATGGACGTGGGAAAAAACTTTGTAAGTAATATGATGCAAAAAATTATAAATTATGGTTTTTCGTGTTCATTTTATTTTCTGTGATGTATTTGCTACTTATATTATAAAGAATGTATAGGATTAGGTAAGAGTTTTGTGAACAGTTTATTTTATATGCCCGCAACTCCGTCCGCGAAGAATAAGGGTATGAAAAATAGATGTTGACCGATTCTCAGACCTGCCCGATATGCACACAAAATTTCATGAGAATAGGTCGAGCCAATTCAGAGGAGTTTGGCAACAAACACCGCGACACCAGAATTTATATTCTAAATATTATATTTAGATAGATTCGGTTATAATCATTTACTTCACTGCGTAAGTAAAACAAAATGCACGTCAAGTTTCACTCATCTGGTATTTGAATGATTAGAACGTTAAAACTGTTTCTGAATTGATTATGTCAATTATGCAATTTGATATCATAGAAATTTATTCATAACACACAAATATGGTGATTAGCGCTTCTAATGATTGTAGCAGATAGCCCAATATTTTCTTCAGTACCGTAAGGTCGTGTTACCTCGGCCCCGAAGAGTAACTCACCATCTCCTTCTGTCACCGTCTCATACCATTTGACAGAAAGAAACAGTAGCAAGCGCCCGCACGTATTACGCTTTAATTATTGCATTGAAATTATGCACTTTACCACTTTACCATATATGGTAGGTTGTATTTGACAGCCAATGTTGTTGTTTTTATTAGACCGTTCTCTATATGGTTTTCATATGGGCTAGTGTTACCCTCGATCCATTGGGTCAAAGCTTCGATCAACAATACAAAGTCAATTCAAAGTAAACATTACGTGATATACTTAGCCCTTAAATTTTCTCGATTTCCAATTCATGGTGGAAGTCTAAAAGGAAATGTGGGAACATAAAAGAGTAGAAATGAAATGGGATGCTCGTGTTCGTGGCAATATTCAGCGAGAAATGCTTGATTTTAGTAGTTTATTTTAGTAGTTCAAATCTGTGCGTATTTCGTTCAACATTAAGTATTTTAAGAATGATGTTTATCTTTATAGGTCACACTATCGGAGATGAAGCCACGCCCATTACAGTCTGCTCAATCTCGACTCATTTGGCCATTTGAGAGTAAATCAACTCAACAATCATCTCGTTTGTTCTTTAATCCGTTAATCAAGTAAATAATTATACTTCTTTAAATCGTTTACAACAGTAGGTATTCAATTATTTATGCGGAACTCAGTTTTTTTACGAACCGTACTCAAGATATAAGATATTTAATTGTCAATAGGTAGCACTTAAATGTCCTCTGAATAGGCATTATGATAATAGAGACCTTCAAATGTAATATTTGTGCAGCTTGTATTCTGTGTAGTTTTATTTAAACTACATTTTAATATAAAAGACATTAGTTTGTTCGGCTTTATAGTTTCTATTGCAATGTCAACATTATTTTAAACTATTTGTTACTAAGCTGAACATTAGACAGCTCACTAATTATTGATATATATATATATATACATTATAGGTAATGATTTTGTTACAGTACTTAGTTGAGTTTATCAACAATTAACGGTAAATGCATGTTCTGCCCATTCCGGGAACGTGAAATAATCAACAGTTTCGCTTTACTTGTTTTCGAAATTGTCATGATTCAGCTGCTAGACTGTCCATGTGATCCATTTACTAGGAACCTTATCTAAGTTATACATTTCATGAGGATAAAATTATAGGAAAAATGATCGTGGTTATATAACAAGCGTTTAACGACCGCTTTAGCCTAGTTGGTTGTGACCCTGGTCCCTGCCTACGAAGCAAGAGGTCCTGAGTTCGAATCCTGGTAAGGGCATTTATTTGTGTGATGAGCACGAATATTTGTTCCTGAGTTATGGATGTTTTCTATGTATTTAAGTATTTATTTATCTATATAAGTATGTTTATCGTCGTCTAGTACCCATAATACAAGCTTTGCTTAGTTTGGGACTAGGTCGATTTGTGTAAGATTGTCCCCTAATTTAACAAAAAAAAGCGTACAATTTTAGGCGTAGTATCACATATGTTTTTTATTCCCATAATTATGAACTTGTACGTAGATTCAACCGGTACTATGCTTCGCTGCGCAAAACTTATTGAACCGAATTAATTTTTTTACGAGGCCGTTCTTGAATTTGATCTTTTGAATCGCCTAAAAACAAAATATTAAATTTCTACATTGTATTCAGACAAATAAATATAGTGAATTCACGATTTGAGTTATCAAAAGTAGAAAATCTGAATTTAATTAAGACTAATACTGAACGTAGACATATATACGGATATAAAATCTGTTTTCCGCATGTAAATAATTAGATCACAATGAGTTTGCTAATAACCTGCACTAACAGTGAAAATAAACAGATCACTCACGTCTTAAAACGAGTTTAACTCCGAGACTCCGACTCCAAGAGGAAGGGCTACGGTTAAACTCGTTTTAAGACGTGAGTGATCCGTTTATTTTCACTATCACGGTAGTTTCATGTTTAAACCTGCACTTATATTGTAAATGTGAAAGTTTGGATATTTTGATAGAGAGGAAATGTGGGAACAATGCCTTAGGCAGGTCCTCGTCTTCTTATAGTCTTAATAGTTTAGTTATGCGGTAGCCGTACAGCTGTCCTTACTTTTAATAAATATATTTGAACTCCAACTATTTTTATGTTTATTTGTTACATCACATAAAACTGTTCCATAAAGGATGAAAGGCACACATTTAATAATCTAGATTAACATAAAAAAATTTAGGGGCCTTTTTTAGACAGTCTAGTAGTTTTTAAGTTAGATATTTAGTTTATAGTTTTAATTATTGTTATTATTTCTTAATATTTGTCTTCTATGAATAAATGTATAGCATTAATTGAATTCTTTTTCATCCGAGAAATCACATAGTCCCGGCGGGATAGCGATGGCCAAATTCTTAACAGAAAAAGTTGCGGGCAGCAGCTAGCTAATAGGTACTAAATAAAATGCTTTGTGTGGTGATTAAGTATGTCCTAGGTAGCGATCAAACGGCATTCACTGCCGATAGCAAGTAGGTGTACTAATTAAAGTGACATAAAACTTTATTTGCCAGTGGCATTGCACTCTCGGTGACTTCTAAGTTGTGTCTTGTCTGTTTATAAGTATTGCCTGTTTTACCCGTATGTTTCCTAGAATCTCTTTTACTGCTAGGCTGATTTGAAATTAATAAGCTGCTTGTAGGCTTATAGGTCTACGTTAACAAGGTGCTACTTAATTGATCAGGAGTGCTTAGTGAAGTACTGGGTAGTTAAACACGTTAATAGCCTACTATCACCTTTGCTACCTTCTTGCGCCTCATAAGTACCAAGATATTCGACGATGTGAGGAGGCGCCTTCGATTTTAGGGTTCCGTACCCAAAAAGTAAAAACAGGACCCTATCCCTGTCCGTCTGTCCGTCAGTCCGTCTGTCCGTCTGTCCGTCTGTCACCAGGCTGTATCTCATGAACCGTGATAGCTAGACAGTTGAAATTTTCACAGATGATGTATATCGGTTGCCGCTATTACAACAAATACTAAAAAACAGAATAAAATAAATATTTAATGGGGCTCCCATACAACAAACGTGATTTTTTTGCTCGATATTGATAACTGCAACAGGTAGACGCTTGAAATATGCACATAATATTTAGTTATATATTCAATTTAAAAAAATAATTAAATTAAAATAAAACTAATATTTAAGGCGCTCCCATACAACAAACGTGATTTTTTGCCCTTTTTATAGATAATGGTACGGAACCCTTCGTGCGCGAGTCCGACTCGCACTTGGCCGGTTTTTATTATGTATTACCATGTAATGCCCGCGACTCCGTCTGTAACGAATCCGTTTGTGGTTATCCCGCGGGAACTATGCAAAGTATCCTATAGGTTGATCAACTATCTGTGTGCCAAATTTCATTACAATCCATCAAACCGTTTCATAGCGTGAAAGATTAACAAACATCCTCACGTCCATCCATCCAAACCCCCTCGGAGGCCATCATTATTGTGATTTTTGAGCTCCGGACCATCAATTGATCATCGAGCTTTTACCAATCGTCGTTTCGAGCCACACCGAGAAGTTGTCCGCTCCAAGATTGCCGTTCCCATGATCACGTGCCCGCATCGTTTGAGGATCTTCTCTAAGAAAGTTGGATACCTGAGCCACTTACACACATGATTGACACTAACAAAGCTCAAGCTGTTGCCATGCCGGATCAGATCAGATCATTGTCTTCATTATCATTATCATCAAAGGATGCTTAGAGCCGTCCCTCTAACCAACCGCGATTTTGTATCACTTCTAACGATAGGAAAGCTTTAATTGATTTACACTTGGCGTCCGTGCGCTAGCGACTCGGATTCCAGTTTTTTCGCGATCTCTCTCAAACTTTTCCTTCGATGCGATGATACTTTACCAAATAATTGCAATTTAATATATATAATTCATTGCGGTTAGCCCATCAGTATTTCCTATTTTATTTGTTGCAAGACATTGCGGTTAGCGCGAACGTGGGAATTTTATTTTAGCTAGAGTCATACTTTAATGTTATTCAAATTGAATGGTCACAAGTGTAACCATAACCACAGTACACGTTTATAAAGCAACCGCCTTGAGTTTTTTGTCCATTTACTTCGTACTACGAAATTTCCGGGATCGTATCAGATCGTACATATCAATTTTCATTTGTATTCTGCCAAACACCAAAACGAATCTAATCCAATATATTTTTGCTATCATCATTTCAGCCGAAAGACGTCCACTTCTGAACGTAGGCCTCCGCCAAGGTTCGCCACACATACCGGTCTTGCGCCATCCGCATCCAACACGTCCCGAAATCTTAAACAGGTCGTCGCTCCAGAGTTCACCAGAGTCCAGAGGTCGTCGTTGGAGTTGGTCTTGGCTTACCTAAACAGCGTCTTCAAGTCCGTCTTTTTTGTTACAAAAAATCTTTTTACCTCTTTAGAACGGGGATTTTTTAAAGATTAAAAAACTGTTATGATATGAATTAAATAAAGAGTGTCCGAGAATGCGCTAAAATATGTTTCGGAAACTGCATTAATCGGACTTTCTCTGAGAGATTACTGCAACGTGTGAAGGCCATTGACCTCGGATCTTATTTTCGAGTTCAATGCTAATTATCTGTTAGAATCGACTGACAGTGACACACTTGCTTTCTCGTTTAATCTCTATGTTAGTAGTTTATGAGTTTCTGACTGTAGAGTCCAAAACACATGGAAAGAGACCCTATTTCTAAGCATAGACTGTCTATCCGTCAGTTTGTAAGTGTGTAATATTATGACTGAATTGCTAGGTAATGATACTTAATGACTATGTACTTATGTCTTTAATAAGGATGTTTGCAGATTTCGAAGGGGAGTCACAGGTTATCCGAATGAGTTAATTAGTACTGACCGAAAGACGATCTTAAGTATGTACACTAATTAGATAACATTATAGAACATATATACATGCATATATACATATATACATATAAATACATACATATATATGCACATATACATACATATATATATATATATATATATATATAATTCCGATCCATGTGGCGACCCCTAGCTTCAAATAGCGTTTAACCTAGTATCTAATTTAAAATTAAAATGACGCGCCTTACCACCGCATTTACACACAGGATTTTTCATGCGATTTGTCGATCGAGATGTTGCACACTGATATTATATATACACGGAATAGTCGACGCTTCCAAATAGATGAAGAGTCGTAATTAATATTTGCACGGACACACCAAAATCAACTGATTCAGTAGAGGGACGCGCGTCATTTTAGCTTAGACAAGCTCTACCATCTAATGTGTTAAAAAGCTTAGTCGTGATGAAAACTTAAGTAAATTAACATTGGAGGACTTTTTTGTGAATAAATATACCTTGTTGAGTTCCTTGCCGCATTCTTTTTGACATTTACTGAGTTAAAAATACTAATTCTGTACCACGATTTAAATTTCATGCTGTCTACCTATCCTAACTAGAGTAAAACCGGCCAAGTGCGAGTCGGACTCGCGCACGAAGGGTTATCCGTACCATTTTCTATAAAAACGGCAAAAAATCACGTTTGTTGTATGGGAGCTCCTAAATATTTAGTTTATTCTATTTTTAGGTATTTGTCGTTATAGCGGCTACTGAAATACATCATCTGTGAAAATTTCAACTGTCTAGCTATCACGGTTCTTGAGACACAGCCAGGTGACAGACGGACAGATGGACGGACAGCGGAGCCTCAGTAATAGGGTCCCGTTTTTACCCTTTGGATACGGAACCGTAAACAGAAATTGAAGGGTACACGGAAAGATCATGTCTAGTCACCTTTTTGAAAAATGAGATTTTAATCTTAGAATGTAGAGCTAGCAGAGTACTAACCAATGGATTAAATATGGATGACAAACTTTCAAACCGCTCTAATTCAAAAAGTTAGGTGACTAGACACATATTTCTGCGTACCCTTCAATTGCTAAGCAATTAACTTTGACGCATATTTTCGCCAGTGGCAGAGGACAAATTCTTCGGTATTGTGTTCATTACATCACAATCAGTCTCAAGGGTTACGGAGACGAACTTGAATTACTCGAATTGCGATGTCAACGACCTTTTGACATTCGCTTTGCGGGGAAAGTATTGTTGATTCGAGGTCGCCGCGTCACGTGCTCTGGTCTGAAACTTCGCAGATTATTTTGATGACTAACGTTGAGCTACCGTTGCTCGTAGAGTCGTCTAAGACCTAGGCGATCTTTACTCATTCTCGTAATATCTTTTAATTTAGTTAGAAATTGTGTGGCTTGTTGTAGACAAACCCATGTTAATCTTGTAAGGTTTAAATTGTGCTATTGTTTACAATATGTAATTGTACCTAACTGATAAATAAATAAATAAATAAATAAATAAATTAAAGAATTTTGAGAAATACTTTAATAGTGAAATTTTGCTCTACTTTCAATAGGTACTCAATTTTTTTAGTGTTGCGCAACTACCACTTTATAGAATAATCGCATCTATGACTACAAATAGATATTGCCAAAAGCTAAAAAGAATAAAAATATACCTACAGTAAATAGTCCTCAAATAAATTTTAGGTTTCCATTTCGGTTTCGGCCGATACTGAACTGGTTTCGGATTTGTGTGCAAATATTAGTTTTGGTTGGACAGTTGGGGCACTACCTTTTGCCTTGCATCTACAACGCGTAGTGTCTTAATTCAGGATACTTCTTAGTCACGCGTAAAAGATTATGTTTATTAATAAAGTTACGTATCGTAATATCACATTATGTTATTTCACACGTGATTGTATTCCTAATGCCTTTCAAATACCTTGTAAATATCGCAGCATGTCTGAACTGAATACAAAAACGCGGTATCAGCCGACTAACCAAACAGCCTACAACAGTCTACTTTTTATGTAAGCTTATTAAAAATTCCACAACCGAAGTGTTTAAATCCGAACAAGTCTGCTAAAGCTGGTTATAATCTCGCAAACAAGTTCGCACGATATGCCTTATCATTTTTGATAGGTACTTAAGTGGTCAGTACCTACATATTTGACTTAAATTATTTACATTAAGCTTTGACCGAAAGTTTCCGCTTGAATTAACAAGACGATGAAGAGTAGAGAGCGAGAGAGAAAGAACTACGTGTTTTTTTTATTTAATTTAAAGGGCTCTTTTACAAGTCTATTTTTTTTCTACTACCAGCGTTTTCAAAAAGGTCATCAAACCATCATTGCCAGGAAGAATGCGCCACAAGTAATTTGACAGGAAGTCATTTTTTCCAACAAAATTTAATTGTAAAATACCTATGTACAAGTAAGACAAAGTAAATTAAAAATATGTAAAAGACAAAAATATAGCTAGCAAATATATCATCATTATTATAGCTAGTTTTTATTTTTTTACAGAACTATATTGGGTCCTTATAGTTAAGTACTTAATTCAAAACATCTTAGAGCTGTATAATTAATAATCAATGTTAAAACATGCTCGTTGTTTGATGTGTAAAGGTCCACATTTGTATCACTTAAGCCACTTAAGGTATCACACCTCGTGTCACGTAGCACCGACGAGTACCATGACCATTAGCTGTTTAGACGCAAAAAGATACGCGATTATGCAAAACACTGTATCTGTATGCTTAGTATAAGTTTTACTTCACCAAAATACTTCTCGATCGCGTTTACGTAAAAATTTCAATTCTATGGAAACATGGACGCGCGGCCGCGGAGGCGCTGTCTATGTTTCCCTAGTAATTGTTTTTTTTTACGTAAACGCGATCGAGAAGTATTTTGGTGAAGTAAAACTTATACCAAGCGTACTGATTGAAGCATCCAAAACTAACGACCACGATACGATAATCGTCGATGCTACGCGAAGGAGATTCGTTACATTATGCTAAAATGATACAAATGTGGACTCATCAATTTAAATATCAGTCAAACGATAGTTTGAAACAAAATTGACTTGTTCTCTTGTTGTCTGCAATTAAGTATAGAGCTGTTTTGGATAAATAATGATACTTTTGTAAACATTAGAAGCGCATAAATAAAATAGAACGTTACCTACTTGCGCCTTGCGAATGAATTAATTTGATAATTCTTTGATTACTAATGGTTTATACGAGTAAAGCAGCGGGGAAGACCTAGTGAAAAACATAGCTTTAATCAAAAAGTACTTGAACAAAGTCTTTATTACCTTGTATTTAAATATAATGAAACTTAATTGTTCCGTAAAATGAGTTTAAAAAATATGTTGTATCTTCCGCAACCACATACTTTAAAAGTGGACTGATAAAGTTTTGTGGCTTTCGTTATCTATATAGGAATTTTTGGTAGCTGTTTTAATTACATGTGGGTCTGTCTTGTGATTACTTTGACTTTCGGTTAGTGAGTTTACAGCAAAATGAAGGACACGACTGATCTGCATATGTTATGCGTGTGAAAATGTTGACGTCAAAGAGGTAAAGACAAACTTCATATCGACGGTTAAAAGGCAAAACGCATGAAGCGACACCTTTTGTCAAAATGAGTTATATACATATTTGAAATCAGCGAATTTTTCTCCGTCGTTTGAGCCGGGTTTCATGTAAAGTTCAAAAAACGTCGCTTGATGCGTTTTGCCTTTTAACCGTCGATATTATTAAAATGCTTTTTTTTTTAATATCGTTTCATTGTTTTTGCTCATTAAACCACATTAAATCATTTTTGGATCGTAGGCGATACATATTTTTAAATCTCGATGATGTTGTTGATTGTCGCCATGAAAACTAGTGAAGGCCGCCGCGGACAAGTCGGTTCAAAATACAATTTTTGCAAGAAAAATTATGCTTGAATGAATATTATTTCAGTACTCATTAAAACACATAATATGTTTATTTATGCGTTTAATCTTTCATTTGTACTTGTACATATTAAATAGGTAGAGCGCAATATGGTAGAGCCGCACTAATAATAAGCGATGTGAGCTTGCAGGCAATTGAAATAACATAACACTCTGAAACACGAAATAAACCTGTTGTAAGTTATAATAAATCAGATAGTTACCGCAGTCAGTACTATAATTTATCTTTCAACCAAAAAACTTTTATTTTGTACTAAAATTTAAAAGCCATGAAAGATATTCGCGAAGATTTTTATGACTAGCCCAAATCTAAAGTCACCTTTCAAATAAGTTTTGTTTGTATATTGATAGATTGGAATAGATATAGTAATATTAAAAACTAAGATTAGAATCCTGTTCGATGAAAATAACACTATTGTATATTTTAGCAATTTGATGCTGATTGCTGAGTACTGAAATGTGCGCGCGATGCTTGAAAGATTTATTGTCTACTTTATATCTTAATGTATAAAATAAAACGCCAGTTATTACTGTCATAAATTAAAATACTATCTCTGGTGGCCATCACAATACCTCTAAACAATGATATAACTGCTTTCATAAAAAAACTTTAATTACTAATTAACCTGTCTCAATTCACGGTTGCAAATAAGTGAATGAACTCATTATACTTAGCAATAGAAATGTCATACGTCGTGCTGTGACAGTGGTTAGACTGTTAAGTAATCTATGCCGCCGCCATAATGTAGGACATATCGGCATAATTCACACTATACAAGGTAAATGTGTGTTTATTATTTGAAACTGTTCATATGGCGGTTAGAGTGATTCATGACAGAAAGGTTATATTTTTAAAAGGAAATGCTTTATGCGGATTGATTTATTTAGGCCTGTTCCCATTTAACAATGTAAAACTTTAAGTTGCAACTAACAGCGTTTCAAGCAGGAATGTATGTAGGTAATACGAGCATCAGTTACGGTTGTGGACCAAAAATAGTTCGTCTGAGCATCCCGCGCGCGCTAGTCTAAAATGCTAAAAATAAAGCTCCGACTAGCTTTAGAAATGTCACTCACCTGTGATGCACTAACTAAACGAAAGTGCCGCGAACTGGCACTAAACGCGCCAATATCTTGAATGGACCTTGACGAATTCAAATTTGGAATCCGCTTCGCCGGTCTCCACGTGAACGCGTCCGAAAGTCGTTCCCGCGTTTTTGAAACTTTTTTTATAAAAAGGCACGTCAGGTTTATCTTTCGAATTGAAGATCGCCGTTGACACTTATTCACAGTTTAAGTTGGTAATGTTATTTTTTTATCGGTATTTTTATTTATTATAGTTGACGCGCGCGTCGGTCACCGGTTGAGAGTGAACTGAGCGCGCCCGCGGGCCGCGGCCATGTTTAAAACACGCTACGGTTAGCTAGTATCCGATAAAAAATATTTTGTTACGATTTCAGCGTATTGTTTACAGAGGATAGCGGACCCGGCGCCGGAAGCACGGAGCTTTGATACGGATTGCGTTACTTGAAAGGCAATTCAGGAACAATTCACTACCTCCGCTACGTGAAGGGTAAATTACAAATCTTTACGCAGTTCTCACATGTTATATTATTTCCTACTTAACGACCAATTCTCGCTGTTTCTTTTTTTAGGCGAGGTTATTAAAATACCTAGGTAAGTACATACCTACTTAAGTTTGAATGCAGACTAATTATAGGTACGCACTGATACCGCCACAATATACCCATTAAAAATAAGTTTATCTGAAAGAACAGGAAATAGGAGGAGACGCGAAGAGAAACAACCATACTGTACTCATGAAATTGGTTTTGTTGTAGTTATATGTATAATTTTGTAACACATTGTCGTAAAATATGAAATAAAATGAAAATTAAAGCACTGCAAATACAGAGGCTTCAGCTGCGAGTACAATTTTGTACCATTCAGAGTTGAGAGCTTAGGTAAGAATACATGGGTCTCAAGGCCCAAATTCTATTCAAAATATTTGTCGAAACGACTGCGGACACCACTGAGAGCTGAAGAGCTAGTATCTTTTTTGCATAACGTATCAGCATTGCGATGCAGCGAGGAAATTATGCCACCAGAATCTTTTAGGTCCATAATATGCCACGAGAAAAGAATTTAAAAATCTAGGTTTAGTATAGAAAGTCCTTCCTTAATGTTTCTCATAGGTACATAATATAATCTAGTATAGTTATAATCTAGTTCTTTTTTATTATCAATATTACATATTATTTGTACCTAATATCATTATTATTATATATAATTATTAACTGACTTCACACAAAGACGTGATTAACATGTAGGTACATACGAGTATCTACATAAAAAATATTAATAACTGGTTTAAAAGCATTTTTGAACTTAAGAATGTGACCTATCAAAATGTAATCAAGCAAGATTTTGTGCCAAATATTCTATCTTATGTAAAGTTATGCATCATTTTAGGATACTTCTGAATTGACGTTAGAAATATATGTATTACTATTAGTAACATAGCAATAATTCTAAAATTGTCTTAACGAAAACTAGTCTCCACTAGTTTAGCTCAATTTTCACGATCGGTCTAAATTTCTAGCATGATTAGGGTGACCAAGTCGTTGCCACACATCCCATATTTTGACGTCACGAAACGCAGGCACGATGCCAAACTTTCATTCATAAAACAAATAAGTATGCCATTAAAACGTAAACAAGTCTACGAAAATGTGTCGTTACGTACGATAACTAATTTGAAACAGATATTTTGGCAGCGTCATTGGATTTTGAAATATATGGGGATATAAGTCAAATGTTGCTTATTTTAGTACATTTTAATGATTTGCGTTAAATACTGGGTAAACCTATAAAATCTGAGAAAATAAGTAACGTTAAAGGGAACTCAATAAAATTGCATTGTGTCATGTTTCTACATAATGTCTACGTAAAATATCGAAATGTAGAGGTAATATTCGTGTCTACAACTAAGTTGAATACAAATAACAATATTTAAAGTTATGCGAAGCCGAGACGTGCATACATAATCCGACCGATCACATTATTTGAAATAACCACCTCGCCCCGCTCTTACTGTAATGTGAAAATGTGACATAGATTTTCACTCATGAGATTTATCTATTCTTGTACATCTCCGCTCCGCTCTGTGACAGAAAAGAATAAATAAATAAATAAATAAATAAATATTAGGGGACAATCTTACACAAATCGACCTAGTCCCAAACTAAGCAAAGCTTGTACTATGGGTACTAGACGACGATAAACATACTTATATAGATAAATAAATACTTAAATACATAGAAAACATCCATAACTCAGGAACAAATATTCGTGCTCATCACACAAATAAATGCCCTTACCGGGATTCGAACCCAGGACCTCTTGCTTCGTAGGCAGGGTCACTACCAACTAGGCTATTTAAAGCGGTCATTAAAATAAAATTCAAATTTCTGCCTTCACTATGTCCAGTCTACCAAGAAATTCCTTTACCACCCTAAAGTTCAATAGTCAGTTGTGCGACTTCAAACGTCATCAATATAATTACAAAAATTTTTATTGTTTTTTTTTCTGATACTGAAATCTCTAAAAACGGTAAAGCACTTACTTGGTCGACTCTACCTTTGCAATTTATGTTTATACAGTCAAACACGTCTTCATTACTACTGAGGCGTGGTCTCAGCGTGACACTTGCATGCTCTGAGCTTTATCTAGAGCGGAAAAGATGTCAATTTGACATGAACATCAAGAGCTGTCCCTAATTTAACGCGTGAATTGGTCACATTAGTTTAAATAAGTTTTTGTGACCAGTAAAAAATGGGTCCAGCTAAATAGCTGAATTGAAATCGATTTGAATATTTTTAGCGCATAAGTAAGTACATAGTTAGTTCCTGTTTACCTATGTCGATTTTTTTTCTTACATTAAAAGATTCAATACTTTAACGACCGCTTTAGCCTAGTTGGCAGTGACCCTGCCTACGAAGCAAGAGGTCCTGGGTTCAAATCCCGGTAAGGGCATTTATTTGTGTGATGAGCACGAATATTTGTTCCTGAGTTATGGATGTTTTCTATGTATTTAAGTATTTATTTATCTATATAAGTATGTTTATCCGTTGCTTAGTACCCATAACACAAGCTTTGCTAAGCTTACTTTGGGACTAGGTCAATTGGTGTGAATTGTCCCGTGATATATTTTTTTTTTTTTTTTTAATACTGATAAAGTTCTTCTTTTAAAAAACACGGTTAATGTCATAAGGATATAATGTATTTTTATTCTTAACCCAAACATAATTGAAAAAGTTTTCTTTAGTTCGCCTTTATGTCTTTCTCGTTTGTTCCTGCGTTCATTTTTCTTAATACACGGGTGGTTACTACAAACCTCCTCATTGTAAGAGGAGGTCTGTGCCCAGCTGTGGGATGTAGGTATGTCTCTATACCCTGAGCATGATATCCCCTATACCCTATATAGTACTAGTAATATGCGAAAGTGTGTGTGTGTGATGTGTTTGGTACTATACATTAAAATGGATTGGTATGAAATTTGGTATGTAGAAATATGGATCTTGGAATAACTTGGAGGTTGCTTTTTACATTCTCACGGGATTAGGATGTACGCGAGTAAATTCTTGAAATCTTAACCACAGTATACAGACAAGAAAATATGCACGAGTGTTATTCATACAGCTTGAATGAAGTTTTTTTTGGGCATGTGGAGAGGATAGATGAAGGAAAAATTATGAAAGAGATATAGGGCGAATGAAGATGGAAATATTGGAAGGGGCCGGGAGACCAAGAAGCTCGTTCCATTACAGGATGGGGGATCGGATGTCTTGAAGAAAGGTCATGTCAAGAGTACTCGAAACCGGCGAGTATGAAAAGACTAATGTGTGTTGTGGAAGCGAAAGATGTATGTCAGGGTCGTAGCAGGTGGAAAAAAAAGTCTCTGCCTACTCTTTTGCTGGGAGAAAGTGTGATTGTATCTATGTATGTAAATGACGACTACGGTGTAACTTTTAGAAAACCCTATGGGATTTGAGTAAAATCTAGGCTTATAGATATTCGCGTTCAAGCTGAGGCTAATGAGTGCATAACTTAATTCATTACACACACGCGATGAAAAGATTATTCCATGCCTTACAGCCATCCTTGAGCTTCTATTTTTATAACCGTCATTCGCTTCTAATGAAGTCTTTGAACACATGTGTGACATCCCTATGTCCCACGCGCGCGCTGTGTGCTTTAAGGATGCCCTATAATGTTGCTTTATATCGATATATCGCATCGTAATGTATCGATACACTTTAAGTGCCAGGTCGACGTACGAGTAAATTCGCGTACATGGCTTGATGAGCTTTTTCGTTCATGTGTTCCGTCAGGTTCGTAAATATAGGTGACGCGCAAGCGAAAAAGCTCGTCTAGCCACAACATACTCGAAAACCTATCTGTATGCTTAGTATAAGTTTTTACTTCACGAAATACTTCTCGATCGCGTTTACGTAAAAATTTCAATTCTATGGAAACATGGACGCGCGGCCGCGGAGGCGCTGTCTATGTTTCCCTAGTAATTGTTTTTTTTTACGTCTATTCTATGGAAACATGGACGCGCGCGATACTGACTCTTTAGGAATCATAAACTTTTGTGTCAATATCGCAAATATCGTAACGAAAGTATAGGTTTTTTTTTAAATAAAGTCATAATTAACTCGAATATCAATTTGATTTTTTCAATTTAAAGTGCTAAAGTAAAGTGCCACAGTAAATAAAAGCAGAATATACTTACTTAGGTAACATGAGGATAAAGTAGGGTACAAATGAATAAAAAAGTGGCAAAGTGTGGCAAATATTATTATTCAATAGAAGTTTGTTTATATTTTAAATTTTAATGTTTCATAAACCACATATAATTTTGAGTATGATCTTCGTACAATAGGTACGTTTTGATATTTTTGATCCGATATTCCAGTGAAGCGTTACATGTGTAATAAATATTGCATTGACGTGTGTCGATGGGTATATATTACAATACCGAAGTACGAAAGACCGAATGTATTAAAACGTCGAATGGGTCAAAAGACCGACACGATTTTTTTCTGAAACCGTTAACTTTTTAAGATTGTTATAAAACAAACCTAACCTAACCAATGGGTTCTGTATGATGCCGTTTTAATAAATTCTGAGAAGTTAACGGTTATAGAAAAAAATCGTGTCGGTCTTTTGACCCATTCGATGTTTTAATACATTCGGTCTTTCGTACTTCGGTATTGTAATACATACCCGTGTCGATACACGACGACCAGATGGCCTAGTGGTTAGAGAACCTGACTACGAAGCTTGAGGTCCCGGGTTCGATTCCCGTGTCGGGGCGGATATTTGTATGAAGAATGCGAATGTTTGTTCTCGGGTCTTGGATGTTTAATATGTATTTAAGTATGTATCTATCTATATAAGTATGTTTATCCGTTGCTTAGTACCCATAACACAAGCTTTGCTTAGCTTATTTTGGGACTAGGTTAATTGGTGTGAATTGTCCCGTGATATTTATTTATTTATTTATTTATACAGAATATCGTGATATCGCATTCCTTTGTATCGATACCAGGGGTGTAACATCGTACCAACACAACTCCCACCGGATTGCCATTTTTTTAACAAGGATGACAAAGGTTAACTGCAAATTGTATTATCTGAAGACACTTACGCTGTTCTCACTCTCCGGGTTGCCGAACAAAAATGTTCATTCAACACCAATAATCGATACATAAAAACATCGATACGTATCGGGCATCATTAGTGTGCATAGGCAAGCGCACGACCGCCGCACGCTGCCTGCATTTCTCCAGGGAGCCTCATAAGTACTCAGGGTAACTACCTCTGCACTTAAAAGTACATACTATTACTGATGACAGTACACAGTCATAGCGCAGTATGATAAACTGTAGGTAGCTACCTCTACCTCGTAATGAGCCTAAGTATAGAGGAAGGGTAACGCTAAGATAGCAGTTCTCGAGTTACCTTTACAGTACCTGCATTTGTTTTGCATAACCGCGACTTTACTCTGACAGTTTCGGCTAAGAAGAGAGATGATAAACTGTAAAGGTAACAATTGAATGCAACTGTGGGGCAATCTAAACTATCCTTAGCACTATGATGTTATTTAAGGATCGTTAAAATGGCTACGCAGTTTCATTAGCCCCGCCTTATTTTATATCAATTTATGATGGCCGTTCGTTCATCCATGGAAACCATTGAGTAAAACTAAATCTGCAACACATTTTTCCAAATGCCAACTTGAGTTAACAGTTTTATTGAGTCATGTTCAACGAAATGTTTTGAAACTGTGCAGTATGATTAGTTAAGCCACTTAAAACTGAAAAAATGTCGAATCGTAGATAGGTTTTACTTAGCGGTTTACAATTCCAAAATGCGGAAGTTAAATTATTTCTGACCTGTGTATGTCCACTGATAGGCCTCCTCTCAAATTATTAATACAAATATACTCCAAACAACAGTGACATCACTTGAATCTTATGACAAGAATTTGCTGTAACAAAGATAGGAAATTGTGTACAAGCAGTATAATGTCTATAATTCACAAAACCGACGCAGTTTCAGTTACTGCAATTCTAGATGCGTACTGTCAACAAACTATTGACTGTGAAGACCTAAGTAATAAGCTTAGGCTCGGAATGGCCAATAATTCTAGGTACGAACGTGCACAGTTAGCCTGACAGACTAGTTGAAAGCATTTATGAATCTCCGTGTGAAAGCTCGATTGACTTTCTTGACTTGAACGTGCTAGGAAAAATCCGAAACCAAGTACAGTTTTAATAGCTAGGTTCCTAATTGCTTTACTCGTTACAGGTTATTATTAAAACACCGTTTTATACAGGATTTAGATTAACCGTTTATACATATACACGTTTTTTTAATCTACTTATTTATAAATAACATCGTTTCCTGGCGTGACTGGCGAAAAGATATCCATATATAGTTATGAATGGAAGATACTTGAGCTATTAACCTACCTAGTGCATTGAGTCTAAGGTCATTTAGTCATTGGACGCTAACAGCGATTCTGTTTGAAAACTTATAGCATCCTACAAAACCTACATCGTGGACTGCCCGCCGCTTTAGTGACATCTGGTGGTTTATGCAATAACTCGTGGGTATTGCAAAAATAAATTAGCAACACTGACGCCGTTACCTATGTTCCAATAACAAAGATCGCAAATCAATCAAAATAGTAATTTAACGCGTAAACACTTGAATACATTAACAATCCCATTTATTTACTATTGCGTCAGTAAAATTCTCGTCGTATATATTGTACCTTGCTAGAGGTTTTCCTTAACATTTTCCTTATAGGTACTTACTTTAACTGGCGCTACTAAACCTACACAAAATAATCTAATTATCTTTGACGACAAGAAAATTCATGCAGCTGCAGAAGATGAGGTAAAAAAAAATGTTTACGTCAGTTAAATCACTGCAATATTGGCTTCGCTACATAGGGAAAATGATTGTTGGTATTACCTACTTAATTTCCACCATACTAATTCCTTCAAACAATGTTTACGGAAAGATCAGAATAATGTCAAGGCATTTTATTGGTATTCATGCGATTGTCTACTGCTTCCTGACTAACAATAACCTTAATGGGATCCAAGGAAAACTTACCTTTAGGTATTTCTTACAATATATTCGCGGACGTTGGGTTTCGCATGTACAAATCAACATCATCAGATTAAAAGATCTACGCTAAATAGTCCGATTGAGTCGTTCCCGAAAAACGCGCCGAAAAATCAGTCAAGTGAAAACTTCGATCAGAAACCTCAAACGTATTTCGATTAGGAATCTGTTATTAAGCGTTTTCCAGTTTAGGCAAACAATATCATAAAGGAAACTACTACCTACTTAATCATTATTTCCAACAAGATGGATTTTACTAATAGGATCACGGATAAGCCTCTTCAATTACTATTTTTAAGAAGCTTCCGGCCTAGGCTTTGGATGGGTGCACTCGTGAAGAAAATGACACTAAATCTTCCCAAGTATCTTCTACCTCTCACTCAATTTTTTTATATGGAGGTTTTTCCTATTTGTTTTTACTTTTTCATACCTGCTTACCTTGTCTTAATAATTAAAAAAATAATAATTAGCCAAATATCTCCAGCGCCATTCTAAAGTGATACGCTTACATACTTAGGTACATTTGATCGAGAGAGCGCCAAGTGTGAGTAAAGCGTTTTTGTTTCAGCTTGGGCAAACAAGCTTTCGTATTTCGAGGTTTAGGTCGCATTCTCAACAGATTCTCGTGAAGTTTTGTCAGATCCGAATTTTTTTCGTCGATTCAGTTTCAGATTTTTTTAGAAATGGCGGGGTAATGGGGGTTGGATATGTAAAAAAATGTCATATTTCAACCACTTCAAAAAACTCGCGAGGTTTACAGCTCACAAAGCCACTAGTTTATATAGATTTGACTTTGCGATGTGATGTCTGGTTAGCTATTCCTGCCGAAGTAGGATATCTCCGTAGTTATGTAAATCATTTTTGAAAGTCGAACATTTGAGGGAGTTTTCAGGAACAAAATGTACCCGTTTTCCTTAATTATCCTTAATTTTTCCATACAAAATTTATTACTCAGTTTTGTGACGGTCCATACAACATGTATGGTTAACTGCGTCACAAAACTGACGATTAAAAGAGGAACACTTTTTTTATTGCTTAAATCGATAGTGCTTGTGATTCTGAGTAGAAATAACCCAAAATTTGTTAGGTCCTTAAAAAAAAGTACAGGGTGCACTGTTTTCTGAAAATGCCCTTGATCGGCAATATATGGCGAATTTGTAATACAATTCATTATTCACACAATTTATTCACCACTTTTGTAACCACAGCATGACAATATTTATATGAGACTCACTTAGGTAAATTCAATTTTGTGAAATCAAGATAAAAACGATTTTTTAACACGCCACATAGGTCGTCTAACCCGTGATTCAAACTATGGATTGAAAACTCCATTATAATTTTTTTTTGCTATTTATAGGTAATAACTACTAGGGGCGTTCAATAAAAAGTGAGAATGAGTATGTTATAAACAACTTTTACTAAATGTCATCTTATTTTTCGACATAGTCACCTTTTAGCATAATACACTTAGTATATCTTTTTTCTAAACTTAAAATTCCATTTTTAAAAAAGGTCTCGTCTTGAGTACTTAAAAAATCTTGTACTGCAGCGACTACCGCGTCGTCGTCTTCAAATTTCTGGCCTCTCAGGTATTGTTTCAATCTCGGAAATAGGTAGAAATCACTGGGAGTGAGATCTGGTGAATACGGAGGATGCTTAAGGATATCGAACCCAGCATCACGAATTGCAGCCATTGCAACGGCGGACTTTGTGCCGGGGCATTGTCCTGGTGGAACAGCACAACTTTCGAGAGTTTACCTCGCCGTTTTTCGCGGATCTCATTGCGCAATGTTGCTATTTGTTTGGCGTATAAAGTTCCCGTAATAGTGGCTCCATGCTCGAGATACTCAATCATTAATACCCCTTTACCATCCCAAAAAACAGAGCCCATGACCTTACCGGCAGATGGGCTCACCTTGAATTTCTTCGGAGTTGGAGATGATGGCCTTTTCCATGTCATAGACTGCAGTTTCGTTTCAGGGTCGTAATGATGGAGCCATGTTTTGTCCATTGTTATAAATCGCGCCAAAAAAAGTTCCCGGTCTTGCTGCATCAGGTTCAAAGCTTCTTGACAAATCTCTAGTCTAGTTTGTTTTTGCGTGTCAGAAAGCATTCTTGGTACCCAACGCGCAGATACCTTTTTCATACCCAAGCGTTCATGTAAAATATTATGCACGCTCCCCGTTGAAATCTTTACATTTTCAGCAATAAAACGAACTGTGACACGACGATCCGCCAAAACTGAGTTTTCGACTTTTTTCACAATTTCTTCAGTTACTGCTGTAGTAGGGCGTCCGGAGCGGGGGTCGTCCATTGTCGATGTTCTTCCACGTCTAAATTCGGCGCACCAACGTGCGACTGTCGAATACGGAGGAGCATTAGACCCTAAAGTGTCCCGCAAATCCAAATTGACTTGGTCCGTAGAAAAATTTTTCAAATACAAGTATTTGATAACGGCGCGCAGTTCAATTTTCTCCATTTTCGCTAACGTACTCAATAGCATTGCAAAGAAATTACCGTATATTTTTTTAAACAAAAAACAGTTAGTTTTTTTTTTCATAGCAATCAGCTAGATAGATTAGCTTTACCGGCCAGTATTTAATTTCGTAATATTAAAAGAGTTTGCATCTCATTCTCACTTTATATTGAACGCCCCTCGTAAAGGTTTTATCGAAATAAATAGTCGGTTATTAAGGGCTTGAAGTGGTCAGCAAAATTGCCGGTAATCGCCGACTGACTCGATGTGCCCTTGCACTCAATCTTTGGTCTACTAACTATTAAAGTACCTACTAATTTAATAAACGGCCTAGGCGCACCTAATTAAAGTCATTTTGGTCTGTTAACAACGACTTTCTAAGCGGAAAGCGGATTCCTTATTAAAAAACTGTTGTTTATTCTGATGACTGTCCCAGTGAAAATAATCATTCCGTTGTAAGTCTGTGACAATAACTAAAAATTTAAAATTTAAAAAACCCCAACGCAATTGCGTTACTAATAATAATTATGTTACTCGTATGTTTGAACATTAAGTCAATGCCCGTTATGCGTCTAAGATCACTTCCGCAGCTAACAAAAGAGCTGATAACTTTGAAACGGCTGAACCGATTTTGATGAAACGTATTTAAGAACCATTGCCAAGAAACCTGCTTTTTATTAAAAAAACCGCATCCAAATCGGTTCACCCGTTTAAGAGCTATGATGCTACAGACAGATAGAGAGACACACACACACATAGCGGTCAAACTTATAACACCCCTCCTTTTGGGTCGGGGGTTAAAAATTACATGACGCAGAGATTTACGTAAAACCCGTAAATCCATTTAACCTTTTTTTTTAACTAGAACAATGCACTTGACTGAGGAATTATTCTAGAGATAGATAACCATAGCGGACTAAGCTTGGTGATACCCTGACATAATTTTGGGTCATTATGCGAGCGTTTCAACCGCCTCACTTTCGTGGTCACGTTTTCTACGAATCGGCTGTAGATTTTGATGGCGTTTTCGGTTATTTAAAGGACCTGTACTTCTACCACATAATTAAAAACTGTATCAGAATCTTTTGCTATTTCTACAAAAAAGTGTCCACGACAGTGATTCGGAACAAACGCTCGATTAATGACCCAATTTTAGTATTGTTTATGTAGTAATTATTCGACCAAAAAAATCCTTACCTTACCAGCCTAAGGTTCAAAGTCTCAGTTATGTTGTTCGGAATTTACGTGCGAATTTACATTTGAAATTTACCATGAGCTTTAATCTGAAAAACATCGTGAGGAAACGTAACCACTAACCACCTGCAAAGACATTCAATGGCGTGTGTGAAGTTCCCAATCAGTACTGGGCCCGCGTCGAAACTACGGCCCAAGTCTTCTCATTTTGTGAGGTGGCCTGTGCTCTGTAGGGGGATGTATACATATAGGCTGGGACGATGAAGGCAAATTTAATTTTGATACCTATATGTATACAGAGTTTAATAAAATAATCAAGCTGAAGAAGCTCTAACGGTAATCAAATTAACTGTATTTAGATAGACAGCGCATTTTGTCCGATATCTGACGTAGCAAAGTAACATAAAATATGTATATTAGAACTAGCTGATACCTGCGGCTTCGCCCCCGCTAAAGTAGATTAGAACGTGCTATCCCGTAGGAATGAGATATTTTCCCGTGTTAAAAAGTAGCCTACCTATGTCACTTTTCAGGCCTTCAACTGTGGCCGTATAAAAAATCACGGCAATCCGTCGCTCAGTTTCGACGTGAAGGAAGGACAAACCAAACAAAGAAACAAACACACTTTCACATTTATAATATTAAACTATGGATATGGATTAGGTGATTAAAGTATGTCTCGATCGCTACTTCTTAAGATGCATTGACTATGTAACTCAATTAAAAGACTGGCCTATATTTGTCCCCTTTTATTCTTAATCACTTAATAATTGACCCAATGCTCCCTGTGACCAGTTCAACATTTCGTCTTTGAGCGGCTGTTTACTTTGCGTGCTGGCAAATGAAGTATAATTAGGTCTAATTAGAGATAAATGCCAAGGGAAATGGTGACTAGTTAGTCATAGAACCTCTTTAACATTTGTAAATGGATCGCAATTGTAATGGATATTATTGCCGCAGTTTTTGTGTTGAAATTCTGTGTGAGATGACGCGTTTTAGAGTCTATTCTCTGAGTTCTACAGCACAAAACGTATCGTGGCATCGCAGATCGCAAGAAAATGTTGTAAGAAAATGCTAAGGAAAAAACTAAATTATTTTGGACCTATATTCGACACGCAAACATTATTATTGTAGACTTAAATGTTGTTAGTAACTTCGAACGCGTCCTGCGAAAAATTTTCGCTTTCTCAGCATAAGATGAAGCCTACGGGTATGTCAATCTGGGATAGTGTAGCTTGCTATAGCTTGTCTAATTTAAAATGACGCGCCCTACCACCGCATTTACGTACAGGATTTTTCATGCGATTTGTCGATCATGATGTTGCACACTGATGATAATTCACGGAATAGTCGACGCTCCCAAACAGGTGAAGAGTCGTAATTAATATTTGCACAGACGCATCAAAATCAACTGATTCTCTACTATAAATGAAACAATTGTTCATAAATTATGAATCATAATGTTTTAATGATTCCAGAGATTAACCTTCGCATACAAACAAACAAACAAGTTTACTTTTTTAGGGTTCCGTACCTCAAAAGGAAAAAACGGAACCCTTATAGGATCACTTTGTTGTTCGTCCGTCCGTCCGTCCGTCCGTCTGTCTGTCAAGACCCTTTTTCTCAGGAACGCGTGGAGGTATCAAGCTGAAATTTATATCAAATACTCAGGTCTACTGTCCCTTGGAGCTGTGAAAAAATCCTAAGCTAATCCTAAACTTCTAAGCCAACGCAATCAAAAGATACAGCAGTTTATGCCGCAAATTTCCGCATATTTTCGAAACTCGCATGGGAATCAAAACCTACAGGGTACGAAGCAAGGTCTTATAGCACAGATAAAGGAAAAATTGCGAAAAGCATAAAGTCTTTTGTCTGTCTGTCTATATCAGTAACCAATCTATAATTTTCGACACTCGCAAGGGAATCAAAACCTACAGGGTACTTACCGTGAACTCAGAATCTTGAAATTTGGTACGAAGCAAGGTCTTATAGCACAGATAAAGGAAAAATTGCGAAAAGCATAAATTTTTTGTCTGTCTGTCTATATCAGTAACCAATCTACAATCATCCCACACTGCGCACTTTTTGCTTAGGAGCAGGGGTCTGCTAAGACTGGATGTTCATAGATACATATAAATTTGTACGGAACCCTCGGTGCGCGAGTCCGACTCGCACTTGGTCGGTTTTTTATTAGATTAATATAAATATGGTGGCCGGCTAAAACTGATGGTCGATGGGGACAAAAATGGCGAAATGCGTCCACGGATCGGAAAACGCAGTTTTAGGTAGACCTCTAACAAGATGAAGGAACGCGTTGAATGCGGATAGCGCAGAGCCGGTCTATTTAGCGAGCCTTGGGGGAAGCCTATGTTCAGCAAAGGACGTGTTTCGGCTAAAATGATGATGATGAGTTACATTTTCCGCGGAAGTTGTTAGGTATCGTCTAAAATTTAATACAAAGTAGTGTACTTAAATTTTGAAAATCATATTTTATATTTTTAAACATTTGTCAAGTTTAGACGACCAGATGGCCTAGTAGGTAGAGAACCTGCCTACGAAGCTTGTGGTCCCGGGTTCGATTCCCGCGTCGGGGCAGATATTTGTATGAATAATACGAATATTTGTTCTCGGGTCTTGGGTGTTTAATATGTATTTAAGTATGTATCTATCTATATAAGTATGTTTATCCGTTGCCTAGTACCCATAACACAAGCTATGCTTAGCTTACTTTGGGACTAGGTCAATTGGTGTGAATTGTCCTGTGATATTTATATTTATTTTATTTTAGTTAATTAACTCAACCTTCCTACTTTCAGGTCATGTAGGGTCAACGTCATAAATAAGTGATCACTTTTGTACCCTGTCACTTTGAAGTTGTGTTTGAAAAGTCATACGAAGTCATGTAACTACTGAAAGCGACAAGGTACATAAATGATACCTATTTATGACCTTGACTGTACCTACGACGTAATGTGGATAAAATAATCATGTTTATTTTCCTGGTGACAAAAGTTCTTCTCCTTTTATTGTCATATTTCTGCATTTTTTACATACTTGATTTAATTCCTCCATCTCCATTTCACCATCGGACATCCAGGCGGGGGGAGCGTCTTCATCCTTATGTGGTTAGTATTCCAGTGGCCCGTACGAAGCGCTTCGCGTCATCCTTCCTAATGCGAACTGCTAAAGAATGGAATTCGCTCCCGTCGTCTGTATTTCCTGATAAATACAACCTAGGTCTCTTCAAGGCTAGAGTGAATAGGCTGTTACTGAACCAGTGAGGTACACCTTTGGCCTTATCTACACTTTTCATCAGGTGAGATAGTGGTCAATCACGGGTCAGTTTTTATGTAAAAAAAAAAAAAAAAACTTATCATGACAATATCTTATTACCTATTGGGGAAGAACAATTGCGATTATGTTTCACTACCTATTCCAAATAACGTCATGTTTGGATAATTTTACATCCATCATACATATGATATTTTATTTTATTGTTCTTTTACTTGAAACATAAAACTTAATTAAATGTGTTCATCGTATGCATTATGTGGCGAAGTAATATATAGGTACCTAATTGAGAAGGCTATTCAGAGCACAATGCAATAGATGATCAGAAAGTAAGAACCAGGCTATACAATATGGGTGCCAAAATAAACATTTTGTGGCATCCATGTACTTAACTAGTACCTATGGGTTAGGAGTACTTAGGAGGTAAAAAAAAAAAAATTTAAAGGTGTTTATTTCAAGCAAAGAACATTTCATAAAACATGCAAAACGAGTCCTAATCCTAATTTTAAGGATTTTGCGTGGCCTCGGTTAGCGAAAGACTGAGTTGCTCACGCGTAATTAGCCTAATTATACAATACGAGTAAATTTATTATATAAATCATGATTTCCCATGCATGCAGTTTTTTTGTAGGCATGGCAGTCGTGTAAATACAACGTACGGCGTGTGCTTGTGCGTGTGTGTGTCTGTGTCATAGCTCTTAAACCGGTGAACCGATTTCGATGCAGTTTTTTTTAATTGAAAGCAGGTTTCTTGACGATGGCTTTTATATATGTTTAATCAAAATTAGTTTAGCAGTTTCAAAGTTATCAGCTTTTTGTTATCTGCGGAAGGGATCTTAGACGCATAATGGGCATTTACTTTATTGTCAAACATATACAATATATGTGACATATGTATATCATTTAATTTAGTTGGGGTTTTTTTAAATTTTACAGGCTTTTTATTAAGTGGCAATGTATCTATTAACTATGTGCCTACCTATGTACGGGTCAAATCTTGGAAGTCGAATTTGACCCACTTCCTGTTGTCGGATTCACTTGAAATTTGGTATACTTATGTAGGTTGGATGACAATGCAAGTACAGTCAGCGAAAAAACTTGCATTTAAAATAAAAATTTTAACAAAACTTTTTATTTTTATTTTATATTTATTTATAGTTATTGTGACGTCGTTGAAAAACAAGTCCATTGACGTTCGATTGTGTTCCGGTTTTTAAGGTGACCCAGAGATGACAGCTTTGGGAAGGATAGAAGTGACGGATCTAATCTGCAGGTCATACGTCTTGACGCCTCTACGTGAGTGATCGATATTATCCAACTACTTCCGGCAAGCTAAAGTAATAAATCACGACATTTATAGTAATTATTAATAAACATTACTAGCTTTTGTACGTAATTCGCGGAACGGTCTAGAGTTCTCTTTTCCGGATTAAAATGGTCTAATAATTCATTGTAAGACATACTCAGAGATGAGATGAGATCTCAGAGATTGAAGACATGAAACATGTCTGAGAACCATAATTACTATACTAAACGGAAATTATCAAGCAGTTAATATTTAGCTCGACGTTTCGGCCACATTGCAGCAGCCGTGGTCACGAGTTAACTGAAGATCGAAAGAGTCGAGCAGCTAACTAAACGAACTTGACAAAACCTGATAAAATATACTTTTAAAGCTAGTCGTATTTTCAACAATTACAATGGATATGTGACGTATAAAAAAACAATAAGATTGAATTTCCAAAGCAGTGCATGTGGTCGGTAAAATCGCCTCTACCTTTTTAAGGGTTAAAAGTGAACAAAAGTACATATACATTATTTTCAGATATCCATATTTACTCCAGTGGTAAGTTATAGTACTTTGCGAGCTCTAGTTTTAGAGATTAAAATCTCATTTTTCAAAAAGGTGACTAGACATGTACGTTCCGTGCACCCTTCATATCATCATCATCATCGTCGTTCACGCCGTATCCGGCGACGGCGACTCCCATTATGTCCAATTCAAGTTGTGGCTATGCCGGGCCCTGATGTGGCTCGCAAACCCGAACTTGGTTTTGAAAATACGACCACACGGTGCGCAGTGAAGTTGGCCTGCTGGATTATACGTGTAGGTGTAAGAAGGCTTCGGTCGAGTTTTGCGAAACTGACGCTTATTGTCAAGGTCTTCTAGACGCCTCTCCTCGTATGTGGCCACGGACTTCTGCACAGTACGACGCCCTTCATATAGGTATGTACTGACACAAACTCTGTTACTCAGGGGCTAAATTCAGGAACGGCCCAACAAGGTTCACGGTTTGCGAGAGGATAGGGTTGAACTGCTATTCAGGAACGCCGAAAATCACTGGTTTGCGAGTGGTTTGGGCTGAGCTTGGGACGAGCCTTATTTATTTATTTATTTATTTATTTATTTACAAAGCGAATTAACAGGAAAATAAGGCTCATCCCAAGCTCAGCACATCCCTATCATCTCGCAAACGATTGAATTACCGGTCGCAAACCGTGTTGGGTAGTTCCTGAATTTAGCCCCTGAGTGCAGATTAGTTTTTTTTGTCAAATCATATGACAACTTCATCAGACAACTTTTACTTTTGATTTCCGCTTTTGACCAGCAGTCAACAAACTTAAAAAGTGGTTGCACGAGTTTTTAATTGAAACAAACTATACGCTTAAACTATATTTTAATTGACAGATGGACCAGTGATCTAGTTTGTATTCAGTTTATTTTCTAATTTAATTAGTACCTACCTACCTTTTAATATTTCTGTTTCGATGATAGAGAGAGATTTATATGGTTACGATGGTTATGGTTAAAACTACGATAATACATTAAGTTATTGTACCAACAGTCGAAGGAACTGAATCACGTATCTTTTAATTTGACGACCAAATGGCCTAGTGGTTAGCGAACCTGACTACGAAGCTTGAGGTTCCGGGTTCGAATCCCGCGTCGGGGCAGATATTTGTATGAAAAATACGAATGTTTGTGCTCGAGTCTTGGATGGTTCATATATATATAAGTATGTATTTATCTATACACTTAAGTATGTTTATCTGTTGTCTAGTACCCATAGAACAAGCTTTGCTTAGTTTGGGACTAGGTCAATTAGAGTGAATTGTCACGTGAAAAAAAAATTACAAATATTATGTTGACATTTCATACATCTGCCAAAGAAATCATCCTGACACATCCTGAAATAGGGTTGTTGACACCACCAATCAACTGACTTACTTTTATGAGCTGTCAAAACACAATTCTCCCATAAAAAGTTAATACCAACTTATGACGTCACTTGATCGCCAACTCAATCAACTATATTTATTTGTTTTAAAGCAACAAAAAATCTAATTTCAATTGCAGTTAATCGAAAATTAATCTGGTTTTCAAGGCGTAAAGCGTAATAAATCGTTTTTTTACTGGAGGAGACGTGTCTTCGAATTATTTTTTAATGGCGTCAACATCCCTATTGGTTGTGAAAAGGTACGCGATTCAGTTTCCTTGAGTATTATGTAACTGGAAAGGTAATTAACACACTTACTTGTATCTTAGTCACGTACCCAATTAATACAGAATATACACCGTGAAATTTTAGTGGTTGTTTTCCCGAAACGAGGTGATTTAGTTTCGATTGTACAATCGATTTATAATTACTATTTTGACTAGAGTCAAAAATCCAATTGTGAAAAACGCAAGTCGAAATTGACCGCAAACCAATAGTAACGCTTCGTTGGTACAAGTAGCGTACGATCGTACGATAGGTTAGGTAAGCCTTTGGTGGCTTCGATAACATTTTATTTTCTTTGGTTTGGCATGATCGTCTTTATTTGGACCGTTTACGTTGTGTATTAATTTTAAAATAATAATAATAACCAGGGTTCACAACTAGGTGAACTATTAGACATTACATACTTATGTAAATAAATAGATTATAGCGAATATATGTATAAATTCTTAAATATAAATCTACTGTTGTTTATAAAGTTTTCGTTGCTGTAACTCCCAACGTCGTAATTCATAGTCATTTCAAATTGTCACATTTGTTGAAAGTACGAGGAAATAACCATTGGAAAATACACACACACACCACACGACACTTCACTCCCACCATCGCGGATCCAATTATAAGGATTACTTTTATCCTTTTGGATTTTCTTATTTCGTTATCTCGTTTTTATTCCTGACATCTCTCATGTCAATTCCCCAATCCTCCTTTTCTTTTTCCTTTTTGACAAGTCTCATTAAACAAGGTTTGTTATTGAAACTTTTTCCAAAAAAAATTAATACCCATATAACGAGTACAGTACAGTACCTACCAACGAAGCGTTACTATTGGTTTGCGGTCATTTTCGACTTTCGTCTTTAACAATCGGATTTTTGACTCTAGTCAAAATAGAAATTATAAATCGATTGTACAATCGAAACTAAATTACCTCGTTTCGGGAAAACAACCACTAAAATTTCACGGTGTATATTTACTGGGTTGTTCAATCAAACTACCTATATAGGAGGACTTTCTTGCTAGATTCTACTCAACAGGGTTTTACCGAACCGGTGGTAGATTCTTCGATTTTCACATTTGCTTGCCACATTGGCTAAATTGAACAAAGATATTTTGATTTTGACTTTGACTAACAAAATTATCTGCTAAAGTTGTTTGTATTTAGAGTATTTGATAAATTTGATAATACTCTTTGGGTTTATTAAATAGTATCTAAGCTAAGCAGTGGTTGGACAGGCAGAGAAATAAGTGTAGTTTTTAAAAAAAAATCCAAAATTAAGAGATTTAATTAAAACAAAACCAATTGACCCACATAGTTTGTATGACTAACTTTTGTTACACAAAGGAAGCGATCGTGATGTTGTTTTCATTAACACCTTAACAATGTACATTTTTTTAAAACGACCCACAGATGGACATGGCACAATACCTACAAATAATACATACAGTACCTAATCCAACTTCATACGACGCACGCACACAGCCAAGCGTTTTACACGGCCGCTAACTGAAGAGTTGGAGGTGTACCAGCAGGTAATGACTTCTGGAGCTTGGGAAACAAATAAACACGTCCATCCGTTAATCCACATATATTGGAAGAGAAAAAACTACCCACAAACAATTTTATGAATAATTGTAATCTACCCTCCATTCGTACAGTACACTAACCAATCTTCGCCAGACAAAACAATGCAAGTGGGCACGCGCGCACCGCTGTTTGCGTGCGAGTTGGGTTACTGTATGTATATTATTTGTATTGTGGACATGGTGAAACCACAATAAAAATTTGTATTGTGGTGAAACTGTATGGGTTCATTGTAGAATACAAAAGAAAACGCGAAAAAAACGGTAAATTTAAACAAAACACTATACGAGTCGTGTTCAGTTCGACACTTAGCACGTGCTAGCAACCTCTGCCAGAGACCTTGGCCGAATTGCTCACTACTATGAAAATTCACATCGATTATCTAACTCGTTACTGAATTACGCTGAAAAGTGGCTCGCTCTGATGACTCTGAGATATCGATTACTAATTGGCTTTTTGCAATGATAACGATGAACTGGGAATTAACTTAAAAATATTCAAGCGGAAAACCAAGAAAGACTCTATTTACAGTAGGAAGAGTGAGTCTACAAAATTTTTACTTGGCCCGTCCACTATTACAATTTCGAGGAGCAAAGTAAAAAGATTGTAAGTAGTTCATTGATACGGAAGTCCGCTAAATAGGCCTGAATCAATCAGTTATTCAGAGTGAAAAATGTTTGTTCAAAGTTTCATGTTAGACAAGATTTTTTTTATTTTTCTACTTTGTTAGCGTGGATGCAAAATTACTGTCGCCAAGCTTTAAGAGGGTACGATGCGCACCATTTCTCCATACAAACGTAATCCCCTGTTTCCTCCCTGGATAATGGCTTTAGAGCCAAATTTTTTTACTGTGTAATCTGTATCTACCACAGCTATGCCCCTATGTTTCGTTTTTGTCCATATTTCAATTAACATAAGAAATATGAGCTTTCAAAAACCGAAAAAATTGCCCAATTTCAACGTGATTTTCAGACACTCGTCAGAAAAGAATCCCTCCTATAAACAAAAAAAGAAAAACATAGACGCATAGCTAAATCTGTCCTCTAATTATTTATGAAAAAAATAAATTTATTGGCCCAGTTTTCGAGAAGAAAACAGGGGATTACGAAATGCTGTTTTGATCAATTTTACGCGCCTATTAACGGTCTGAGGTGCAGTTGTCCCGCTCTCGCTGTACTGACACAGAGGGGTTCGGGCGAGACAACGACATTTCATTAAAATACCTATTTCTCAAAATTCTCTCAGCCATCGTACCCTCTTAACGACATATTCTAACTAAGCTAAGCCGTGGGCGTAGACAAACAGATGGACATGGCGGAATTACAACAGTTCCTAAAAGGACGGAACCCTGAAAAACATCATCTAACTAAAGCATCATCATCATCCCAGCCTGTAAGTATACGGCCCTACTGGAGGGCACAGGGCTCCTCTTACTTAGAATGAGAGGTCAACAATCCAATCTACATATCCTTTGGTACAGTTTTTAGGGTTCCGTACCCAAAGGGTAAAAACTGGACCCTATTACTGAGACTTTTTTTTTCGTCGTAGGTATTTACAACATTTTAATAATGGCAATTATTCATCATACGAACGAAACCCTTCAGATTCTTTTTAATTTCAGCATAGTCTGTTTCATTTATGAAAACAAAGCCTTTTATTTTTGATGTAAAAATAAGAATTATAAATTTCGATCAATGTAAATGTATGTATGTACTTAAAACTATAATAGAAGACGACTTAAGTACTTATTCCTCGATATTTCCTGCTTGGGGCATTACTACCAACAAATCTCGCTGCGTTTAAAATTTCTGGGCAAAATATTAAAGACATTTGTTTTACATTAAATAAATTTACTTTTTACTTTACTAAATTTTAAATATTAAAATAAAATAAATATGTTATGAATATAAGATATTTCGCACCTATTTAGTTCAATAATTGGCCATAAATTTAAGTAATCACGCTTCCAGCACTTCCTTCCGTTCTCATTGCAGCTCAGGGACTCATTGCAGCGTAACATTTTTTACAAGATATGATGAATGCACAAATGTTTCTATAGTACCTATAAGAATTCGTCTCGTGTAAGTCTGCATAATGTTACATCATTCACGTGCGTGACTATGTCGCCCGCTGCGGCATCGCTCCAATTGTCTTTGAACATTCCATTGCTGCTTGCGAACGCAACATAATTTAGCACATGACCTTGATCTCTTCAGTGTACGAGAATCTACGTGAAAATTCACCGAGTGCTTCATATTATTCATTTCGTAGTACGCACTGTTTTGGGATCATGTTTCTTTGGAATGCATTCACAACGATTTGGTCAGTGTCGGCTGTGGTTTGCCAATTTTAACTCATCAGATTTCGAGCCAAACGTCAGGTAGGTAATGTTTGAGTCGAAGTCGATAGCCTAGACTACAAGTACAATAGGCATTATCTGATTACTAGGTCACGTTTTTATTTTATTTCGCGTGCTGTATTCTATTCTATCTGAAGCTAATCTTTTATTGGGTGCACAACTAATTACAGACGAAGGCAAAATAATAATAGTGAGATGAAATGGGTTTTTTACCCACGAGTTGATGCAAGTTCATGATAATATTACAGTATTACCTATAACGCAAATAATAATAAAAAATAAGTACCTCCGGGAGTTACAAAAGCAATTACTTATGGCGAAAATGAACAAGGTACTTAAATAAATTCTATTAGATGATACAAGTAAGTATTAACAACTTAATAATAGTGCTTCATGATGAGAAAAACAGCAATCTGAAATGATGCATGACACACTATATGCGGACGTGTAAAATTACATAGTGTACCTATCCTATTAAAGATGAGTAAAGCCAAGACAAAATAAATGTCCCACAGCAAGTGACGCCAGCGGCGCCAGCGTCGACCGAAGTGGCAGAACGTTGCCGAACTTCACTCGACATGACTGACGACATCATTTACATGGACACATTACGTCGAGCGAAGATCGGGAACGTTGCACCACTTCAATACGGTGCACTAAAAAGGATTTTTTCTCTTCCGCGCGACCTAAGCCGCAGGCTCACGCTAGTTAGTTAAATATTTTTTTTATTTACTATTAAGTCCAAACAATTGTCCAAACAAGTTTCTATTTACGATTAAAAAAATCTATTCCTGCATTTATTGCTTACGAATGCATTGAGTCAGTAAGATGAGTACTTACTAGGTACTACACGCAGGTGCTGCATCAACATTATTTTGATACGGTCAAGTTTGTTTACATTGCGCCCGCGCACAGTAAACAAAGTTGATTCACGAAAGCGTAAGCGATACACTTGATGTCTTTACTCTGACAATTCATGTGTGGTAGGGTGACCAAGAGGACAGTAAATTTAGGACATTTATATTTTTATTACAGGCAAGTTATCTGTTTATTTTGTAATCAATTTCAATTATCATGTCTCTTTACCACGAACTAAGAAACTATTTTAATAAATATATCCATAAAAAAAAACATAAAAATGTAAACCTTCGACTATTCTCGACAAGTAAGAATAAATCCATAAATATTACATAGTTTTTAGTGTGTCGAACAATAAAAACATTTCAGGAAACGTCAGGACCGTGCTGAAGCCAGCCATTGTTCCGTATAGAAAGGTCGGCTGATGTAACTTTAGTTGCGGTTGCGCCAGCGGTCAAAGACCTTGTGCAATGCGCACGAGTTCAGCCCGTGTTCTTCTTTGCTGACTCGCAGAAATAGATCACGAAGTTTTTTTAACAAAAATTGTTCTAACCTAACGGGAGAGTAAAGATAGGTAATTTACATATAAGGTTATAGAACAAGAACAATTTTGCTTAACATTTCTAATATATAAAATTCTCGTGTCGCGGTGTTTGTTACCAAACTCCTCCGAAATGGCTCGACCGATTCTCATGAAATTTTGTGTGCATATCGGGTGGGTAGGTCTGAGAATCGGTCAACATCTATTTTTCATACCCCTATTATTCTTCGCAGACGGAGTTGCGGGCAACAGTTATAATTTATAATATCTTGGACTTCGGACGAAAGCGTGGTTAGCCTACATCTGTTGATATGAGTACGCACATTGTTTTAAGCTGGTTGACCGTGATTTTAGTCATATGCCAATACGATGTCATGCGACATGTTTTATTTTACATATATTTATTATACGCCACCTACGCGTGAATAGAGAGAGAGAGAGAGAGAGAGAGAGAGAGAGAGAGAGAGAGAGAGAGAGAGAGAGAGATGTTTATTTACACATATTCGATACACAGGAAATACAGTTGACAGGAAAAGATACAAATAAAAATCATTGAATAGTATAAATTGGGCCCCACTCAGCATAATGTTGCGGCAAGCCGCAACGCTGTTTTTCAGTGGGACCCATTTAAAAACTAAACACAAAAAAAAACAAACAACACATTGTGATGACACGAACGCCAGCGGAAAATGTAGTTCGCAACAAAACCTAGATAGGTATACAAACCGGAAGTATGTATGGCAACACTTGATCAGTTTAATCGTATCAGAACCATTAAACCGCAACAAATTACGCCAAGGATAAATAGGTGTTGATGCATATGCCTAATTTTTATTTAACTTATTATATTATTATTTTATTTACACATAAATTTATTTACACAGCATTACAGTAATTACACTAATGCACTGTGAAACTACATAAAAACATTAAAAAAAAAAAATCAAACAAAACAAAAAACACAAAAGTAAAAAAAGTAAAATTGTAAAAAAAAAAGGAAAGGAATCAAGTAGGAACACTAGTTTGCCTGTCATCCATCATCTCAAAAAACGCCTGGCATTGGCGACACACGGTAGCCCAACACCCTGCAAATATATATCATTTAAGAAAACCGTGGTAACCTAGTGTTTTGACTAATGGCCTCTCAAGGAGAGGGTCATGGGTTCGAACCCGGGCTTGCACCTCTGAATTTTTAACGACCGCTTTAGCCTACTTGGAAGTGACCCTGCCTACGAAGCAAGAGGTCCTGGGTTCGAATCCCGGTAAGGGCATTTATTTGTGTGTTGAGCACGAATATTTGTTCCTGAGTTATGGATGTTTTCTATGTATGTATGTATGTGGAGGCAAATTATTCCAACATTTTGTGGCAGAAATACCGGAAATATGGTTAGACCGTGATTAACTTAAATGAGCAAACATGTGTCTATGTTCGAATCATTTAAAAACTGTTGTTGTTATTGCTATTTGGATTTCCTATAAGATAAATTAAATATAATCTTAAAACTACTAAATATATACATGGAGCAATTCAAATGTTTCTCTTAAGATTTAGCCCTATTACCCCTAAATCTAATGCCTAATCTAAAACTTTATTTAAGCCTTTATTACCTTGTAAGCTATTGCAGCAATTTTAATCCATTATTTCGTGACTAATAAAGAGCTACAAGTGCTACGGCGTAGCGTAGCAGGACGTTGCACATTGCGTCGTCAAGTAAAATAAAAATGTGCAACTTTACATAGGTTGTGACATAAAAGTGTCGAAAAAAAAATTAAAAATAAGTATATAAATTTTACATTTGAAATTGTAATCATGTCAAAAATGTGATAGTTAAGAAAAAAATGACACCCTTTTTTTTTACTCTCCTGCGTCGGACTCTATTACAATAAAGAATGGGCTTAATTCGTAACTGTCACTAACTATTAAAACGTGAATAGGATAGTCTTGTAGAAAGAAATTAACCCATTGAGTGCCAACTACGTAATATTGCGTAGGATAATGCCCGAGGCCACTGGCATCCATGGGGTATTTTTTCTAAATTGATGCCAGCTACATAATAATGCATACAAGACCATTAACGTGATGGCCACCAATTTTAATTAGAATCTTACCTTTGGCACTCAATTTCTCGTCGTTCTACTCTTTATTGTCACATCTATAGAAAAACTAGTTTCTTACCATCGAAATTTAAAAATAGGAGAGGAATAGACCAAGAAATTCCTCTATCACCCTAAGGTTCAATGTCAGTTACGTGTACCTATGGCTTAAAAAACTTTTTAACAAAAAAATGAAACCACCGAAAAAACTGAAAAGTAAAAAATAATACCCTTTTTGTTTGACTTTAATCTAGGTACCAGTTTGAAGTCGGTGCCTCAGCACGAGCCAGGAGGAGTGATAGAAGCCAATCAGGTAGACGATTATAGGTAGGTGCACTCCTCCTGGCTAGTGCTGAGGCACCAACTTCAAACTGGTACCTAGATTAAGGTCAAACAAAAAGGTATTATTTTTTACTTTTCAGTTTTTTCGGCGGTTTAATTTTTTTGTTAAAAAGTTTTTATTTTATACTTTTTTCCCATCTCCAATAAAAAAGAATTATGAAAATCAGACTACTCTGTAAAAAGTTAGTAAATCATCCCCTGTTTTCCTACCCTTAAGGTTGGAATATTATTTGCAAATTTAAATGGGACCACCCTTGGGGTATACGCTTTCCAATAAAAAATAATCATCAAAATCCGACTACTCTGTAATAAGTTATGCGTGGTCATATAGTACAATCAGTGACTGAACAATCAATCATCCCCTGTTTTCCTACCCTTAGGGTAGGAATATTGTTTCCAAATTTAAATGGGACCACCCTCGGGGTATATGCTTTCCAATAAAAAAAGAATCATCAAAATCGGACTACGCTGTAAAAAGTTATGCGGTATCATACATAAAAAAAAAAAAAATACACGTCGACTTGAGAACCTCCTCCTTTTGTTTTCGTCGGTTGAAATCAAAGACTATTTCCACTTACTAGTCAATATGACAATCACCCTTATTGTTTTTATTTGACGTAGAAGCTGTTATAAAAAATGGTAAAGCACTTACTTGGTTGACTATACTTATAACCTGCATATTAGACACCTAGATAGCCGCTACATTTAAAATTCCAGCTATGAATCAGATACTTACCTACTTAATTATGCGTTGTGGTTTGCAAAAAACTGGGTAGGTACGTACCCGAACTGAATACGGAACTAAATGGGTAATTCAGCGAAACTACGTCAATCGAAATTAAAAGGAAACTAATTAGCCAAATGCGTAGGTAGGTACCTTTTATTTATTTTTTGCAACCTTCAGGCATTGACATTAAGGTAAATAGGTAGGTACTTAAAGTTTTCACACGGTACACAATAAGTAGAAAAATCATTTATTCACCAAAAGGTTTTGAAGGATTTGTCACACTGGATGCGTTCTGCGGTCGCGGTCAGGTCAAATTGAACGCAGCCCCTATTATATTACGCGTGCGTGCGATCTGACCGCGCGGACCGCACGGTCAGATCGCATATCTATACAAAATATATAGAGACCGGCAATGTTGTTCATACATAATGCGGGCTGCGTTCAATTTGACCTGACCGCGACCGCAGAACGCAATCAGTGTGACAAATCCTTGAGTGCTTAAAAGTCTTAATATAAAAGAAAAAACACAAAAAAACAATCTCAAATGATTACGCGAAGATTTAGCAAGGAGACCATACTAAAAGATATCTAGAATGCTATCCAAACCCGCATTTTAGTTGCACTTAAATTCAATGACGGTCTAATATTTCTTCAGACTTCTTTCTGAGTAGACTGTGACGGCAAAGCTCTTCAAGTCTAAGTATACCCACTTAATTAGCTTCCCTGAAAGTTACAGTTAAAACTAACACAGAAAGCCGTGGCATTGTTCTCCAACACAATTAACAATCCACCATTCAATTCGGCAAGAAATTAACTTTCTTTAACGGAGAAATCTTTGAAGGAACTAGAATTATTAAAAAAGCATTTCAGTGGTTCTTTTAAGTTTATTTGTTTTAAATTATAATAGCACGCTGGACAGAATAACAGTATTCACATATCTTTTTCTTGTTTTAATAGTTTGTAATTAAGGTTGTAACCAACTTTACAAAGTGACTCAAGAGCGGGTTGTTTGTTGAAAAGGATTACAATCGGCAAAGAGTTACGTCGGGTGTTTTTAATACATTAAAATTGTGAGCCATCTTTAGAATTGTGTCGCAAATGTGTCATCGCTATGGCGTTATAACATCGTTATGGCGTTCTACGGTAAATTACACTTGACGCTTGGATAGCCTAGATGGTAAAGAACCTGACTACAAAGCTTGAGGTCTCGGGTTCGATTCCTGGTCGGGGCAAATATTGCTTTCTATTGTTAGGGTTCCGTTCCCGAAGGGTGACAAATGGGATCCTATTAATGTAGCTACATTGTCCGTCAGTGTACCACTGGGCTGTATCTCAAAAACCGTAATAGATAGACAGCTTTAATTTGTAATGTGTATTTCTAGTGCGCTTGCCAGGCAGCCAATAGAGACCGGTGGAGAAGGATCACGAAGGCAGCGACCGCAGCGGAGAGCGACCCCTCATGACCACGAGTACCACGACCACTCTGTCAAGAGTGAACGACTAAGAAGAGAGATTTCTATTGCCACTAGAACAAATAATAATGAAAATAAAATAAAATCAGAAGGGGGTCCTGACCAAACAATATAAAATGACCCCACACTTCGTACGTGCGCAGCGTGGTGCGTGCGTAGCTTAGAAGCGTGCTCTGCTAATCTTCTTCTTTTCTTCTGTATATCTTCTTATCTCATCTCATCTCATCTCGTCTCGTCTCGTCTCATCTCATCTTATCTTACCTTATATCTGTATACATATATATAAAAAAATAGTTTATTAAAAGAAAACCTTAATAACATACACTGATTATCCAGTGGCCCCACACTAGGCTATGCAGCCTAAGGCAGCCGTTACTGACAGATCTTTCATCTATCAGCGTACAGCCCAAACCACTGAACCGATTGTACTGAACTTTAGCATACCGTTAGTTATTATGACCTTGGCATCCGCCAAATGAGGATTTTTGGAAACTCCCACGGGATGGGGAATAAATGGGATTTATGTTTTCACTTCAAAGTGGCCCTATATCCATAACTATAATTATCAGATAGAATCTTCAAACTTGGTGTGCAAGTAGGTAATTACAACAATAAAAACTAATTTTAGGATTTTGGAAAATCCCACGGTTTAAGGAAAGAATGTGATTTATATACTCAATTCAATGGGACCCTATTTCTCAGTAACCATCCCTTTTAGGATCATAGAGGTTAGGTGAAAAGGGATTTTTGGAATTTCCCACCGCATAGAGATCGGGAAGACCATGGAAACTTTGTACCTATTTAAGTTATTTCTGTAAAAATCAATTTTTTTAATAAATTTATCTTTATCTTTTTTATCTTTATACACCGTGAAATTTTAGTGGTTGTTTTCCCGAAACGAGGTGATTTAGTATCGATTGTACAATCGATTTATAATTACTATTTTGACTAGAGTCAAAAATCCAATTGTGAAAAACGAAAGTCGAAAATGACCGCAAACCAATAGTAACGCTTCGTTGGTACAAGTAGCGTACGATCATACGATAGGTTAGGTACCAACGAAGCGTTACTATTGGTTTGCGATCATTTTCGACTTTCGTTTTTCACAATTGGATTTTTGACTCTCGTCAAAATAGTAATTATAAATCGCTTGTACAATCGAAACTAAATCACCTCGTTTCGGGAAAACAACCACTAAAATTTCACGGTGTATACACGATGATTTTTAATCGGTGATCAGGAACCAGTTTTTCTAGTTCAGTATTCGGTGGCGATCACGTTTAAGCCGCAATTACTTGAAACAAAATGTCTTCTTTTTTAAATAATGGTTATTTGGAAAATATTTTTCTGATTAAATAATCATTGTCACCCTTACACATGTATTAGTCTATGAGCCTTAAAACCTCTTTGACAAGTCAGTTTCTTAAACAAACTTTGGCGTGAGACCTGTCAAATTTCCCGCCAAAGCGATGACACTTGACGAAACTACCTAACTTCAACAGATATAGGATAACAATGCACTTTTAGATGGAGGAAGTTTTAACAATAACGTTTTTATTTTAATTATACGGAGACTTGATTGCTTGAGACCTTATCTATTAAATTCCATTTCAGCCAAGGATTAATATTTTTTAACTCCTGATCACCGATTAAAAATCACCGTGTATATTATTTGTGCGCGGACGAAGTCGCGAGAAAAAGCTAGTGTGTACATAAAATTAACGACTTTAAGTCAGCAAACTACAGATTTATTTAAATGGGCTGAGTATTGGCCAGGCGTCCCAAACGCCGATGATGTAGACTTGACTAAAAATTTTTGCAATGTACACAGGAGACATGCGAACAAAAAATGTGTATGACCCTAATGTTGGTTTATTAACGTTCAAAGCGTATAATTTGCCATACGTACAAATTTATACAGAACCCTCGATGCGCGAGTCCGACTCGCACTTGGCTGGTTTTGGGGTTTGATTCTATATTTCTTATCAACACAAATAAATGTTTTCAGTATCCCCGGCGCCACACATATTACAAATGTTTCAACACATATTTGAACACATATTTGATCAATGGTTGATTGTATGGATGTTCTATTGAACAAATAAGCAAATACCGGTGCTACACATGTGATCAAATAAATGTGTTCAAACATTTGTAATATGTGTGGCGCCGGGGTATGGTTTGGGTTTTTATCACAGGTTTTTATGTATGTGCAGGGCTGGATTTAGGGCAGGGCATCCGCGGCCACACTGCCCCGGGGCCTCCACAATAGAGGGCCCCACAATAAAGACGTCAACAAATTGTTTAATGAAATCTCGACTGAAAAAAATGGTCATTTTATTTGGAAAATAATTTGTGGCCAAGGGGCTCCACTCCTTTTATGCCCCGAGGCCTCCAGACCTCTAAATCCGGCCCTTATGTATGGGGTTTCTATGGGTTTATACAATTTAACAAGTCATTTTGTATCATTGTCCATAATCAACGTTAGTCATAGATACTTAAAGTAATTTATTTCTGAAACAGTATTTTCTTTGGAATTGTTATAAAATAAACCTAACCTAACCTAACCTACTGCATTCTAGAACACATTTTAAAAAATCCTGAAATGTAATAAGTAATGTTTCAAAAATAAATAAATGACTTATTAAATTATGGGAAACCGAGGTGCGCCCTATTCCCGACGTTATTTCACCAAAATCAAAAGTCGGTAAATGTCTTTGTTTTAAGAAAAGAATTATTAGGTACTTCCGGGTCACTGTTCAGTTATGTACGGTCAATGAAAAGTTTGCGAGGCTTGCTCCAGAAGTCAATACTAATAAAACAGAGTACGCACGCCCGCCGCTAAGGTCATGAAACAATTGAAAGTGTTGAACTACTGACGTAATAAGCTAACCTGTTTCACGAGACGCCCACTAATTTGTGGAGGTCAATACTATGACTTATAAATGACTGACGAGAAATCACAAGATTTATCACTCGGTACGATAGACGCTACAAATTAGGTCGCGGTGGATATAGTAGGTACAGTCGCCGCCATAAACACCGGTCCTGTTTAGGACCAACCCAAAAATATCTCTACACGCATTTATGTGATTGATAACACGATCATGTTCAGATTGATGAAGGAAAACATCATGAGAAAACCTGCACACACCTGCGAAGAAATTCAATGTGTGAAGTTCCCCATCCGCATTGATCCGCATGAGCTACGGCCCAAACTCTGAGAGAGTTTGGGCCGTAGCTCATTCTGAGAGGAAGCCAGTGCCCATTAGTAGTAGATTTGGAGTAGACGACCAGATGGCCTAGTGGTTAGAGAACCTGACTATGAAGCTTGAGGTCCCGGGTTCGATTCCCGTGTCGGGGCAGATATTTGTATGAAAAATACGAATGTTTGTTCTCGGGTCTTGGGTGTTTAATATGTATTTAAGTATGTATCTATCTATATAAGTATGTTTATCCGTTGCCTAGTACCCATAACACAAGCTTTCCTGGCTTACTTTGGGACTAGGTCAATTGGTGTGAATTGTCCCGTGATATTTATTTATTTATTTATTTAAATGTAATAAAGCTCTAAGCAGTTGGTCTATTGTCTTTGTTTTAAGTGGGGCGTATATAGAACTGGGATGATGATGAGAACGATGGAGATGTTCAGATGTTTATAGTATAAATCTTCCCAGGTGAATTTTTCGCTTCGAGCCATTACGTTAAATTTGAACCTTAATACTATGACGATACCGTTTGTTTTGAAAGATAAGGGCTCGGAGCGAAAAATTCACCTGGGAAGATTTACCTATACTATATCATGGGTCATGGGTTGATGCTAATCTACGAGTAACTCTTTTTTACACGGAGTCAGAACTCAAATAATTTTATTTCAGATAAACATCCATATCGGGCATATTAAAAACTTTCATAATTTTTAATGGAGACAGCTCACAGGAAATGCTGGCTGGTTGTTAGCAGACCTGTAAATTTATCTACATCCAGTGGGACATTTATATTTTCACGGTATATAAATAATCCTATTTTAATTTATATGAATAGAATTGATTAATAGAGTAAAGAACAGTAGACAAAAAGCATTATCGGCCACACTGACTCAACTATCCGTGTTACCCATTTTATTTTCGTCGGTTTTCATGTCTGTAATACAATATAATATAAGGGTTGTGATAATGAATGAGCGACAAAATTTTCTCCTACCACATGCTCTTCAAATTCAACAGTTTCTTCCCATTTATGATTTATGATGTCATTTTGACGGGTTGTGATGATGAGCGACAATTTTCCCCTACCACTCGCATTTCAAATTCAACAGTTTTTTCTCACATTCGAAAAGTATTTTCACATTATGTGACCTTAAAAATCGGCCGTCTGCTAGTTATACCAAAACTGCTCCTCAAGAATTGCATGTATTGTATTCTATAATATTGTATTGCTGTTGATGCCCCAAATAAATAAAATAAAATAAATAAATAGAACCCGTCCAAATAAACCTGGATAGAGGAATCAACCAGAGTATTTTATAATTAGGATAACTTTTCCTGTTTTTAATTAGTGAATCTATTTTGTGTGCTCCGTCTACCAGAAAATGTTCTGAATTGAATAAAACCAAGTTTATTTTATTTGTTTACCGCAGCTACGTGTTGATAAGAAGCAATTAGTAGAATACGATTAAAGTATAATTGAATAACTTATAATATAAATTAAGTATATATTCAGTATTCATGTACCCGCCGTGTACCCGCTAACAAGCTACTGCCCGCGAGTCCGTCTGCAGAGAATTCGCTTATCGCTATCCCACGGGATATAATGTAATTTTCCGGAATAAAAACTCTTCTATGTCCTTCGCAGGGTGTCATATTATCCGCACACCAAATTTCATCTAAATCAGTTAAGTAGGTAAGCGCGAAGAGATAACAGACAGATAGATAGACAGACAGACAGAAGGAAAGACAGGGATCGTTTTAAAAAAAATTGTACGTAGTTAAGGGCTTAATCAAAACAAAATCATAATCGCTTCCTTTGTGTAACTAAAGTTAGTCATACAAAAAATATCGGTAACTTTCGTTTCACAAAGGAATCAAAGATTGTTCAAAGATCATGAGATTTAAAAAAAGTAAAAAAGTACATTTTATTTTACCGTTTTGTCGAGGTAATTGCTACATGCTTACATCCATTCAAAATTGCACCTTTCTAGCACTAATAGTCTGTAAGCTAAGCCGCGGACGGACGGAAGGACATGGCGAAACTATACCTATGGGTTCCGTTTTTGCCATTTTGGCTACGGAACCCTAAAAAGCTGCTAGTATAATAATATTGCATATGTATCATGCCAGACGTCCACCTATATAAGTAGGTACATGCTAAATTTAATTAAAATCCGTCCAACCGTTTAGCGTGTAGGAGTAAGAAACATACACAGACACCCACGCACGCACATAGTTTTCGAGGATCTATCTATGTTCTTTCCCGGGACTTACTCTATCTCTATACTAAATTTCATCTCAGAGCGCGCGCAGACAGAGAGCGGTCTGGCGTTCCGCGTTCCGAGTTCCGAGTTCTGCGTTCTTTCGAATGTACTAGGTCCCTTACGATAACGCACACAGCAGGCGGTTGGAACTCTCGAGCGGTCAAAACACAGAACTCTGAACGCGGAACGCGGAACGCCAGACCGCTCTCTGTCTGCGCGCGCTCTAAATCGGTTCAGCGGTTTCAGTCTTGAGTGGTAACACACATCAGACAGACACACTTTCGCATTGATAATATTAGCATGGATGGATGGAAATGTCACATGATAAGTAGCGTACGATAACATGTTTGTGACGAGACCATCCACAAAAAAGGGGCCTTTTTTACGGCACATGACGTTTTTGTATCTTTCTTTACACTATTGCCCATAGCACGAACGCGGAATTGGATGCGGGTGGCTCGGGGCCGATCTGTTTGGCGAGCCTTGGGGGAGGCCTAAGTTCAGCAGTAGACGTCTTTCGGCTGAAATGATGATGATGATGACTATTTCCCATGACATGAACAGAACTTAAGAATGACTTAACAGCCTCACGATGAAAGCATATTCATTAAAATAAAATACATACCTATACCTAATATCGGCAAGTGTTGTTAGCAAAATGTGTTTTCATTGTAAGGTTCTTTAGTCAAATTAGACTCGCTTGTGTTCATAATAAAATAAATAACCTACGTAAAAAACACTGCATATACACTTTATATTTCAATAGCAAAGTATCAGAGGAGAATTTAAATTTTTAAGTGTAATGCGCCGCATTTGCGTTGTAGAGTTGTTCACATTCTTAGATAATATTATACATGAATGATTAGCTAAAAGTGTTACTTACTTGCTGATAGCCCCTTCGCAAATGACTTGCGCGGAAGACGATGTAAAATAAGAAGAAACATTTATTTAAATATGAAAAAACTTGCTCACCTAATCACAAAACAACTTTGCTTTTCCTTCGAAAGTAAAACATCTGGACTGCCAGATTTAAAGATAAACCTACCTACGCGTGCGAAGCCGCGGATTAAAGCTAGTCTACTCATATATATGTAATTAAAAAGCCATAAGGAAACGAATCAGCACAACACAGCGGAAGCAACGCAGTGTACAGACCTAATTGCGAATCTGTTTACATATGTGCAAAATCAAATAATTTACTGTGCAAATGAATATAATTTACTTACATACCTATTATATTTATAGTTACTTGATCTAAGATCCGTACTAGATGCGACCATCAATATTTAATAAATAGTAGATTGTACAACAAGAGCATAAAACGAGCCATTCATATAGCCATAACCCGAGACGGACGATACCTTAACAGACCGGTCCTGCGACATCCGCATCCATCGCGTTCCCGCCACCGTAAGAGGGTACGATGGCTGAGAGACTTTTGAGAAATAGGTATTTTAATGCTGTCTCGCCCGAACCCCTCCGTGTCAGTACAGCGAGAGCGGGACAACTGCAGCTCAGACCGTTATTAGGCGCGTAAAATTGATCAAAACAGCATTTCGTAATCCCCTGTTTTCTTCTCGAAAACTGGACCAATAAAATTATTTTTTTCAAAAATAATTAGAGGACAGATTTAGCTATGCCCCTATGTTTTCTTTTTTTTTGTTTATATCAGGGATTCTTTTCTGATGAGTGTCTGAAAATGACGTTGAAATTGGGCAATTTTTTTCAGTTTTTGAAAGCTCATATTTCTTATGTTAATTGAAATATGGAAAAAAACGAAACATAGGGGCATAGCTGTGGTACATACAAATTACACAGTAAAAAAAAATTGGCTCTAAAGCCATTATCCAGGGAGGAAACAGGGGATTACGTTTTGTATGGAGAAATGGTGCCCATCGTACCCTCTTAAGGCCCCTAGCACACGGCGTTTTTTAAACGCGCCGCCGACGCGCATTTACAGCGCGGTTTTTCATTCCATAGAACAGCCATAATAACCCGCGTGCGTATCGCGTTTGTATCGATACAAATGCGCGTCGACGGCGCGTTTAAAAAACGCCGTGTGCTTAGGCCCTAACCAGGGTCCAATTGCTTAACAAAATACAAGCAAATAGTATATTAGTGAATTTCGATACAAAATAGCTAATACTATGCTTCTAGTGTGTTATGCAATTGGGCCCCGGATGTCACTCCATCCTCCAGGCCTACCTAAACTGCATCATCCGGTCCCATTGTACCAGATGTCAAAAAAAAAAACTAACAAAAAACCACTTCCTTGAGTACCTAATCGTCGATTTTGCAATGTGGTGCAACGAGAATCTGGTACTTAAGCAAAAAATGTGGTATATAGAGCGATCTCTATTGATTGATGATGACAAAACAATGGTTGTTAAAAAATAATATAGCTAGGTAGTAAGGAGTCACATAAGGGGCTATCCATAAATTATATCACACATTTAGGGCGGAGGGGGTCAGGCGATTTGTGACAAGAGAACAAAAATTGCTATAGTATAAATCTTCCCAGGTGAATTTTTCGCTTCGAGCCCTTATCTTTCAAAACAAACGGTATATTCATAGTATTAAGGTTCAAATTTAATGTAATGGCTCGAAGCGAAAAATTCACCTGGGAAGATTTATACTATAGTAATAAGTGTAACGTGGGCTGAAATGACCGAAATTGGTGTGATGTAATTTATTAGTGGCCCCTAACGGTGAGCCATCTCGTTTTGTATGGAAAGGTATAATAAATAACACGAACAATCTCAGTCATCATTATCTTTTAATGAGTCTGTTATATACAAAAGTTTCGGTGGACATACTCAACATAGCTTGTACATTTGAAGCGGTGGCTTCATAGCGGCGGCAGTTTGCTCATTTGGGATAAGACTTTACTTCAGCAGACGCGGCGCGGCGTTGGCGGTGCGAGATGCTGGCATGTTTTGTCAGTACATACGAGACATCACAATGTCACGCACGTATGTGGCGACTCGCTCGTATCGAACACGCCAAGACCACGCTGCGCTAACGCCGCATTACGCCCGAATTTTGGCAAAGTCTCAAGCTGTTTACACACGATGGTTTTGACAAACGAAAGTTTAAACTGATCTTTACACGACTGTACCATAAGTGAGTGTAGATCTATTTGAACTTTTCGTATGTGTAATGTGTATACAGGTGTCCCAAGACTCAACAATGACATGGATTTTTTCTTCTTTTTTCAAGAAATTTTTAACATGGCCTCTCGACTGGTACAAGGTTATCATTGAGTTTTGAGACACCCTGTATATCTTTTGCTTACTGGAAAATAGCAGTTTTTTCTATTTTGTTACATCAACAGGGGTATTTAGTTTAATTAGTAAACCATACGTTAGATGACACAGTTTATTTTGGGATAGTCAAAATGAGCTCTAAAACGCAGGAGTAGCGATTTCTACTATTTTTTTAGCAAACAAGTTGGAGGTAGCAAGTTGCCTTCGAACAAGCGTCACATATCAGCATAAATTTGACAATATCTTACATTAAAAATATGAGCGGTAACTCGGTATGCAAGCTTCACACGTAAAGTACAGCGTTGCCTGTAAAAAAATGGCACACCATTTCAACATGTATTTCGTTATTTTGGTTGATGGATAATTTTTAGTTAGTACAATCAATGCGTAAACAGCTTTTGCAATACAAAAAAAAATAATAAAAAAAAATACTTATGAGCCAATACTGAATTAAAATACATAACGCTTTCCCAATTGAACTATGTTGTTAAAATAATGAAACAACTTCAAGGTGTTAAATCCGTAATAAATCAAGGTTCGTTGAACATTTCATGCATGCTTGATTACATGTTAGTAAAAATTACATTTTCTCTAGCCTTGGTACGTTCTTTATTCATTATTTTCTCAATCTTAAAAACATAACAACACTTTGGGTTTTTTACATAAAGCTATAACAACAGTAACATTACTAACTTTGTGGATAATCCATAAGTTTTTATACAATTTGTAACATTATACCAGTTAATTAAACCTTACAAACAAAAATCTAATTTTAATATTACATGTTTCAATAATAGGCATATTATTATTAATAAATCATTATAAGTGTTACAAAAGAAATATTTTTTCGGTATTCGTATTATATTTATCACATAATACCATTTCCTACGTCTATAGACCCTTACGCACGCACGTTCCTATACATACATTACTTATACCTAAATTATGCAGTTTATTGACAGAAAAATATCTATAGACAAAAATATATTAACATATAATAGGTACTCTGCTTCCGCTAAGAGAGTGGCAAGTAACTCGGGCGACCCAAAACGTGTCCTAACAATTTTTCTTCGGGAAATTGACTGCGTTTACTTTATCTTCTATAGCGTTCTACCTCAGGCGGCCGCGCCTATTTACAAAATTGTTCGTAGCAATGGCACATGGAACGATGCACGATCTAAAATTCTATGTCAAATTAAAGATATCAATAGGATGTGGGTTACGCGGCGGCTATCAAATTATTTAATACCTACCTAACACTGTCGAGACAAAAATCTCCAAGTAAATATCTTTTACCTGACGATAACGACACTTTTATTTACTTATCAGTATTTTAAACGTTTCACAAGAAATATAAGGAAAAAAGCCAAGCTCGAAAATTGTCAACACATTGCTATAGCAAGTTTAAAAATGTATCTTACAGTAAACACGCATTACAAATATACCGTACTATTTACTTTTCAGCGCATCATTAAAATGATTTCTAGATCTTTTTAATCCTATTATACAGCAGTCCATTTGTCATTGTTACTGTAAGGTTAACATTTTCCACCTTATTATAATGACATTACGTTCTAAGGAGAGAGAAGTTGCAAGCTACGATTTAATGTATAGAAAAATAGAAGTGAGCGAGGAAGTGTAGAGTTTGTATACTTAGTCAGTGCCATGATTTTTTCAATCCTAACTATTCGTGTATGTACAATAAGTTTTGTTAACAATGGGATTATATACAATAGGTAAAATGGACTAAAAAATACAGAATCTCTAGACAATGCACTCTACTACGAATACCAGAATATAACTTCCACAGAATTAGGCATATATTTAGACAAACTATCAATTTATTGTCACTTCGATAGATAATCGGATAAAATAAGTGCCATATGCTTGTTGAAGAGGGAAAGATGATATCTACGTTTTTTTTGGATTTTAAATTTGTTTTGATTCTAAGTACTTACAGCCTATAAGTACAAGTTTTATTGCTAATGACAGTTGGACTTCACTATTAGACAGCCACGATTTTACACCACCATAATAAGTCTTCTGGTTCAGTTATTTATTAAATCGTTTCTCAAATCAGCTCAACCTCTTTTAATCCTCTCCTGAATGTAATATTCACGTAAAGGATGGTCATTGGGCATAAACAATTACACACAACGACCCTGCAGAAATAGAGGTGTCCCGAATTAAACTCAATGATTACCTGGTATCGGGCGAGAGTTCAAGGTACCAGTTCCGAAAAAAAAGGAAAAAAAATATATATTTGTCTATTTTCTAAAAAATGTAAGTAAGTGACATGGAATTTTTTCTTATTTTTTCCAGAATTGTTATAACATGCCCTCTAGCCCTGTACCGTACCAGGTCATCGTTGAGTTTTGGGACAACCTGTCTGGTCGTCGCGTTTGAATTTTATTTTAATTTGCATACGCGACGGCAAATATGTAAAGCAAGAGGCAGAGACTAGAAGAGTATGGTCAATATGGTCATAGCGCAAAACCCTTCTACTCGAGTCTATAAAGGAGGTAAGGCAAAGTATTTAATTAATATGACATCACTCACGCATTTGGAATATAAGTCTACTAATTATATTGATCCATTGGTGACATAGGCTCTAGCACCACTACGCAAATATGGCACGTCAAGAATTTAGTGTCCTAGTCATTGTGCAACGAAAACGTATAAAAATTATTGCTTGCAGTCAATTCCTGTTTTATAACTTTCTTATATAAATAAGTATAAGCCTTGAATATCAACGTTACTTATGTATCCAGTTAAATCTCTCATTTCTGTACAAGATGCCACAAAATCAATCTGGAATATTTCATCAGGTTAGGTTGGTCACTAAAACACCCTGTAAATGTTTTTCTGGATTATTTAATAGGGATGTTGATGCCACCAATCAACTGACGTACTTTTTATGAGCTGTCAAAACACAATTCTCTCGTGGAGTTTGAATGGCTATAGCAACTTATGACGTCACTTGTTCGCCAAATCAATCAACTAACTAATTATTTGTTTTAAAGCAACAAAAAATCTAATTTTGCAGTTGATCGAAAACTAATCTGGTTTTCAGGGCTAAAATAAAGCGTTTTTTTACTGGAGTCGTGTCTTCGAATTATTTTCTCATGGCGTTACCAGCACCATCCGTATTGTGGTTAACAACTATTTCCATGACATTAGTCGACGTCAAAAGGTACCACGTCACAGGCGTGACTACATTTTGAAACAAAAATTCCGATGAGAAATCTTTAAAGGGGTGTCAAAGAAAACTAGCCCAGCCTAAAAATTTATTTTGAGTCATCTTGTACATTTTCTTTTAGAAGTAAGTACATTTAGGGGCTGTTTCACCAACCATTGATTAATTTTAACTGACGCATAAAAGTGATGCCGTCTCCGTCTATTCGAACAAAACAAACACAGACGGCATGACATTTGTCCGTCAAATAAATTTGATCAACGGATGGTGAAACAGGGGGTTAATGGCATAGTTGTTAAAATGTCGCCTTTATACGACAGAGAGTTAAGATTTATTTTCGTTTTATAAATGAGTTAAAATCTTTCCCTAAGACGTCTTTGGTAGTATCTTCAGGTAATGAGATCGTATTTTTATAATAATTTCGAAGATACATAGCAAAGAGTTCTTACATAATCATATTTGATTAAATGAATCAACGATTTTGTTTGATCGCCGCGTAGATTATTTCAAAACTAACTTAGTCCGGTTTGTTTAAACATCTGTGGGCTTCTGTTTAACAGTAAACCAGAAAATCGAACCATATAATTAAGAGCATAAGATTGATTACAATAAAAATAACTATACAAAAATATTTGATTAAGATGAGTCACTCCTTCCCAACGGTTATTAACACCGGTTATCTTAAAACTTAATGCTTAATACATTTTAAACACGCCCAAAGCATCATAGCATAGGCACCTCTGTGTACTATGAGAAGTAAATTGACAAAACTGCAAAAACGTTCTTCACAGCAAAGTTATACGAATCCTATTCAAATAATTTGTACAAGTTTTATTACAGCCTTTTTACGGACCCTTCTAACTCAACCGCAAGGAACGTTATAAGATTATATCGCAGTTTCAATGTTACTTATCAGAGCCAAATGAATATAATTCAGCTTTTTCTAATCTCACTTGACCTTTGAAATGTAATTAATTATATTGTAATGCGCCATGAAACACATTATCCCTGGCATTATTGGCTCAAATTAGTCAGTCCGAAAATACAAAACACATCTAACAACTTATGCGATTAAGAGGGTTTATACCTGCTGAGCTGGCAACGTTGCATTTTTGTTAGTTTTTCTCGATTATTCCATAAAAATAGAATTATGAAATTAAAAATGTTTTGTATGCAAATTGTTTTAATATATAAGTTAATGTGTCTACTGCAATAATAATTCGTGATAAGACTTTTATTTTCTTTAAAAACCGTTAGGTAATAATTTGTTCGTTTTTAAAGAAAATAAAAGTCTATCACGAATTATTATTGCAGTACACACATTAACTTATATATTAGAACAATTTGTATACAAAACATTCTTAATTTTCATTAAATTTTTATGGAATAATCGAGAAAAACTAACAAAAATGCAACGTTGCCAGCTCAGCAGGTATAAACCCTCTTAAATTCATTACCGTGTGGCTCTGAACCGTTTCAACCGCCGTATCCCGAGTGTTACGAAAATCTAAAAAAAAATCCATGAACTAAAACCAATTGCAAGTTTGCGAGTTTTGTTCCTGATTCGTCATATTCCTAATTGGTCATATTCTCATATTCCTGATTAGTCTTATCCCTAACTCGTCATTGTTAGTACAGTTAAATGAAATCGTGAACACGTGCTTACAGGTCTAGTAAGTATTAGGACAGTAATTATACCTTGTAATACGGATATTAGACAATAATTTACTTAATGCGGAGCGGATGACGAATCAGGAATATGACGAATCAGGAAAAAGTCGTCTGTGACCACATACATAGCTCAAGGACGTGTAGTCGATTTTCTTAACATAAGGGATAAGGCGTTTGAAACCCCCACCTCGATTGAGAGCCAATCAAACAGGCGATTTGCGAACGTTTTAGAAGCAGAGCGAACGCGCAACGGATTCGCTGCGAACGAGCAACGTATTAAATACTTAAGAGGGTTTATACCTGCTGAGCTGGCAACGTTGCATTTTTGTTAGTTTTTCTCGGTTATTTCATAAAAATTGAATGAAAATTAAAAATATTTTGTATACAAATTGTTCTAATCTATAAGTTAATGTGTCTACTGCAATAATAATTCGTGATAGACTTTTATTTTCTTTAAAAACGAACAAATTATAAGGTTTTTAAAGAAAATAAAAGTCTTATCACGAATTATTATTGCAGTAGACACATTAACTTATATATTAGAACAATTTGTATACAAAACATTTTTAATTTTCATTAAATTTTTATGGAATAATCGAGAAAAACTAACAAAAATGCAACGTTGCCAGCTCAGCAGGTATAAACCCTCTTAAGTCTAAATACGTTGGGCGTTCCCGGCGAACTCGTAGCGCCTCCGCGGCGAACACGCCGCGCGTTCGCTCCGATTCTATACTCTGTCTATTTAACAGAGTTAGTACTAGAAAACAGAGAATGCTCGTAATTGGTTAGCGACAAGGACGATGCACCGGCACAAGATAGGTTTACATGCCTGTCAAAATTTAGTCAACATCTGTCTCTCGTACGGTGCGGACGCTTTCAAGTGCTTATCTTTGGTTACTAATTTTTGTTAAAATAGGCAATTACAATGCAAATGCTCTTTACTGTTAGTAAGTAGAACTTATTTAACTCTGTCAAAGGTTTACGTCAATAAGTTTGAAGCTTCTGGTTCCCATGTCTCGTTTAGCTTTTGTTACTTGAGAAAATTCAATGTCAGACGGTACGAGAGACAAATGAAAAAATTCCAACAAACGGCATGTAAGCCGAGCCCGCCATCGACGTGCGATTGTAGACGCCCACTGACAGTTTCTTGTCCCTTTCATTGGCATACAAAAGTGCAACAGAGAGAACGCTTTGCTAACTCTTTTAAATAGACAGGGTATAATACTTTCGCAAATCGCCACGCCAGTGTAATATAGCTTTAAGAAATTAGACGCCTTTTGCATATAACAATTTCTACAACTTACAAAAATCACCTATAGTGACCGACTGACTGTAACAAACCATTTGGAACACTGTAAATCGTTTTACAATCAACCTCAATTATCTCTTACCGTGTTACAGCACGCTTTCTCGCTGCGACAGCTCGCCGGGCGGTGAGCGCGGCTCGTCGGGCGAGGCGGCGGTGCGGGTGATGGCTGGAGCGGCCGCCAAGTGAGCCCCCATGGTTATCGGGGTGTCGTCCGGATCCTCGTCCGCTTCCTCCAAGTCTTCGTCTATGGGGGTCAGCACGTCCAAAGGCTGAGGGATCTCGTCGGGTTTTCTAGAAATAATGGGGTAGTGTTGAATTTGTATGAAACTGTGTTGTATTTAGACGACCAGATGTCCAGAGGTCCCGGGTTCTATTCCCGTGTCGGGGCAGATATTTGTATGAAAAATACGAATGTTTGTTCTCGGGTCTTGGGTATTTAAGTATGTATCTATCTATATAAGTATGTTTATCCGTTGCCTAGTACCCATAACAAAAGCTTTCCTAGCTTACTTTGGGACAAGGTCAATTGGTGTGAATTGTCCCGTGATATTTATTATTTATTATTTTTATTATTTGAAATAAGTCACAGGAATGGTGATTAGTAATCAGGTTGCATTAGAGTGCGGTTCCATAGGAGCGAAGCGAAAGACCAACATCACCCTGACATAATCATAATCGACCTGACATCAGCGTCTCGTCCCACTGTGTGGACTGGACTAACAGATTGGAACGAAGAACCGCTCGTATAATAGTTAGTGCCGTTCACGAAGACGCAGGAATGAAAATGAATGACTCGATCTATACATCGTTACGGCAAAATAAACTCTCCTGTATACTGAGCAGTGTTGGAACGCCATAACGCAAAAAGCGTTGGTATTAAACCAACAGCAAAATTTTATCCCATAAAAGCATTTTTGCTCATTTTCGAACCCACCGGTAACAGGGTGCTGAACCGTTTTAACCGCCGTATCCCCGGATACAAAAATCTAAGGATAATGTCCATGAACTAAAACTAAACTGTCTAAACTGTCTGCTTATCCACTATATAATAAATTGTCTTCTCTTAACTAGGTTAGCTGGAAGAGATCCCTTTTTAGAGATAAGCTCGTTTTTGTTTTCCTCTCTGTGTAACATATACTTGTATTTTTATTTTTATGTGCAATAAAGAGTTTACATACATACTAATTGCAATTCTGCGACCACATCACACCACGCGTAGTGGTCATTGGGATTTTTAGTTGACGACCATATTAGACCATATTATTAGGTTGAACCGCTTCGGAACCCCACCTAAAACTCCTTGTTTCTAACAACTAGCCAGTAAAACTTGTGATAAAATTACCTTCTAAACAACGGCGCAGCGAAAGACGTAAGCGTCGCTGCTAAGAAGAACGCCGCCGCCATGTAGAAGGAAGCGTCGTAGTTATTGGTGGCGTCGTAAACCGCCCCGGCCAGCGGTGAGCCGACGATGGCCGCCGCGCCTCTGAACAGGATGAGGAGACCGAACGCGTTCGTCAGCTTGTCCAGCCCTAGCAGATCTACCAGGATGATGGACGTTAGCGAGATGTAGCCGGCTGAAAATGGAAAGAAATAACAGTTGACCAGTTTAAGTTCAATGAAACATTATACAGGTGTTCGGCACATGGACCGTCAAAATTTTTTGGGATATTTTTGAGGTTATTTGCTATCTTTTCTGCCTTGGAACTAGGGTCCTAAGGGTTACGGTTTTGGAGATATGATTTTTTAAATGTTTTTTCTAAAATTTCCCGAAATCCCACCTTTAAACGTTCGTAACTTTTTTATTAAACTAGAACACAGTTCGTCTAACAATTTAAAAAAAACGATCATAAAAATAAAGTTGCTCTACTCGCTGATACCAAACAATTTCCGCCCTATTGACGGAATATGCCCGTAATTTGACTCAGATTTATTTTTTATCAATGTGTAGCATATCGTTAGAAAGGTGATAAGCTAAAGAAGTATTTTAAAGAAAATGAAGCACTCCATTGTCTTTAGTTTTTTAATAATTGAATTTCAAAGTTAGATTTTTTCACACAATTAATAATTTTGTGGAATAAAAAACCTCGTACGTCCCTTTGAGACTATCAATTAGAATACAAATTATTACTATTTGAACAAGCATGTATTGTCAAGTATTAAATACAAAAAATAATAATTTTACAAACATTAATAAAAAAGTTACGAACGTTTAAAGGTGGGATTTCGGGAAATTTTTGAAAAAACATTTAAAAAATCATATCTCCAAAACCGTAACCCTTAGGACCCTAGTTCCAAGGGAAAAAAGATAGCAAATAACCTCAACAATATCCCAAAAAATTTTGACGGTTCATGTGCCGAACACCCTGTATTTTTGCGTCATCGCCATCAATAAGGGTATTTTCTACCCTAATTAATGGGAGGGAGTGGGGGTAGTGAAAGTGAAAAGGACGACATAAATATAGCTAATTCGTGGTGGTGGCGGTTCTCTTGGTTGTGGGTTTAGTTACGTTTGCGTTGGCTACGAAAAATACGAATGTTTGTGCTTGGGTCTTGGATGTTTAATATGTATTTAGCTATATAAGTAAGTTTATCCGTTGTCTAGTACCCATAGTACAAGCTTTGCTTAGTTTGGGACTAGGTCTATTACACAGTATGGAATTTGACCTTTTTTTCGGACGTGGTCGTTTTATTCTAGAATCGGTTAGTATTTGGCATTTAAAAGGGTAGGGTAGGACTCCCGTGTGACAATTATGTATATTTTCAAACTTATGGAGGTTTGTAAAATGCTCTTTTTCTTTGGTCGAAAAGTGAAAAAAAAATTATTGCTCCGAAATTATGGGATTGAATAGTGCATTTTAAGAGACCATTTGGAGCCTTCTACAGTTAATACAACACGAGAAATTAATATTTTTTAATTTTTCGTTTTGTATTTTTTTTCTCTTAAACCAAGTCGCATTAGCACAAAATTATTACACAACAAAATAACCCCAGTTAATGTATACTAAAAAAACCAAGACTTAATCTCGATTGGTATAGAACTTATAACTAACTAAAGATTTGGTCGAAAATTGGTCATTCAGGGTTGACACTTTTCGAATCGTAAATTAATTGTATTGTGTAGCCGAATGTGTAAATTTTTTACACATATTAGTATTCATTCATTGATAATTTGATTAATGTAGGTGTATAAATTTACTAGTAGACATTTATATTAAAATTTTATCTTGGTTGAAAAAGGGTGTGGTTTCCTAAAGAGGAATGAATCAACTTACTAAGAGTCTTTTCTATTGTCTATTTTCTGTCGCTAAATATAGCTAAATATATAAATATGAAAATTTGGGTCGATTTGATATCAGCGAATGAACCAAATTACAAATAGTGTAACGATTGTGATGTTAACTTACAAATAGCGATACCGAAGAATATAGCAACCGCTACGTAAGAGCCATAGGAAGCGCAGAACGGTGTCGCAGCAACAGATATCTGGAAATAAGAGTTTGTTTGAATACTCACGTTTGCTGTTGATGTTTTTGTAAGGGAGAACTTTCCTTTTTAATAACTTAAGGGAGTTTAAAATACAGTATATACGCGACCGAGCTTTGCTCGGGCTAAACTCGAAAGCACGCGTTTTCACAGAGGAATACCCAGGTAGATCGCTTGTTCGGCCTCGAAATCCTCCAGTCGTTACCCGTTAGGGCCCTACCACACAAGCAATTTTCTTCGCCGATTTTGCCCACGGCGATTAATTTATCGCGACGATATCGCGGCGTGCACCGATCTTAATCCGTCGTAAAATTGCTTGTGGTAGGGCCTGTAAAGTCATTCCTGAGATGCTCGAAATAAATATAGCAGAATTGCTTGTTTTAAAGTATTAGATTTTTTGAGCAATGATTTTATCATTATCAATTTCGAATGACTTCTTTTCCCATAATTTTACTTGCTAACCAACATATAAATAATAAATAAATAAATAAATATCACGGGACAATTCACACCAATTGACCTAGTCCCAAAGTAAGCTAGGTAAAGCTTGTGTTATGGGTACTAGGCAACGGATAAACATACTTATATAGATAGATACATACTTAAATACATATTAAACACCCAAGACCCGAGAACAAACATTCGTATTTTTCATACAAATATCTGCCCCGACACGGGAATCGAACCCGGGACCTCAAGCTTCATAGTCAGGTTCTCTAACCACTAGGCCATCTGGTCGTCTAAAACATATGCCATAAAATATGTAGAACCGTGCTGTTTTCAGGGTATTTTGAAATGTCGTCTTATAGAATGCAGTAGGTTAGGTTAGTTAAACACCAATTGTGAAAAATATACTGTTTTAAAAAAAACTTAACGACAAATAAAAATTGTGGATACATTATGGCATATGAAATTCGGGCAAACGATAAAGAACCCCATCCATTCCACGATACCATGACCACGTGCACAAGGCTTTTTACCTCTGCGTGACACAAGAAAATTAAACTTCAAGGTAATTAAAGGTTTTACACACAGTGTCACAGGTGCTACAGAGTCGTAGCGGTTGACCATTATATATAACACATCTGTACTGTCAATCTGCAATGTCAAAACTTTAACAACAGATCTTCAAGCTATAACCGACAGTTTGCTTACCGTAGCAATGACGAGACACACATTATTGAGCAAGAGTGAGTCCATCCAGGGGAAGTCGGCGACCCAGCCGCACGCGATACGGCCGATCGTGTTAGTTATACCAATTATAGACAGAAGGAACGACGCTTGAGAACTCTCCACACCCTGTAACGTTTACAAAAAGAATAAATGTATATTCTAAATCTTAACAAGTATCCGGTGGCACATTTAGATTTCTTTTATACAATTTAAGTTTAAGTTAAAACCGATAAGATCAACCGATAAAGTCGATAGTTTTAGTGCGATTCTTCGCAAGAGAACTGCCTCCTTGATGTGTCGGGTGCGAGACAGTCCCAAAAGCCTCCTGCAGCTGGTTTGAACTGACCCTGCCTGTGCGATGAGTAGGCACTGGAACTCTGTGCCTATGGAGTCCAGGGATCGTATTTATAGTTTAATGTAGTAATAAGCCTTATTTTACTAAATAACTAACAAAACAATTTTCGGGACCCCTTTTCAGCCAAATCAAATCAACTGGTAGCATGTATCGCGAAATAGCAAAAATACTAATTGTCATCAAGAATATAAATTTTCCAATTCAATTTTCAAAACCCTCACGGGTGAAGCGGCAGAGTATCTTAGGAAGTGTAAATTTAAGTTATGATTTAAGCGTAATTTGAAAGCCATACGATAAATAAATAAATTAATAATAATTCAATTTTCACTCTGAAACCTTTTTAATTTCTATGTTTCGCGTGCGGGGGCCTTTGGCGATGCGGGGCCCCTAGGCAGTTGCCTAGTCTGCCTAATGGTGGGTTAGGCTCAAAAAACTCACTTTCCCGAAATGTGCACTTTTTCTAAAGGTACACTTGTTTAGATGGATCACTCTCTCGGAAGGGGCACTGTCTCAAAAAGTGCACTTCCCATTTGGTACACTTTCTCAGATAGAGCACATTCTCAGAAAGTGCACTTTCCCAAAAAGTGCACTATCTCAAATGGAGCACTTTCTCAAATAGAGCACTAGATTTGGAAAAGTACGTACTATATATCTATACACCGTGAAATTTCAGTGGTTGTTTTCCCGAAACGAGGTGATTTAGTTTCGATTGTACAATCGATTTATAATTACTATTTTGACTAGAGTCAAAAATCCAATTGTGAAAAACGAAAGTCGAAAATGACCGCAAACCAATAGTAACGCTTCGTTGGTACAAGTAGCGTACGATCGTAGGATAGGTTAGGTACCAACGAAGCGTTACTATTGGTTTGCGGTCATTTTCGACTTTCGTTTTTCACAATTGGATTTTTGACTCTAGTCAAAATAGTAATTATAAATCGATTGTACAATCGATAGTAAATCACCTCGTTTCGGGAAAACAACCACTAAAATTTCACGGTGTATATAGAGTATTCGATAAACGGGTAAAATACACGAGCACGAAGGATTTATCTAGGTACATAGGTAAAAATGTTAACATCGCCATCATAGCTTAGGATCTTCATCCATGGAAAACTTTGTGGTGAAGATGACATTTTTGTCTAGTGTACATTTTGGGAAAGTGTGCGTTTTGAGAAAATGTACTTTTTGGGAAAAGGCACTTACGGGGAAAGTGCCTTTAATGGGCAAGTGTACATTTTGGGAGTGTACATTTTGCGGAAAGTACACATTTCGGGATAGTGAGTTTTTTGAGCCTAACCCCTAATGGTTGATCCGGCCCTGGAGAGGTGGTGTGCGACTCTCTGCTAGTTCGCTATTAGGACTCACATTGAGTGTGGCCGCGTCCACGATGTACACGAAGGGCACATAGAGGCCGGCCATTCCGAACACGTTAGACACGCCGATCAGCATGAAGGCGGGGTCTCGCAGCAGGCTTACGTCCAGCATGGATGCAAGCGCCGATTTGAAGGACGCGGGCAGAGACAGGCACGGGCAGAGGTCGTATTCTGGAATACCAAACGTGAACCAGTTTGGATTGATTTGCGAATTAAGTAAAAGCGCACGTCAGCATGGGAGACGTACGAACGCTTAGTTTTCAGTTTCAGAATCAGTTAACAGTAAAATAGTATTTAGAAGCGTCATCTGAGAATTTATCTATATCTATTTACTTCGCTTACCTTTACTTGCCAGAATTCAATTTGTCCGAATTTCATCTGCCATAAAAACGTTTGCCACAAAATATAAAGAAGCGTGCATTTTCCAGGATTTTTTAAATGTCATCTTATAGATTAATAGGTTAGGTTAGAATTGTTTTCAAAAATCAAAATCAAAACGTTTATTCCGCAAGTAGGCCACAAAGTGTTCTTTTAAATTGTCATTTACATGTCTATAAAACTACCAGCGCTTTCGGAAGGACCATCATTGCCAAGAAGAATGAGCCGCAAGAAACTTGGCAGAAAGTCATCTTTTCAAACGGAAATAAAATTAGTAATTAACTACAAAAAAAAAATAACAATCCTGAAGAAAATTCAGAAATAAATAAAATTATGTCAAATGTAAATTATGGAAAACGATACATTATGGCATATGAAATTCGGGCAAACGATATAAAACCCTATTTACTTACGTTCTTGCCTTTCCATATCACCAGCCTGTCTGCTCTGGGGCAGACTGAGCACAGAGTTTCTGTAAGCCTGCAGACTCTTCTGACTTTGGTACTGTGGCAGGTTGAGTACCGAGCCTGAGTAGAAGATGTCTTTCCTTGACATGGGTCGGACCATGCGAGAGGGCTCACGCGGACCGGCGACTGACAGTTTCGAGTTGTACATTACGCTCTCGGAGTCACCCTGAAAATAGTTATCAATCATGATCCCATAACTATTACTTACTCACGAAAGTTTAAAACATTATGTGATATAATTTATATCATCATCCCAGCTTATATATAAGTGCGTGCTGGGTACAAGCCTACTCTCAGAATGAGAGGGCCTGGGCCATAGTTCCCAAGCGGATCCAGTGCTGATTGTGAGCTTCAATACTTCTTCTTTCTTCTTCTTGAATATCTTCGCAGTTGTGTACAGGGGATTAATCTGTCTGAAGGTACTTTTTAAAGAATATTCAGTCACAGATATTTTTTTCTGTGAAGATGACAAGACGTTTATGCTTTTCATCCGACTGTCGAAGGAGGATTATGTTTTTCGAGCGTATGTATTTATGTATGTATGTATCATTCGTTGGCACGCCCTGTAGCCTGAACGGCTCAATGGATTTTGAAGTGTGAGGTGTCAGTAGATTCGTCTCAGTTCCGCGAGTGACACAGGGAATTATACAGTCGCGTACTTTTTCATCTAGTATTGAAATTAAAGTTATTACTAATTAAAACTGGTGGCTAAATAAGGTCTAAATGCGCTTCTGTGCGCGGTTTTTTTTTTAAACTGAAACTCGACTACGAAAAAAAGTTTTGACAAAAGCGTGAGCTCTTTTTTAATGTGAAAAAAGGACAAATTAGTTAGGATACTTACATCGTTTCTGTATTGACTATTCATTGACGTTTTGGACGTGGCTTTAATTGCAGCTAAGGACGGTTTAAATCTGTAAAATAGATAAAAAAAAGTTTTTCAACTAAGTGATATTTTAGGCTGTTTTGCGAATACTCAACCAAAGCCAATACAAGATCATTTAGCTTTACAACAAACAAATCTGTATCATGCATGACAGTAACAAAGACAATACAACATCACTATAAAAAGCTATACAGCTAAACTCAACATGCTGCTTTTCGTCTACAATAATTGCCTATACGTCGGTATAACGGAGTAGAAAAAACCGGCCAAGAGCGTGTCGGACACGCACAAGGTAGGGTTCCGTAGCCATTACAAAAAAATCAAGTAATATTTTTCTAAGGACTTCGTATGTGTACGGAATCATCCAAGTTTAGGTATGTTTTATACCTTAGGCTACTATTTACTCTTAAACTACAAATAATTTCCAAGCAATCTTAGCCGCTATAATTTTCCTAGTAAATTTGATATATTTACTACCATTCTGAATTTTTTCAAATTTTTCCACCTAACAGTTTAGATTTTAGAGGGGGGGGGGGGGGACGCTCGATTTTAATGAAATTTTTCACTTTAAAGTTGAATATTTCGCAAACAGATCACTGAATAGAAAAATCATGTTAGCAACCCCGCAATGGTTTTAAAAGACCTATTCAACGATACCCCACACTATAGGATTAGTCGAGAAAAAAAAAAAATCACCCCCCTTTACGTCTATGGGAGGTACCCTAAAAAAAATTTTTTTATTATTTTTTATTTTACCACTTTGTTGGCGTGACTGATATGTATATTCATGCCAAATTACAGCTTTCTAGTACTAACGATCTCTGAGCTTTGCCGCGGACAGACAGACAGACGGACAGACATGGCGAAACTATAAGGGTTCCTAGTTGACTACGGAACCCTAAAAATTAGTGAAGTGCCATGAGTCCCGTTTTTAATCGAAACCAGTGTGTTTCAAAAAGCACTCATACACATTCTTGCAGCACATTGAAATCGTAGCAATCATTTGTTGTAGCTTCTATTCAAAAAAAGTCATATGACTTCTGAATCCGGAAACACAGTTTAAACTTTACTACCACGATATATCGTTGAGAGTATATTGCACGGGTATGCAAGTAAAATTGCATACGAAGTGCTGCAATCTGTCCTTGAGTGGCTAAATTATAAATTACAGGTGTAACAAAAAGTTCTGCTACTCCACAACAGATCTCGTTAATATTGCATTGAATAATGAACACTATGATAGGATTTGGGTTCACTACGACTGAAAAATTCATTTTAGTTTCATCTATCTCAACTAATATAAAATATACGAATAAAAATAAAAACAGGAAAAAAATAGCCTTGACCTTTACACAAAGCTATGCCTAAGCATACGACATAACAACACCAAGGTGCAACATTTACAAAATACCTCCTAGAACTATCTACAACATAGGCTCTCAACCTAATTTTAATACGTATTGCCCACTCGTTGACACCGCATTGTCCAGTGACCGACCGTTGGGTGGATCACCTAGTTGATTACTAATTACTCAGCCGAAAGTTCGAGCAGAGTTGTGCCGCAGTGGTATGGAATTTAAGAAGTGCACGAAGAACTTTATCTCCCACGTTGAGAACCTATGATCTACAAACATTACAGTTACTTTTTCCAATTACATACTAATATGACAGCCCCGTTTCACTCCACCACCAAACACCAACGCGCCCTCCACCTGAATCATAAAAGAGCGTACTACCTATCGCCTGACCTATCTCCAGTGCTCTGCTTGCGCTGGCGGTCGAAGAAGGGCACCGAGCCGTTCTTGGGCAGCCCCGGCGCTTGCGCACTGAAGGCCGGCGACGACACGTTGCGTGACATCTGAGTGTGACCGCCGTTCGTCACGCCGTTTTCGTTCTGACAAAAGAAATAAGTATTTTAGTGCTGTGTTTAAAACTCGAGTAAGTCTAATGGTTTGATCTAAACTTAATTTCAATAGAATCTGACGATCTCGTAGACACTTCTAGCCAACTGACATGGACACCGAATTGTGTAGTTCCCCAGTGAGATGATTAAAATCTTTTAATTTTATTTAATTTTCAATTATAATCATATTTTTAGGAACCTAAACAATCAGATTTCCTTATTAGTTGGCTTTAGGTATTTAAGAGATTGTCAGATTCTATTGAAATGAAGCTTATGGTCTCTCGAGCAGAGGGTTGTGGGTTGAAATACGAACTCGAAAATTCATGTGCGAAATTACATTCACAATATACTAGGAGCTTCACGGCGAAGAAAAATATCATTCAGAAATCTGCACACCTATGAACCAATTCAATAATGCAATGGTCGCTACTTGGTTTCCAACCCGCATTGGGATTCAATGGGCAGTTGGATAGATATTTATATCTAATTATGTATTTTCCATAACAATAATAATTTGAAACTCTTTACCTTCTTCTTTTCCGAGCTATCATCGGCGACCCTAGCCTCCGTGATAGTGGGCAGCGTGGGCACAGTGGGCACGCCGGGCATGTTGGGCACAGTGGGCACGCGCGCCAGAGCCTCCAGGTTGAGCGACGAATGCACCCCCGGGTCGATGTTGAGCGGCGCCTGCAAAGATTGCCCTGACTTGTCCGTCGCCTGAAGACATAGAACCTCTTAAACCTCTCATAAAACTGGAACTAATTCATAATAACAGCTGTTGAATGAGTGGTAGTCGATACCAACGTGCATGTGAGGTGGGCCGAGACCGATGAGTGATGATTCGGTCTTGGGAGGTGTTCCCCTTATAAATACTTATCCAGGCATGCTCACGATACCGGTAATGGGGCATGCTAGCTCTTTACACCCATAGATACTAGGCGAGGCAAGCAGATCATCCCTTCCCATCTCGTTAAATGAGATAGGGATGGCATGCTCCTCTTCACTAGCGTCCTAAAGAACTAGCACAATAATGAAGACATTGTTTGGTTAGAATACAATATTCTAAGTAGTACCGCTGAATGATGACTTATCTTAATAAGCGTTCCTTTACGGTTCATGTTATAAAACGTGATATACCCGAGTTTACCTCATGACCTCATGAATAACATATACCTTTGTTTTGATATAATTTACAAAAGTAAACATTGAACAATGTTGTATACAAACAGTCAGCCCGAATGCGTTTTCTCAGCACGTGCAGCACCTTTAATGAATGAACCTGCGTGATTTCAAACGTCATATAAACCACTTTTACCTTCACCGGCATGTTCACCAAAGCTCCCAGTTAGTGGTCAAATAGTGGACATTACCTTCAGTCTCTTTTCCATAGTACCATCGGGCAGTTGTACCACGAAGTAGGAGCCACCGATTGAGCCTCTTTCCATCTGCATCCTTTTTTCTTCAGCCATACGTTGCAGTAGGGGTTTCTCTCCTGAGGTCTGAAAATGTTGCAATAATTAGATTAGATGAAGCTTACTTTCTATCACTCATCACTTTTTTAAGTTACCTACTTTAGTTCTGATAAAGAAATTAGTCATCATAATTTTACTTAAACTCGTAGAATTCTATCGATTAAATCTTCTCTCGACTATCACAAATAACGTTCGTTTACCCGCATGCTCTTTGCATCTACCGGCAGCCTTACAAAACTTGTCGGACCGGGTCCATCTCGCAATGCATACTTTTTCACGTATGTACAGTCAAGGACTTTAATTCATGAGCCACCATGGAATCTTTTCAAAGGAAAAGCCATTACGTTTTTCCTTGTTAATTAATGCTATGTCACTATGACGTTTACTGTGAAATGGTTCCATGGTGGCTCATGAATTAAAATCCTTGACCGTTTGTAGAAATTGAATCGATTCTACCATCGATATTACGATTTATTTCAGAAACAGTTTGAAATATACCCTCGATGCGACTTTCGGAGGCTGGTATTCCATTTTTGTTTCGATCACTTGTAAAAGAATATAACTTCGAGTGAACATAACTCACCTTTGGGTACACCAATGGTCTCATAAGGGCGCCAAACACAGCGCAGTTGAGGATGAGTCCAGCCAACAATAGGTTAGCGTTCTGCCAAGAGCCGAACTGTTCCAGCAAGATGGCCGCCAGAGGGGCGAAACTGAACGTGCCCACTCCGGAGCCACATACTGCAATGCCTGTGGCTAGCGACCGCCGCGCCTCGAAGTAGTAGCCCACAGCTACTACTGATGGAAGGTAAATCATGCCGAATCCGATTCCTGCAGGGCAAATAATTGTACTTAGGTCAGGAACTTCTTGGCGATAGAGTGAAGTATGCTTAAGATAGAGAAATACACCAAACTTATAAGTACTCGTAGGTACATTTTGAGAAAATTATATTTATAGAGAGCGAGGGGTATGGGGAAGTGATTGGTAATTGTTTATATTGTCCTTACTCCTCACTGTCCGTTTGTCCCCGTTGCCACTTCTCGCTTCAACCGCTGAACCGATTTAGAAGAAATTTGGCATGGAGATAATTTGAGACCCCTAGGAAGGCCATAGAATACTTTTTATCCCGAAAAATTGCATAGTTTCCGCCAGATAGCGATGAACGAATTCTTCGGAGACGGGGTCTCTTGCAACATCTAGTTTGTCAATAAATCCAGCAGTACAAAATATACATGTATTTGTGTACATACGTGTCAAAGATAAGTATTATCAAATTTAAACATCAGACATTCGCAATCAGAAATTCCTAACATCACAGAAATGCGGTGACAAGATGATGAGCTTCTCGCCCAATTTGGCTCAGTGCCCAATAAGAGGACTTTGGCCAATTCTCAGGCAGCACCGGGACGAGCCCTAATGGCACGCTTTGATGTGTTAACTAGTAATAATCACGATGATTTAGTTCCAGAAGGTGTTCCTTCAACTCTACTTCAAAGTAATTACAATTACCACTCGAAAACGAGAACGCGTAATTAGGTGAATGATCTTTGCAAACCACAACTACATGCTACATGCCTATTTCATAGCTATGAATTTCATACTTATGAGGGAATAGGTAGAAGGAAAGTAAACAAAGTTACTTTAGGTCACTAGTCTAAATAGCAATGTTATTACAATAAAATTACGTTATATACACAACAACGTGGAATAGTGGAACACGATAGCGGGTGAGTCAGTGTTGTCGGCCCGCAAATTAATATTTGAAAACGGACAAAGGAGCAGATGCGTTGTTGCGAACCGAGGTCGATAGCACAATGCACCATGCGTCATATAAACCCACTTTTCCACTTAAATTCGTCATTATTCCCTTACACCCCAGATATCGCTCTGCTTTGACATTACTAATTGTTGCTAATTGCGACAACTTACTACATAGATTTATGGGCGTTGCGATAAATACGAGAAGTAACGAAGCTCGTCTCTTTACGAGGACAAAGCCATCATTCTTTGAACCGATAATAAGTATAATTTAACGTTTCGAGTGGTCCTTTGTCATAAGGGTCAAGTTGGATGATTCTACTGTTAATAAAACGCACCTTTTGGTTGACAACGGGATATCTCTGTTCAAAAGATGTCAAGTTGACATCGCAAACAGGCAAAAGTAGAAATCATTTTGCTTAATTTTTGTTCAATAGTGTATGCCTTAAAGAAAGATGGTTCCATCCCAAGTACAATTTATAAAAATCGTGTCCGCAATTCTTTATTCTGTTTTAATCAATGTCCATTTAGTGCCAGCGCTAAGTTCACCAGCAGCTACTCGATCGCGCAGTCAGATGAGTTTGTGGCACTGAGCTTTTTAACTTTTCCAACTCCAAAGGTCGTGAACTCATGAAAAAGCATGACTAATTACAAACATAATATTTCGACTAAATTTAGCAAGCACTGATGCTTAAATTCTGCCGCCGTCTCAGACGAAACTTGCATATCATTGTAATGTCGCTCAACTCTAAACTTAATAAAATCTCTTTGTTCAAGAAAATCCTGAAACATCGTCCATTTCACTCCTTCGAGATATTTGCACACTCGCTCTAAAAAGTACCTACTCTTACTTGTTCATATGAACGTTTTTAAAGTGCACAATAAACTGTGTATATGTTGAAATGCATGTTTACATGATGATAAGTGTCTGATCCCTTATCAGACATGCAGAGAAATGACACAATAAAACCGATTCGACCGTCGATTATTTTGTCCCATTGATAAGGAATCTAGATCTACGGTAGCATCGTAACGAAAATAGCGATTCTCGCTCATAACCGTGTCGAAACGTTTACCTACGAATAGAGCCGACATTGAAATTCGATGATCTCACGTTTGGCTGCCAACTGGGATCTTTCGACAACTGACGCTAAACAGTGCTAATGATTCCAACTTTTTGAAATACAAGGGGTTCTGTTTGACGTTCGCGACGCCTGATTAGACGCTCACGAACCAGTCTAAAGCGAGTTGCAAAGGGATTGAATCAATATTTTATTAGTAAATAGGAAGTAACACTAAGCGACAATTACTTATCTCACGTAGCCGCGAATCGGTTGGTGACAAAGTCTGAATATTCACTTCGCCGTCTTACAATAACGTCTTGATTGCACAGCACCGAATTAGGTCAAGTAATGGCACATGACTTTGGCTGTGTTTATTCAACAAAGTCGAATAATTTCGGGAAGAACCAGCGCGGGCACATACATGCCATCGCATTTGAATATTATTAGCCGACACATTGGATTTGGAACAGCATAATTGAATCGATATGCGTTTTAAGACTAGGTATATCAACCGCTTCTATTTGCGTGTTATTACGCGTTTGCCAGTCATTTTCCTGTCCCTGTGCCCCATAGAGCGTAATTACAATATTAGTAGCTATTGCACGATTCAAGTGCACCATGACCCAGTCGGCGCCACATCGTCTGTGATAGCTGGCATGGAGCCAACATCCCGTCTGTGCGACCTTGAAATCGGCTACGCGAGAAAAAAATGCATTAATCCCTTTTATAACTCACAGGAGCCATTATATTAAATAGAGAGACAGCATGACGTGATGACCATTTGAGATTTATTGGAATTAGAATGGAACATATTTCTACATCTAAAAATGTTATTGCAGGATAATAATCAGCACCTACTACCTATACACAGAGAGATTTAAAAGATAAGATTCCTTCTATTGGTTCAAGACAAGAATTTATTATAAAGACAGGACGTCGTCGTCGTTGTCGGTTACTTCGGGAGATATTTAATTTTATGTAGTCAAAAAGTAGTTGTGATAACTATAAATTAAAAAATTTAAAAACCCCCAACGCAAATATGTCACACGTATCACACGTATCACACGTTTGAGCATAAAGTAAATACCCATTATGCGTCTAAGATCCCTTCCGCAGCTAACAAAAGAGCCGATAACTTTGAAACGGCTGAACCGATTTTGATGAAACATTATCTAAGAACCATCGCCAAGAAACCTGCTTTCTAATACAAATACCGCATCTAAATCGGTTCACCCGTTATAGACACATAACATACATTAGACATCATAACATACACATATATTAGTTAGACACAACATAGCGGTCAAACTCACCCCTCTTTTTGTATCGGGGGTTAAAAATAATGCAGTGCAGTGCAACCCATCCTAACCTAATGATAGGTTACGTTGCCACTCCTCAATCCTAAAAACTCTTTTATAACGGATAACTAATCTAATTAAGAATGCGTTGCCAGCTCGTTCTAACGCCTTGATATTTTGAAATTCTAAATCTACACTAATATTATAAAGAGGAAAGATTTGTACCTATTTTTGTATGTTTGTATGTTTGTAATGAATAGGCTCAAAAAGTACTGGGCCGATTTAAAAAATTCTTTCACCAATAGAATGCTACATTCTTCCAATTTGACATAGGCTACATTTCATTTTGAAAAAAATTAGGGATCCTTGGTAAAATTTGAACAATGTAACCGAAGGTGTAGAAAAATGAGTCTTAAAATGTCTTTCGTCGAATGCGCTGCCGAAACTATTAGCGATAGAACAAAATAATGTACAACAATATTGAAGAACATCATAATGTCTACAAAAAACTCCGCGGTACCATATGTCCAACTATTGTAGTTATGTCACTACAACAACTTTTTTCATTTTAAACATTAATGAAAATGCTAACCAAATTCAAACCATGCTATTTATGTGTTTATATTAATCCTTATCAAAATAAATTATTTTATGGTAAAGACCATTTAACTACCTATAAAATAGTTTTTAAATTATTTAAATTGGACTTTCCATTCAAAAGATATTACGAATTAAAAAATTCAAACAGTAAACAAAACCGCCATAGCGCCGTGGCCGTTGTTTGCGATGCAGTCTGAAAAGCGCGCCGGGCATCGCGGCGGGCGCGGTGGAGGGGGCACTGAAATACAGGAGTGGGGCGTGCACGTCTGTAATAATTAATAAATAATAAATAATAATTCTTTAATAAATAAAAATATTTGTGAAAAAAAGTGTTTTATATCCAAATTTCCAAAAATAAATAATTGTCTACCCCGTGCGAAGCCGGGACGGGCTGCTAGTTATTAATATTTTTTGTTTAAAAAAAGCTAATAATATTGCCGATTAGACCCCAGGTTCATATAACGTTTTTTTTACTTCGTACTCACGGTGTATTAACCTCTAACGTTCGTAAGCGCTTAATAATAATAACACCCGGAAAAACCCATGCATTAATATTGCACTTCGGTTTTGCGCAGCACAGCCTTCACAGAAAGGAACGCCCTCAGACATGCACGGTTACTGGCGATGACAAAGGTACAAAACACCCAGGACACAGCGACCAGCGCTATAACAAAGGCGGTGGCAACTGTTCAATTTCACATACGACATACGATTTGTTGTCAGTCGATCACGTTGAGCCACACCCTGCCCCATAAAATGTTAGCCACTTTAATGTTAAATTAGCCATTTTGGAAAGGATTGGGAATAAACTAGCAAAACCTCCATTTATCTACATAAGTGTGTACCTATATTAATTTACTGTTATAAAACAATATTAAAAATCCAGCCAACCCATAAATAAGCATTAGTTTATTATAGGTCGATTCACAAGAACTGGCAAGAATTAATTGAATGAGTGAATGGTAATGTCTGAGCATAAAAAAATAAATACAGGTTGATTAAAGAAGTGATAATCGTGTTTTAAGACGATCCTTGTCTTATAATATAACCGCCCAAACGCAGTGTAAAAATATATTAGCAAAATATTCAATCATGGTGTAAATTCAGATAAAAGGTTGTATAATATCCGTAGCATTAAATCCGCAGTGAGTAATGTAATCTTAAGTCGCAATACGCAATAAAAACACAGTCAACTACCCTACTATAAGGTAACCCTACTATAAGGTACTACGGCTTCCTAACCGGCAGCATTTATGCTGAGCCTGAGCCTATTGCCACGTAGTTTTTTTTTGTTTTGTGTGTTTCTGTATGGTTTTTTTTTCTGTTGTTCATTGTATTTCTTTTTATTATGTGTGGTTGTGGCAATAAATGAATTTTATTATTATTATTATTATTATTAATTTTTTGGACTTTTAAATAAATTGTTACGTATATAACCTTGTTCGGAAACTGATGAAAAGATTCGCGTAAATTATAGCGAAGCAGAATTTTTTTATGAATTTCGCATAACGAAGAAGATATTTATGTACATGTTTACAAAATATTAGGAGGCCACTGTAAAAGAACGGCACTCACACAATGACAAGTAACATTACTTTCGTTCAATTCATTCGTGCCAGCTTTTGTGAATCGTCCTACACTACGCTTATCTAACTGCTGTAGAAAACTATAATTGCCATGACGTTATACAAATGGCTGCTAGTTAACCGATAGGGGGGAGTCGCGAAGTTAGTTGTCGATTATCAATACATTGGAATTTCCCAGGGGTTTTATTTAGCCCTTTAATTAATAAAGGAAATGGCTTCGGAGCTTTTACTTTGTGTAGGTCGATATCGAATTAGCAATCGGTCACTAAATGAGGGCTGAGCCGACGTTTGTGAACGTATTATCCTGTCTGCCTCGCCCACGGGTAATACGACAGAGACAGCATTAAGCTTTCGCAGAACGCGAAGCCAGAGTGAAGGATTTAATACAGTAGGTTCGTGGTTTAAGTATCTTCACAGTCTACAGTGGAAAAGTGCCGAAGGACGTCACGTCATTGCGACGCACTGCCGCCACAATATGAAATAATTGTGCCAAGGCCACTCACTGGCATATAATTACATAGAACACGTTCTCTCGTAAGGCATACGGGTTTAAATAGCAATGATAAACATATGGAATCCAAACAATATATAACTATATGGTCTTGTATTGAATGAGAAGGTACCGTAATTCAGCCATCAAATTGAATGCCCATATTTTAGTCATGGAATTAATCAGATCTCGACGAAGGATATGATAATTCTTAACTTCGATGTACAAACGAGGGTACGGCCAAACAAAGAGCATAGGTACCGTCAGAATCCTGAATAAAATCTCATATTCCGTCGACCTATGTATATGATGCCTTTTGATCTCCACACAAATGGGAGATCCGATACCACAAATCCCTATTTACCGACGTGAAATATTTCTCCCAAAGCTTTGAATTGTACCGCTCAATAAACGTGCCGAAACGAAATATCTATATGTAGTTGTTTACAAAATCCGCAGAGCGCGTAGTAAAACCCTGCCGAGTTGAGTTGGCAGCTTGATTACAGACAAGCTGTTGCGAAGGGCGATAAGTCAAATTAGTCTGACGTTCAGCTTTCGTACTGGATGCCGGCCAGTTGTTCTTCGAATAGCAAGTTGAATGTTTAGAAACTAGGCAATTAAGAGCTCTTAAGTGAGTCACAATCACAACACTAGCAGTCATCAATTTAAAATATTTTGAATCAAGCATAGCTAGCTATCGGTGCAGGCCAATTTCACAACAGATTTCTACTAAAAAAATATGCGTTTAGCTATTAAATTAACCCTTAAATCGATACTGGCAATATATTTGCCGTCAATACAGAAATCAAAGCCGCTTCAAATCAGCAACATTTACGTTCCAAAATCGAATGTCTTCACTGGGTTGTCAAATGGTTGAAGGGTTAAATGAGCGAGGAGTTTTACTATTTCTAAGGAGGTGAGTGTCGAGTAAACTCTTCGTGTGCCCAAGAACTGCGGTTCCCTTCCGTCCGGGGGGAAGAGGCTCGTGGTAGTGCACCCAGGGCATCGGTCAATGTTTTCCTGACCAATTATGGTTATTCATTGGCCGATGGCTGATAAAGTAACCACGGGACTTGTTTTAAAACTATCTTCTACTTGACACTGGTAAAATTGTTCTCCAATGGCAGAGCCATAATTTATTAATTTATAAGAGAGAGAGAGAGAGAGAGAGAGGGAGATGTTTATTTACACATATTCGATACAAACACAGAAAAAAAAATACATTTGACAGGAAATTTACAAATAAAAAAAAATATATCGAATAGTATAAATTGGGCCCCACTCAGCATAATTTTGTGGCAAGCCACAACGCTGTTTTTCAGTATTAACACTCACGGGACTTATCACGCAAATTATTTTTTTTTTTGAAATGATGGTTTTTATATGTAGAACCATATTTTTAAAAAACTAACTAACTACAATTTGTTCATAAAAGCTCAATGAATCTCATTTCCTCTATGAGACACAGATGAAGTGTGACCGAATCACTAGCAGTTAACTCACAGGCACACTCTCAGGTTCAGGAAATTATTATTGTCTTTACTAAAGTAGATGAGCATTTTATATTTAAAGTTTAACATTTGCTTTTTATAGATGAGAAAATTTGGGGGTTTTCTTACTTAAAATCAAGAGTAGGTAATATTCACTTTCATTAAAAAAGTGTCCTTATTATTTTGAGTCAGATTAATGACTTTTTTCATGAAAAATAATGTATTTATATAAGGATAACAAATATATTAAGCCTTAATTATATAAAAAATCAAAAGCGCTCTTGAGTCTGAGTAACCCCAAAACTACCTAATTCCGAAAAAAGTAGCAGGTATATTTTAAATTGAAATTGACCAGATACAAAAACAGATAACTTTAAAGGATACATTACCTCCAAGCAATCCGTAGGTAATCATCATCATCGTTGTACTTTTGCTGAATGTTGAGAGAACGAACGCCGTGGACGCGACCAGCGAGCCGGCTATGCACACCGCCCGGCACCCGTATTTGTTGCATAGCGCTGATACTATTGGACCTGAAAATATTGACATGTAAGCTATAATGTAAGTACAGTAAGAAGTAGTTATTGACGAAGTTGTGGATGGCGATTTGTAAACTTTGACGAAGCATGTCGCCAATTTTCAACCGACGAAAATAAAAGGAGGAGGTTCTCAATTCGACGTGTATATTTTTCTGTTTTTTTTTTTTATGTATGATCGCGCATAACTTTTTACAGAGTGGTCCGATCTTGATGATTCTTTTTTTGTTGGAAAGCGTATACCCCGTGGGTGGTCCCATTTAAATTTGGAAATAATATTCCTACCCTAAAGGTACGAAAACAGGGGATGATTGATTGTTCAGTCACTGATTGTACTATATGACCAAGCATAACTTATTACTTATTACAGAGTAGTCGGATTTTGATGATTCTTTTTTTATTGGAAAGCGTATACCCTAAGGGTGGCCACATTTAAATTTGGAAATAATATTCCTACCCTAAGGGTAGGAAAACAGGGGATGATTGACTAACTTTTTACAGAGTAGTCTGATTTTCATAATTCTTTTTTATTGGATAGGGTATACCTTGAAGTTGGTATTATATAAATTTGGAAAAAAAAATTACCCCAAAGATGAGAAAAAAGTATAAAATAAAAACTTTTTAACAAAAAATTAAACCGCCGAAAAAACTGAAAAGCAAAAATTTTTTGTTTGACCTTAATCTAGGTACCAGTTTGATGTCGGTGCCTCAGCACGAGCCAGGAGGAGTGATAGAAGCCAATCAGGTAGACGATTATAGGTCCACTCCTCCTGGCTAAGTGCTGAGGCACCGACATCAAACTGGTACCTAGATTAAGGTCAAACAAAAAAGGTATTATTTTTTTGCTTTTCAGTTTTTTCGGCGGTTTAATTTTTTGTTAAAAAGTTTTTTAACTTTTGCATTTCTTGACGACCTGTTGCTGATTTCATTCTTGTAATATTGACGAGGCCTGTGTTGTGGATACGCTTTGTATTTTCTATTTAATCTAGAACGGTCCAATCAGTAAATAACATGTTTTTTCTTTCTATATTTTTTAGTAAATACTTCATAATTCATAACGCATTGTCAAACGCTAATGCTAAAGGAATTGATGTCAATACGGAGCATTTACTTTAAATATGAGAAGTAAAATCTAAGTAAGAAGTAAAAGAACGGCCCGGTTACTTGAATAGTATTGTGTGTTAATCGATGGATGTGTATGAAGAGTACAAATACAATCTCCAGTTCTTCAGGTTCACAAGAAGTCAGTAGAAATATAGAATTTTTTTAAATTTCATCTTCTTGCATAAAGATAAGCATTAGAAACAATAAATTCTTGTCGAAAATAAAATCAAGAATTTAAAAATTGTTATGTCATGTTAATCAAGACAAAATTTGTTAAGTACTTAACAAGGTACGTACGTAGGTTAGCTGCCTACTAAGTAACCCTTCTTGATCAATTACTTTTTTGCCCTGTGGGATAGTGTGACAAAATTTACGATCATGTGTAAAAATTCAATTTAATAATTTTTTGTTCAAAAATCATTTTCATACTTTTTTTTTTCTAATTGTACTTGGTTTGGATTGTTATCCTATCTACTGTTCTTTATAGAAGTGGATGGAATTCGTCAAAACGAAACACACATACGAAAATTACAATTTAAATAAAACCATGTAAAAAGACGTTTCTTCAGCCAGCTGCAGAATTTGGGTTGGACAACTTTCGAGAATCCATTGTAGGTAGGTATAGTAGACAACTGGTCACCAACGATAGATGATTTCAATGAAATTGACACATATAGACCATCCCATTGCTCTAATTAACACTACAAACACGCGTCAACATCAATCCAAATCGGGTCAATATGGTGAACGCTTTACGTATTCCTCTGGCAATGGCCTCAGTGGCAACTTACATGGCGATATTATGCAATATTGATATGAGAAGGTAAACTTCATACTTGTTTGTTAGAATCTGACATCTTTATAGTTCTTAACTATTATTTCGCAATTTTATCCTTGAAGCAATGTCAAGTAGACGTGAGGAGACTTTATTAAGCGGATCACGATGCTTTGTTTATTTAGCATTGTTTCTTTGTTGCATCGGATTGAGTTTAAACATTACACAAAATGTTAATAAAATAACTAAATTATACTGTACATTCTACAGTGTAGAAGTCATCTGTATGCTACTCGAGTATGGTAATTAATTTCCAGTTCTTATGGAACTGTTAGAATTATCCGTGCAGTTTAGATCATGCAAAATGATTACGAGGTAGCCTAAGATTATACCAAGCAGCAAACCTTGTGCTAAAATGTTAATATCTATGTCTCTTAACTGTAGGTTATACTTATAACGTTCGACTACTCCTACACAAGTAAAAAATAAATAAATATCACGCGACAGTTCACACCAATTGACTCAGTCCTAAAGTAAGCAAAGCTTGTGTTATGGGTACTGGGCAACGGATAAACATACTAATATAGATTGATACATACTTAAATACATTTTACAATTAAACATCCAAGACTGGAGAGCAAACATTCGTATTTTTCATACAAATATCTGCCCCGATACGGAAATCGAACCCGAGACCTCAAGCATCGTAGTTAGGTTCTCTAACCGCCAAGCCATTTAATTTTGGTCGTCAAATACGGCCGTCGTCATATGAAGAGGGTGATTGCGAGGCACGTATAGTAACGTCGTTATAATGTATTATACATGTAGATTCATATTCATAGTTAGGAACTTCTAATTATTTTACCTCCAAATAGAATTGAATGTATTGAATTCATGAATTATGTTATCAGTGCGAAACTGGGAAAGCGAAATCACCGAAATATGGGTTAAATTGGAGATAATAAGCACATATGCGTGCACGGGTTAGTGTGTCGGGCAAGAATGAGATAGCGAATATGCCACTGTTTTGATATTTACTTTCACTCAAGATAGGAAACTGCTGTACTTTGTGTCAATCAAAATATATAGTACTACGAAGAGGAGGAAGAATAATCTCGAGAAGAAAAACATGATTGAAATTCCACTCTACATGCATATTTTTTAAAGAATAGAAAAAAGGTTTTTCCTTACTTTGCTTTTAGGATTCGTTACGAACTAGCTAATAGGCTACTTTCCTAACTAGTCAGTCTTTTAGATTATCAAAAAATATTGGACACGTATTTTTTATTTTGTCAATTAAACAAAAAATTACGAAGATATGGCGCGTTGAAGTTTCGCGTGACGTCACTTGTTCCTACACTTTGTATGAGCGTTTTAGGAACAAGTGACGTCACGCCTCGTCACGCGGAAGTTCAACGCGCCATATCTTCGTCATTTTTTGTTTAATTGTCAAAAGAAAAATTACGTGTCTAATATTTTTTGATAATGTAAAATACGGACTAATAAGAATTATTATTTTTTTACCTAGGAAACATCCCTATTACGCTTATCATGATGCAATTGGTTATTTCATCAAAAAATATCTAGCTAAGCTACATTTTACTGATAAATATTTAGTTATTCGTTAAGGAGTTACTATGCGGGCTAATTACATACTTACCGAGATAGTATTTTTATCGCAAACGATTAGATTAAGATTCTAGTACTGAAATCGCACAGTAAAATTTTACTAGTAAGGTTAAGATATGTATTTAGCCTTGAATATATCTGTGTAATTTAAAAACCTACAACCTACCTTTGCCTGTTGAGAATCTAAAACGTAATTATTATCTAGAAACTGTGATTTCTGTGATAAAACGTAAACACGCCTATTTATACTCAAGACGATTGTGTGGATAGCGCATTTTCTTTTCATTGTAAAGCGATGGTGTGCTATCTTAACATCATCTGTTTCTTTATCAGAGCCGTCTATCTCTTGTACACCTACGGATGAATTTCGAAAACAAAAGATGATTATCATGTCACAATTCACAATTGTACTTTCTATAAGACATATTAGAACATTCAATAAAGACCGTCTCTGAAGCTTGTTTTCGCGACACCAGGATCATTATACCGATATGATATCCCGTATTGAGCCTCTTTAGGTATTGCATTATTAATAATAGGCAAACATATCTAATCCTTGTTTCTGTACATGTACTCATCTGAACAGTAAACATGGGATCTCGTCGAGGTATAATGTAGTCGACACAGCTATATTGAGTTTATGCAGCAGACAGCGTGCCTCGAATTAATGGGAAATGACCGATTTCCTGAAAGCGGAATAAGCACAAAATTGGGTCGCAAGTTGATTAGCTGCTATACTATCCCGAAAAACACTCCACATTGTAAGCACTGCCAGTTGATAGAATAACGACTGACAGAATTTGGATCTTAAAAAATGGAAGTTGGGAAGAATGTTTGGAACTGAGAGTTTTTTTTACTTTTTATGTTGATTTAATAAGGTATCATACCTATCTTATTAAAATTAGATAAAACTAAAACCGTTGACGACTAAAGCCATCAGAAATAGTGCCATCAAGAAAAAGCTACAACTGGGTAAAACAAGACAACAGCATAGGATACGATATAATGATGATGTATTTTTAATGACATCTTTTCATTACATAACTACATAAATACATAAGTATTTATAATTATAAATATGTACAGGCAAGGAATTTAATTCCCTACCCATTTCGTAAAAAGATCGTTAAGCATTCGCAACACGTCAAAGCAACATCGTAACTAGCTCTTATGGTGACAGTTTGCTGTACGATACACAAACTTAGGTGGGTAGGAAATTAAATTCCTTGACTGTACATCAAGTTCATGGCGAACTTACAATCATCGTTTTACAAAATCATGCTAAACATCAAATCCTTATTTTCCCTCCTTAAGGAAAAAGGGAAGAGAAGTAGCTACCTGAGAGAAAAACGCACGGTAGCTGTGCTAGCGTACGGCTGACTTAGCTTAACGCTCACGCATCTCATTAGGCAAAAATAAATCACTATTTCAACAGTGTTAACGGAAACGTAGCGTAAACAGTTCTTAATGCCAAATAGACTATTGATACATCACGAGAACATAACTTACCAGCGGCAAGATAAACTCCAGACAATAAACTTCCGATCCATGCTACCGTTCCTTTTCCCTCGCCGAAGTAGGTAACTAGTTCTGGGAGGAATATTCCAAAGGTGTACGCAATTCCGTCAACTATGAGGTTGCACATGAAGGAGGCGAAGACGACCACCCAGCCGTAACCGCCGTCGGGAGGCGGAGGCAAGGCTCCGTAGTCGTAGGCATCTTCGTCATCCTCGGCGCCTTCCGCTGTCAGTCTCGCCGCCTCCTCGCATGACGTTTCACTTTCAGTCTGTAACAAATGAGATACTTGGTTAAGATGAGCAGGAGAAGGTTTTTAATGTCTTGAGTGACTTTTATATTTTGCTCTAAATTTCAAGAAGATAACTTTAAACTGGTCCAATTTAAATTACATAAAGAATATCAAGATTTGGCAAAAGACATTATTGAAAATCCACCACGTAGAAGACAGTTTTTAACCGAGGAACGTTATTGAAATCCATTTAATGAAAATGATTCGATGCTTTAATAATCGTTATCAGAAATTTCAGGCGCTCGCGTGGGCGGATTATTTACCTATAGGTATACTATGTGTTTCTATTTCCTTTTTATAACAATTTGACGTAAAAATATCCTACCTTTCGAAGAAAATACCCAAGCGTACTGTAGGTAGGTACTGTTACTTATCTGTTTAAGAAAAAAAATCTGTTTTCATCTATAGAAGTTTCCAAAAAACCAGCCAAGTGCGAGTCGGACTCGCGCACGAAGGGTTCCGTACCATTACCTATATTCTGTTTTTTTGTATTTGTTGTTATAGCGGCAACAGAAATACATCATCTGTGAAAATTTCAACTGTATAACTATCACGGTTCATGAGATAGCCTGGTGACAGACGGACAGACAGACAGACCGACGGACAGCGGAGTCCTAGTAATAGGGTCCCGTTTTACCCTTTGGGTACGGAACCCTAAAAATTCCAAAACGCAAATTGTCCAACCAACGAAATAGGTGGATGATACATCACAACGTTAAAAATATCATACGCGGGTTTTTCCGTCAGATATGCAAACAATAAAAGAAGAGTCAACACAAATTATCTTATATAAAAATTTAAAGTAGCACCATCGATCAATTTCTCTTCACGTAATAAACCTTGGTCACAGAAAAAATCTCCACAAGTACCAATGATCTCATTAGATCAATAACAGAATGAGTATGACTTTAATACATCCATCAAAATTAACGAATCATAAATTTAAGAGCATTGCGTCACGTAATCGTAATTATACATATCTGACTTGTTTTTATTGTTCTGTCGTTAACTTTGTCAAATGTTTGCAATAAAATGTTATTTTTAACACCCGACACAAAAAGAGGGGTGTTATAAGTTTGACCGCTATTTGTGTGTGTGTGTGTGTGTGTGTGTGTGTGTGTGTGTGTGTGTGTGTGTGTCTGTCTGTCTGTCTGTCTGTAGCATCATAACTCTAAAACGGGTGAACTGATTTGGATGCGGTTTTTTTATTTGAAAGCAAGTTTCTTGGCGATGGTACTTAGATATGTTTCATCAAAATTAGTTCAACCGTTTCAAAGTTATTAGGTATTTTGCTAGCTGCGGAAGGGATCTTAGACTTACTAATAGCGTTGGGGGTTTTTTAAATTTTTAATTTATAGTTATGTAACGATAGGCTGTGTTCCATAATTAAAATTTAAAGGTATTAGATAGTCGTCGCTGGTGATGATGGTTAATGTGCCAAAACAAGCAAATACCATAATTTGACAGTCATAACTAACCAACCGTTTATCTTCCTAAAACAAACAAACGCGTATAACAAAAACATTACTATGTATATTCAATTCAACATTGTTCAAGCGTGCAGAAGTTTGGTATTGGTACCAGATTTTTACAAAATTCTTAACTAACACATCACATTTTTAATCGAAAGAGGTTGCCATGTTTATACCCAAAACAGCTATGGATTACAACAATAAAGGAACACAGCAAGTGGGATCAACGCATTGCTGACAGAGCTAAGTTGAAACGCCTTTTGTACTCGTAATTTCCCCAACAATCTTACTCTCCATACATGAACATAACAGCAACTACAGCAAGCACAGATGCTTAGCACCAAGATTAGTGGTAAAATGGTGGTAGCTGCGATCCGGATGAACCTTAAACTCGCAAAGCAAGGCAAGGGTTGACCTATTTTTGGAACGGATGTAGAGAAAATTCCGTCATTCCTTTTTCCAAACACTCACATTCCCGATGAACTGCTTTATGAGCATACACCTATCGAGCATGCCGAACATGCTTTTGTTTACGGAAAATTACACTTGGCACGCACTGACCGGTTTGTTTATGTATTGTATATGTATTAACCCAATTTACATTGTCATTAATCTAACTAATGTAAGTGGGTGCTAAATAGCTCAGATAACAATAAAACTACATACGTTAGGTGTTAACTTATTTCTGAGAGACAGATTCATAAATATAGATCGTTTTGAAAATGTGGATTCCTAGAAAAGCTGTAGCTATATTCTGTGACTGGCCTTGAAAAAAGTGTTGTTTACGAATATCTTTCGTAGACAAAAACCCGCTATAGTTAATTACATTCACGCACTATGAATTTATACATACGCGTAATAACAATCATGGTCATTGCCAGAGCCGCAACCTTCACGTGTGTACACGTTAGTTTTTTGTGGCATCAAATAACAATGGATACAGCAAGGCTTCATTTGACCATGACCATGTGATGTATGTTGTTACGATGTACTGATTTAAACAGAGGCGTATAAAAAATGCTGTTTACAACTATACTACACAAAGAAATCAATAAACATTAAAGTTGAGAAGAAAAAGGAATCAAAAACATCTCCTTTATACTAAGGTATCATTTCAAAGTACCACAATAAAATTAAAGGCTTTGAAATCTATCTATAGTATACTTATAAATTCGTTAATACCGATGGACTGATCTATCAACGCAAAGCCAAAACTACAGTCTAGAAACCCGAATTTTGTACATTTTTCCAAATTCCCTTGTGTTAAGGAACTAGCGTTCTTCTTTGCTTTTTTTACGAATGCGAAGCAAATAATCTAGTTAAACTGTAAAAGTCCAGGGCATTACAACTGTCTCAGTTGATAACCAACATACATAATATCTCCTGAATTCCAGGATATGTTGTCGGTAGACAGTTTCTAGTCGTGGCGATAGCACAATGGAGGCGATATTTCTAACGTTTTATCGCCTCTTTGAGCAAAGACGTACGTCAGAATTTATAATGATCTGTCGAGCAAGGAACGTTTCCTATCGATAGCGTGTAATAATTATAATAATTATCTCGCACTATTCTTTTCCTCATTCATGTGGTTTTGTTCCTGGAAAATGCAACAAATAAAATCGAATTGTATAATTGAAGGTCGGAAACGGTAATTTTACATTTTAGTAGATGAAATTATTGCGTATCATACGAGTAGAGTGTGAACGTATATATCTAGTAAACTACTAGAACGTAAATGTAACGTTTCGTGTGCTCTGCCTACCCCGTTTGAGAATACAGTCGTGATTTTATGTATGTACCTATGTACTAGAACTATGTATATAAATAAGTGTCGGCAATTGCAACAAACACTATTTGCTAGTAAAATAAAGGATTTAAAGTCGGATCATGAATCATTCCAATCCTAATAATATTGTTAGCGCCACACAAAGACAATTAATTAAATGGTTGGTTATTTTATTTACAGACAGAAATAATATAAATGATGTATTACTTCTACATGAATGCGTTGTGTTGTGTTATTGATGTATTTTTAAGGACGATTTGTTTCTATCCGATTGTAATGCCCTTCTTACATGCCATATAAGGCGAAAAATTAAAAATGCCCATTAGGAAGCAAAGGTTAACCTTCATAGTGTTTGTGGTTTACATAACATGCTATAGGACTGCGGTACCGCACATAGAACTACTAGCTTTAGGTATTCTCTAAGCGATCAGAACCGTAGGATTCCGCATTGTTGGTCAATTTTATATTTTCCTCACGACTTAGTTATTGACATATTTAAGGCCACTTCTAGGTAAATAATCCTTTTAACTTCCCGTATGAATTCTCGCACAAAGGATTGCAGAGTCGAGAACGTCAACCTAAATCACAGGTAGAATAAAACGTTTACAAAATCAATACGTGGGAAGTAAGTACACGAACGTGGACAACAAAGAAACGAAGTTTAATGAACTTTTAACACCGTTTTCGATACAATATGTTAAATATTTAAAAGTATCAGAATTAAGAACAATATTTAATTATAGACGAGCATAATAAGGTAACGAGTATTCTTGAGATAGCCGCTAGAACAAATCTCCCTGCGGCCAAAGAAACGATTCGAATAGAAGAAAGTTCTTGAACCGATCAGATCCCATAACTTAAGAAAATGGAAGTTACTAGGTCAAACTCACGACAGGAATCAAAACAACTTCGAAAAGTAAATTTGCATCGAGCAGAAGCAAATTTTATTCTAAGATCCAATGCCAGAGCCCAAAGCACAGCGTCAAATTGTAGGTGTTCAAAATTCTCCCTTCGAACAGTCTTAGAGAGAGCATATACGTGTAAACTACGGTAAGTTTTGTATATTGGTTTCTGTATAATATTATTAGTATATAATTAGATCTAAGAATTCCTGACATATGCATCTCCCGCCCATACGACAGGTGAGCTCCGGACGGAGGACGCACCCGGTAGTCCCAGCGGGGACCTCGTGGGAGCAACGGCGGAAGCCTAAACAGAGAATCGAGACTAAAAGTTTCTTCTCTGGCTCTTCAGCATTGGCTGGGGTAAGGGTCTGCCGAGCTCCGCATGATCCCTTTAAGACACTGGGGCGTCCAGCCGTCCGGGGGACACTCCTCGTCCCTCCGTATTATTATAGCAGAAAAACTATCGATGGAAGCGGAAACGAAAAGAGGGTAGCGCTAGGAGACAAGCGCAAAAAAGTACACAGCATGCCAAAAAACCATCAGGCATAAAGGGTAGCCCCACCCAAAAGATGGCATCCAAAGCCACACAATGGGTCCAAAAGATCTCCGACCCACCCTTCCATCGCAGGGCAAAAGAAAGGAAGCCCGTAGTTATAGATAAATGCATATGACAGGAAATCCCACCAACCCAACCAATAGCACTAAGTAATTGTACAGAAACGGGCGAGGGTCGGTCAAGGAAGTAACCAACGGGTAAAAACATAAAAGACCGACCTAAGCACCCCCCAGTGCCCAGCGGGAGAATGCATGCTCCTCTCCCGGCCTTCCAGCAAATGGCTGAGGCAGGACACTGTGGGTAGATTAAGTCCCCTCCCTACCCCTCCCTACCTCAAAATTTAAAGCATACGTTTTTTGTCTTGATAACCAATACAGAAGGGTAATTGTGACCGGGTTTTTTAGTCCGTGCAAGTCGGACACTGTCTGGGCCCTCCATTCCCAGTTCGTCCGAAGGGATTTTTCCCGAGCACAAGTCACCCTTCCAATCCTTAAAGTAAAAAACAGCAAAGACTTCGCGTCTTTGGCCCCTCTGGCGACTCATTCAAAAAAAAAAAAACTATGGTAAGTATAATTTTTACTCGACAATGATCAGTCGTCGTTTAATTCTTTGTAGCAAATGACCAATACGATAAGTGGTTATGTTACTCATAATAATTTACACACCGTCTTATTACCTTAGCATCAGATTCCACAATCGTTCATCCAGTTTTACTCCAAACTGTAATGCTGGCACTTCACTTGGCGTATTTCACGAAATAGTTGCGTGTGCGAGAGAGGAGCACTATGCCGATTCTAGCGTGAAAGACGGAGATGGCAATAGCGCAACGCGAACACGCAACGCCAAGTGAATTGCCACCATTAGAATACGACCAATATTTAGCAGCTAACTATATAAATCTCATTTGAGACTCCGCAAACAAATAATTGATGATGGACAGCAGCTAAAGAGCAACGTGCTCTATTGTGCCGCCTTGCACGTGACTCTGATCGAAGTTAATTGATTAGCGCCACGAGCTGAGTTCACACCGGCTACGCCAAATTGAAAAGAAATACATCGTCGTGTTTCCTAGTAATCCTACTAATATTAAAAACGTGTGTGTACGTATGTTTATTATTCGTTCAGACTAAAACGACTAGACGGATTTTGATGAAATTTGGTATGCACATAGCTGAAACTCTGGTGTAACGTTATTCGCAATCGCACGGGATGAAATCCTACACTTTGAAAATTAAAAAATATTTTTTTGCAGTTTGAAAGTTTTAACGGGTGTTCTTCATGCGACGTAAATGAAGACCATAGTAATTTAACCCTTTAATTTGATTTTTTTGATGATTTGATCTTTTACTAAAATGATCCGGGATCTTTTAATTTATTTCAATTTGATTATCCTAATGCAATTCTGACACAGTAACTTCTTAAACATTGATGGTAATAAAATTAAAATCAATAAGTTCATTGTCGACATCCTGATATGTTTACCCGTACTTTAGGTAACAGTTAACAATAACCAGTAGTAGGTAGTAAAAGAGACAATCCAACTCCAAAACCATTCTAGAACGCAAGAGTACTTCAAGATTTGTATGACTTTAACGATAGATTCGTAGCATAGCAACCACTGACATCAAATCACACCACGCGACCAAAGTTTGTAACTGTGTCGCGATAGCTGTCTTGTCCAAAAGTTTCCTGCTCAGATTTTATTGCAAATCAAAACACGGCCTTTTCCGCCTCTCTGAAACTTCCACTGAGATATTGGACTTCAGGCCGCCACAGCTTAATTTAGAAGCATTGCATAAAAGTTTTGAAAATAAAGCAAGTTTATAAACTTTCGTAATATTTCAAGTGTTTCACAAACATGGACAAGTTCAAACTGAAGTTTAGGATAAGCACTGTAAAGTAAAGGATTCGTTTCTTTCTCAATTCAAATTTTCATTTCCTTATCCAACATAAGTGAGCCCGAATGTACTTAGTCCCGAAACTTTATTTAGGTACCTATGTCCAAATCTAAATTAGAACAGAAAATTTATGGCTAGAGTATTATATTTTTGAAAAAGTACAGTTTCGGCGGAAAAATCGCTTTTACTTTGAGTTAGTAACTTCAGAACATTTATAAAGAGTTGTGTTGTATCAAATGCGAATTTAGCACCTTGTTTTTGCGCGAATTTCAAAATATTGTTCTTCTTCTGAGTTATCTTTCTTTTCCTTATGTTGACTAAGTAAGTACCTATTACATTTTCAGGTGTCCAGTATCGGTTCACATTTACCACTAGCACTAATATAATACCTACGTATAGCCAGAATCAATTGTTCTTTTCTGCTACGTAAACTATATTTAAAACGCTTGTCACTGCATTAAATATATTACAATAGTTTGAAATCAATTTCAACTCACCATTACTTTATGTAATTACTTCTAAGCGCACTGCACCGCACAAGCACTCGGATTGACAAGTCAATCACCAGTGATAAAGTTATTGTCAAGTCTATTCGACATTTTCTTATCATAATCGAAAATCAACACAGATCGGACTTATCTAATCAGTGAACTAATTATTCGAATGTATAGTCATTGAAAAACAAATAAATGCGTCGTTTACTGCCATCAATAAGTACATCTTTATGATTTCGTTAAAAGTTGTACTCCAGTCGTGGTTTTTTTTACTTCTAATCTAATTTACTTAGAATTAACTAGCAGTATTTCAACCATTCGATCGATGGGTTTAAGAACTGTTTTTGAGCAAACCACATAACATTTACTATATTTTACCATGCTTATGAACAGTTATGTGCAAAACAATTAAGTATTTAAGTATTTACTTATTAAAACATCACATTCTTCTTCTTCATTCTTATCTTAAAATATTTGCTTTATCGGACTTCGTAAACAGACATTAACAGAACTATTGGTTGCATTCTGATCTACATTCATACATACAATTCATAACACTGTCACGAAAGTCTATATAGATGTCTAAAAATTAAAACCCTAGGTCCTCAACGGTTACAGCAGAAATCGTGCTGTACAACTGTAACTATGTCCACTATACTCGTGTTTATAGGGCCCTTCTATCAGATAAAATGGCTGTGTCGTATCAGCTAAGCCCAGTACTTGTATAATGCATGGGGATTAAGTTATAATTTTAATACTTATCATAAAATAACGTCACATACCTACCTACGGGTTTTTCGCAAAGTAAAATTGAGGAGTCTACCTAGCCTAGTCACATAACATAAGTTCATAAGGGAGCTGTCTTGAGTTAATATTCAGTTCCAAGACAAAATTTAATTCGATTGTTGCCATGCAAACTAATGATAATACAGTAGTAAAAAACAGGTAGCTTTGCCGCCGCTTCGCCAAAGTCACTGAAGAGGGAAGCCACAAAGATCGCCAGTAACCCAGCGTTGCCAGCTCACAATTAGTTTTGCCATCCGCCTCCGCAGCGACTTAAGTCCCGAACCCCCCCCCCCCTCCCCCCGTGTGTCGCAGCCCAAAGCCTTAACGAGTTCAACCTTATGGATAGCTGGAAAAAACAATGGGCCGTGGACAGGGCAGGAGGAAGTGCTCAGGCCATTGATCCAACAGCCAAACCAAAAGGTTTCAATCTTCCCCGAAATCGCTAGTGCCGCCTCAACAGACTAAGAACTAAACACGCACGTTGTAATTATCACCTACACAAGTGGGGGTGAAGGGAATCTCCGCTCTGTGAGTGCGGGGAAGAGGAACAGACAGTGGAGCACATCATCAGACGCTGCCCTCTTCACTCCTACCCTGGCTGGATCTGCCGAAGACCTGGATGCACTAAAGCCTGATGCAGCCGCATGGCTTAGTAATTTAAGTGTTTTACTCTAATGCCTGTAAATATTATTATGCCATACGATTAAATAATAAGCAAAAAGGTGGTCGATCAGACGTAAACTTTTTGGCTTTGTTGAATTAATAGTACCAAGATCTAGTGCTTTACACAACAAGAATTTACATTTTAGCGTTTTTTCTAACAAGAGATGGTTCGTTTGATAGAACTTTGAAATGAGTCTACTGCTCATTCCTGTCTGTAGTAAGTAAAACACTGTTTACTTAAAAAGCCATGGCAGCCTAGTGATTTGACTTATGGCCTCTAAAGCCTTTTTGTGAGTTTGAGCCTAGGCTCACACCTCTCAGTTTTACGAAATTTACGTGCGAAATTACATTTGAAATTTACTATGAGATTTACGGTGAAGGAAAACATCATGACTTACATACACCTGCGAAGAAAATCAATGGTGTGTGTGAAGTTCCTAATCTGCTCTGGGCCCACGTGGGAACTACTGCCCAAACCCTCTCATTCTGAGTAGAGGATTCTGCACTGCGACGTAAATAGGCTGGTATGATGATGATGAAAACATGTTAGAACTTTTCATATCGTATACAAACAAGTTGTCTCAAAATTAATCCGACATATTTCATCAAGTGGTTGGGTTAGTTTAACTAAAGATCCCCGTTAATGTTTTTCAGGATTTTTTAAATTGTGGTTGACATTGGTCGATGTCGAAAGTGTCGCGTCAAGGGCGTGACTACATTTTGAAACAAAAATTCCGATGGAAAATCTCTACAGGGGTATTCAGTCAAATTATTCCAAGCACCTGATGAAATATTCCTGGTTAATTTTGAGAAATCTACCGAGGAAACGAAATATAATATCAATGCTTTTCTTAGACGTCAGTACTTCATTAAATACGAGATTGTATAGGCACTGGCCACGTGTCAGTCGCATTCAAAACGTGACCTATCTAAATACCTAGCAACCAAACATGCATGTTTAAAAATAAGATAAAATAAAGAGAGCCGCAGGTGTGACAAGGTTTGTTTACATTGTGTATCGGTAAAGTTGAGAGAATAACCATATCTCAAGATTATAGTGATCGAGCAAACAACCTTGTCTTCTCTAGTTATTTTTGCTATTTTTTCTTGTGACCGTGAAGTTTTCTCTTTAAAAATGCTCGTAAATTTTCATGGACACGATGCGAATTCATGATAAGATTTTTAAAGTGGATCGCCAATTAAATTTCATATTGGTTCTAATACTTAGAGCGGCGGTGTGCCAACACCAAAAAGGTATGTGAAACATCTCTGTTTGCATCGATACTATGAACAAGGTCATTTCACTGTTCAGAAATCATGGTACCAAAGTTAGCTGATGACGAAAATTTACTATATTTAAAATATTATTTATTATAGTGGGTTAATACGATCGCTTTTAGAACTCCTGACTTTACCGATATTAATACTGATACATTGCATCAAAAAAAAATCTTACTGTGCCTTTAAAAGACTTTCTTGATTCGTCCAATGCTAATAATTACGCAGATGTTTACTTAACTCACACTCAGAGCCAGTATATCCCATTTTATCTTTATCATCTGTTTACCTATGAAGCAGTGTTTCTTTTGCGATAATACGTGTAGTGATTTATAACTCTGCGAAGTTAATAATGAAAAATCGCGAGAATGCGTAGTTTACCACAAACGTTACAAGTGCTTACAATTCTCTTCATAATTGTCACTTTTGTTGTATGAGAAAGTTAACAACTATGCCGTTTTGTAGCACTTGTAATTTTTGTGGTACAGGGTTCTGGGCTAGAGTGATCCGTCGGAACACGGGGTGCGGTTACTGTACGACCTCGTATTTGTCGAGCCTTATGGAATTATGGAATTTACATGGGGATTTGAATTATCAGGCCGTGCATTACTGTCATTAATTCCGGGTCGATGATTACAGGTCGTACTTTATCCACGGAGCACGGAAGTCATTAAACAACCATGGCTAGCTAGCCCAGTCAATGGCATAGGGCGAACGGTCCATCGATTACAGTTTAATAATTCAATATCCCTCATAGGTACCACCAATAGTCGTTATTGACGTATCAATAGGGAAGAGTTTCCTATACTATACCAGGCATTGGATGAAGTTTCGAACAGCACCTTGAATATGTCTGTCCTCGACGAAGGTTCCTAAATAACCTTGTCAGAATCGTAAGGCTGAACGGTCACTGCCAATGACACTTTTAATGCTACAATTCCCTAAATAGTCACGATACTACTGCCGTCGTTATACTGCCGTCGTAAGAAAAAGGGGCACAACTAGAATTTTTTGTGAAACAGAAAAGGCCTAAGTGCACACTTGTTCTTTGTAAACTTACGCTGTTTCTTTTTGAGCAATTTTGCAGTTGTGCTTTTTATAAATACGACGGCAGTATATTTTACTAGCTTTTTCCCGCGACATCGTTTACGCACAAATAAAATGTATGGTCAACTCCTGATCTATATCCCGCGGGATATTCCAAAAGTCCCTTTTTACTGCAACTCTACAATCCTAAAGGAATGGTTACGGAGACAGGGTCCCATTGAGTTGAATAAGTTAATAAATCCCGTTTTTTCCTTATCCCGTGGGATTTTTCGATAATCCTAAAATAAGTTTTTTACTATTATAATTATTAATTACCCACTTGCATGCTCAATTTAAAGTCTCTAATAATTACCGTTGAAGCGAAAATATAAATCCCATTTATTCCATTTACCATGGGAATTTCGAAAAATCCCTTCTCAGCGCATGCCTACGTCATAATAGCTATCTGTGTGCCAAAATTGTTGCCCTCAACTGCCTGCCTGATAATATAAATAATCTATACTAATATATAAAGCTGAAGTTTGTTTGTTTGTTTGTTTGAACGTGCTAATCTCCGGAACTACTGCTCCGATTTGAAACATTCTTTCAGTGTTAGTTAGCCCATTTATCGAGGAAGGCTATAGGCTATATAACATCACGCTAACACCAATAGGAGCGGAGCGGAGCGGAAGAATGTTTCAAAATCGGGGGTTTTTGAAGTAAAACTTCTATATCTCGGGTACTAGTGCTCCGATTTGAAAAATTCTTTCAGTGTTAGATAGCCCAGTTAGATAGGGCGGGTTACGAGCGGGTGGGGGGGGGCGGGTTGAGAGCGGGTTGGGGGCGGCTTGAGAGCGGGTTGGGGGCGGGTTGGGAGCGGGTGGGGGGGCGAGTTGGGAGCGGGTTGGGGGCGGGAAGGGAGCGGATTGAGAGCGAGTTGGGGGCGGGTTGAGAGCGAGTTGTGGGCGGGTTGGGCCGGGTTAGGAGCGGGTTGGGGGCGGGTTGGGAGCGGGTTGCAGGCGGGTTGGGGCGGGATGAGAGCGAGTTGGGGGCGGCTTGAGAGTGGGTTGGGGGTGGGTTGGGAGTGGGTGGGGGGGCGAGTTGGGAGCGGGTTGGGGGCGGGTTGGGAGTTGGTTGGGAGCGGCTTGAGAGCGAGTTGGGGGCGGATTGGGGGCGGGTTGAGAGCGGGTTGGGGGCGGGTTGGGGGCGGGTTGGGGGCGAGTTGGGAGCGGGTTGGGGGCGGGGTTGGGAGCGGGTTGGGGGCGGGTTGAGAGCGAGTTGGGGGCGGGATAGGAGCGGGTTAGGGGCGGTTTGGGAGCGGGTTGGTTTATTATGAAGTTTCACTACTTCCGGAAGGAGGAGAAGGATCTAAGGAGAGCCATAATTAATGAAAAAGCAAATTGGATAAAAAAATAAGCAGCCCAAATTACTAATTCCACGCGGACGGAGTCGCGGGCAAAAGCTAGTAATAATAATAAAATTCAGCAGTTTCAGTGCGACACATATGGTGATATAATGTGTGATGTTTGTGAAAGTTAAATCTTTGTGACTGTTGATGGGCGTAGAAGTGGAGGAGGACGAGATTCTGCGTGGAGACACAGACGTAGCTGTGTTACAGGTGTGGTCGCGGAAGACGAGGTAACAGCATAAGAATAAACATTTATTATTTCATTCACATGGACCTCCACAAAGAAATGACTTGAAAATTAAATGTTTGATTCAAACAATGATGATGAATCTTTTTTTTCTCTGAGGGTAGGCCTTGAAATAGAATGATCCTTAGTATCCTTATGTACATATTTAATCTAAATGCCATACAGGTAAGATTCCTTTTGTATTAGTAACTTTGGGACTCCCAGTCTTCATTGGTAAACCAAAATCAAATCTAGTTCAAAAACTAGTGTCTATGATACAGGCTCGCCCTATTTTAGACATTAGGGTGTTGTATATTTTTGTTTAATTACCTCAAATCTCGTGTTGGAACTATTAACTATGTAAGTTTTTGTCAATAAACTTATTATATTTCATACTAAATACAAACTGAAATATGGATGCACAGGAAAAAACCCAGAAAAAAGACCAGCCCTGGGAATCGAACCCAGGTCCTCAGCATTCCGTGCCCTACACCACCACTGGTCAGGAGTTTAGACACGATTTTGTCCTATACATCCATATCTCCATCTGTTATCATCACTTGTAGTGATACAGCGCCATCTATGTTATACCCTCATCGAGAGATTTCAAGTCACTTAATAAACTTATTATTATTATTTCCTACCCTAATAGAATATCAGGAAGTCAAACGGCTGGCCGAAGACCGCGCGGAGTGGCGGTTACTCCACTGACAAGAGCATAGCTCTTAAATTTAAAAAGAATAGAATATCCAGTTAAGCGCCACCTACGCGTTTCCTCTAAACAATTGCGACACCGTCCGTTACTGTCCATGGATCTGCGCGAAACAAATTGATGTAACTAACATCTAACTATAGAGCACGCATTCATTACGCATGACAATGCGACATCGCGGTGAGGTCAACTGGAGATGTAGATAATTGAAATGAGTTACTGTGGAAATGGATGATGTTAATTCAAAAAAAAAAACATTTGGCTGAAAAGCAGAGTTAATAATGTAATCTGCTATCCAAGATACCGCTGTAAAGAATTAGCAATGGAAAGTACCACAAATTAACAAAACTATTTATCCATTACTAATATTACAAATCCGATATTAGCACTCTGTCTATTTCTTCACAGCAAAACCGCTATACCAAATGTTTGGGCATCCTTACTAATATTATAAATGCGAAAGTAACTGTCCGTCTGTCTGTTAACTATTAGACATAGACATAACTTTATTCGACATCAAAAAAGAAAATACACTGACTAATACACTGAGAAAAATAAAAAGAACAATAATAACAATAAAAACAAAAAACATAATTGTAGATGTCGAAAAGGAATTTGACTCAGCATAAGCTGTAGTAGATGCCTGCTACAGCGCTGATTTTCAGTCAAACCCTTCATATCCGTGCATCATACTTGTTGGACCGGAATCAGCACAAACAAATTCTGTATAAAAAGTGTGCAACAAATAAATAGAACGCTATATTCAAGCTAAAACCGCTGAACGGATTCAGATGAGGTATACAATATAAATAGTTTGAGACCCTGGGAAGGATATAGGATAGATTTTATCCCAGAAAATTGAGTTCCCGCAGGAGAGCGATAAACGGATTCTACGCAGACGGGGCCGCGGGCAACAGCTAGTTGTGAAATAAAATAGCCTACTTTTTATCGTTTTTTTAACGACCGCCTTAGCCTAGTTGGTAGTGACCCTGCCTACGAAGCAAGAGGTCCTGGGTTCAAATCCCGGTAAGGGCATTTATTTGTGTGATGAGCATGTTTTCTATGTATTTAAGTATTTATTTGTCTATATAAGTATGTTTATCGTCGTCCAGTACCCATAGTACAAGCTTTGCTTAGTTTGGGACTAGGTCGATTTGTGTAAGATTGTCCCCTAATATTTATTTATTTATTTATTTATTTTACGCTAGAAAATTGCATGTTCCTGCAGGATAACAGTAGTCAGATTCTTTGCTGGTAAACTTCCAGGCACAATCATAAAAAATAAACAGCTCTAATACCTATAATAAAAATCTCGTGTCACGGTGTTTGTTATCGTTGTTATCGATCTCTTCCGAAACGGCTTTTTGACCGATTTTTATGAAACTTTTTTCTCCGTATTCGGTAGGTCGTAGACTATTTTTTATACCCCTATTCTTGGCAGACGGAGTCGCGGGCAACAGCTAGTAATCTTCAAGTCACAATTTAGTTTTTTTTTTAATTGTTTATAACCTTTTATTCATTTAATAAACAAAAATTCAATATAACAGTAAAAACTTAGGACTAACTTGAATCTAACTAAAACCAACTAAAGCTAAAGGTAAAAAATCTGTACCAAGTCGCCGCCAATGGGGCGAGTGCCCAGAAGGCTGGCAGCATTGCCACGTTGGATGGCAATGCTGATTCGCTGAGCGAAGTATTGGCCAGCCCTCTGGTCACGGGAGGCCTCTATTAGGCGCGCCGAATGATCTTTATATAGACGGCGCGCGCTTGGCCCCCAAGGCCCCAGAGTTTTGACCCCAAACGCCTCAAATATATAACTGGCTCCAAGGGAGCTATATTTGCGGCGTTTGAAGTCTTCCGCTGAGGCCGCGGCAGAGCCAGCAATATTTTGGGTCCTTGAAAGATGGGTCGGTGCAAGGGTATCCACACATGTGGCGTCCCAAACTAAGGGCCGACCCATCCGCCAAGGAACCAGAGTCATACCATCGGGCCTCTTGCCATCGTCTCCAGCCAAGCCGTTAGGTTCCAAAACGGCAGGCACTTGGACGCTGACAAGAGCCCTACGGATGACGTCATTTAAGCTGGCATGGCGCGGTATACGTCATGGTGTCCATGCCTATCAGTCATTTTCCCACATTGGCAGCGATGCGGGACGTTTGTTGGTGCCAATTTAGTTTGGAACTATATAGTCCTTTTCAAATAGCTTGGGTACGGTGACATCGCTTTTTCCATTCCACGCCATCAATGTTCTATCAATAAACTATCACTAATATTTAATAAAATCGATTACATACCTACCTGATCGAAAATCGCAACAATTGGATTCAAATTTACATTGTCGCCACCCTTTAATTGCTTAATAACACGTGTCAGCTACCCAAACTATTTGATAAGGATTATAATTAATAATTAAGATTGTATGTTCAAATATTGAAAAGCAGTCTATAGATACTGTTCTCAATGGAAAATAAACAGCATTTAAGTGATTCAATATTTAATTAATCATAAGTTAAGTTACAAAAGTGCAATGAACTTTTGTTTGGCAACTGTATAGTATAGGTACTGCTTATGAAACAAATGATTTAGGTAATGGTGTTAGGTTACAGTGTCACCCAGTCTATTAAATCGACATTGACATCATATGCTTCTAACCAATTTAATAGTGTGAGGCTCAAAAGGGTTTCTGGAATATAACAGAGTGGAAAAGTTTGAAAACAAAGTCAACAGTCTAATCTAGCTATTCCATACAAATATTATAAATGCAAAAGTGCGTATCTGTCCAACAGTCTCTTCACGCTTAAATCGCTGAACCAATTTAGATGAAATTTGGTATTGAGATAGTATGAGACCCTGGGATGGTTTTTATTCCGGAATTAGCGATAAACGCATTCTTTGCAGATCGAGTCGTGAGCAACAGCTATCCTGTACCTCTACCATGAGTTTACACTAGTTCACAGTGACCGTACTCGCTAGCGACGGCGTAAATGATTTGTATGGAGAATTGTACTTCCGTAAGTGACCGCTAGAGGCGCTGTACAATTCTCCATACAAATAATTTACGCCGTCGCTAGCGAGTACGGTCACGTAAACTAGTGTAAACTCATGGTAGAGGTACTGACTGCTTGACAGAATGACTCATCAACGCCCAGCCCAAACATTTGGTTCTAGAAAGCTGAAATTCTACATAGAGATTTTTTTTTCTTTATAATGTTATTGACGACCAAATGGCCTAGTGGTTAGAGAACCTGACTACGAAGCTTGAGATCCCGCGCCAGAGCATCATATCTATTGGTAAGTATGAAAAATGCAAATGTTTGTTCTCGGGTCTTTGATTTTCAAAATGTATATATGTATGTATCTATCAACATAAATATGTTTATCCGTTGCCTGGTACCCATAACACAAGCTTTGCTTACTTTGGGGCTAAATCAATTGGTGTGAATTGTCCCGTGATATCTACAGTTATTTTTAATTCACTGACATCCTCTTAACCCTGAATTCCTATCACTCAAACAAACGTTTATTGTTTTACGTCTTTTTAAAATGAAGGACTTTTTTTCCCATACAAATACACGGAGTATCGTAAAATAAGAGGTAATCTCAAATTTTCAAAACATTATTACACCAAAAATATTAAGTTATGACAAAAGCCGTAGAACAAAAAACATTTGGTTAAGTGGTTGGAGTTTAGGATTAAAAGGATGCTAGTGAATTACAAATAACCCTGTATTTATTTATTTAATGTCAGACAAGGAAAAAGTTTGATTCAGAGTGACCCTATCTCCGTAATTACTAGTCTCTTCAAATTAGGGCTGCAAGTGATTTTAGAATTTTCGGAAATTCCCACAGGATAAGAAACCAAAGATGTATTTCTGTGCAGATTAAGTCACAGGCAAAAACTAGTACTTAATTGATATAAAACAATAGGTTGTTTAGTTAGTAGACTAATTACTACCACAATTAAGTAAAATATGTGACATAACTGCAAAAGGTGTATCTAATTTAAAGTAATGAGTTTGGACCACTTTATCAACCACAATGATGCATGAACATTAATTGCTTTTATTGTTCAGTAACATAAAACTGTTATGGCATCAACCTATCATGTGATTGTAGTGACAACAGATTAGTCACTCAACTATGTTAAAAGTATTAATTTTGGCACATTATCAGGAAAATACAGGCATATTTTTTGCCTAATCAACAGGCAAATAATTTAACATATTGCACACCTAGATCAAGAATCAACTAACTCAAAATAATAAACCATTCTAATTTAGACTTCATTCACTTTCAGAAGGGTCCAAATTAAAATGGTGGATTATTTTAAGTTAATTGACTGTTGATCTAGGAGTGCAAATGTAGTTTATAATGATGTCAACAATAATAGTAATAAAATAATGTAATGGTGTAAAAAGCAGGTAGGGACATAAAATTAATTAATAAATTGGGAGCAACTGAAATGTTATGGTACAATACATACAAGAAGAAATAGGCAGAAGAAGAGCCCTTTCAAAATAATCTGCAACTTTGTCCTTCAATTTTAAATTTTATAAACTGATCGTCTTATAGATAGGGTTTTAAACTATGTAGCAAGAACCAGATGATCAGATGGATTTTTCCTTCTTACTGTACTGTTAAATTTTGATGTATGTTATTGAAGCGGAAGGGATGTTTCTTACTAATGCAAATATTGATCAGATAAGGTTCTTTTAAGTAAGTATTTAAGTTTTTTTTAGGTGCTTGGGGTTTCTCTACGGGATCAAATTAGGAATGAGATCTGTAGAAAAACAGGGGGGTTACTACGAAATTCGAAGTTCGAAGTTCGGATCGTGCGGTCCCTCTCACTCTCGTAATAAATACCATTAGCGTGAGCGGAACGGCATGAAACGAAGTTCGAATTTCGCGCTTCGTAGTATAGGGCCAGGGGTCACCGACATAGCCAAACGGATTAGCTCATTGTAATAGCAATTGGCAGGCCATATATAGCACGCGGAACAGATGGCCTTGTTCTAAAGGTTCTGGAATGGAGACCACGGACTAGCAAGTGTAGCGTGGGACGTCCACCAACAAAATGGACGGGTGATTTGGAAAATGTTGCAAGTTCAATATGGATGCAAGCCACTTCCAACCATAATGAGTGGGTATCAATGAGGGAGGCCTATGTCCAGCAGTGGATGTCCTACGGCTGAAATGATGGTGGTGAGGTTCTTTTAACTGTTAAATTTAAAACCATCAAACAACACCTTAATCATCCTCAACTAGTACTATAAATGCAAAAGTAACTCTGTCCGTCTGTTACCTCTTCATGCGTATACCACTAAACCGATTTGGATGAAATTTGGTATGGAGATAGTATGAGACCCTGGAAAGGACTAGGATAGATTTAATCTGAGAAAATTGCTCCTGCGGGATGGCAATAAACAAATTCTTCGCAGACAGAGCTGCAGGCAACAACTAGTATAAAACGAAACAAAGAAGATGGATCATATACCTACATGTTTATTATAATGCATGACTGTAATGCATTCCAACAGTTTAATTATTCCATATTCATGTGTAATCTCAATTACACACTTATTGAATGTGATGCAAATTTGGTTAATTAATAAATCACAAACTGGGCACCATAATAAAGTATTTATAAGCAAATAAGTAGTATTAGCATATTAGCAATATCATATTGGAATTCAAAAATAATATTTGCTTGTACAGTCAAGGGCAAAAATATGTATACACTTTAGTACCTTGTCTATTTTCGTCATATTTGAACTGCCATATATGAACTATGACAGTGGTTAAAGTGACAAGGTATTAAAGTGTATACATATTTTTGCCCTTGACTGTACTATTTTATGCAAGATCCTGGTTTAGTGGTATTTACATAGAATATTTATACAGCATATAGTATTTATTTATATAGTTCAATGACCAGATAGCCTAGTGGTTAAAGAGCCTGACTATGAAGCTAGAGGTCCCGGGTTTGAATCCTGGTCTTGAGAAAGTATATATGAAGTAAAATCTTGATAAAGCTGGCAGTATCTTCAGAATAAGCATTGTTCCAGGAGTGAAACAAGCCATATTCACATCCATCTGTCAAAATGACTCTGCCAATTTACCAATGTCTTTTTTAAAGATGCCTACTGTTTTGAATTGGTAACACTTTAGGCCACGGAAAACTGAATATTTAATTACAACTGTACTGAATAATCCTAAGTATACATAAAAATTGTAATTGTTACTTAGTTTCAACTGATGTACGTGTTTATTTGTTAATATTAAAAAAATATTTATATCAATCCATCACCATCTGGCTGATGACAATGTACTTAAACTCAGTCCATACCTGCAATAAACTCATAAATGTAAATCAAAAAGTCCAATAGCAGTTATTAACGGGAGAATCGTTAAGATATTTTTCAACATCCCTGCCTTTAATATACTTTTATTCATTACTTACAAGATAATTTAAACATATTACAGTTTGTGTAACATTACTGGAAAAGCCAACTTCCTTCCATTATCACAGTGAATAATCAATTTCCATGTACAACTGGGTTATTTGTGCCAGCTGTTTTAAATCGTGGTCGGATTTTATTATGATTCGTGCCTAACCAAGGCTACAGGGCTACATAAGTACAGATCAAAACAAACATAGCTAACAAAGAAGTAACCTCAAAATCATCTATTTTTAGCGAAACCTTTACGTGATATTCAGTCAATAGCTATTAAAAATGATTCGAAATGTATTCTTACCCTAGAATATGTTCGCAGGCGGCTGATTCTTGGATTAGATGGTATATTCTGTAAGGAAACTTTAGACATTCTCGTATTCTCAGTCTGCTTACGATCGCAACAAAAAATAGAATCTTACACACCACACTGTTGGCACTGAACGCTATTTAACCACACGAAAACCCGATCAAGTTCAAGTCGAAGATATTCGGAGCTCGAAACAAATTTTAATTTTGACAACCCCAGGGAAAATTGCACGACCCCATGATTGGAGAATTGCTGTCAAAATTAGTTTTAATCCATGAAATTTTAAATGATTTTCGCATTAGACACGTTTAGTAAATATTAAAATCTAAAACTGATTTAAAATACAAATATTTATTTAAATTATTACGGGCACAAATATGACAGATGAGGTTTTCTGGTCTGCAGCGTTTCGTTCGCTGCTAACGACAGCGCGAGCGCGCACGAAATCGACTACTTCTTGCGCCGTTCGACACACGACTGTCAAACGCAGAAACGCTTGTCGTTCGTTCAACGTTCGCGCCTTCGCCATTTTGAGCGCCCGGTTTTGTTTTTGCGTAAATACGACGATTTGCTCATATTAACATTTTTATTTTATGGTCCTTATTTTTAATACATATGCTAGGTAGGTATATTTTATCCATCCGTGGTGTTTTCTCGTATCCATCACAACTTATCGTCTAACTCTAACTAGAACTGGCTATGGTTGTCATAGTAAGACAGGTGAGCAGAGCAGGCAGGCAGGTGAGTTGAGGCGTCGAGCATTGGTACGTTTATCTTATTATTTGAGTCGCGTCTTGGAATTATTAAATTATGGTATCATCTAGCTTCTAGCCTATTGTTTATCTAACTTGGTAACTGGTTTGTCTAACTTTACATTGGGTAAATTGATTTGAAGTCAGTACAGTGGTGGGAGGTCAGCGCTGACTTTCAATTTACATTGGGTATTTCTCGGGTCAGCGCTGACTTGTCTCGAATTCGAAGTCAGTTACTGACCCTGTCTAAACCTGCCTTTACATTGGGAATTTCTCGGGTCAGCGCTGACTTGTCTCGAATTCGAAGTCAGTCACTAATCCTGTCTAAACCTGCCTTTAGATTTTAACTTACTACCTAACTGAATAATTAGATTTTTAGTTGCTTTAAAACAAATAAATAGTCAGTCAATTGAGTTGATAAAAGAGTTAGAAAATTAGTTAAGTATTGCCGTAGAAAAACAATGGGAAAATCATGTTTTTGGCTAATGAATGGGGTGGCTAGTAGTTTTGATAAAAGACATGAATGAGATTTATTTATGAAATCAAATCACTCGAAAATGTTATTTAAAAGTGGTAAAAATATGTGTATTCTCAAGACATTCTTACAAGTCTACCACTCAAAAGAAAAATTTCGACTACTTGTATAGATTAATTAGACCTGTAATTTCTTACCAATAAAGTATTTATTCGTTCAATTAAAATTGAGTAGCCTTTTGAATAAACAAAAAAGTGTAAAACCACTTTAGAGTGATATTTTCCAATGATAATGGTTTAGAAAATCGATGTCCAGATAATCCAAAGTGACCGAAGTGACATAACCGACAGGATAAACGAGTTACTGGGGATTGAGACTTGAGACCGCGTGCTGGCAGAAGTGCCCTTCCTTGCCAAGTGGAGTTATGCTTAATGACCTATACCGCATCAGAGGCTGACGGGTTGTTCCGTCTATCCCAACTGGCTATCCCAACCAGTTAGGATACATGGATTTTTTTTCATTCTTCCCAACATAGCTAAAGTACAGTTTTGCAATGGGAACGTATCAAAATATATAAAGTTTAAAACGAATAATTGACGAAATACATACCTAATGGTCATAAATAGTCATAATACATACTAATGCTGTTTATTGTTTATAATATATATCAATGACCTCCCTAAAATCATTGATAAACCATGCGTATTGTTCGCGGATGACGTTTCTATCCTGACATCATGCTCGAAGAACCACAACTTACACACTGACTTAAACAACATAATAACTAAAGTAGTGGATTGGTTGAAAGATCACAATCTGGAAATAAATTTAAGTAAAACTAAGGTGATGCAATTTAAGCCAGTACAAAAGTGAGCTTTAGAAATAGACTTTTCATTTAAAGGACATAAGGTGGAATGCGTAGACACATTCACCCTTCTGGGGTTGGATATTGATACGGGTATGAATTGGAAGGCGCACGTTCAGAAAATCAAAAATAAAATTTCAAAATGTATCTATGCCCTTAGAGAATTAAAAAAATCAACCTCACTGCAGTCGGCAAAAATAGCTTATTATGCCTATGCTTATTCATGGCTCAAATACGGCATTATCTTATGGGGAAATAGCACGGACGTTAAAGATCTGTTCATTCTTCAAAAGAAATGTGTGCGCATACTCGCGAATATAAGGAGTCCAGACAGCTGCAAACCATATTTTATCAAGTACGAAATACTAACCTTAACTGCAATATATATTTTCGAAATTTGTAAATTTGTAAGAAAACACTCTGTTCTATTTGCGAAGCTGACTGACCAACCGCGCCGTTTCGAAACGAGGTTCAAAAATAATTTGGCATTGCCGATGTTTTCTAAGCTCAAACTCCACAGGACAAGTCCAAACGTCATGGCAGTAAAAATATATAACCATCTTAAAAATGATATTAAGGCTCAAACTAACGATAAGCAGTTTATTAAAATGTTAAAAGATTTCCTTATTAAAAAATGTTACTACACCTTAAAAGATTTTTTTGACGATAAAGTTAAAGACACCTTCTAATTTGATCTAATTTGATTCTATTTTGTTTTTATTTTGATTTGATTTGATCTAATTGTAGTGATTTGATTCGGTTCGTTTTCTGTTTGATTTAATCTGGTTTTCATTCAATTTAGTTTTTAATGATTTGATTTAATTTGACTTAATTTGACTTAATTTGACTTAATTTAATTTAATTTTAATTTGACCTAATTTGTTTTAATTTGATTTAATTTTGTTTTAATTTAATTTGATTTGATTTATTTAATATATTTTAATTTAATTTGGTTTAATTTATTTTATTTGTATCTTATATTATAGTATGCTGTGCCCTACCAGGGTCCATGTGAAACAAACAAATGTAAACATCCATAATGTACCATGGTTGCAATAAATGATATAATGATATAATGATAAAATTTTCCATGAAACTATTGATTAAACGAACTTTTTTAATCGTCTAATGTACAGATTGGTTTAGGTTAGGTTAGGTTTATTTTATGAAAATCCTATAGAGTTGAGAATTTCCAAGAAAATTGCTTTATATCAAATGACCATTATGTATTTCGTCCATTATTACTTTTAAATTTTATATATTTTGATACGTACCCAAAAAATCCATGTATCCCAACTGGTTGGGATAGCCAGTTGAGATAGATGGAACAACTCAGGCTGACTAGGCTAGGAGAATCCCACACTCAGCAATAGAATTCAACAGGATGATGATGATGAACATCCTTATGATCCTCCTCCTCCTCCTCCTTATACTTATGATCTTTTTTAAAGAAACAGTATTCTAACACTGGCGTCGTTATATATATATACTTATATTTGAAATAATCATGTATGTAAGAAAAATAAGGCTAAATTAAAATTAAATAAATATATTTTGAGTTCGACTTTGACCCGACCAAAACAGATACGAAATTCAAATCCATCGTCAAGAAAATGTTTATATTTTTGGCGTACTATAAAATTAATAATTAGGTACCTACCTCTATATCATGTAGGTACCTACCTAGGAAAGGAAGGTAGGCACGGTTGGAAATAATTCCTATCCGCGTTGGCGATCCCTAGTTTCCAATAGCGTAGGTAACTGCTGTTTTTTAGGGTTCCGTAGTCAACTAGGAACCCTTATAGTTTCGCCATGTCTGTCCGTCTGTCTGTCTGTCCGCGGCTAAGCTCAGAGATCGTTAGTACTAGAAAGCTGTAATTTGGCATGAATATACACATCAGTCACGCCAACAAAGTGGTAAAATAAAAAATAAAAAAATATATTTTTTTAGGGTACCTCCCATAGACGTAAAGGGGGGGGTGATTTTTTTTTTCACGACTAATCCTATAGTGTGGGGTATCGTTGGATAGGTCTTTTAAAACCATTGCGGGGTTGCTAACATGATTTTTCTATTCAGCGATCTGTTTGCGAAATATTCAACTTTAAAGTGAAAATTTTCATTAAAATCGAGCGTCCCCCCCCCCTCTAAAATCTAAACTGTTAGGTGGAAAAATTTGAAAAAATTCAGAATGGTAGTAAATATATCAAATTTACTAGGAAAATTATAGCGGCTAAGATTGCTCAGAAATTATTTGTAGTTTAAGAGTAAATAGTAGCCTAAGGTATAAAACATACCTAAACTTGGATGATTCCGTACACATACGAAATCCTTAGAAAAATATTACTTGATTTTTTTTGTAATGGCTACGGAACCCTACCTTGTGCGTGTCCGACACGCTCTTGGCCGGTTTTTTTTTTTAAGTTGTATAGGTACTTTAGATGTATGTAAGTATTTAAAAAACATAGTAGAAATGTATTTCATACTAAATACAAACTGAAACATAGATGCACAGAAAAAACCCCAGAAAAAAGACCAGCGCATAATAGAGATGGCTGAATAAAAAAAAACCGGCCATGTGCGAGTTGGACTCGCGCACCGAGGGTTCCGTACAAATTTATACATCGTGAAATTTTAGTGGTTGTGTTCCCGAAACGAGGTGATTTAGTATCGATTGTACAATCGATTTATAATTACCATTTTGACTAGAGTCAAAAATCCAATTGTGAAAAACGAAAGTCGAAATGACTGCAAACCAATAGTAACGCTTCGTTGGTACAAGTAGCGTACGATCGTACGATAGGTTAGGTACCAACGAAGCGTTACTATTGGTTTGCGGTCATTTTCGACTTTCGTTTTTCACAATTGGATTTTTGACTCTAGTTAAAATAGTAACTATAAATCGATTGTACAATCGAAACTAAATCACCTCGTTTCGGGAAAACAACCACTAAAATTTCACGGTGTATGTATCTATGAACATCCAGTCTTAGCAGACCCCTGCTCCTAAGCAAAATGTGCGCAGTGTGGAATCATTGTAGATTGGTTACTGATATAAACAGACTGACAAAAAAATTTATGCTTTTCGCAAATTTTTCTTTATCTGTGCTATAAGACCTTGTTTCGTACCAAATTCCAAGATTCTGAGTTCACGGGATGTACCCTGTAGGTTTTGATTCCCTTGCGAGTGTCGGAAATTTGCGGCATAAATGGCTGTATCTTTTGATTCCGTTGGCTTAGAAGTTTGATTTTTTCACAGCTCCAAGGGACAGTAAACCTGAGTATTTGCTATAAATTTCAGCTTGATACCTCTACGCGCTCCTGAGAAAAAGGGTCTTGACAGACAGACGGACGGACAACAAAGTGATCCTATAAGGGTTCCGCTTTTTCCTTTCGATGTGCGGAACCCTAAAAAACTTTGAGTTTCTTGCCGAATTCTTGTCAACAGGCTTCTTCAATTCTTGTAAATTTAGAGTGGAAGCTGTACCAACGCCTGTAACTTTTCGTTTTGTTTTTTTTTTGCCGTTACGTAAATTTGAAATGGTAACTTGGCAGGGCTGTCTAAACTGATGTTTCTGAACAAATCTGGTTTGTACTTTGCAATGCATGTTCTGGTGAGTTTGGGATAGTAAGACACGAGAAGAAGACTTAACATTATATTGAGCAGTTGATAGAGATTCTGGCAGAAGCTTTTTACAAGCTTTTTATTAACTTGCAATGTATGTAGATAAATATGTATATACGGGTCAAATCTTGTAAGTCGAATTTGACCCACTTCTAGTGTCGGATTCACTTCAAATTTGGTATACTTTAGGTTGGGTGCATAGAGTAATATTATGTTGGGTGACAATGCAAAGTTCAGTCAACAAAAAGTACAGTCAGCTAAAAAGGATGCATTTAAAATGTTTTTTTTAACAAAAACTTATTTTAAGTATAATGCCAAACTATACAGGCTGTTCCAGGAAATAGGGACAAGTGAAGTGAAAGCCCAGAAGCCAAAATCATCAATAATAGTGAGTGGGGGTAAGATGAAAAGCAGTGTAAGATGAAAAACTACTCGTAGCACCTAGTAGTTTTTCATCTTACACTGCTTTTCATCTTACCCCCCACTCACTAAAAAAAAACCACGTTCAAATATTTCCTCATTGTATTAATTTTCTACTCCTCCTATAAAAAATTGCGGAACATACATGGATGTGATTCGGATACATACTTACATATTTTTTATACCTACTTAATGAAGCACTTCTCAATACACTTTTTACTCTATAACATTATTTTTCAAAGTCTATTTAGATATCTCGAAGAGCCAATCGATAGTAAAGTTGCTCCTTAAGTTTTACCGCTGAAACCGTATCTACTCATGAAAATGAAAGTCCGCAAGTACGTTAAGTACAGGATTACAAACTGTTAAGTTATAAGAATAAAATATCTAGTAATGAATTCATGATAAAAAGGAATTAACGGAATAATCACTATTTCTATCATAATTTTTCAGTGAAATTTGGAACGTCCATAACTTAAAACCACTATCACTGAAAACGGATAAACTATGCACGAAGACGGATACGTACTTATTTACTATCGGAAAAACTCCTTTATTAACAATTAAAATGTGTCACTCAAAAAAACTGACATGTTTTGGCGAACGTGACACTTAGATCAGGCGGCAATTTTATAGACAAACCCCCAACACTGAGCTTTAAAGTCCCTTGGTCTCCATGGCCCTCACGAACGTTCTACATAACCAAAAATTTACCAGCAACTTACCAGTGAATTCTCAGTAGGGTTGACGCGTATGCGGGGTTCTTCGTCGTCGTCATCAGCGCACTCGGCGCCGGCAGTCTGGCCCATCGTCGTAGGGCCCGCACGGAGCGGCCCGCGCGTCCCTGGCGCCTCCACCGCCGCGACTGCCGAGTGCACAGCACAAAGTTAGGGATGAGACTCGAGAGTTGGTGTCGATATGTGAAGCATCGAGAATTGAACTTGAGAGGAAAGGCCAATGGGTTTTTGTACTAGGTATCTTATAAATTTTGTCCAGTAACTGACTTTAATCAATCATCGATACACTGACACTTTGCGCAAGCCAGATTAAAATATCACTTGTATAACGCGACTGGTTACATTTTGGTTACGAATGATATGAGCAAGCATATAGACATCCCTTGCAGTCTAGAGGAGGACAGACGGACTGGACACTCTGGACAGACGGACTGTAACGTCTGATGGAGCAATCTTTCGCAGGTTGTAAACATTGCAGCAAAGATTCCGCAGTGTTGGTTTTTAATTACTCTACTGATAGTGGGTAATGTATATAACTGCTCGTTTACGGAGCAGTATTGTCTAATATATCAAGCTGCGTGATTAACAGTGTAAGTAAGTGCAAAATTTACTGTGGAGAGGAGAGGCCAGCTGCTTTCTTTCAGTACTAGGGAAGTAGCACTCATTACTTGTTTTTATCGGCTTCAATATCGGCAATAGAGTGCAGCCCTAGCCCTACGAGCGGTCGATACAGCGAGCGCAGGTCTCTCAGCTGGGACCTCTGACAGTTCCAGCTTAAAAACAAATCCACTATTCAAATATCCATATATGAAGCATATTAGATTAAGGTGTCTGGAAATAAAATTACCTGTTCCAGGCTAACGTAGTTGAAACGGGAAAGTATCAAAATGTATAAAGTTTAAAACGAATAATGGATGAAATACATAATATATATAGTTACAAAAAATTTCGATGAAACTATTAACTAAGCGAACTTTTTTAATCGCGTAATCTGCAGATTGGTTTAGGTTAGGTTAGGTTTATTTTATGAAAATTCTTGAAAGTTGAGAATTTTCAAGATAATTAGATTACATCAAATGACCATTACGTATTTCGTCCATTATTATTTTTAAACTTTATATATTTTGATACGTACCCCACCCCCCCAACTTTTGTTCCCTAACAATCGGATACACCCACCTACTTGTGGTTTCAGTTACAATTTTTTCTACGATCCGCTCCTTATCGTTGTCCTTGGCTCGCACTAGGCCGGGAGAGCTGTATAAAAACAAACATTATTACATTTTTAACTATCAAAAGCAATAATGAAATGAAAAAAATACATGCATCAACAAAACAAGGAGCGGAATCCGTATTTGCAAGTGCATGCACAAGCTTGCATTTCTGCGGCGCTTATTTTCAGTCCACCGCTCCTCACACTCTAACACATCTTTGACAAATGACGGGTAGACTTACATTACACTATCCACATCCATCCATATCCATACTTAATATTATAAATGTGAAGGTGTGTTTGTTTGTTTGTCCTCTTTTCGCGTCGAAACCAAGCGACGAATTGCCGTGATTTTTTGTATGGACATACCTAATTAAAGGGTTGGAGAGTGACCACGGGAAAACACGTTTTAGGCCTATTTTCCACGGCAACGAGAGGCTGACGCGACGTTGCCGCTCCGTGGACCCAGTTTTGAAGGTTTCTACGCAGGATGCAAGCAATCGTCTTGCAATCGTCAGTTGACGAAAGCGTGCGCATGACGTGCGGTTTACGTGGACAATAGGCCTCTACTTCAGCGGGGGCGAAGGCGCGGGCATCAGCTAGTATGTACCTAATAAAAATATTCGAAGAATGAGTTTTCTGACAGGTGGAATATCGCTAGATGGCGTTAGTATCGTAAGGTTCCTTTGACGTGGTCTTGCTCGCGATTGGTTCATTTAGTTACAAAAACCAATCCCAAAAGTTATACGAATTTCAAATTTGCTAAACGGACATCACAATACTAGTGCCAATTAGCCTGTCGCAGGAACCCCTCACTGTTAAAAAACCGGCCAAGAGAGTATCGGACACGCCAAGGACCATTAGAACACCACTAAAAAATACAAATTTCTACCTAAGCCTTAACACAAAAATAATTGATAGTATAAATTAAATAAACAACTTGAATACCTACCTATAAAACATGGTAGGTATCTTTATACTGTCTCTGTACCATCTTTACTTGATATGATGAACTACATGGGACCAAATTGTACCTACGGCTGAAAGTGACCACGGCGTTGTAAGTGTTGTAGACGCGTGATGCGAGTGTTGTCCGCCAGGTTACGCTACTGTTGACTTTATACAAACACAAATACAAATAACTTTATTTCGCTTGAAATATGGTACAGAAGATGGCTCAACAATAATATATAATGGCTCACATATTTCGCCAGTATCTGGCATGCAAAATTTTACAATAAATATTACTAACATTACAATTAAACTACAGTAAATTATCGTGACATGCAAATTTTAAAAATGATTCAAAGGCAAACTATAACTTAGCCAATTCAAACAATAATCCGCAGGTAAATCATAACTAATGTCAATTTTAAGTATTCTATCTAAGCAAGTATGCATTCATTATTTGTCAAAAAAGGAAAAATATTCGGCTACAGAGTAGAAAGCGTTTTGCACAAGCCATGTTTTAAGTTCACGTTTGAACATTATCAAAGGCAACTGCTTGATGTCATCATTTAGCTTATTATAAATATGAATAGACATCCAAAACGTGTTCTTGCCATACAAAGCTGTTTTTTTCCGGGGTACAAACAACCTTTCAGGGTACCTCGTATTGAAGTTGCATACATCTCGATTAGATTTGAAGAGATCTGGGTTAGTTTTGACAAATAAACAGATTTCATATATGTAAATGCATGGTACCGTCATCAACTGCAGATCCTTAAACAACGGTCTACAAGATGTCATTATATCAACATCACAGATTGCTCTGATGCATTGCTTTTGAGCTATAAGAGCTCGATTTGCGTGCTGCGAGTTTCCCCATAAAAGGACGGCATATCTTAGTAACGAGCAAACATATCCGTGATATGACTGAATGGCAGCCCTTTTACTGCAGATTTTTGTTAGTCTCCATAAGGCGTATGCAAAGGAATTTATTTTATTACACAGTTTTTCAATATGGCTGACCCAAGAACATCTGTCATCCAGGAGAATACCCAAAAATGTTGTCTGACAGGATTCTTCAATAACTTCATCATCAAAAGATATTTTTAATGACTGTTTTCTGCCATTCCGGTTTACAAATTTTATGTAAGTTGTTATTGTGTAGCCACACTATAACTTTACAGATTGTGTTGTTTATATTATCATTATATTTATTTATGTCAGTACAAGGGACTATAATAGAAACATCATCAGCAAAAAGCGTGCAATCAAACTCTGTGATATCAGGAAGATCATTGATATACAATAAAAAGAGCAAAGGTCCCAGAATACTACCCTGTGGTACCCCAACTCTGTTCACTTTGGTGGAAGACTTACATACAGTAACAGTGTTTTTGGAATTGACATGCGCTATTTGTACAAACTGTGACCTATTACATAAATATGTCCTCAACCACTCATTTGCAGTGCCTCTGATTCCGTAAAGCTCACACTTTTTTTAAATTATTTCGTGGGACACAAAGTCGAACGCCTTACTCATGTCTAAGAAGACGGCGGTCACCGGCATGCTCTTGTCCATGTATCCCAAGACTTTATTTATTAATGAAAAGGCAGCTAATGTTGTCGATTTACCCCTTTGAAACCCGTACTGTTGCGGCTTAATTAATTTAAATTTATCAAGAAAGGTTTGGACTCGTTTGATTCGTTTTGACGAGTACTTTGATCCCAGATGGTAACCAGGGTCTGATGATGGAGCTGGAAGATGGCTAAAGGCACTCCACAATAAAACAAACAAAAAAAAAGCTATAAACACTTTTCGATAGGCAAGTTATCATAGGCATATTTGTTTACTTATAAATTATATTTGTTATAAAATAAGTCTCATCGAGTTATCAGATCGGTGAAGGTCGATCTTCAACGGCTCTTAGACCAATAATTATAACTAATTTTCAAGTATTGTGTTTGTAATGTTTTGCAAAATTGCTCAAGTATTACGTACGTACTACCAGATATTATTTAATTCCAAAATCATTAAAATTGCGATATCAATTGGTTTTCTGTAGGTATTTCAGATTCATCAAAGATATATTTTTTAATACCTTAGAATTCTCCGTTTTTTTTGCAATAGTTACACATGTAGACAGAGTCGAATATGGTTAATTTATCTACTTAGTAATTCATTTATACCTATTTAGTAGAGATGTGCCGATCATGACTTTGGCCGACTAGCCGACTAGCCGATTAGTCGGTTGTAAAGTAGCCGACTAGTCGGCCGACTAATCAGCCAAACCGATCACGGTTTCGGGGATTTCCGTGGTGCTTCGTTTACAGCTGATTCACGCGCAAGTCGCCACCACCGCTCTACGAGCATGTCAGAACCTGTTTTTTTTCATCATCATCATCATCGTCATCCCAACTTTAAAAAAATAACTTATACATATACGTTCCACCTGCAGGTCACAGACCTCATCTCTCAATGAGAGGGCTTGGGCCATAGTTCCCATGCAGGCCCAGTGCGGGTTGGGTTGGGAGTTCCCACCATTTGATATCTTCGCGGTTTTCTCATGATGTTTTCCTTCACCGTAAAGCTCATGGTAAATTAAAAATGAAATTTTGCACTTAAATTTTTAAAAACTCAAAGGTGGGAGCCCGGGCTTGAACCCACACAACCTTTTGCTTGAGAGGCCGTAGGTTGAACCACTAAATTTAATCACTATTAGTTAACTTTTGCTTTTATACGGATCAGAGTGGTGTTTTTGAGTACCTACGTATAAAAATATTTTTGTGTGATAATAGTGTTGTTGTTCATTAAAGTTAAAGAGCTCAATTCAAATTTAGTCATGTCAAAAAGTTTTTTGAACATTTGGACAATGATTCCCGTAAAGTCAGGTAACCAATGCCAAATGATAATTTCTTGTGGTGGGCAGGGCAAAACAGTAAATACTTACTACAAATATGACCATTAATAAATACCGACACACAACCCTGATACCTCAGTTACTTAGAATGTAAATGTTTGAACACAGACGATTCCTCAGAGCTTTTATACATATAATGTATTTTATTGAGAAATATATACAAAGTAAGAAGCCGGATAGTCGGCGCTATTTGCCGACTAATCGCCGACTAGTCGCCGACTACGAAAGTGGCCGGATAGTCGGCTTTACCGACTAGTCGGCGACTAGTCGGCACATCTCTACTATTTAGTAATCATTGTCGGCAGGTACCTACCTATCTAGTTGATCTGTTTAAAACAAACCCAACGTGAACACATAATTTAAATTCCAAAACCGACCAATACTTTTAACTTCAACTCATTACTCATTACTTCATTACTCATAATATATTATGTACCTACCACTTTTACCCCACTAACCTTCATTACTAATCCGTCAGTCCGTCACTCAAAAGCTTAGATACTCAAATAGGTACTTATTCTTTAATATCTTACCTTTATTACTTGATAGAGTTTTTTTAATATTAGAGTCACTTCAGGCTGAAACGGACGTCTAATTTTTCCCGCTCTCCAATATGATTCACAACAAATGTGATAAATCAGAAAGAGTTCAACCGAAAACTACGCAGTCCAAAACTGAGAAAGTCGTCAATTGTTTTGGACCAGCCCTTGCTTTTGAACATGTCTTTGGCATATTTAGATTTCGTATTTCAAACAATAACATTATGCCCACAACTGGCCTGATGAAATTTTTCGGATTATTCATGACGACCGTCACTGTCCTAGTATTTGGATTATCCTACGATGTCCCCGGGGCACTGTCTGGGATGGTGCACATAGTGGATACAATGGAGGATATTCCATCGATTGTATTTCTGTTTCAATACGCCACATCCGCTGTGATGACATCTTGCCTGCTGAGCAAGGCCAATGTGCGCATCATGACATCGCTAGCGGATCTCGACGCCACACTTCATGTCAATGAGAGACAAGAGTTTTACAAAGAATCCAAGAACCACACAATCGTTACACTTGCTATTGTATTAATCATTCACCTTGTATCCAGTGCATGCGATTTCCTTCTTGATACCACCGGCGATGATAGCGTGGTCACCAAAGTTTTAAATTACGTACTAAATTTTGTGCAAGATCTTGAAATATTACTTTTCTGTTTGATGATCTGCATGCTGAAGTCCAGACTGAAAATTATAAATGACTATCTTGTAAAATTAATTCACAACAACAATGACAAAGACAAAATATCTGTTTATACTGTTAACCAGAAGAAAGCGAGGACAGTGAAAAACCTCATACTGGTTAGAAGAAATGCCCCTGTCATAAGTCTACGTGACCTATCGTCGGCGTACGACATCATCGGTGATACTTGTCACCTCGTCAACATGGTCTACAACTTTCAGATATTTATGACCCTGATTTCAGCATTTATCTATATTGTAATAGCTTTGTGGGTTTCATTGTACTATTTTCGTGCCCAAATGTACGCTGGCAACTTAATCACTATAATGTTGTGGTGTTGTAGCGAGATGTTGACCGTAGCTTCAATGGCGTTTGTTTGTGAATCCTTGCTGTCGACGCGCAACTATACCAAAGAGCTGGTTAACGAGTTGGTGATGGACTACGGGCTGCCCGGTTATGTGCGTGCGCAGGCGAAGGCGTTCATGGAGCTAATCGACGCGTGGCCTCTGCGCATATTCGTCTACGACATGTTCTCTGTCGACATAACGTTGCTGTTAAAGTTTATTAGCGTGTCGACAACTTACTTAATCGTCATTATCCAAGTTTCTCACTTTGCGTAAAATATTAAGACAGTCAAATATGTTATAAGTTTCGCATACTAACTCGCGGTTTCGCGGCAGCATTTCCGGACCGGTACAACTTGGGAATCTTCAAAGAACGAGCCTACTCTTTTCTCAAAGGGCCGGCAACGCACCCGTAATTCAACTTGTGCTGTGGGATGTCCATGGGCGGCAGTGGTTACTTTCCATCAGGTGACTCGCCAGCTCATTTGCCCCCTATCGTATAATAGTATTTTATGCAACGGTTGTATAAGTGAGGTCTTAAAAGGCGAGTGACGTGAGTTGCGATACGAGCGAATGCGAGTATCGCAATGGAAGACGGCACGAGCCGTTAAGACCAAATTATACACCGTTACATACAATATTTTTCCTACGACTCGACTGTACTGGTACAGTCGGGTACAGTAGGGTAAAATGGGGTACAGTCGGGTACAGTAGGGTAAAATAGGGTACAGTAGGGTACAGTCGGGTACAGTAGGGTACAGTCGGGTACAGTAGGGTACAGTCGGGTACAGTAGGTTAAAATAGGGTACAGTAGGGTACAGTCGGGTACAGTAGGGTAAAATAGGGTACAGTAGGTTACAGTCAGATACAGTAGGGTACAGTCGGGTACAGTAGGGTAAAATAGGGTACAGTCGGGTACAGTAGGGTAAAATAGGGTACAGCAGGGTACAGTCGGGTACAGTAGGGTAAAATAGGGTACATTCGGGTACAGTAGGGTAAAATAGGGTCCAGTAGGGTACAGTCGGGTACAGTAGGGTAAAATAGGGTACAGTAGGGTACTGTCGGGTACAATAGGGTACAGTAGTGTTGGCGACTGGTTGGCAAAACCTCTTCTTTGTAGTTCGTTATTTTTGTTCCTATTTTAAAATCTACTAAGACCCGCCTGACAGAGACGGAGAAGTCAGTTGCTCTGTCAGACATGTTGTGCTAAGTTCTATTTGTCTGTTTATTCCCTTTTATTATAGTTGGTAACCATTTTAAACGTGTATTTCATTTAATTGGCATTGATCACTTTTTTACAATGTGGTCTAATTCCAAAACCATTTCGAGGAATAGGTTTATTAAATCATTTTATAACATTGTAGTAAAAAAATATTAAACGATCGTGTGTATTTTTGCAAAATAATGTTTGACCTTTGTTTGACCTTTCTGTGGGCATTAACTTTGAAAACCTTTGCAACAAGAAAAAAAAAGCCGTCCGTCTAGTTTCTCTATACTATTCTCTGTCACTTAGACGTAGTTATCATCTGTCAGTTTAAGGATACTATTTTGAAAAACATTCTTCTCGTTTTTCATATTTTAATAATGGATTTATACAGGAAGTGTTTCATTCCTACTTGTGGAAATGATTCTGTCAATAGCCCAAACAAATTAATTGTTTGCATTAGAGAAGATTTACAAGAGAAGTGGTGCCGCAAAGTTAATTCAAAGTTTACAAGATGTACTTATTCTTATGAGGGTCATTTTAATGTAAGTATGGATTAAATCCGCCAAAGAACTTTCAAGGGAACACTTCTGACCATTTTATTTTATACATACAAAAAATACTATAGCCGTAAATCGTTTTTTTTACCTATTCTCTTGGAAGAATCGGCAACTTTAGTGTTATTGTTATTGTAATGTAAAGTGACATTGTCAGATGACAACTAACCATCGATTGTGACACATTTTTTTGTCATTATGTCTGTGGTTTATACACAGATTCAGCCGCGGCATGTAATTTACGAGAAGTCGTATCTCAAATTTTCAATAAATTATAAAAAAATATTGGAGTGATGAATTGCTGAAATATTCAAATTAGTTTCTTAAAATGCTCTATATTTTCGATAAAAAAAATAAAAAGTGGGGGTTAGAAAAAATGATCAATCCCAATTACGTAGTGTCGTCAATATTTTGGTCCTTCTCGAACCGTAAGTCTAAATTTGCCTAAATTTCTTTTCCCATTTTGACGTCTTTTCTGTCCGAAATGGTTATAACGCGAAGCCATAAAAGCACAGCCCTCCTGACAGTTGCGGGAGCCGAAAGTACGCAACGCGCCGAGCAATCTTCGCGTAGCGTACCGTCGATTCCCGCGGCAACTCTTACTACTCTTAGCAGCGCTCCGACGCTACCTACTAGTTCGGGCACACGACCTGTGGACGACACTCCGCGCGAAATTCAGCAGCTTTCCGCCACCCGTCCTAGTGCCCCAGCTAGTCCGCCAGAAGGCGGTGACAAACCTCCATTGAGTGTTTACAGCAAACATTCTTCACGTTCGTCTGCAACCATCCACGCTCAGATTTTGGCCGCGGAAGCGGACGTCCTTCGGCGCCGCGTGCAACGCGAAAAGTTACAGGCCGAGCGTGAGCGTGAACTCGCCCTGTTAGAGGCGAAAGCAGACGAGGCGGAACTCAAGGCGAAACTCGCAGCGTTAAAAGATAAGTCAGACTCAAATTCTAACTGTTTTTCCGACAAACGAACCGAATCTTGGGTTCATACACAAAACATTAACATGTCCCCGGGTGCACTCGCGAATATACCTTGTGGGGCACCGACTGTCATTTTGGGTGATATCACCCAAGGACGCCCCTTACAGTTGACTGTTCCAACTAACTTGGTTACTTTTGCAGCACCCAATGACAACCGTCCTGACCGTACTGAACCCACGCTCGTCGGAAATAACAACGTCTCATCGACACGTAATTTTAGAATTTCTGACAACCCAACGGACGCAATTGGTCAACTGGCCCACGCCATCTCCGCCCTATCCGACCGCCCGAGAAAACCCGAACTACTTTCTTTCTCAGGCGACATTAATCAATGGATAGCGTTCAAATCTGTCTATGACCGAACTAAGACAATGTTTTCCCCAGCAGAGAATTTAACTCGACTGAGTAATGCTATTCGTGGAGCGGCGTACCAGTCCGTGGCGTCGCTGCTGTGGACCGCGCTCGAGCCGCAGGATATCGTCGACGCGCTGGAGCAAACCTACGGCCGCCCCGAAGTCCTGGTGGCGCGCGAGGTCGCCGAGCTACGCAACATTACTAAGTTAAGTTCCCCCGAACTTTTAAACGCTCTTGCGAATAAATTACGCAATTTCGTTACAACTATTAAACTGCTAAAACAGAACGACTATTTGTTTTCGCCAGAGCTTTTTCGCACTATTTTACTTAAATTAAGCGAACATACTAGAGCTCGATTTACCGACTTTGCCGCGATTCACATGCCGATAGAACAAAACGTTTCAAAATTAGAAATTTTGTCACGGTTTTTGCTTATTGAGGCTGACAAATAACTGAAATATAGTTTTTTATCAGATGGTAATGTGAAGCCGCAAAATTCTTTTCTTCCTGTAAAGCCTGCTTTTACAAGAAAAGAAACCGTTCATGCCACAACCTCTAATAAGTCACCGGAATGCACATACTGCAAACAGGGGACGCACAACATAAAAACTTGTAAGATTTTTTTAGGCCTTAGCGTTGACGATAGATGGCGTTGGATTCGAGAGAAGAAAGCGTGTTATCGTTGTTTAAAGTCGAATCCACATACTTGGAGCCAATGCCGAGTTAAACCATGTGGAGTTAACGGTTGCACCAGACGTCACAACTCACTTTTACACGGAACGTTACTAACAGAAGTAAACGTGAACTCCACCACCGAAACTCAGCGTAACGAGAACGCTCCAACTCCTTCTAACAACGCAACCACTTCTTTCACTAGTACTAATACCGACGAAACCTCCGTGAAAGTTACTAACACTGCTGATATTTTATTAAATCTAACAGGATCGCCGAACTCAACTTCATTTCCACGTGGCTTGCTTAAAGTGATCCCGATAGTCCTCGAGGGTCCTGATGGCGCGTTCGAAACCACAGCTCTACTCGACGAAGGCAGCACGGCGACATTGATCAACGGCGAGGTAGCGGCGCGAATCGGCGCTACGCCCAACCGTCAAGAGCGTCTTCGAATTGAAGGGGTCGGTGGTATGTCAAAAGTGGTTGACGTAAATTACGTAAATTTCTATATAAGAGGACGTAACCGATCGGACCGCCACCTGGTAGAGAACGCAAGAGCGATTAAGCCCTTTGGCCTGCGAGTTCAAAACCCGGACACTATTAATTGCATGGAATTTGATCACCTGTCAGATTTATCAGAAGAACTTTCACACAGTCGCACACCGCCGACGGTCCTTATTGGTGCCCCCGATTGGCATTTGTCTTTGAGCCGCGAAACACGCCGCGACAAGAAGAATGAACCCGTCGCGTCTAACACTTTACTAGGGTGGGTTCTACACGGAGCATATTCAGTTTCTTCTAAGAAGCTCGAGTTCGTCAACCACGTTTGCGACGACTTAGACGCTCTTATAAAGAGCCAGTATGCCATCGATTCCTTAGGAATCACGAAATGTGTACTGCGCCCTAACGAAGACGATAAGAGAGCATTAGATATCATCGAAACTTCTGCTCAAAGAATGGACGACGGTCGTTTTGAAGTCGGCCTTCCTTGGAAGAAAACTTTACCACAAATAATACCCGACAGCTATCCGCAGGCGCTATCACGTTTCAAAGCACTTGAAAGACAAATGTCTAAGGACGTATCGTTCGCCGCAGCTTACGAAAAATTTATAAACGATATCGTTAGCAAAGGCTACGCAGAAGAATGTGATTTCGAGTCATACCACAAACGCTCGCCGTCAAACGTCTCTTGCGTTAACCAAAACGGCAACATTCGCTGGTACTTGCCAACTTTCGGTGTTTTTCACCCACAGAAAAAGAAGCTCAGAGTCGTACATGACGCAGCTGCGGTAACGAAGGGTGTGAGCCTCAATAGTTTACTTTTACAAGGCCCCGACTTACTTTGCTCGTTGCTAGACATTTTATTTCGCTTCAGGGAAGGCGCGGTAGCGTTAAATGCTGACATAAAAGAAATGTTTCCACAGGTCAAAATCGCAAGAAATGACAGAGATGCCCAACGTTTTCTTTGGCGCAACAGAAGTGGCGCTATCATAGAATACCGCATGTCATCTATGATCTTTGGTGCAGTATCTAGTCCATTTATCGCACTGCACCTGAAGAATAAAAACGCTAAGATGTTTGAGACTAACTATCCCGCAGCGTGCAAGGCAATAATTGAAGACCATTATATGGACGACTATTTAGGTAGCCACTCAAATGTCACGGACGCCGCCAAGTTGGCCGCCGACATAACGACAGTACATAAAAAGTGCTGTTTCGAAATGCGCGCATGGACGTCGAACGACCCCGCAGCACTAGCTTTGATCCCAAAGGAATTGAGAAGCGACACTAGCTCAGATGTGTACCTACCACCCAACAACGAAGTCGGCGTTTTAGGTGTCAAATGGAACCCACGTGAAGATTCACTCACTTTTCACTCTACACCTTATTCAAAAATTGACCCTTTAACAAAACGTAACTTGTTGTCCAGCGTGATGAAAGTTTACGACCCGCTTGGCCTGTTAATGCCAGTTATTATTTGGGGTCGCATTTTAATACAAAAGCTGTGGCGAGAAGGGATCGATTGGGATACACCAATACCCGATAAATACGTCGTCGAATGCGAAGATTGGTTTAAACAGTTACAGGGTACAGTCAGCATCAAAATTCCGCGTTGGTACATGTTCAAGTCGAATCCAAAAGATGTTCAGTTACATGTTGTGGCCGATGGTGGCGAACAAGCCTACGCCTGCGTCGCATATTGGCGTTTCAGTTACAACGACGGCTCCGTATCGACAGCGTTGATTGGCAGCAAAGCGCGAGTAGCTCCACTTAAACCACTTTCTATTCCGCGTTTGGAGCTACAAGCGGCACTTATTGCTTCCAGATTCGGTCAAACAATACTACACGCTCATCGTTTGAAACCCTCCGCATCCATTTTTTGGACCGATTCAACTACCGTCTTAAAGTGGATCCGGAGCGACGCTCGTACTTTCAAACCATTTGTAGCTCATCGTTTGGGAGAGATACTGGAAACCACCAACCCATCAAATTGGAGATGGATCCCTACCTCTCTCAACGTCGCAGATGATGCCACTAAACCCAAAAAGCTTAACTTTAATTGCTCTCATAGGTGGTTTAGTGGCCCATCGTTTCTCGCTGACCCATTATGTACGTGGCCAACCGAGGAACAAGTTACGGACGTGGACGAGACCTCAACAGACTTCGAACTTAGGTCAGATTCAGTGGGGTTGCTCGTCGACGTCCCCCTAGTTGAAATACCTATTCCTAACCCAATGCGTTTTAGCTCGTGGTTACGCCTAGTACGCGCTACCGCCCGTTTTCTACAAGCCGCGCGTCTATTTCGACATAAACTGTCGAAACCAATTACTACAAACTCTATTTTGTACACAGATGGCGCCACATCCCCCTCTCGTCTTCGGGCTTTGGATATCGTCGAAGCGGAGAAGATGCTCTATCAACGGATGCAACGTGACAGCTTTCCTGATGAAATAAAAGCACTGACAGCCACACAGCCCGTACCCAAGAGCAGTCGTATCGCCACGCTTTCGCCAGTGCTAGACGAAGACAACTTGCTCAGGATAGATACCCGAATTGGCTCTGCCTCAGGAGTGCCCGAGCATACGAAGACACCCATCATCATGGACGGCCGCCATCACATTGTGAAACTCCTAATTCTCGATCAACATATAAAAGCATCGCATGGTTTCAACGAACTCGTTTTAAATGAACTTAGACAGAGATTTTGGATACTTAAAGCAAGAAACACTATCCGCAGCATAACGAAATCCTGTTCACAATGCAAAAGGTGGAAAGGACAAGGAATAAAACCACAGATTGGTAACCTACCTGTAGAGAGACTCGACCATCACAAAAGACCATTTACTCACGTTGGTCTTGATTACTTTGGCCCTCTAACTATAAAGATTTGTCGACGTCAAGAGAAACGCTACGTAGCACTCTACACATGTCTAGTTTCAAGAGCCATACACCTTGAATTGGTCAACTCACTCTCCTCAGACGCTGCCATCATGAGCCCCAGGCGGTTTATAGCTCGTCGTGGGTCCCCGTCTACCATTTTCTCTGACAACGGAACCAACTTCGTCGGTGCTTCTCGTGAACTTCGGTCTCAACACGACGAGTCAGTTAAAGAATACGCTACGAATCATCATATAGCATGGCGCTTCATACCTCCTGCATCGCCTTTCATGGGTGGAGCGTGGGAGAGACTGGTACGCACGGTGAAGACAGCTTTAAGATCCTGTCTAAACAACAGATCCATAAAAGAAGACGTACTGACGACGCTCCTTTTGGAGGCGGAGGCGATTGTTAACTCGAGGCCGCTTACATACATATCGTCCTCACCTGACGCACCTGAAGCGATAACGCCTTTCCATTTTATACTAGGCAGCTCTTCAGTCGTACCATGGACATCTACTCTGACTGATGCCGACATTTTGAGGCGAAGCGACTGGCGAAGGGTACTACGTCTCGCTGATCATTTTTGGGCTCGTTGGCTAAAGGAATATCTTCCAACCCTTCGACCAAGAGGTCCAACAAGCAACGCACCAACACTACGGGAGGGAGATGTGGTGCTCATCGCGGATGCCTCCCTTCCCCGCGGGCTCTGGCCCCTGGGAAGAGTAGTCAAATGTTACCGAGGCTCCGACGGGCTGGTCCGCGTAATGGATGTACATACGAGAAGCGGAACGCTACGCCGACCAGCCCGTAAATTAGTTTTAGTGGAGGCTGAGCCACAACCAGTTGCCACCAGCTCCTAGTGTTGCACACTGGGGGTCCGGTAGGTTGGCGACTGGTTGGCAAAACCTCTTTTTTGTAGTTCGTTATTTTTGTTCCTATTTTAAAATCTACTAAGACCCGCCTGACAGAGACGGAGAAGTCAGTTGCTCTGTCAGACGGGTTGTGCTAAGTTCTATTTGTCTGTTTATTCCCTTTTATTATAGTTGGTAACCATTTTAAACGTGTATTTCATTTAATTACGTAGTGTCGTCAATAAGTAGGGTACAGTCGGGTACAGTAGGGTAAAATAGGGTCCAGTAGGGTACCGTCGGGTACAGTAGGGTAAAATAGGGTACAGTAGGGTACAGTCGGGTAAAGTAGGGTAAAAAAGGGTACAGTTGGGTACAGTCGGGTACAGTAGGGTAAAGTACCCGACTGTACCCTATTTTACCCTACTGTACCCAACTGTACACTATTTTATCATACTGTACCCGACTGTACCCTATTTTGCCCTACTGTACCCGACTGTACCCGACTGTACCCTTGTCTCTAAGGGAATCTCCGTCTGTGGCCTCGTTCAAGGAGAGGTTGAAGAAATTATGGCTTGACACTGACATCTGTGGTGAGACTGTGTTCGCTTTTGTAATAACTGTTTTATGTTGCATTTAATGTAAAATTTTGTATTTATTTTATTTTGTAAGTACCTATTTATTTTCTTTCTCTTTTGAGTATTTCTGTTTTTTTCTTTACCGCACGTAATTTTTACTGTCTGCTTATCCACTATATAATAAATTTTCTTCTCTTAACTAGGTTAGCTGGAAGAGATCCCTTTTTAGGGATAAGTTCGCCTTTGTTCTCCTCTTTGTGTACTTGTAATTTTATTTTTATGTGCAATAAAGAGTTTACATACATACATACATACATACTGTACCCAACTGTACCCTATTTTACCCTACTTTACCCGACTGTACTCTACTGTACCCGACTGTACCCTACTGTACCCTATTTTACCATACTGTACCCGACTGTACCCTACTGTACCCTATTTTACCCTACTACCCTACTGTACCCGACTGTACCCTATTTTACCCTACTGCACCTGACTGTACTCTAATGTACCCTATTTTACCCAACTGTACCCTATTTCACCCTACTGTACCCGACTCTACCCTACTGTACCCTATTTTACCCTACTGTACCCGACTGTACCCAACTGCACCCTATTTTACCCTACTGTACCCGACTGTACTCTACTGTACCCTATTTTACCCTACTGTACCCGACTGTACCCTACTGTACCCGACTGTACTCTACTGTACCCTATTTTACCCTACTTTACCCGACTGTACTCTACTGTACCCTATTTTACCCTACTGTACCCGACTGTACCCTACTGTACCCTATTTTACCATACTGTACCCGACTGTACCCTACTATACCCTATTTTACCCTACTGTACCCGACTATACCCTATTTTACCCTACTGCACCTGACTGTACTCTAATGTACCCTATTTTACCCAACTGTACCCTATTTCACCCTACTGTACCCGACTCTACCCTACTGTACCCTATTTTACCCTACTGTACCCGACTGTACCCAACTGCACCCTATTTTACCCTACTGTACCCGACTGTACTCTACTGTACCCTATTTTACCCTCCTGTACCCGACTGTACCCTACTGTACCCGACTGTACTCTACTGTACCCTATTTTACCCTACTGTACCTGACTGTACCCTACTGTACCCTATTTCACCCGACTGTACTCTACTGTATCCTATTTTACCCTACTGTACCCGACTGTACTCTACTGTACCCTATTTTACCCTACTGTACCCGACTGTACCCTACTGTACCCTATTTTACCATACTGTACCCGACTGTACCCTACTATACCCTATTTTACCCTACTGTACCCGACTGTACCCTATTTTACCCTACTGCACCTGACTGTACTCTAATGTACCCTATTTTACCCAACTGTACCCTATTTCACCCTACTGTACCCGACTCTACCCTACTGTACCCTATTTTACCCTACTGTACCCGACTGTACCCAACTGCACCCTATTTTACCCTACTGTACCCGACTGTACTCTACTGTACCCTATTTTACCCTACTGTACCCTATTTTACCCTACTGTACCCGACTGTACCCTACTGTACCCTATTTTACCCTACTGTACCCGACTGTACCCGACAGTACCCTATTTTACCCTACTGTACCCTAATGTACCCTATTTTACCCTACTGTACCCGACTGTACCCTACTGTACCCTATTTTACCCTACTGTACCCGACTGTACCCTATTTTACCCTACTGTACCCGACTGTACCCTACTCTACTCAACTCAGCAGGTCTAAACTGGGCGTTAGTGTTGAGTGTACCCTACATTTAATATTATGTGGCAGCTAGGTGTATCGTAATAACGACATTACGACACAAGTGCTGTTATGGCGAATAGATTAAGTATAAACTTCCTGCAGTCATTTTATCTATGTTCTTATATATTTGTTCGCGACCATGTAAAAAACAGATAAAAGTACAGGAGTAGGAAAATAGTACATTACTGCAGCGGCCGCGAAATAGGGGATTGCCGGCCGAGTAGTTATAGATGGCCGAGTGTTAACGAGGCCATCTAGGGATACGAGGCCGGCAATCTCTGTTCGTGGCCAAGGCTTGTATAGAGTTTTTCTCAAACATGCATCATCATCATCATCACCACCATTACCATCATCACCATCACCATCACCATCTTACCTTACCTTAAATAAGCGTAGTAGCAGAATGTCATAATGAACCAAAACGCAAATATTGCTTATAGTTTTTTTTTAATGGCTAAATGCTATGATGCCATAGACCTACAAACGTCATGGTATGAAACAATAGACGATCACTTTGCTGGCCTTGGCCAGCAATGTTGTATGAAATTCCATTATTGACCTCTCGTCTAGCCGCACCTGCATTGTGACACTTCGTGGCGTATTATAAGAAACATAACGTCAATATTACATAGCATGTTTGAGAAAAAAATACTTAATCAATCATACATAAGGCAGAACTGTAGTATCTATTACCAGAGGCTCTACCACGAAGTGCATAATTCGAACTTCGTTTCATGCCGTCTCGCTCACGCTAATATGATTTGACACGAGAGTGAGAGGGATAATACGATACGAACTTCGATTTTCGAATTTCGTAGTAGCGCCTCAGCATAAGTTTAGTACTTAATTGTTTATTCTTTACTAAAACTTGATCCATTCTAGTTTTCATCGCACCCGACCCTCGATTATTCATGAGTTTGCATTTAGCATTGAGTAATTGTATGTTGCATTTCCATTAGATTATAAGCTCTAGCTAGGGTTCTAGAGTTCAGGAATTCCCTACAGCGCTCTGCAGCGAGTTTTACATGTAATTAATTAAAGCCAATAGTATTGGTATGCTAGTACTATTTGGTTATTCTGTGGTATTGGTATCCAAAGTGTTTTCAAATTAATCTGGAATATTTCAGCAGATGTTTGGGATGGTTTGACTGAACACCCCTTTAAAAGTTTTTCATCGAAACTTTTGATTCTAGATTCACTTTCGCGTTACAGTTTGAACATCGTTTGGACGACCGTATGGCCTAGTGGTTAGAGAACCTGACTACGAAGCGAAGGTCCCGGGTTCGAATCTCGCGTCGGGATAGATACTTATATGTATGAAAAATACGAATGTTTGCTCTTGAGTCTTGAGTGTTTAATATAATATGTACTAGCTGTTGCCCGCGACATCGTCCGCGAAGAATAGTAGCCTACGACCTATTCTCAGACCTACCGAATATAGAGAAAAAAATCATAAAAATCGGTCGAGCCGTTTCGGAGGAGTTCGATAACAAACACCGTGACACGAGATTTTTATATATTAAGACTAGTTGTTGCCCGCGACTCCGTCTGCAAAGATAAAAAATAGCCTACGACCTATTCTCACACCTACCGAATATAGAGAAAAAAGTTTCATAAAAATCGGTCAAGCCGTTTCGGAGGAGTTCGATAACAAACACCGTGACACGAGATTTTTATATATTAGATTTAAGTATGTAAATACCTAACTATCTATACCTATAAGTATGTTTATCCGATGCCTAAGTAGGTATTCCGTACAAAATACAAAACCCTTAGTAAAATAAATTACTTTTTGATTATAGATAGTACACGTCGTAACGCCTCCGGAACCCTATCCTGGGCGTGTCCGACACGCTCTTGGCCGGTTTTTTGGTAGTTACAGAACCTTCTACATCAGATTGCGATCTGCGCATGCCTAGAACGTCATCACTATTTTATCGATATTTCGGCACCTCTATAATTCAATTTCATTAAATATGTATTAGGCAATACCCATATTTTTCTGTTTATCCATCACTCACAGAGCTTTTGACGCGTTGTACAATAGTTCCTACCTACCAATCAATCTATCTAGTTAACTTACCTAACTGGTTAACATAAGTCCAGTTTGACCTATAGGACGACGTGTGGTAGGTAATGATCATTGCAAATAAAAAAGACGATTACAACAACAAACAAACCAAATATACAGGTCTCCCAAAACTCAACGATAAACTTGGTAGCGGGCGAGGCGCTCTGAAAAAAAAATCCATGTCACCTACTTAGGTGGTCACTTGAGTAACCTTTTTATTATAGCCAAAACAGCTCAAACCTACAAACAAATTATCTCAATCGAAGTACATTAATAATAAAAACTAATACTTAATAAAAAAAATATAACTAAAACATATTATGAAAACTGGTTTAAAACATATTATGTTCCGAAGATACTGGCTGATACTAACCTATTTGATATTACTCTATAGAGTTTCATAGCGCTACAATGCTAATGGGACAAAGTCGTATTCGGTGCCTAGACCACTGTATTTGAGTACTTTCCCTTTTTCGGCAGCTTCAGAAGCTGCACCAGGTCTGTAGCAGGTTCCATGTAGATGGGAAGCGATAGTAAGCGATATAATAAACATTTTTTCGAAAATATCTAATACTAAAAGTGATATATGTAACTCTATTATTGCTTATCTAAGTGGCGTGGATTTTTTTTCAGAACGGGTTAACTTTACCTAAAAGTTCTAACTTAGTATAGTAGTTACAATTAACATACATTGATCAAAATAATAAAATTGTAATACTAATGAAATTAAAAATTATATTGAGATTAATATTTAATTGTAACCATTTGAAAGTAATAAATTGATTGATTGGAAAATTAATTGATTAATGTCCTACGCTACTAAAAGCTCCACAAACACAGTGAACTGAGAATTAAATGACAGAAGACGCTGTTTAGCTACAAATATGGCTGCCAGTAAAGAAGATGATAACGGCGAGAGAAACAAATCAAACTCTACGAAGTCCAAGACTAATAATCTCAATAATTGCCTTGCTCCAGTTCTTGTTCTGGAACATGTCTTTGGAATATTCCGATTTCGAATCACGAACAATAATCTAAGACCTACAACTGGCCTGATAAAATTATTCGTACTACTCATAACGATCATAGTTGGTGTCATTTTTGTCGTCGTTTTCAAAGTAAATGCGGATATAATAGACTTGATAGAGGATATGCCATCAGTCGTGATGCTGATTCAATACATCTCCTCCACCATTATGACGTCTTGTCTACTGAGTAATGCAAATATTCGAATCATGACGTTGCTTACGGACCTTGACTCTGCACTTCAGCTCAACACAAGTGATGAGTTTTATAGAAAATCGAAGATCTATACCATGATAGCACTCGTAGTGATATCAATAGTTCACTTCATTGGTAGTGCATGCGACTTTCTCCTTGAGGGTGACTCAAACGACGTTATAAGCGTAATTAGTGACATGCTAAATTACATGCTTAATTTTGTCCAAGACTTAGAAATACTTATTTTCTTTTTGATGATTAACATGCTGAAATCAAGGTTGCAGACTATAAATCATTACCTAGTAAAGCTGGTTAATAATGATGATCACGAAGACAAAATCTCTGTTTATACTATTCATCAACGGAACGCTAAGACCGAAAACAAGTTCAATTTGCTTGGCAATATCCCGTTGACAAATCTACAAGAGTTGGCTTCTTCGTACGATTCCATCGGTGAAATTTGTGGCGTCATTAACGTGGTCTACAATTATCAAATATTCATGACTCTGATATCAGCGTTTCTTTACATTGTAATAGCTTTGTGGACATCGCTACTCTATTTCCGTACTGAAGAGTACAGCATTGTTAACTTATTTACCATAGTTTTGTGGTGTTGTAGCGAGATTTTGACAGTAGCTTCAATGGCGTACATTTGTGAAGCGTTGCTATCGACGCGAGACTACACAAAAGTGCTGGTGAACGAACTGGTGATGGACTATGGACTGCCTGCGAGTGCGCGTGAGCAGGCGAAGGCTTTCATGGAATTGATCGACGCCTGGCCTCTGCGCATATTCGTCTACGATATGTTCTCCGTTGATATAACTTTGATGTTAAAATTCATAAGCGTTTCGACTACTTATTTAATTGTCATTATACAAATTTCCCATGTGAAGTAAAGAAATCTATTACATTGACCATGTACCTATTAATAATAATAATAATATTTTTATTTTGACCAACATATGGTCGTAGTGTAATCATGTACTTACTCTATTCATGTAAATATGTGTGTGATTCTTGTACTTACCTATGTATTGTCTGCAATCTGTGTATTTTGTGTGTTGAATCGCGATTAAAACAATTGTACTGAGCAGTTTGTTTTTCTTATTTAGAAAGTTTGGAGTTGTTATTTATAAATAGATTTTGAGAGAATGACGTAGTGAATGCTATAGCAAGCGCCCGCGCTTCAGACAATAAGCGTACATACTACGTCGTCGCTCTTACTTGTTGTTGTTGTTTTGCTGTCAAAAAAAAATACAAGTAAGCAATTATCCTCGTAAAGTTCGATCGTAAAAAAGAATTTCGGTCAACAATGTTTTCTTGTTTCATACTTTCAGATCGTGAACTCATCCGCAATCTGGTTATAGTGTTTGACTTAGTTTTTCATTTGAATTATGTTAGTAAGAATCAACTTTACTGTCCCTCCTGCTGACCTCGTTAAAAAATAATTAATTATTTGTCGACCTACATTATTAGCAGTTAAATCATGAACTCAATACTCATAAATTGGTTAACGGTAACAATAAGTACATTCAAGGGCATAAATATAAAATATGTACATTACCAAGACGTCAAAAATATCTATACACCTCTATGTCACTAATAATAAGGTTGGTGTTTACATCTATCTGACGCGACGGCTGTATAGATATTTATGCCCATGACTGTACATACTGCACGTGGGCCGTCACGCATTTAGGTTTGTTCGACAAGATTTTGTGAAATTCGTACGGGAACATTTTGGAATGATGGGGCCGAAGCTGTGGGCGCAGGCTAGTCATGCAAGTAAGGAAATATCAATAATTATTTTTGTCCAGAAACTCAAATTCATCAATAATGTATCATGCAATAACCTTCCTTGTTTATCCATTAGTTTATTACTTATATAAATTAGATGTGAGTTTTTAATTTACTTGAATTTAACATTTGGAGCCGTTAGTAGTTTTAACGTGTGTTTGAACGTATCGTTATTAGTTAGTCCTGAAAGAACTACCATTTATGATTATAAAGATGACTGCTGATAAGGAAGACGAAAACAATGAAAAAAACAACCCCAAACCCACGAAGCCCAAGACTATGAATGTTACTAATTGCATCAATCCAGTTCTAGTTCTTGAACATATCTTCGGAATATTCAGATTCCGCATTACGGACGAGACTCTGAGCCCTACAACAGGCGCAATGAAACTGTTTGCGTTATTCATGACTACGGTCGTCACCATCATTTTTGTTATATCTTTTGATGTGGTCAAAATACTCCTATCGGGAAAACTGGAGTTAGTTGACGTAGTAAAAGATTTTCCGGCAGTCGTGATTCTGATTCAATATGTTTCATCAGCTGTTTTGACTTCTTGCTTACTGAGTAAAGCCAACATTCGTATTGTGACGATGCTTGCTGATCTCGACTTAACACTTAATATCAACACGTGCGATGACTTTTACAGAAAATCTAAAAACTATTCCGTTATTGCACTTGCAGTAGTCGTAGTAGTTCACTTCATATCCAGCATAAGCGACTTCCTCCTTGATACTCCTGATTCGAGTAATCACGTGACTAAAATCGTCATTAACATTGTTTATTACATACTCAATTTTATACAAGATCTAGAAATATTACTTTTCTTCTTGATGATACACATGCTGAAGTCTCGCCTGAGAGTTATTAATCACTATCTTGTAAAATTCATTAAGGATGATAACAGCCAGGACAAAATATCCATTTATACTATTCGTCAACGGAACGCTAAGACCAAAAATAATTTTAATCTGCTTAGAGATATCCCGGTGACAAAGATAGGCGAGTTATCTTTGGCATACGACATCATCGGTGACACTTGCCGCCTCGTCAACATGGTCTACAACTTTCAAATATTCATGACCCTGATTTCAGCATTTGTCTATATCGTAATAGCTTTGTGGACTTCGCTTTTCTATTTTCAGACCTCTAACTACGCCGGTGCTAACATAATTGCTATTTTCTTGTGGTGTTCCAGCGAGATTTTGACCGTGGCTTCAATGGCTTTTGTTTGTGAAACTTTACTGTCAACGCGCGACGACACCAAAGTGCTGGTGAATGAGCTAGTGATGGACTACGGGCTGCCAGCTAATGCGCGCGCGCAAGCGAAGGCGTTCATGGAGCTAATCGACGCGTGGCCGCTGCGCATATTCGTTTACGACATGTTCTCCGTCGATATTACATTGATGTTAAAGTTCATAAGCGTGTCGACGACTTATTTGATTGTAATCATACAAATTTCTCATTTTATTTAAGAAAATGTGTAAGTACGAGTACCTAATGTGATATGAACACTTGCCTTTGCCCACGACTTCGTTTGCGTAATGTACTTATTTATAGTATTGGTGTGAATTGTCCTGTGATATTTATTTATTTATTTATTTATTTTATAGTTAACAAGATTTTTCCGATAACAATTTATTTAAATGGCGTTTCCTCCAACGTCTAGTTCTTCAGGATTGTTTTAGTGTGTCATATAAAATTAACAAATGTCTATATTTTACTCGTGGTTATTTAATTGTGGATTTGTTGTTTTGTGGAGCTTTCAGCAAAGTTTCACCGTAGGCACATCATTGTCAAAAATGTATTTGTGATTTCTGAATTCATTGGGGAAAATCACTAAATTATAAAACCACTCTGAGGAATTAAGCACATACAAAAAAAAAACAAATTTAATGAACAGGCAGACAGACGCAACGGGGACTTTGTTCTATAAAATAAATTTAATGTAGTGATGATTGCTAGCGTTATTTGAAAGGTTTTTTGCTTCCACGTGTTTGATGACTACTTAATCGTTAGTTAGTTGTCTTTATGTGTTGGCACTAAATACTTCAGTGTTCCTGTTTGGTATTACTATTAATAGCCTTAATTATTGTGTCACATCTATACCTGTATATTAAGATGCTGTTGCCCGTTACTTTGTTATCGTTCTGATGGGATTATAAGAGTGGATAAAGATAAGCAAGGATAATGAAGCATTCTACCAATCAACGAATTTATAAAGTTCAGAAGATAAAACAGACAGCAAAGTTTAACTACATATATCGTGTAAACGTAGTACGGAGTGTACATAGATATAGTAAATAAAATAAATATTAATACAACCCAATGTAGTTTGCAGGCACCTAGCGTTAGCGTATATTAAAAGCAAGTGCTTGCAAGAAACCATTAAATAGATTAAATAATTTTAGTTTACCACGTTGTTGTTTTCTTTCATTTGACATACCTACTCGTCCATTTTCTGATAACGATTAACGATAGAATTCCATTTGTTTCATTAAATTCGAGTATTTTTTACCGATTAAAATAATAGATTCATCACTAGGCACTTTAGAAAAGCTCCTTACAAATAAGAAGCAGGAAGGACACCCTTATGTAAATAATTATGAAGTTTTTGGAGGCATACCATGCAATAGGTACTTAGATAAACTTACTTCGTAGCTTATTATAATTATCGTTCAACCTTATTTTTTCTATGTCATAGAAAACTTAATACATAATACTTACAACTCACCCGTAGATACACAAAGATATAGGGGCGGTAGTTGATGTTGTAATAAATTCAAAGAAAAAAGCTAGTGTCTACCACCATCGTTTAAATGGATTAATAGCTATTACATTTAGCCTGTTTGTATAAAAAATGGGCCAAGTCTGTGTACTACGCACTCGATTTTTTGGTCATATTTCTGTTTGACGTCATTTTCGTTTTCATATCGATGCTCTTTAATCTCCACTTTTCTCTCGACTAATTTTACCTACAATTAAAGAACTACAATTGAACTGTCTTAGACTACATATTTTTATACTTTTTAAAAACCTTGCTTAACCATTCATCATAGTCCGCTGCTGCCCAATCATGCCCATGGCTGCTTCTGCTTACAACGTACCTAAATAAAATAATATTTTCCATATTAATATTATTAATTCTTGAAAGAGGTGTTCATCGCTTATATCCAGCTTGGCATTGACACTGGCGTGCCCCTGTTTGTTTAAACAAAATTGTTAAACATCATTTCTAATTTATAAATATGTTCGTTGGTTTATCGAAAGAAAGGTAATCCTCGCTGGACTCAGTCATTTTGAAGCCAAACACCTAACGATAGGTACTTGCCAGTGAAGGACCTCCAAAAATTAAGAATATTTTTTCAAACATGATAGACAATAGAAGAATTCAACCTCACTCAAAGAGACGTGAAAATAATTCCATCAGTTACATAATATACAATATAGTTTATGCATTCAAACCTATTCTTATATTGCAACAAATTTTAGGAATATTCAAATTCCGTGTCAAAATGAATGAACTTATACCGACTGATGGAAAAATTAAATGCATTGGGATATTCATTGTGTCCGTCTTTGCCGGGTTGCGAGTTGCTTACTATGTACATATACAGCCAGTCGCTGCAGCTACCTCAAATCATTTATTATATGTTTATGAGAACGTGTGTTTAGTGCTAATTTTGACTGACTACATTGCTATGTTGGTGATACATACACTTGCAAAGAGTAAAGACAACGTTCAGGTCATGTTATATTTTGCGCAGCTTGATTTAAAACTACGTTACACAAGACACAATTTCTACGAAAAGTTAAGAAACTACACAGTCTATATAATTATGTTCGTAATTTTAATTAATGCGATATTCGGTTTTTGTTACTATATGACTCAAAATGTAAGCTTGATCCATATTTTCATAATTAATACTATGTATCTCCTTCAAGATAACGAAACAGCGGCTCTGTGCCTTATGATATTCATGCTTAAATCCAAATTAGCATCAATAAATGATAACCTTAAAAAACTTATCAGGGAACGCAAATATACGAACACGCCTTCTCCTAGCACTATCCAGCAGGAAAATATGAAAATAAAATGCCAACTACATGCTCTTGAGTCAAGTTCTGTGAAAAAACTTCACGAGTTGTCACTGGCCTTCGACATTATTGGAGAAGCTTGCAATCTTATTAACAAACTCTTCAACTTTCACATTTTCATGGTGTTGTTGTCGAATTTCATCTATATCCTTTTTACTCTTTGGACGTTCTTGTATGTCTTTCGTAGAGACATGGACACTACGGACATAGTAACAACAATTTGCTGGTGTAGCAACAAGTTTTCTTTCGTAATAATTTTGTCTTTCGTCGCCGAAAGCTTGTTGTGGACGCGCAGTGACACTAAGGAGTTGGTGAACGCGCTAGTGATGGACTACGGGCTGCCAGCCAGTGCACGCGCGCAGGCGAAGGCGTTCATGCAGCTGATCGACGCGTGGCCGCTGCGCATACACGTCTACGACATGTTCGCCGTTGATTTATCCTTAATATTAAAGTTTGTAAGCGTTTCTACTACCTATCTAATTATTATCATACAAATTTCTCATGTGGTGTAAGAAATTTTGATAATGAAATAAATATTAACTAAGTAAGTAACAATCTATCTGCAATGATTTTCGCCTACGAAATCATTTATATTGTTAAACTAGCTTTTGCCCGCGACTCCGTCCGCGTGGAATTAGTAATTTGGGCAGCTTATTTTTTTTATCCAATTTGCTTTTTCATCATTTATGGCTCTCCTTAGTTCCTTGATATAAAAAAAATTACCCGCCCCCGCACCCCCCCGCACACCCGCGTTCACATTCAACACCGTGCACCGTACTCCCAAGTCAAGCGTGCCTATAGAAGTTTTACTTCAAAAACCCCCGATTTTGAAACATTCTTCCGCTCCGCTCCGCTCCTATTGGTGTTAGCGTGATGATATATAGCCTATAGCCTTCCTCGATAAATGTGCTATCTAACACTGAAAGAATTTTTCAAATCGGAGCAGTAGTTCCTGAGATTAGCGCGTTCAAACAAAAAACCTGTTCGATAAATTCTTAAAATAGACTTATCTTTCTTATTTGTGAACCGATTCAAATGAAACAAACACTAAATGTTAATCCAAGAAAATACCAACATATCAGTGAAAACCGCATCCTTCTAGGTTAAGCCGTTTCTGAGATTAGCGCGCACAAACGCACAGACAAACAGACAAACAGACAATAATTCTAAAAATCATTGTTTTGGGTTCTATTGTGCTAATAAATAGCCCTAGTGACAGTTTTTCTCAAATATCATCAATGTACAGACACCGACTTGTTACAGATTTATTATATGTATAGATATAGATAGATTTAATTTGACAACCTTTTAACCTGTTGTAAATAAACGTAATAATTTTTTTAACTAAATGTTTTGACGCCATAGTATGTACAAAGTCAATCAAAATAGTAACGTGGAGATATTTGACAATTGAAGCTGCTTAGTAAATTAAAGTACGGGAGCGGAGGCTTGTTGTAACAGGAATGAGATAATTGTTAATTGGTAACCCAATTTGTTCCACGAAACTGTACCTATACCGTCCAATAAGTATTTGAGTTCTCATAGAAATATAAATAACCCTATAAACCGTGTTATTTTTGATTTCCTTTAATTTTAAGAGAACATTCAACATGTCAAATGAAGTTAATATCTCTAAGACCCGTGGCCTACCAAACTCTTATTGTTAATACCTAACCCTGTCCTTGCAGTCGGGTAAAAAAGATAACGAGAATCAAATTTACTTAATTATGGGCGATAAACCAGTGTAAAACGTTCTTATTTTATGACGTACTAGCTTTTGCCCGCGACTTCGTACGCGAAGACAATAACGTTAGTTGTTTGGATGAAATTTGGCATACAGGTAGTTTATTATACAGGGTTATTTGTAATTCACTGACATCCTCTTAACCCTGAATTCCTATCACTCAAACAAATGTTTTTTGTTTTACGACTTTTTAAAATGAAGCACTTTTTTCCCATACTAATACACAGAGTATCGTAAAAATAAGAGGTAATCTCAAATTTTCAAAACGTTATTACACCAAAAATATTAAGTTATGACAAAAGCCGTAAAACAAAAAACATTTGTTAAAGTGGTAGGAGTTTAGGGTTAAAAGGATGCTAGTGAATTAAAAATAACCCTGTATAATATTACATGAATTAACACATAGGATACCTAATGCCAGGAAAGTTCCCGTGGAATAGGAATAATTGAATTCTATAGCCGCTAAGCCGTGGTGGCCTAGTGGTTTGACCTATGGTCTCTTAAGCAGAGGGTCGTGGGTTTGACCCCGGGCTTGCACCTCTGAGTTTTTCCGAATTCATGTGCTAAATTACGATTGAAGTTTACCATGAGCTTTACAGTGAAGGAAAACACCGCGGGGAAAGCTCCACTCACCTGAGAAGAAATTCAACGGTGTGTGTAAAGTTCCCAAATCGCACTGGACCCACATGGGAACTACGGCTCAAGTCCTCTCGTTCTGGGAGGAGGCCTGTGCCTGAATGAAACATGTTTAATTCTTATCCCGGGAAAGTGCTAAGTAAAGATCCTGCGGGATAGAAATAACTGTTTTGACGTATTTTTAAAATCAGACACAGTGTAGCTTTTTATTAGTGATTTAGTGATATAATTTTAAAAGTCAGCCCTCAAGTTCATGTCTCTTATTTCTATCCCGTGGGAATTTTGCATTTTCCCGAAGAAAAAGAAACCTACGTCAATCGAGGATAGTCATATCACATAATATGTAAGAATTTTAAAATTTAACCCCGAAATTGAATTTATTTATATACCGTGGGAATTTTACATTTTCTCGGATAAAAAGTTACCTTTATCAATCAAAAATAGTGTAACATTCTAATGGTGAAAGAATTTTTAAAAACGGCTCAATAGTTTCATATATTCCGCTACAAACAAAGAAACAAAGAAAGTTTAGATATTTCCCTATCCCGTGGGAATTTCGAAAAATCCTTCCTTAGTGCACCTTTACAATACTCAAAGTACATGTATGCCAAATTTCAAGTCTCTAACACCAGTTGTTTAGACTATGCGTTGTCTGTCAGTCAGTCACCAATCAGTCAGTCAGTCAGTCACGGTACTGTTTTATAGGTATCATAGACATATATAGATTAAATCACTGTCATACTTGATATTAGTTTTTGTCACTCTAAAATACCTTGTATAATGAAATGACTGTAAGTAAACACAATATTCAAATATCATAAAATATCGTAATAGATACACATGAAAAAAAAGGATTGGGTCAAAATGTTAAGTACCTAAATACTACATCGTTTATATCAAATTATATCTATGTAAGTACTAAGCCATGCCGAAGTCAACGGATATCAAGGAAAACACGATGTACCTACAGGGTTATTTGTAATTCACTGACATCCTCTTAACCCTGAATTCCTATCACTCAAACAAATGTTTTTTGTTTTACGACTTTTTAAAATGAAGCACTTTTTTTCCCATACAAATACACAGAGTAAGAGGTAATCTCAAATTTTCAAAACGTAAATATTAAGTTATGACAAAAGCCGTAAAACAAAAAACATTTGTATGTTGGTAGGAGTTTAGGGTTAAAAGGATGCTAGTGAATTACAAATAACCCTGTATACTAAAGTGAAAAAAAAGACAGGGAATACTAAAGCCGGTAATAAGTAACTTGAAGTATTACCATTAATTTGTAACAAATGTAATAATAATACTTCCAATATGAAAGAAGTCCTTCCTCTTATCTACCTAGAAGTATAAATATTCAACATACGATTGACGTTGACAAACTGATAGTTTCATTAAGTAGATTTCCCTCATAATAAATGTATAGGTAGTGACCGAGCCGAAACTTCTACATTTTTTTATTACAGTCCTCGTCTTGACAAGTGCAACAGGGATAAAGAAAAATATAAATATATAATAAATTAGATCATGATAAAATTTCAGAAAATTCGATAAAAAAAAATGGATAAGAAAAAAGAAAAGTTAAAGAAACCGGTGATTCATAACCTTCTAAGGTCCTTCGGGCCACTGTTCGAGATCGAAAGAGCATTTGGAATACCCCGCTTCTACGTCAATAATAAAGAGCTAATACGGGTTAGCGGTAGAAGAAAATTTTTAGGCTTGTGCCTGGTTGTGGTGATAATTATAATGTGCACACTTTTTACCATGGAAGTTCTTCATGGCGACGGAAGTGGAATTTTCATTACTTTAAAATTAGTACCTTCAGTCGCACTTTCTCTTAGTTACATTTTTACGGCAATGATGTATTCATTTCGAATGTGTGATGACAATCTAAGTATAATCTCCTCCCTTGTGAAACTTGATTCTATACTCCGTATCAGCACGAACAAGAAAATGTACAATACAACAAGAATTAATGTATTCGCGGTTTTAGCAATTATTACCTGTTATAACGTTATCTTCATTTTATGGTATTATTTCAGTACCAATTTAACTATGTTCGGAATATTACTCAACGGTGTATTATTTGCTATACAAGACATCGAGATTTTAATATTTTGTTTCATGATCAATACGCTCAAGAGCAAGTTGAATATTATGAATTGTTATCTGAAAAATATGCCACATTCTGATGATTACCTACATACGATTTCCGTGTACACGGTCAACTTAGATAGAAATCTTAAGGTGAAAGGAAATACCGAAAACCTGAAAAGTAATCCCGTTTCTAATCTGCGTGAGTTGTCAATGGCATACGACATTATTGGGAACACAAGCAAGTTAATCAATCGTGTCTTCAATTTCCAAATCTTTGCAAGCCTAATAGCCACCTTCTTCGTAACATTAATTACGTTATGGATGGCGTTGTTCGCTTATCAGAAACAAACATTTCCCCGTGGGTTGATCACAACGGCTTGCTGGAATATTTCGCATTTTTGTTTTATATTAGCTATTTCTGCCGTCTGTCAAAGATTATTGACTGCTCGTAAGTATACAACATGTCATGTGAACGAGCTAGTGATGGACTACGGGTTATCCGCAGACACGCGTGCACAGGCGAAGGCGTTTATGGAGCTAATTGACACGTGGCCGCTGTGCATACACGTCTACGACATGTTCCCCATTGACATTACTTTGATCATGAATTTTATAAGTATCTCCACGACTTATTTAATTGTTCTGATACAAATAGCTCATGTTTAATAACTTGTAAGGTGTTTTAAAATGACGACCTTGGCCTAGTGGTTAGAGAACCTGACTACAAAGTCCGATTCCCGGGCGAGGCAGATATTTGTGTGAAAAATAAGAATTTTTGTACTCGAATCTTGGATGTTTAATATGTATTTAAGGATGTATTTATCTATACACCGTGAAATTTTAGTGGTTGTTTTCCCGAAACAAGGTGATTTAGTGTCGATTGTACAATCGATTTATAATTACTATTTTGACTAGAGTCAAAAATCCAATTGTGAAAAACGAAAGTCGAAAATGACCGCAAACCAATAGTAACGCTTCGTTGGTACATAACCTATCGTACGATCGTACGCTACTTGTACCAACGAAGCGTTACTATTGGTTTGCGGTTATTTTCGACTTTCGTTTTTCACAATTGGATTTTTGACTCTAGTCAAAATAGTAATTATAAATCGATTGTACAATCGATACTAAATCACCTCGTTTCGGGAAAACAACCACTAAAATTTCACGGTGTAGTTCAGGACGAGGTCAATTGACAACCTTTCATTTTTTTAACACCTGAAAATTACTGCAGGAATCGAAAGAGTTTCGCCTCCTGAACACGGAAAAATATTTATTATAATTTATTTCTCCATATTTAAAAAATACAACAAATTTAAAAACGTATATGTACTTACAAATACGTCCACAGAATAGATATGTTTCCTTTACCCTTTACACTAGAAAAAAGAGCTGTCATAATTTTAAATTTGATAACAACCTTAACGTCAAATTTACGTCATCACTTTTTTTAATAGAGACTAGACAAAAGTAATGGATCTATTCTATCGTTACGCTCTTTTAGAATAGGCACATCTTTAAAAAATTGTAACAAATTAATTAATAATCCTAGTGAAAATTTAAAACTATCAGCGTCTTTCTCTTTCCAAACAGAATACAGAAAACGAATCAAATTATAGTCTTAGAAATATGAAATGTTGTCAATTGGTGTCAATCGTCCCACGATTTATTTCAAATTAATTTAGAATATTTCAGCAGATGGTTGGGTAAATTTGATTTCTGTAAAGATTAATATCATCGGATTTTTTGATTCGAAATTTAGTCACACCTTTGACACGGTGCACTTTGAAAAATGGAAAAAAAGAAAAGGATCTAAAAAAAATAAGTTTTTATTAGGTACCTACTAGGGGCGTTCAATAAAAAGTGAGAATGAGTATGTTATAAACAACTTTTACTAAATGTCGTTTTATTTTTCGACATAGTCACCTTTTAGCATAATACACTTAGTATATCTTTTTTCTAAACTTAAAATTCCATTTTTAAAAAGGTCTCATCTTGAGTACTTAAAAAATCTTGTACTGCAGCGACTACCGCGTCGTCGTCTTCAAATTTCTGGCCTCTCAGGTATTGTTTCAATCTCGGAAATAGGTAGAAATCACTGGGAGCGAAATCTGGTGAATACGGAGGATGCTTAAGGATATCGAACCCAGCATCACGAATTGCAGCCATTGCAACGGCGGACTTGTGTGCCGGGGCATTGTCCTGGTGGAACAGCACAACTTTCGAGAGTTTACCTCGCCGTTTTTCGCGGATCTCATTGCGCAATGTTGCTATTTGTTTGGCGTATAAAGTGCCCGTAATAGTGGCTCCATGCTCGAGATACTCAATCATTAATACCCCTTTACCATCCCAAAAAACAGAGCCCATGACCTTACCGGCAGATGGGCTCACCTTGAATTTCTTCGGAGTTGGAGATGATGGCCTTTTCCATGTCATAGACTGCAGTTTCGTTTCAGGGTCGTAATGATGGAGCCATGTTTCGTCCATTGTTATAAATCGCGCCAAAAAAAGTTCCCGGTCTTGTTGCATCAGGTTCAAAGCTTCTTGACAAATCTCTAGTCTAGTTTGTTTTTGCGCGTCAGTAAGCATTCTTGGTACCCAACGCGCAGATACCTACCTTTTTCATACCCAAGCGTTCATGTAAAATATTATGCACGCTCCCCGTTGAAATCTTTACATTTTCAGCAATAAAACGAACTGTGACACGACGATCCGCCAAAACTGAGTTTTCGACTTTTTTCACAATTTCTTCAGTTACTGCTGTAGTAGGGTAAATCGACCATTTTCATTAACGACCACTTTAGCCTAGTTGGTAGTGACCCTGCCTACGAAGCAAGAGGTCCTGGGTTCAAATCCCGGTAAGGGCATTTATTTGTGTGATGAGCACGAATATTTGTTCCTGAGTTATGGATGTTTTCTATGTATTTAAGTATTTATTTATCTATATAAGTATGTTCATCGTCGTCTAGTACCCATAGTACAAGCTTTGCTTAGTTTGGGACTAGGTCGATTTGTGTAAGATTGTCCCCTAATATATATATATATATATATATATATATATATATATATATATATATATATATTTTAGACGTGCGGTTCAAAAGTTAGAGGGGGGGGGGGGACACATTATTTTGAACTTTCGGAGTGAATATCTCCGAAAATATTCACTTTATCAAAAAATGGATTTAGAAAACCTATATTTATTTTCAAATACCTATCCAATGATACACTATAGGGTTAGTCGAGAAAAAAAATCACCCCCACTTTACGTCTATGGGAGGCAGGTACCCTAAATTTTTTAGTTTTTTTTATTTAAACACTTTGTCGGCGTGACTGATATATATATATATATTCATGCCAAATTACAGCCTTCTAGTACTAACAGTCTCTGAGCATAGCCGTGGACAGACAGACAGACGGACAGACACGGCGAAACTATAAGGGTTCCTAGTTGACTACGGAACCCTAAAAACCCAGTAGGGTATATACATTAAATTATAAAATACTACTTAATTACTAATTTGTGTGTGAGTCTGTGTGTGCGCGCGCGCGCGCGCGTGTGTGTGTGTGTGTGTGTGTGTGTGTGTGTGTGTGTATGATACACTATAGGGTTAGTCGAGAAAAAAAATCACCCCCACTTTACGTCTATGGGAGGCAGGTACCCTAAATTTTTTAGTTTTTTTTATTTAAACACTTTGTCGGCGTGACTGATATATATATATATATATTCATGCCAAATTACAGCCTTCTAGTACTAACAGTCTCTGAGCATAGCCGTGGACAGACAGACAGACGGACAGACACGGCGAAACTATAAGGGTTCCTAGTTGACTACGGAACCCTAAAAACCCAGTAGGGTATATACATTAAATTATAAAATACTACTTAATTACTAATTTGTGTGTGAGTCTGTGTGTGTGTGTGTGTGTGTGTGTGTGTGTGTGTGTGTGTGTGTGTGTCTGTGTGTGTGTGTGTGTGTGTGTGTGTGCGTGCGTGCGTGCGTGCGTGCGTGCGTGCGTGCGTGTGAAACATAATTAAAAGAATTACCAAAGTCTGCTATTTTTGCGCCTCTGGTATCCTGCGAGCCTGATATTTTGAATTCTGATATCCCGCGAGTCTTATTTTGCGATTCTGTAATTTTGCGTGTCTGATATTTTGCGACTCTGAGATTCCGCTCTGGAAGGAATTTAATGACTCTAGACTTAGTGGTTAAGGTTTTGGGACTTAACATGGATTTCTTTGGATATCGGGATAAAAGTTATATAGCCTGTGTTATTCCAGACGTCCAGTTATCTACATACCAAAAGTCCTCTAAATCCGTCCAATTGTGTCAGCGTGAAGGAATAACAAACACAAACACACGCACACACTTACAAACTTTTCCATCAATAATACAATACAATATACTTACAATGACTCTTTATTGTACACCCACAAAGAAAACAACACAGAAAAACAATTACATATTAATCTTAATCATCAAAATTAATTCTTTTTAATCATGTTAATCATATGTATTTATGTACAATAAAGATTTTTATATACATACATATTATTAGTCGTATTAGCTATTAAACATGGACGGTTTGGTTACGTTAAAATTCTTTATAAGTAGTTGTTGACGACGTCGCTATGGCGTCCCAGTGGGTTAGGGCCTCTACTTGTGATGTTTGGTGTGTATTTGTCAACATTTGAAATAAACTGTGAATAAATCGTAATGCCTTTTATAAAAGATTTATCAGCTCCAAAAATACCCACAACGTGCGCCTACCGTTAATTTCACTTTCGTAGTTCGAAAACCTTTGTATATACTTATTCGACCAAGAAATTTCTTTACCACCCTAAGGTTCAAGTCAGTTATATAGTTTAAAACATCAAAGGCTGTTTTCACTTACAACTACAAGTCAATGTGACTATCAGCCTTATTATTTTTAATCTGATATGGCCTGTCACCACTCACGTGCTTTTTTGCATTTACTGACATTTATTGACAAGTGATTTCAAACAATGTCATTATTGTCTTAAGGAATTAATTCGATTGAAATAAATCAGCAACCACAGTTGCACAAAGTATACGGATAAAAAAGGTAAATCACTTACTTGGTCAACTATTATACTTCACTCAAACTATGTATTTACCTTAACAAAGCCGTGGGAGCCTAGTGGTTTGACCTACGGCTTTCCAAGGTCGTAGGTTCGAGTCCGGCCGGGCTCACACCTCTGAATTTTTCGGAATTGACGTGCAAATTACATTTGAAATTTATCATGAGAAACGTCCCCTGCAGTAGGAGGTATCCCTAAGCTAAGTAAGCTAGTATGATGATGATGATGATGATGATGATGATGATGATGATGATGATGATGATTAGTAGGATTACAATTTTATTATTTCAGTTCCATGCTTAGCTATTATGAGAGTGACCAGACCACTTCAATTATTCATTTTTCTATGTCAGTACCATAGTTCAATAGGTAACGATGAAGTATGTCATTTGGAACCAGCAATTCGAGCAATAGAACGTGGTGTAAAATGATCGAAAGAAGAATAAAAATCGCAGTGATTATTTAATAATGAAGAACATTATAACATCACTCCGACCTGCTCTCGTCGTTGAAAATATTCTTGGAATATTTAGATTCCGCTTGACTGAGGAATGTCTTGAGAAATCCACCGGAACTATGAAAACTGTTGGCATAGCATTGATTGTAATATATAGTAGTATATATTTTTTCGTTGGCACTATAAGGCCTGGATCTGAAGCTCCCACGTTGGTTCGAATGTTAGATAACATACCTGGCTTCGTTGTTTTGTGTCAATACGGCGCATCCGTTTTGACCACTTCGTTTTTACTCAGTAAAGCAAGTGTACAAATTATCGTACATTTTACAAAACTCGATTCAAAACTGGGCTTTGTAATGTTGTCTGATTTTCACAAATCAACTACCATCCATAATTTGTGGATTATAATCACTTTAATAAGTGTTCACTCAACATTCAGTACTCTGGATTTCTTCACAAGTTCTAATGGTTTTATGGTAATAATGGTGGACTACGTGACATATTTAGTGCAAAGCATTGAAATAATCGTCTTCTGTTTGTTGATACTGATGTTAGAGAGACGACTTTATTTGATTAATTGTCATCTAATCGACCTAAAACAAAAATATAATTCATGTAATTTTTCGTTTCGTTTTTACCAAGGCGCAGGTACACCTTACTCAAAAAGTTTTAAAATATTACAAACTGTGTCTTTGAGCGAGCTGTCATTCGCATACGACATGATCGGGAAGCTTTGCCACTTCATCAATAATGTGTTTAATTTTCATATATTTTTGACTCTTATAGCAATGTTTTTGTACGTCACAATAAGCCTTTGGACTACAATATTTTATTTGCGTACTAACATATTTAGTTGGCCACTAGTAACTCAAACAATATGGTGTGTGTGTGCGTTAAGCTCTGTTGCTTTTATGACATTCGTTTGTGAAACCATGTTATGGACGCGCAACGAAACCAAAGAGCTGGTGAACGAGCTAGTGATGTACTACGGGTTACCCGCAGAGACGCGTGCGCAGGCGAAGGCGTTCATGGGGCTGATCGACGCGTGGCCGCTGCGTATACACGTCTACGACATGGTTTCTATCGACTTTTCTCTGATGTTGAAATTTATCAGTGTTTCTACGACATATTTAATTATTATCTTACAGATCTCCAAATTTATTTAGCTATTTATAGTAATAATCTAAAGTATGTACATTTTATAAATAAAGGAAAATAAAACTGAACCTAAAACTAAAAATTTATAAATAAAAAATATCTTTTAGGATGTCACCCGACAACATAGTTCCCAGAAGGCAGGCAGCGTTACCGCGTTGAATAGCCAGGCTTAATCGTTGGCGGAAATAGCCACCTGCCTTCTGGTCACCAGTCGTTTCTACCAGGCGCGAAGAAATCTCTTTTGCGAGTTCCTTCGCGCCTGGACCCCATGCGCCTAGAGTTTCTACTCCAAACGGTGCAAATAAGTACGACTGTCCTATACAGGCATATTTGCGCCGTTTGAGGTGTTCAGCCGCAGTGGCCGCCGCACCTGCTCGGATTGAAGTGGTAGCAACGTGAGAAGGTGCTTGAAGGTGTAGGAATAGATAATAATCTCATCATCATCATTAATTTAAGAGCTTAGCTCTTGTCGGTGGAGTAATCGCCACTCTTTTCGGTTCTCTGCCAGCGTTTTCAGCTCCTGATACGACATGACATTGACTTTTTCCTTGGCTTGATCTATAAATGACCGTCTCGGTCTTCCCCTGCCTCACCTGCCTTCTATTTGCCCTTCCAAAATAGTTTTTATGTAACTGTCATGTCGTATCAGATGCCCCAGCATATTCCCTCTCCTATTTTCAATCGTCCTTAACAGCCGCCTTTCCTCTTCCACCAACCCTAAAACCTCCTCATTAGTTCTCCTTTCAGTCCAGCTAATCCCCTCCATTCTCCGCCAGCACCACATCTCAAACGCACTCAATCTGTCTCGGTCCCGCTGAGTCAATGTCCAAGTCTCGCTCCCATATAATGCTATACTCCAGATGTAGGTCTTAATAAATCTTTTCCGAATGTTCCTTGAGATAATAATAATCTATTTATTTTTATTTATATTTATTTTAATTTTTACATTGTTTAAATAGTAATAATCTAAAGTATGTACATTTTATAAATAAAGGAAAATAAAACTGAACCTAAAACTAAAAATTTATAAATAAAAAATATCTTTTAGGATGTCACCCGACGGCATAGTTCCCAGAAGGCAGGCAGCGTTACCGCGTTGAATAGCTATTTATTATGTATTTGATTTTATAGCATACTGCAAAACATAGTTTACGTACATGTATTTAGATTCTTAAGTTTATTTTATATTTTTTAACTATGTATAAATTATATGCTATCAAGTAGTGGGTCACATTTCCTTAAAAACATTCGTAATTATATTATTACAAGGTTAGTTTCTTTAGCGGCTTCAAACGTCGACTTTATTATAGCTATATTATTAGCTTTATCGAAATATGGAAAACACGGGTCACTAATGTATTTGTTGTCGAGGATGAAGGCGAAGTTAATATATTTTAACGGCAGTTAAAAGTCTAATATTTTAATTCGGAATGTGAAATAAGTAAACAAAGTAAGTAAAGCAATAAGACTGTAGATTTGTTACAAGTTACACATTTATTTAACTAAGTAAGTACTTATTTAATTAAAAGGATTTTACCAGAAAAAAAATACAATTAGAATGTGTGTATTTTTTAATAGGTACCAAAATTAGTGTTAGAAAAATTGCACTTAAATGCAACGAGAAAGATAATTGCAAGATAAAAATCATCTTCAATTATGTTAACAAGACGCAGTGGGCTCTTCTAACGGAATTGGTTAACTGGGTACCATAATGTGGACACAAAAATACAAGTATACTTAACTAAATATAATTTATTATATAAAAACTGGTGTTGACAATTCATAAGTTAGCACAAACTGGGACCGAAGGAGTCGCTTAACTTAATCTGTGATTAAGTTTAATTATCAATACATAACTTACTATTATTAGTCATTTAACCATCTGATTCATTTAAAATGAGTCGTGGTAACTAAAGTCAATGATCAATTCTCAGAATTAACCAATATCTTATGTGGGCACAAAAATACAAGTATACGTAACTAAACATAATTTATTATACAAAACTGGTGTTGACAATTCATAAGTTAGGACAACCGATCAATACATAACTTTACTGTTATTAGTCAGTCATTTAACTATCTGATTCATTAGGTAATAAAATGAATTGTGGTAGCTAATGTTAGGTAATCGTCACTTTTCACAAGAACAAACTAAATATCTTATAGATTAAGTGGTACTGGTGTAAGATCCTTTTCCGGTATGTTCTTCAGCAACAGCTTGATATTCTTCAGGATGGCCTTCACACCATAATTTACTACCGGTTTACCAAACTCTTCTGCCACCATCCTCCAATTTTCGTTCATGAACTCCAGAACTAATTTACCTATAAACAAAGGTCAAAATTTAAATAACTTGCTTGAAATACCTTAACCAATTAAAAATTGAAATGGAAATTTTTATTTTGCTTTAACTAAGTAGGTAAGGTAAATACCCAAGAGTTTGACACTTTAATTCCAATAATCGACACCCTGCTTGTCGCCTTTATTGCTACGAATTAAGATTGAAAGTGTCGGCTATTTGGGGCAGCGTTGGGCAATGGGGTATTTAGTTTACCTTATTGCATTACGATATGACACAGACAAGGCCTTCTATTAAACGTGTAGTATGTAATGCTTCTGTCAGAAGACGCCGAAGTACGACGTGCACATCTATGAAATCATCATCATCATCCCAGCTTACATAGGTACGTCCCACTGTCTCCTCTCCGAATTAAAGAGCTTGGGTCGTAGATCTCATGCGGGACCAGCGCGGATTGGGAACTCCGCACTCACCATTGAATTTCTGCGCAGGTGTGTGAAGCTTAGGTACTTCACGACATTTTATTCACCGTAAAGCTCATCTATGAAACAAGTGGCCACAAATTTTAATCTCCGCGGACGAAGTCGCAGGCAAAACTAGTTATGTATAAAACATAATACCTACACATTTATTTGTTTATGTTAAGTAGGTTAAAAGTGATTCTATCTCGTCTAATTTAAATTTACCCATTCTGTATTTAATATTCAGCGCAACACACAAAGAGCGGGCGCGGGTCGGGCGCGGGCCAGTGCCACATGAATAAATAAACGGAACAGAATAAAACCTTCAAACAACGCCGCGCACGCATTACACTACTACATGCACAACATATGTGTGCGTGACCTGTCACAGACAGGACGGGGGGGGGGCGTGCACCGGCGCCCGCTCGGAGACAAACCGGTTTGAACTAGCTCAGTGAGTAAACAAAGTTCAGGTGTGACGCGACCGTTTAGCGTTTAGCTACATAGTTCGGGTGTTCGGTTGTTTTTAAAGATGCCTACCTGTTGTAGTGTTTGTAGATATACAGATATTAGATACTTAAGTACTTGCTTGAATAAAATATTTTGATTTTTAATTTTTTTTTTTACCGAGTGACACCCTATGATAATATAGGTAAGAATTTCGAGCTCTGTTCGGAAGCTTTTATTCTGTTCCGTTTATTTATTCATGTGCCAGTGCTTCTTTAGTTCTTCTGATGTTATCCGCTAAATAAAAAGTCTACGCATTTGATTTTATCATTTCTGATTGCTTATTTATTTATACATGTGCTTACTGCACGCACACATATCTCAGCCTGTATACGTACCACGGCAGGGCAGGCGTCCTCTCTGAATGAGAGAGCTTGGGCTGAAGTTCCTACGTGAGCCCAGTGCGGATCGGGAACTTCACACATAGCTTTGAATTTATTCGCAAGTGTATGCAGGTCTCCTCGCGATGTTTTCCTTCACCGTAGCTCATGGTAAATTTCAAATGTAATTCCGCACATGAATTCCGAAAAACTTAGAGGTAATGTTTCTGATTTGGTCCGCTAAACAAAGATTCTACGCATTTGATTAAATTTTTCCTGTTTGCTACTAAACTAAGTATATGTACACGTTGATTTTTAATTGGTATACAGGAATAACAAAAAGCGATAAAGTCGGCCATACTGAATAACTTTTCTCATTCTCATGGGACCAATACGAAAATCGGGAAAAAAAATCCGTGCTTCTATACATGGAGGCTGGTGAGGCCCTGAAATTTTCTATGAAATAGCTGATTTTTTTCCCGATTTTCGTATTGGTTCCATGGGAAAAGTTATTCAGTATGGCCGACTTTATCGCTTTTTGTTATTCCTGTATACCAATTAAAAATCACCGTGTATATGTGATTTACGACGCATATATACATATAAATTGATGTAAAATAAGACTTACTCATTTCAGGGCTACCCTTAAAAAGGTTGGTCAGCTGATAAAACACGCGACCCTCGAATCGATGTTCCACCTTCAGACTCTTAAACACGAGGTACTTCTGCCCCTTCTCTATTCTGGATCCCAACTTGAAGAATGATGTAAATTTTAGGTTTTCTGAAAATAAAAGTTTTAACTGGAGATGCGCCGATTATGACTTTGGCCGGCTAGCCGACTATACCTTGACAAGCTCGTGCGCGGCGCTCGGCGGAACCCTGTCGCAGGAAGCCTCTGCTGTCCTTAACAAGATTGTTTTTAAGAAGTGCGGCAAACGCTGACTGCGACAGGGGGGTTACTACGAAATTCGAAGTTCGAAGTTCGGATCGTGCGGTCTCTCTCACTCTCGTAATAAATACCATTAGCGTGAGCGGGACGGCACGAAACGAAGTTCGAATTATGCACTTCGTGGTAGGGCCTCAGGGTTCCGCGGAGGGTCGAGCACGAGCTTGTCGGACTATAGTCGGTACTTATACAGGCGCAAAGCCGGCCAATCGGATCACGGTTTTGGGGATTTCCGAAACTGTTTTGTTTACTTCGCATTGTTTCTTGAGTTTTGCTTTTGTAAGGGTCAGAGTCAGAGCGGTGTTTTTGTAATATAATATAATATATATTAGGGGACAATCTTACACAAATCGACCTAGCCCCAAACTAACCAAAGCTTGTACTATGGGTACTAGACGACGATAAACATATTTATATAGATAAATAAATAGTTAAATACATAGAAAACATCCATAACTCAGGAACAAATATTCGTGCTCATCACACAAATAAATGCCCTTACCGGGATTCGAACCCAGGACCTCTTGCTTCGTAGGCAGGATCACTACCAACCAGGCTAAAGCGGTCGTTTGTGTAAAAAAAATCGTGCGTGCAGCTCCTCCGCGCCGAAGAAGTGAAACTTCGTAATGTGGAAATGAAAAAGGCACTTATACATCAATCAATTATGAACCTTATTGCAATAACTTAAAGAACTAAATTTACTTATGCATCTATGTGTTAAAATTACTCACTAGATGGCGCTTTTATCAAGTCTCATACAAATTTGAACAGACAGTATGAGTTCTGCATCGCAACGTCGAAGTTTTTAACATCCGTTAGTATATATACAATGCGAGATTACTTGCTTCGGCAGTACATATACTAATGCTTTCATACCCCCCCCCCCCCCATGGTAGCGTTAAACGTTTAACGCGACTTGTTGGAAGTCGCATTAGAAGTTTCACTTCAAAAAAATTGTGTAAAGTGCACTGTTATTGTTCATTAAAGTGAAAGATATTACTGAGAAATACATACAAAGTAAGAAGCGGGATAGTCGGCGCTCTTTGCCGAATACTTAGTCGCCAACTAGTCGCCCACCATGATAGTGGCCGGATAGTCGGCTTTACCGACTAGTCGGCATATCTCTAGTTTTAACCTTAAGGTCATGTTGACGAAACATGTTCGATTAAAGAGATTTTACAAATGACTGAATTTGAATGACAAATTGTACTAACTAGAACTAGTACACCTTCTTTAAATTCTGACTCAGACAAAATAATTTCTATGTAGAGTTTATTATGGATCAATGTTAAAATAAATTACACCTACAAAAACATCGTGTTTTATTTGATTTCCGTTAACGTTAGTACATCGATAGAAACTACCCGGTAAATAACTTTTTAGCCAAATCGAAAAAAAAAACTTATTTTTGTCCATAATAAATAAATATTGAGATCAAAGTCATAGTCAAAAGGCCTCTAGAGCTAAAAAAAAAGTTAGTGCCGAATACGACAGTAACAGTTTTAACTCCGATGTCATAAAAAAGTATCATTTACACTGGTGTAAGTTAATTAAATTTAATTATTGATTGTCTTTTCAACAGTAAGAGTTAGGAAACTTTTGTCTTAGACGCAAGCCACACAGAAGACACGTGGGACGAGGACGCGTCGCAGTTCGCGTCGTTTGTTCGCAGGCCGCGAGACGTGGAACGAGGGCACGTCGCGCCGTTTGTTCGCAGGCCGCGAGACGTGGAACGAGGGCACGTCGCGCCGTTTGTTCGCAGGCCGCGAGACGTGGAACGAGGGCACGTCGCGCCGTTTGTTCGCAGGCCGCGAGACGTGGAACGAGGGCACGTCGCGCCGTTTGTTCGCAGGCCGCGAGACGTGGAACGAGGGCACGTCGCGCCGTTTGTTCGCAGGCCGCGAGACGTGGAACGAGGGCACGTCGCGCCGTTTGTTCGCAGGCCGCGAGACGTGGAACGAGGGCACGTCGCGCCGTTTGTTCGCAGGCCGCGAGACGTGGAACGAGGGCACGTCGCGCCGTTTGTTCGCAGGCCGCGAGACGTGGAACGAGGGCACGTCGCGCCGTTTGTTCGCAGGCCGCGAGACGTGGAACGAGGGCACGTCGCGCCGTTTGTTCGCAGGCCGCGAGACGTGGAACGAGGGCACGTCGCGCCGTTTGTTCGCAGGCCGCGTCTCCGGGGCGTTTCTTCTGTCTGCTTTGGATCGCGACGCTTTTATACATTTAGTATGATAACTGATTCAAGGGGCGACACGACGCGTCCCCGTCCCACGCCTATTCTGTGTGGCTTGCACCTTAGAGAAATAAACTTCATTTGGCCAGTTGAATGTTCGTAGAGTTAAATAAAATAAAACAAAACACGGTGTATACAAAGATTCAAAATAATCGAGATCGCTTAAATTGAAATACAAAAGCAGCTTTAACGTGGAATGTAAATAAAATAATGAGGGTATATATACTTACTGCATTTAATAGTTGAATCACCTTCTCCATCTATAGGGAACATCAGGAAACGACCAGAGGAGCTGTACTTTCCTTTAACAGTCAAATCGCAATGCAGCTGCACCTCCAAGTTATCTTTTATCATCCTGTAAGCATTGGGTTATAGTTAGTTAGTGCACACCAAAACAATTACCTAACTACCTACCTAATTCTACATAAATCCTACCATTTTATATTTTTATATTTAGTCAATCTCGAGAACAAGTAAACAGATTTGCAAAGAACTTAAAAAGACCTAGAATCTAGGTATTTTTAAGTTCTAGGTCCTAGATCATAGAATAACGTTTATCCGTGAAAATTACGTTGTTAAAGCGAATACTTCAAATTCACCGCAATCGAATTTGTGGGCAATGGTTAGCAGTTAAATAATTTGATGATTTGGTGATGATATAAGCAATAACGTGACAAACCCACAAAAACGCCAAAATTGAGATTTGTATTGTATTTAAATTGTTTATAGTGAGTTATATGACTTAACACCTTCACAATATCGAAAAACGGCAAAAATAGTGGACACACTTAAATTCTTTAGTTCATCCCTAATAAAAATCTTTAGAGGCAATTTTCTCAAAATAATCTTCATCTGGGTTGACATGTTATTGCTTATTAGCATCAAATTGTGAATTATTCTTACCGTGCTCTGTCAATAATGCAATCCCTGAATCCAGTGGCAACGCCATCTTTGAAGTTTATTTTTAGATCACCTGGTAAAGTCAGGTTGAGACTGTCAACAACAAAAGGATCCAGGGCATTAATACCTAGTTCTGGAACTCCTTTAGTAAAACCCGGGACTGTCGCCTGAATTGCCTCTTTCAGGCATTCACGTGAAGATGGGCGACAGGTTTTAATTAAATCCGCTACGACTTAAGAAAAAAGTATCTTAGTAAAAATAGAAATGTTCTCTTAAACTAAAAGTAGGTACATTGAGAAAAAGAAAATAACTAAAACCTATCATGAAAAAGAGTCCCTTTAGGCAAGGTTCCGAAGATACTGACGAGGGAAGACTGAACTGAGACCGAGACTGAAGAGGGAACTCTTTGAATAGCAAAGCTAAATGTTTAAGTGATAGCTGCCAGGTCTTCGGTCTCTTGGGACGTCGACGAAAGAAAAAACTGTATCCATCAAATGTTAGGTGAATAGGTACTTACAAGGTTTTGCATTTGTGCAAGTCAACACGAATAATATGCTTACTACGAGGCACGACATTGAGTCAAACCGTGAAAACTGCATTTTTACAATAAGGTATATTGATAGTAACGTTTACTTATAGATCAATATCCTACTTTTTTATTTTACTTGTTGCTTCCACTGGTACGAATGATTTTGTGGTAGTACAAATATCAGTGTTCCATATTTATAAGAGTTCTGAACAGTTCTGAGCGATCAATCGTTCGTTCGCGCGTAAATAAAAACACTTGACCGTGCGAAAATCTTTGTTCAGTGATGATCGGCTGGACGCGGCGAACGATTACTCGCTCACTCATTCATTCAGTGAAAACGACATCACAGGCGAGCGAGCAGATGTTCAGTGCATTCGCTTGCTGTTGTACATACTCGGTGGGTCTCCGATCTTTTACCAGAAAATTTTGAATTGGATCCTAGGTACATACAATGGAATGGAATCAAGGAAAAAACGTTGCAACTGAGTGAAAATTATCGGATTCATCCCTGCTTGTGGGATCAGAAAAGCAAACATTACAAAAAAGTGGCAAGTTTTGGAATTCTTGCTCATTCATTCTGCAGAAATTATGAAAACGTCCATCTTTGGAATAACGTCCCAGCTCGGTTAATAAATTGACATTTATTGTTTCTCTATCTAAGTATCTTATATAAATACCTTCTTTTCCGTTTCTGTTTTTTTTTAATAAAATTGCGATTACTACAAACGCTGCCTAGCCAAAAGCAAATCACCACCGTCCATGATCGCTGGTGAAAACGGTACTCCGACAGCGAACCGTTCAGTACGATTTTTTGTTCTAAACAATTGGCTAAGTAAAGTTTTTTGAAGAGGTGCTAATTATATTTTTTTTCGACAGTGGTCGACTTCAACACTAAGAAACTGCAGCTGTTTTATTTTTATCTCCTTTTATTTATTGGAAATATTTTTTTAAGTATTCGAGATGACATTAATTTGTGAGATTTTACGGCTGATAAGCGGTTCGTGCTCAGTACTAAGAAGAAATAGAAAAAAAAACGAAGACAACTGTCGCTTCTGTCAATGTCAAATGAAATCTAACCGTTTGCGTTTCGTTTGCTTTACGTTGTCCAAGAAGCAGTTCCAAAATAGTGATCGAAAGTATTCAATCGTGATCCAATTAACGTGCATATAGGTCGTGGAGAAATGCGGTAAAATTGAAAGTCCGGATTTTATGCGGAGGTCGATAAAAATAGTCCAAAAATCACACTGAGCACACCAAAACGCAAAGCAAACGAAACGCAAACGATTTGACATTGACAGAAGTGACAGTTGACTTCGTTTTTTTTTCTATTGCTTCTTAGTACTGAGCACGAACCGCTTGTCAGCCGTAAAATCTCACAAATGTCATCTCGAACACTTTAAAAAATATTTCCAGTAAACAATAGGAGATAATAACAAAACAGCTGCAGTTTCTCGATCTCCAGAACGCCGACTGTCGAAAAAATATATAATTAGCACCTCTTCAAAAAACTTTACTTAGCCAATTGTTCGTTTCCTCATTGAATGAAAACAGATGTTTTCTGTTTCGAGCGAGCATCGGCCGAACAGCAAACATTTGCTAAGAGCAAAATGTTCGTTCTGAGCACTAGATGAAAACGCGGCTTAACCGTTAAAAAGACCAGCCAAGAACGGACCCGAATAAAAAACAATAATTTAAAATTAGGAGTGCAAAGAGGGTAGATTTCTACAGTAATTTAGCACGTACAACAGGCCGCATGTGGGTAACTATCGGCTTCACTATGAACTACGTAAGGTGAAGTGAGATGAATGGATGCGGTATAGGTGAAGGTTTTCCAGTTGTATGGATTACAAATGATGAAATCCGCGCATGAATTAAAGTCACTGACATAAGTAATTCGAAGAATCGCCAGACTTATGTGGCTGTAGGCAGGGCACATCGCTCGTAGAACTGAAGGCCGATGGGGCCAATAGGTCCACGGAAGATGCAGTATAGGTAGGCCTCCAACAATATGGAGCGAGACCTGGATAAGTTTGCGGAAATGCGTTGGATGCGGATGACGCAGAACCGATCTTCTTGGCGTGCCTACCTTGGGGAGCCTATTTTCAACAGTGGACGTCTTTCGGCTGACATAATGATGATGATGATGATGAGTAGTATTATGACTTTTCTATACTTAAGGCATAATAATATATATCGCAAACGGATCCCTGAATCAAAAAAAAGGATGGATGCAGGGTCGGACGGCTATACATTAAAAAACTATTTACAAGGGTTCCTACTGCCGTTTTAACAACGAAACTCTAAAAATTATTCATCATCATCACAGCCTATATACGTCCCACTGCAGGACACAGGCCTCCTCTCAGATTAAGATAGCTTGGGCCGTAGTTCCCTCGCGGGCCTAGCGCGGATTGGGAACTTCACACACACTATAGAATTTTTTCTCACGTGTGCGCAGGTTTCCTCGCGATGTTTTCCTTCACCGTCAAGCTCATGATAAATTTCAAATCTAATTTCGCACATAAATTCGAAAAAACTCAGAGGTGCGAGCCCGGGCTCAAAGTCAAACCCACGACCCTCTGCTTGAGAGGCCATAGGTCAAACCACTAGCTATTACCTAAAATAAAACCAGAATCAAATCGGTAATACCATTTTGACTTAGTTCTAATGAGCGTAAGTATATACATAATAAATAATAATGTAAATGACCCTTCAAAAGGCCACGTGATGAAAACAATAAATAACAAGTGTTCTTACTGCAAAAAAGTTTATTGAAGTAAAGTCATACCTATAATTTCTACTTACATAGTTAGATTATAAAAATGGTTAGGCATTATTCTCAAGGATTGGTCCTCCTATCGACGTTGAATTCGCTGTTTTGATCGATTTGGATGTTTGTAAACCGAGTGGGTCTCGCGATTATTGGTAGCATCGTCTGCGCAGCTAGTTCCGAGGATGATCTCCCGATTGGTGCGTTATTCTTGTCAGCAGCGGCAGGAGCGTTTACGATTGGTGTTTCCGTGCTGATCGTAGCGACGGAGATGAAGTAAGCTGGCGGCAGCGGTTGGGGGCACGGGGCTCGCCGTTTTAGTGCTACATCTAAAACAAAGCATGTACATTTGGGTAATACACATACATAGCGTAAGAAACAAAAGTTGTCTATCCTGTGGACATATAATTAGCAACATCGAGTCAGCAGACTTAAAATTTATTTAAATGGGTCCCATGCCGATGTAGTATGATTAAGACCCTCAACTTTTGCCATGTTCACAGGAGAGACGCGAAACACCGGACAAGTTCGAGTCGGACTACAATAAGGATCGAGTTAAAAACGCTGAAAAAAGCACGATTCTTGTATGACGACCCCTTTTCATTTTAAACTTTATTTTATTTTTAGTACTTGTTATAGCGGCCACAGTTGGTACTGCATAATCGGTGAAAATTTCAAGTGTCTAAAGTTACGTAACGGTTAAAAAAAATCCTAGAGGTGGGTCCCGAATTTGTAAATTTGTATTAGATGGGTCGTAGCCCAGAGAACTGTGGGAACCACTGGTCTAGACTATTACAGTTCAAGAGATAGAGCCCTGTAACAGACGGACGGACAGACAGACAGACAGCGGCGTCTCAGTAATAGGGTCCCGTTGACACCTTTTGGGTATTGAACCCTGTTTAAAAAGTATGTCTACATTCGTCCGATTTAAAGACAAAATAATTAAATGAAATTACTGGTCAGACCAAAATTATATTTTTGGTCGAAAACATCCGCAAACCAGAACCTGTCTCTTAGTTTCCACAAAACTTATTTCAAATTCAAATTTACCACGACATTTTTTGATAAATAAACAATACTGTGTAGACCTGACGAGTCACCCGTCTCCGTAGCAATTCAACTAACAACAAAACATAGATCTTTAAGGATCTTTAAAGGTTAAAATAGCAATCAATTTAATCGAAGATTATTGCTTTCACAAAAAAAACATAGGTAGGTATTTGTAATTATACTTCGTTTTATTTAGCATTAGAAATAAGTTAAACAATCTTGATATATGTCTTTCTATTGAAAAATGCTTTTAAAAAATAGTAACTATTACTTATGAAACCAAAAGAATATAAATGACCATATTTCCTTGTAATTGTAACAAATTTAGCGTGATTTATTTTTCAAAAGTGTTTTTCCATAAAAAGACACGTCATGATCGCTTACCCTCTTTCTATTGCTAAAAAAAACGAAGTATAGGTATTGACATAAAAATAAAACGCCGCAAAAAATAACTTGCCACCTACATTTACTGGTTGTCTGCAACTGTCGCGATATCGTCGGTTCCCCTAGTGGGAGGCCTGCAAACGATGCGTCTTGCGGTTTGTAGTCATCTGGGCACCTTAGGGGATGATTTCCATCGGTTATCAGTTCTTCGAAAAATGTGGCTTGCCAATAGGCAATAGCCAGTTAAACTTACGTATCCTTCCAGTTTCAGTGAATGCAGGTGGCATAAGTTGTTGTTCATTACGGTGTTCTAAGAAAAGCTTTCATTCAACAGTGGACGTGATCCAACTGATGATGACTATGATTATTATATACGTATGATTAATGCTCAGCAATACTTACTGACTCCACAGTTTCTAGTACATTCTAAGGTTCCAAGGTTATTGTAGGTGACGTTATTTGTGCCACAGACGGGGTTGAACTCAGGAGTGACCGGACAGGCGCGGATGCATATCACTATGTCTTGTAGTGCGAGAGACGAAATGGTCGTACTCGTTACTGGGGACTGCGTCACAGCAGGGGTTGGTGATGGAGTTGATGATGATGTGACTGGAGGAGATCTGTGAACATTACATTAAGTTTACAAATTTATATTTAAAAAAATGTGAGACAGAAAAATGAGAGCGAGTTTCCCGAAAGCGGGTCTATAATGACTCCCATAAAATTTTTGTTCCGAATTTTCAAGCCCATAACGTTTTCTGTCATAATTTTTTATCGTCATATTATCGAAAGTCATAATATTAAACAACATAAATTGGAGTTACGATTTTCTTAAGTCATAATTATTGTAAGGAACAATAAGTAAAGTCATATCATTCAGTGTCATGAATGCATCACTCTTCATAATGTTAAAGGTAATAAAGTCACTCATAATAATAATTGCATGGTCTTTTTTCGCAGGTCATAATTATTTTTAGGCATAATATTACTTTGTAATAACATTCAGTGTCATGGTTGTATGACATTTCATAATATTAAAAATAATCCTTTTCTATGCTGTCATAAAAAAAATACCTAACATCGATGGCTAAGGTGGGAGCTACGCTACGCTTCGCTCCCGCCTTAGCCTTCTGAACCTAACCTGTCCGAGTCGCTTCTGCCCTGAAAGGTCTTGCTCGCTCGCTTCGCTCGCTCGCTGCCAGCGATATGCCTTACAATGTTTCTGAATAATTATCGATATTCCTTTAGATGTTATAGATTTCGATGTATATGCTTAGTGCATTTTAGGTAAGGCATAATTATGACTGAAAACAATTATTACTTTAAGATGTATGCCTTACAATGTTTCTGAATAATCAACGATATTCCGTTAAATGTTGTTGATATCATTATTATGACTTTTTAAAGTTATGATCAATAGGATTATGGATCATTGCAGTTAGAACTATTAAGCGATATGCTTTAAAAAAAATTATGTCCATCGATATTTATGAGCAAGAATATTATGGACATCGATTTCTGACTTTCAAAATTCGGATAAAAAAGATTATGGGAGAAAAGGGGCTCCCTCCCGAAAGCATATATCGATCAACACGAAACGTATGGCTTACATACCTATAAAAAATCAAACACTGATTACAACACTGATTAAACACTTGATTGAAATTTAGTATGTGTGAACGAGAAAAAAAACAAATGATTATGATCAACGTCCTTGCTATTAGGTACTTAATATGTTCTGGTTCAGATTTTACTTTTTGTCATATTGTATCTACTAGCATGATAAATGATTAATGAAAAGACCCACAAAATGCAGCAGCAGAGCAGCTATTTAGTTTAGCAACATACCTCGTCGTGCCTAAGTTGGGAGTTTGACTATCCTGCGGGAATACGACTCGGTCTGCATTATTTCGTTCTCCATTCTGACTATTTTGCGATATAGCTGGTTTTGAATTTGATCTTGGTTTTTGTGCCCGATTCGGTCTCAAATTATTGTGTGCATTGCCTTTATTGTTTTGAGGTAAACCAAACCTAGGGAAGACATTAGATACAGGCCGACTGTGATGTCCGTGATAATCTTGTATGTTATCAGAGTTATGACGTGTGTGCTCTTGATGATTAGGCCAGTGATGATGATGATGATATCCAGAATCCCCATGATTATGGTGATCATAATTGTAACCTTCATGATTATGGTGGTATCCAAAATGATCAAATTTATCGTTGCCATACCCGTGACCTCGGTGGTAGTCTTGGTAATAGTCTTGTCTTTCCCAAGATTCTCCTTCGCCGCTGTCATAATCTTGTCCCCACCCGTGGTTTAATCGCTGTTGAAGGCCGTCATTGGGCTCAGCTACCCATGATTTGTGGTCGTAATCATCTTTTGTATATGTTAGATCAAGACTTCCGCCCCAACTGCGACCGATCGATGGAGCGCTCAGGCAAACAAGTGCCACTGTAAAAATATATACATGTACATAAATTAGGTAGTGCTCTTTTAATACTAAATCAAAATTACAAAGCACAAAATCTGTCTTAAATTTGATTTCTATAGTTGAGTCATTTTACGATGATCCCTGCGACAGTATAAACCTTTCGTATAAAAAAACCATTATCGACTTTTTGACAGGTACACTCAACCGATTTGATGCCTAGGCCAACAAAGAACCTTGTCACTGTCACAATAAGCATCGATAAGCATTGTTAAAAACAAAAAAAACACTATGGTGACCTATGAATCAAATTGGTTGACTGTACCAACTTATCGTTTTGAAACAGCTTTTGCAGCAGCACCACATGAAACATCGTAAAATGACTCGATCATAACACTAATGCTAATAATGTCGTTGCATCCATTACTCAATTGACATACTTAAATACGAAAAGCGGGGAAAAAAACTCGTTTAATTTATAAATTTCATATATTTTCGTACTAAGTACAAACTGAAATATAGATGCACAGAAAAAACCCCAGAAAAAAGACCAATGCTGGGAATCGAACCCAGGTCCTCAGCATTCCGTGCCGTGTGCCATACCCCTACACCACCACTGGTCTAGAGATTAGACACGAATTTTTCCTATACATCATACATTTCAGTCTGCTAAATCATCACCTTATGCAGTGATAAGCGCACATCTATGTTACACCCTCTATCGAGAGAACCGACCGACCGTAAAAGTAATAAAAAAAATGAAGTTGAAAAATAAATACAAAAAGATACTTCATAGCTAACTTGTTTATAAATTTCATTTTGAGGGCAGATTTATAACAAATACTAGCTGTTGTCCACGAATCAAGAATTCGTCCATCGCTATCTAAATATGCAATTTTAGCGGGATTTAAACTATTCTATTTCCTTATTTAATAAAGAAAAATTTATTTAATGATGAAATCCGCGCAAGAACTAAAGTCACGGACATAGCTCGAAGAATCGCTAGACTTAAGTGGCAGTGGGCAGGGCACATCGCCCGTAGAACTGACGGCCGATGGGGCCGAAAGGTTCTCGAGTGGCGTCCGCGGACCGGAAGACGCAGTGTAGGTAGGCCTCCAACAAGATGGAGCGACGACCTGGTGAAGGTAGCGGGAACGCATTGGATGCGGATGGCGTAGGGCCGATCTGTTTGGCGAGCCTTGGGGGAGGCCTATGTTTAGCAGTGGACGTCATTCGGATGAAATGATGATGATGATGATTTAATAAAGGACCTGTTGTATGTAGTACTGCACAAAATTGATTATGGAGCTTAAGTCATTTTTCTAATTTGGAACGTCAATTTGATTATACAGACACAGTACTACTACATACAACAGCATGTTTTATAGCTATACAGGGTTTCAAACTATCTCTATAAATAGGTATCAAATTTCATCTGACCAATTCATCGTGAAAATGTAACAGACAGACAGAGTTACTTTTGCATTTATTATTTTAGTGTTTTTATTAGCAGAACGTTTGCTCAACGAAATCTTTTTCAAAACGAAAAATACGACTTCCTCATCATTTACACTTCACCAAATTATAATTTCCAATCACATGTGTTAGGTGAGTACTACAAAATTTGAAGAGTTCCCTCGATTTCCACGGGACTTTGATAACAACGGGACCTAATAAATAGGAACTATTCCCTCTCCAAAAAAATAACAAATCTGCTTAAAAATCACGGAGTTCTGAGTTAACAAACAAAAAAAACAACCGAATTTGATAACCTCAACATTTTTTGAAGACGTTTAAAAATTGATAAATTTGTAAGTACTAAAGCGGGGGTCACCAAATGGCGGACCGCGGTCCGGATCCGGACCGCCGATCTATTTTATGAGGACCTGAAGTAAGCAGCAACTTGTATTTCTTACTGAGTACGTAATTTGATAAAATGTATCACGCGTATAAAAGAATATTATTCACATTGATATGTAAAATAAGTCCTTATTACTTTTGTAAGTAAATCACATTTGCTTATTTTATAAACTGATGTTGAAACGGACCGCGTTAGTAATTTTAGATCAAAAACCGGACCCTTGAAGAAACTAATAAGAGATCCCTGCCCTGTACTAAAGGAAGATTCTTCTTCGACCGACCATCAGAGCGTCAACATGCGCTTAAGATTCTTTGCAGATAGGTGAAACACGCATCCGGGGTATTAGTACGTATATTAAGTATTAGTGGTCGTAATTTTGGATGAAGTTTTAGTTGCTTTTCGTTGTTTATTTTATTTCACAAGCGGCGGAATTAATTGGCTGATTACGAACACTCAACGCAAGCGTGGCTAATTTATCACAGGACTCTACTACTTCGCTTCGTGGTACTCCAAAAGTAGTACCTGGCAAAACCCATCCATTCTATTTAAAACCTGTACCACTACCATGAGTTTACATTAGTTTACGTGACCGTACTCGCTAGCGACGGCGTAAATTATTTGTATGGAGAATTGTACAGCGCCTCTAGCGGTCACTTACGGAAGTACAATTCTCCATACAAATCTTTTACGCCGTCGCTAGCGATCACTGTGAACTAGTGTAAACTCATGGTAGAGGTACTGAGCCTGCAGTTTCATTCGCCGTGGCATTGCACTCGTAATAGGACATTTTCATGTGTGGACTTGAACCCGCTGGACTGTCACCGGCAGCACGTTACGCGGTCATTTGCGAAGGCCATCGAAATTGCATTATTTTACTACTTACTTACTAGCTGTTGCTCGCGATTCCGTCTCCGAAAAAACTATGCAATTTTTCGGGATAAAAAGTATCCTATATGTTAATCGGGGTTATAAATTATGTGTGTGCCTTTCATCAGAATCCGTCTAACCGTTTTAGCGGGAAACATCCACTCCAGGCCCTATACTACGAAGCGCGAAATTCGAACTTCGTTTCATGCCGTTCCGCTCACGCTAATGGTATTTATTACGAGAGTGAGAGGGACCGCACGATCCGAACTTCGAACTTCGAATTTCGTAGTAATCCCCCAGGGTTTTGTTGTATGGAATCTTTTGTATTTTTTATTTTAATTCCAATTTTTTACTTTTATGGTTATCCCGTGAAATCCATATATCATACTAAATACGAACTGAAACATGGATGCACAGAAAAAAAACCAGAAAAAAGACCAGCTCTGGGAATCCAACCCCAGGTCCTCAGCATTCCGTGCTGCGTGCTACACCCCTCCACCACAAACTGGTGGACCAGTATCGTATTTAGTATGATAAACATCCATACATCCATAAAAACTTTTTTTTATGGTAAGTACCTAGTGGTTGTGTTTGTTTGTTATTGTTCTCTTAAAGAAAGTTATTCTTGAGAAAGTTAGTTCTACTTTTGTTTTGAATACATCTCTTACTCGTAAAAAAATGTGTGCATAATAAGATATCAAATTTGACCAAACACCTTATGCGATTTTGCCAAGTTTTTGTAAATAAGACAAAAACGCGTTTTAAACTTCTAATCTTCATATTCATAAGCTGATACTGCTGATGAGAACATACCTAAGTCCGCCAATCTATACTATCTATACTAATATTATAAAGAGGAAAGATTTTTGTTTGTTTGTTTGTTTGCATTGAATAGGCTCCGAAACTATTGGACCGATTTCAAAAATTCTTTTGCCGTGAGAAAGCTGCATTATCTGAGTGACATAGGCTACCTCTTACCCGGGAAAATACCTATTCCTTCATCATCATCCCAGCCTATATACGTCCCACTGCAGGGCACAGGCCTCCTCTCAGAATGAGAGGGCTTGGGCCGTAGTTCCCACGCGCCGAGATGATAATGTAGACTTGAGTGACCAGAGATATTTTTTTTTGCTATACATCTAAATGAAAAGAAGGAAATCTTATCTTACTATTAATACTACAGGGTGCCACGAAAATGGTGATACAAAATTAGTGTTTCTTACTCAACCCTAAATAGGTACCTATCTAAAAACAATAGGTAGGTATTTAATTGATAAAACATTTCATTTCAATGTTAGAAATAGGTAATAAATTAAAATGCGCCCTGTCCAAAAAAATAACAATGCAATGACGACAACGTAATTCGCTAGAATCTAATGTAACACATGAACACCTAATTAATTTTATTATGAATAAAAGGTATAAAGTTAAAGTCCATTTTATAAATACCATAACTTTGCGCTCGCAATATTTAGTTTTATATAAACACATTTATAAGTACCCGTTATTTCTCATTATAGGTGAATTATAAATTTCTTTTGAGAATAAATGGTCTTTAAACCTAAACCTTATTATTTGTTCCCGATGAAACGTTTAAAGAGTAGATATTGTATAGATGAAAAACTTACCTAAAAGTGATACACATTTGAACATTTTGTATGTTATTATTTGCAAAACTGACACTGTTAGCAATGCACTGAATATCCTGTCCTCCAAGGGTCTGTTGCTTCTCGTGACATGAGACTTGTTATAAGCGAGCGTTAAATACAAATGACGAATCCCCACCACACACGTGCGTTTTTCCTTATCATAAATTAGCTCACATAATCATTTATTCATCATCAATATCATCATCTTCATTGATCAGCCTTAGCGAGGATTTTCCGATGTTTCAATTAGTTTCTACTATGCTACTTAAATTAGTAGCATATTCAGTAATTTTACTACCCGTTTTTTATTTTTTGTTTGGGCTTCACGGTTTACTTATATTGATAGTATTAATAAACGCCGTGCTTTTTTAATTTCCGTTGACTTTAAGGGAAGCCTTCAAATTTAAAATCAAATATTTTTATTTACTTAAACAAGGGTATAATTTGGTCTTACCTGATATCATAGGTTCCCATACTTGTTTTGGCATAAATGGCATACAAATATATATAAAAACTAGCTGTTGCCCGCGACTCCGTCTGCGAAGAATAGGTGTAGGTATACAAAAATAGCCTACGACCTATTCTCAGACCTACCGAGTATAGAGAAAAAGTTTCATAAAAATCGGTCAAGCCGTTTCGGAGGAGTTCGATAACAAACACCGTGACACGAGATTTTTATATATTAGAGAAGATTAATATTATCAATTCTAACTAAGATAAAAGAGCAATAAAGTCACGCTAAGCTAATCTAACTACCTACCTAAGTAATCAGATCACACGCAAATATGTTGCTTAGTTTTTTTAGAACTAATAAAGTACCTAATTACATTTTTTAATTTACAAAAACGATTAAAAAAAACAATTTATTTACCAGGTACTTTTTGTGAGTTTACCAAGTAAAATGTTTAAGTTAGCGGAAACAAAACAACTTGCTTACACTACATAAGTAGATACTGTGCTTATTTGAGTTAAGATATAAGGTCGACTAACTTTCCCTTAGTGACCAAGTTCCTATATGAGTAATTGGAACTGGAACAGTTTTCGTAGTATTGAAAATAACCTGTATAAGGAACCGGATCTTAATTATAATCACCACTACCATTATAGTCGAATGATTAATACATATAATAGCCAATTGTAGTCACACTGTCCACACACAACAGACTAACTGTCGTCTAGTGTGAACTATAGCCCGTTTATGTACAAATACACCGTGAAATTTTAGCGGTTGTTTTCCCGAAACGAGATGATTTAGTTTCGATTGTACAATCGATTTATAATTACTATTTTGACTAGAGTCAAAAATCCAATTGTGAAAAACGAAAGTCGAAAATGACCGCAAACCAATAGTAACGCTTCGTTGGTACAAGTAGCGTACGATCGTAGGTAGTAATTATAAATCGATTGTACAATCGATACTAAATCACCTCGTTTCGGGAAAACAACCACTAAAATTTCACGTTGTATATTGCTGTATATTTATTTATCGATGTATGTTTTATGGTGTGTATTGTATGTATCATCATCCCAGCCATAATAAGTTATACACCCCACTGCAGCGCACAGCGGCTTGGGCCGTAGTTTCCAAACGGGCCCAGTTCGGATTGGGAACTTCATACACATCATTGAATTTCTTCGCAGGTGTATAGAGGTTTCCTCACGATGTGTTCTTTCAACGTAAAGCTCATGGTCAATTTCAAATGTAATTTCGCACATAAATTCCGAAAAACTCAGATTCAAAGATGCGAGTCGGGATTTAAACCCACGATCCCGGTAAAACCGCTAGGCCACCATGACTTTTTTGCATGTAATGCGTGATTGTTTTTATGCATTTAGGGCACTTTTTATCCCGGAATTTTGCGTAGTATAGGGATGGAGTTAAACTATTTTTTTGCAGAAGAAGACATGGGCAACAGCTAGTAAGAATCTAATTCCTTTTTAGCTATACCTACACTTGCTTGCTAGTTTTAGCAAAACATTTAATTTTGTTTTTGTTGAAGATTTTCCTAAAACAAAATTAAATGCAGCAAAGTCGGAGCATTTTTCATTATTCGTTGCCAATTTTCTTTCCAAAAGGTGAATGGACCTATTACCCCTCGGCAATCCCATATGGTAAAATACATCTGTGTTTAGTGTAGCCGCCTTCTCAAGTATGAGGATAACTACACAACACAGAAATTCCGTGGAAACCTGTTAGTCCGGATTATGCCAGTATATTTATTAATAAAATCCAAACTGCATGCAGGCGGGATGGCCCGGGAAAACCGATGGGCAATTTAGACAAGTAACCGTTAGCATTTCTTTGTTCGAAAGCATTATCAAATACTTATATAAAGAGAAAATAAAATTGATGAATAGTGTTCTAATGGCGACGTTTGTCTGAGCGCGCGTTGAATATTTGTCTCAAGTATTTAGATACGTTACGTTTGTCAACATAAAGCTGCGTACGGATTGCGCGTACATTTGTACAAAAATCAAAGGTGTAAGTCCGGTTTTGAACACACGACCGTCTGCTTAAGAGGCTCAATGATTTGAGCCCTGTGATGCATTGATGAGCCCTGCTGATGCAGGGTACCTTATCAGTGAATCAAGAAAATATTTTATTTCATCATCATCATGATCGTATCAGCTAAAAATGTCTACTGCTGGACAAAGGCTTCCCCCAAAGAGTTCCACACGATCAGTCATGCGCTGCCTTCATCCAGGTGGTTCTTGCGATATCTTAACTCTTTCAACAAATACTTACCAACTCCACAGTTCTTAGTACATTCAAAGATACCCATGTTGTTGAAAGTGATACCGCCGCTGCCACAAACCGGATAATATTCTGCCGTAGCACTCAATGCACATAAGTGGATGCAATTGAATACCTTTAATCGCTCGAGCACTACCAAAATCTTAGAGCTAACCTTCTATTTCTTAGGTGGAGGCGGTGTAGACCTGAGAATTTGTGATAAATTCTAATTTACCAATTATGTGGTTACTATTTCAAAAATCATACATAAAAAAGCTATAGGTATTTGAATCGGCTATAGAAGCGTTCTAAATCAAAAGTTGCCATGTCGATATATGTACAAAATGGGGCCTTAAGAATCCTAAAATGCTATTTCTAAGTCAAAATCGAAACATTTGTGCGGCAAAAGACCTCTGTTGAGAAAAAACGGCAAGAAACTCAACGATGTATAGTTATATAGTTTTTTTAAGTATAATTAAATATATTATATTTTCCAACGGAAGTACATCATTGGGATATAAATTATCCTTTGTATGTACGCCAAGTTTCGTCTAAATCTCTTCAGCCGTTATTGCGTAATTGATAAACACACATCGAAACACATGAACATCCAAACATCTAAACATCTTCATAAACTTTCTCATTCACGATATCACTATAGTGAATATTTACGATAGGATAGGATTAACACCAATGATTGGGGTACGTATCAAAATGTCTAAAATTAAAAAAACCTAACCTAAAATAACTATGTTCAAAATCCCTAAAATCTAAATACCTCATGATTTTAAATACCTAAGCAACTAACACCTACCTACGAATTACCTAAGTTTAAAATACCTAATGGAGTAAATGTCTAATGTTTAAAATATCAACAGCTATGATACCTAAGTTTGATACACCAACATTTGAAACTATCTGGTGTACTATCTGTCTTCTTGTAATAATTAGCTTTGTTATAGTTTATTTATTTATTTATATATGGCTGTTTATCCCACTGTATATATTTGTTTTAGACGTGTTACCTATTATATGTACGATATATGTATGAGTAGATGTACTATTTTTGTTGCGTTTTAATTTTCTGATCCACTGTTGATACACCACCTGCTGTAAACTAGTCCTTCCTTCTTTCTGTTAAAGGGTTGCCTGGAAGAGATCGCTCTTAAGCGATAAGGCCGCCTATTGCTTACCTTGTAACTTACTCTCTGTGTACCTGTTTTCTGTATTGCTTACTATTCCTGGTGTACAATAAAGAGTCATTGTATTGTATTGTATTGTATACCAAATGGTGAAAATACCTAAATGAAACAAACATTGCTTAATTTTCGGCGAGCGAGCGAAGCGAGCGAGCAAGACGGTTCGGGGCGGAAGTGACTCGGAATAGTTAGGTTCAAAAGCTAATGCGGGAGCGTAGTTGGTGTTAGTTATTTTTTTTATTACCATGTGAAATTTGTTTGATAAAATTTGGTATATGATTTACATTTAGGTACATTTCATAATGCTAAAGACAATAATACCTAATGAAAATAATCATTTTCTGTGCTGTTACCTGTTACACAAAAATACCTAACATCGAAGGCTAAAGGCGGGAGCTACGCTACGCTTCGCTACGCTTCGCTACGCTTCGCTACGCTTCGCTACGCTTCGCTCCCTCCTTAGCCTTCTGAACCTAACCTACCCGAGTCACTTCTGCCATAAAAGGTCTTGCTCGCTCGCTTCGCTCGCTCGCTGCCAGCGACATACCGGTTAGGATATACGAAAGCTTTCGGTATTTTGAATATAAGTGAAAAAATCGTTAGGTATTTAGATTTTAGGGATTTTGAACGTAGGTTATTTTACGTAAGGTTTTTAATTTTAGACATTGCAATACGTAGCCATTTTAAGCTTTCGGTATTTTGAATATAAGTGAAAAAATCATTAGGTATTTACATTTTAGGGATTTTGAACGTAGGTTATTCTACGTCAGATTTTTTAATTTTAGACATTTTGATACGTACCCCATTGATCGTCATGACGATCTAAGTATGTTGTATTTGTACAAAGTATAACAAATGGATCTGATCTGGAATAATTCAGGCAGTGTTTGAGTAACTCCGAATGAACATCCTTGGGAAGGATATTTCAGTTAATTTTTATATAATATGACGTCAATTCTGTGACGTACCTTAGATGTATATCCATACCTGTCGTTAGAAGAATCTTCATCGCCATAAATAGTACTTTTTTCGACATCGTCCGACTCTTTACCACTACTAACTTCAAGTTCTTGCTTTGAGACTTCATAGGAGTCATTATTGGATATTTCGTACTGAATACAAACTGAAATATAGATAAATGCACAGAAAAAACCCCAGAAAAAAGACCAATGCTGGGGGGAATCGAACCCAGGTCCTCAGCATTCCGTGCCGTGTGCCATACCCCTACACCACCACTGGTCTAGAGATTAGACACGAATCTTTCCTATACATCATACATTTCAGTCTGCTAAATTATCACCTTATGCAGTGACAAGCGCACATCTATATTACACCCTCTATCGAGAGAAAGATTATAACACTCCTTCGGAACTAACCGCTTACCTGGACAAGAGATGGCGCTACTGTGCAACTTTAAACAAGTTAGCTATGAAGTATCTTTTTGTATTTATTTTTTCAACTTCATTTTTTTATTACTTTTACGGTCATCCCGTGAAATCATATATTTCGTACTAAATACAAACTGAAATATAGATGCACAGAAAAAACCCCAGAAAAAAGACCAATGCTGGGAATCGAACCCAGGTCCTCAGCATTCCGTGCCGTGTGCCGTGTGTGGGGTTTTCTGTGCATCTATATTTCAGTTTGTATTTAGTACGAAATATATGATTTCACGGGATGACCGTAAAAGTAATAAAAAAATGAAGTTGAAAAAATAAATACAAAAAGATACTTCATAGCTAACTTGTCATTATTGGAGTCAGTTATCAAAGAACCATCAATTGTACTGTATTTTGATCATGATCTCTGTTCCAACTGCGGCTGGTTGTCGGAGCGCTCAGGAAAACTAATACAACTGTAAAAAATTATGCATTTACTAACTGTTGTCCGCGAATGAAAATGTGCTGTGAAATTTTTGTTTATTGCTATCCCGCTGGAACTATAAAATTTTCCGGGATAAAAACTATTCATGTCCTTCGTAGGGTTTCAAACTATATCCATCCAAATTTCTTTTAAGTCGGTTCAGTCAGCGTGAAGAGGTTACTTTCGCATTTATAATTTTAGTAAGGATCTCGGAGATTTCGAAAACGGTTCAAACGCTTCGATTTTGGAGCGAACAATCGATCTAGCTTGGACTCATTTCTGGGAAAATGCGTATTTAGGAGTGTTAACCCGAGCGAAGCTTTTTCGCACAGATACCTCATCATTCCAGCCGAAAGACGTCCACTGCTGAACATATTTAGGCCTCCCCAAAGGCTCGCGAAACAGATCGGCGCTGCGCCATCCGCATCTAATGCGTTCCGCCACCTTCACCAGGTTGTCGCTCCATCTTGTTGGCCTACCTACACTGCGTCTTCCGGTCCGCGGACGCCACTCGAGAACCTTTCGGCCCCACCTACTAGATACCAACTTGGTTTTAATACCTAAGTAAGGTTTGAAATTATTTCTCCCGGAAATGGCTTGACCGCTTTTTAAGTTTTTTTTGTCTATATTTAGTAGGCCAGAGAATAGGTCGTAGGCTATTTTTTGTACCGGGCGGAGTCGCGAGCAACCGCTAGTAAATATATAAACAAGATAACTGTCCACTTGTCTACAATCATTGTTCTTAAACGGTGATTTACTTCATCTAGTAGTTGTTTGAAACTACTAAAAAGTAAAATTTAACAAGATTAATCAATCGAATCGATTTAATCGTACTAAATGAACAAAATAAAATAAAAATTGAGTAATGATGAAGAAAGCATAGAAATTCATTCGGAGTCACGAGCAACAGCTAGTAAACAATAAGTAGGTATACGATAATTACTCGTTCAAAGGTAGGTAGGTCATATTTGTTGAAAATAATTGTCAAAGATTGTCACTGTATTAATTGTTTGTTTGTTTATACTCTTTATTGTACAAAAAGGAAAACAAAAAAGTTACAGAAAAAAAAATAAGTACAAAGGCGGACTTATCCTTGAAGGGATCTCTGCCAGTCAACCTTGTCATTATATTGCGGAATTCAAGTTGGAACGACTATAACAAGTAAAATAAAACATTAATAAACTTACTTAAAACCAAAAGCCACTTCATTTTCTATCCTAACACCACAAACGAATGCATAATATACTTACTTCTGCTTGACGGGTACGGTAGCCTGTTTATATCTTCATGGGTCAGTAGCCTCACAACACAGTAAGGCTCACCAAGAAATAATTGAACCAGTCTGTCCTAATTTATCCGTGTTATAGGTACATTTTCACCGTCAATTTCTTACCAATTCTATCGAATCTGTGTAACATTTGGTGACCTAAGTATTACGCGGTCAACAACTTTAATTGTTGAGCAATTTGCTACTGTTCATATTTTAGCAGTGTATTGTAAATCGGGTTTAGCCGCTTATACTCGTAACGTATATCCTGATTTGCATTACACAGCTAAAATGCAAAGAGTGGCAAGTTGCACATTAAAGTTGTTGACCATACATCCCCACCAAGCACCAGAATTAGCCATAGGTATTCCCAAATTAACTTGAGATTTGCATACGGTTGTTTGTGAAGGCATTTGATATTTATTCCACTTACTCCTTGAAGAGGGTATTGACCGGACATCATTAAAAAAACGCGGGCATTCATAAATTACGAAGCACCAATTTTGATAATTTCCAGAAATTATGCGAGTCCGACACTTACTTACTTGACTGATTTAAACAAATATTAGAAAATCCGATTTCACAGCTAATACACATATACACCGTGAAATTTGAGTGGTTGTTGTCCCGAAACGAGATGATTTAGTTTCGATTGTACAATCGATTTATAATTACTATTTTGACTAGAGTCAAAAATCCAATTGTGAAAAACGAAAGTCGAAAATGACCGCAAACCAATAGTAACGCTTCGTTGGTACAATTTAAGTAGCGTACGATCGTACGATAGGTTAGGTACCAACGAAGCGTTACTATTGGTTTGCGATCATTTTCGACTTTCGTTTTTCACAATTGGATTTTTGACTCTAGTCAAAATAGTAATTATAAATCGATTGTACAATCGATACTAAATCACCTCGTTTCGGGAAAACAACCACTAAAATTTCACGGTGTATGCACAACGCTGATTTTTAGTGCAATCAAGATCAATTTTAGATTGCGAAAGGAAAAACCATAAAACTACTTGGTTCTGCCGATATTCGATAAATTTATGATTTTATACACAGATAGACTAAATGCGTTGTCCTAAATCTGCTATACCCGTTATGATCATTTTATTTCATGCTGTGGCCAAATCCCAAGCATTGCAAGCAAGCTACGCATTGTGAATAGAATAATAAGAACATGATAGCAATAAATTAATAGGATCCCCAAACAAAATCATTTGATAAAACGAATAGACACAACAAGTATCAAAATAATCATTTTAATAAATAATTTTAATAAACAAGAATTTTCGGCCTTAAACTAATTTAATAACTCAGTCCGCGGTTTTAAAACTTTATTAATTACTAACTACACTAAACTAGGCGCTGCTGTGGTCGAGGGGGGAGGGCAGGGCGCCGACCTGAAGAGTGAGACATCTGAAAATAAAAAATAATAATTAATACACGTTTATTGAATCAGGCGTTACTTTGCGCAGGTCCATAATAGTCCATATCAATGAACTTAAACGATTACTTTGCAAGTTAAGTATGAAGTATCTTTTTCTATTTATTTTTTATTTTCTTCAACTTCATTTTTTTTTTCTTTGCTCAAACGGTCGCGGTAGGTACTCCGAGGATGAGCCAGGGGCGTAGCTACCGCCGTATCAGCCGTATCAGTGATACGGGGCCCCCGAGCTACAGAGACCCCTAACGTGTGTAAGCAAAAATTAGTAAAATTTTATCCACAGTCACTTAATCTTCCCGAAAAAGCCCCCCCCACTAATTTTGATACAGGGCCCCTCCAAGGCACGCTACGCCACTAGGATGAGCTCTAGTTGAGCTCTAGTGTAGTTTTGGTGGTGGTGATAGTTGGGTTTGTTTGATTTGTGTGTGTGTTCGTAGTGTGAGTTAAGAATAAGAATAAGAATAAGAATTAATTTATTGATGCAGTTAATTAATTTACATTTTATGAAAAAATTGAAACAATCCAAAAAATATGGCACTGCGACAGACTTCTTACATAAAAAAAAATTCCCGTATCACCTACACTAGGCTAGCTAGGCCTGTCCCGTAGAGTGACACTACACACTTTACCAAATAATGTAATAAATCATGCGTTAAGGTAAGGCATCTCATAATCTAAGTATATATTTCAAGTTACTATTATAATTTTCTTTTAAGCTTAAATTTGACACACAATACAAACAACATCCAAAACCATAACAAAAAATGGCACCGTCGATGTTAGAATAACTAGGATGGATCTTATGAAATGTGCATATGCGTGAGTGTGTATGTGTGTGTGTGTGTGTGTGTGTGTGTGTGTGTGTGTGTGTGTGTGTGTGTGTGTGTGTGTGTGTGTGTGTGTGTGTGTGTGTGTGTGTGTGTGTGTGTGTGTGTGTGTGTGTGTGTGTGTTGGAGGAACGTTGCATAAACGTAACTATCATAAGGTCGCGGGTGAGCAAAGTAATGGTTTTAGTTCTTTAAAACACGTCTTTTTTCAGCTGAGGAAGGAAAACATCTTAAGGAAACCTATACACATCTACTAAGCCATCCAATGGTGTATGTGAAGTTCCCAATCCGCACTGGGCCTTCGTGGGAACTAAGCACACTCACAGTGAGAGGAGGCCTATGCTCTGCAGTGGGACTTAAGGCTGGGCTGGGGTCTATATCGGTTGGCATACAATTTTTGGTCCTTTGTTATGTCGCATATAACTACTTTTTTCCGAATAACGTACCTATGGCATAAGCTTTGTTCCGCATATTTTTTATTTGCCGAAATTGTTGTTCTTAATATCGTTTGTCTTAAATATATTATTGGTCCTGTCGTTTGTGTTGTCTAAGATTCAATTGTCGAATGATTAATGTGCATAATTGTGATGATAATAAGTATAATAACGAACCTAACTAACTAGACTAAAGAATGTTACATTATGCGATAAGTCAGGCACCCGCTGGGCCGATCATAAAATTAACTCTGAAAATACATTTAAAAATTTACCAGGAGCTTTACGGTGAAGGAAAACATCGTGAGGAAACCTGCTCACACCTGAGAAGAAATTCAGTGGTGTGTGTGAAGTTCCCAATCCACATTGGGCCCGCGTGAAAACTACGGCCGAACCTCTTTCATTCTGAGAAGAGGCTTGTGCCCTGCAGTGGGACGTATATAGGTTGGAATGATGGTTTTTTTTTCAAGATTGGTATGGAGTATCTTTTTGTATTTTTTATTTTTCTACTTCATTTTTTTTTCAGTTCGCATTTAGTATGAAATATATGGAATGATGGTGGTGAACCTCGCGCTCGATACCAGATTATCGTTGAGTTCTGGGAGACCCATACATAAGTGTAATAAATTAGAATACATACCTAGGTACATAATGCATCAGCTCAACCTTGTCTTATCAACATTGAGCATGCAGTAAAGTACCATAGCATAGCATATATGGCATAGTTAAATAAATAAATATCACGGGACAATTCATACCAATTGACCTAGTCCCAAAGTAAGCTAAGCAAGCTTGTGTAATGGGTACGAAGCAACAGATAAACATACTTGTATAGATAGATACATACTTAAATACATATTAAACACCCAAGACCCGAGAACAAAACATTCATATTTTTCATACAAATATCTGCCCCGACACGGGCATCGAACCCGGGACCTCAAGCTTCGTAGTCTGGTTCTCTAACCACTAGGCTATCTGGTCGTCTAGGTATATGTATAGATGCATTCATTATAATATATTTAATTTTGCTCTTTAAAGAATTCCTAACACGACATCTATTCTGGTCGTTGTCATGTAGCTACTCGTATCTAAGGTCACCTGCATCCGTTATAACAACCAGTTTTCCTTATGTGACAAATAATAAGACGTTATATTTGTGGTAAGTAAATGCATTGTCATAACATAAGTGCTAAGTGCTGTCATATATTATGCCATTGTTGGCGTTCATGGTCATCCTTCCTACTAATATTATAACCATGTCTGTCCGTCTGCCTGTTACCTCTTCACGCTATAACCGCTGAACAAATTTAAATTAAATTTGGTACGAAGGTAGTACGAGATCCTAGGAAGAACAGAGGATTGTTATTATCCCAAAAAATTACATAGTTCCTGTGGAATAGCTATAAAATTATTCTGCGCAGACGGAGTCGCGGGCAACAGCTAGTAACATATAAATAAACTAGCTATTGCCCGCGACTCTGTCTGCGCAGAATGGGGGTAGGTATACAAAAAATAGCCTACGACCTATTCTCAGACCTACCAAATGTCTGTACTTACATGCAAAAATTCTGTAGTTTTTTTCATAAAAATCGGTCAAGCCGTTTTGGAGGAGTTCGATAACGAACACCGTGAAACGAGATTCTCATATATTTGATTAGAAGATAAGCATCTACATATTAAAAACCTGAGGCTCTACCACGAAGTGCATAATTCGAACTTCGTTTCGTGCCGTCCCGCTCACGCTAATATGATTTGACACGAGAGTGAGAGGGATAATACGATACGAACTTCGATTTTAGAATTTCGTAGTAGCGCCTGAGAAGGTAAACCCACAAACGGATTTACAATTCCTCCCAGTACAAGCATTGCTGCATTTTAGAATAATTCATTAGCAGTCAAACTGGATGCATAAATAAATACGTGAAATTCACGCATAAAGCTGATGTCCGTGATCATTTATTAAACTTACAGATTAAGCCGTTGCATTGTTGCGTTTATATGTATTAGTTTGCCATAGGTCCTACTCCGGTTTTTTTCTGGGTAGTGCAGCGTCTACCTAATTAATCAGATATATTACCTGCAAAATTGTTCAGTGTGTATCTTGAAATGCGAGAATTCCATTTGAGATTTTGTGGTGTTTTGTTTTGCATGATGTGTCGTTTGTTATAGTGCGCGTCACCTCGTTTAGGTTTAAGCTTAAACATATAATCAGTCACTATCTGTGAGATCCTGTAATTGGCTCTGTGTTACTATTGATATTACCTATATTGTGTTATAAGCTGTTGGTTCTCCTTGAATAAATAAATAAATAAATAAATAAAACTCAACATAGCGCCTTTGTGTAACATCATAAGATATTATGTGTAGTTTCTTGTACCTGAGTGTGGGGAGAGTGCCCTGTTGCTGGTTGGAGTTACCGTGTTGCGGTTTGAGTCACAATTTCACCAGTATGCTTAGTATAAGTGTTCCTTCACTTCAATACTTCTCGATCGCGTTTACGTAAAAAAATCAATTACTAGGGAAACATGGACAGCGTCTCCGCGCGCGCGCTTCCATGTTTCCATAGAATTGAAATTTTTACGTAAACGCGATCGAGAAGTATTGAAGTGAAAGAAAACTTATAGTAAGCTTACAGGCTACAATAATTTTTGTGAGGGGTGCTGTTTGAGCGAATTGTGTTATGTATGTTTGTGAAACTCTTTATTGTATATCCATGAAATTGTTGGTTAATAAGAGAGACAGATATATTTATAATCATATTGGGAGAGTTTGGGGGAGCCCGTGTGCCGTGCGGTTCTGTATCGGATGCTAACTAGGATCCACATAATATCAGCGTCGAGCCACCTTTAGTGACCCGACGAGTGCTGAGTGGACTCCTTTTTCGCATATGTAGCTTATTTCTATTTTCAATTATTGTTTTTACTTTTCTCTTAGCATGGACATGTTACTTATGCGAAATAAAGATTTCTTATTCTTATTCTTATTCTTATTCTTTTTTTTTCCTTTTATCGTACGCATCTCAAGTGGCTCCCCATCCGTTTTCGCCGTAATACTCATATTCTTACTCTTTTATACAGCATACTCTTTAACCCTGCAACTCCTCCATACCTTCAAGAGCGTTTTAAGTTCTTGTCCTCTCTTCGTTCTGCACAGAATTTTCTTCTTACCGTTCCTCCTTCTTCCTCTAAATTCTATCATAACTCGTTTACTATGACTGCCATTCGTCTCTGGAATTCGCTTCCTTTGGCGTTAAGGCAAGCTAAATCCCTTCCCATTTTTAAAAACCTCCTCAAAGCTCACTATTTGTCACTAACTTGATCCTCAATCGTCGGTCCTTCCCTGTTCATTTGTTTACATTATGTCTTTAAATCCGAGTTACATTTCTCACGTGCGGCCTTTTGACATTTTCTCATTGATATTCTGTATATGTAGTGTATAGGTATTATATTTAATGTATGTGTTTATTTATGTCTATAAATATTGTATATTTGTATTGTTTTTAATATTTTGATTAATATCTCTTCATTTCTCCTGTCTGTTGTTTCCGCCACCTACATAAAACTGTTCATATTTGTACATGTATCCAGTATTGGTTGTCTGGAAGAGATCGCTTTTGAGCGATAAGACCGCCTATTGTCTGCCTGTTTTTCTTTTTATTGTTATGAATATTTTTTTTCTGTATTTTTTTGGTGATCAATAAAGAATATTTGTATTGTATTGTATTGTATTGTATTCTTATGTCATGCCAGCCAATCACGACAGAATTTTTATCTTCTAGTTACTTGTTTAAAAATATAGTAGCCCAGTAAAGAAACTTAAATCCTACTAGTATTATAAACCAGCTGTTGCCCGCGACTCTGTATGCAAAGAATTCGTTTATCGCTATCCCACGGGAACTACGCAATTTTTCGGGATAAAAAGTATCCTTTATTTTTCAGGTAAGTACTATCTGTGTGCCAAATTTCATTAGAATCCGTCCAACCTTTTAACGTAAAATAGTAACAAACATCCATACAGGACTGAGGACACTTATCTGAATATCGAATGTATTAAAATATGGAATGGGTCATATCTAAGTTTTTTTCTGAAACAGTAAATTTTTTGTCAATTTTTAACCTAATGGGTTCTATACGATCCCAAATGTGCTGCCAAGTTTCATTAGAATCCGTCAAACCGTTTCAGCGAGAAAGAATATCAAACATGCATCCATCAATACAAGCTCTCACGTTTAGAATATTAGTGGGATATTAATAAGATAGGATGAGTGATGATGATGATTTGATACTTACTGACGCCGCACGCTTGCGCGCACCCCAAGCGGCCGGGGTTGGTGTATGTGGTGCCGTCGGTGCCGCAGACAGGGTTGTACTCCGCCGTCACGGGACAGTTCCGGATGCAGTCTCGCACAGTGGTGCTGGAATAGCCAATAAAAACTCTTTAGCATGGTGAATTGGCTGGTCATACTTTGCCATGTTTTGATGTAGTCGACCAAGAAGTTTACCGCCATAAAGTTCAATGTCACTTGTATGATTGAAAACATCAAAGATCATTTTCACGTACTTACCAATTAATGTGCCAATCAGCCCTCTTGTTACAATTTTTTTTTTAATCTGATGTCACATTAATGCTATAACTTTTATTCTTAGCTCGCCATCTTTTCAAGTGAAAGCAAAACTCGCGTGTGTGTGTGAGTGTAGGCCACATAGATAATCAAATCACATCAGTCATCATCATTTCCGCCGTAGGACGTCCACTGCTGGATAAAGGCCTCATATTCATATGATATGATTTAACAATATTTGGCGACCCGAGGTTCGACCTTCGTCGGTCCGAGGTCTGCCGCCTGTAGCTGACAGCTGCCATAGACAATCAGCATGCTTCGACATTGCTAGTGCTTGCGATGTACTACAGTGTTACATATAAGTACTACTTATGTACCGTATTATTTTAAGTCATTTGTCTAAATGTAAAATAAAAAATACAAAGTTATCTTACTCGTTAGGATTAGCAGTGGTTGGAACCACCTGCTGTTGATTGTTTACCCCTGGGTTTTGACCAGGAAACCGTCCGTTGTTTTGTCCAGGGAACTGATTCTGTCCTGGGAACTGATTTTGCCCGGGAAACTGGTTCTGCCCCGGGAATTGATTCTTTCCTGGGAACTGGTTCTGCCCCGGAAACTGATTTTGCCCCGGGAATTGACCAGGGAATCGGTTCGGCCTGCCCTCCCACGGTCCATATCTGTCTTCTAGATCGTTGGTGTCGTCTGGCTGGCTGGACTGACGCTTTTGCCTGATTTGCATCGCCAAAGCACTGCTGAAGGCTGAAACAGTTTTTTATTTTATTTTAAAACGTGGATTATCACTGTTGTTTATGCATTTCTGCTGCTGCTGTTTGTGCTGCTGGGCTGTTTGTTGTTTATGGTCAAGAGTACCCGAAACCGGCGAGCATGTATGAAAAGACTAATGAGTGTTGGGGAAGCGAAAGCGATAGCGGAGAGGACGAGGCATGAAAGGGAGACGTATTGAAAGGGACAATTCAAATTTGGGAAGTTTTCTATATAGGAAGTGTTTACTGAAATGAAATACAATAATTGTCATTAATAAATTCATACTTGTTTTTTCGCATCTTTAAAAAAGTGTATTTTCCCTTTCATAATTGGATTTTATTTTGAATTGTCCCTTTGAATACGTGTCTCCTCTCCCCTAGTCTCTGCCTACCTCTTAGCTGGGAAGGAAGCGTAATTGTACGATAAAATGTAATTAATGTTTATGCATTTAAATATTTTAAATATTCCATCACGGCTAATAACTTAGGACCTAGAACAGCTCGTCGGTTGCGCATTTGTCAAGGATGCAGCAATGAACATTGTAATCCTCATTTGAAATCCAGCCATCATATTATTATGCTCATAGTTAGATTTTTAATTTATACATCGGCGACTTGTGGTATTTAGGTAGCATTTGACGTTACTGACAGACTAGTGAAGTGACTATGTTTCTCTACATATACGACTCGAGCGAAGAAACAAATTACAAGAAATCTTTTCAACCATTTAATATTTGACTTTCGTGATAGACAATAAATATTTGTTAAAAATTTTTAGAAGTTATCCTACGTCTCCTATTTGAGTGTGTTGGTTAAAAAAAGTTTTTGTTAAAACTTTCATTTTTATTGCAAACTATTTTGTTGATTGTACTTGCATTGTCATCCAACCTACATTTATATAAGTAGGTATACCAAATTTCAAGCCAATCCGACCACTGGTAGTGGGTCAAAATCGACTTCCAAAGTTTGACCCGTACATACATACTTACATACATACATTACAAGTTAAATAAAAGCTTGTAAAAAGCATTATTGCGTAAGTTTGTTGGTGTTCTCTTTGATTTCAACTTCTTTATTTTGTAATAAGCTATTAAAAATTATTATTGTAAGATATCCTCGATTTTTTGATAATGCTATTTTTAGCTTTTGATAAACAAGTTTACCTTTTGGATGTAGTCTCGGTAATAAATATGACCTTTCAATTGTAAAGAATTATTTAATCTTATCTGAAAAGACACTTGAAAAACGTGTCTCATCCATCACTAGTGCCACCTAATTGCCACGAGTCACCGATGTCTATATTCAGTAACGGTAAGACACTACATTAATTCGCTTTTCAGTTCTATGTATGTGTGTACTTGAATGAAATTAAATTTTCAAAATAATAATTCCGTAAGTTTAATAACACAATAGGTAAGTAGGTACCAACCGACTCGTACTTTTTTGAGGAATCTGAACAAAAAGCTTAGTTAAAAGTATTCAGTTATGTTTGTTGGTTTTAGAGAAGCAATATTTCCGAATAAACAAAACTGCCTTATTGAAAGCGAACAGTTTAGAGTTTATTCACCCTTATTTAGAAATCTGATGACTGGGGAAATCCCTAGTTGAGTTATGAATCATGTTTTCCCGTAGCCAATGTCAGCTGCTTCTGACGTATGTCTCCAAGCTAGTTATTAAGTTAAACGAGCACTTTAAAAGGCTGTTCGGAACCGAGTCGGAGTAAAAACCAGTCCACTTAAATAACATAGCTATATCAACATAGTATCAGTTTGTTTACATAGGTACATAGTTAAGAATTATAATTTTAAATAAAAAATACATTTCAACTTGTTTTTCTTCCAAGATATCATTATACTTAGATGACAAAAGATGACAAAGCTTTATCTTGAGTTGAATTTAGTTGGACACTTTTTTAAGTGTTTTTTAAGATGTGATGATCATGATTTGAGCATCTGCAGCGTAGAGCGTAGAGCTAATGGTAAAATAAGTACCTATTGACGTCATTCATAAAAAGGTTATCCTGCTTTTAAACCGACTTCAAAAAAAAAGGAGGTTTTTTAGGGTTTCTTAGGATGACGCGTAGGAAGGTCAAGAAACCCTTATATTTTTATTATGTCCGTTCGTCTGCCTGTATGACCGCGGCTTAGCTTAGAGACTATTAATGCCAGGAAGACCCCACAGTTCCCACGCAAACAAAGTGGTTAGTTAAAATGTTGAAAAAAAAAATTGTACGGTACGGTATTTACACGTAGTATGGGGAATGATTTTTATCTCGTCTATACCCATAATGTTTGATATCGTTAGAATTTTAAAACTGTTCTTAGTACAAAACGGTTCTGGTCTTTTAGAAATGTTATAGGTTTGCGATCCATTTGCAAAATTTTATAGCCAAATGCCTCTCCTAGAAGCAACAAGCTAAACTGTTGGCTTGAAAGTTCTGTTCTTAGTAGTATATACAAATAATTGAGACTTATGAGATTGTGAAGAAAATTAAGGGATTTGCTGCAATATGTGGAAAAAGAATCAGTTTAAATATAAAACTAGAGTGGAGTTGCAAGTGCTAGAACCGCGGCGAACTATGCCCCAGGTATATAATAATAATAAAATAATAAATATCACAGGACAATTCACACCAATTGACCTAGTCCCAAAGTAAGCTAAGCATAGCTTGTGTTATGGGTACAAGGCAACGGATAAACATACTTATATAGATAGATACATACTTAAATACATATTAAACACCCAAGACCCGAGAACAAAAATTCGTATTATTCATACAAACATCTGCCCCGACGCGGGAATCGAACCCGGGACCTCAAGCTTCGTAGGCAGGTTCTATACCTAGTAGGCCATCTGGTCGTCAAATATAGATAGATCTAGTAACTATGCCCCAGGTATAGATCAGGGCCCTGTACCACAAAAGTTACAAGTGCTACAATTCGACAAAATTGTCAAGTTTCTCATAGTAAAATGTTACATTTTTGTCGAATTGTAGCACTTGTAACTTTTGTGGTACAGGGGGCTGGTAACTATGCCCCAGGTATAGATCTGGGAACTATGCCCCAGGGGATTTATTTTATCCAACTGCGGCGAAGCCAGTTTTATTTGTAAATTATGATTGTACATTTGTTTCTTTTGTGAAATATACTTACATTAATAATTAACGTAACGTAAATTTCGAATGAACTCCAAGACAGGTGAGCACATCATTGACAAGTTTAATCAAAAATTTTTTTTTCTGCCTCCACCCTCTAATCTTCTTCTCCCACCCTCCATTATAATTAATCAATAATTTAATTACTACCTTGGTAGTAGGTACCAAGTTGGTATTGAATAACAATTTAAAATTAAAATGATGGATGACGAGTAAATGCAGCAAAAAGGTTTCTCACTTACCTAAAACCAAAAACACGCAAGCAGTCTTCATTTTGTTCGCGAAAAAACTTCGAAGTTCAAACTGTCCGCACCGTCTCGATCTAGTCGACTGGTGGCCGGCGCAGGCAGCGTCGTTTATAAGTAAACGCCCGGCGCCGGCGCATCTCGTTCGACCCGATATTCGATCCTGTTGAGCAACCACAAACATCTCAGGGTTGTGCGCTGTCTTTTTACGCTCGTAAAACTCATTGGGTACCTACATGGGTTTTTAGTGGGTATAGTGGTTTGACCTTCAGCCTCTCAAGCATAGGGTCGTGGATTCGAGCTCAGGCTGGCACCTCTGTGTTTTTATACCTGATTTGCGCTCTCGCCTCGTACCTCGCCTCGTGCTTCGTCTCGTGTCTCGGCTCGGCGTCGCAAGCGTTGCGAAGTACGAGACTAGGCGCGAGGCGAGCCGCGAGCGTCTATTCACACTCCCGTCTCGATGCTCATCTCGCAGTTCGTCTCGCCACTCGTACGCAAGTGTAAATGAGCTATTAGGAATTTATGTGTGAAATTACATTGGAAGTTTGCCATTAGCTTTTTGACGAAGGAAACATCGTGAGGAAACCGTGAGAAGAAGAAATTCAATGGTTGTGAAGTTCTTAATCCGCGCAGGCCCCGCGTAGGAACAACGGTCCAAGCCCATTCTGAGGGGAGTACTGTGTCCTGCAATGGGACTTGTAATAGGCAGGGATGATGATGATTAGTATGTAATGTAAAATGAAGTCGTTAACTTAAGTGTGACAACCCTACATAATAAAACATGTTGTTATTGCACTAAACTTGACCACGGGAACAAGATATACGTTTTCCCACAAGGGGTAAATCCCAGTTTATAGGTACTTAGTTATCTCATAAAACATAATTATTTAGTATCATCGTCTCAGCCTATACACCGTGAAATTTTAGTGGTTGTTTTATCGAAACGATGTGATTTAGTATCGATTGTACAATCGATTTATAATTACTATTTTGACTAGAGTCAAAAATCCAAGGTTAGGTACCTAACCTATCGTACGATCGTACGCTACTTGTACCAACGAAGCGTTACTATTGGTTTGCGGTCATTTTCGACTTTCGTTTTTCACAGTTGGATTTGTGACTCTAGTCAAAATAGTAATTATGCAATTATATTGTACAATCGATACTAAATCACCTCGTTTCGGGAAAACAACCACTAAAATTTCACGGTGTATACATACATCCCACTGCAGGCCACAGGCCTCCTCTCAGAATGAGAGGGCTTGGGCCGTAGTTACCACGCGGACCCAGTGCGGATTGGGAACTTCACACACACCATTGAATTTCTTCTCAGGTGTATGCGGATTTCCTCACGTTGTTTTCCTTCACCGTAAAGCTCATGGTAAATTACAATTGTAATTTCGCACATAAATTCCTAAAAACTCAAGAGGTGCGAGCCGAGATTTGAACCCATGGCCACCACGGCAACATAATTAAATAAATAAATATAAATATCACGGGACAATTCACACCAATTGACCTAGTCCCAAAGTAAGCTAGGCAAAGTTTGTGTTATGGGTACTAGGCAACGGATAAACATGCTTATATAGATAGATACATACTTAAATACATATTACACCCAAGACCCGAGAACAAAACATTCGTATTTTTCATACAAATATCTGCCCCGACACGGGAATCGAACCCGGGACCTCAACTTCATAGTCAGGTTCTCTAACCACTAGGCCATCTGGTCGTCTAATTATACTGATAATTATAATTACGGGTGTACTGTCGAGCAAAATTAGCCGGCCACTTCCATTAAAAATGTTTGGATAATGACTTGTTAGTTTTTCTCGACAGTGTAATATTTATTTGCCAAAATTATTTTACATATTCATGCCTTAAAGGTCACAAATGTACCTAGGTACTCTAATAATTAAATACTGGAGTTCAGTCATTCGTTTCATGTAGTTGACAGTACTTTTACATTAAACTAATTATTAGCTTTTTATTAGTGTTTTTTTAAATCAGGGCCTAAGTTCAATTCACTTATTTCTATCCCGTGGGAATTTTCCATTGTCCCGTAGAAAAGTAGTCTATAAAAATCAGGAATAGTGAAAGAATTTTTAAAATCAGCACCGAAGTTGAATTCAGTTTTTTCTATCCCGTGGGAATTTTGTATTTTCCCGAAGAAAAAGTAGCATATGTCAATCAGGGATAGCCATATCACATAATATGTAAGAGTTTTTCAAAATCTGCCCCGAAATTGAATTAATTTATTTCTATCCCGTGGGAATTTCGCATTTTCCCGATTGAAAAGTAACCTACGTCAATGAACGATAGTGTAACTTTCTAATAGCGAAAATTTTTTTTAAATCGGTTCAGTAGTTTCAGAGATTTCGCTATAAACAAAAAATCAAAGAAAGTCTAGATATTTCCCTATCCCGTGGGAATTTCGAAAAATCCTTCCTTAATGCACCTCTACAATATTCAAGGTACATGTATGCCAAATTTCAAGTCTCTAGCACTAGTAGTTTAGGCTGTGCGTTGTCTGTCAGTTAGTCAGTCAGTCAGTCAGTCACGGTACTGTTTTATAGGTAGGTATAGAAGACTAGCTATTGCCTGCAACTCCATCCGCGAAGAAATTATTTGATTTACATTAAATTTTGCAAAAAATTGCGTACTGCGCAACTGCGACTCTGGGTACTACGCAGTTTTTAGGTATAATAAATAAAAATAAATAAATAAATAAATATCACGGGACAATTCACACCAATTGACCTAGTCCCAAAGTAAGCTAGGAAAGCTTGTGTTATGGGTACTAGGCAACGGATAAACATACTTCTATAGATAGATATATACTTAAATACATATTAAACACCCAAGACCCGAGATCAAACATTCGTATTTTTCATACAAATATCTGCCCCGACACGGGAATCGAACCCGGGACCTCAAGCTTCATAGTCAGGTTCTCCAACCACTAGGCTATCTGGTCGTCTAGGTATAAAAACTATCCTATGATCTACCCAGGGTCTCAGACTATCTCCATACCAAATTTTATCTAAATCGTTTCAACGGTTTGAGCGTGAATAGATAACAGACAGATAGACGCACTTTCGACTTTCGAAACCATGTCCTTGCAGTCAAGTAAAAAAAAAATAGTAACGTACATCATCATCATTATTTCAGCTGATAGACGTCCACTGCTGAACATAGACCTCCCACCAAGGCTCGCCAAACCGATCGGTCCCGCGCCCCCAGCCATACATACTCAAACACACAACACATAACGTACATGAATCAAATTTATTACAATGTAAGTAAAAACAGAATGAATTAAAAACAGTTGTTCAATTTACAGACGCGGTTTTTCCCTTGATAAGCTCAATATCGATCACTTATCTACGTGACCCATTCACCCTGCGAACGTCTCATACTCCCCAGCTAATAGCTAGCTTTCGACTTCATATTCATACATTATTGACGTCCCCAAGGGTACCACGACGATAAACATAAATACTAAATATATGATTTTTTTTTAAGTACGTTCATTCTAGTATATGTAATGCGGTTACCTAATGTTTCGCCGACAATTTTTACGCAGATTATTGACTGGCAGACAACGTTTCGCCGAGTAACTCCGCTACGTTCCCGCATTAGCCTTTTAACCTAACTTATCCGAGTCGCTTCCGCTCCGTACCGTCTTGCTCGCTCGCTTCGCTCGATCGCTGAAAATTAAGCAATGTTGTCTTTCTTAATCCTTGTGGGCTTAACAATGCATTTGTTTAAATGTTTATTGTCTAAAGATAAACCTAGATAAGCCTTTTTTTAATTTATCATCGTCATCATCATATTTTTATTATTTCTATTTAAAGGGCCTGGCCGGAATGCCATAGTAAAAAAATCACCCCTGGCTGGATATAAAATATTCTTATGTACGTTTATTTATCTTATTGTTAGATATATCTGTACCGAATATAAGGCTTAAATGATTACGGTTTGCGAAAAAATAAAATTCAGTTTTTTTTTAGCCAAACTATGCAACTGATTGACTTGTTCTTCGGATATTTTATACATATGTAATTAAGATACATTTAATAAAAAAATAGGAGTCCTAACGTTTTTTGAAGTGGGAGATATTGGCTATTTAAGTTTTAATTTTTTTTATTATTTATTTATTGCGTTTCACATTGTACATTTGGTGTTTAGGTACACAAATAAAATACACCTTTAATGTGAACCCTGTAAGGGAACAGCAACAGTAGGACAGATACGCATTTCATTAATAATAAATATGTCATTGTTTTACTAAAACAATGTCAGCATAAATTATAAACTATTATTTAAAACATTATTAATCATTTTTACAGCTAATTAAAATTAAAATTTAACAGAAAATTAGTTTTACAAATACATAACCTACATACACATTCGCATTTACCAATTACACCATATCACATTCAGCAATAACTATCATTTAATTACCACAGTATAAATAATAAGTTATATGTAGATAACATTTTTTTTTACAAATCCTAGAATAAAATAAAATCAATTTTCATCAAAAAATTCTTGAAGACTATAGTAAGATTTCTCACTCAAAAATGTCTTTAGGCTTTGCTTAAATAATGTTCATGTTATTTTCTTGTTTAATTTCTTATTAACTTATTACTTGCGAGTTAGCGACGCCTACCATATTTTGATATAATATGCGCAATTTTTTATATTCTATTACATATATTTTTTTCAGAAATAATAGATTGGATCAACACAACAAGGTCTAAACAAGTTATTTGTATAAGTATATACAAACCTATTTATTTTGTTCAATACATCGACCTGTCAATACGAAACGCAAGTTTTTGTATTTCGAACACCGTGGGCTCTAGTTACGAACCTAAGATCTCAACCCCGAATGGAACAAAGTTGTATTCGGAGCCGATAGTCATATTACACTAACATTCGTTTGTTAATAACACTCGTTTGTTTTGTGTAGGGGTTGCAGATCTAACCTAACCTACTTTCCTGGCATTATAATAAAACCATTATTATATGGTCATCATTAAGTATAATAAAATATACGTTGTCAATTTGTTGGCAACCCAACATTAACGTTATTTCTCTGTGTCAGAGTGAGAGAGAGAGCAGATATAGACGCTTCTCTCCCTCTGACACAGATGTATTAATTATTTTCCTACCGTGTTACTGTCTCGTTGTCTGGTGTGCAAATAAAAGAAACAATTCAAATCGCAGTTATTTGTTAATATAAACCTTCAGGACTTCAAACCAGCCCCTCAGTTCATATCGTGAGTTTAACAAATTGACCGTTATTTCTTATAAATGAACCCGTTATATTGTCGCACTGCCGTTGCTTTTTCGTAGGGGCTGAATGTTTTTTTATCGACCCTCTCGATGTCGTTGTTTATATTATGCAACAATGCGATTGATTTTTCGCCTTTGAAATCACAGCTCAATCTTAATAATAATATAGCGTAGGTATTTAAACTTCTTCATTAAAAATAAGTAGATAACCTCATTGGTCTTACGCGATGCGAAAAAACAGTCTCAACTAACGAACACCCGAGACTTTTATTTATTGATTTTTTTTTTCTTCTTTTTTATCATATTTATCTGGGACAAAGTAACTATAAATTAAAAAAAATAAAAACCCCCAACGCAATTAAGTCTAAGATCTCTTCCGCAGCATTCAAAAGAGCTGATAACTTTGAAACGGCTGGACCAATTTTGATGAAACATGTCCAGGAACCATCGCCAAGAAACCTGCGTTCAAATAAAAATAATCGCATCCAAATCGGTCATTTGTGTCGGGGGTTAGTAAAATATATCTTTTGTATCATTGTCTCAAACTATATCAATACCATCATATTATTATTATTGTTATTTTGTTACATTTTGACATTTTTAACCGACTTCAAAAAAAGAAGGAGGTTCTCAATTCGGTTGTATGTTCTTTTTTTTAATGTGTGTTACCTCAGAACTCCGTCATTTATGAACCGACTTGGAAAATTTTTTCGTTGTTTGAAAGCACGTGATTCAAGGTTGGTTGTTCCCGTTGTTGCTGTTGTTGAATCCAGTTCTGATGATCGGAACCATGAGGAATTGAAGAAACTCTAAAATTCAAGAGAAATGTATAGCGATTTTAGTATTTTCGGAGACAAGTCGAATATTGCATTCAGAAAGTATCATGGAACTCTGTAATAAAACAACACAACCCCGTCGAACATTAAAAATAGAATTTTCAACATTTTAAACTTGTTTCGAAGTCAAACCGATGATTTTATCCCTACGCATCTATTTCATACAGAAACAACTAAAAATCAAAAAATAAAAAAAATTAAATAAAAAGATAAAACCTCCAAAAAACTATGAACACCTTGTTTTGTAAAACTATTTACATCCTTGCAAAGAAATAAATGATTTATTTATTTACTAAATTTCATCTAAATCGGTTCAGCGGTTTAAGCGTGAAAAAGTAACAGACAAGCAGAAAGACAGTTAGTTATTTTTGCATTTATAATATTAGTAAGGATATACAGGGTTATTTGTAATTCACTAGCATCCTTTTAACCCTAAACTCCTACCAACATACAAATGTTTTTGTTTTACGGCTTTTGTCATAACATAACTTAATATTTTTCGTGTAATAACGTTTTGAAAATTTGAGACTACCTCTTATTTTTACGATACTCTGTGTATTTGTATGGGAAAAAAGTCCTTAATTTTAAAAAGTCGTAAAGCAAAAAACATTTGTTCGAGTGATAGGAATTTAGGGTTAAGAGGATGTCAGTGAATTACAAATAACCCTGTATATTTTATTTTATGGTCCAGGACCAGTTAGTAAGGAATACATATTTTATGGTCCAGGATTAAAGCGAAACTTGTTGGATCATATTGGAATCGGCCGTAATGACTAAGTTTTAATAGGTCATAAAATGTGATTCATTATACATACAAAGAAAAAACCGAGAAGGTGTCGTGTCGTTTGAAAAGGGGATTTTTAAAACAAGTTTCTCAGAAGCTGTTTAATTATACTTACTAAAAATTAAAGATGTGATTTTGCGAAATGGAAAGCGAAGCCATCTCGCCGTGTGCGTACGCACACACGAGTAGGTATGTACAGTCGACTACAAAAAGATCGATGCAGCCAAAGTTACAAAAATATGTATACGCGACTTTATTAACTTACCATTAAGGTCGTGTATACATATTTTTGTAACTTTGGCTGCATCGATCTTTTTGTAGTCGACTGTACAACCTACTACTGTACGCTTAGTATAAGTTTTACTTCACCAAAATACTTCTCGATCGCGTTTACGTAAAAATTTCAATTTTATGGAATCATGGACGCGCGGCCGCGGAGCGCTGTCCTGTCCATGTTTCCCTAGTAATTGATTTTTTTAAGTAAACGCGATCGAGAAATATTTTGGTGAAGTGAAACTTATACTAAGCTTACTGTACTATGCTCGAGACTCCGTCTGCGAAGAATTCATTATCGTTATCCCACAGAAATTAAGCAATTTTCTGGGATAAAACTATCCTATATATTTAACCCCGCTTTAGACTAGTAGTGACCCTGCCTACGAAGGAATCAAGAGGTCCTGGGTTCGAATCCCGGTAAGGGCATTTAAATTGTGTGATGAGCACGAATATTTGTTCCTGGGTTATGTATGTTTTCTATGTATTTAAGTATTTATTTATCTATATAAGTATGTTTATCGTCGTCTAGTACCCATAGTACAAGCTTTGCTTAGTTTGGGACTAGGTCGATTTGTGTAAGATTGTCCCCTAATATTTTATTATTTATTTATTTATTTGAAAACTACTTCATGAAAAGTTCGCTTTAACTTTAATAGTTAAATTTTTGCTCCATGAATACGCCTTTACTTTGCAGTTGCACCGATGAGTCACTATTTTCTTAACGCGAATGGACTATAATACAAAATGAGAAACAATACAAAAACAAACAAATAAAGGATGTGAAGGCGAACTGGTCTCCACTCAGTAAGGTCGTTCCGTGCCGTAGCTTTTTCCATAAGGTATATTTTGTCTCACTTTCTCACTGTTATTTAATTTCAAGTTGGGCCATATGGAAAAAGCTAGTTACGCGGAATTGCACGCGCACCGACGCGTGGCACGACTATAACGAATCTGGTTTTCTGCGGAGCCAGCGAGGTGTGCGGGACAGCATACTGCGCGACTCGCGTCGGACAAATTAAATAAATATTATAGTACCTTAAGTACAAGTACCTACTCGTATAAAAGATAAATATAATAATTTAAATATTTGGCGGTCACCCAGAATGTGACAGTGTGATACTACGCTTCAGCTCAGCAAACAGTACCTTGTTGATCCATAATATAGTTATTCAGTTGGGACTTGAACCCACCAACAGTAATGCGCTTTCTGATTGGTGGGGCAAAGTTGTTCCAGTACTTCGTTGCAGCATAACGAAAGCTGCCACGAAATGCAGCGGTGCTGTGCTGTGCCTCGGACAAACTAGTCCAGCGAGCAAATACACCTGATATGCCGGTGATACGCTCCGAATTTACCAACTTAAGTATGTAGATTTGGCCGACAAAAATAACGATGAGGGAATTTGTCTAAATTACCGTATATTATTATCTCCTATTATAGGTACTGAAACACGACGCAACTGAATTAACAATTTTATTAGAATGAATTAAATTCAAAAAACTATCATGAATATCTATACTGTAGAGTCCTTTTAAGTTGAATACTTAAATATAGCCGCGCCTGCCAGGACAGGAACACCAATAATCTTAGGGCAACAGGTCAACACAAAATCGTTACGAAGATAAGACCAAAATAGCTCACTAGATTAAACAAACGTCCGGTTGGACCTTTAAAATCTAACAAAAGCTATCGACTCTGTATGTAGCAGTAATGCAGTTATATCCGGCTTCAATAATGACATGATTGTCAATGATTGTTGTAGGCTAAGCTACAGTAAATCTCATTAGTCATAAATATTTGAATTTTCGATTATTTAGCTTTTACAATAGATAATGTTTTTGTACTCGTGAGTAAATCAAGTAAGTAGTACATCAGGGGTCTATAGTGGATACTACACGCTTTTAATGTTTCTAGTTACATTACTAAGGTTTCCCTTACAACATTAAAAAAAACACAATGTAAATACGTACGTAATTCACCATAGATTACCAAAAACAGTGGAAGAAATCTCAAAAAAATCGTTTTATCGTGCACTAAAGAATGGTCGCTCCCGTTTGAAAGTCTGCTCCGTTATCAGCAGCCCGTCCTCCGGGCGCGGAGGTTATCGCTCCCCCCTCCATCCTGGTGCCGCACGATGCCGATGCACCAGTAAAGCGAAAAATATACAACCAACAACACCGTCTCAAAACAATACTTGGGCATTCTTGAGCTAGGTTGCGCGTTGATTATAATTCGACGCGAGTGCGCTTGTGGCGAGCAGTTCAATTTTCGGACACAATTAGGTGGAAATGTTAAGCGGGAAGGTCCTGTTTTGCGTGATTTTTCTTGCTGGTAAGTTTGAATTGGTTGATTTGTATTTTATGTAAACTTTAATGCTGTACTTACTAAGGGCTTGGCTTCTTTAAGTCATCGTGTCATACACGGGACAAACATTCGGTTAAATTAGAACAAGAAGGTTATCTGATAATTAAATACTATGGTATTGTATTGTGTGTTAAATAACGACTTATTGAACAAGTATTCTATGATTAAAGGAAAGATACTTATTAGGTGAACCAAGCAATTCAAGGGCTCAACAAGACGTTACCCTAGATAACGATAACCCTTTATTTTCTATGTTCTCCATAAACGAGCTACTTTAATTTCCAATTCGCCAATCATCTACGCAGGGATCAAAGTCAGTGGAAATATACGTACCATCCTCGACTCTTTGTTTAGCAATGATATCATCGTAAACAAAGATGGCCTGTGCTTTTGCAAATCTAGATAAACTATATTTCATTCCAGATAGTGATAGACTAACTTGAAACGAACATGCTACTACATCAGTGACTTCAGAAATGTAGCTCTGTAGACTAGCAAAAACAAGTTTTAAATGCATTCTATCAATACTTGATATCAATTCATTCTTGACTTCAGCGACATAAGCCTCATTCTTATACAATATACTACCATGGTTGCGTTCATTTTGTGTATTACCATCTGGAATTAATTATAGAGGGTGCATCGGGACAGCTGCATGCATTAGACGGACTGGCGACTTGATCTGTAGGTTATCGGTCCCGCCCACCGACGCACGATATTATTTTATCTGAGTAATCGAACAGGCAGACTTCAAGACGACCAGCATAGTAACTTTGTTGGTAATAAAAATGCTGTCGATGATGCCGCAGCTGAAAACTGTCGTACCGCGCTTGAAGTATCGTGGCGTGATGTTTTTGTCACTGAAAAGAGAAAGTATGATTTACATGAAAGAAACTGAAATACTGACCACTATCAAGTGGCTATCAAGAGCCCAACTAAAAGGCAATAAGTAGTTGTAGTTTTCAAACTAGAAGTAGAGGTTTTAGATAAAGTCTCTGTGTATTGATGTCACCTCAGTAAGACCTATTCATAATGGGACATCATAATTCCTTTATATATTCAGATGCCAATATACTGCTGAACGAACGAAACGAACGAAGAACGAGATGTAGAGAATCAATTTGTAGAGAAATGATTAGCAGCAGTATTCTAAACTAAATATGCACTGACGATTAAAACGGGTCACTTTGGATATACTTAGGTAAAAGTAAAATGACCATGCAAAGTAAGACCAAGTAATGTGTTTTAAATCAACCAGTATTATCAATAGCCAGCATGGCTGATGGTAATGGAATTTTGTGGCTAATGTAAGCTCAGGTTTATCACTTTCCTTACAAGTAGCCCAAGCAATGTCTGAGAAGTAATGTTTTTTATCAGCTAGTATCCCCATTATGGAAAATACACAGAAACCTCCATCGTTATCAACAACCAGTAATCGCCGATAGCAACACAATTTTTTTGGCTGATCCAGACTCAGGGTTCTCTCTCTCTCTCTCTCTCTCTCTCTCTCTTCTTCTTCAGCCCGTAGCCACCCAATGCTGAGTGTAGGCATCCTGCATTGCTCGCCACTCATCTCAGGGTTACTGGTCTCTATTAAATGTGCCGACTTTCTTTGCGTCTTTGCGAACCCAAGACAAGAAATCACCAGAAAGCACACTGCAGCTTCCTCAAATCATCTCCAACTGCCTCAAATACAGGGTTATTAGTAATTCAATGACATCCTCTTAACCCTGAATTCCTATCACTCAAACAAATGTGTTTTGTTTTACGACTTTTTAAAATGAAGCACTTTTTTCCCATACAAATACACAGAGTATCGTAAAAATAAGAGGTAGGTAATCTCAAATTTTCAAAACGTTATTATACCAAAAATATTAAGTTATGACAAAAGCCGTAAAACAAAAAACATTTGTTTAAGTGGTAGGAGTTTAGGGTTAAAAGGATGCTAGTGAATTACAAATAACCCTGTATACTGTTATAATACTGTTCCTAGTTACTGATTATCTAAAATAACGAACATCCAGCCAACACAAGGCGTGGGAACTGCGATACGGCTGTGTCCTGGGCTGAGTCATAGGAAGCGTAATATCCAGATCCACCGGAAACCAGGACAGCTCACTTCGTCATTAAGTTCCGTTAGCACTACACGGTACTACGCAGTTTTATTTATAACGATAAATCAAGGTCACTTTGCAGATTTAAAGTCATATTAAGTAAACTGATTTTGGCTTCGCTACTTCTGGCTTAAATTTAGGTAACTTAATTTTACGAGTATTGATGTACAGCAGGACTTATACTGTGCCACACAACTTTCTGGAATTTTGCAATCTTGATTCATTTGCTGTAATCTGAAAACAATCTTTCTCCAATCAATCTCTCTCCAGGCAGATGTTATGCCTGGGGACCGAAGTCCAATGGATGAAAGTTGGAAGTTGTATTTATGCAGCCGAATTGAGAAACTTCGATAGCGTGATGTAGGGTTGTAGTAATTAGTTCCTTATGTGATGACTAGATGGCGCTAGTAGTCGCTACATCAGCCCCCCTTTTAGACCGGAGGTCGATACGAATTGCAGTGGAGTGCAGTTTGTGCGTCATGTGGGCGCTTGCAAGGGCCAGTCGCTCAGAGCCTCGTCGGCGAGCATTGTTGTTCCTCTGCTACTTGTAGATGCATGCCTGTTGCGTGATTGCTCGGAGCCTTGTTGGCGAGCGTTGGTTGATTGATTGGCAAGTGGAAGTAGTGGGAGGAGGATTTGCGAACTGTAGACACCAGGCAGATAATAGATACATGCTAATGGTGCACAGTGCGGTGAGTATGGCTTGCTGTGAGACTGCGTCATCCGTCTTGTGTGTCTGAAGGTTGCGATTTTTTTGTCCAATGTCGTGGGTCACCAATTTGGGGGTAGTTCCAATACAGGGATCTCTCTCCAGGCAGATGTTATGCCTGGGGACCGAAGTCCGGTGGATGAAAGTTGGAAGTTGTATTTATGCAGCCGAGTTGAGAAACTTCGATAGCGTGATGTAGGATTGTAGCAATTAGTTCCTTATGTGACGACTAGATGGCGCTAGTAGTCGCTACATCAGCCCCCCTTTTAGACCGGAGGTCGATACGAATTGCAGTGGAGTGCAGTCTGTGCGTCATGTGGGCGCTTGCAAGGGCCAGTCGCTCAGAGCCTCGTCGGCGAGCATTGTTGTTCCTCTGCTACTTGTAGATGCATGCCTGTTGCGTGATTGCTCGGAGCCTTGTTGGCGAGCGTTGGTTGATTGATTGGCAAGTGGAAGTAGTGGGAGGAGGATTTGCGAACTGTAGACACCAGGCAGATAATAGATACATGCTAATGGTGCACAGTGCGGTGAGTATGGCTTGCTGTGAGAATGCGTCATCGTCTTGTGTGTCTGAAGATTGCGATTTTGTCCAATGTCGTGGGTCACCAATTTGGGAGTAGTTACAATAGAGAGATCTCTCTCCAGGCAGATGTTATGCCTGGGGACCGAAGTCCGGTGGATGAAAGTTGGAAGTTGTATTTATGCAGCCGAGTTGAGAAACTTCGATAGCGTGATGTAGGATTGTAGCAATTAGTTCCTTATGTGACGACTAGATGGCGCTAGTAGTCGCTGCAGTACCCTCACATGTTTACTATATTTTTATTGATAAAGCTTAGTGCTTATCTTTAGTACCGTAAAATTGGATTAATTTGGCCTCAAAGAGTAACTTTGACCATGCATCCGAAAGTTGCATCCATGCATCCGATGTCCGAAGTTTATTAAGGCCGCACTTAATCTCTTGCTGTATCATTAGGTACTAGCAAAGATTTAGTTCTGAAATTCATGTGTATGATATAATGATCAGTGATTCTAGAAACACGATTACTTGTAGCTTGCTCGATAGAAAAAAAACCAAAGTCGTATCTAAAAAATAAAATAAATCCTTAGTACAGCGTAAATACTACACGGCAGGTCATGACATGACTTTTGGGCCTAGTGATGCTACATTTTTAATATATGTATTTGTTTTAGTAATACGATGAAAATACACGTAACTAGCCTTCCGTCCGCAGCTACGCCCGCGATAAATTATTTTTACCGTAGGAAAAGGTATTTTCCCGCGGTAAAAAGTAGCCTATGTCACTCAGTGATAATGTAGCTTTCTAACGGCAAAAGAATTTTTAAAATCGTTCCAGTTGTTTCGGAGCCAATTCAATGCAAACAAACAAACAAACAAACAATCAAATCTTTCCTCTTTATAATATTAGTATAGATATACGTTGTTGTAATATACGCGTGGTCTGACCAACCTATCTTGAGCCGTCGTGCTTCCCCCTTTTCCGTATAGTTAGTTGCGTTAGTTCTCCTTCGGCCATCTGATGGGAAACTTGTGTCGCTTGCGTTTACGCACGGCTTTGATTCTAGCCACTCTCACGCACACATGAGCAAGTGCATAAAATACCTAAAATCATTATGCATTATGCTGAGCCAGTGTCCGATTTGCAACCGCAATGACACATTCTATCTTTAGTTTTAGTGTTGCCTTTTGTTTTGTAAAATATTGATGATGTGTCTTGTGATGTTGTAAATAAATGTATTTTCTTTTGTTTCTTTCTTTCTTTAAAATCGATTAGCGCAAGAAGCTCCGTGCGGCCTTAATAAATTACAATTATGGCACATTGCTTGTTATTTCTGGTTTCCCAATTGTCGTCATCGTCGTTTCTTCAAATTGCTACAAATCATGTTCTATATTTTATGTTTTTTATGTTTTGACGTCACAAATATCTCGGGCAGCAACTAGTGTGCCAGAGAGACGTACATAAGTACGAATAACTGCACGGGCGCTCGGCGAGCTTTTTTGCTCGTTTATTAATCAATCGATCAAGTTGGTGATTTTAGATGACGCACGAGCGAAAAGCTCGCCGAGCCACAAGTAGGTAACTAACCTGCTCGTACGTACGAAGGGGTTCGGGCGAGACAGCGACATTTCATTAAAATACCTATTTCTCAAAAGTCTCTCAGCCATCGTACCCTCTTAAGAATAGTAACAACCAAGATCCCAAGAAAACCTATTGACTATGTAATTAAAAAAAAAACGTGCAGGTGGGTCATACTCAGTCAGCGTGAGAAAGAAAAGTTGTCCCTACTGTGCATATGAAATTAGCGGCTCCAAGTTCAGCAAACTTAAGATTTATTTAAATGGGCCGAAAGTTAGCCAGACATCTCACACGGCGACGTAAAGTTGATTAAAAAATATTTAACTTTTGCCGGGTCCACAGGAAAGACACAGACAAATAAATGTGTATGACCCAGGTGATTTAATAAATATTAATAAGCTATAATAACAACAACAAACTTAATAAGGAAAACCCTAAAGAGGAT